>CM077303.1:124981847-126231847 GCA_039655065.1 Glossophaga mutica
CAGTAAACAAATGTATAAATAATGAAGTGTCAGTTAATGTATAAGTATCAGGTGATAATACGTGCTATTTTTTTTTTAAGTAAAATAAGTCAGGGGATTGTGATATGGAGTAACTGTGATGTCTCTTTAACTGGACAATGAGATCAGAGATTCCAAAATTTTAATTCAGCAGCTGAGGACAAGGGCTACCAGCAGAGAGTGTTAAGGATCCAGGAGACTGAGAGGGTCAAGACAGCCTTGTTGCCTGGCCCTACCAGAGATACTCAGTCCCAAGTGGCTCTTGCTTACATTTTTTCAAGATTCCAGGGGGTGGACTTGTCTCCTTTTCTTTCTGTTTCTACCCCTGTTACTTCAACTCAGAGGTTTCCCCTTCCTCATTCCAGGTCAAGGCAGAAGTCTCAGAGACCTTGCCTCCCCATCTTTCTTGGAAACACTAACAATTTTGTTGTGGTTTTCAAAGAATGTTTTCTTTGCCTTTTATAGTCATTTTTAAAGTATTACACAGACTGTAAAATAATTCAAATGCTACAAAATAATATACATAGAAATAAATGTTTTACTGAGTTACTGACTTCAAATCATCAATCTCCTTGCCTCAATTTATATACATGAATGTGACTATGCGAATCATATGCTTACTTGTATATTTATAAATAAGTGTGATTCATATACAGACATTCACTTGTAAATTTATTATATGTATCATTCTTGTTCTCTGTCTTGTTTTTTCACTCAATAATTTGTTTTAGATATCTTTTATACACATAGATTTACTTCATTCTTTTTAATTGCTGCATAGTATTGCATTGTACTGATACAAAATAATTAAATTTCTCATCCCAGTCTTAATAGATATATAGGTTGTTTATGGTATTTACAAACTCCATTAAGCTCTTATAAATATATCTTGGCATACTAGCTGGCTCAAATGTTTTTGTGTATGTGTGTGGGTGTGCTGAATTTATATAGTAGATAGACCATAAAAAATGCCAGGGTCTATTGGTCAAAACTTGTCAAATATTGGGAACTTTATAAGTTTAACCTAACAGATGTTGTCAAATTTCCCCCCAAGACTTCAGCCCAACTTTGTTTGTTTTTAATTTCTAACAGCTGTTGAAACAAAACGGAAATATCTTAGATGTTAAGGCCTTCTGGATGAAATGAGAAAACTTTGTAGATTATCACTACAAAATCATGATTTCCTGTTAATTAGACCCACATTTTCATTTAGGAATTTTCCTAGGAGACTGCCTTCCCATTTCCTCTAGTGCCAAGGCAAGAGTCCTTTGCTATTGGAAATATTAGACGGGCGAAGAGAAATACAGACCTGTTCTCTGGGCTGCTAGGGTAACTTTGGGTAAATCATTAACATTTCTAGCTTGATTCAAGTGATGAATACAGATAATATCTAACTTAAAAATAAATGAGATAATTCTACAACACTGCCTGGCACACTATTTGATCTAAATTCTTGTTTAATAAATCAAATCTCCCTTCCACCCTCCTTCCTTCACTTCTGCATTCTAAATCTCCAAACTACAGAGATATGGCAGGAATGGAGTGTCACTATGAGTGCCATAGCCGTATACTCATCCGCACACATCCAGAAACCATTTCTGTCCCAGAGATAGGCACTAAGCTACTTCTGTCATCTTATGGGTGCCCACTTCACCCTTACAGGTCTATGGCATGGGCAGTGCCCCTCATACCTGACACCACAGGGTCTGCATAAGTCTTCTTTGAGGCCCAATCAGTGTGTGCAGTTAGTGGGGAACTCAGTGGTTAAGCTCAACTTCCACAATATTACTATCCACCACTTGCAAAACATACTCACCCACCAAGAAGCATCTTTTCTCAGACTGTGTTACCACAGAGCAAGCTGCAACTCTATGAGGCCTGTACTCCTGCTTCAGGGTCATTTGTGAATACTGAACTGCCTTTGTGGTTATTCTCAGCGTTAACTCAAGAAACTCAAACATTGCTCCAGATTCTGAGTTGGCTCTCATTCAATGCTGATCAGTTGACATTAAATGGGAAGGCCCATCATTTTTTTACAGATGAGAAAAGAGGGACACTGTGCTTACATGTTTTAGACTTGTGGAGGAGGTGCCATGGGAGTTGGAAAGAGACAGGTCTGAGTGTAAAACCTGACACTGGCAATTAGTATTGACATTCTATGAGCAAACTGCTTCACTTTTCTGAGAATCAGTTTCATTTTCTGTCAAATAGTATTAGTAACTCTCACTAAAATGGCTGGTTGTGTTCTTGCATGTTACTTGAGAAAATATATGTAATATTCCTGACAGCTTGTGTGACATAAGGAAGCACTAAATAAATGTTAACTTAGCCTTATGATAGTCTCTGTTGCTCTGCCCCTAGAGCTGCTTGCTGCTAAATACTACCAGAATTTGGATGTGTATTGCCAGGGATAAGACAATGTAAATTTAGGTAGCAATGATTAAAATACTCTTTTCAGGAACAGTAACTGAACTTCTTGCTTAATTTGGGAAAAGGTTTTAAATGCGTATAAGAAGATGAGAGACTGAACAGATAATGAAGGTATCTTCTGACACCTCCTTGTCAGTGATCCAGAAAAGAAAGAATGCATCTTCTAGAAGCTATTGTTATACTGATTATAAAGCCCCTTACAGAGTGAACAATACAGATGTGAGTTGTATAGAGGTGTTACAATTGTAGAGCATGTTCTGATAATTGAAAGCTTTTTATTTTCTATTTTCCTTTCATTCTGGCTTATTGGCACAGTAGAGTTGGTATCATTAGAAATGTCAATGCTTTTCATTGAACTTAAGCCTAGGAATGGGAAGGGACTCAAATATATATTTAAAGTTCTCAGGTAGCAAAACAGTCATTTTGTGGGGCATTCCTTTCAAAGCCTCATGCACACACCAAACTATAATAAGACCTGCTTTTCCTTCAAGAGCTAAGAAACCTATCTCCTAAAGTCAGGGTATCATCCTAGCCTTTGAATTGGGACACGTTTCAGAATAGGGTATGGAGGCCAACATATCAAGAGAGCAATTTGTGGGCCCCACACATATGTTTGTATGAACTAGCTGGTGGCTTCCTCAAATACCTGTCTGTTAAACTGGTTTTGAAAAGAGGAATGTTCCCGTCTCTGGCCTATTTTTAAATAAGCAACCATTCTTCTGAACAAGCAATGATTTTCCTAGAAATGTGCTCATTAATGTCTTATTAATATATACTGTCTTGATTAAGCAATATTTTTTCACTTAATTTTAACTTTCAAATTATAACTTCCATTGATAGTACCTAATAGATTTTTCTCATGTATTTTTCTTATTAGAATAATTTCAGTAATATTTAGGTGCTCATTATATTCCTTAGAAGGCTCAAATTGAAATAGTCTTCTGAGGAGAATTAGATGTATGTTAGACAATGCAATTTAAAGGTCTTTCTTCAAATTCTATGAATTCATGCAGAATTTAATACTTCATAATTGGGTAGACATTGAATTTAAAGTTCTTGTGACCAAGTAATGTCTAGGTTTGCCTCGAGGATTTGTAAAGTAGGGAAGGGCAAGTGAGAAGAGCCTTTTTTAATTTTTATTTTTTCTTTGATTGTTTATTCTATTACAGTTGCCCCAAATTTTCCCCCTTTGCCCTCCTCTGTCCAGCCCACCTCCTACTCACACAGTCAATCTTCACACTGTTGTCCATGTCCTTGGGTCATTCATATATGTTCTCTGACTAATACCTTCCCCTTCTTTCCACCATCCCCCCTCCTCCCTTTCCTCCAGCAACTGTCAGTCTGTTCCCTGTCTCTATGTCTCTGGTTCTGTTTTGCTCATTAGTTTATTTTGTTCATTAGATTCCTCTTTTAAGAGAGATCACATGGTATTTATCTTTTACCTAATGGCTCATTTCACTTAGCATAATAGTCTCCAGTTCCACCTGTACTGTCGCAAAGGGTAAGAATTCCTTCTTCTTTCTGCTGTATAGTATTCCATTGTGTAAATGTACCACAGTTTTTTAATCTAGTCATTTACTGATGGGCACTTAGGCTGTCTCCAGCACTTGGCTATTGTATATAGCTACTATGAACATAGGGGTGCATGAATTTTTTTGAATTGGTGTTTTGGGATTTCTAGGGTATATCCCCAAAAGTCTACCAAATACTGAAAGCTGCCAGAAATAGTGGAGAGGGCACCGAACTTAGATAAAAGAACTGAATTTAGTTTTGGCTAAAACACTTGTGAATCATGTGATACTGAGCAAGCCACTTCATTTTTTGGTTCTTCCATAAAATTGGGATTATTATTCCTGTTCTGTTTACTTCTCATGGTTGGTACAAGAATCAGATTAGATGGTGCATGTGAAGTGCTATTCAGATGTAAGGCCTAGGTATGAATTACCTGTATTTTAAGTTTTATAATCTTTTTGAGATAAAGATTGTCTCTTCAATTCATGAACACCATATTAATTTAAAGTTCTGAACACCATACTAAGTTCTGAACAAATGAAGGGAGGTAGTCTTCCCACTGCAATTTTCTCTGAGGTTATTCCATATTTTTCTTAGAACCGTATAATCTAATTTTTTTTCCTCGTTTACCATCTCAACATAATTATGGGGACAATTCTTCTTTCATGTAAAACTTACCTACATGGCAAGTGGCTTTAAACTTAGGGGGTAAGAGTTGATTGTGAAGCAGTTTATTCCTTATCTCAATGCTGTATGTTTCTAAGTTTATTTGATGTCAGCCATCAGAATCCAGAGGCATCACAGCTTGAATGGTATTGAGTGTTACAACACATGAAATAATAATACCAACACTTTGGTTTCACAGCGCTGAATTCTTAACAGTTGAATAGCATGTTCTCTCCCTTACTTTTTTTGCTAAGTAAGCATGTATCACCACTGCTTCAGCTACTGACCTATGGGGGAAACGCTTAGTGCTCTGGGAGGCTTCCATTATTTTACATCAGTTATAATTGGGAGCACTGAGTTATTGTTCATGGTCCCTTCTAGGAAAAGATGAAACACTAAGAAACACAATAAATTATTTCTTAATAGTCAGTAAACGAACTGATTAAACTAAAAGTCCCATACACATGTAAATATTTATTTTATATACTCAATCAAAGAAGGTATGCTTTTAAGATTTGGACATTATGATCCACATCTAAATTACCTTCTAAAATTAGAGCTTTAAGATTTTATACCTGACTTAAAAATGCTGAAATTTTAATCTCAAAGTTTTTATTATGATATAATTTTAGCATATTAGTAACTAACATTCACTTATATTTGTTAGAAAATAAAACTTAGCCTATTTCCTCATTTCAAGAAATTGTGAGTCACAATTTCTCAATAAAAATTAAAAAGTGGGATCTTGAACAAATATTTCCAGATACTGAATGAGCTCTTTTCTCAGTATCTTTTCTCTTTTCAATGACTTGAAACTTCTCAAAAACTTTAATAACTTTCAGTCAAAAAAGTTGTAGTAATTTTTAGAGAGGAAAACTCTCAGCAATCACACTTTGGTCAGTGCCAACCTCTTTGCCACCTTTGTTACTTGTTTGCTTGCTATCACAAGACATTTGCTTCCTTGCAGTTGGCTGCATTGTGTTGGCCTCCAGGAGTCAAGAGGTATTTACTGAACAGCAGTTTAATGCCGAAGTCCCTGTTGACCCTGGGGTTTGAATTAAGAATGGGATAGGAGGAACCTCTCAGTAACTGAATTAGCTCTAATTCTATAGCAATGATGCAGGAACAAATTCTTTTCAGGGTATTACTGAGGCTCTGAGTAATTTTAACTATGCTCCTGTTATTTTTACATGTTTGCTTTTTGTTTGTCCTCTGACCAAAGTAGCACAGTGTCTGAAGGTTCCTGGAATCCAGCTCTTCTTCAGAGGCTACATGACCTTTCTGAGCCTAAAATGAATAAAGTTTAACACAGTTGAGTCAGGCTTCCTCTCTCTTTCCCCAGGTCAACTTTCATCCTTCTTGGAACCCTGGGGGATAAACTAGACACTCACTAGAGGGCAGCAAGGAGTCAATGAAACCAATTCTTTAGGAAATTGCTAAACTGTATTATGGACTTTGAAAAAAAAGCCTAACAGTTTTAAAAAGTTCATTCACTGCTACTTCCATTATACAATGCAATGCTATCAATAATGTATTCATGCGAATTTGCTTGTTTCACAAAAAATGTAAATAAAAGAGAAATACAACCTGGTAATTATAATGAAGGAAGTCTGTCAACTACAAAGTGTACATCAGCTACACTTCGTGGAGATAGCTGTGTACGTATGAGAGTGTGGGTCCCAAAAAGGGCCTATTCTCTGTGCTCATGCTAGGAATCAAATCTCAGTTCAGGGAGTGTTGAGGGTGGATGCCTAAAAGTCCAGTAGTGGGAAACAAAGGACAATGACTGTGCTGGGGTGACAGGGAGACTAGGGATGCCATGTGAGGAGGGGAATACTTTTAGGTAAAGAATACCATCAGGTAAAGAGCCCAAGTGCCCCAGCTTCATCTAGGTGGTGTTTTGCAGTAAGGAATATCACTCTATCTTCCAATACAATCCGCTAAGGAAATTTGGTAAGGTGTGTTAGAACCTTGTTTTGCAGTTTTAGGCTGTGAGAGGGCAGCCCAGCACCTCAGAACACACAGCACAGTAAAGGGAGGGAAGTGAGCAGGTTGATAAAGGAAATGGCTATGAGATATCAGGAGAAGAAACAACTTTATGCAAGGTATCAAGGACAAGGGTGGGCAGAGGGGTGGAAAGGAAGAATGATTTGAGTCATTATGCACCATAGTGTAAGCATGAAGTGCACAGAGACCACAATCTGTGGAAAAGAAGAACACTAAGGGCTGTAAAGGAAAATGATGCACAATCCACCCCTGGGACCCTTCCATGGAAAGGAGATTAGGATACAGATGTTGCTATAATTTTGCTAGTAAGACTTGAATATAAAAATTATTTTTATTCTTTTTATTATTACCATACTCCTAATGTATCCCACAAAATTACATGAATAGGACAACTTATTTCACAATTAACAGAAGAAAATTCACTTTAATATCCAAATTTTACTATCAGATATTCAATGAGAATAAATATACCATTGTAGAATTTTGCTTTAAACCTAAATATTACTGAAAAATATTAATCTCCATCTCAATTTTTCTTTATGTATCATTTGGGGATCATTTGCATTAGAATTAAATGCTGTGAATTGACAGTTATACACCAATAATTTTAGAAGGAAGAATTTAAATAAGGATTGTAGGAGAAAGATAAAACCAGATATTAGGGAAACATAAAGAAGAGGAAAATTACTTCTGCCAGAATAATCAGGAAAGATGTAATGAGGAAAATCGCATTTGAATAGGTTTTCAAAACACAGGTAGGATTTTTACAAGCAAAGTAGTGGAAATAACACTCTAGCAAAAAAGAACACTGTAATTATTGATACTTGCTTGGCTAGTGAAGACAGATTACTGTAATATTATCATATAGGTTCAACCCAGCTTATAAAAGGCTTTATGCAGAGTATTAAGAAGCTCAAAACTTATTTTGTGGTCACTTTGGCAGGTATCTGCACAAAGCTGTATGATGAGAATTGCATTTGAGGACAATTTCTCTGTGTGCAGGGCTGGGGCAAAGACCAAAGGCTAAGACATGTTAAGAAGTAGATGATACATACTTATTTATTGCCATTTTCTTATTCATAGTTTGGATCTTTTTTTTCTTAAGTAAGTCCCTTCAACACTTCATGTAATAATGGTTTGGTGAGGATGAACTCCTTTAGTTTTTTCTTGTCTGGAAAGCTCTTTATCTGCCCTTCGATTCTAAATGATACCTTTGCTGGGTAGAGCAATCTTGGCTCTAGGTCCCTGCTTTTCATGACTTTGAATATTTCTTACCAAATTTTCTTTTTGAGAAATCAGCTGACAGTCCTATGGAAATTCCAGTGTGCATAGCTAACTGTTTATCTCTGGCTGCTTCTATGATTCTTTCTTTGTCTTTAACTTTTGGCCTTGTAATTATGATGTGTCTTGGAGTAAGCCCCTTTGTATCCATCTTGTTTGGGACTTCTGTGCTTCCTGGATTTGTATGCCTATTTCCTTCACCAAATTAGGGAAGTTTTCTTTCATTATTTTTTCAAATAATTTTCTTTCCCTTTTCCTTCTGGCACCCCTATGATGAGAATGTTGGAACACTTGAAGGTGTCCCAGAGGCTGCTTACACTATCCTTGTTTTTTTGGATTCTTCTTTCTTGTTGTTCTGATTGCTTGTTTTTTGCTTCCTTATCTTCCCAATCATTGATCTGATTCTCGGCTTTGTCCACTGTACTGCTGTTTTCCTATAAATTGTTCTTTATTTCAATTAGTGTATCTTTCACTTCTGACTGGATATTTTTTATGCTGTTGAGGTCCACACTAAGATCCTTGAACATCCTTATAACCAGTGTTTGAACTCTGCACCTGATAGATTTCTTATCTCCTTTTTCATTAGTTCTTCTTCTAGAGTTTTGATTTGTTTTTTCATTTGGGCCATGTTTCTTTGTCTCCTCATTTTGGCAGCGTCCTGTGTTTGTTTCTGTGTATTAGGTAAAGCTACTGTGACTCCCTGTCTTGGTAGCATGGCCTAATGTAGTAGGTATCCTGTAGGGTCCAGTGGCACAGCCTCCCATATCACCCAAGCTGAGTACTTGAATTGCACACCCTTTGTATCGGCTGAGTACACCCTCCTCTTGTAGTGGAGATTCATTGCTGTTGGCAGGTAAATGAGAGGGATTTACCTCAGCCAGTCAGCTACCAGGACTGACTATGACCACTGACCACCAACCTCTGCCCCCCATGGAAAAGAGGTTGCACCTGTGCAGGGGCAGTGTTGGTGCTCTGAAATGGTCTGTAGCTGTCCAATGGGTGAGCAGGCCCTGGGGTTTCCCAGTTTGTGCAGGCCAGGGTCAGCCCCCATCTGTATTTTGCCCAGGGCCACCCTGCCTGAACTATAAAGCAATCTGAGGTAATTTCTACTTGTGCTGGGTTTAGAGATTCCCAGGTGAAGCCAAGCTGTGAATCTAGGCTGGCTGCTGCTAGTTGCTGGCCTGGGGCTACTTCAATTGAAATTAAAAACAAACTAAGCAAACAAAAACAGACTGAATGATGGATGTGGGGAAAATTCTGATGGTTGCCACAAGAAAAGGGTTTGGGGCAGTGGGTAAGGGGATTAAGAAACACAAATAAGTAGTTACAGAATAGCCAGGGGAGTGTAAAGTACAATATAGAACATAGAGTAGCTAAAGAACTTATATTCATTACTCATGGACATGAACAATGGTGTGGGAATGGCCTCTTAGGGAGTGGGGGATGCTGGGTTGAGGGGAGCAAAGGGGGAAAATTGGGACAACTGTAATAGCATAATCAATAAAATATAATTTTAAAAAGAGAAGTAGGTGAAATTGTCCAGATCTGAGGAAATGAGTCTGTGGGCAATGAGGTCGGAAATGACAGACTGGAAAGAGGTGATAAACTAGACAAATATTGAAGAGAAAAGTTGATTGTTACCTGGAAACTTTTAAAGCATGCTTTATCAGTTCTTGGAATGAGGAAGGGGTTTTGTCTTCAGAAACTCTGTGTTGCAAACCATGGATCAGTTGGAATGTAGCTACAGAAATCCGGCTCCGTTTTCAAGGTTCAGAAGTTGACTCAGAGATGGAGACAATGAAGAGGTAAAGACAAGAGGAAAATGTGTCTTGTGAACTGAGAGCTCCAAAGTGTTATGGGTAGTTAAGAATTTTGGTCTTCTTTTAGCAAAATAGATATGAAACTTTCTGCCTCTATTTTTTTGGAAAATATTGGATTTGCTGAATTATATATTCACATACTTAATCCAATTTATACATTAAATGTCACAAAGTTATTTCAATGAAGAGATATCAGATTTTTATCCCAAGTAATAATAAACAAAACTTGGGATGAATGAAGTCAATTCAAATTTAAGTGGTTCAGGGGTTGCATTATTTTAATATTCAATAATACTCCTGAAATAGCATTCAACAGTCACTATGAGCTGATTAACCTGAGATCTCTGTGGTATTATACATATGTCAAAGCTTTGAAACTATTTTATTACAGTCTGAATTATGAATTTTGTTTTTATACTTCTTGTTACTAAATGTTTTAATCATATGGAAACACTATTCATTTATATTGCAATGGAATCTTACCTGCAGGTCTAAGAAACTTAGACTTTTCTATTTGAGTTTTCCTTTGATTGTCTTATTGAGCTTTCCATATGGCAACAGAAATAACATTTTCTTTCTGCTATTTGTATAATCTTCTAAACAGGAAAAGTGGGGGATTGGACCAAAACACCTGTGACACTTACCTTTGGAGCAAGATTTAAAGCCAATTAAATCATTGCCATATGATGTTTTTTTTGGACTATAATTGCTATGGTAATGAGATGCAGGAAGACCAGAAGGTCCCCAGCCAAGGGCAGAGCTTTGAAGAGTTCAAGGCCCATCACATTAGTGATTCTTACAAATTACACTCAGAAGAGAGATCTGACTTGCTCAGGTAGTTCACAAATTAAACATCCCAACTGTGTCTTATGTGCATTTTCTGCCTTCCAGTTTTGACAGTTGCATATCTGTTTTGTTCCAACTGCTCTCTGAAAGGTATGTCTTAGCTCTCTGCCTCTATCTGTATTTGTTCATGGATCAGTACTACTACAACTCATCAGCCATTTCAAACAAAATACGGAAATTAACAGTAATGAGATCTCTGTAGGTATTGTAATGTCACAGGAAAAAACAAAGGCATGGTAATGAGGAAAACATTACTCTGATTACTTTTGGAGGATAGGTTCTCATTTTTTCATGGTAGGATTGGAGCTGAAATGACATCCCCAAATAGTGTTTCAGATGGCAACAGCTTGGAGATAGCTGGAGTTCTTCCTCAATTGATTCTCTGTCCTGCTTTTGCAAAGTTAAAGAAATATGCACCCAAGTCTTATTGGTGCAGCCAAGATAGTTATAGAGCTATTTCTCCAAGCCTTATGATAAATTATCCTTACTGTATGTGCTGACACCTCCGAGTAGCTGAGAATGCTCTCCTCTTCTAGTCTCAACTCTCACCATCACTTGCATCTGACCCTAAAAGAGCCCCTCTGGGAGCTTGCCAATCTTTATTGGCCTTCTGTTTATACAAGTGAGTTCTCTTTGGAGCTGTACTTTTCAATCAAAAGTGGAGGAAAGATAAAACTGAGAGAAAGGAATTAAAGGGAAACTAATAGAAATTCTATTGGGAAACCTGAGTTGGCTGACTGAGGACAATAACGTAGTCCTGATGCATGAGTTGAGTGAAAAACAAATAAGGTATGAGAAAGCGGTAGAGTTTCAAAGTAAGCACAACATATGCCTAAAAGACATACGTGCATTTATGTTGTCAGCAGTTATGAAGGTGAGGGTTTCAGAACCAGAGAACAACCCAAGGAGCTGAGATGACTGCTTTTCCCTTTGGCATTGCAGTTTAGCCTTCTGAAAGCTGGCTCTTCTTTCCTTGGAGAGAGCATAACTTTCAGTGAACCAACAAATGGTTTTACAGTTTTTGTAGAGAGAGGAAAGACAGTCCATAGTAACGGCCGTATTATGATCAACAATACTATGTTGTTTCTTCCCCAAAGTTCCTGTTTATGTCTCACAGCCTTTCTATTGTTTTTTCAAGAACTGTGCCAGTTGGCCAGTGGCCACGGTGAAATTGCATTGCTATTGAGTATAAATGCATCCCATCAGTGGAAACATCTCTCAGTATTCTGTTTAAGCTCAGTTTTCTGTTTGAAATGTCATGTGGTTATCAGTGAATACAGGACACTAAGAAAGTGTCCCAATAATAAGATACAGCATAAAACAATTATCAGTATCACTAAGAAATTTGAATCTATTTTTACATAGGAATTACATTATGCAATTATAAATATCCACTAAATTTTACTCTTTTTGAGTATCTGTCTCATGCTCAGAAAATCTTACAGTGCTGTTTCTGTGAGAATGACAAGAAAAGAAGAGAAGGTGGTCAAATGAAGGAGCTGAGAGAAAAAAATACGATGCCCTGTTGCCAGCCTTCCATTTCTCTCAAGCTTCTCTGTCCCAAACTTAGTTAACACAGATGAACCAATATTATTATCAGTAAAACTATGGCTTCTTTAAAAGTGACAATGCTAAGTACTTTGCATATTTTATCTAAATTATTCCTTCAAACAAATCCATCCATGAGATAGATTATCTCTGTTTGACAAACCAGCAAAGTAAGGAGAAACAAAAGGTTAAAATCCCCACAAGCCTGATGTCACGTACCCCATGAAAATGAGCTGAGATTGGTTCTGGTATGTCTGACTCCAAAGCTCACACACAGCTCGCTCACTCGCAGCCTTCTTTTTTCACCAGAAGGTGCTCCAACAGCAGGCCCACCAAAGGAGATGAAAGCAATGTCCTATTACACAAAGAATTCTTAAGCTCCTAAAATAGATTTACTCTCTATTTCATTGGTTAAATGGGCAGAATTGTGAAGGTCAACAAGTTTGAAAATACTGTTTTGTTTTGTTTTTAATTTTTGTTTTTAAAGAAAAGAAAACCAAGATGACATGATATAGCACTTGGAATAACTATGATTTTTTAAGGTACATGTTTAAAATTTAATGCTATAATAGCTTGTCTTCTTTTGAATAACTGATTTTGCTATTACCTAAAATAAAATATTTTTAAGGAATCACTTTTGATTCTTGCAAACATGATACCAGTATTTTGAACATATACCCACTGCCAGCTGCTGGTATTTTACAGTTTCAGGAAGTCAGTATTCCAGTGGACTGATATGGTGCAGTTACTTAGTTCTGACAAAGCACATAGTATAGTACTCATTTGTGATATAAATCCCTGACATTTTGCTATGGTGGCCAGAGCATTATTTTCTTATGTTAGGGAAACACTGAATGCAGCAAACCTGAATTATATCCCATGTAATATTATTTGCAATAATAATTAACTAAGGACAGAAGAGGCCTGAAGGTGAGGGGCAGTGTCTAACTAAATAGCAGGGAGGGAAAGAAAGGGGCCCAGAGCCTTCATGTGGCAGAGCGAGGAGTCCAGGATTACTGAGTCATTTATACTTGGTTGGTTTGTCTGTTCACTTATTTATTTTAAAGAAGAGCATGTATTAAAACCTTCTCTTTTACACTAATGAAATATTGCTACTGATGGGGTGACAGTCTGTACATTTTCAGAAGTTTGTGATATAGTTAATAACAGACCATCCAAGAGATCACAAAGATGCACTTTCTTACCAAGCATGACAAAGCTGAAGTCTCCATGCTAAAAGCATTTACAAAATACAAAAACAGCAATAAACAGGATTGATATTTACATTAACATTGTATGCAAAATCCACAAGTTGGCATCCTATATAGTTTCCATATCAGAGTATACATCACACTTTATTTTTTCAAATGTTCATTTTCTGTCTTTTATAATAAATTTTAAGATCTGTGAGGAAATCAATTTGCAATTTTTTGAAAAGTATAGAATTTAGCATCATATATTATGCCATGCAGATTACTAACAATACTGAGGGTTTCTTAAAAGATTTTTTTCCCTATTTTACTGTCATGCATTTTAGTGTCTTTTTTAAAAATATTTTTTATTGATTATGCTATTACAGTTTTCCTAATTTTCCCCCTCTATCCCTCTTTCACCCTGCCTCCCAACCCTCCAGCATTCTGCCCCACTTAGTTCATGCCCAAGGGTTGTACATATAAGTTCTTTGGGTCCTCTGTTTCCCATACCATTTTTTATCTCTCCCCATCTACCTTATGCCTACTAACCATGCTTTTTCTTCCCTGTACATTTCCCCCCCATTCCTCCCTTCCCCCTCCCCATTGAAATCTCTCTGCATGATGTCCATTCCTCTGATTCTGTTCCTATTCTGGTTGTTTGCTTAGTTTTTGTTTTCATTGTTTTTCTTTTATTTTAGGTTCATTTGTTGATAGTTGTGAGTTTGTTGTCATCTTACTGTTCATATTTTTTATCTTCTTTTTCTTAGATAAGTCCCTTTAACATTTCATATAATAAGGTCTTGGTGATGATGAACTCCTTGAACTTGACCTTATCTGGGAAGCACTTTATCTGCCCTTCCATTCTAAATAAAAGCTTTGCTGGATAGAGTAATCTTGGATGTAGGTCCTTGCCTTTCATGACTTCAAATACTTCTTTCCAGACCCTTCTTGCCTACAAGGTTTCTTTTGAGAAATCAGCTGATAATCTAATGGGAATTCCTTTGTAGGTAATTCTCTCCTTTCCTCTTGCTTCTTTTAGGATTTTCTCTTTATCTTTAATCTTGGGTAATTTAATGATGATGTGCCTTGGTGTGTTCCTCTTTGGGTCCAACTTCTTTGGGACTCTCTGGGCTTCCTGGACTTCCTGGAAGTCTATTTCCTTCACCAGATTGGGGAAGTTCTCCTTCATTATTTGTTCAAATAAGTTTTCAATTTCTTGGTCTTCATCTTCTCCTTCTGGCACCCCTATAATTCAGATATTGGAACATTTCAGGTTGTCCCAGAGGTTTGTAAGAGTCTCTTCATTTTTCAAATTCTTGTTTCTTCATTTTGATGGATTTTTATTTTTTCCTTTGTTCCAAATTGTTGCTTTGAGTTCTAGTTTCCTTCCTGTCACTGTTGGTTCCCTGAACATTCTGCTTTATTTCACTTTGGGTATCCTTCATTTGTTTTTTCATTTTTCAACCAAGCTCAGTCAGATCTGTGGGCATTTTTATTACCAGGGCTTTAAATTTTCCATCAGATAGGTTGGCAATCTCCTCCTCGCTTAGCTCTCTTTCTGAGGCTTTACTCTGTTCTTTCATTTGGGCCATATTTCTTTGCCTTGGCACAGCTGGTAAGTTGTTAGGGGGGTGGGGCCTTAGGTATTCACCTGGGCAGGGTAACCATCTTTGCTGCAATGTGGTGCTGCCTGTGGGGGAGGGGCCAGAGAGGGAACAGTGCAGCTCACCTACCTGTCTCTAGCGAACTTTTCAACAGACTCTGTTGTATGAGACTGGGAGCTTCTTCTACCACAGCAACTGCATAGCCCGCAGCCACCTCTGAGTTCTCTTAAGTCAGCCCCTCCCATGCAGCCTGCTGAGCTCAGCAGGCAGCCCCACCCCTAAGGTCCCCCCAAGGAATTTTTCTGAGCCAGCCCTCAGGGTCCGCCACCTTACTGGTCTGGTTGTTCTGGTTGAGTTTTTCTTTAATTCCTTTGTTGTCAGAGTTCCATGCAGTTGGATTTTCTGGAAATTTTGGTTGTTTATTGATTTTAGATTGGCCGTTATCCTCCTTTTGGTTGTGTGAGGAAGCACAGGGTCTCTACCTACACCTCCATCTTGGCCGGAACTTGAAAACTTTATTTATGGTTATTTTTGTACTACCAAGATATCTCTAAGCCAAATTTTCTTCTCTTTAATTTTTCTTTAATTTATACCTCTTCATACTTAACTTTATATGCATTATTATAAAGAGATATGTTAAAGAGATCCACTTTTCTGTCTAGTGTAAGGGCTCTTAGGAGGCAACATTTTGTTACCGTTCTCCCCTGCAATAATCAGTGCATTGAAAGGGAGGAGATTCTATACAGGGGCAGTTAAACAATCAATGAACAATAGCAATGTGAGGGAGTCTTTGCAATTTGATTAGTGACCTTTTCATTTTGTGTAGAGATAACCCTTTTGATACAATTCACCAGATAAAACACTGATCGATACAGCTCTTTTAACCACAGACCTTGGTATTGATTGAGAAGCAAGACCTGACTCTTGAGAATATTGTAGTGTTGAGCTGTGTACAGATACTACAGGTGCATTCTTCTCCTTTTCTCCAGGCCCCAGAGTAGTTGTTTTTTTTTTTTAATCACCAGCTAATGTAGAGGAGAAACCAAGGATGTTTTCTTACTTTTATTCTTTTTCTTTAAAAAAGCACTTCTGAAAGCTCACAAGGATGGAGACATTTTATGTTAGCAATTTTGCTGTAGTATAAGTATTACATCCCCTTTTCTGTTATTGTTATTTTCAAGAATCTCTTGTTATACAGCTCCTCATTAGTACTTTCCAATTTGGTAAGCTCATACTACTTCTGCCTGGATTTATATTTAAATAAACCAGATACACTCAGCTTGTTCTGTGAAAGGCATGTGTTACCATAGGAAAGACCTAGAGAATTTTGCTTGTTGGCCCAAATAGCTGATTATCTTTGAAAGGTATGATATGAATCTGTTTCCAGACAAATGAAGAGGAGTGTTTGTTTAGGCTTTTAATGAGTGACAACATAGAACTCAAACCTTAAGTTTTAATTTCTGAGCTAATGTTTAAGAGAAAGTTAACTTTTAAATTGAATATACTACATATTCCAGAAAAAGAAGAGTTTAGTAAGAGGTAACTATTACTTAAAACTGTGCTTTTTAACTTAATTTGGTGAGGCTGTTTTGATAATAATTCTGTTTATGATGTGTAGTGAGTGGAATAATAGAACATCATTGTGAATGGAATACTGAAGATTTGTTTCAAATGGATCATAGACTTAGTTCAGAGCACATAAATGCTATCTCTGGATTCAGAATAAATAATGTTTAAAAAATAAGCAACAGAAAAATGGGTCAAAGGATATGGTAAGGTACATATGTAAAAAGATTTGGGAGGGGCAGAAAAATGCTTAAGGGGAAAAGTGTTTTCACATTTGTGTAGGTATCTATGCAGAATGGTAATTTAAATAAAGAACTGTGAACATCTATTTTTTATTAGCAAGCTTCTGATATATTAAGAAAACTTAATTAAATAAAAAAATTATTATGTATTTGCAGTTTCAGAAGGACAAAAATTAGTGAAATAACTATGGAAGATAGTGGAGATAGGTTATAAGAATAGGTATGGTTTTTTTATCACAAAAACTGAAAGCTTATCTTGAAAACCTGTCTAATTCTAGGTTTCAAAGACAAAGACTAACTTTTCCAGATAGAAAATACTTTTTAAAAAAAGATTTTATTTATTTATTTTTAGAGAGGAAGGGAGGAAGAAAGAGGGAGAGAAACATCAATGTGTGGTTGCCTCTTGCACATGCCCTACCAGGGACCCAGCCAGCAATCCAGGCATTTGCCCTGAATGGGGATCAAACCAGCAACCCTTTGCTTTGCAGGCCACCACTCAGTCCACTGAGCCATACCAGCTAGGGAAAAATACTTTTTTTTAGAAAAAAATCAGTGGCCACGTCTTCTGAAACAGGAAATTTCATGTACAGCATAATTTTTTGGTAATGAATAGTTGAGATCAGAGCAGAAATAAATTTACACCAATAATGTGGAATTACTTTTTGTGTTTGTGTTGCTGTTTTGAAGCATATATTTGCTTTTTTTTCTCCCTTATGTATTATAGATTAGAATTGGTAAAAACATTAAAGATGTTGATTAGCTGCACTTTACTGTTGAGTTAGATTTCTTGTACTTTGCAGTCTGTTTTCAGCCTAAAATAACATCAACAATGATAATGAAAAATAAAAATATTTAAAGCCCTGGAGGGAAAGGTCATAAAAATAATGTTCACATTCCCTAATTCTGAATATTGTCATTCAGCCATCTTTTTATTTATAGAAGAAGGAAGTGGAGAGGAGGGTGGGGGCTGGGGTAAATGAAGACAAAAAAGAGAGAGAAAGAAGAGAGAGGAAGGAAGGAAGGAAGGAAGGAAGGAAGGAAGGAAGGAAGGAAGGAAAGGAAGAAAGAGAAAGAAAGAAAGAGAAAGAAAGAAAAAGGGAGGGAGGGAGGGAGATTGAGAAGGAGAGAATAATAAAATATTGGAAGATTTTGTAATCTATTGTACTTGCATGAAGATCGGGGATGCAGTTTAGCACACTGAGACCTCCTTGTTCCTTGGCCACTGCAGTACCTGTAAGTCCTTAGAATTGAACCATTCTTTTAAAATCAGTAGCATGCAGATCCCTTGTCACTCAATGTGTAACCCTCTGATGAGCAGTATTGTAGAAAATCAAATTTTCAGGTCTCCATCCTCATCCTAGAGCCAGAATCAGAATCTGTATTTTCTGGTAGATTCCCAGGGGATTATGTATTTGTTAAAGACTAAGAAGTCCATCCTTGTATGGCCCTGTGTCTGCAGGCAGACCATCATGCACTTGTTCCTGTATGACCAAGGACCACAAACAAAGGAACATAGCATGTGAAAAGCAAAAGAAAAATCTCCTAGGATGCAAACATAAATAACAAAAAATGCAAAATTTTCCCACTTATGCTGAGTGCCTCCTGCTAAACAAGAAATCACTAAGGTCATCTATTAGCTCTAACTTGAAAAAGCAAACTACACTGGGTCCACTTACTTTTTTTCTACTTCTCAAAGTCAAACAAAAACTTTCTTACAATTTTAATGCTTAACAAATAGTTTTAAATGGTGAGTTGATCCTTACAAGCTTTTCTTCTAATAATATTTAATGTTTTGAGTTTGAATAAGTTTAAATATTTTTCATGTTGCAGTGCTTCTAAATGTCCATTTCCATAGAGATATGTGTTTTTTACAATTTTTACACATTTGTTATGCATGTGTTCTGTGACCATGACACACTCACATTCATGCACTCACATGTGAATGCCTCATCACCTTTATTATGTGCTCTGACACCCTAGCACACTTTACAGCATTCCTGTAGAAAGGGAAGAAGGCATGTCCAGATACACCAAAAGTACTGGAGACTAAACAGAATATCTCAACAACACCAAACTCAGTACCTGGGAGGGGAAAAGAAAAATGACATCTGTTTTTTGGCATATAGATTTGTATAGAGGGGCAAATCATTAAAGGTGAGAGAAAAATATTTTCAAATTTCAATATCATATTTTAGTCAGAGCAGTGGTAAACTATTTCTAGCTGATATATCAAATGTCAAATATGACTGTAGAGAGAAAAAGAGGCTCTTCCCAAACCATAACAATCTTGGTAGAAGTTAAACTCCGTTATTCTTGTTTTTGTCTAACAAGTGATCTTCTGATGTGACTGGAGAAGGCAGTACAAGTTTGTATAAGTAATGCTATGATGCCTATTATTTTATTAATTTTTGTTTATTTTTTGCAAGTTGCTGCTGAGGAAATAAACTACTGCTCTAAAGTGGAAAATCTTAAGATATTCTGAGGGTACAGCCAAAGAATTTACCAACACCTGAAGAATCACCTTTCCTCTGCAGGAAAGATAAACAGTGTTCTCACAAGGCAGGAAGGGTGCCAAAGAGGTTCCCCCTCACAGACTCAGAGAAGAGACTGTTAGAGCAACTGCTGTGCTAACCATGAGCAAAGTGAAGTGAAGTCGCAGAGCAACCTGCAACCATACTATAATAAAACAACGATAAAAACAAACTAATTTTAAAAAATAAGAAGAAATGAGAATAGCAGCTGAATACAGATTAAAAAAATCTAAGAGAGGATAAAAACAAGGTAGCAATCTGAAGTCCTCCACAAGTACTCAGTGCTAGGCATTATAAAAGAAAATGCATTACCTAAAGAAACCATGAATTCCGTAGATGTGAGCTCAAAGGCAGTAAAATAAAACAACAGAAAAAAAATTCTTCTGAGTTAAGAGATAAATGGAGAACTTAAAAAGACCTTTATAAATTTATACAAATAAACTAGAATCAAGAAAGATATAAAAAAACAGCAGATTAGATCACTGGCAGGAAGGAAGAAATGGCTGTGAAAGCAGAGGGGAGACACAGAAATTAGAATAGTTTCCAAAAAAGTGGTAAACAAAAAGAAACTAATTGGTATCCTTAAGTGCAAACACCAATATGTGGACTAAGAAAAATATTTAAAGGCATAATGAAAGAAAAAAATGTGGAGTAAAAGGAGTACCTGCATCTGCAGATTAAATGAGCACATCAAATTGACATAAAGCATAAGCAGCTGGACATATTCTCATTCTAAAACATCAAGGGAAAAGAAAACATTTTGCTGGCATTCAGGTGATAAAATCAAGTTATGTAGAAAGCAGGGAAAGCATACCTCAGGCTTCTTCAAAGCAGTTTGGAGTGCCACAAGACACTGGAACTCTGAGAATAACCAAGTGATAACAATGAAAATGTGTCCAGGCCAGCTGCTGTAGGAGCTGCAATTATACAATACCCAAATGCTGTTGAAAAAATTACTCAAATGTGAATTTCATGAAACTAAAAATAAATCAAATAAAAACTTGGGAATGGGAATATGTGATAAAATTCTCACAGTGACATTGAATTAATTTAACTATGAAACTAACATTAAACAACTGGCAAAAATAAGGCTATACAGCAGAAAGCAGATATAACCTTATTGTTTTGTGAATTTTGTATATAATAAAAGTGTAGGAGAAGGTGGAAGGAGAGATGAGAGGAAATGTATATGATAATATCCCATATTTTTAACCCAAGAATTCAATTATATTGTGAAAATTCAAAACATGATTGAAAAATTAAAAGATATAATGTGCATATACATATGTATATAAATGTTCACTAGCTGCATCTGGGGAGAGGGTCTAGAAGCAATGTCTTGAATGTTCAGTACTTGGTTTCTAGCGCCATTCTCCATTAAAATAAATCAAGGTGAGAACAAGAGAACTGGAAACATATAACAAAGCCTGAAATTAAGGAAGTACTCAAAGAATGATGGTGACATAGCAAAAGAACACAGAAGCCAGCCTCCCACTGGCTAAATCTAAAATAAATTAAGTATTAAAGTACATAATAAAAAAGCAGCCCCCGCCACTCCTTTGTTTTAGAGATCTTGTTTGATTTCAATCACTGACCATTTGGGCTGCTTGTTTATCCTCTTGCCCTGCTTTAAATTCCTTGGGCTCCATCCTTGACCCCAGTAAAAGCAGAAGCCAAGGACTATTCTGTCTTTCTATTTGTGACTTTGTGGTGACTTCCTACATGTGTCATGTAATTTCCAAGACTTGTAAGTAATAAATCTTTTTTAAAAATAAAGTACATAAAAAAAACAATTGAGTTGAACTAATCAAATAAATTAAGTAATTTTAATGAAATAAAATTTAAAAAATCATGAATTTATACTGTATTAATCTACATAAGTAAATTTGTGCAATGAGAAAGCTCTTTCTTACAATAGAGTGTCAGCTAATAAATATAGAAGGAATGGAAAGAATTAGAAAATAATCAATGGGTGCTAAAACTACTAAGGGAGAGTATGATACAAAAATGAATCAAAGTTCACTTCATCAGTTTCGGTAAGATTAATCAGAGAACTTACATGAAGGACCAATGGACATGACAATGGTGTGGGGATTGACTATGGAAGTGGGGGGCAGGGCTGGGTGGAGGGAGGCAAAGGGGGAAAATGGGACATCTATAATGGTGCAAACAATAAAACATTAAAAATGAAAAATATAAAACCAAAATAAAGCAGTCTGACACCATGCACCTCAATATGACATATTGAGATGGGCACGATATCACTTCTCTGGCTTTTCTGCTAAAAATGTGTAACCTGAATCTAATCATGAGAAAATATTAGGCAAGTTCAAACTGAGAGTAATATGCTTGTACCCTCTAAAAATTTCCAGATCAATAAAGATTTAAAAAAAGGTCAAGGAACTGTTCCAGGTTAAAGAGAATATAGAAAAATGACACCAGATGTAATGTGTGACTATTGATTGGATCCTGAAGTGGAGAATTAATAGCTCTAAAATGCATTAGTGAGAAAATTTAGAAATTTGAGTATGGACTGTGGAGTAGATAATAATATTTTATCAATATTAAATTTCATAATTTTGAGAATTATACTGAAGCTATGAACAAAAATATCCTTGCTCTTAGGAAGTATACATTGTATACATTAACTCCAACTGACTCACATGATTAAAAAAATGATATCCATATACCTAGATTGATAGATAGAATTAGTAGAATTAGAATCAGGGTAGAATGTATATAGGTTTTGTTTGTAGTATTCTTAGAACCTTTCTGTGAATTTGAAATTAGGCCAAAATAAAAGTTATAAAAATACGATGACTCACTCACTCTTCTATCATAGCCCTTCTACCCTTGAACAATTATTTCTGTTACCACATTCAACTGAGTGAAAGCAGGCATCTACAAAGTTTTTCACTGAACAACATATCCTCATGGAAGTATATTTAATCCGTGTTTGTACACCACACACACACTACTGATACATCTAACATTTCATTGGAGTGCCCCAGGTCTCAGTATTTATTCATCTTTCCTAACTACATTGTTACTTTTGGCAGTCCCATCTGTCTTATATCTTTAAATATCATCTACTTATCAATAACAAATTGAATTTGAATAATAGAAACACTTTAACATTCCACAGCAAATTCTGATGACACCTCTCCTTATGACTGAAATACACGTGCATAGTCTCTTCTAGGAAGATGGGACTAACATGGCAATGATAGATTCCCTGAATCTTGTGAAGAAAAATTACTAACAGTTGAAGTTCATTGCAAGACCAAGGGACTATCAAATGTAGTTTCAAGGATGAAAACATAAAGAATATACTGACTAAAATTTCTAAGAGAAATAAAATTATTTTCTGGATAGGCTAAAACTGCCAGTGATTAGCTTACTGGTGCAATAACTGCAAGCTAAATGCTGGCTTATAGTGTGTTTTATAGAACAGCTGTGGGAAACATGCATCGACTTTTTTCACCAAGATGCTGTAAATTCAACAAAGATACTGGGATTGATAGATACAACAAAGTGTTGATTAAAGTGACAGAGACCAATTTATGATGAAGGAGGGGAATCTATTCAAGTCAGACTTTTTATTGCTTAGTGGTCATATAATGATGATGAAAAATACAGTATTCAGATTTGAAAGGTCATCTCCACACAAAGCAATGATTAAGACACATTCAAAAATTCAGTTTGATAAACAGAGATGGATACTATGGATGTCAATTCACACATGGCTGTTTCCTTGAAACTTTACCCTCATGCATGTGATTCAGGTCCTTGATGTGATTCACCCCATTCATTCGAATCAGTAAACATTTACTAGGTACTCATTTGCTAAGCATCTTGATTGCTAGTAACTATATCACTGCAATTTTATTTTTGCCATCTGATAAATTGCACAGATAGGCCCAGGGGTTTAAAGATGGAGGGGAGATTTTACGACGGGAAAGGGGACACATTTATTACTGTGCTTGTTGGCTAGGCTGTACAAATCACTAGATTTAATGACTGTGCCAAAACTGTGGTATAGGAAGATCATTTTTTTCAATAACAGATTTGTGGATATACACGTGTGTGTGTACAGATATACAGGTTTGTGGATAGTTATAGATAGATGATAGATAAATAGATGCATATGTACATACATACATATATAAACATGCATGAATGTACCATAAAATATTGAGAGTGATTAATTCTTAAGGAGAGTATGGTGAGGGTTCAGAGGGTAAGAAAATTAAAGTTTACATTATATAATTTCTCATTATTTATATTTTTATAAGGAAATATGTTACTTCTGTATTGAAAAGGAATAAAAATTCATTTTGCATTGAACCTTGAGATTGAATGGCACAGAATCAGTGGGCAATTTGTTTTTATTATTTTTTTACTGTGCTTGTGTGTCTAGGAATTTGTCAAAGATTAAGATCAGGAAGGTGCCTCCTCTAATCATTTCCAACATTCTGTCTTATAAGTGTGGATTCATTCTTTACTTGTAAGAAATGACAGCACAGGGAAGCAGCTTCACACTTCTGAAGGAAATCTTTTTCTGTATAAACTCAGGAAGTTTGATCCTCAGTGTGTTTTGGAAGCCCCAAGAAGCTTACTATTTAAAAATTATTAAGCACAATGTGGTTCAGCGTTTTACATCTGATAACATTTCCCCTAAGAAAATCCTAATAGTCTTTCTAATATATGCTAAAAAAATGAAATATCTTCCACTGCCTATGTTTGTATTCTTGGAAGTCTTAAAAAATCATAATAAAAAATTATTGTTTATCTTTCTTGCTTTATTTGAGAGAGTATAGTAAAAGGGATTTTTCAAGTTATTTTTATATTAATTTAGCTTTAATTGTGCTGTCATTCATGAAATAGAGCTGTTCTGCTTCTCTGTCAAAGATGACAACGGCTTCCTCAGCAACTCGTTTATGTGTGGAATTGAAAAAAATAAAGTTTTATTCCATTCTGTGTGAATGGTTTGAACAGTGAAAAAAATCATGATCATTTTTACTATTACAATTCTTTTTGTCAATAACTGGCTGTTTAAATTTCTTTATGATACAACAGATATCATCCTCATCCTCACAGATAAATAAACCTTGAGAAAATTTAAAATGTATGTGAGATAATTATCTCAGATAACAGTTAAATTTCACATCTGATAAACCTCTGAGATAATCTTACTAAATCCTCTCATTTTATGCAAGAGAAAACTAGGCCCCAGTGGAGTGAAGTGTTTTGTCCAATGTCAAACAGCTAGTTGCTGATAGAATCAAAGTTGGAAACCTATTTAATTTTGCCTTATGTCCTATCTGTACCTGGGAATGTTGGTTGTTTATGCTATGCTCATCCTTCCCTTTGTCTAGTTTAGTAAGGAACCTTGCCATATAAGGAAAGATGTGCCTATCTCAGACAAGAATTCAGGTGTGGGGCAAGAGAGTGGATTAAGATTTGATTCAGTTTGGTGTTTATTAATATTGACTCACTGATGGTTAATACATTAAAAAGTAAGGCTTATTTTTAAATAATCAGAATAGCCAGGAGCATCCATCTATACCAGTATCATTTATAGCCAAAATGTTTACATGAATACATTAGTTTATTTGAGATTAGACAGTGATACTTTATCTGTAACTGTCTTAAAATGAGGTCTTTTTCATTGTTCTGTATTAATTTTTAATAAAATAAACTATAAAACTAAAATAATTAATATATCCCAATGGTTCAGTTGATCTGGCCTTTTATTGAGCACCTAGTCCAAGTTGTATAAGAACTCTGACTTTATTTGTCTTGTCTCCCATTAAAAGCCAGTTACTCTAAGACCTATGACCTCATTCTTGATACTCTCATCATCTGAAGGTCAGGTTTAATGCCGACCTCTGGGTAGGGTGGTCATTAATATCCAGGAATACCTGGATATATATCCAGGTATGTATGTAAGAGTCCTGGTTTTTATCTGATATCTCACTGTAATTAATAAAAGTACCTCCTTTTAATCACAAAGAGTCAAGGTTTGAACAGAAGTGTATGGTTACCCTACCCACAGTAGACATAAAATACACTAGAGAAGGAATTTTCCTATTCCAACTTTGAGATAAATCTCAGCCTTGTTTCCTGTTGGAGCTATGTCTGTCTCTTTCTGTTTTCAATGTCTTAAGAGTTTACCTCTTGCCCTCCTAGATTCATTGAAACTGATTTGTCTTTCAAACTTTCTTCTACTCAAAACTCAATATTTGACTTGATTGAACCTGGGTACCTGCCAAGTCCACTTTTATTTTGGTTTCAATTGGCTATCCTAATATAGAGTGTAAATAAACCTTCCGAGGTTAAGAAAGAGGAATTTCATGAAGGATTTGTGCGTTGCAGGGTAGTTCAACATGTAGTTCCATAGAAACAGCACAAATATAATTGTGCAATGGACCTCAGATCTGCACATGCTTATGCCCGTAAAATCTAAGCAGTTCCACCTAAGGAATCCCTTAAGATACGACTTAATTATATTCTAATTTCTTCAATTTCAGTCACCCAAGATTTAAAAGGTGTTCAAAATTTATATTCTCAAAGAGAAATTTAGTGTAAAGAATAAGCAATCAGATTTTTTGTAATCAGATGGACATGAGTCAAATTCTGCTATCACTCTTTCTTGTGCCTCAGCTTCCCCATCTGTAAATGGAGAGCATTTATGAAAAATGTCTTTTTAAACTATATTTCATTGATTATACTATTACAGTTGTCCCAATTTTCCTCTTTTGCCCCTTCTACCTGGTACCTCCTTTCTCACCAGCAGTTACCCCCTTAATTCATGCCCACTGGTGGTGCATATAAGTTCTTTGGTTTCTCCATTTCCTATTCTTAACATTCCCCTGTGGATTTTGTACCTACTTTTTAATCCCTGCACATTTTCTCTCATTCTCCTACTTCCTACTCCCAGCTGATAACCCTCCAAATGATTTCCATATCTATGATTCTGTTCCTGTTCTTTTGTTTGCTTTATCTGTTTTTGTTTTTAACATTCAGCTGTTGATAATTATGACTTTGTTGTCATTTTAATGTCCATAGTTTTGATCTTCTTCTTGTTCTTAGATAGGTCCTTTTAATATTTCATGTAATAATATATTACATGGTTGGTGATGATGAATTCCTTTAGCTTTACCTTGACTGGAAAGCACTTTATCTGCCCTTCCATTCTAAATGATAGCTTTGCTGGATAGAGTAGTCTTGGTTGTAGGTCCTTACTTTTCATCACTTTGAATACTTCTGGTCAGTCTCTTCTTGCCTGTAAAGTTTCTTTTGAGAAATCCATTGATAGTCTTATGGAACTCCTTTATAGATAACTCACTGCTTTTCTCTTGATGCTTTTAAGATTTTCTATCTTTAACCTTTGGCATTTTAATTATGATGTGTTTTGGTGTGTTCCTCTTTGGGTCCCACTTGTTTGGGACTATCTGTGCTTCCTGGATTTGTATGTCTATTTTTTTTGTGTGTGTGCCAAATTGGGGAAGTTTTCTTTCATTATTTTTTCAAATAAGTTTTCAATTTTTTGTTCTTCCTCTTCTCCTCCTTGCACCCCTATGATTCAGATGTTGGCATTTTTGGAGATGTCCCAGAGTCTTCTTATTCTCTCCTCATTTTTAAAAATTATTGTTTCTTCTGTTCTGATATAATGTGTATTTCTTCCTTATGTTCCAAATTGTTGATTTGAATCCTGGCTTCCCTTCATTGTTAGTTCCCTGTGGATTCTTCTTTATATCACTTAGTGTACCCTTCATTTCTTCCTTTATGTTTCTGCGGCATTCAGTGAGTTCTCTGAGCATCCTGATCACCAGTGTTTTGAACTCTGCATCTGATAGGTTGGCTATCTCCGTTTCATTTAGTTCTTTTTCTGGGGTTTTGTTCTGTTCTTTCATTTGGGCCATATTTCTTTGTCTCCTTAATTTGACAGACTCCCTGTGTTTGTTTCTGTGTATTAGGAGGTGCTTTGACTCCCTCTCTTAGCACACCTGTTAAGTTTTATGGGATGGAGTCTTAGGTATTCACCGGGGTGGGGCAACCTGCTTCAGCACTTTGTGGCTCTCTGTGGGGGGAGGTGTCAGAGAGAGGAGAATGCTGCTGCCTGGCTTCTGTAGGTTTTCCTGGTGCTTGCCCCATTTTCTGTCACTCCACCCAGTTCCCGTATGTAACTGGTGTCCTTCTAGCCTTTGCCCTGGTGGTGATTCCCAGAGTAGGTCATTTTGCAATTTTCTAAGTCTGTGAGGGCCCTTTATGTAGCTTCTCCTGAGACATTGGCAATTTCTTCCACTGCCCCAACTCCCACTGCTTTTTGCAACCAGAAGTTTTGAGGCTTCATCTTCCTGGTGCTGGAACTCTGGGCTATGTGGTCTGGCCTGGGCCTGGGATCACTCTCCTGGGTATTCCCCCTAATTTTTATCCACCACACATGAATATGGGACAGCTCCCACCCATTCCACCACTGCCGCCTCTCTGTGCCATCCCACATCCACTCGGTTCTGACTCCAAAACTCTACCCCTCCTACCTGTCTGGATGAATATGGCTTCTATAAATTCTTATTTGTTGGACTTTCATACAATTCAGTTTTCTGGTAGTCCTGGGTATTTTTTGTTTTGACATTAGTTGTAATTCTTCTTGTGGTTGTGTGAGGAGGCAAAGCATGTCTACCTACACTTCCATCTTGACAAGAAATTTGAAAAATGTCTTTTACATAATGAAGACTTATTACATTTTCATGCAGTTCTAATATGGGATACATTTTTCTGTAATGATCTTACAGAGATTTTTCAAGTAAATTTGCCTTTCCCACATCTTCCTAACCATGGGAAATTTTAAATATCTTTCAAGTTCATCTCTGTCTCTTGAGCCCTACTACCTAATTTCAGACCACCACAGTATCTTACTTGGATAAAGTAATAACCTCTTAAATAGTCCTTTAGGACATCTGTTCCTAAATTCTTTCTCCAGTTAACATTCTAAAAACAAAATGTCCCCTGTCTAAAATACATTAGTAGCTACCTATTACTTTCAGGATAAAAAACAAATTCCTGAGCTTGGCTTTTGCCTATATTCCTCTGCATATTTTATCTATTAGTCTATGTCTTTTATTCTACATTTCAGCTCCATGATAAATACTTGAAGTGATCCAAGTGTGCCCTATCTCCTACCTGGGATGTTAATCCTCTCCTTCTCCTTCTGCTTTCAAACTATGCCATGGTTTTATCTCCTCAAGGAAGCTTTCTATGGTCCCCTCCCATCTTGATTTCCTGCTTCTTTGATGCACACTCTTATAACCCCATGTTAATCTCCTCAATAGTCTATAAAGTCCTACCTCCAAAGGGTAAGTTTCCTGATACAGGATTTTTGTCATTTTCTTAATACCCAAGCATTGTGCATTTTATGAACTCATACATATGGGCTTCAAGAAATTGAAGGAAGGAAAGAAAGGCAAAAAAAGAATGGAAGGAAAGAAGGAATTTTACCTTATTTTCCTGGTGAAATTTGTATTCTGGATAAAGAAAAGATATTCCATGAGATAACAAGAAATAATTATGCAAACATCATTACCTAGCACAAGGCCTGTCCATAGAAGACAATCAGTAAATTTTTGTCGCTTTGATTCATTAACTAAATTAATGCCACTTATGTACTTAGATTAATATGCACTTAGTACCATAAAAAGGTGACTGTTTTCAAGAATAATCCTAATTATTTTATTTACCACTGAACAGCAAGAGTGTTCAGGCCAGAAATTTCCTCTACATGGGGGTCCTAAGGAACACAGCTGCTTTGTTGCTTGGGGAAAGTCATTTTCTTCCAAATAAAGAATCATTTCCTCTTTGCCTGCCATCACACAACCACCTTTCTGATGTGGCTGGACCCAGACTGTTTTGAGCCAGTCACATTATCCCACAATGTTCCTGAGCCCCAGAACCCAGAGAGGCTGACTCACTAGAACAGGTAATTAGGAAGCAGTAGGACATGAGATAGGAGAGGAAATCTAATTTACAGCTCACTGGAGAGCTCTGCATCAGTATGGAGGAGAGTTGATGTGGGAGATTAAATTATCTGTGAGCTCACTTCTCTAAAATTATTTTGTCTGTCCCCTTTTCATTTAGAAAACATATGTTGTGAATGCCAAGATTTAGCTTCTGCTCCTGAAGAGTTGGCAGTTGAGAGCAATTTCTTGAAACCACCTGGAAAGGATAGAATTAGCTTTAGGATATCTGCTATTTCAATAAAGGCAACTTCTACAGAGTTCAGGGGGGGAAAAGAGATGTCCAGAATTTCTTAGGAACTTCTAGTAAGTGTAATCACATATCTAGTTGGGTGCATATATCCATACAGGATATTCCATGAAATCAGAGGTGTATTCTGGCCTTTGTGTTAACAAAGTTAAGGGCTTAGAGGCAACTTATAAGCCCAGATATAAACTCTTACAGTCCCGTGGTGCCTCTTATTTCCTGTGATGCTTCATTCTAAGCCACATGGAGATTTTCAGAGTTAAGTCCATTGCAGAATTAGATTCATCTATGCCTTTCATGTTTATGGACTTATGTTCATTTTTTGTTGACTGAAGAGTAGTAACCCAGGCAGGAAATATAATTAATTCACTCAAGAAATATTTGTCAAATGCCTATTTTACAGTAGACACTATTCTAAACACTGGAAATAATGTGGTTTTAAAAACTTATGCTTCCAACCTCTTTTTTCAACTGTCCTAAATTGTTTATTAGGAAAGAATTTTACAAACATGACACATACTAGCAGGAACAGTGGAGTTGGAGAGTAGTGTACCTTCTCTAAGCTGCATGGTGAGAACCACCAATAGTGTGGTGGAGCTTGTGGCCCTTTCCAAGGCCATAGCTGTTGTGGTGCGAAGATGTCAGCCCTCACATCTCCCTGTGCTTGTGGACTGGTTTGGTGATCCATTGGGTGTCAGAATTCATTCTGATGGTCTTATGGAATGATCAATGGGGACAACTTCAAAGAATGTGTACATAGAATCTTCACTAAGAATTCAGGACTCTCAGAGTCTTACAGTGGTGCCCAGCTCATTCCTCAGCAATAGACCCAAGGCTTCAGACAAACTCTAGCTGGTTAGCACCATGATGGACAGGGTTGCCATAGGTGACACCCTTAGGAACATGGCATTTGCAGCCCCCATGGCACACACGAATCTGATATATGACATAACTTTGTTTGGCTTTGTATCACAGCCTGCACACTTTATCAGGCCTGGTGGGGCAGGGGACCCTGTGGAGCTCAGAGAGCTGGCGATACTACCAGCAGTGCACCCTGAGAAGTAAGCACATCACATTGGACTGCTTCTTCTTCCGTAGCTCCTGGATGTACTTGTAAGCATCCATCTTGAATTATCTCATTGCTGCAGCCAGACAGAAAGCCATTTCCAACCTTATAAAACTTATTCTAGAGGGGATACAGTAAACATATTTAAACTAATCAACTACTTAAATAAATGAGTAAGTAAAAAAAATCAAGGATAATTGTGGGTAGTTGTAAGTGCTATGAAGAAAAATCAAAATAGGGAAATGGGGTAGAGAGTGAGTATATGTGGAGGAGAAGATGGTTAGTTAGAGTGGTAAAGAAGTCTTTTTTCTGGGGGGTATCTTTGGAGATGAGTCTTGTGTGCTGAGAAGGAGGTAGTCTTCAGAAGATGTGAGGGAAGAACATTCTAGACACACTGACTATCAGGTTAGGAAATCGGTAAGGAAGATAAACTGGGGTAAAATTATTCAGGGCCTAGGAATCCATGATTAAGCTTTTGAATTTATACTGAGAACAGTAGTAAAGTGTTGTAGGGATGAAGCAGGGGAATAATGGGATGTCATTGGGGAGTCTGAAGCAAAGGAATGATGGGAAATCATTAAAGGGTATGAAGAGAGGAATAACCACTCTGGTTGTTGTGGGAATAGATCATGAAAGGAGATGGGCAACAAAGTAGGTATGTGCTTGAATTCATTTAATAGAGTTGATGCCTGAGATTTTTATGTGCATTTGTTACCTGGGATTGTTAAAAACTTCCATGTGAGAAATCTCCTCCCAAGCATAGAATATTATAATCCATTAGCTGTTCATGCAGTCACTTCCCTTCACTGCTATCACAAAATTGCTCTCTGGGATTCCTTAGTAAAAGCCTTCATCCAATGTGACTATAAATGTGAAAACAGAGGAGGAGATCAAGAGTTAGAAAACTCCAGCTGCCTTGCCTGTGTTAATATAGTCTGCCTTGGAGTTCACCTCTTCTGTAAGTACTTCTCCCCTCAGTGAAATTCAACTCCGCGGGTCCAGCCCTCATAACACAGGAACTGTTCCCCTAAACTGCCTAAATATTCTGAAATGCAAAGCATACCTGTAGTATGCAGGGCAACCTGGAGCCTAAATATACAGAAACTTTTAAAAAAATGGTTGTATGTCATTGTGCTATTTTAGAATGTGTTGAATTCACATATTTACAGTGCATGCCTCCCTTGCAATGGGTAGAAATGAACCATGTCATGAATTACGTTTGAGGGCCAATTTCCTGCTGCTTGCACTGGTCACCAAAATTGCTAGTTCCTTCTTTGTTTAACCTATTTTGAGAGACTTTGGTTCTTGAATTCAATACCTATAATTCATTGTCTGTGGTTCAGCCCACTTCTGTTCTAAACAACCTGCTGCTACATGACTTCCCCTTCCACCTTCCTTCCTAAGTCCACTCACCAACCCTGAATCATCCTGACTCATTCCATCGAAATCTCTGCATGTCTCCTCACAGCCCACTTCTCTTTCAAGGTTTTACTCATATTTCCTTCCTGATGCTCCTAACAGACAAAAGGCAAAATGTTCAAATCAAAAATAACGTTTAAGAAGTAAAAGAATATACAGAATACTTTTAGTAGCCAAGTAATTTCTATCAGTGTGCCAAACTTCCATGATATTTGACATATTAGTGTTACATATAAATGTAGATGTTAATATCTTGGGGATTTACCTTTGCCTAGAGCTCAACTAGATTAAGTTCATTGAGAATTAGTGTCCTGCTACCGTGGCAAAAAGGCACAAAGTATGGTTTTACAAGATTTTATTCTCAACATTTATGTTTTATGAATCTCAGTTGCTTGTTAATGTTGATATAGTACCTATTAATTATTCAACATTTTGGAAAATATATTTCAAAAAATCTGGTTAACATTATAAAAATTATACTTTTGTAATTATTTTGTCACAATTATGTTACTTTCTGCCCCCCAAAATGGGGGCAAGTGTAGATGCAGCATGATCTTAAAAGTAGATAAGAAATATCAAAATCATGCTAAGCGAAATAAGCCAGGTGGTGAAAGACAAATACCATATGATCTCACCTTTAAAAGGAATCTAATCAACAAAACAAACAAACAAGCAAAATATAACCAAAGACACTGAAATTGAGAACAGGCTGACAGTCACCAGAAGGGAGAGGAGGGAATTTCAGGGGAAAAGGGGAAGGGTTTAGAGCAACAAGTATAAAGGACACACGGACAAAAAGTATGGGGGGTGGAAATAGGAGGGAGGCGGGGAGGGCTGGGGTGGGAGTAAAAGACAGAAAACTGTACAAGAACAGCAATTAAAATAAAAATTTAAAAAAATACCGAGAATTAAAAAACAAACAGGGAATTTCTGAGCTAAAGAATGAATAACAGTTTGAAGATGGGTCTTGAATAACCTGAACATTTTCTAATTCTGTTTTTGAACTGTACCATATAAAGTAGATTTGGCTTCATGTTTTAAGGAACCAGATCAGACAGAAAGGTTAATAGTTACCAGAGCAATTTCCATCTGGGCCACTTCGTATTTTGGCGCCTCACCTGGGATGGACGTTGTTTCAAGTGGACAGCTCAGTAGATGGGAGGCAAATGAACTTTGAGCACATGACCGAAGAGTGAGGATGGATAAAAGGGTAGTTATAGAAAATTGGCCTTCCCATCTAAACCCTTTGACTTTATTCAAAAATCATGTACTTCCCTTAAAAAGCTATTGCTTATGAGTTATTATATTTCACAAGGGGAGGATGAGGTAAGTTTATAAATATTCAGTTTGTGAAATACATGAATTAATGAATGAATGAATACTTGCAGCAAGGAAAAAATTTTAAAAATAATCTAAGGATATTACTCCTTTAGTTAGAGAAAATAACATTTTCATACATAAGTTAAGAAACTTAATTCGAAAGACAGCAAATAAAAATTATTATGTTGCTTATCATTTATTTAACAAAGTATATAATCAGTAATAATCAGAATAAACTTATATGAGTAGTCAAAAAAAAAAAAAAAACCCTGACAAATTGGAAGTGGGGGTTTGTGGAAATAGTAATATGTTTTTAGTTCAAGAGCCATGTAACTGTGTCACTGATACTGGGTAGAATTACTGAAGACTTACTCTTACACCTGCTGCAGCAGCCTCTCTTGCAGAAGGGGTCCTCAGGAAGGACTAAGGGATGTTAATGGCCCCTGAAAAATGGCAACTCCTGAGACACACAAAACTGCTCTGAGTGTGCATGACTATCTAACCACTTGAAACTAATACAGAATAATATTGAGTGTAAACTGTAATTGAAAAATAAAAATAAATAAATAATCAAAACCAAAAAAATATTCTGAGAAATGAGCAAAGAAAAACATTATATCTCAAGTATACAAAGAAATTAGGCATTATGGAGAAACTTTTAGTTTTAGATTCTAAATGGAGGAAAATGTTTTCTCTGGGAACGGATGGTTCTTATATTGTAATTTTGTAACTGCTCCCTGTCAACTCATTTGGGTACATACAGGGATACAGAGAAAAAGGTAAACAGTTTCCCCTCAGGTACACTAGTGTAGTGGAAAGAGCATTGAATTGCGAATTGTGAAACCCGGTCTCTATTGTTAGCTGTGGCACTAATTAGCCATATGAGTGACCTTGTGCAAATTATATTTTCTCTGGCCATCAGCTTCCTTATCTACAAAATGAAGGCATTTGGACTAAATTACATGTAAGACTCTGATGTACTTTCCATGTTTCCCCATTTCTTCTTTTTTTTCTTTGCCTTTTTCTAAGTGCTCAAATACTACATTATTTAAGGTATATTTCCTAGTAAGTTTTTTTTTTTTTTTTCCCTCCTCTCTGTGTCTTTCTTCAATATATGGGATAGGAGGATACTGACTAACTCTGAAGGAAAGGAGGAAGAAAATTAGCTACAGGAAGCGTTTCTATCCCCCTCTACAAGAAGGCTTAAATATAGCTACCACCACTTTGAAAGGAATGATTTATGTCCAAACAGCATTTTCCAGACAAGCTCCGTACTTTTTTGCCAAAAGAATAAACTTTAAACTGAAGGCAGTAGACAGTTAAACAAGAGTCGGCACTGGAAACAGCTGTGAGTAGACAAGACCAGTTACTTATAAGGTACTGTTTTTCACTCACTGAAATTTCCTTCAGGGTTCATTTGTTTCTGGGCACAAGTATTCCATGGTTGTTTGACCTTATTTTCTCCACCTTACCTCTATTCTGAGAGAAAGCATACTCTAAAATATCTTAGCTTTTTTAGCTACAGTGTTTTGTGCCTGTGGTATTTGAAGCTAATAGGATTTTATTTCATTTTGTTATGTTTTGTTTTCAGGAGCCAAATGATACTTGTTATTTTATTTTAAAGTGTTCGTAGGTTAGCTTTGTTCTTTTGTTTCTTCTTGTCCTGGAGGTTTTTATGTGTATTGTTTGTGTGGGATAAGGAGGATTGACGCTTTAGCATTATAGAATGCACAGAATGTTCTTGACTAAGCGGGAGGGATAGGTTAATGTACCTTCAGTCTGAAGTATAGAACCAATATAGAGCCAATCAGATAAGAGGACCAAGGCGGGTATGCTCCAGGCACTTGAATTGACTTGGTGGAAGTAACTCACCCCATCTTAGCTTCGGGGATCTAACCTGGAAAACATACATTTTTGATTTGAGGTTTTACCTCTAGTTTGTTTCTATATTTAATTGCTCATTTTAACTCTATCTTCCCCTCATTCCCATTTTTTTTTTTTAAATTCTGGTAAGCCTGCTTTTTCTTTTTTAAATGAACTTTTTCTTTTTTAAGCTCACTCACTTTAAAGGAACAACATTCCTAAGAAGAGTGATGTTTGCAATAAGACTTAAAATCACTGAAATATGAGGGGCTCTCAGAGAGAAAAGGGAATAGCCCTACGTGGCAGTGGAGGGGACAGAGGAACTCCGTACCCCTATCATCAGGGTGTACCCCTATCATCAGGGTGTCTCTCTTTTCCTGGGGAATTTGATAGTTAATATATAATATTTGCTGCCTGTCAATAGACAACTAATAGAGACAATTGAGATCTACATATGTGGACTTTGCAAAAAGTGAAAGCTTACAAGTTTATCACTAAAAACTACAGAAGTTTTAGAAAGAATTTGACTATTTTGAGATAGTTAACTTTCTGAGATCCACTCTATATTTTGATATCTCTCTAGAGGGAACTAAATTTAATTTCATGCTTTCTGAATTACTCAGCATCCTCCTTGTGGATACACATTGTAGAACTATTCTATAATGCAATGATACCTTGGGGGCCTATTCTGTGGTGTGTAGGCTATTATTTCTTATGTCAAAAGATCACATAATCACTGTGCTTCTCAAAATTCTTGTATGTATTAAGTTTATAGGATTTTTTTTCTCCTGTGTCCACTATTCATTATGGAAGTGTGACTTTGTCTTTTTATTGGTGTGGACACTTTGCATTCTTGTAACAACTCTTTACAACCTCAACCACCCCTTTATAATTATTATTTCTTTTGTGTGGAGCACAAGCAAACCAGAAAAAAAGTTTATAAAACATTATGCATGAAACATTAACCAAGGACTCAAGAGATTCTCTTACAAGAAAAAAATCCATGTGCCCAAGAGCATAGCCCAGTGACATCTATTTTAGGTGCTCAGGAGACTGTTGGTTTGTGTCCAAGTCCTTAGTTGTGTTCTTAGTAGTAGAAGTTGCCATGGAAGTGGCTCTGGGCGAAGTAAGGCATCATTGCATCTCATACAGAAAGTCCTGTCTTTTCTCCTTTTTATAGAGTGAGTGGAGGTGTACGTCAAGGAATCAGTGACTAATCAAATCCCAATGGAAGACTTAATATTAACCAAGTTCTAAGTATTTTATTTTAATCCCATTCACTCATATGCTGTTCACATGCATACGTGGCTGGGAAATTGCATAATAATGCTTTGTAGGAAAGAGTTAGAGAAAAGGAAACAAATATTCCTTCTCTAGTCTATATACTTTATGCTTTAGGGAAAAAATAATGCAAGACTAATTTTGTCAATGATATCTTGATTTTTTAATGCTGTCCTTATTTGTAACTTCTTTAAGACTGAAAAAACTATGAAGCAATTTTATAAGTTGAATTTTGTAGTACCGTATAAGTTTCCTTACATGCAATATATTTTATGTTGTGTATTTCAGAACAAATGAGTCACTATTTATTCAATGATCTCAATAATGGGAGAAGTCACTTTTATTAATCCAACTCTACAGAAGAAAAAAATAACTAGACATAGTAGACAAATACATGAACTATAAACTGAGTCCAGGATAATTCTAAATCCCAACTTTAATTAGTGTTTGTGACTAATTACTTGACTATACAGCTTCCTTTAGAAATATGTCTTTTTTATTTTTAATTTAATTTTATTAATATATTTTATTGATTATGTTATTACAGTTGTCCCATTTCTTCCCCTTCATTCCCCTCCACCCTGCACACCCTCTCCCACCCACATTCCCCCCTTTTAGTTCATGTCCATGGGTCATATTTACAAGTTCTTTAGCTTCTACATCTCCCATACAATTCTTACCCTCCCCCTGTCTATTTTCTACCTACCCTCTATGGTACTTATTCTCTGTACCTTTCCCCCCTCTCTCCTCCTCCTATTCCCCTCTTGCTAATCCTCCATGTGATCTCCATTTCAGTGGTTCTGTTTCTGTTCTAGTTGTCTGCTTAGTTTGCTTTGGTTTTAGGTGTGGTTCTTAATAACTGTGAGTTTGCTGTCTTTTTACTGTTCATATTTTTTTATCTTCTTTTTCTTAGATAAGTCCCTTTAATGTTTCATATAATAAGAGCTTGGTGATGATGAACTCCTTGAACTTGACCTTATCTGAGAAGTACTTTATCTGCCCTTCCATTCTAAATGGCAGCTTTGCTGGATAGAGCAATTTTGGATGTAGGTCCCTGCCTTTCAAGACTTCAAATATTTCTTTCCAGCCCCTTTTTGCCTGTAAGTTCTCTTTTGATAAATTTGCTGACAGTCTGATGGGAACTCCTTTGTAGGTAACTGTCTCCTTATCCCTTGCTGCTTCTAGAATTCTCTCCTTCACTTTAATCTTGGCTAATGTAATTATGATGTGCCTTGGTGTGGTCCTCCTTGGGTCCATCTTCTTTGGAACTCTCTGAGCTTCCTGGATTTCCTGGAAGTCTATTTCCTTTGCCAGATTGGGGAAGTTCTCCTTTATTATTTGTTCAAATAAGTTTTGCACTTGTTGGTCTTCTTCTTCCCCTTTTGGTACCCCTATAATTCAGATGTTGGAATGTTTAAAGATGTCCTGGAGGTTCCTAAGCCTTTCCTCATTTTTTTTTTTGAATTCTTGTGTCTTCATTCTTTTCTCTTTGGTTGTTTCTTTCTTCCTTCTAGTCCACACCGTTGATTTGAGTCCCAGTTTTCTCCCCATCACTATTGGTTCCCTGTGCATTTTCCTTTATTTCACTTTAGTGTAGCCTTCATTTTTTCATCTAATTTGCAACCAAAATCAACCAATTCTATGAGCATCCTAATCACCAGTGCTTTGAACTGTGCATCTGATAGGTTGACTATCTCTTGGTCACTTAAAAGTATTGGCTCTGGTGGTTTCATTTCTTCTTTGTTTGAGCCATTTTTTTTTTCTTTTTCTTTTTTTGGTCTCCTCGTGCCTGTTACGTATAAGGGGCAGAGCCTTAGGTGTTCACCAGGGTGGGGCAACTCAGTCATAGAGTTGTGACTCTGTATGTGGTGGTAGGGTCAGAGAGGGAACAATGGCACTTGCTCCACTCTTGGATTTCAGTCCCCTCTGTGAGTCTGGGAGTCTCTCCTAGGAACTCAACACCCACAAGTGTTTTCAATCAGTGCTTTTAGGCTTTATTTTCTGGCGCTGGTGCCCTGGGTTGCACAGTCTGTCTTGCTGCCCGTTTTCACGTGGTTTATCTGTGCATGAATCTGTGACCCTGGTCAGCTGCCTTGAGTGCCTTGCTGGATCTGCTGGTTGCCTCCCCACGCTTGGTAACCACCTCCTGTGTGCCTGGGGTGTGCCAACCACCGCCTGCATGTCCCAGACCACTAGCCACTGCTTTTTTCTGCCGCGATCCCTCTCTGCTGGCCACCTACTCTGCCCCTTTTACCGGTCTGGGTGAATCATTGTCAGACATCTGAACAATTCAATTTTCTATCTGTTCTATCTTTTGGTTTTAAATTTTTGTTGTCCTTAGTTTTGGTTGTGAGAGGAGGCACAGTGTGTCCACCTACGCCTTCATCTTGGCTGGAAGTCTAGAAATATGTCTTCAGGCATTTTGCGTTAAAAGCTCTTTTGGCTTAATTTATTTTTAAATACACATTTCACATAGTCATTGCAGAAATTGTTTCTGGGTGTTAAAGTCTCTTGTATTGTATATGGCAAATACTTCGCATTTCAAATAATGAATTAGGACTGTTTTTTGTCTACAACAATGAATTTAGGATCCACGTATGTTTAGAAGCATTTTCTAAAAGCCAAAGATTTTGCTTATGTTTGATCTCTACTCTTTCAGTTAAATAAAATGAGACAATAGGAGTTATTTTAAAATAAAATATTATTCCAATTGAAACACAGCTCCTTAGAATTAAAAATATGTATTTTAAGTCAATGCAATAGCATTTTCTTTACTTGACTGAGTCTTTCAGTTTAATCAAAATTTAATTTTCACTTTCATACCTAACTAGGAAATTGGATATATGAAGTGATGTGTGTTTTATAATGAGACTATACTACCACAAGTCTTAAACTTCAGCCTGAAGACTCAGTGCCATTATGCATACATACTTCTACATCTGAAATGCTTTTTAAAACTAGAAAAGGAAGAAATCACTGAACAACCTAATGCATGTTAGTGTTCACTCGTATGCCTCATAAGAGTCCTACTTACCATAACCTTGCAAGAATTCTCCAGAAGCCTCAGAACCTACCTCCTTAACAACTAGAATTTAGTTAGCAAGATTTATGGTTTCCAATGAGCTGTCAAGTTTAATGTTATAGGTTGTGGACAGGTGAGAGAAGCTATGACATTTCTGAACGTTTTGAACAGGGAAAATGATTGCCTTGTTCTCATAAAAATCCATATTTAGTTAGTCCATTTTCAGTTATTTACTCTTAGAAAATATGCTCAAACTGACTTAGGTATGTCCTCATTTATAACATGCCTTTGAATTGGTATTTATGATCAATTTGGAGGTGATTAAAGACCAAGGTTCTTTTTGTACATCATACTTTAAATTTTGGTTGAATGCATATAACTTCCAACCTTTAAATTAAAAGTGCATTAACAAATAAAATGATGATAAAATTATATGTTTATATTTTGTATTTTACAAGGGAGATCCAGCGGGGGCGGGGGGGGGGCGGGGAAAACAACCCAGGATTATCTTCTGGAGAGCAGGCCCCTTGTAGGACAGGCTTCCCAGGCTAGGTGAATGTCCTAGACCCCATCTGTATCAGTGTACCAGCAAGGATTATTGTGAGAGGCTGCATTTGGTTTCAATGATTTTTTTTTGCAGACTCTTTCAGTGCATCTGCCCATTTCATGATGGGTGGTTTACAAGTGCACCTGCCCACACTGCACTGAGTGTTCAGCAGTTTTTGACCAAAAACAGCATGACCCCTCTGCCCCACCCTCCCTATTCACCTGATCTTGCCCTGAACTACTTTTTTAAAAATTTTCCCAGATGAAAAAAGTGCTCAGAGGGAAACATTTTGCCTATGTGGAAGAGGTGAAACAAAAAAAATGGCAGGCAGAAGCACTGAACGACATCAAAATCAACTAGTTTAAAAACTGTTTTTAGCAATGGGAAAAATGTCTCAATAGGTCTATTGCATCAACTGGAGAGTATTTTGAAGGTGACTAAAGTTTAAACATGTGAGAATAAGTATACAATTTTTATAAATAAATTCCATTTTATTTTGTGTCCCCCCTTATATTATCAAAGTATTTGTTGTTTAATTTACATGAGAACTTCATTAAGAAATGCCCCTTAATAAATCATGAAGTTGCTATTAGCAAATAATGCTTTGGAACTGTAAATTCCATAAAGAAAAGCAAATTCTGCTACTGTAGTCAATAGTAATTTATAAAGTAGAATTTGCTGGACATGAAAGTGTCAACTTCTTTTTCTGTACCTTTTTATGTTTTATGTTACATAAGCTGTTATGGAGTTTATATTTGCTACAGATACCACTATTATTTTATTTTATTAACTTTATTTTTTATATTTTATTGGCAAGCATAGGAGAAACTTAAAAGAACAAACAAATGTGGTTGAGTCTTAGAAATTTTATAGGCCAAATAAGATTTTGTTGATCTTAAAATTTTATGGAACAGTTTTGAAAGATTATATGTATGTTATAGAGGTCTAGGCAAACACTGACATCTTTCCAAACAAAGATAGTAAAATAATCCAAAGGACTAATTTCTTTTTATGTGAGCTTTTCTCTCAAACCCATCTTCTTTGGAATGTGTTTAATACCGAGGTGCCCTCTGTAGTGCTTCTCTGCAGCAGGGGCTAGTCCCACAGGAGCATAAATATAATGAAATTGGACTTCCGGCCAAGATGGAGGCGTAGGCGGACACACTGTGCCTCCTCTCACAAACAAAATTAAGGACAACAAATATTTAGAAACAAGAAAACAACCAGAACTTATAGAAAAATTGAACTGTACGGAAGTACAACAACCATTCATCCAGACCGGTAAGAGGGGCGGAGTCGAGGTAGGAAAAAGTGGAGGTGCGGACCCAGGAACGCAAATAGCAGCGGCTCGCAGTTCCCAGGTGCACGGGCGGTGGCTGGTGGTCCCCAGGCCCACAGGCAGCAGCTGGCGGACCCCGGGCACAGGGGGGCAACTGTGCAGACCCAGTGAGGACGCACAAGGCAGCTGGCTGACCAGGGGGTCCCACATTCCCGCACGCAGACGGTCCAGTCAGAGGGGAAGTGGCGGAAAGGACTGAATCCAGGAGAGAGCGGAGCAGGTGCCATGGTTCCCTCTCGGACCCCGCCCCCACATACAGCGTCACAACCCAGGGACTGGGCTGCTCCGCTTTGAGGAACACCCAAGGCTCCACCCCTCATACGTAATAGCCGCAACCAGACTAAAACCAAAACAAAACAAAACAAAAAACCCCACCAAAAATGGCTCAAACCGGAGGAAAAATGAAAACCCCGGAGTCAATTCCTCTAAGCAATGAAGAGATAGCCAACCTATCAGATGCACAGTTCAAAGCACTGGTCATCAAAATGCTCACAGAATTGGCTGATTTTGCTCATAAATTAGATGAGAAAATGCAGACTACAATACGTGAAATGAAGGAAGACGCATGGGGAACTGATAGAGATGGAAGGAAAACTGGGACTCAAATCAATGGAGTGGACCAGAAGGAAGAAATTAACAACCAAACAGAAAACGAGGAAGAAACAAGAATTCAAAAAAATGAGGAGAGGCTTAGGAACCTCTGGGACATCGTTAAATGTCCCAACATCCGAATTATAGGGGTCCCAGAAGGGGAAGAAGAAGAGCAACAAGTAGAAAACTTATTTGAACAAATAATAAAGGAGAACTTCCCCAATCTGGCAAAGGAAATAGACTACCAGGACATCCAGGAAGCTCAGAGAGTCCCAAAGAAGTTGGGCCCAAGGAGGAACACATCAAGGCACATCGTAATTACATTAGCCAAGATTCAAATGAAGCAGAGAATTCTAGAAGCAGCAAGGGATAAGGGGACAGTCACCTACAAAGGAGTCCCCATCAGACTGTCAGCTGATTTCTCAAAAGAGACCTTCCAGGCAAGAAGGGGCAGGAAAGAAATATTGGAAATCTTGAAAAGCAGGGACCTACATCCAAAATTGCTCTTTCCAGCAAAGCTGTCATTTAGAATGGAAGGGCAGATAAAGCGCTTCTCAGATAAGGTCAAGTTCAAGGAGTTCATCATCACCAAGCCCTTATTCTATGAAATGTTAAAGGGACTTATCTAAGAAAAAGAAGATCAAAAATATGACAATGAAAAGACAGCAAAATCACAGCTATTAAGAACCACACCTAAAACAAAAGCAAACTAAGCAAACAACTAGAACAGGAACAGAACCACAGAAATGGAGATCATATGGAGGGTTAGCAACAGGGGCGTGGGAGGAGGCGAGGCGGGGAAGGTACAGAGAATGAGTAGCATAGATAGTGGGTAGAAAATAGACAGGGGTAGGGTAAGAATAGTATGGGAAATGTAGAAGCTAAAGAACTTATGACACATGGATATGAACTAAAGGGGGGAATGTGGGTGGGAGAGGGTGTGCAGGGTGGGGGGAATGATGAAGGAGAAACGGGACAACTGTAATAGCATAATCAATAAAATATATAAAAAAATATAATGAAATTGAAGATGATCCTGCAAACCTCAGGTGTAAAATGACCCATATTACTCATAAGGGATTTAACAACCATGATTATGAAGAGTGACAATATAAGAGGAAAATAAATTATTGTCATCAGTTCCACATGATAGTGGATTCACTCCTATTGTTAGATTTCTTTCTATGACTCTATACATGATATGGTGTCAATTTTTGTTTTATTTTATTTTTATAAAATTAGCATAATATTGCATATTTGAATTCTACCTTTTTATTTAGCATTTTATTGGGAACTTTTTCTGTATCATTTAGAGCACTGTGGGAAAAAATTATGTCCTCATAATATTCTATTCTATGGCTACACAGTACATAGTACAACATGTGCCCCATTGTTAAGGACCTACATTGTTTCAAGTAATGATAAGCATTCATTTGCACATGAGCTCTGATCATTTGATTACCTTAGAGGTGTAATGACTTAGAAATTTGAAGCCCAGACCTCTCTTTTTACAGAGTAAGGAAACAAAGTCCAGTGATATTACTCACCTAGAGCCTAGGCTTCCAGCTTTCAGCCTAACCTCATTACTTCATCCATCCAGAAGTAATGACTGGGTGATACATTTATTTGAGGGCAGGAGGTTAAAGCACAATTTCCTTCTGTCTGAGTAAGAGGTCAACCATGTACCCTATTCTCTGAAAAATCCCCAGGGAAAGGAAGGGTTCTCAGACTAAAGGAAGAGCTCAAGATTCCATGCCAGAGTTCTTACTGCACAAGGGGTCGTAAACATGCAACAGCCATGGGAACACTGAAAATAGCTGTCACTTTGTTAATGAGTGTTTGCTAAAGCATTTCCTGGGCTACTGGTGTTTCAGAAACTTTTAAACAAAATATTTGTGAAGATAAAGCTAAGACTTGCTTCAGAAATTATTGTTCTCTTACTTGCACGTTTGCTTTTCCTTAGTGCACAACTAATGTTCATGCTTCTGCCACTCTACAAACAAATAAACACTCAACTTTCTTTCTTTTTTCTTGTTGTTGTTCAAGTACAATTGTCTCCATTTTCACCCCAACACTCCCCACTACCCCACCTATCCCCACCTCCCACCCCCAAACTCACCCCCTTTGGCTTTGTCCATGTGTTCTTCATACATGTTCCTTGATTCCCCCACCCCCAGTATCCCCTATTATCCCTCTCTTCCCTCCTTCTCTCTGGTTACTGTCAGTTTGTTCTTTATTTCAATGTCTCTGGTTGTATTTTGCTTGCTTGTTTGTTTTGTTGATTAGGTTCCACTTATAGGTGAGATCATATGGAATCTCTGTTTCACCACTTGGCTTGTTTCACTCAGCATAATGCTCTCCAGACCCATCCATTCTGTCATGAAGGGTAAGAGCTCTTTCTTTCTGCTGCAAAGAATTCCACTGTGTAAATGTACTACAGTTTTTTTATTCACTCATTTACTGATGGGCACTTAGGTTGCTTCCAGCACTTGGCTATTGTGAATCATGCTGCTATGAACATTGGGGTGCATAAGTTCTTTTGAATAAACACACAACTTTCTTAACCAAACTTCTCTTCCTGACACCAAGAAAAATGTGTATTTTTCTGTCTGTGCTTCTGTGCCTTCCTCTGACTATAATTCTTTGCTGTTTTGCATTTATTTCTACTACAATACTGGAATTACCTCTCAGGGTTGCTGATGACCGAATGAACTGTTAAATCTAACAGCTTTATATTCCTGTGCTCACCTTGGCATTTTGTATTATTTATGCTCTTTACTGTTAGACTCTTGTCTTTTCACATTAGGGATCTCATGGTAGTTAATGGTTCTGTCCTTTTTTTCTTCACTCTCTTTACAGGGCTCTGTCTTCTCCCCACCACCTTGTTCTGAGTGTCTGCGTTTGTTTCATTTTTCTCCTTTGTAGCTTCTTCCTCAGAAGACTGCATCCAGGCCCATGTTTTCAATTTAAAGCCTAGTCTGGAGATGTGGTCAGCAAGTCCTCTTCTAACTCACCCATCGTGAAAGTTATAATGCACAGCATTCATACCTGGACCTTCAACTTGGCAGGAAATGGGGCTGGATTTCAGTCCAAACTTGATGGCCCCATTTTATGTAGTTGCCCTGCTTACCAGAGCCCTTGTAGAATGCTGTCCCAGGTATTCTCATGCTTTAAACTCCACACCATTCATGTACTCAAACCAGCCCTTCATCTTTTACCTTTTTTCCTCACTTCCTATGCAATCAGGTTACAGTTTTTACAGAATTTTAAAATAATATATTTCTGGCACCTTTTCTCCATTCCCATGCCACCACCTTGCTCAGAATGTAATAATTTCTTATGGACCCACTTTCTCCTCACCGGTCTCCTTCTCTCCACTCCTTTGCTGCTCGAATCCACCTGCCACACTGCTGGTATTTTAAAGGATACATATATATTTTCTTTTTCTCTAAAGCACTCAGTGAGTCTTTAGTAGATGGTTAAGAGAAAGGGCTATGGAGTTGAATTTTAGGATTGGAGGCTCAGGGGAGGCACATTTTACATGTATCATGGTAACCAGGGGCCAGTGATGGGTGACATGATGGAGCCCTTGTATGTGCCAGGCACAATTCTCTGTGCACAGCTAATGCATTCCTTCATTTAGTGTCCAGAGAGTACACTTTATTGGACTTATACTAAACTAGATTTATATTTATTCTAAAAAATGAAATCCAATTAATCTTAAACTGGTTAATTCCTTATGAGTTCAATGTGTTTTTGAAGAAGTCTACACTAAAGTGAAATCTAAATAATACCAACAACCTTGGCTCAACTGCAGTGTCTTAAAACAGGCAAGCGGGTGTTTTATTTCATTTTAAGAGAAAAGCATCTATCTCATTTTTTGTTCTTTTAAGAAAGGAGAGCAAGAGAAATAAAACAAAACATTTTTCTTTTTTAACAACTACAAATAGATGATGCAAATAAACACTTCTTTATTCAATGTTTCTATGGGTTTTCTCTATCCTTTATGACTCAACCTTATAGTTACAAAGCAAATAAGTAGAGCAGCTAGGAATCAATCCCAGGATTTTTTGACAACAGGCTCTCTGCCTCATTTGCAGGCTGTTTTTTTTCTCTTTGAGTTTAAGAATCCATGCAGTGACTAGTCAAATTTAAGTGGGAATGCTCTAACGGACTGGGTAAGGGTTTTCAGATGTATGCCAGGAAAATTATTTCACTATAATTTTATCCTGGAGTAAGAGGTTAATTTACTTTTTCCAGATCAACATGTACCTGCCACTTTGAGTAGATAAACTAACCGTTTGCCCGAGTATCTAATGCAGGTTTTTGGAAGCAGTTGTCAGTGTCTCAGCAAGTGCTGGCCACCAGACTGCCAAGTGGTTTGTGTTACAGAACTCAAGCTCTTTCTCCACATCAAAGGGTTCTGTGGCTTATTTCATTTCCTTAATCAACTCATTAATTACTTATAAATGGAAGTAGCATAAATCATGACAATAGGGAAGTTGAATAAGATTTTAAAGATACTGCAATTATGGTCCCTCATATTCCAAAAGATCGAAACAGCCCAATGTAGCTGAAGTGACTTATCAATGATAATAGAGCAAGTCTAGAATGTGCTTCCTCTCTAAGAACATCTGCTTACAATTATCCTAGCAATTTGGTGGAATATTAATTGCATTGAATACTCTCACATTTACAATAGCAATAAACCTGAGTTTCTCTTTCCTTCTTCCTCTATAGTTGGAATCCAGTGAGTATTGAGATCCATCTTCTTTTTCATTTATAGGAGCTGCTTTTTTTGTTGGAGAAAGCCTCTCAAATGCCATTTGCTTGACTAAACTTCTTCAGCTCCTGAAATGGGAATTAGCAACATATATAACAAATAATATAATGAAATGTTTATGAATCATCCCGAAAGGGCAACTCCAGATGCTCCACAGTATTCTTTGAAGTGAAGTAAATCCCTGTATTAGTGATATACATTTCAAAAAGCATTAGCATTACATTATGGCAGTTTTATAATATGAAATACCATATTTCTTTTGAACACACGCACAAATATTGGGGAAAATGTCTTAGGATAACTAACTTAATAAGCATGAACATTTCCCTTCCTCCCCTCAGGTTTGTGACTATCTCTGCCACTTTCTCATATAAACACTTGGCTTCAGCATTTCTCTACCATTTCTTCTTTGTGTTATTTGCCACATGCAGGTGAGTTTTCAGCTTAGACTGCTCATCCTGGGTCTGGGATGCTCTCCTTGACTCCAAACCTCTCCTCTGCTGCCACAGCACTCTCCCATGGCTTTCTTCACTTCACATTTTAACCTCTTACTTGATGACTTGCTTTCCTAGCTCAGCTACACTGTGAAGACAAGGACTTCGTCTTGTACGTTAACATGGCCAGTGCTCAACACAATACCTGCCACGGATCCAAATTTGGGGCCCACTATTTCTTCAGTCTTACTGGAACAAAGGGGTGTAAATCCTGTGTGAAGTATTCTTATTCAAGGATATGTTAAAGGATCGGCCAACTTTTCAGACTAGATACCTGGTTAATCATTAGAAAGTAAAAAAGACACAGGCAAAGAACACAGGCTTCCTTTTACTCCCACTTGGTAAAACACTTCAGGTTTTTGCTCCGCACATATTTTATTTCATAACAAAGCTGATGAGCATGCAAGTGTTTATTAAACTTTGTTTATCTTAGCTTCCTCTCATTTGTCAAAGTTTCAGGAGCCCTTTCACACGATGGAAACTTAAACCATGAGTAAACATCTCAAAATATTTCTTGAATGTTAGCACTGAGTTTATTCCTTACATTTGCTCAAATCTCATTTATTTTATGATGAATACTGCCTCAGAAAAAGGGATAACCCAGAAAAAAAAGTGTTTCAGATTTTTTTGTTGGAAACAGCTTTTGAGTCCCAAAAACAGCTAACTTCGTTAAGCCTCAGAATTTACTCAGAGTTTTAAATTATAACATTGACAACAACCAAATAAAACAGATTTCCTTATCCAATTGCTAAGAGCAGATGGTGCTTCTCATAGTAGCAGGGACAGAGGGAAAAATCAGAGGCAACAAAGCAAACTTAAATGCTTGCAGGATGATGGGGGTTCTGAGTAAGGGCTCCGTGTACCACCACCCTTGGCACCACTCCTTGAGCTTCATGTGGGAGACAGAACTGAAAAATTGGAGCAGACTGGAGAAATCTAAGAGCATTGGAATCTGTGAATCACTTCCCATGTGATGGAGACTACAACACTCAGAATCATTTTTTAGTGCTGTTCTGCATGTTGCCAGGTCATTAGAATTGGGTATCTGGGCAGACATGTCCAAAACAGCCTCCCTGCTTCTCCCCAGGCCCTACATGCAGCCCATAGGGGAAGAGAGGGAACAGTGAGAGCTACACCTGAGGAGGTAGGGAGTCAGGGCAAGGAAGACTTAGACCTAGGGTCTGTGCACTGGTGTGCAAGAACCGACAGAGATGGGAAAATTTGCATCTCAGAAATACCCATGTATGAGGAGGAAGATGACTATGGAACAAATTCCCACTTTCCTCCATCTAAGACATGGAACCTTGGAGGTCCCTGAGATTATATGACCCCAAGCAGGTGGAGACACTGGATTAACCAAGATCAAATTTTAGCCATCTGACAGTATTTAAAAAAATAAGAAACTTATATTTTATACACTGGATTTCATAGACTAATAATTCATTTCTTCCTGCTTCTTAAGTCATATATTTTTAAAACTTAAAACAATTGCTTTTAGCTATCTATTTTACTCTGGAAATGCATATGTAGAAATAATGGTTTATAATCTTATCAAAAGTTTAAATTGTGCCCTGGTGGCTCAGTTAGTTGAAACGTCATACTGTGTACCAAAAGGATGCTGGTTCAGTTCCAGGTCAGGATACATACCTAGGTTGGGGGTTCAATCCCCTATCAGGGCATGTATGGGAGGTAACTTATCAATATTTCTCACACTGATGTTTCTCTCTCTCTTTCTCTCAAATCAATACATATATCCTTGGATGAGGATTTTTTAAAAAGTCTGAACTGTACTTGTTTTTCTTGGAAGTTGGAGGGATACCAAGGCTAGAAAGACAAAGTGTGGGATGGAACTTGTTTAGGACTTGAGCATAGAGGTAAGAGGGTTAAGGAATGCAAAGAGTAATCTTTTAGGAGAATCTCCAGTCTTGACATCTTAATGGAGCTTCATATTTTAGTTTCTACTTCATCCAAATTCTGATCTCTAAAGACCAGAAACATACTGTAATCCTATCTTACTGACGTTATCTTAACTGACATAGAGCAAATGCTGAAATTTTGGTAAGTTGCTCAGAATTGTTACCTGGCTAAAAGTGCCTTATAAAAAGAGTCCACACTGGCAGTAAGTGGTTCTTACCCACGTTTTCAAAGCACAGCTAAGCTACCCCAAAAGTAGCATCTGCTCAGTGTCTAATGGCTCCAAAGAGATCAAAAACAGAAAGAAAAAGATCACTTACTGGCTTTCCGAGTGGTTTACAGTTTACTCAAAGAGTAAAGTCTAAATTTGGACTCATCAGGAATGTTCCTATGAGGATCTAAGTCCTAAGAAGTTCTTAACATACTGATGTGAGAATTTTTTCAAGCTCATGGCCTATTTAGGTTTTCACTGGTCCTCTGGGATGTGTGTGGAATTTCTTGGCCAAAACTTGGTAAGTAACTGGCTATGGCCCAGTTTCCTACTACCCAGTGTGTAGACAGGGCGGTGTGGTATGCAGAAGTAGACTTGTGTACATGGGCAGTGTTAAAAATTGTCATTCCATGCAAATGAAGGCTCAGGAAAAAATATTTTCTAAAAAACCAGGCATGGCATCCCACAGGTTTAACAACATTGGGGTTTAATTTGGTGAAGCAGTCAGCATCAGGGGTACCATGAGGTGGCAAATGAGATCCAACTATCCAGAGCAAACAAGATAGTAGGCAATCAAAGAACACATATACTAAGCAATTTGTCTTTAGGGAAAACAGTCAACAGGTTGACGGGAGTGCAGAGGAGAACTCTTCTTAAGAATGATATGGAAAGCAAGATGCAGTTTCCCTGAGTGACCAGGTAGCAGACACTAGATAGAAACTAAGACACACCAGGAAAAGCAAAAAACTCAGGTTAGAGTAGGAGAACCCAAAATCTGCCTCTAGAGAGTGAAGGGCAGAGCTGAACTATCAATGAGAGTTAAATGGTAGTAGACAGAAGCAAATTAAAGATATTGGTAATCGAAGAAAGCCGGGTATTCTGCAGGAGTATGTCTGTTCTGAACTTCTGATATTCACCATCGACTGCTGAAAGGGTTCGGGGGATGGGCAAATTAGCATCAGGATTTCAATGCATGCTTTGTAAAAACTGTTGCTGGGCCTGAGGTGCAATATTCAGGATACTTTAAAATTCTCTCAAGATGTCTTTTTAAACCATCAATATAGCATCTGCTATTCCAAGAGTATGAGATTCTTACATCTCCTTGTTTTGAGACCTGAGTAAGAGTAATTAATTTCCTGAGTTTATGGTCTGCCCTCCAATGCTTTGATTTAAAATATTGTTTTCTCCTATCTTCTTTTTATAAATCTGTGGATTAAGATTTTTTTTTAACAGGTGCAAAAAATCACCTGAAGTACTTAAAATGCAGATTTATAGGTCATTGCTCAGTCTCTGATCCATTTAATCTTGTATGTGGCCCTGGAATATGTATTTTAACAAAACCTCCAGGTGGTTAGGATACAAGTGGTCCAGGGGCCACACTGTAAGAAGCACTGCTTTATGTCATCTAAATGTCTTGGAAAATTTAACAATTCATTGACCATTTTACATCTCTCAGTCTGCCTCTTCCTACATAGTAGCACAAATCATTCTTCATCACACCATATATCTTAACTTCAGACTGTGAAAATGGTCCCCATAACTATATCCTGGGCCAAAACATTGAGAGTTTAGAATACAATTCAGAATTCAATATAGATTGTGTTTGGCTGTCTTTAAAATTATTGTATCTACAATTTAAAGGGCAATTTACTTTTATTGAAATTTAGATCTATTCTGAAATATAAAAATGGTTTAAACTTATACCTAAAATATAAGATTGTATCTTTTTGCTTTTCCAAGAGTAAAATATCTCTCCTAGTTTATTAGAAAACTGCTTTTTTTAACTGTAAATATATAGATAGCTGCACACCCCTGGTAGAAATTAAAAAGGAGTATTAGTGATGTTTACGGAATTTCTTTTAGAATTGGAAGCTGGGCAAGAAGGAGTCATCACATATGGGAAAGATTTACATCGCCTGAGCAGGCTCAAGCTTGATGTAGCATAAATGGTATTTTCAAAGGCTCCAGTTCCCCAGATTTTCCATGGCTGCAGAATATGCTCTTGTCTCTGCTGAGAAATATGCTGGTCTAGGGAATAGCGAATAAGCATTCTTCCAGGCACTATAGTTGTAGCCTTTTGTTGTTGGCCAAGTTTAGTGTGACTGTTTCACATATGATTTTGCTCTCCATGAACTAGATTGGAAAAAATGAAAACCTAGTCTAAAACTAAATATATCAGGCATTTAACCACTAATCAGTAAACATCTATTATTACCAAGGTCCATGAGAACCAAATAGCAGGCTTATGCCATGCATTGAGAGTCCGATGCTGGTCAAATTGTTGTGTGCTTACCTTTTTTAATCCAACAAAGAAATAAGGAATCACAGAAAGGAAGGAACTCCATAGTAAAATGTATAAAGCAATTGTCTAAAAAAATGCAGATAGAATTGGAACTATTGAGGAATCTGAGGAATTTGGGAATTTAAGTTTAGAAATTTAAATCTTTAAAAAATTTTTTGATAAGACCTTATGTTTAGTGTTATAAATTCTGCTGCTGTAAATATTCACAAAGAGCATAAAGGCATATTTGAGGGTAAAAATAGGAAGGCAATAATATAAAACATTGTTCCTTAACAAAAGTTGTGAGGACTTGAGAGGCGACCCCCAAAAAGAAATTGTATATTAAAATACTGTCATATATTGTACTCACCAAAGAGTTTTAGCTCTCTCCTTTCCTGCCACATAGCAGAGTTAAATTTCTCTTCTCTTTTGAATTAGTCATGGGTATGTATCCTGCTTTGGCCAATAAAAAATGAGCAGCAGTGACGTGTCTCACAGCCAGGTAGAAGTCTTAGGTGACACTGTCCAGATCATCATGTGCCCTTTCTACTGCTCTGAGGTTGTGGAAGCACATATTGGGGTCCTGAACGACCATGATGAGCTGAGACCTTGGCTGACCCACAACAGACAATAGTGTTAAGTCAGGAATAAATGTTATACAATTTTTTTTTATTAGGGCAGCATTGTTTAGCCTTTCCTGACCAGTAAATATGTAGACACAGTGGCAAAAATACTTCAAGTGTTTTGAAAGAAAATGAGGCTTTCCCATGTGAGGATGAAGATTACCAATATCTATGATTGTGCATTGTTGATCTTTTAAAGGAACTCTAGAACCAGTCTGATAATTGCAGGGTCATGTTTGAGTTTTTAGAAGCTAAAAATACTATTGAAAATTTTTTTCAGTACTGGATATGTAAAGAGCAGAAATATACAACAATATTATCAATAATGATGTAATTAGAAAATTGAGAATGGGAGTGAATGCAATGGAGATTCTCCTTTGCCTTTTAACAATTCAAACTTTTTCCAAATAAGCTTGAAACAATTTTATACTTAAAAATACAAAAATGGGGAAATTTAGTGCCATAGCCCCAAGAAAAATCTAAAACTCTAATCATTTTAAAACCATATTTCAGGTAAAACATAGTTGTCAGGTTTGAGCAATTCAGAATATGCTGGTACTGAAGAAACATTCTAAAATCAAGGACATGGAAGAAAAATGGAGTATTATAATACATACATGCTACCTGTATAAAAATCCAGGCACACATGGTCAATCATAGCATATGATTAAAAAGCAGCTTAAAAAGACACTGCCCAGTAATTGTAAATATATTTTTCAGTCCAGTGAAGTATAAATATATTACGGTATATTTCAATTCTTGGTTATTGAAATAGCTCTAAAAAATTCTCTCATTTTTACAATGTCCTCAAAGCCTGTCTCAACCCTCAAATTATTTTTTTCCCTGAAATCCTGCCCCTGACCCCTTCTTTTCCTTTTCCTACTTTTATCTTTTAAGTATATTTTATTGATTTTTCTATAACAGTTGTCCCAATTTTCCCCTTTGCCCCCTTATGTGGTACACCCCATTCCTTCCAGCAATGCCCCCCTTAGTTTATATCCATGGGTCATGCATATATATTCCTTGGCTTCTCCATTTCCCATACTTTTCTTAACATCCCCCTGTGTATTTTATACCTACCAATTATGCTTCTTAATCCCTGTATCTTTCCCCCCATTCTTTCCCTTCCCCCTGCCCACAGATGCCCTCCATGTGCTCTCCATTTCTGGGATTCTGTTCCTGTTCTAGTTATTTGCTTAGTTTGTTTTTTAGATTCAGTTGTTGATAGTTGTGACTTTGTGGTCATTTTATTGTTCATAGCTTTGATCTTCTTGTTCTTAGGTAAGTCCCTTCAACATTTCATGTAATAATGGCTTGGTGATGATGAATTCCTTTACCTTGCCTGGGAGACACTTTATCTGCCCTTCCATTCTAAATGATAGCTTTACTGGATAGTCTTGGTTATAGGTCCTTGCTTTTCATCATTTTGAATACATCTGGCAAATCTCTTCTTGTCTGCAAAGTTTATTTTGAGAAATCAGCTGATAGTCTTATGGAGCTTTTTTGTAGGTAACTCTCTGCTTTTCTCTTGCTGTTTTTCAGTTTCTCTTTTTATCTGTAACCTTTAGCATTTTAATTATGATTTGTCTTGAAGTGTTCCTCTTTGGGTCTCACTTGTTTGAGACTTTCTGTGCTTCCTGGACTTGTATGTCTATTTCCTTTGACAAATTAGGGAAGCTCTTCATTATTTTTTCAAATAAGTTTTCAATTTTTTTGTTCCTCCTCTTCTCCTTCTGGAACCTCTATGATCAGATGTTGGCATTTTTGGAGATGTCCCAGACTCTTCTTATTCTCTCCTCATCTTTTTTGTATTCTTGTTTCTTCATTCTATTCTTGTCAAGTGTTTATTTCTTCCTTTTGCAAATCATTGATTTGAACCCAATCTTCCTTCTCTTCATTGTTGGTTCCCTGTGGAATTTTCTTTATTTCACTTAGTGTAACCTTCATTTCTTCCCTTATGCTTTTGCCATATTCAGTGAGTTCTCGGAGCATCCTTATCACCACTGTTTGAACTCTACATCTGATAGGTTGGCTATCTCCATTTCACTTAGCTGTTTTTTTGGGGTTATTGTTCTCTTCTTTAATTTGGGCCATATTTCTTTGTTTCCTCAGTTTGGCAGTCTCCCTATGTTTTTTTATGTATATTAGGTAGAGCTTCTTTAACTCCCTGTCTTAGCATATTATTAAGTATGAGGCAGGGCCTTAGGTATTTGCCAGGGCAAGGCAACCTGATTCACCTCTCAGTGGCTCTGTATGTGGGGGATGGGTCAAGAGAGGGGATAATGCTGCTGAGACTTGCTTAGCACTAGCCCCATTTCTAGTCACTTCACCCCTTCCTGTATGTAACTAGGATCCCTCTAGCTGCCCTGGTGGTTGTTCCCAGAGTGGATGAGTTTATATTCATTCTAGGGCCATGTAGGCCTATTAAATCTCCTCTCCCAAAAGATCAGCAGTTTCTTACACTGCCCCAACCCCCACTGGTTTTTATAGCCAGAAGTTTTAAGTCTTCATCTTCCTGGTGTTGGAACCCTAGGCCGTGTGGTCTGGCCTGGGGCTGGGATTGCTCACTCCCAAGGTATTGATCCCAATTTTATTAACCACATGTGAATATGGGACTGCCTGGTTCCTCCAGTTACCTCACTGCCACTGCTTTGTTACCACCACACCATGTCCTCTCTGCCCCAGCTCCCCAAAGCCACCCCTCCTACCCATCTGGATGAATGTGGCTTCTTTAAATCTTTGGTTGTTGGATGTCCATACAGTTCAACATTCTGGAAGTTCTGGGGATTTTTTGTTTTGGGGTTAGTTGTGATCCTTGTTGTTGGGCAAGGAGGCAAAGTGTGTCTACATCTTGACCAGAAGTCTTTCTTTTCCTACTTTTAAATTTCCCTCCTCCTGCTTCAAGCAGTTTTATTCTCCTTGATATTCTCAATTCTCTCTACCCATTAACCAAATATGTAAAATCAAAGCCAAGAATGGAGCATGCAGACTCTCAGTATTCTTGGGAGTAAAAAAAAAATCCAAGAGTCAAAGACAAAATGCTCTGTAGCAAGCAAAAGAAGATAAAAGATTACACACACACACACACACACAATTTTTCCTGTGTTTGACACAGTTAAGAGAGATGAACTTTCAAAGAACTAGTCTTTGCTTACCAGTGGGAGTACCCCATTAGTTACATCTGCATAGATGGACTCTTTTTTAAAATTAGCATTGTGGCCCTGGCTGGTGTGTCTCAGTAGACTGAGTGCCAGCCTGCAAACCAAAGGGTTGCTGGTTTGATTCCCAGTCAGGGCACATACCTGGGTTGTGGGCCAGGTCCCTAGTAGGGGCACATGAGAGGCAACCACACAGTGATGTTTCACTCTCTTTCTCCCTCCCTTCCCCTCTCTCTAAAAATCTCTAAAAAACTTAATGTTGTGGTTTCCCTCCTTGAAAGTAGATAGATTTAACTGAAGGATATATTGTATACTCTGGCATACAACTTTATGGCATTTTGAGGGATATAATGACAATTTATGAATAATGTCCCAAACTGCTGTTCACTCAGGAAACACTTTTGTTATGTCTTTCCTCCCAACATCATTCCTATTTGGCTTTATTTTCTTAGAAAATATCTGATCTCAAAAAGCTTCTATATTTCCTGTTTCAGAAATCTAAGATCATAAAGTTGATTTTTTATAGCACAGTTCAAAACTTTAGCAACTTCATTGTCATGCACCACTGAAGTATATCACCAAACTGTACCTATCAACTAATAATTGGACTTTTTAAAAACTCTCTGTTACTATTTAATTAGTCTCAAAAATGTCATGGTAGGCAGAGATCTCACTGTTTTTTTCTGTGTGGAAGACATTTTTATTGAAATGGAGGAATATTTTCCCTGGCCCCATAAATTAGAGACAGTTAGATAGAGAATTAGCTCCCAGTAATGTAGCACCAATAACTTTTTAAATAATGAAATTTTGTGTTAACAGAAGGTCATAAATGTTGCAGCACACACCACTCACTACCCTCTACTTGTATGAACATGAAGTAGTACCGAATATATACTTTAACTTTGTCTAGATAACAAGTTTGATACACTTAGAGTATGAAACATCTCTAAAATGACTATTTCAAGAAACTACCAGCAATAATTCTAACTGCTCATATACAATAAGTATTTGTGGTGAGGAATCCTTAAGGAAACAAAGTTGCACTCATTTTTTGTCCCTAGAACTTAAATGGATCACTTCTTAGAGATGCATGCTTTGATTTGGAGCCATAGTTTTAAAATATCGGGGCATACTTTTAAAGTATTTACAATATAGTTGGAAAACATATTCCAAGTAAATTAAAATGGGTTTAGCTGGAAATTTTAAGCTTTATTTCCCACAGAATAATAAAAATATGAGAGTCCTTCCTCTTTTATTTCTGTTTATGGTACCTGGCAAACTCTTTTTCATCACATCCTATTTTTAAACAAATCTTCCAAGTTTTAAAATCATGACCCTCAGTTTATACATACTCCTTTTTATCTCGGATAAAATATGAGATGGGATGAAGTCAGGCTATTTCCTGTCACAAAAATAGAATGTTCTTGTGCATACATTAAAAAGAAGAAATGAATGTTCCTAAGTATGTTTTCTTCGGTATTAATCCACTGTGCAAGATGCACTAGACGTTGTCCCAAACACACACACGAAGCAGTGTCATCTTTTTAAGAATTTCTGATTTATTGTAAGCATGCATAATACAGGAAAGGAAAAGCAAAATGATAGGGGTATGAATAAGATGATTTTGAAAGAAAGTTACTGAGAAAGAACTGGTAAGAAATGTGATTTATTTAACAGTAGGAGGTAATGACTGAGAAGAGTTGCCATATAAGTCTTGCCATTTTCTTTAGGGAACGGTATTCCTCATGCTGAGGGGGAAAGGCAAGCCCAACAGTCTAATGGAACAATTTAAATGTACATCATAGAGAGAGATAAAACCATACAATCTGGAACTTTGGGGAAACAATAATCCGCTCTTCTTTAGAGTTGTTTGAGTCTAATAAAGGTACCAGTATAAGTCTCTGATAATGGTACCTTTAATTTTTATCTATCAAGAGGATATCTAAATTCCATTGAAATAATAGAGTGGTAGAATGAAAAAAGAGATACCATATGCCACTGAAAATCATTTTGCTGATGTTTTTAATACCCTTCATAACATTAGTTGTCCAGCCAGTGGCATAATCAATAAAGTACAAGGGAGAAAAAAATAATACCCAAATATAATTGTGGTATATGTGCTTTTAAGATATGCTATCTTAAAGAATTATTGCAGTTATTTATTTAAACATTATCTTGACCATTTTAGAAAATTGTGATTGTGAGCTTTCGGATGAGTAACACAGCATTTAACCAGGTTTGAACCTCTGTTTCATCTCATCAGTGGCTTAGTGTAATATTGTTCTTCAACCAACACAATAAAGCTCTGCCCTCATGAACTTCTCAGGTTATCCTCCTCAAAGAACAGCTTGAGAGGCATATGTACTGGGCGAAAGGAGCACTGCTTATTTAACCAAGATCCTTTTCATGAGTGTAGATAACATCCAGCTGCAATGAAACTTTGCCAAATAGACAGAAGGATGCCATTTCTCACTATCATATTTTTTCTATTCCACATTACAGGTTCTCACCCTTTAACATTTTCGAAATTGATATCTGTCTCAGAATTGATATGTACATCGATGTAAAAATTCATAGAAAGTTCATACAAAGGAATCAATGTTCCCAGAGGCAAAAATGGTGGTAATAACCTAAAGACCTTTTCTTTATCATTCTCTAACTTGGCTCTATTTTCTAACCTCTTCCTCTTTCTCCTGCTGAAAGAACTAGGAGACCATGGGTTGTAAATTTCACCAAACTAGGGTTTGAATTAGAGTACTAATTGTGGATTATTTTGGTCCTCAGTTTTTCTTTTTTATAGAAGAGTAATAATGCCATTGTTACAAGGCTGTTATGGAATCTAATGAAATAATACATGTAAAGTTTTCAGTAGGAAGCATAAATGTAGTAATGATAATTGAGTCCTTTGTGTTTGGGTGCTCATCAGGCCTAATTCTCCTGCTGGAAGTCCTTATTTTAGTTTTCCATCTCCCCTCATATAATCCTCCTCTATTGTTGTTAGATTAAAGGGACTGCAATGGAAAAAAAGAGACAATATAGTAACAGAAACCATATTGTATGGTGATTTGAGACTAAATTAATATATCCTCAACTGAATAGAAAAGGAAAACTATCTAATTCCTTTGTTTCTGAGTAATAAAAGCCAAGTTTTAAGTATCTAAAGCTTTAGTTTAAATATCAACTTAATTTTTCTTTGAAAATGTTAAAAAGAATTTGTAAAATAAGAATGCATGAATTATTTCCAAATACCTACAAAATATGGAAATACCCAATCAAATCACTTCTTTAAACGAGCACTTTTTTAAAAAGATTTTATTCATTCATTTGTAGAGAAGGGGGAAGGGAGAGTGAAAGAGGGAGAGAAACATCAATGTGTGGTTGCCTCCCACACACCACCTACTGGGGACCTGGCCCACAACCCAGGCATGTGCCCTGACTGGGAATCAAACCAGTGACCCTTTGGTTCATAGGCTGGCACTCAATCCACTGAGCCACTCCAGCCAGGGTAAAAGCAGCACTTCTTATTAGCCAGGGGGAAAAAAAAAACAAATCTCAGCAGTATTCCAACCTCTATCCTACCCCGTACTTCAGTGGCAAGCCCTCTGATCCAAATAATTTAGAATCTCTTGGACCCTTACTCATTTTTGAAGGAGATAGTAGGTTAAGAAAAGGAAGTAGAGTGTTATTAACTCTTGGCCATAGAATGATCTTTGTGCCCTTTATATCAAACATAGAAACATTGGGTTTGAGTTGAGACCATTAAAATTCTGATGACTCCTCCTACCCACTCTTTGCTGACACCAGACACTGTAGGCTTGTGAATGGGAGTTTGACACTCTGCTTATTTGGGTTTTAGTCAACATTTCTTTAAGTTTTGAAATATTTATTGATCTGACTTTAGTGACAGCTAGTATCTAGAACATTTTTGCTTGTTGTCATCTTAGTTAATTGGAAATTTGAAGATATGCCATAATGATTAAACATTTATATCCAAATCACTGTGTTCTTTCCAATTTTTTTTTGGCAGTCAGAAACTGAATTTTAAAAATCTATTTATTAGTATGCTGATGTCTCACTCAGAGAGTACCTTTTAGGGATCATCTAGACTTGTTATCTTTGCATGAGTAATAGTAGTTTATTTTGACTATGCCATTTATATCTACTCTAAAAATAGCATAAATGGTTTTGATTAATATGGCATAGTGGGAAAAATCAGTTTAAAACCAACTTCTGTGTGCACATAAAATAATATTAAAGACACAAATCCAAACTAATAGCTTACATTTCTTTGCTTGAGGATACTCAGCTTACTGTATCTGTATCTGATATTAAATTCTTTCACTCATTCACACATGTTCATCTTGGATAGTCTCTGGATCAATACAAGTGCATTAACTACTTAATGTTTACTTAGTTACATCGATTCACCACCAGAGAGAAATTTCATTAGTGTCAGTTCCCTAAGAGACAGGTTCTCCACTGCATGTGCTGAGGAATGTTGAATAAAACTGATCCTTTATATACTAAAGTCTTGATTCAAAGTTATGAAATTTATTCTTAGATTAAAAAACAATTTAGACCATATTCCAAATTGTCACCAATATCATTCCTGTGTAGCTGAGAAAAAGTTTGCTAGAATTTGAATCTCTACTAATTAAATTTGAATTTCAATCTACTTTTAAAAAATATACTTACAGAGCCTTCTAAAATGATTTTCTCTGTATTAACCTTATTAATTTTATAGATCTTATTTGTATCAAAATGATTCCAGTTCCAGTTATAAAAACCCAACTGTAGCAAACATCAGTAGAAAATGGAGTTTATTAGATCATGAAATTGAGAAGTCTAAGGACTGCTCAGCCTTCAGGCCTGGTGTATCAATCTGGGTCCAATCAGGAGAGAGAAATCACACAGTAACTTGAACAGGGAAAGTTTAACATAAAAAATTATTAGCTATAATAGGTGGTTAGCATATCAAGAGATTGGCTAGTAAGAAGTACAAAGAACTCTCAAGAATTTAGGCATAGCAGATATAAAGAGCAGCCATAACTCCAGGGTGCACCCAAGGAAAAGCCCACCCCCTGGGCTGAGATTCAGACTTGAATCTTGTTGGAGACAGTATGGCCTTGTCTCCCTGAGTGGTTGAGCAGTCACTGTGCTGGTGTACAGGCAGAACTTTCTGCAAGTTTTTCCTCTGGAACTTGCTTGAATGAAATGCATTTAGAGGTGTCTCACTGGAGGCACTTCACTGCAAACTGCCTGCTGAGGTCAGGGGGAAGCAGCTGGCCACTGAATATTCGGGTCAGTGTGCATGGGCGGATACTTGATGCTGAAGAAGCTGTAAGCACTGAAGTTGCTGGGCACCGAGGAAGCCATGAGCGCACTGCAGGAGCTGGTGATGGCAGCTGCCTATGCTACAGGACTCTGCAGAGCCAACACCCAGGAACCAGGAGGCAAAATCCATCGTCTTCTGCAATGTCTCTCTCGCGCCCTCTACTGACAGAGCTTAATATGATGCCAGCTGGCAAAGGAAAAAGTATTAAAGGGACCATATCCATTTTCACAAAGCAGACAAAAAAGTTAAATTTAGAGGAAGTATAGCAAGCTCCAAAGATTGAAATGATGTCAGCAGGATTTGCTTTTTCTTCATTTCTCAATATTGCTTTCCCCTGGGATGGTTTCATTGTAGGCTGGCTGCTTCCATATAGTGATATTTTTAATTCAGCAGCCAAAGAGTTTCTCTTCTTAGCAATTGTAGCAAAATCCCATTATTGAGTATTGTTGATTCTGATTAGCCTGATTTGTCATGTGCTATCCCAAAATCAGTGTGGCTGGGGGATGGGATTTTTTTCCCCTCATTTGGCACTACACTTCCCTACCCTCGCCCTCATCAGACTGTTATACTAGACTGAGGTGGGTTGTGCTGTGTAGGCCAAGGTGACTTTGTAATGGGGCTACTATAGCTGAGAAGTAAAACTTCAAAGTGTATCACATACCTTAAATAATCTGCCTTAGATTCCTTTGAGCTTCTTCATTTTCTAAGATCATTTTTATGTAAGGTTCTAGAGCTTGAATGAAATTAAAGACCATCTAGTTTAGTCACCTCCTTTGAATTTACTACTAAGGAAAAAAAAACGGTGTCAGCATTAAGTTTTAAAGCCAGAATTTCTGATAAAACAGAATCAAAAAGTTATAAATGTAAGGGTTTCTTTTCCTTCCAAAGGTGAGAAGCCATATTTACTTAACATTTTCTCAGCAGTAGTGGTCTTCATGTGCCATCTGATGTAACTCAGTAATGCAAAGAAGAGAACTAGTGATACCATAAAAATGTGGGTGGATCCTAAAGGCATGATGCTGAGTGAAAAGGTCAGTCTCAAAAGGCAACCTACAGCATGATTCCATTTTATATAACATTCTTGCAATGACAATATTATAGTGTTGGAGAACTGAGCTGTAATTGCCAGGAGCAGAGGTTAGGGAGAGAGTGTGACTAAAGATGTAGCATGAAGGAGTGTCTTTGGGATGATGGAATAGCTTGTGTCCTGATTATCATGGTGGTTCTACAGATTAATACATGTGATAAAATTTCATAGTACTATACATCCTACCCTCCACCAAAATAACAAACAAACAAGTACATGTAAGAACTGGCCAAACACCAATAAGGTCTGTAATTTAGTTAATGATATTGTACAAATCTTAATTTCCTGGTTTTGATAAGTGTATTATGGTTTTCAAAGATGTTCTCTTTAGGAGAAGCTGGGTAAAAAGTACATGGGAAATATCTACCATTTTTGTAACTTCTATGGAAGAGTAAAATTATTTAATCATTTTTTTATTTCTTCACAGTAAACAAAAGTAGTAATTATTTTGGGTATTTAAAAAATACAAAGCAAATGGGTACGTATACTATTTAATTTAAAAATCAAAACTATTATAATAATAATAGTAGGGGAGCCCTGGCTGGTGTGGCTCAGTGGATGGAGTGCCATCCTGTGAACCCAAGGATTGCCAGTTCGATTCCCAGTCAGGGCACATGTGTGGGTTGCTGGCCAGGTCCTCAGTTGGGGGCATGCGAGAGTCAACCACATATTGATGTTTCTTTTCCTCTCTTTCTCTCTACCTTCCCCTCTCTCTAAAAATAATTAAATAAAATCTTAACCAAGAAAAAGAATCTTTAATAAAAAATAATATTAGGGGAAAAGCAGCAACAACAATTTCAGATTACATGCAAATAAGGAAACAGGAACTTAGAATGAACCCTATGACACTGGATTAGTACTGCTTGTGATCCATGACCACTCAGTCCTGGATCCAGCTCTTTGCTTTTGTTCAAGAATAAAATTGTTCAGGTAGAGCCAAGCTAGGGTGAAGTAGGCTCCTAATGACAAAATAAAAACATCCCAAGGCATTGTAGGAGAAGGATAGGAATTAGAAAAATGAGAAGTAAGGGGAGAAGGAGGAGGAGGAAGAGGAGAAAGAGTGGAAGAGGAAAGGGGGGAAGAGGAGGGGGAGGGGGAAAAGGAAAACCAAGAGAAAAAGAAGGGAAAAAAAAATGCTCAAACAGAAACTATTTGAATGAAGAGACTTAGAATATAAATTTTATTTATTTCATGAAGCATAAAAAAAGGCTGGAAAAATTGTTGCTGTGTATGCATTATAGCAACAGAAATGAGCTCTATTAAAACAATGCTTATAACTTCATGGTCATCATAATTCCTTTCAGTGTTAGGAATTAAAGGAATTTTAATGTTTGCCTTTTACATTATTCAAGAAAATTACAGCACAGGTAAATTATGTCCTAGGCATTTACAAGATGATTACTAAGAAATTATTGAAATTAACATATTACTTTTCTTGTTAAATACATAAATACCACAGACCTTTCAAAGAACATATAGCTTTAAGATGAATAAAGTAGTGCAGATGAAGTATGGGTGGTTATGTCTTAGTTACTGATAGCTTGGCTTCTTGATTTCCACCAGCTTCAACCTACACCTAACCAAATTATCTAATCTCTCAGAACTTCATAATGCCTTCTCTTAAAGTTGGTGTTGTAAACACCAATTATGATATCACATACATCTACTTCCTATGTAAAACGTTCTTAGTGAATGAAGATAGTTTATTCTCTATCTACTGCCTACATCTATATTAAAGCCAGAAAGAGTTTTGAGTTCAGAAATTACTTTTCAGGTACTCATCTCCACTTAAATATGCTATTGAAAGTAACAAAAAATTCAGAATTTAAAAGTCAAGCGGATAGATGTCCAAAGAAATAGTCAAGCTTCATGATTATCGACTTATTTGTAAGTGGTGGATAAAGAATAGTAGTACTTCAGTTTTAAATGGAAGGTTCAAGACAATTAAACTATGTTTACTTTGAAAAATTACTTTTATGGCAAATCAAAATAGTTTCAATAGGTAACACATTGGAGCGTGAAAGGTCGAGGGGTTCTGAGTAGGACTGACTTGCTTTGGAATTCTTGACTCCATTGCAAAGCTTGCAGAGATCACTTAACACTCATGAATTTCTGTTTCCATATTTGCAAAACAAGAATTCTTATTGCAAATACTTAGTGAGGGCAAAAAAAATGGTAGATCAATGTGTGTAAATTATCTAATACACAGTAGGAGTTCAACATGTGGTTCTTAGCCGTGTACTTTGTGGTTGTATACCTATAAACTCTGGAAGGCTGAGATGATCCACCTGGATCTGGCTTCTGTGCCACACTGGTGCTACCAAGTGAGTACATGGAGAGAACAGTCAGCTCTTCTACTGGTTGAGCTTTCCACCACTAGAGTTTTCTAAATACTAGAAAATACTAGAGCTATGGAAAAGCGTGCTTTATTCCTTATAACATTGTCCTTAACTAAAATGAAGCTTAATTTGTTTGCTGTCTCTGGTAGATTCCTTCCAAGGCTTTCTCCTCAATGTTGGGTTGAAGAGGAAGAAAAGCAGGAAGCACTTTCACTAGACCACTGGGAATTAGGATAACACTTTCATACCTACATTGTGGAGCAAATTTGATATGTTTTTATGATGCTCATTTTGCTTTTTTTTCATTCTTTGTGTTTGCACACATTTCCTTAAGACTCATGAGCTTAATTTGTCCCCAGTCCTTCTTAAATGTTAAGAGTTCTCTTTTTCTAAAATTATAGCTACAATATTCCTTCTGCCATTTGCCCAGGTTGGTAATTTAAGAGACAGTTCACACCTGTTTTCTGTGTGATTTACTGTGTACCCTACCGTGGGGGGTCATACAAAGTGACTTTGAAAACAGTGTGCCATGGCTCTTTGCATATTTATATCAGAGTAAAAGGCTCCCAATGGTTTTGAAACATCTCATTTACACTATGCATAAACACTCTTTTTTTTTCAGTCCCAGGTGAAACTGTTTTTATAGACAAATTCTTTAAATATGATTTTGTGGAGTGAGACTGTACATACTATTAGAGTTAAGAAAATCTCTACTAAGGTCTTATAGAGTTTATTGTGATGAGCTTTATAATAAGTAGCTTGGTACAGAAGCAACTCAAAGTCTAATTGTTCTTTGGCCCCAGTATCTTGGTAGATAATTTAGTGTCTGTGTACTGCAGCTCTTCCTCATGTTTACAACCGGTCTTACATAATGTTCTGTATTATGTCAATAGTTGCAATAAATACTATAATGAAATACCCTATGTGAAATTCTATATAAGATTTTTATCAATTGCTAAAAAATACATTTTAGTTTAACAGAAAGAAGATAATTTGTCTTCCCTTTAAGAGAACTAGGTAATACTACTGGACAGTACCTAAGTAAGTTTGTCTTGTTTGATACACACACACACACACACACACACACACACACACATTTGGAACAAATACTTCAAATACAAATCAAATTACTAGGTCAGAAAAATTGTCTTTTCCTTATTATATATCATATCGCAAATTCCTGAGAGAACTTAATTAATTAAAACAGAAAGGTTTGACATATATACAGGACTTTATATTTTTCAAACTGTTTTATTGTATTTTATCCTAATGAAAGCTGTTCATTTCTTGGGTTTTTCTCTTGAAAGCATTGGCTATATATAGTGTTTTGAAATTGCCAAAGAACAGACAATATTCCAATGCACACAACCCTCCTGGCCCCACCTCCACTGCAATTTTGAATTCGAAGATCCATAGAACTTTGGAGGTGAGACAAGGTACCTGCCACAGCTTTGGTTGTTTATTGTGTCAGTCAATGGCTTCTCACCATTTTTAATCTCTGGTTATTATAGGCTGCCATCTTAGTTGCAGGTGAAAAATAAGAACAAAGATATAAGAAAAAAGTTTATTTCACCAGCAAATTTACAGCAAGTGTGACTGTGTGTTGATTAGGGAAACTTTGGTGAGATTTATTGGGAAAGTCTCATAAAAATATATCATCTTCTTTATCCAGTAGTCTAACAAATAGCACTTCAGTTGTTTCCACGTTTTGGCCCACCATAAAAAATGATGCAATGAACATAGGAGTGCATATATTTTTGCAAGTAAATTTCAAATTTTTGGAGTAGATAGCAAGGAAAGGGGTTGCTAATTATAGTAATTTTTTTGAGGAGCCTCCACACTATTTTCTGTAGTGGCTGCACCAGTCCACATTCCTACCAGCAGTGAATGGGAGTTTTTCCCATACAACCTCTTTAACACCTCTTATTACTTGTTTTGTTGATAACAGCCATTCTAACAGGTACAAGTTGGTATCTCATTGCAGTTTTGTGTGGGGACCCCTGTCCTGGGTGCCAGATGCGGGGGTAGGGGGGGCTCCACCCACAGAGCCCCATCCCTCCGTCATGGATGAAAATAAAACTACTAAGACATGATCTGCTTGGGGAGAAAAGGTGGTCAAACTTTCAGAGGAGAATGACCCAGAGCCCCTTCCTCACTAGGCTTTTATTGGGTTCAAATACACAGGAATACAGATTTAACGTGTCAAAGAAATCTGAGGGCTTAATCTGAGTCAATGTCTGTCCCGAAAGGGTGTTGCAAAACTTTGGGAGACATACTCATTTCCTCCTCGGACCCTTATCATTTAAATGAGAGCACTCTTAGCAAAGCAGGTTTCACAGGACTTTAGGAATTCTTTCTTATGCCTGATCACCCAGGGAACCGTCCTGGCTGGCACAGGGCTGCACCACTGGCACAGGGCTGCACCGCTTGCCCTCATGGTTTTAGGCTTTAAGCCAATTAGGCTCAGGAAGCAGAAGATATCTCCCAGATGGAAATGAGGGCTCGGGCTATGTCAGCATAGCTGGGGGGCAAGTGTCCATCACACCCTCTTTGCTGCAGCCCCCCGAGTCCTTCCATGAGGCCTCCCAAGTGGTTGCATCTGGCTTAGGTTGCCCCTCCCATGAGGAGTCTTACCCGTCATTGACTACCAACCAAGTGTTGGGGCCAGAGATAGATGAGGCAGAAGCAGTGTTCCTGCCACGGAGATAAGCTTTGTCTCCTTAGTAGGTCACGTCCTCTTGAGAAAACAGACCCAAGTGAAGTGGGTCCCTAGGCTCTTACACAGCCCACCATGGGGTGAGGGTTACAGCTCCCAAAACCAGGCTGGAAGGTCCACAAGAGTTTTGATTTGCATTTCCCTCATAGCTAGTGAAGTTGAGCATCTTTTCATATATCTGTTGGATAACTGTTGGCCATTTGTATATCTTCTTGGGAAAAGTGTCTCTTTAGGTCTTCTGCCCACTTTTTAAATGGATTGCTTGTTTGGTGTTGAGTTGTATGAGTTATTTTCAAATACTACTCAGCTATAAGAAAAGATGAAATACTGCCATTTGTGATAACATGGATAGACCTTGAGAATATCATGCTAAGTGAAATAAGTCAGACAGAAAAAGTTAAGAACCATATAATTTTACTCATGTGTACAATATAAAACTGAAAGTAACAAATGGACAAGCAAGGAAAACAAACAAACAAAAACTCATAGACGACAGACAACAGTATGGTGGTGACCAGAAGGAAGGGTGGAGGTGGGGTACTAAAGGGTGAAGTGGCACAAATACATGGTGACAGAAGATTTGACTTTGGGTGGTGGGCACACAATCCAATATATAGATGATGTATCATAAAATTGTACACTTGAAACTTATACAATCCCATTAACCATTATCACTCTAATAAATTTAATTTAAAAGAAATACGTACTTTTGCCTTGGAAACTACTGGAATGCCATCATTACTGATTATTCCTTGCAAAGTAGGTGACTTTTACCAAAGATCTTGCTGTAGTTTTTCCCTTTCCCATTGCCACCCCTCCCTCTTGCCTCCCTTTTAAAAGCAGCAAAGGTACAGGTGATATTTAGGTCTTGCAAGAGTTCAGTGTGGGTAAGCTGGAATAGTCTTTCAGAGCAGTCAGGATGACTACCTAGCTGCTTTGACAAATCTATCGACATCTGTTCCAGAGTAATTTTTGCTATACAAATCTGCCATTAACAAATAGTAAGGACTTTAACTAACTAAGCATACCAAGGAGTGGAACTCTGATAAAACGGCACCATCTGGAATAGAAAGATGTAAAATTCTCTCCTCAGCTCTGTTGATTAGGGACTATATTAAAATTTATCTTGATCACAAATGACTCTTCTGCTGTGTGGAGTTAGTAGCAAAGGCTTTATGATTTCAAATACTTTGCTCAGGTGTGCCAGAATTAAAATGCAAATTTCCTGAGCTTCACATTTTTTCCTTTGTTTTTTTGTTAATGACCCATTAGTGCTCATTACTTTTGCAAGCTCTACAGAGAGTCATGTTGATCAACTTTGAGCTTTAAGAAGAGGTCAGCCAGAACCAGCAATGCCCAAACCCTCAAGAGTTGTTTTTAACAAACCTGTTTAGAAACTTGATGTAAAGTCCAGATGCCCTCCCTAGAAAAATTCACTGTGCATAAAATCATGCAATTTGCCCACAATTTGCACACAATTTCAGGGAGACTCTCTGAGGGCCATTTATGCTGAATTTGTGGGTCCTAGATTAAATATCTCTTTTTCACACACATTCTTATTTGTCTCTTGTACATGTGGCATTGTATCCATTTCACTCCATCAGTACACTTCATCTAAGTGCTTCACTTGACCAGATTTTTAAGGTTCCTCAGCAAACATGAACTTTGCATTTAGAAACTAAAGTTGTTCCAGTTTGGTTCAGTCTGATGGTTTCTAATTGAACAAGTTTCACTCTTGACTGGAAAGAATGATAAATTAGTTGCAAATCATCATTCTTGGCTTCTACTTTTGGAGAGGAAGAAACTTTCCTCTCCCCTCAAGGTTCTTCTGGCTGGTCTATTAATTAAATAGACATGAGACAGATTAGCAGGAGAAAATAACCAGATTTAACACACACAGGTGTATGGGAACCCCCATACATGAGAGTCAGAGACCCCACATGCAGGACAGGTTCAGAGGTAGAAACGGGGGAATGAGGTATGTGAGACATCCTAAGCTAGGGCTGAGGTAATGCGCCTTGGGGGCTTCAGCAGGTCACTGCAGGGTGGCAAGAAGAACAGACATTAGTAAAGGAAAGTTTGTGCCCTGCCCTGTAGATAGGTCAAAAGAAGTTATCTCTGATAATCTTTTAGGGGCAAAGCTCCTAATTTGTTACTCTAGGTAGTTAAAGGGAGGGACAGAAGTTTCTCTTGAATCTTTGGCTCTAGTTATGTTTAGCTCAAAACAATCTGCAAATCATAGAGGTTCATTTTAGGGTGACTCATTCTGGGATGAGCGGGATTTAGATTAGCTTTTAAGAGAAGGTGCATCCAGGAGACTCTCTCTGTTTCTCAGCAAGGAAGCAAGGGTTTCTGCCAATAAAGTTGAAGTTCACCGTAGCTTAGTGTGTATAGCAGAGTCATTGTTGAAAATATTTTGTATGTGGCAATAGTATTTGACAATCACGAATTACATGGTTTAAGCTTATACATTCTACTTCTCAGTACATTTGAGAGGAGGCTTTACGGAATAGTCCTAAGATGCCTAAGGCAAATGACATCCTCAATTGTATAACAATCATTCCCTGTAGAAGTGACTTTTTTAACTGGGGCCTGGATTAGGAATTCAAGTTAAGGTTGCTACATGATCCCTGATATTTGATAACAAGCACAAAACTGGGAGGTAAGAAATAAAAACTTTAAAAAGAAAAATGTTTTACCACCTCATTAAATTATTATTTTCATAAATTTACTTGAAGAATCTCTAGTTCCAATTTTTCATCCATAAAATTGGGATATAGTATAACTCAAACATTAGATAATTAAGAGAAAGCTTAGTGTAACTGTCTCAAAATACAGACATTTTGCTACACTGGGCTTTTTTTGTTTTCATTCCTAATCATATTTATTAATCTGAGTAAATCCTTGCATTTTTCAGGTGTTGGAGAAAAACACATGATACACTTTTCGACTTAACAAAAAGACCTATATCATACTGTTCTAGAACAAATATACATACATTTATCTTTTTAACCAAATCAGAGGCACCCAGTGTCAGAGACATAGTTCCAACTTGTGCGACTGACTTCAAGCTAGAAAGCTCATTATATTTTGTCAAGTGTGTAACTGAGACAGATAGTTAATGGGCAAGCAGTTTACTACAATCTAGTAAACTGCAAAATCCTATCTTCCCTAACCAAGGACACTGAAGAGTTTACACTTCTACTCCCAAACCTGAGGGTAAATAGCTTACATCACCCTACTGTGAGAGAGAGCTAACAGACAAGCAATCAGTGCCATTTGTTCCAACCACACCCAAGAACAGATGAAATCTCAGGACAGAGAGTAAATCTCATTTTGGTGCATCAGTATGAAGCTGATGACTATTCTATTGAGATCTTTCCCTAAGACCTCCCCTAAACTCCTAGCCTTTAAAATCCTGAGCAGAAGGACCCAGGGCTCTCCTTCCCTCCTGGGAGCCCACCCAAGCCTCTTTCCCTTCTTTCCCCTCTTTACCTCCCCAATCCTTTCTCTTTCTCCTCTTTTTCCCCCAGGCATGTTACCTTGGCCTTTCTCCTAAGCACCAAGGACCCTTCTTCCGCCTCTGTAACTCCTTCCTTGAGCCTGTGCAACCCAGCTGGCTCACTTCTACTACTATTGTGACTTTCCAAATAAACTTTCTCTTATAATTTGAGTTTTTGGCTCTGAATTCTTTCTTCGCCAAACTCAAAAGCTGAGGTCTAATTTTGCCACCAAAATGGTGTAACATATCTGGTAACATATCTGTAACGATGTAGTTTTTACCCCACTACTGATTCAGTGCCAGACAGTTTCATTGTTTTTCTAATTAACATAAATCAAACTCTGAAATCAAGTCACCAGGATATTGGAGAAATAGAAATTCAATCTCACGCATTATTGTTCTCCTCATATCATCTTCCCTGCCCCCCAAACTGGGGCTCTATTAAAATTTCGTAGAGAGGACTCTCAGGTCTTTAACCCAACCAGGCCAAAATGATCAGCCTCAAAGTCATGTAGCAGTCTGGGCTGGGTGGTTCTGCTGCTGCTGCTCCAAGTTTTGCTGGGGGGTCCAGGTCTCTGTCCTGCCTTGGAGCCCAGGGCTCTCAGGGCTGGCCCCAGAGCTATGTCATGTCAGCATTCTCCTCTGGTTTTATGGTCTCCTGGGGACATTTTAAGTCTCACTATTCCAGGGTCTTTTTCTTACTCTGATGTCAGCAACTTTGGTTTCTATTACTCCAAGCACTTTTCTTCATCTCTCTGTCTCCTCCCTCCCTGACCCTCTGCCCCAAACATTTTCCCCTCTCTGGGCCTTTATAAACAGCATCTTGATCTGTCTTTCTTGGGAGCAGAAGAGCTTTTCCTTTCTAACCCTTATACTATTTTTATTTACTTGTTGACAGTTTTACATAGTAGTTTGTTTCTTCTTGTAATGAAAGAAACTGGATGTTCAGCATTCTTGTGTTTCCCGAAATTCTAAAAATATGCTTTTTTAACTTTCATTGTGATCTTTTTGAAAAAAGTATGTTGCAGGCATCAATATAAAGCAACACTCTTGATATGAAGTCCCAGGGCTGGTAAGTGGGCGTTTCAGTGTGTAGGCAGGCAGCGACTCCTCACTCTGAGCAGTGCTGCGCTCCAACTCAGCTTCCTCTCGGCTGCTTTAGCCTTTAGTCTGCACAGTAGCCTTTCTTGGTTTAACGTTCAGTCACTCACATCTTATTCTCTCCCATGTTCCTTCAGTTGCCTCAGACAGAAGTATTTTGTTTGAGTATCTTCAGGTAAAATGAATTATGCTGTTGGTTGCCAGCTTTTCTTAAGCTCTTTCAGGGAGTGTAGTCTGAAAGGCAGGTCTGTAGACATTTCAAGGTAATACCTTCACTCTAGCTTCTCTCTGTCTCTGTTCATCATATTTATTCTTGAATGTCATCATAAAGATCAAGAGAAGTCATCTAGAGAGCATGAACTATGAGTCTAGAATTAAAAAAAGTTGGCTCTGGTGAGGCAGCTCTTTTTCGGTCTTGTTCCAATATTTTGAATGATATTTTAAATTCCTGTTCTGTAATCTGTATGTCCACATGATAGCAATTACTTCTTTAATTATGAAAGAAAAAAGACCCAAAAGGAATAAAGAAATAGCAATTAACTGAAGCAAAAAAAAAAAAAGAAGAAGAAAAAGAAAGAGCAAAAAGAAAAGAAAAGGCTTTCTTTGGTGAAGAAAGAAGGTAGTGATGTGAAAAATGAATCTGTGGACAAAACCCAAACTCGTTGTTACATATGAACTGGAGACTTAGAATGGGTCATCACAGAATCCTTTCCACAACCCCTCCCGCATCTCATGAAACTTAAGGTGAGTGGCTGTTATAAACCTTGGGTAGAAAAATCTTAAGCACACCCTGCTACAGTTTTGGGTAAACAGAGGGAGATGCCAGCCCCAAAGGTAACTGGTTGGCCTTCTGTTAATAAGTTACAAACAGGCTTAAAGATAGCTCTTTAGTTAACACTCCAAGCGTTCATTAACATGTTTGTAGCCACCATTGTCAACATGATTAACATTTTGGGAGGTTCTGTATTAGGTGCTGAAAGGAATTTATATTAAAAAACAAGTGAGCTCTTCTACTGAATTGAGGTGAGAATAAAGATATTGTTATATAAAATTAGGAAAATAGACAATCATATCTAGCTAGTTATATAGAGACTTACATAGCAAAGTGTTAATGACAGAGCCAGTAAACAAATTATCCATGTAATTCATCAAACAAGTATTCCAGATAAAACAGAAAGTGACCTTATTCTGCTCAAGGCTTAGCCATGTACAAAGTGTTACAATGTAACTGAATTTACAGGGTGGGGCAAAAGTAGGTTTACACTTGTGAGCATGTGCAACACAGTTTACTCTTGTGTTATTATTTATTAATTATTGTATTATTTTCAATACAAACCACTGTAAACCTATTTTTTTTTAGCACCCATCTTTTTTTTTTCTTTCTTTCAGGGATGGAATCTACTTTAGGACCCTCCAGTGCTTAGTTCTAACATTCCTTTATTGTTGTGTACAGCATCTTGCTCATAGAACATTCTAGTGAAGAAACCTTAAAAGATAAAGGAGGTTTTAAAGTAATGGCAAGGATGAAGCTTTACAGACCAAAGGATGATAAGTGGTAGAAGCAGATCAGCAGTGTGAGTGGGGCGTACTAATGGCAAAGAGCAGGGAACAAGTGTGTGGCTAACTAAGGGCTTTTTCTTTCATTTACCTGTATTTAATACCTGTTATTGAAATATCAGCTGGGGGTCCCCAAAGGTATTTGAAAGTGAGTAGTCTGTGGAGTTAAATCCTGATTGATTGTTAGCTAGGTATATAGTTTTGGGCAACCCACTTAAAATTTTGAGACTCAATTTTTCTTATCCATAACATGAGCATTATAATATGAGAGAAAATGAGAATCTACTTTGAGGGGCTGTTGGGAGAATAATAAGAATATATGTAAAGTCCATGGAAGCTAACCAATGCTCAATAAGTAGTAGAGATTATTACTGAAATTTCCTTTATTGAAATTCTAGCTTTGCCTTTCATATAAGTGAATTATCAACTTTGTTAGATAATATCTTCTTGATCTTTAATTTTCAGCATAAAATAACTCTGTGACTTTGAGAAATGCCCTTAACCTTTATATGATTCAGTTTCTTCACATGTGAAATAACAGGGATGATACCTTGAGTAATGCCAGAGCTCTGGAGGGACACAGTGCTTATAGCATGTGATCCATTTTGTTCTTGATCATAAGTAAAGCAAAGTACAAGCATATGCATCAATATGCTTCACAACACAGCCTTGTACAGCAGCAGCAGGGACTCTGGAGCCAGAGGACCTGCATTACTAATTGTGGTTTCCTCTAGGTAACCTGGCTGAGTGATCCTGGGGGAGTCACTTAGCTGTTTTATGCCTCAGTTTTCTGGGCTTTCTTTGCACAATTTAATTTTCCAATGAAATAGAGAAAATCTGTTGTGTTCAAACTTCTATTACCTCATCTATCTTAATGTTGCTCTACTTAGCAAATATAATAAATTGTTCTAATAAAAATATTAAATTGTTTTACCACAAGCTAGCTAAACACCAGCATTTCATTTTCTCACACCAATCAAACAAAAATGTTTCTAGCGTGCCATTTCTCTCTTAGTTAGAGAGCTATAAATTTATTATAACAAATGTGCACTAGAAATGTGAGTTACTGTCACAAAAATTAAATGTTATTAAAATTATTAACATAGAGAAGAGCAATGAAGGTGATAAATCCGTTAATCAATACTTCTCAGCATTTACTTGGCGGGGTGACTTTTCATGAGACCCCGAAGGTTCATGCCTATAGCACCTGTGCAGAATGTTCATATTCGTGGAAGGCTTGTTTGGAACAGTGCTCTTCCAATATTGAGGGTCTGCTGAAGTGAACCGGAAAAGACATTGTTCAATCCATATTTAACTTAATACTGAGATAGGAATTTGAACTACATGGTCACTGGCATCTTTTCTAATGGTGTGATCTTAAGAGTTTTACGTATTCTTTGAGAAGTTTATTGGCTATTAAAAACGTCAGCATTTGACGTGATCTCTGGTGATATAGCTGGTGTAGGTCAAAAAGACTTTGTCTCAAGATGCTAGATTGTAAATGTTATAACATATTTTTAGTAATATTAAAATTATGTAAATTTGAGCAGATGTTTCCTCATTATTCTTCATCAGAGGGGTGAGTTTACCCTGGAACTGGAGATCCAGCAGCTGGTGAATGTGAAATATGAATGGAAACAGAATCCTAGTCAAGGGCAATGAAATGCTCAGCCTGGGGAAACTTGGTATGCAAGAAGGTCACCTCATTATCAGCCATCTCCCTTGTCTCCTATATTCATGCTACTTGATCTTTATGACAAAATTTCTAGGTTGGTTCTAATATAAAATTTTATTTTTCTATTGCTATCACTTAAACATTTATCATTTTGTTCCACTGATAACGTAGTAAAAATAGAAAATTTTAATAATGAAGATGCAACTCCAGTTAAGAGCAACTATTCACAGATTGGAGAAGATCTTCACATGTTTTATCATTATGTGGATAAGTTCAAAATTATCAGGAAGACCTAGAGGAAAGTCAATACATGTATGCAGAATTAACTTAGCATCTTTTCCAAATATGCTTATATCACCCTTTAGTGCAAAATATGTAGAGAGAAATAAATGCTGGTGGACATAATTACTGTTTTCTTTTATAACAAATGTGTTTTTCAATAATAAGAATCAGAACTCTAAGTAACTGAGAATTTCTCACCCTTTAAATAAGTAATTTGATATCTTTTCCATGCCACAATTATTGGATAATAATAGCTAATTAAAATAAACCTGGCTGTTTGTTTCTATTGAATGTAGGTTCATGGGGGTAGGGGGTTAATGACTGAAAGAAGTAGCTCCAAATTAAGGCTATTTGTTATAACATCCACTAAGTTCCAAAAACAACTAATTCTGACTTCCTTCAAAACCTAGATTAATCTACCATAAAATATAAATCTCTAAACTAAATTTTTTCCTCCAACAACAAAAAATTATCTTCCCTTACTCTAAGGAAAGTACTCCAAGCCTTCAAATAAGACTTAGATTTTCCAAGTTGTCTGTCAATAAAGACATCATCTCACATGGGGCCACATAGCTTCAGTTCTCATTTCCTGAGAGCCCTGAGAGTTCCTTCCCTTCCCTTCAGGGATAGACTTGTGTGAGCTACTGCATTTGTCCCATGATGACTTCTAAGGCCTCGTTCTTTAATAATTTTCAATACAGCCTCCCCTAGTATAACCAGTGGAACACCTGCTGTAAGACTGGGTTCTTACAAAGGACCCATGGGAAACAAAGGAAATGACAAGCAGGAAATAAGACCTAATCTCCAGAGTGACCTGCTTCAACTATACCATGGCCCTTCTCTGTTTTAATGTAGCTGGTGCTGCTTTGGGACCTATCACTTAGGACACTGTCTAGCCATCCATTTCCTCAAAACTCAGACCCAAGCCTGATAGCCAGAAAATAGTTTCTTCCTCTATTCTTTTGGGTTTATTTTCTTTTTAAAAGAACTACCTCATTCCAGGTAGTTCTTATGATTGATCAAAATAAGAAATAGTCATGCTCTTCATTGGAAAGACCAAGACCAAAGACCAAGAATAGTAAATACCTCAGTTCACCTCAACTTTCACTTAGAAGTAAAGCATAGGAGTGATAGGGAAGTGGTTTATTTGGATTTATTTGTCCATAGACTATCTTGCTTTGACTGACTGGAGCACTGATCTCTAACAATAGGGAAAAACAACCTAACTACCTGAGTAGAAATTATGAGACAGAACTTTGTAGTAAAGTAGAAATAACTAAATGGAAAATCTCATTGAATTTTCTTGGCCTGAATCAAATGCTCACATTTGTGTGACTTTGTAACAAGGGAGTGTTTACCTGTGGATGTTAGTGTCCTCAATTGAACAGTCCCTAACTACGAGTTATAGTTTAATTCTTCAAAGTGAAATTTTCCTAAACAGTTAAATTTGTCTTGCTTGATAGACATCCATTATATCCTTAAATGACAAGTAAAATGTTGAATTCATATTAGGAGAGGACATCATGAAATGTAGGTGTGGAAAACTTACTCATATGTTTAGGCAAAAAGTGGCAATTTCCCCACAGAATTGATTTTGTTAGAATTAAGAGTTTCACATCTGGTCATCTTATTAAAACCAAGTAAAACACCTGGTGAAGATAATCCTTTTCATGTAAAGACTTTTGCTGAGATATTTAATACAAAGTTATAGCCCTGTATCTTAGATGCTGGGGTCTGGGTTGGAATCTGTCTCAGGTAGCTAATTGCTTTGTTTGATAAAATTCTTAGCATGATCTATATTAGATATTCCCATAATGTTTGTTAGCTATTAAAATCCAGCTCCCTATCTCTCTTTGGACTAAATCTAAGAAAATGTTGCTTTATTGAACACTTACTGGATGATAGTGACATAATGACAGTGATGCTGAATTTCCTAAGCTTCATTTTTCTCATCTGTAAAATTAATATAATTATACTCATTTTAAATCACTGCTCCATAATTTACTTTTTTCCTCAGAAAGGGCATGAAGAAATTTCTGATGTCTCATGGGCTCTTTTCACTGTCTTATCTATTTTAGCTTAATTTAGGACCATGTAAATCAGAAAAGAAATGTTTATGACCAGAGGGTGATTGGCTTTATTATCAAAAGGACCTCAATCGACAGACCCCTTTAAATGCATCCTTCTGCTTCTAATGTCATTGACCATAATGTCATTTGGAACTTCAGTGAGAAAGGGAAAAACTAGTCTTAGGTAATATATCTTCTCATTAGGGAGAAATAGGGCTCAGCTACAGCAGGTCCTCTTCCACCTAGTGAAATCTTTCATCTGTTTGTTTTCCTCTCTGCAGCCACTTAACAGCATTTATGGATTCCCTGTGGTGGGTAGAGACATTTATTGCCTCCAGTACTGCCTGCACTTACTTGTTCATTCCTAGCCTTCCCCTCTCTCTCAAGGTGCCACCTAGCCCTCTTCACAGCAGATTGTCTGTCATTTTATAGTTTCTTTTCTATTATTGTTTTAATGGGAAATGTCATGTGACCTGTGGAGGGAAGTAGTTACAGAAGAAATGTTTTGAGAATGACTATTGAGCCATTTCAGAAGTTGTGCGACTTCAGAGTTGCATGGAATGATTATATCTTCAGTTTTTATGTGTCATCCCTTTCTTTTTTTGCTTTGTGATTAAATATTGGTATCACATGATGGTAATATCTTTATATTGCATTATTATTTATACTTGACTAGTCATAAAACTTATGGAGTTCATTTCAAAATCAATGTAACACCAAATTCATAAAATTTAGTGCAGATTATCATTTAATGAGAACTTTTTAGATCCTCAGTTTATATGGCATCTCAGTGTCCATTTGGACTGAAATTTCATCTGATGGATAAGGAAAAGGAGACAGAGCGAGGGGTAGTGATTTGCTCAGGGTTGCTCAGCTGGAAGTGGCAGATACCACCAAACTCCCGTTCCAGTTCTTTTTCCACCAAAGCAGGACACCTCTCCATCTGCTGCTGATTCGTGGTGGTACATAACTTTTCCTTATTTCTCTAATTCCTTTGTCAAAATTGGCAATGGTGGATAAAAGAAAAGCAAAAAAAGGAAAATATATCAGTGCAAAATATTACTGGTGTTAAGACAGTTCTTTTGCATATGCAGATTTTATGTCCTTATGATGATCTGTTTTATTGTAGACTTATAGAATGAAAATCCTGCCTTGTGTTTGAGTATAATTCCTCTAAATTTCTCTGTTGAAATAGCTTAAGTTCAGTTTAAGAGAGTAAGCTTACATGAGTACAAATTTATTTTGACTCATATAACGTACTCTATTTTTTCCGGTTTAAATAATGTCAAAATTGAACAGTATCAAAATACCATTTTTAAGATAATCATTAAAACTATAAAATGTAAGTAAGATCTGAATAATTTTAAACATGCCTCTTAGTGAATAAGTAATCTATGAATTGTAACATGGAAACAATGACTGTTCTCTTCCATCATTAATTTTAATGAATATTTTTAATACTATAATATGTACCAGTCCTTTGAGAGCTTCAAAGAATCTACACATGGAATTTATCACATAAAAATTATAATGCATTTTCTGAGTAACATGTATGTTTTTGTAAACAGACTGTATAGTCAGTTAGAACTTATTGGCATGTATAAATGAAAGTTGTGAGATCAGTATCACCTATAATTAATGTTTTATTGAGATAAAATGTTTATTGTTCATCCTTGTTCTAGGGGTAAAGATAAACATGGCCACAAAATTTTGCACAAACAAGTTGGACCATCAGAACACAGAAAATTGGCATATGATTAAAATATTCAATACAACCTATAACAAATAATTATAAAGATGCTTATTCACTCACCCTCCATCCCATAAAGAGATTCTTTAAAGCTACAGTATGCCAAATTTAGGGACACTTAAAAGCAAAGCTCCTAATAAGAATAAATTTTTTAACCCAGTGATTTTTCTCTAGAAATATGTTCTAAGAGACTTTGAAAAAATAAATCTACAGAAAAATATATTCTTAGTACCATAATAGTATAATTTTACCAGAAAAACTGGCAGCAAAGTTTGTGCCCAACAATAGAGGGATAAATAAATAATCTACATCATATTAATATAAAATAATATGCATGCATTTAAGATAACAAATATAATAATGATTTTATTTATATACTTTGAAGTTTACAAAGTTTTTTCCAAATACCTTATTTTGATGATATAAGGAAAATGCTAATAAAATATCAAAGTGATATGGTAAACAAAATATATGTATATGAACTATGATTATAACCACATAAAACTCTACACATAAATAAATGTTGGAATACATGTCTACATGTACGTATGCAGCTAGATACATGAAAACGCTGTAGTTGTGAAAGGAATGTAGATACCACTTTCTTTAATATTAAGATATTTAAATTTAAACAGAAAGTTGTCTTAATAGCATTACTAAATTTTAAACAGGGACATAGAGGGATTAGTCCCCTTGCATAAAGTAAAAAAAAAGTTTCTTTTTTTCCATGATAAAATAGAATCCATAAATAGGTCTTTTACTATTATTTCTATGTGAATGCATAAATTGAGTTTTTCAATTGTTTTTTAATCAACCGAAATGAAATATAATAAATGACAGTAGTTCATTCCGTAAAAATAAAATGTAACTATATTAAAACTTTATTTAGTTTCCAAAATAACTAGAAATCTAACAGAAACAAAACTAAAGGGTAGAGATAATGCAAATATAAATTAGTTTAGTTACAGTCCAAATGAAGAAAGACCATAAGTAAAAGTACTGCTTATTATTTTCCTGAAGAGCATTTAATGGAAATTACTGTTTTGAAAATACTACATTATATATTTTGAGCTTCTACCTCAAAAATATATAAAGAACATGGTGAGCTCTCAATTTCATTTGTGTTGACTTTTTGTTTAAAGAGCAAAACCTGTTCTCTTGAAATATAGCCATGCTCAGCCAATGAACCTTTTTGTCCATATGAGTATGTTGGAAAATTTTATTTCACTTTAAAAAGAAGAACATGGCTAAGACTTAATTATTGAAAAGTAAAATGCTGAATTTCTGGATTTGGTCTTGCTATTTTTCCAGTTTCTCAAATACTATTTCAACAAACAAACAAATAAATGAAATATAAGTAGGTAGATGAACTTTAGGTTGAATCCAAATAATCTTGACTGACCTCAAGATTTTTGTGCTCAACACTGTTGTTACCAAGAAATATATATACTAAGGCCTGGAGCCTACCATTTAATTAACAGGATAATGTTTGGTTATTTTCTTTATAATTCTGAGTTCTCTACCAGCTGGCTCCCAGTTAGGTCAGGAAGACACAGAACACAAACAAAAGTGCAAGTAAGACCTCAGTAACATCAGCAATGCAATCTCTCTGCCAGCTACCCTGCTTAACCCCAAAGAAGAAGTTAGCATTGCCATATGGAAAAGATCTCTCTGAAATTTGTGTTAAGCCAAGATCATTTTTGAGAAGACAATACCTTTTCTTGGTCATGTATATACTGTTCATTTATCTTTCCCCTTTCAGAAATAAGTAGTGACCCCAAAACTATGATTATGTATTCATGAATGTATATCATGCTATTTATATTTGCACCATACCCATTCTCTCTACATTTGAGTTTATACACCCACACAGACACACATCTGTTGTTTTCCCTATCTCCCTTTTTTCTATTCTAAAAATCAGTGAAAACACTACCTTATATATTTTTTATAATACTGCAGCATCTCAAAATTTTTTAGTGTATTCATGAATACTTTGAATGCAGAATGTTAAAGTAATGGTAATAACAGGTCTAAAGACTGAATTTTTCCAGTTACAGAGATTATAAGCATGGTGAATTAGCTTTGACAAGAATATATTTTCAAAAATGATTCCCAAACATCTTGAATTAGTCACTGGTCCTTCCTTCCTTCCTTCCTTCCTTCCTTCCTTCCTTCCTTCCTTCCTTCCTTCCTTCCTTTTTTCCTTCCTTCCTTCCTTTTTTCCTTCCTTCCTTCCTTCCTTCCTTCCTTCCTTCCTTCCTTCCTTCTTCTTTCTTTCTTTCATGGTAGTAATAGACATTGCAGAACATTTAGGAAATGGAAAAAGTTCAAGAAGAAAATAAAATTGCTATAATCAAACTACTTAGAGATAAAATCTATTAACACTGCAATGCATGTTTTGCAGATTTTTCTACAGTATTAAATATTTACTACAAAATTCAGATAACATCACACACACTATTTTCAAATATTCCTTACTCAGTAAATATACTATAAAGCATCTTAAAAACTGTAACATGGTGTTCTAAATTTCAATCATTATTGTACCATGGCATATAGATGCATCTTATAATATATTCTAGGGGCACTGGCACAGATGTTTTTGACGATTTCACTCCCCAGGATAGAAAGCTGGAGCACCCATGTTCCCATGTGTCCCAGGCTCCCAGAAGGAACTCTAACTGCAGGGCTTTTGTTGAACAGCAGCTCAGAATGCCAGGTGGCTAAGAGCCCTGGTTGCAGATGACCTGTCTGTACTGTCCCGTCATGCTGTGAGACAGTGACAATTATACTGTAAGACTGTATTTTTACAAAAATGTCAAGTGTCTCCAATGATCCTGGCTGTCCATTTTAAAATAACTTTAAATGCCTAGAAATCTCTTTCCTTGCATTCACAAAGGAACAATCTTCAGGTTCTCCTCCCTCCCTTATTTATGTTCCAAAGTGTTTGTTTTTCCAAAGCCACTTAATGTATTTAGGAAATCTATCAGTTAAACCAGAACAGTGATTCTTCCCATCTTAGAGCAGAAAGGGCATTAATAGATCATTTTGCATACAAAAATAATTACCATCCAGTAAAAAACAAAATTATGTTTTAAAATACAGTAAATTATGACTGCTCAGAAAGTGTTCAATTACATAATTTTAACTACACAATTGAGACTTTACATACAGATAGATTTTAAGCATTCAGACAAAGTAGTTGAAATGCTAAAAGCTTACACATTTCAGGTAACTCTAAATTGTTCCCTAAATACTTTCAGTGTTTTAACAGTATTTGATTTCCCTGGCTTATGGATTTTATCAAAGCGAGTTGTTTCTATGGCCTGAGAAAAGGAATCAAACCGATAGGAGTGGCAGGGAAAACTGTGTTGGAAAAACACTTTCTCATTAGATCACAAACTAGAAACGATTCTGTCCTACTCATCCCTGAATCCAGCTCCACCCTAAGTGGAAGGAATCAAAGGCCATCAGCCAGACCTCCTTGAATATTTGTGTGACAGTGTTGGGAACCATTCTGCTTGGTTTCAGGAGCTGTAACCCCCACCCCATGGCTAGGCTAAGAGCCTAGGGACCCGTTTTGTCTGGGTCTGTTCTGTCATGAGGACCTGAGCGACTAAGGAGACAAAGCTTATCTCCCTGGCAGGAGTGCTGCTTCTGCTTCATCCATACCTGGTCCCCCGTGCTTAGTCAGTTAGCCAATGACAGGTAAGACCCCTCAAGAGAGGGGCAACCCAAGCCAGGCACGACCACTTGGGAGGCCCTCATGAAAGGACTTGAGGGGGGGCTGCAGCAAAGAGGAGGTGATGGACCCTTGCCCCCTGGCTATTCTGCCATAGCCTGAGTCCTCATTTCCATCTGGGAGAAGTCTTCCTTATCTCTTGCTTCCTGGCTCTAATCCACTTAACCCTGAAACTATGATGGAGCGGGGTGCAGCCCTGTGCTGGCCAGAGCAGCTCCCCAGGTGATTGAGCATAAGAAAGAATTTGTAAAGTCCTGTGAAACCCGCTTTGCTAAGAGTACTCTCATTTAAATGATAAGGGTCCGAGGAGGAAATAGGTATGTCTCCCAAAGTTTTTGCAACCCCCTTACCTGACAGACACTGACTCAGATTAAGCCCTCAGATTTCTTTGAAATGTTATCCATTGTTTGATCCTTGCCACCTGACATTGATTGATGAGCTTTACCTGTATTCGTGTGTATTATGAACCTAATAAAAGCCATTGAGGAAGGGGCTCTGGGTCATTCTCCTTTGAGAGATTGGCCACCTCTCCTCCCCAAGCAGATCATTTCTTGGTAGTTTTATTCTCATCCATGATGGATGAATTGGGCTCTGCGGGTGGAGCCCCTCCACATGACAGTAAAAATTGCCACTAGGACACATCCAAGTGAGGCCATCATTGGGCAAGACGGCAAGAACCCAACAAAAAACCAAAGCATCTTATTCACTTTCTCCACCGGATCACTAAGGCTAACTTGGGTTAGCCTCTCTTCACTTGCTCTCTTCTTTGTACGTTTAAACTTCAGTGCAAGGTTTTTTTGTTTTAAATACGTTTCTGAAATGAGGATCTTAAAATCCAACAGAAGAAATGAGAAGTCCGAGAAGAAGAAAGGAAGGAGGCAATATGCTCTTCTTTTCTGCTGTGGAATGACACTCAGGTGAACACTGGCTATAGTGTTTGAAAAACAAAATACCTTTTATGGAACTGAATAATAATTTTAAGAAAGTGCCAAAAACTATATTTTCATTTTTATCATATCTAACTTCAGAGATAATTGAAAGCTTAGTGCAATAGTGTCTAATTTCAAAAGAAATGATGATTTTTTTCACCCTTTATTCAAAAATAAAATAAATTCGAGACTGAGAGGAAGCAGCTTTTTCACTTTGCCATGTGTAATATATGTCATTATGGGCTTCACAATAGATTAACTCTTTTTTATGAGGCCACTAGAACAAGTGGGTTGCAGTGAGTGTCAAAATGTGTGTTCTGAGCAAAAGGAGCAATGAATTGAATACCAAAGAGCTGAAGGCCACTCAACTTCTTTTATGAGGGTTGATTGGCTATTTAGGGTACTGTTAGTGTTTTTGTTTTTTATTCACAATTTAGCTTGAAAAATTGAGATTAAAGTACCTATTCTTTTTATGCACTATTTATTTTGCCTTATTATTAACTTGGTAATAGGTCTTTCTAATAAAAATTTCTGAAACAACCTGATTCTCTCTGCAAGACTTCCAAATTTATAGATTTCTTTCTAAGGCTAGATTTGGGGAGGGTGAGAAGTCCGGTTATAAGAAGGAGTTCTGGATGGTGCATTTTGCAGATAGGAATGTTAAAAGCAGAGGCAAGGTATAATCAGAGGCAAGTATTCTCCAAAATGATTGCAGGAATTTGGAAAAGGGAGACTCAATGCAGAAATGGAGGATTTGGTCTGAATAGGACTGCTGCTTTGCAGACACAATGTCAAGGCCTCACTCACGGCTGGTAGTGCCGCTGTGAAGGGGAGAGTGGAAACATACAGCATGGAGGGCTGAGTCAGACTCTGCCTCTACCTATTATAAAAGTTAACATTTAGTAAATACCCTTAAGAAGATTCCTTGTTACTTGTATTCCTGCCTTTCCTACCCTCATTATTTAAAAACCAAATTTTATTTCACTTTCTTTTTGACAAAGTTATAAAGTAACAAATTTACATTGAATATGGGACCCTAGGAGATACTGACCTGGGCTGTAATTCAAGCTCTAGCAGTCAGTGGTAATAGTCTGCAGACTGATTATTCTCATCTATGAAATGGAAATAATTACAGCTAGCGGGTTACTGTGAGGATTAACTGAGATAATATCATGAGTCTCCCAGCCCTGTGTGTTTTATGAGACAGGCGCTCACATTGTTAGTCCCTTTCCTGGTCTCCACTCCCCACCCCACCCGAACAACCTAATCTTTAAATAATGCATATAATTGTAGGAACATTAGCATGGATACCCAGAAGCATTTGTTACTGAATTAACTCAGCAGTGAATTTGGCATTCCATCCCCAACCTTTCCCCTTCATTAATCCCCTTGGGGAAGCCCCTCAAACACCGGAGTACCACAGGACACCAGGTGAACTGTGAAACCAGCCAAACACATGAAGGGTTTTCTGTCAGGGTTTCAGCTGGTCTTGTTCTGCCTCAAAGACCAGATGGAACTCTGGCCATTTGCTCACTGCCATCACGATCCGCCACAAGGAGGACAGCAGTTCAGCAAAATCTTGAATTCTATTTATAGCCCACTTGAAACAAACACTTTGTTGTAAAGCCTGAGTCCTCTTGAAAACCTAGAAGGTAATTCACTAGTCCCAGTAATAACTAAGACAACTGAAGGTAAGAAAATATAGTAAGTACATTCTGGCACTCTACAATTTATAAAATGTCTCCTATACGTTGTCCCATTTCACCCGCACACCAACCCAGGAGGTAAACACAGCAGACACTTGTAACAAGTCCCCATTTTATAGGTTGCAAATTGATACCCAGGGGGTTAGATAAATTGCTCAAGTCACATGGCTGGTGAACATTGGTAGCTGGATGAGGGGAGAGAAAAGTGCCAGAAGAGTTAAAATAATTTTCTATTAAAGCTATTGATCTCAACATCAGTAAATATCTCTATACCTATAAGAAAAATATACAGCTAAGAGAAATAATGTTTTGTAATCTACTTGTAAGCTTAAATATTGTTACTTCTCCATTTCTGATAGGAAAACCAAAATATGGGAAATAAGAACCTAAGAGACTCTATAGGGAAACATTTGCATGTTTGTATCTGTTTATAATATATAGATGCAGAATCATTATATTTCAGACAAGAAACCCCTTCTTGAAACCTCTCCAAATTAAGTGTGCAAAAGACAAGAGTAATCTTGAAAAGGATGAATTTTTATGAGCATTTTAAATCAATTCTTCCAGTCAACTCTGAAACAAATACATCTTTACGATCTTTTTAATATTGGGGAATGTTTGCATAATTCTAGTATTACACAAAAAGCAAGCCTTCATTAATATGAATTAGTGTATAGGCCAGAAATGATTTTGCTCTTCAAGTAATTATTTTATTATGATTTTGGCAAATACTCAATTTTGTAAGACCTTTCTTTATGCCTTGTTACATGGAAAGGGTTTGCAAAACCTTTTTGGTTTGAGAGATATATCTGTGCCATTAGAATAGCTACAGAGAAGTCTGTGTGTTTGTGAGAGAGGTGGGGGTTTGGGTGGGGGGAGAGAGAAAGAGTAATGCTTAAAAAGTGCCCCTGGGGTTAGCAGGTTGGCTCAGTGCCATTTAGGGATTCTCAGATTTACTGCTTCTCTGATTATTGTCACAGCTCTGATTTAGGGAGTTCAGAATGTCTTGAACAGCAAGGTGCTGAAGCTTAGAGTCTTTCCATGATGATCCTCTCTGTTCCTCTTCCTCATACAACCCTTTTGCCTGTATTCACCTTGCAGTGACCTTGCATAACTCAGCGTTTTCACCTGAGCTCAGTAACTGGGGAGAGGGCAGTGGTTTCCATTCCTGGATGATGGAGTCATGGGAGAAACTGCAGCGACCTGACAGAGGGTAGGACCAAAGCCTGCTCGACTTGAATGTGCTTTAAGTGGATCAGGACAGAGCAGCTGCTCTGTCTCCCAGCCTGCAAGTGCAGCTTGCATTTGTCACTGACCACTGGAGTGTGTATTTGTGCAAGGTGAGAGCTGGGTGCTTTTTTGTTAATTTGGAGACAGATTGCCAGGTATTGCTGCTGATTGTGTTTGATAGTTTGGGGATATTTATAGCACCACACATTCAGGTTTTAGGCTGTATGTGGTTTTATTTATGCCCTTGTTTTCTGACGTGATCCATTCAGCTTTCCATGGTGTCAAATTGTGGCAACGGATTGGACATAGAGCTCTTCTTAAACTGAAATGTGATCAGTTTGGTGCTGTTTTCTTGGATTCTTTCACTAATTGCTGCTGCCAAATGATATAGCTGTTCATGTACAAAATCCCAGTGCTGATTTGAAAGCACATGGAAACTGCTTTAGGTATGAATCTGAACTGCTAGATTTTTGGAGTACTTGGCTGTAGTATATTATCTGCTTCACCCACATTTTAGTGGTTGAAAGTTTGGAGAGAGAGTGGTACCTTAGGTTCTGATCTGGTGATAAAAGTTCCATGGGAGTTTTCTATGTTTTTGCTTGTCAAAATGAAAACTTCTGCTTGGCCATTACATGTGTGTGGTGTGTGTTTGTTTAAAAAAAATGTTTGAGAACCAAATGAAAACCAAACAATACTCTGCTATGTTTCTATGTACTTCTAATTACTCGATTAGCTTATAAAGCTCTGTTGTCAGCATATGTGAATTTGGAACTTCAGGTTTTGTGAACATAATGACAGCACAATGCCAGTGTGCAATAGGTATGTGAGGGTGTGGAGTGTGTACTCACATTCAGTGCAGTAGGGATCCAATGTGTGCTCTCGGTAAACTGACGGGCCTGCATCCCACACAGTTTTGTATGTTAGCTACTGAACTGCCCAAAATATAAAAGAGATACATTGTATTGTATCTAAATAAATATACAGGAGGTTCTATTCATGAGATGCATGTCTAGAAAAGGGAAGCAAGTGAGTATTTGATATTGTATAAAATGGGTAAGAAACAATTCAAAATTATCAAATTTTAAGTGGATGGAGAATATAATATGTTAAGATGAGAAATAATTATAATGGAACACTAAAAAGTCTTTCAACTGTTCAAATTTTATGTCTGGTGAAAGAACAATAGCATATCTGAGAAAATTCAGTCCACAGAAATGAAGCCAAGAGCAAAAACTCTTAATAAAACACATTGTCAACCTGTAGAGAATATTTGTCTATTGTAAGTTGAATTCTGTTGCTGAGACTGATAAAATTAGAATTAAAAAATATCCATTTTAAACTTTTATTTAAAATTTGTCTCCATTTAGGTAGATTTTGAAAACAAAGTAAAACAAGTTATATTCAAATGCAGTGAACATTGAAATTATTCAAAGTACCACCTAACACAATATCAAAGTCATTTGTCCTACTTTTAAATTGTCAGTTTAGAAAGAAGAGTCTAGTATTCTAAATTAGAACATCACCTGTTGCCACATGCACATGGACTGCTCCGTCCCTCGGACACCCTTGTCATGGCATCCTGCTCTCAGACACCGTTAGAGCACTGTGGGATGGTGAGGAGAAGACACCCGACTCCAACGCTGTTGTGCTTTCTGTGCGAGTTAAGAACAGCAAGTTTTATTTGACAGATATGGAGCTTGAGGTGTACAAAGACTGGTAATTGTCCTCTTTATATTGGAGCCTGAACTACTTCAGCTTTTCTGCTGCCATGATCTAAAATTTGGCTACTTCCGTATAAGGGTTTAACAGGACTTTATCACTGTGACTGAAAAGATGTAATGGAGGGCCTCTGACACTGTTTTATAAACACAAGAGTGTTTGCATGTCTCTCATGATTGCGGTCCAATGTGGTAACCCTCTGTACCCATGATTAGCTTCCATGCAAAAAAGACTAGAAATTTAGTTATCTATTTGATGAACTGTATCAGTGTGAACAGCCACAAAAAGCCTTGAATTATGTCAGTATTTATTCTTTAGACAGGTAAAGAGGTTTAGAGATTGTAGGTACTGACCTCAAAGCACATGCCATTCTGTTCAAATGCATTTACTTCTATGCCATTAAAGTCTCCTAGTTAAAGATAAAATGTTAGCCTTTACTTACATATTTGATAAGTATCGCTAACTTCTCTAAAAGCTTAAACTTCTTAATACATTGTGCTCTCACTCCCTCTCTTTCTTCTTTTAGCTTTATTCTAGACTTTCAACTTACTGAGTCTCTAATTTACTGAACCTTCTTTCTTCAGACCCACACTCAATCTCTTCACCCTGGTCAAGAAAGCAATAATTATTTGCCTCCTGGGACAGGGAAAGACCCTCCTGCCCTGAGATCAAGAGATGACTGCCCTCTCTGTGAGCAGAAAATGGGGCCTATTAGTGGGAAAGAGTAGAATGAATGGCTTCCAGACATGGATGACTTTGTCTATAACAACTAGCATCTCTGCTCTTCATGCTTTCTTACTATCTAATGTCTAACTAGGTTTGGAAATCTTTATCAACAGTTGTTTACACATATTGACATAGTTACAGTTTCATAAAGACATTTGATAAATTGAGATGAAATATGATTGTAGTGTATGGAGTTGGCTTAAAGCAGTATCAGCAGTTTTTATGTTTCTTTTCCTTATCATTAAGGTCATTAAGTTCTACTTTGCTTACTAACTCCTCCCTGTATAGATTCAGATGAAGTAATGAGCACTCATACAACTTTAAACTATTACTTCCAGATTCCTTAAAGTAGGCCTGGGTTATTTGGGGACAAGAAACATGAAAGGCAGTGTGTGTGATACAACTATTCCCCTGGTAGAATGTGTTTCTGAGGCTGGTCACCGGGCTCTTTAGTGGACCACTGGGCTGTGAGAACGTGGTAGCTGGAGCAGGAGCAGATGGCAGCAGGCAATTTTCCAACCAAGACAGAGATGAAAACATCTTCTACAAGTCTGCTCAAGTGGCCTGCCTCATTTGTTTAGAATCCAGTGTGTCTTCTAAGGAAATGGAACCTGTAGAGAGTGACTGCTGTGGAGGATGGGCCCAAACTGTGACTGCTTGTAGTCCTCGGCCATCACAGGAAATGCTTACCAAAGTAATTTATCTCAAATACTTATTTTTATAACCAACTCAGTTCCTGTTTTTTAAACACATAAGTCATTTCTACTAGGGCAGACTTCAAACCTGACTTCAAGGTCTACCCATGTTTTCCCTAATAGCTTCCCTCTACCACAGACAGCAAATATTTTTTAAAGTACTAATATTGAACTAAACTCTTTACATTTTAATAATCAAATGATTCTCATAAATATATAATTCAAATAATCATTCCAAGAAAATGTAATTACAACTTCAAGTATTTCTAATGGCCAAGAAACCATCAATAGAAAATTATTGCAAAGTTTTCTACTATAGACATATTGGATCTTAAAAGAATGTTCAAGAATTCTACTCTGACATATCAAGATCAATAAAAAGACTTTTATATGCTCTCCTCTGATGAAATATTCTACCAGTCAGAATGCTTTGCCTATTTTTGATAATAAAGTATAGAACTAACTGGAGGCTATCCCTCCTACTCTCTTGTGGAATGAGTTTCACTGAGGACTATAAGGAGTACCTCCTTTTCTTTATAAGTTTATGTAAGGACTATGTTTTTAAACATGGGTTTCATTATTATTCGGGACAGTGAGATCAACAGATCAGAGGAGATGATTACCATTGAAAAGGTTGTCGGTTACTCATAGTTCCCAAGAAGTCCCTTTGTCATGTCACAAAGGGACATATGGGAAAGAACCATGGTTGGTGAGAGGGAAGGGGCAAATGTGGCTAAGAGCTTTTAGTGTAGGGTTTTTTGTTTTTTGGGTTTTTTTTTTTTTTTTTTTTGAAGGAACAGGCGAGGCAGGGTAGGTAGGTTTAGGATCGGCTAGTTTGAATAATTTTAGCAGGACCTTTTGGGCTGTCTCTAGTTTTTTTTTTTTTTTTTTTTGGGGGGGGGGGGTGGGCACCTGGCCTTGAGGTATAAAGAGCAGAGGGCAAGTGGTCCAGAGTATGAGAGCCTTGTGGGAGTCAGATGCAGGATAGTTGGAATGTGGGTTTATTTTCTATTTATATATAAATGGCATGCTCCTAGGTGAGCCTCTACTGTTTTTAGGAATTGGCTAACCCTGGGATTGCCAGCCTCTCCAGGGTCAGCAAGACTCAAGATGTCAAAGGATCAGAAATTGAAAAAATAAAAAGACATGACTAATACAAATTAACACACTGAAACAATAAACTAGCATCATTTTCTCAAGTGTGGTGTTCACCTGGATAGTGCACTATGGGCAACAATCTGTTGTCACAAAAAGTACCCCATTGATTCAAGTACCCCTTCTACTAAACTCCAGAAAGGTTTTTGTTTCATTTTTTTTTAATTCAGTACTTTGAAACAACAAAAGGGTTGAAAAATCATTGAATCTTCTTTGCTGAACAATGAAGTACATGTTAACTTCTCCCACACAGCTGCCTGTCATTTGATTTAGAGACTAACAATACCATATTTTCTGCATAAAATGCACACCAACATTATACATGGGGTTATTATACCCATTATTACCCATGGTATGCAATCATTATACTCATGTATAATGCACATCCTAATTTTTTTCCTCAAAAATGTATGCAAAAAGTGTGCATTATACACAGTAAGATACAGTAAATTCTTCCACAATAGAGTCTGTGTAAAACCCTTATTTAGACTAGAATTATTAAAAGAATTTTCTCTTTGGACATTCATCATTGACCTTTGGTTCAAATCATCTTCTGGCACTAGTTAATAAATACTTGTTAAACAAACAAAAGTGATTAAATTTACCAAATTCATTGCCAGAATTTTTTTCACATTCCTCTAGAGCCTTTCATACTGTTTCCAGTCTGATTTTGGTATTAAAGAAATTCAAAAGAGTAAAATGTGTTGATTCTTTTGCACAAACAAAAGCTGATCTATTATTTAAAATACCCATAAACAGCCACACCCTTATAAGCAAATGTAAAACGGAGTGAGAAACACTCATAAGTTGAGTAGCAATTCAGTTTCATCCTGACTGGCAAACCTGTACTTCCCAATGTCCCTACTCCTTCATTCAGCAGTGTACAAAGGGGTCAAAGAACTTTCAATAGTTGAATAGAATAATTAATTTGTAAAATTAGAATATATGAGCACATGTTGAAAATAACCCATAATCAAGGAAGAAGAAAACTCAGAAATACGGAGTTTTCCCCCTTCCTCTTTTTCATTTTTTAAACATTTAGGAAAGGAGAAAATATATATATGGTGTTTCAATGCAAATGAAATTTTTAACTCTCCCTAATTTCATTTCTTCCTTTTATATATTAAAGTTTCCCATAGGAATTTAGTGTGTAATAAGTGTGGAAATTTGAAATAGTGGGGGAAGGATGTTGGAGTTGACAATAGGTATTGATACAACTAGACAGCCATTTGAGGGAACAAAAGGTTTATCCCTCATGCTGAAATAAGTTCTGAAGGAGTCAATGATTTAAATATAAAATATGAAACTACATGCAAGCTAGGAGAAGGCCCTGGTGTGCTACTTGCACAGAGTAGATGCTACACCCACCTCATCACAAGGCAGCCAAGAGCAGGAATGGAAATGGCACCTGCTGCTCGAGGGGCCCTAGTCCTGGTGGCAATCATAGCAGTGGCCACAGCAGCAGGGAGGTGTGAAAAGTGGGCTTTTCTTGAGGTGAAGGGATTAAGAAGTACAAATTGGTAGTTACAGAATGTCATGAGGATGTGAAGTATAGCATAGGAGGTATAATCAATAATATTGTAATATATATGGTGCCAGGTAGGTGTAAAAACATGGGGGGGGGACGCTTTGTAAAATATATGATTATCTAATCACTATGCCCTACACCTGAAACTAATACACAATATTGGAAGTAAACTGTAATTAAAAAGAAAACTTAAAATAAAAAATAAATTTAAAAGAAGTGGTCATCTCTTTATACCATCTGCCCCATCATTCTCTGTGTGTTTTAGGTACCTAAGCTCCTGAGATAAAGGCAAGTAGGGAAGCTGTAAATGTTAATCACTAATTTCTTTTTTAATTCAAAGCTGAAGCTTTGTGTTTTATTGTGGGGCCAGACAAGTATTAGGGGAAAATTGTAGATTAATTCCTTGCTCTTGACTCTCCCATTTCTAAACCTGACACTTGATTGAGGCCTCAGGGTAGCATCACTCTCTGGTATCTGCAGGTTTCTGCTGTGCTTTTCACTGGTGTGACAAGGGAATGGAACAGTGTCAGCTGTGCACTAGCCCTTCTGAAGTGTTACCAGACTAGATTGGATTGATTCCAGAAGCTCTCAAGGGGCATGTGCTGGTTAGGGAACAGGAGGGTTTTGGCTGGAAAGCTATTTCTTTAGGGTCTGTGGATTCTTCCTTCTTTTTCTCTTCCTATTCCACTAGTTAATTTCTTTATCCTGGAATTCCACCCTTTGTGTGACCTCTCATTCCACTTCACATCATCCTCTGACCTGGATAAAAGAAACACTTATGTCATTCACGCTAGGATTCTCAGACTGGCAGGTTGTCTGGAACAATGTACAATGTTCCTAGCAACAGATTAAGACCAATCTGCAGCACTTCAAAGCCTGCAGACACCAAAAAATCACAGAGTACTACCTAGTTATATTTGGAACTTCTGCTTTGTGTGTTTGTATTAGCTAAGAAACCCAGAAAAGTTTTTAAGCATTTTTTGGCTTATTTTTAATAGAAACTTGGAAGGTATAACCAGTTTCTAAAACAGTCTTGATGAATTTAGTCAGTGTGCTGAGAATGAACGCCAAATGTGTCTATGCTAAAATTTGAAAGTAGGGTATACAAAGTTCACTGGCAGTCATGGGGAGATTATTTTAATTACCAGGACTATTTTATATTCATTAAGAACACAGGCACTAGGATCAGCTAGACCTGTTTTGAAATCCATGAACAAGTTGTTTAAATATGGGAGTTATTTAACCTTTTAAGCCTCAGTTTTACATCTGTAATTTATCATAAATCACATATTTTGAGGTATACATGATGAAATATGTAGATAGGCTTGTCTATAGTAGAAGGAATAATAAAAGAAGCTAATCAGTATATGTTGTGAATAGAGATATGTTAGCAAATAGGATTGTCATTAACTTGTGGATGAACGGGTGAGTTTTTTTCCTACATCACACAAAAGGATAAAGTTGGGGAAAGTTATCAGAAAGAATAAGGAAAAAAAAACAATGGGAGATAAAACAGGGTAAATCTGACTATCACAGAAGGGAGATGGGATTATTCTGTATGTAAATTCCCTCCATGGGCTAACACAATATCTTACTCATAGCACGTGCTTACTTATGCTTGAAGAGTGGATAGATAAGGACTGAGATAATAATAATACTGATAGACGGACCTGGAAGGTTGTATAAAATAATCATTAAAAACACCTCTAAGTTGTCCTATCTAAGGTATACTCTGTTGGTCAAACTTATCTATTATACAATAACAAAGCAAACAGACAAAAAAAAATGAGTGAACAAACTAAAAAGAACAGGTATTTTGGTTGCACAGCATATTCTTTATTACAGTCCACAAAGTGGAGCGAGGGAGAAACCAGTGTTATTTGAACACACAAGGGAATGACACACCTGTCAGTTCTGAGGGATCGAGACCTATGAAGTCAGCATGGTTTCTGGTGGGAGTCAAAAGGTGAACTGAGAGCCTAAACTGGGAAGACCATTAATCTCTAAAAAAGTAAAGTAAAATAAAAAACAGTCAAAATGGGCAGAGGGCCTCAATGTAGCAGAGCCTTTGGCATTTGGAGAGGGGCAAAAATTTATTATCTCTTGCTTTGCTTTAATTCCCAATCGAATGCCAATAACTCCTTTCGTTTACTGTGAAAATGCAAGCACTTCTATCACTCCTACGCTTTTCCAACCATCCCTCAAGGGGGTGGTACCACCCCAATCGGAAACCATGGAGAGTATAACAAATAGGATGAATTATATTCAAAAGAAATCTTAAGGTCAGGGGTCACAATCAAGAACTTAACAACCTTGACTTTCATGGCTCTTGTAGGCATGACTCTCTATGCTTTTAAAGTGAAACAAAGATCTATAATTCCTTTAAGTAATTTGTCATTTTGCCAAGGAATGTTTTTGGATCATGTTTGGTGTGAGGCTGATTTGTAGGGACACTAACAGGTGAAACTAGCTTACTTCATTCTCGCCTACACTGTCACATATAAATTTGTGAGGGTTGTTGTCTTCTACTTGTATTTATTGCAAGCTTAATAACTCTCATGATGTAGTTTAAAAATACGTTATCTTTTTGTAGAAAGATGTCTCTGAAAGAAAAAGCACTTGGCAGGGTTGTTAATGATGTGCAAAGTATATACAGAGGTAGAATTCAGTGGGAATTCATAGATAAGCAGTTTTGAATAAGTTATGGAATTCAAGTTTGGTAGTATTGATAATCTGTCAAAATAAGTTCACCAAATGTGTGATAAAACAACAGCAACAGTACAACAAAATAGAGATTTTAAAATTGTCTTAATGCCTTTGTAATTTACTTTAGATATGTATTTTCAAAATTATTAAGGGGCCACCCCATGTTTTTAGTTAGGCTTCATTTTCTAAAGGAAATTAAAAGCTATAGAAGCATTTGAAAATTTAGAGAGTAGCAGAAATCTCAGGATATATCCCATGACAGTGCTCAGAGTCAAGTGTTTTGGTTTCTAAGGAGAAGTAACAACAGACAAGGTAAACAGACTATTTAACTGGTTATCTGATCAACACCTATGGGACCGACCCAAGCTTCCGTCGTAGGCAACCCTGAGAAACGTGACCTACCCCTTTGGGTCATCTTATCTGTGTGTAGGAAGGATGTTGGCCTCACCTTCCTCACATGGCACTAAGTTTCATGGTTCAATATTCATTTCCTTAATTGTAGATTATTCCTTGGAAGTGAATTCAGAAGATCATCATATACAGACAGAGCTCAAATTCTTTTCCCTACACTTACCTTATTTGTCTAAGTTGTTTCTTTTCTGCCAATCTGGTCTACAATTCGAGTTGATCTCACTAGCTGAGTCATACAATATTGGGAAAAAGACATTTGAGTTGATAGCATTGCCTTCTAAATGATTAAAAACATGTGAACTCTTATTTCTGTCTTTTTGTTCCATAGTCTTTGTGCTTTCCTAAAATTTTAATTCAGCTAGAAGTTGTGGTTATAGAGCCTAAGTTACATGAAGACAAATGGAAAGAAAGAACTTACAAATAAAAGAGAGAGAACTAAACTTTGTCCTGGAATCAGCATGGGCAAGTTCTTATGATAGCTGGGTGGTAAATACAGCCAGCTTCCTGAGATGGAATCTGAGGGCGTGGTTCTAATGGGGGTGGGGACTTGAACTGACATATGATTGTTCACAGAATTAAAATATGCTCAGGAGGAATCTACTTCTTTATAATCTAGGATAGCAGCAAGTATACAACATGAACCATATCCTGATTTCAGTAAAACTGCCATACTGTGGAAAGTATTCTAGATAAATTTCCTTCTATGGGAATGAACCTTTGCAATTAAAAATTAGAGAGCTCTTGACAACAATTCTACCATCTTCTCTAGAGATCTATACTTGGTTTTGGATTACAAGATAAGTACTGGTATTTCTGATCTGTTAGCTTTATCTGTATATTAAATAGTAAAACCATACTTTGAAAATGTACTAGTGACATCATTTAATGGTCTTGATCATCCTTTCTGCTAACATTCTTCATTGCAATTGAAAAATATGGAGACAGAATAGTGAATATGTATTTTTACTATGTGCCAGCCACTTTCTTACGTGCTCTACAAACTTAAGCACATTTAATTCTAGGAGTGCTGTAAATTAGAGATGAAAATTGTGCAGATGAGGAAATTGAGATGCAGAGCTACATCTCATTGGAGAAAACAGAACAGAACAAAACAAAACAAAAACACCCGACAGAATAAACTTCAGTACAGTTTGATAAGAAATCCTGCTTAAGAAAACTAGTGCATATTCATAATTACTCAAGGGACAGGAAGAATGATTTTTTCTGAGACAGAGTTTACATAAGTAGCCATGTCAATTAGTGTCAAAGTCAGAATTCTGGGTCTGATTCCAGAGTCCATGGGCATGACCACTGTGGATACTGCCTCTCAAGAGAGTCAAGTCATCATTCCCAATATCTCATTAAAAGGCCAAAATAACTACTTTAAAATATGTTTTTAAAACATTTTTATTGCACAGACAGATATTACTACAGATGTAACCCTTTTTGAGGAACTGTGTCCTTGCTCAAGTGATATATTTTAGATACATTTCCTTCCAGATACTGGAATAAACCAAATAAAATGCTTTCCATACCCTTCCTCCCTCACCAACACCATACTGTCTCAATTTAGCTTTGTCATGCACCTGCTCTCTTCCTACTCATGTGAAGACACACCTTCCTCTCTTTGTTTCTACCTCTGGCCAAACTGAGTTCCATGCTTTTATTTATTGTTGTTTTTTGGGTCTATATGCTGCTTAATGCAAATCACGGGTTAGTGGCCACAACCTGCATATTGTCGATGGCATTCTCATTAACAACTAATTACCTTAAGTGGCATCTAATATGTGGTTGATGCCTGCTTACTTCCAAAATATACTTTTTCTATGTATCTGTCTGTATTTCTATTTTGTTTACTTATTCGGCACACTTTTAGGTCATATTATTAGGCTAGAAAGCTTGAATTAATTATTATAATTCAAATTTATATCTAAGGTGAGTAATTGAAAATTGTGTGAAATACGTGAAGAGGAACTTTCAAGTTATAAAATGTTACTAAAGGAGCAAGCTTCTTGCGATTTTCATCTTTTTCCTAGTGAATTAATTCTAGCACACATCTTTTTTTAATTTGACAGTGCTCTATGTTCTTAAAATATAATGTATTATAAAATTTTTATTGTAATTAAATTCATGCATCTTTAAGACAACTGATATTTGGTTAGTATGAGTAAGAAATAATTTTATCAGTTTAAGTCTCTGTTGAAATAAGTACATGCCTTTCAACATTGGTATACATTTAGTTAAAATATGTATTTTCAAAATGCATGTCTGTGCCTTTCAGTACAAATTTTGATGTATTCAAATGATGTTATTCACCAAAATGAGAACTATGGGTAGATTTCAAAACTCTGAAATCAACTACTGATGCCAAAGGGAGAAAAGCAGAAAATGTTATCTTTAACAATTATTTCACATAATCCCACAATTTCCATACACGTTCTTTAAGGAGGAAATGATGATGAAAGTATTCCTCTTTTAGAGACTGCGAACTCCAATTATTTATATGATTGAGATGATAAAATAATTACACTAGACATTTATTTACCCAAATTCCACCCTATGAAGTGGTCATAGTATAATTTCTGTCTTATAGCAAAGGAAGCAATTGAGTTTTAGAGAGATAGACATACTTCCCAACTATCATACAGCAGAATTTGCGCCCAAACTTAATTGACTTTGAGACTAAAAAGGCCAGGAGATCTTCAATTCTTGCCTAACCAGTCCTCCCCAGTTCAGTTTTACAGACTGCCAAGGAGCATACTGCTGATGTGTAGGCCTGTATAATACTGTTGAATGAAATGTGTTCCCTGAATGTGTTTTATATACAGGTATACTCAGGTGAGGTGAAAGGAAGAAAATTTCACCACTATTTCAACCCTACAAAATTAACTATGTATATTGCTATATAAAATTTGCTCTATGTATATTGGACTTCTGTGTCCAATTTCACTTGAAGAAAAATTTCTACTAAAAATAAACAAAAATAAATAATAAAAAACTATGCTATGATGAAAGATAATTAATGATAATTGTGAAATAATAATAATATCTGTTACACATGTAAGCAAGAAACTATTCTAAGTAATTCTTGTTGCCCAGTGAGATAAGTTCTATTATTCTCATTTCATAGGTGGGGAAAGTGAAAAGTTTCAATGATTTACCCGAAGTCTCTGCAAGTAAAGAGTGAAATTGGAATTAGAACCGTGGGAGTCTTTTCCCCAAATCTGGGCTATTAAACACTATGCTATACAGTTTATAGATTGTAAAAAATAATAACATTAAAATAGTAACAAAAATAATACACAATATAGGTCTCACTAAGTACCAGACACTAAGCATGTACACATAAGTCTGTTTACAGTTTCCTTTCCTCTTAGGTAAGAGGCAAAGAGGTGCAGGAATATGCCTTTGAAACTGTTGAATATTTTAGATATAATAAATGTGTTGTCTGTTGGACATATACCCTGTGGATACTGAACTTGAGTAATAAAAAGGGAATGAATATGTACTCTTGAAGAAATAAATGCATAATTAGTATGATTCAGGGATTCAAAAATGTTTTCTATCCTCCAACTCTGTGTGAATTTGGCTCTCACTTCCTTTCTATGAGTTTAGAGGTGGGTTCTGGGTCAGAACATCTCAGTTCAGGTCCTGACTCTCTCTGATGCCCCAGCGATGACAGGCTACTTACTTAACCTGGGCTTCCTAGTGGCTACATCCACAGACTGCATACACCATAGGGCCATGATGAGGACTTAAAAATGTAAAACACTTCTATTGTTGTTATTACAAGACAATAAACCAAATCTTCCAGGTCCACAAAATGTATAAAACATTACAGAACTCCCACTTTACCTCAATCAATCTGGTCCCATAATATGAAGATCAATAAAAGAAAACAAGTCAATTCTTCTGTGTCATGAATTCAGTCCATGAAGAAAACTGGCAAGGCATGTTATATACACATCAGCTGTGGCAAAAATAAGTCAACATTGTTTGTAGAAGGTTTATGATGTCTGGATTACTGGATTACCAGCTGTCTGGAAAAAGAACATAGCTTCCTTTTTAGTTGTTGAATATGGTCTGCCAGCCAGCTGGCATTAGGGGAATAGGAAGGGAGCTCATGTTCATTGAGCATCTGTCTGTGCCAAGTGCATTGTGTAACTTGTCTCATATGGTTCTCCCAACTTGATGGTGGGATGGTATTAAAACCCCTGGTGTAATATAGGGGACCGAGACAAGGGAGGTCAAATAACCCAGCCGAGAACCTGCAGGTAGTGAATAGGATTCTAAGTGAAGAGTGAATCCTAGTGAATAGGATTCCAATATTCAACCAAGATACACCATTTACTGCTTTTGAGAATGCTAAATATATTCACCATCGACCAGCTGGAGTTAGTATTAAAAATAAAAATTTCACATTAAGAAATACCACATTTCACATTAAGATATTTAAAATTGCATAATCAGCAAATGCTGTTTATAAATGGCCTCCAGTTTTCTTGCCATCAATAATTTACTCACTTATATCTTTCACTTCCATTTTTGTTCTCCCTCTTTATAACTTTTCATATTTCTTCCTTATTACTAAGATAATAATGGATACAAAAACTGTGCAAGGGATGAATATTATGTACCTAAGTAAGAAATTTTAAATATAAGAAAAACATTTTTCTGTTAAGTGTCCATAAGAAATGAACTTATGGAAAGTAATACATTTGTCATTATTGAGTCAAATATGCAAGTTACAATTAGAACTTTTATGACTGCCTTTAAGTTTTATAATGATTAATGGTACAGTAAGATTTACTATTTGGATTAATACTGCCATTAAAATACAAGGTTTGTCAATTCTTTTTGTATGATAACACATATAGAGAGTAACAAAATTAAAAACTGAGTCATTTGTCAGGAAACTTGCATTGTAACTCTACATTCTATTTTCATCTGTGATTTACAGGTAAGAAAGGGTTAATTAGCTAGGTAAGAGGTAAAGCTAATTTCAAATTTAAAGATGCAAATTACAGAAGAGGCAAAGAGGATTTAAAATAAATTGATAATAGAGTCATAATTTTTGACTTTAAGTCTTTTCATCCATGGTAGGTTTAATCATTCTCTGAATATTTTTTGTTTTGGAAATGAAGAAGAGATATAAAGAAGGAAGCTTTAAGAGCTATATGGGGTCCCCTCAAGTCTTTGGCTGAGTACCAATTTGTATTAGCATGAGAAAAACTACCCAAGACAGTGGAACAATAACTAGAGAACTGTAGACCCAATAATTCCAAAAGCTAACATAGTTATGAATAGTTCATGTTTATTGCAGCTGAGCAGGGAGATTTTACAGTTCAAGAAGCAGGGAGAAGAGCCCTCAGAGGGGCATCATTATCATAATGACACAAAATTAATCCTAGAATAAAGCTTTCTCTGAATCTGCTCTAATAAAACTTAAAAGCAAAACTCAAAAACACAGAACTGATTTTATTTGTTCTTTATTTATTTCCTTGTGTACTTATTTTGCTTCAAGAGTTTATTTTTTTTTAATTTTTATTGTATTTTTTTCCATTGCCATTTAGTCCCTTTATACCCCCTTCCCCCAGCAATCATCACACAGTTGTCCATGTCCATGAGTCCTTTTTGCTTTTTAATCAATCCCTTCACCCCTAACCTCTCCCCGACCTGAACTCCCATCTTCTTTTACTGGCTTATTTCACTTAGCATAATGTTCTCCAAATCCATCCATGCTGTTACAAAGGGTAAAAGTTTCTTCTTTTTCACAGCCGAGTAGTATTCCATTGTGTAAAATGTCCCATAGTTGTTTTATCCACTCATCTACTGATATACAATTGGGTTGTTTCCATATCTTGGTGATTGTAAATAATGCTGCAATTATCCTCTTTCAAATTAGTGTTTTGGGTAATGTTTACTTTCCTTAGCTAATTAGATAATCCATGTTAAACCAAACACTACCAGTACTGCACTGACCCCTAATTCCAACTGGTAGAATAAATCTGAATTAAGAGATCAGAGGGGAGGGAATTTCAGGGGAAAAAGGGAAGGGTTTACAGGAACGAGTATAAAGGACTCATGGACAAAAACTATGGGGGGTGGAAATGGGAGGGAGGTGGAGAAGGCTAGGGTGGTGGGCTGGGGTGGGAATAAAAGACAGAAAACTGTACGAGATCAACAATTAAAATAAAAAATTAAAAAAAGAGATCAGTATATAATAGAAATAAAAGGAATGAAGACTCTTTAGAAATAACTCAGTATTTTAAAATAATTTCTCAAAAATGTAAGCTTATATATTCATGGATAGACATGTTATGGAAAGTTTGTTCACTCAAAGCTAAAACTGATTTTGGGACTTCTAGCCAAGACGGAGGCATAGGTAGACACGTTTCACCTCCTTGAACAACCATAAAAACAATCACAACTAATCTCAAAACAAAAAAAGAGTCAAAACTGCCAGAAAATTGAACTGTATGGAAGTCCAACAACCAGGGATTTAAAGAAGAAATACTCATCCAGAAAGTTAGAAAGGGCAGTGCTGGAGAGCCAAGGGAGAGAGGATGCAGTGTGATGGTGGTGGCGAGGCAGCAGCAGCAGTGGCTGGTGACATGGGTGGTCCCACATCCACATGTAGCAGATAAAAACCAGGAGGGAAGCCTTGGAGCAAGCGATCCCAGCCCTCGGATCTTTCAGCCTAGGGCTCCAACTCTGGAAAAATAAAGCCTCATAACTTCTGGCTGCAAAAACCAGTGGGGGTTGGGGTGGTGAAAAACTACCCCACAGTACTCATAAACTGCCTGTCTTTCTGGAGAGTCCATTTAAAGGACCCCCATGGTCCTAGAACTCACACAAACTGACCCACTCTGGGATTCAGCACCAGGATAGCAACTAGAAGGGTGCCAGTCCCATAAGGGAAGTGGGGAAAGTGACTGGAAATGGGGCAAGAGCTGAGCAAACAGCATTGTTCCTTCTCTGACCTCTCCTCCATATACAGCACCACAAAGAGACTAAATGGGTTGCCCCACTCTGGCAAATACCTAAGGCTCTGACCCTTACAACATAACAGAAACACCAGGGAGTCAAAGCAGCTCTACCTAATACACAGAAACAAGCCCAGGGAGACTGCCATAATGAGGAGACAAAGAAATATGGTCCAAATGAAAAAACAGAACAAATCCCCAAAAAAGAACGGAATGAAATGGAGATAGCCAACCTATCAGATGCAGAGTTCAAAACACTACTGATAAGGATGCTGAGAGAACTCATTGAGCACAACAAATGCATAAAGGAAGAAATGAAATCTATCCTGAGATAAAGAAAAATCCACAGGGAACCAACAGTGAAGGGAAGGAAGCTGGGGTTCAAACCAATGATTTGGAACATCAGGAAGAATAAACAGTCTACCAGTACAGAATGAAGAAACAAGATTTCAAAAAATTAGGAGAGAGTAAGAAGACTATGGGACATCTCCAAATATGCCAACATCTGAATCATAGGGATGCCAGAAGAAGAGGAAGAGGAAGAAATTGAAAACTTATGTGAAAAAATAATGAAATAAACCTTCTCCAATTTGTCAAAGGAAATAGACATACAATTCCAGGAAGCACAGAGAGTCCCAAACAAGTTGGACCCAAAGAGAGATATGCCAAGACATATTATAATTAAAATGCCAAAGGTTAAAGGCAAAGAGAGGATCTTAAAAGCAGCAATAAAAAAGCAGAGAGTTATCTACAAAGGATTTCTCATAAGACTATCAGCTGATTTCTCAAAAGACACTTTGCAGACAAGAAGGGGCTGGCAAGAAATATTCAAATTGGTGAAAAGCGAGGACCTAGAACCGAAACTACTCTATCCATCAAAGCTATCATTTAGAATTGAAGGGAAGATTAAATGCTTCCCAGACAGGGTAAAGCTAGAGGAGTTCACCATCGCCAAGACCTTATTATATGAAATGTTAAAGGATTTAGTCGGGAAAAAGAAGGTCAAAACTGTGAACAGTAAAATGACAATAAACTCAAAACCATCAACAACTGAACTTAAAAAAATAAAAACAAAAACAAACTAAGCAAACAATAGAACAATAACTATTGTTCTATTGTCCATTTCACCTAGGTTTTCAAATGTCTTGGCATTTAGTTCTTCATAGTAATTTCTTACAATCCTTTGTATTTCTGTGGTGTCAGTTGTAATCTCTCCTCTTTCATTTCTGATTGTGTTTATTTGAGTCCTCTCTCTTTTTTTCTTGATGAGCCTGCTCAAATGCTTGTCAATTTTGTTTATCTTTTCAAAGAAACAGCTCCTGGATTCATTGATCCTTAGAATTGTGCTTTTAGTCTCCATGTCGTTTAATTATGCTCTAATCTTGGTTATTTCCATCATTCTACTTGCTGTGGGCTGCCCCTGTTGTTGTTCCTCGAGTTCTTCTAGGTGTAGCATTAGGTTGTTTGTTTGAAATGTTTCTAGCTTTTTTAGGTAGACCTGTATCGCTATAAACTTCCCTCTGAGGACTGCCTTCACTGTGTCCCATAAGTTTTGGGTCATTGTGAGTTCATGTCATTTGTTTGCAGAAACTTTTTGATTTCTTCCATAATTTCATTCTTGGCCCATTCATTGTTTAATAGCATGCTATTCAATCTCCATGATTTTGAGGGTTTTTCCCCTTGGGTTTGGTTTCTAGTTTCAGTCCCTTGTGGTCGGAGAAAATGCTTGGTATGATTTCAATTTTCTTGAATTTGTTGAGGCTTGTTTTCTGTCCTATGATGTGGTCTATCTTTGAAAATGTTCCATGTGCATTTGAAAAGAATGTGTATTTAGTTTCTTTGGGATGAAGGGCTTCATATATATCAGTTAAATCCATTTCATCTAGAGTGTGGTTCAATGCCACAATATCTTTGTTGATATTTTGTTTGGAAGATATGTCCATTTTTGACAGTGGGGTGTTAAATTCCCCTACTATAATTATGTTGCTGTCAATATCTTTCCTGAAGTCCTCTAAGATTTTCTTGATGTATTTAAGTGCTCCTATGTTGGGTGCATATATATTTACAATGTTTATGTCTTCTTGGTGGATTCTCCCCTTGAGTATTATGAAGTGGCCTTCTGGGTCTCTCTTTATGGCCCTTCTTTTGAAGTCTATTTTGTCTGATAGGAGTATTACTACCCTGGCTTTTTTTCCCCTGTCCATTTGCTTGGAAAATTTGTTTCCAGCCCTTCACTTTGAGTCTGTGTAGGTCTTTTGTCCTGAGGTGGGTCTCTTGAAGGCAGCATATGTGTGGGCCCTGCTTTCTTATCCATTCAGCTATTCTATGTCTTTTGATTGGAGCATTTAATCCATTTACATTTAAGGTTATTATTGATAGGTACTGATTCATTGCCATTTTCCTACCTGTGTTCCTCTTTCTCTCTCTCTCTTTTCCTTCCTTTCCTTAAAGCAGGCCCTTTAGTATCTCTTGCAGAACTGGTTTGGTAGAGGTGTATTCTTTTAGACTTCTTTTGTCTGGGAAGCTCCTTATTTGTCCTTCTATCTTGATTAAAAGCCTTGCTGGGTAAAGCAGTCTTGGTTGCAGGCCTTTGGTTCTTATTACTTGGGATATTTCTTGCCATTCTTTTCTGACTTGGAGCGTTTCCATTGAGAAGTCAGCTACTAACGTTATCGGGGCTCCCTTGTATGTTACTTCCTTTTTCTCCCTTGCTGCCTTTAAGATTCCCTGTTAATCTTGGAATTTTGCCATTTTTATTATAACGTGTCTTGAAGTGGGCCTGTTTGGGTTCCTCTTGATTGGGACTCTCTGCGTTTCCTGGATTTCTGTGGCTTTTTCTCTCATCAAATTAGGGTAAAGTAAAGGGTAAGTAAAGTTTTCCATCATTACTTTTTCAAATAGGTTTTCTATCCCTTGCTCTTCTTCTCCTTCTGGTATTCCTATTATACAGATATTATTATGTTTCATATTGTCTTGCATTTGTCTTAAACCCTCTTCATTCTTCCTGAGCTTCTTTTCCTTTTCTTGCTCTTTCTGGGTGTTTTTTTTTCGACTTTGTCCTCCAACTCGCTGATCTGATCTTCTGCTTCATCAATTCTGCTTTTCATTCCTTCTATTGTGTTCTTCAGTTCAGAAATTGTATTCTTCATTTCCTCTTGGCCCTTGTTGATAGTTTCTATTTCCTTTTTCATGTTGATATAATTTGCAGTGAGTTCATCATAGCTTACCTGTAGTTTCTGGTAGCTCATTGAGACCTCATGGAGCTTCCTGACAACCATTGCTTTGAACTCAATATCTGATAGTTGAGTTGCCTCCATTTCATTTAGCATTCTTTCTGGGGATTCCTCCTTTCCTTTCATTTGGGGATTGTTTATTTGTCTTCCCATTGTTTGTGAGACTCTTCTTGTTAGCCTCAACTTCTTAAATTGATCTGTTCTGGCTCCCTGGGTTTATGGCATGAACTTCTGTGGTAGAATACCTATGAGATTCAGTGGTGCAGTCTCCTGTGGGTATCCTGGTGTTCATAGCCTCCACTGTCTCATCTGTTGGGATACCCCCACCCCCTCTTTGGGACCAACTCTCGTTTTTTTCAGTTTCAGGGTTTTTTTTTTTTTTTTTGGTCTCACTTGTGGGTATTTAAAAAGAGAAAATTGGAAAAAAATGAAAAAAGAAAAAAGAGGAAGGAAGAAGAGATAAATTTAGAAAGAAAGGAAGAAGGAATAAAAGAAGAAAGAAGACAAGCAAAAGGAGTTTAGGGGTAGTAAAGATAAGAATAATAAAAAATAATTATTAAAACAACAAAGAAAAGAAAAAAACTCTTACTGTTTTCAAACTTGCTAAGCTGGTTTTTCTGGTCTTTCTGGCTGCAACAGCCGAGAGGTGACGGTATTGCTTTTCTCCCTGTTCAGCACTCAGTCATCTTTGGGCTAGTCTCCTCAGAGCTACCCATGCATTTTCCCCAGAGCTAGCCCGGCGCCTCTCCTCACAGGGCCTCCAGCGTGGGTTCTGAGCCTCCTCGGGAGCATGCACTTTCCCGAGTTTGTGGGTGTGAGCTCCGGTCTTCTACAGGGCATGCCACTACCCCAAGTTTACGGGTGTGGGTTCCAGATTTCCTGTTTTGCATGCACTCACCCTAATTTCACGGGAGTGGGCTCCGGGTTTCCCATGGATCATACGTATTCCCTATGTTCACATGCATGGGCTCTGGTTCTCCCATGGATCCCTTGCATTCCCCGGGTTCCTGGCGTGGGCTACAGGTCTCCGGTCGCCGGTTGCACCGCCTTCTCTGTTCGCCCTCTGGCACCTATGGTCTTGCAGCCCTCTCCATTCGTGTGGGCACAGCCATCTCCATTCAAGGGCTTGGGCAGCCTTCTTGGTCATGTGTGCGGGCGCCCATGGTCGCGCCAGCTCCAGTGTGCACTCCTCCCAGGGCTATGCGTGGATATATATATAATGTTACAACAGAGAAATTTTATAAAATAAATTTAGGAATTTAGAAGGAAGAAAGCTTAATGGGTAAAGACTGGAACAAGATTCTAAAGAGATACAGACACTCCAGCAGAACCTGTTAGTTGAAGGCTAGGACCCTGGCGATATGTTCACTGCTGCAATGTTAGCACACAGGTCTGTTCAGATAGTATAAGCCATTAATAACTATTCATTGAGTGAGTGTATAAATCTTCTTCCCTAAATTACAAAGTATTAATTTAGGCTGTTTTGTGGTGAGATTTTACAATTGGGAGAATAAATTTTACAAATTTTAATCTTCCATCTATTTCACAGTGTTAGCAGTTGTCAAGAGCAACTCTCGCACAGCACAGACACAGTTGTTTAGTAACTAAAAAAGTAGACAAGCACTGTATTTATCTAAAAGAGACAAAAAGGGGATATTTTACACCTTTCCTAAATAAAGGTTTGAATGTGTCTTCTGTAAATTGCAATAGTTGTGCTTTGTTTTAGTTAATTTTCTTGGTGGTAAAGGTCTATGAACTTTTATCAGTATAAGATTGTGGGTGTACCTCATAATTCTGTTGTTTTTAACTTTAGTTTTTACTCAGTTGTGATGTGTGGGAATGATAGCAGCCCTTTCATTCACCTCTCATGGTGAATCTGCGAGGAGCAGGGACATTGCAGGTATATGTTTGTGGAGATGGTTTATTGGGGATTGGAGTGGGGTTAGCAGAACCGATGACCAATTTATCCCTTCTAATGCCCTGTTGCATGGCAACAATTTGACAGATATATCATCGACTGAGGGTTTGGGAAATACTAGTCTAGTATTAGTTCCACCCGGATTGTTCTATACTTTCTAGGATTTATCACTTCCAACTTGAGCCTTGCAGCAAGTGAAAAGTACAATGTATACATTTTTGCTTTTGCAGGTTAAACTTATTGAACGATGTCTAAACAACAAAAGAAACACTATTCTAACTTTCTGAGAAAGCTCATCCTTATCACTCTGGCAATTTTAAATCATAATTATGATTCTAAATATAAATTGTTTTTAATTTATGTAACCTCCATAAAAATGTTATTATAACTATTGCTCACACAAATTTGAACACGAACTTGCATTATGTCTTAGTGAATTTTATTCACAGCAATCTTGGAGGTTGTTGCTACTATCATCATTTTAAAGATTAAAAAACTAGGACCAATAGAGATGAAGCAGACAGCAGCAGAGCCCTATTCTAAATCAAGCCTATCTTGCTTTCAAGCTATAGAAACATTAATGTATGCATTCATGTAATATATTACTATATATCTGTGTACATATTTTGGAATTAAATACAATATTTGTATTTGTTTCTCCAGGGTTTTTTTCTATTTTTAATATTCCTTCTCCTATTAATGCAAGTTTTTCTGGCACACACATAAGACATAGCAGTGATTCTTTAGCACCCACCTCCGTTAGGGAGAAGTGGCAACACCACCTTCTACATTTTGTAAATGATAGATACTAAATTGCAGGTTACAAGTTCCCAACTGTGTTAATAAAATTAAAAATAACAATGGAATTCTATGCAGCAGAAAGAAAGAAGGAGCTCCTACCCTTTGCGACAGCATGGAAGGAATTGGAGAGTATCATGTTAAGCGAAATAAGCCAGGCAGTGAAAGACAAATACCATATGATCTCACCTTTAACAAGAAGCTAATCAACAAAACAAACAAACAAGCATAATATAAACAAAGACACTGAATTTGAGAACAGCCTGACAGTGTCCAGAGGGCGAGGGGAGGGAATTTCAGGGGCAAAGGGGAACGGTTTAGAGCAACAAGTATAAAGGACTCATGGACAAAAACTATGGGGGGTGGAAATGGGAGGAAGGTGGGGAGGGCTGGGGTGTGGGCTGGGGCGGGGTAAAAGACAGAAAACTGTACAATATCAACAATTAAAAAATACTGATTAAAAAAAATAAGTATGAGTTGGGGGGGGTGGGCTGGGATGGGGGTAAAAGGCAGAAAACTGTACTTGAACAACAATTAAAATAAAATAAATAAATAAAAATAAGTACAAGAAAGAGCAACAGTCTCCACTGGTGGCTTTTGAGAGGGTTACACTAGAATTTATTTTTTTTCCAAATAGCAAAAATTTCAGTCATTAGAAAAGCTTACTTAGGTACGAAGATCATGTGAAAATTTATGCTTATACTTTTTAAACCAAAAAAAGGATATTTTTATCTTTCTATTTATTATTTTACTTTATGGAGTTGTTACTGACATTGCTGGAAGGCAAAAAAATAAAACAAAAATCAAAGCCACCTACCCACAAGACCTATGTTGTAAACCTCTGCTCTGCTTCCATTGAAAAGCGAGCCTGGGAAACTCAACATCTGACAATCCTAAGTCAGGGTTTTTGACTTCATAATTTTTGTTGAGAGATACTATTTTAATAGTTCCCCTATTGCTGTTGCTATAATATGAGTTAGACTGTAGAACATGAATCACCTACTGTTGATTATTAGGATTAAGGAAGTGTTCTTCTGAAGTAAGACTTCACATTTCCTATTGGAATAACTGTAAGATGATCAGTTAATTCCCACCTAATGGTAGTAAGGGGGTTATTCTCAGACATCACAGTGTGGTTGTGAACCACTCTCACTCTACCTTGTTAGCTTGGATAAAGATGATTTGTTGGGATTCCAACATTCTTTTCACACCATGCCATGAGTATTGAGAAAATTTGATTTGTGGCCTTTTAATTAGGAAAAGCAATAAAGAAACAGATTTTCACAGTTTGATTTTTGAAAAACAGCTACATAGTATGTTGCCCTTCAGTCATGGGGCCACTTTAGAACTCTTTCATTATTTATGGTCCAGAATAAAATATCAGAGGAAGGTTTACAATAATTTTACCACCAGCTTATAGCTCAACTCTTGCAGATTCTAGAATATAATTGAACCAAAGTAATCTAAGTTCATACATTTGTTTTTTGAGACATTTTGGATGCCAACTTGTTCTAGAAACAAAAAGGGGAATTTTGAGGGTACATACCTTTATGAACTACATTCGGAATTTCTGGATATCAGATTTCTACTAAAACTTTCTGAAGTACATGCAAAAAATTGTAATTAATAAATTTGATTACAATATAATGCTGCAACATCTAGATTTTACTGTTTACTTCATGATTTGCAATGAATTTCTAATAAAAATATTTAAAATATCACCTTATTTTATCACCTAAAAATTGCTTAATTTGGTTTTTATTCGTTTAATAGCTATTTGTTATAACACATAATTCGTATGTGTGTTGTTATTCTGAGTATACTGGGAGTATAACAGTGAATTAAATTGACAAACTCCTTACCCTCAATAACCTTACATTCTAGACTCAAGATATATAATTATAATGTGTTATAGGTATACATAATGCTTATCAAAATAAATGTAAAGTATGCCAAGCAGTAGAGGCCATAAAGGAAGACATAGCAGAGAAAGGGAGATGCAAAGAATGGGTGGAGCAGGTTACTCTTTTATATAGGATGGTCAAGACACACTTCTCTGAGAAGAATTGTGAGCAAAAGCCTAGAGCAGCCTGCTGTGTAAGGAGCTGCCTAGGGAGAGAGAACCACAAGCAGATAGGTTCGGATGAGGCAGGATACCTGGCCTGCTGGAGGAACTGCAAGGAGACAAGTTTGGCTGGCAAAAAGAGGGAGCAAAGAGAAGAATGTGAGGTGGGTGAGGTCAGAGATGAGAACACACACACAGTGCTGGCTAAATATGTGCTCATCTGTTTATTCACAGCATTGAAGAGCAGAGGTCAGGATGTGGCAGTATTTGGAGGGTAATCCTGCCCAGGTGCATCCCTCAAGAAGCAGCTTCAGTAGTCCATTGTTTCCCAGTGCTGCAGAACTGTGTGTGTTTTTCAGAGACAGACATGTCACAGTAAGTCAGGGAGGTGTGTTACTCATGATTGCACAGTTAGTAAACGACACAACTAGCAGTCTAATCTCTGTCCTATAACTTTTCTCCCAGTTTGCCAGTTTTCTCTACAGCATGGCAAATCGACTGCATCCATTTCTGTATCCAAAATAGAAATACGTGGCCTGACAGATGAAATGTGTCCCATTTGTAATTTTGTTCACAGGAGATACAAAGTAGCTGAATTGTACATTTACATACATGTTTAATTATTTGTATTAAAAGGAAAGCAATTACATGAAATGAGGACAGCTATAGAAGTTTTATCCATATGAATTGAAATCTCAGAGGCAATGTATAATAGCATTTTAATTATACTTGACAAATAGCATTTTGACATTACAGAATTGAAAAATGAGAAAATTAGTTTCTTATGGACCCAGACTTATACACAATATTGGCCTCAAGGAACTATTTAGATAATGGTGCTGTTATATTGTTAGCCACTAGGAATTTTAAAAAAGTAGATAGTAAGCAGGAAAGTTCTTGTTTTGTAAAAATTATTTCTTCTCTTTTTCCCATTTGTCTATTGCCCTTCCTTTCCCACCTTATTTATAAATTGAAAGTATGAAAACATAATATCTAAATCTCTACGGCTCCTTCTGGAAAGTTTCAAAATTCAATGAATGCATCTCTTTCTTGTTACTTTTATTCTCTCTTTTCCTTTAGCCTAGAAAGCCCAGAAGCATTGTAGCTTAGGGGCAGTGTTTTATTATATCAGGACAAGTCTAAAGTGCAACTGGTGACCATGCTGAGCCAGTGAGTTAGCTGAGACATCTTGCATGCACTTGATCCTGGAGTGCTGCCACTTGGAATGGTATTTTCAGGAATGACTTCACAATGTAGGAAATAGATACTCAACCATGCCTGTCATTAGTTCCAGCACCTAACAGGCAGCATTTCTAAGAGAAAAACAGCAATGCACTTGGTAATTTGAAATGTCTGAAACTGTCCTAAGAACAAAGGACTGTTTACAAAGGACTATTTACTATTTGCTATTTACTTTGATGCATTTTAAGATCCTAGATTTATGGTGACTTAGTTTTGTTTTCATAGAAGTGGTATCAGGTGACAAGGTGAAATCTACTTCGTGTGACTGGAGTGAAGCATCCCACCATCAGTCCTGAAGACTGAAGCTGATGTCTAATGTTGGCGCAGCTCCTTCCTTTGTGAACAATTTTCTATGCATTATCTCATTTAGTAGTCACAGTAACCTTGTGTGTTGGCTGGTATTAAATTACTAGCCCAATATGGTCAGGCATTATTTGTGTGTGCATATATGTACGTAAGAAACAGAGAGACCTAGAGCCAAAAGACAAACTAAAATCTTCAGACACTAAACCCATTCTTTTCTTTCCTAAACCACATAAAACCTAAATTCAGCCTGTTGAAACCAAACATGACTGTGGTACACAGGAAAAACACTCCATGAAATTAAGCCTAGATATGCTGATCTTGTCTTTGAGTGAGAGTAAGCAAATGTAGGGCCAGCTTGATTCCAGAGAGGCTGAAAGTCCACATGCAGAACCGGAGCCCCATGGCATTCACGATCTGTTAAGAGAAGCAGGTTGCCGAGAAGCTTCTCATTCCCTCAGCCCAGGTTTGGACTTGGCTTCTGTAAGTGATACACTGCCCTTGATATAAAATCAATTTTTAGTACCATTGATTGAATTTTGGACTTTTATGAATAAAGCTACTATGAACATTCATGAACAGTTCTTTTTGTAGAGTTGTGTTTAGAATTCTTTTGAGAGAAACCTAGGAGTGGAATGGCTGAATGATTTGCTAAATATATTTTTAACTTTATGAGAAACTGGATAACTGTTTTGAAATGACTTGTACCATTTTAGGTTCTCACTAGCATATGAGAGTTCCAGTTGATTCATATCTTTGCCACCACTTCGTAATGCCATTCCTTTAAAAAACTTTAGTTATTCTAATGAGTGCTTAGTAGTATTTTTTTAATCAGTATTTTTTAATTGCTGATATTGTACAGTTTTCTGTCTTTTACCCCACCCCAGCCCACCACCCCAGCCCTCCCCACCTTCCTCCCATTTCCACCCCCCATAGTTTTTGTCCATGAGTCCTTTATACTTGTTGCTCTAAACCGTTCCCCTTTTCCCCTGAAATTCCCTCCCCTCCCACTCTGGACACTGTCAGACTGTTCTCAAATTCAGTGTCTTTGTTTATATTATGCTTGTTTGTTTGTTTTGTTGATTAGCTACCTGTGTATTTTATTGTGGTTTTAATTTGCCTTCTCTGGTGACTAATGACATTGAGTGTTTGTGCACTTTTCGGCCATTCATATATTTCCTTTTGTCAACTGTTCAAATACTTTGCCCTTTTATTTTAAGGGGCTTATCTTCTTATTAAAGTATTATAAGCATTTTTTACATATTATGGATACAAGTCTTGTCAGACAATATGTATTGTAATTATTTTCTCTCAATGTGGAGCTTGCCTAATTATGTACTTAACTGTGTCTTTTTAAGAAAAAAAAATTTAGTTTTAATGTGCTCTAATTTGCAAATATATTTACATATTAGATGAGATGAAAATTTACTGAAATGAAACTATAGGTATTATTTACTAGAAAATCTACATGTATAGAATGATCTCATATTGGTAAAAAATATACCTTTGTGTATAGGTATACAGAGATAAAGATCTGAAAAGACATACACTGCAGAAAGAACATTGTTACTATGGTAACAATAAAAATCTAATATTTAAATTTTTTTAGTGTTGCTTTTCACTACTTTCTTCCTTATAATACATGTTATATTTTTTATAATAACAAAAGGGTTTTTTTAAAAGATATTTTGTAAAATAAGTGAAAGTTTCTTTCTTATTCTTCCTTCTAAACTCACCCTTAGTGATAATCTCTCAACATTTTAGTACATTTTTCTATGACTGTTTTTATGTATACACATAATATCTCAACAAAAGTGTGATTATTATATAAGTTTTTTTTGGTAACTTGCTTTCTAAAACTTAATATTTCACACACCTCTCAGATTTAGATGTATCAAAATGTATTTATCATTTCCCTTTTGCTGGATACATAGATTATTCACATTTTTGTTGCTGTGGTATCATAAGTACCGGCTCAATAAGCATCCTGGGATGTACATTCTTAACAAATCAACATTCAACAAGTATTTCTTGAGCATTTGTGCTGGGCTCTGTTCTAGACATTGAGGATACAGTAGTGAACAAAACAAAAGTTGTTGTTCTTCAGGAATTTACTTGTATAAGGTAATGAGCAAAACTATTAAAGAGAACAAACTTCTTTGATGTTTAAGGCTGTGAGAAAAACAGATCAAAGGTGATTTCATAGTTACTTTCATTTTACAATCTACAAGGAAAAACTTGTCATAAATACAAAAGTAAACACATAATGAAGCAAGCGAGATTATTTGAATAGCATGCTCTCTGAAAACACAAGAATGCATTGCATATATTTCATCTCTCACTGCTAGTTTATTTAAGAATATGAAAGCATGGATTATAAATTCAAATTAATCATCATGAACTATACGTGTGTGTGTGTGTGTGTGTGTGTATATTTGTTTTCCTAAAATCCATTTACTCTCCTCATAACATTTTCATTTCTTATTCAGAAATGATCTCTGTGTAATTTTAGTGGTAGGAAAAGTCTTGGTTTACATCTTTTCTTCTAGAAGCAGAAGACATTAGACCCTTACTTCAGCCCAACAGAGACCGATAATAGGCACATGGATTTATTTGGACCAATATGGTGCTCTTTCTTCATTATAAGACACACAAGAGAGGGAGAAATGGTTGGAAGTACACACTAGAGCAGTAGTTGCACAGGAACCAAGAAGACCAGCTTAGTTACTGTAGTAGGCTGAGTACTATGCCTCTCAATTCCTGCTTTGTATATCTATTTAACTACTCTGACAGTGTGAAGCTGATTTTGGGCCCATATATATTCTAACAATTCTCCTTTTGTTTGGCTATTTTTAAATCTCTTTTGCTTTCAATTAAGAAATTTAAGTGGAATACATATTACTTTTAACTTTTCTTCGGTGTCTACCACAATATAAGTTCTTCCTTGCCACAAGAGCTCTGAGAAATATAGATAAATAGAACAGACAGGCATATGCCTTTCTCCAATTAGCCATTCACTCATGCAACATTCAAGAAATATTATTAAATGCCCACTATACAAAACGCTACACCAGGCTTTGGAGAGCAGGTGAGACAACTCTAACAGCTCTGAAATAAGAGCAGGGCAACAGAGCTGCCCTAGCTGGTCTTCAGACCCCTGAGCTCACAAAAGGTGACCAATGATTGATATTCTTCATTGAAGCCTTTTATACATGACAATATTTCCTACCATTTTATTTTGAAATTCCTCACTTTTTCAGTTACAGGTTACCAGTAAATGGTGACTGTGATGTATTTGCTTCTTTTCACCCTTCACAGCGATAGCATTTGCCTGAAAATAAGTACATGCTTTGTGCAACTAAGCTGTGTTCACACAGAAGGAGTTCAATAAATTAAAACAGTGATTCATGCAAGCATTAAAACATTATCTGGTCTGTTCTGATTCCCCAAATTGCCTTTGCCTCATCGGGTGATTCTAAAAAACAAAGTCATAGGAAAGAAGGAATTAACCAGGAATGGGAAAGTATGACATTCCAGACAGAAGGAAGACCATGTATGGAAACAGAAGTAGCTGGGTACCTTGGGGGGTTGGAAGGATCTAGAAGAGTTTACTTTATCTGGAGAGAATGAAAGGGGTGCATCTGGTGAAATTAAAATTAATGAATCTAGAGAGATATACAGATGCCAGATATTGAATAACCTTTCACACCAAAAAGACTGAGCTTCAAGCATATACAAACAATCCATACTATTCATATCCTGCAACCATTTGCTCTGAGGTCTTAGGGAAAGTTCTTTCCTTCCTTCACACATTACTTCAGGCCTTTTATGGTCATTAAAATGTAGTCTGACCTGCTGCCTTGGAGGAAAAAAGTGAGAAGTGCAGATCTGACCCCTTCCTCATACATACATACACATACATGATGTACTTGTACTTTATACCCTAATTGACAATAGTGTGGGTTTTTTTAACTGCACTGTCAGTTCCTCAACCATAAACACTAAGGGTTAAACATTCCTCTGGACATCTCCTGTGAATTATTTCATAGACTTTTGACATATGAAACTTCAAGAGATTTACTTAAATTATGTTTCCTTATGGAACAAAGATAGAAAAGGGTAATAGAGTGATAAATAATCTTGGCAGCCTAAAATATAAATAGATAAAAATAAATAAAAGTCTTCAGTAAGTGCCAGCATATTTTACCAATCAGAAGTGATTGTTTAAATGCATGCTAAACTTTGCAGCCTAACTGCTGAAATAGCCTCTCTTTCTAGGTAAGAAGTATAGTTCTACCAGTATTTCTCTCTTCAGATATTTAATGTGAGATATAGGTCTCAGCATCCACACAGACCCATTTGATAACCAGGTCTGTGCTAGCAAGTGAAGTTCCAGGACCATCACTACAGACTCCTGAACTTTGCAGAATGTGGGTTCATATCTTTAGCCATATGGACTATTTTTACTAACAGATAACCCAGATTGCTGTATTCCACACTTTTAACTTCCTTTTCTATTCAAGGGCCCACAGTTACTAATGAAATGGTTTTCACAGCAGACAGAAAAACAGAAACAGACATCCTCCCTTATGAACTCCCCTAGTTATTTTTTAAGTTTCCAGTAGGGTATGTTCTTCCTAACCACATCAAAGTGGCCAGCTCAAGTTTTAGAGCTCACAAAAAAAAAAAAAAAAAAAAAAATTCAAGCATCTTCCCAAGAGGGAGAGTATCATTCTCCCTGATATTAAGAAGGCAAAGCTTTCCAATAAGTACTGTGCCCTAAGCAACCTTTAATATTTAATGATGGTATCATAGCGGTATTGACTTGAGAATGAACAATAAATTCTAAAAACACCCAGAAACTCATGTCAAATGAATCAGAACAATTGATTCTTTTTTAAACAAGAGCTTGCCATGGAAAGTATTTTAATATGACAAAACAGGACCAAGAATCTTAGATTTAGAATGAACGAGGCATGGAAAATGAATTACAGGACAAGGTGATATTTATGGAAGATATAAAAAGCAAATGTGTAGAGAGATGGAGGAAGCAGGGTAACTTGTTGAAATATGGTGCCCCATGAGGGCACATTAACATATGATTCAGAGAAAACATGGAAGATGTCAAGAAGGAACTGTGATTTGCAGAAATGTTCTCTATAAAGGCCAAATATCAAGTACACATGATATTTTGTGACATCTCTTCACTGTAGTTTAATATGAAACCTGTCAGCCCTCTTAGCCAGGGGAAGCTCTTCAACCACTTATTTGTAGGATCCATTATGGTACAATCACCAGTATAATAGCCTAGAAGTGCTAGAAGCTTTTATTGCATGTATCTCTGGAAAACCCAAGGCTAGTTTAAAATAAATGACTTCTCTTTAAATGGAACACCAATTACTAAAGGAAGATAGACATTAAATATAACTGAATTTCCTGAGAACAGGAAGCCATGAAGTGATAAATGATTATGAGTGGATTTAATATTGTACCTTAGATGCCGTACAAAATAATTTGTCAATCACCAGTAGAATGAAGGTAGACATTATAGAAGGCAATTGTTGGCATTGATCCTATCTTTTCATTCATTGTTGAAATGAATCATGAGAGTCACTCTCTCTACTCATTATATTTTGTGAGCAGGTTGTTTATTAATATTTCCTTATGATATTTTGAATAAAATGCTTTAGAAGAAATGTGTTATGTTTAATATTGCTTTGTTAAGATGCATTGTCAATATCTATTATCTAGGTTGCACCTCTATATTTTCTTTTTTTATAAGAATATATGTTATTCTGCCTATACACACATAAACACAACCCTTTCTCCCTTCACTAGATTATATGATTTCCTTTTGTAGATGGTAAAACAGGGCACAGAAAGGGAAAGAATTGTCTAAGGCCAGGTGCTATTTTAATAACATAAGAATAAGAATGATAAGACATAAAGATGACTATTAATCTTCCTTGCTGTTCAGCTAGCTCTTGATTGTGACAGTATTTTTCCCTTTACTTGTTTATTTGTGTATTTTTGAAATATTCACATTTTACTGATCATGCCCTTCCCATATAAGAAAATGGCTAATATGAAGGAAAAAGGAAAAGATTAAATGCTATTATATGATAGCTGTATAGCACATTTCATTTTACATGTTTCCTTAGTCAATATACAGATTTTGAACATATTAATCATGTCCTGCAGCATTCCTTATTTCCATACTGTGATGTCTCTGGCCCAGAAATTACCAGTTTTGTCCTTATGTCTATCGTTACTGCTTTGGAAAGTAGTGCCTGCTGTTTCAGAGGAAACAAAACAGGAGGCAAAGTATGTGAGGTGTGTACCACTCAGGCACATTGCCAATGGACTCTGGATACCTAAGGAAGAAGAAGAAAAAGAACTTGAATGGTATTTACCAAATTACTTCCTCTTATTTCCACCCCCACCTTGATATCTCAGGAACCAAATATTTTTTTATGTTTTCTTTTTATGTTACTATATTGTTCTTTTCCTTTCTGTTTCTGTGCCCACTGTCTTAGCTCAAACATTCATTCATTCACACCATGTTCACCAAAATGAATGTCCTGAGAGATCCCCCCATCAGACTAAGGTTTTATCTACCTCCGAAAGTTATACATGAATAGTCATAGTTGTTTTAATAATGCATTTCTTTTACATAACACCTCCCACTTTACATCTTAGCTCAAATTAAACAACAGAACTTCTAAATTTGAGTTTAAAAATTCTCTCAATCTGGCCCTTACTATTTCTTCAACATTTTGTCTTTCAGTACATCTTTACAAGACAACTCTACTGCAGCCAATCTTATCATTTATTATTTCACAACTAGATCAACCCACAATTCTAAGTACCCTGGGTGGCTTCCTCCTTCTCTACTTGTTTAACTCCTGCTCTTCCTTGGATATGCAGTGTTAGCTTCCATTAGAGTGAACCTCCTCTTCTGAATTCCTGCCCAGCCCTCTCCCTGGATTGGGAAGCTATCAATGGGTAGCCCACTCCTATTTATCCAAGTTCCTGGTTTGGAACTGTCCACATTCTTTATCATGGCCTATAGACTTGGTATAAAAAAGTCCATCTCTAACCATATTCTAGACCACTCTTTTTGGGGCATGCATGTTTCAGACAAATTGGCTTTGTGGTGATCTCTAAGTATACCACTAGGATTTTTTAAAATTTGGGCTTTATGCTTTACACTTTGAGCCAACTGTCCTCCCCTCAGGCCTACTTCTTTTCTTGGCTAGCCAGCTTCTCTTTCAGGTTTCAGCTTAAACTTTAGAGAGGCCACCCTAAATAATGCAGGCTGCCATCCCATTATTTGCTATCACAAAACCCTATACATTTCTTTCATAGCACTTACCACTATGAATATCTGTATTTATTTGGTCATTTTTTTTTCTTTACTTGATATTGCAGCCTTTAAAAAAAATCATCTGTCACTGACCTGGAATGTGTGCTTAGTGAAATCAAGGGCTTGGTCTGCCTGTTGATGCTCATATTTCCCACACTCAGTGCTGCACTCAGCAATAAGAGATGCTCAGTAAGGATCAGTTAATTGAATGAGCACTACTTTCAGGGCACAGATTACTGACCTCCCCTTAGTGCTTATCATTGTTGTAGACTTTGTCTTATAACATGTAACTTCCCCAATGTGCAGAAAAGTACACTACAAATAATTGAACTTCAATAAGTTTTTTATTATCGATGTTAATGATAGGAAACTTGAATTGTCAAATTAAGTGTATGGGGTGGGTTTGAAAGTATACTTGTTAGGAAACAACTTACTACTTCTTGAATAAAAAAATCTGAATGGTGTTAAGAAACTTTGAATACGTCTTTTAGTTTAGCCCTGCCAAAGAAAACAGTACAGTCATGTAAGAGGATTGAATTAGCCATGTAAAATTTGGTACAGATTTATCTTGAATTCAGTGTAGTCTAAGAAAAACAAAATTATTCTCCACTGGCTTGGCAAAGGCATCTACATGGAAACTTTCAGGCCAAGCTTATGATGAACAGGCAATTTTTCAAGAAGGAAGAAAAATAGATTTTTTTAATAAATAGAATATAAGCTTGTGGGGGGCAGAGGATGTAAATGATGTGGAAGAAGACAGCAAGGGTCCTTCAGAGGTATCATCCTGAGCTGGCCTTTTTACAATCAGGAAGAACAGTAAGAAGTACACAGAAATGCAGACCAGGTGGAAGGAGGAGTTTCCAATTTTCTTCTTTGTTTTTTCTTTTTATGTGTTCAAGGAATGGAGGAGCTCTGGCTAAAGTTTTTCACTTAAATGTCTTCAAAATAAATCATTTTTAATAACGTCTTGAGAATGTGCATGCATTTGAAAGGAAAAAGTTTCATATGCCTCATCCATCTCCCTCCTCCTTGTGCTGTCTTGGCTCTGTGAGCAAACGGACCGAAGTCCCATCCAACATGCGTCAAGAGGCACTTGCAGGTTTCCTGTGAAACAGATGGAGAAATGAGTTGTTGGAGTTTGCTGGTTCCTCCTGGAGAATTTTTTTTCTTTTGGCTTTCATATTGGGATGAGTTTCAAAAGAATGCTTATTTATCTCTGTATAATATTATTTATTCTCTTTCATTTTATGAATAGCAAGAGTTTTAAAGTTAATTTTCGATTTTCTAGGTTAACAATTATTGTGGCCAAATTAAATCCTAAGATTCCATGAGTTGGCAGATGAGGTAAAATCACTTGCTTAGTTTTAATAAATCACAAACTATGTTCAGGGAACATATTGCATTATGTTTTTCGGAATTATGTAATTTACCTTAGAAGTAAGCCTGGGATATTGAAATCAAGATGTATGCAAGTAGGAGGAATTATTAATTTCAAATAAGATAATATGTATGCAAAAGGAATTCAAATTGGACCTTTTTGTAGATGGCATCTGTAGTATGGTCACCTGCTGCCTAACAATAGGGATGAGTTCTGAGAAGTGCTGCCTTAGGCGATTTCATTATTCTGCGAATGTCAAAGTGCACTTACACACACTACAGTACACACTACTGCTGTAATGATGTGCGCTATACTTCTATAAGGCTGGCAGTACAGTAGGTGTATTTACACCAGCATCACCACAAACAGATGAGTAATGCATTTCCCTACAGCATTAGGACAGCTGTGGCGTCACTAGGGGAGAGTTTTTCAGCTCCATTATAATCTTGTGGGACCACCATTGTACACACAGTCCAGTGTTCACTGAAACGCTTTTAAGTTTTGCGTGACTGTACATTCCAAGTATTACTATATTATTGAATTTTAAAGGTTTAACTCTTTATTGTGTGTATTTATATTGAGTTATTTCCTGTATATTTCTAAAGATTTTAGACAATTTACATTGGAAAACAAGACAATGAAAAGAAAAACAAAAGGAAAGTCAGTTAAAATGAGCAGAGAAATTGATTTATTTGTTGGAAACCTATTCTGCTGTGTGCTTACTGCTTTCTTAGCATAAGGACATGTTCTCTCATATATCATCACTGTGATCTTCACACTGTCCCTGAGCAGGCCCTATTTACTTATTTGTTCACTCTACATTGATCAGATTTAATATTAATTTGATAAATAAATATCAAATTTAATAATATCAAATATAAACATGTAACATTCAGTATCCAGTATTGTATTAGACACAGATAAAGCACATGAGGCACAACGCTTTAAATCACTTGTCTAAATGCACTCAGCCACACAGTGACAGAGTCAGAGCCCCGTTCTTCAGAAATCTGGAGTAACTTCCCATGATTCGGAAGTGCTTTACCAAGCAGCAGGTTATTCTCTGAGACTTCTGACTTCACAACAGCATCTTAAATACTACAGGACATTGCCTTGTCTTCCCTTGTCAACCAGCAAAGGTTCTAGTGGAGACTTTGGCATTTTTTCTATGTTTGTTTGTCTTTTTTTTTTCCACATGAAGAAACTCACCTTTGATTCTTACAGCTTTAGAAACATTCAGTGCAAAGGTCTTTTGCTGCTGGTTTTCAAGTCTATTTTCAAGAGGTAAATAATTTGCATACTTAAATGAGTGTGAATTCTACGTTGTTGCTATGTTCACACCAGGAGTTAGAGATATTTCAGCATTTGCTGAGCTCTTCTGTTCAGCTCTCCTGACACACTCAGTGCCTACCCCTCCCATCCTGCTCTCTGCTCTAGGGGGCAGATCTATGAGGACCACTCACCAAGCCTCCCTTACCCCATGCCTTGTGGTTGTATTTGGCCTGTGGAAAACCTAACCAAGACATGGGGTGCAGGGAGAAGAATAAGGGTGATGTGTCAATTTCCCTGACTCCCTCAGTGTGGGTGGAGGGTAGGGTGGATCACCTGTGGCTGGTGCATTCCTGGGGGATTGTTCAACTCTACAGTGCCCAGCCTGCAGAACTGCCCTTGTGGTTCTTTCTTCCTGCCCATGACTTTGGGGATAGTCTCTATTAAACTCTCAATGCATAACCCTAATCTGCATGTGCTCTTTCCTGCTGGGATCCTGGTCTATACAGCATGAGTGGTCCTGTATGCTATATGAATTTTAGTTAGAAAACAGTCTTTAAATCTGTACTTTTCTTCAGGCTTCATCAGTGTTTGGACAGATCACCTCACCTTTCCTTTTTTTAATGGATTTTAAAGCACTGGATTCAGGAGAACTAAATGAGAGGCTTAAATGAAATAATTTATATTAAGCTCCTGGCAAATAGTCATTTTCATTAAAAAAATTTTTAATGTGATTAAAAGCCCTCTTTTCTTTTAAAATGTCATTTTATTTAGATGCTCTGTGCTTCATCGTTAATATTTTTAAGTATCATTTGGGCTTCACCATCACGGATTCTACTAAGTTTACACTCAGTGTCAGAATTAAAAAAGCACCAGATCTATAGTAACAGACTTAGTTGACCTAGGATTAATCAATAATAAACATACGATTTTCTTTTTTTTTTTCTTTTGTACTGGGGCATCCTTTTTTCCTCAAAAGAACATAGATCATTTTGCTTGCTCAATAAATTACTCATTACTTTTTTTGGAAAGGAATGAAATGGGAACATAATGCCTAGAAGTTTCAGTTCTCAATCTTTCTTAGAATCCTATTTTCATAGCCAGTCTCAACGTCAATTTTCAGTGCTATGATTATGAGGCAATAGTAATTTATACAACCTAAAAGTTCTATATTTATTTCCATAAGAGGTTATGTATAAAACTGACATGATACATAGCAGCAAAAATTAACCCCTCCCCAAAGTCATTTTGACCTGGACGTGTACAGCCTGATATGAACATAGAAATGGTGATTACAGTGCAGGTGGGTGGGATAAAGTTGGTTTTCTGTTTTGTGCTTGCCAGCTTTGCAGTTGGAAAACCTTAACGATAAGGCATCTACATTTCCCCCATTGACTGTGGCATAACAAGAACATAGTGGCCAACTGGGGTGTGAAACTGAGACAGATATTAAGGAGGAAGGCAAGGGAGTAAGTTATGGGGAAAGGATTGCCCACGATCCTAGCACATGTACAAAGCTGAAATAGCACTTATGTTTACTTTTCTTTATATTTCAAACAACTGCACATATAATAGTTCTTAATTGATTAATCCTGTCATGAAAAATCTGCATAATCACCACAGATAAAATTACTGAAGCATCTTAACTCCTTCTGTTGTACAGTCTCCAGCTCACCTTTTGCCAGCCCCAACACTGGCCTCTGCAGTACCCCCAACTTTCTTCATTCTGTTCTTGCATTCTATTTGCTGTTTTCTTCAGGTCTTCTTCTTCTCATGCAGACCATGTCTTGCAAGTCCATGTTTGGGTTCATTTTTCTTTGCCTAGTCCAAGGAATCATAAATCATGCCAAAGCCAGTTATCTTACCACCACCAAAATGAGTTCTGAATCTAAATACAATGATGACATCTGCTGTGGTTTCATACATTTTGGCTAGTTTTTCCTAAATTTCTGTCTTGGGTACTGTTGCCTTCCCAGGGTGAAGGATATCAATGGCCATTTCTTTCTGCTGAACTAGTCTTTTGGTCATGAAGTCTTTGGTCAGGATAGTTACTAAGTCCTTCATAATGGTGGCTGATCTTCAAGCAGCCAGAGAGGAAAAGCTTACATTTACTTTTAAGAAAGTTAATGAAAAATTCAATGGAACATTTTTAAAAAGTCACCCACACACTGAGTATCCAGATTTTGGTTCTAAATACTGTCCTCCAACAAGGAACCAAGGCTCTTTGGAGAAAAATGTCTGGTTTAGGACTGGAGCAGGGAATTTGCAAGGTGAGCCTAGAGCCTTGGGCAGCGCCAGAAGGCAACAGTGTGCTATTAAAAACAACAACAAAAACAAAAACACAATTATGGTGATGTGTTAAAGGGACAAAAAAACAAAAACACCCTGAAAGAGCTCCCAATGGATGAAGCAAGAACAGTGTAACTAAATAAATTGAATTACATTCTAAACTATAAAGTAAATAAATGATTGAATTTATATCATTTGTAAATTGGAGAAGAAAAGACAAATCAGTGCAGAATAATTTAAAAATATTTATGTAGATACTTACCCCTGAATGATGTGAAGCATAACCTCCCACTCCTTAAATGTGGACTATGAATAATAACTTCTTTATAAAGAATACAGAAGAAAAGGTGGGAAAAGTGCACTTAGAATTGATGCGGACTCTGACCAGTGGTATCCATGGTGTTATGGATGTAACAAACAAATTCACATGGACTGCAGAAGTCCTGTGGAGAAAAGGGATGGAATAGCCACTCTCTGAGTGAGAGAAGGCTCCGTCCCTTGCCTGACCAGGCTTTTGTTGCTTTTCAGGGAGCATTACATCAAGGAGGGTCCTCATTTATTATGCACAAGTTTGCTTTAGGTGATTACCTTTTACCGATAACAAAGGAAAGGATGTTGCTGATTATTTCATATGGATAACAAAAAAAAGGATGTTGCAAATACAAGGTGAAAAATGGTAGAACTGGTTACACTCCATCCTTGGGAGGTTTAGCACAGACTTGAGGAAGTTACTTCAAAGATATTAAACATTTTCTGCCTTAATTCAGGGTGAGGGAGTTTCAGCAAAAAAACAGGTCTCAAAGCAGCCTAGGTATAATGCAGACCTGGTTCTCCATGGGAAAGCCAATCTGTGGGCCTGGCCTGTCAGTTTTCTGAACCAGGGCTGAGCTACATTTGCCATTGCCACACAGACTGGTTCCCCATATAGGATAGAGAAATTTGATGTATCTCAATAAAATGGTTGAGATTAACATCAGCAGTGAAAAGTCATGTCCATAGTGTGCACCCTTGATATGACCTGATGAGAAGGACACCTTATCTCTATGATCTTTCTCTCCAAACCACAATTCCAATCTAATCATGAAACAAACAGACAAATCCTATTTGAGATACATTATAAAAAATATCTAACCAATACATCTCAAAAACTCTCAAGATCATCAAAACAAGGAAAGTCTGAGAAACTGTCATGGCCAAGAGAAGTCAAGGCAAACCAGATGAGTAGATGTAATCTGGTGTTTTGAATAGGATCCAAACAGAAAAAGATTAGGTTAAAAACTAAGGAAATCTGAATAAAGTATAGACTTTAGTTAATAATAATATATAAGTGTTGGTTCATTAGTTATAACAACTGTACCATACTAATCTAAGATGTTGATTGTAGTTACATCAGAACTCTCTGTATCTTTCCACATTTTTCTGTAAGCTATACTTGTTCTAAAATTAAAAAATTTTAAAATAGTCAGGCACTCTAAAAGTGAGTACAACCTCTCATTTTTATTAATCTTCCAAATGTTGCCAGGGAACATCTTCTAATCACAAATGCAATGGTAAATGCCCATTTCAATACCAGCTACTATCTACCTATGGATGATTCTTTACCAATTCACTCAGTCCACACTGATCTCTCCTTTTCCTCAAGGTCTGTCAGTTAGTATTGCACTTGTCAACAAATAAGAGAACCCTTGACCACAATGCTGAAAATAAGAGGGGGTTATTTCTGATATAGCTAGGAGCCCACAGATAGGTGGTTATTAATGGTGTTTCAATGTCCCTTGCTATTCAGACTGTTGCCTTGGAGATTCTTCTAGGCTTTTCCTGTGAACACAAGGGAGCTACCATAGCTTCAAAACAGGGAAAGGGAAGAAAAGGGAGGCAGCAGCCAAATCCTTCCTGTTGTAATCCACTGCATTAGCTCTAACTCCCAGGCATTGTTATGAGATGATACTTCTAGCTGCATTTGAGTGATGTCTGCTACGATAATCTAACTCTAAATTACTTCAGCCTTGTCCTGGGGAAAAAGCACACTAAAAAACACATAAAGCTGAGAAGCTATTAGCTCACCAATTGACACCTACCTGATGAACAGAAAAGTGGAACAAATTTTTTCTTTTTTGCACCAACTTGAAGAAAAATTTATTTTCCCATGAATGTCCAGAATCATTTTATTTTCTTTTATAGATTAACAGGAGCATATGCATCTGATTAGTTGGGGCTTCTGGAAACTCTGTTTTCTGAAGATGAAGTAGAGACATAGATGAAAGAAACAGGATGATTTGTTAAGAATTCAGTGTAGAATATTTGCAATTAGAATTCCTTTTAGAACAGCTTGTGGCTTACAATTGAAGAGCCCGGGCTATGCATCCACACTCTCTGGATTTGAATCCTTGCTCTACCAGCTCTGTAGCTTGCATTTTTGAGTAATATCTTGATTTTTCTGTGCCTTCATTTCATCATCTGAAAAATGAGGATGATAGTAGCTGCCTAAAATATTGTGTGGATTTATTAAGTTAACACATGTAATACTCTCATAAAAGTGCCTGACACTAGAAAAGCACTTAATAAATATTAGCTGTTATAAAATTGCTCTCATCATTTATATTTTCTTATACTATATCAAATTCATCTTTTTGTTCTTTCCCTAACCTTATAAATATTGCCAATCAATTGTGCTTAGAAATATGAAACTACGTCCTGCCTGTATTGTGAAGGCTTTTTATGTGTTTGTGTCTATATTTTCTTTCAAAGGTGAAATTTAAGCAGTAGAACTCATTCATTAGGTATGGCCATAAAGCAAATCGACCTCAGCTGTCGACTTTGCTTTCCAGGAAGAAATGTAAACTCAGTGTACTCTGTTGACCTTTCATCTCTCATCTGAAAACTCTCATTTGTGCGTCAGTCGTGTATGGCAGCTTCTTGTCTGTTCTGCCTCAAAACTAATGGGTTAACTTTTTCAGAATTAAAGTCCACTAATTAGTATAGTCATTCCTTTTCTATGGACTTACACATTTTGGGTTGATCTGAACATAGGAGTGCTTGGAGATTGCAAATGTTTTATGCATTAGGATAGATGTCTATAGGTTTTACCTAGTGCTCTGAGTGAATTTAAAACCCACTATTTAATTATTTAATGAGAGTTTTAGGTCTCTTTCCTTTGATATTGCATAAAGAGGACATATTTGTCAGACATATTAAGGAGGAGAGATTGGGGGAAGGCAAAAAAGGGAATAATATCTCCTTTGTTTCAAAGGTGGCAGTGTACTCTGTTTTACTGTTTACTGTTTCATGAGTTCACTTCAAGCTTCCTTATACTAAATAGTACCTCCTAAATCGTACAATTGTATTTCTGTTTGCTGATGAGGGTAATGTTGAAATTAGAGGAGGAATTATCAAGTAGATATGAGATTAGACTTATTATTCCCATTTATTCTTTCCTTTGAATAAATATCTCTTAAATAATTCTTGGCTGGGAGAAAGTGTATTGATTTTTTCATCTATTTTAAGGAATGTGTATAACTCTATTACAGAGCCTAGAGTTTTAACCTCTACAAATATTTCAGATTACAATCCAGGGTTAGGAGAGTTCCAGGTTTTGAAGATCCTAGGCCTCATACCTTCTGGGAGTCATATTTAAAAGATAAGAATATAAATTTGTAAATTAAAAAAATCAATTAGTATTTTACAATGAAAAAGAATTCATAAAAATTACAAATTCATAATAGCTGACAAATACCCACAAGCATCATACATCCAGGAATATAACAAGGTGTTACTTATAAAATGCCTAATGTACCTTCTTTCCTCCCTTAATTGGTCACTTCTTCATTTGACAATTATTTTGTAATATCACTTTCTACAGAATGAAAAGATAATTCAGCCTTTCCATAAAACATATACGTATATTCTAGTAAACTTAAACTAAATGTATCCCTATTACAACTCCCCTAAATCTGGATACAAAAAATGCTGGTGTTACCTGACCAAAGGGAAAGTGTGAGGCTTGGTAAGTTGGAAGAGACAATGGCCAAAATATCTTAATTTTACAAACATATATGACCATGTGAGCACTGGATATAGCCCCTTCAAGACCTTGGAAAAGGCCTTGAAAGGCCTTGAAGCTTGAGGTTCGTTTGCTTCATAATGAATGTCCCTCTGCTTGAGGGACAAAGCAGTGACAGCACATTCACTCTTCCTCTCACCAACAAAGAGGCACATTATATCGTCCATGCAGTTTATCCTCTTGAAGATTCCTAGTTACTAATTGGATAACATTATTATGCTAAGGTAAAGGTTAGAATAAATTGTTTTCATTTAAAAATAATGATTATAGCCAACATTTTAAAAAGTTTATTTGCTCTTTCAATGAGACATTTAACCAAGGTCTAGTGTGTACCACATGTTAAATCTGTATTACCAGTACACTTGCAGGAAGAATTGTGAAAATATGCATAAATTAATTACTGACAAACTTTAAGCAGGCTGAATACGTGTTTGTTTTTATGTAATATGTTATGCTTTGATTATAGACCAGTGACCCTGAGCTTAAGAAATTTTTTATTTTTCACAAGAACATTTGGATTTCCTAGGTCTTATATTTTACATCAAGAGACAGAATCCATGAACACATTAATATAGAAATTTAATTTTAAAACATATCTCTGAGAAACTAAAATGAATCCATGGAATTGAACTATGAAGAAGGGGTAAATTGAAAAGGGGGGATACATTGTTAATGGCCCATTTGTCTTGGCTGGTTGGGAAGTTATCATTAGCCATATTATTGCCAATGCTCTAGCCTTTGAAGAATCCTGTGGCTGGCATTCAAATTCTGCATAAAGAGGCTGTGGTTTAAGACTGTAGCTATACTCAGTGGAAATCTCACCCTTCGCAGTCAGCACCAGGGAGCTAGGAGCCCAGACCATGGACTCCTAAGTCAGATCATGTTGCAAACTCTGGGCCAGTTATTTACTAGCTGTGTCAATTTGGGGTGAACAAATAAACTTCTCAGCTTCAACTTCCTCCATATAAATGGGAATATGTACCTTATAGAAAAGCTGTAAGAATAATTTAGAGCAATAAAATACCTGGCTCTCCTTCTGACACTTTATGGCCACTTGATTAATGTTTCTCTCCTTTCTTCTCTTGCTTTTTGCCCTATTTCCTTTTTAGGTGAGCATATGTCTTTATTCATAAATCACTTTATTCACTCCTCAAATACTTGGGATCATCTATTATGTACCAGAGCTTTTGCCAAATGCAGAGGATTTTTACAAAGCTAAATAAGACATGGGTAGGCTGAAAGGGTACTTGTTTCTAGTGGAGACCATTTTCAGCAAAATTAAAAATCTGATTTAAGCTGCAGACTTTCTCATTAATCCATTATCTTAAGTGATGGGGATAGGTCATGCCATTTCTAGAATTGTAATTGCAGTCTACCTATTGGAAAGTTAAGTATTCCTTAAAATTCCTAAATGAGCCACTACCAGAAGAAAGTATCTCTATAGGTTTTCAGGTCTGTTCTTAAGATTTTCAAATATTGATAAGGCTTTCCCTCTGGTTGTGAAAAATTTGTCTCTGATTCCTCTAAAACATTAACATTCTATAAAAAAGTCGTGCACAAACCAAATCAACTGTTACGACCTATTAATATCATTCCTCTATTTAACAATCACAAGTAAGGAAGTTTATGTCAAAGAAACATGTAGGAAAAGGTATTTTAAAAATAATAACCTTAATACTTTAAATGAAGGAAATATATTCAATATATATTAAAATAAATTATTTCTCAAAATCTTTAACCTGTTATAAAAGTGATTTTTTGGTGACAATTATAACTAAAGTAAGTTATCTCACAAAGGCAGAATGCATGTGCTGTGCAATCAGCACACAGGATGAGTGTTAGCAACAAAAACAGCAGGTATACTCATAGGTTTTTAAAAATCTTGTAATAGTTTTCAAGTTTTTGTCCTACTTCTCATCAAAGCCAATTAGGCTTTTTCATTTGTAATTTACTTAATGGAATTGGCTGGCACTTGAATTATCAGTATTGTCTTTAATCTCTAGTTTCTTGGAAGGAATCTTTTTAAGCCATCTGTCCATTTCATGAGGGCCAATTTTTTAACATTGATGTTCTCATCCACTACTTCACTTAATGGTATGCCCATAAACTATGCCCTATTCAATAAGCTCAAAACTCAAGTGCAGTGTAAGGTCTCTGCTCTCAGCTACTTTGCTGTGTGAAATTTCTCTTCATTGCTTAATACCCTGCTCAGTAAGCAAAAGAGATGGTCTGACATTGGCACCAAGTGACAGCACCAACATCAATCACCTTTTAAACATTGTTGGATGTCTTTATTTTCTTCTTTGAACATAATGTAAAGTCAAATTGCAATATTTTCTTCCAGAACTCAGTGGATTATCTTGCTCAGTCCCTCTTGCTCTAAATGTGATGGAGCACATCCTCATATGACTTCAGTGTACTTGACATCATCTAGGTCCTCCCAGTTAGGACCCTTGTTTAACCACTGCACAGTGAGCACAGTTTATTGAAGTTCTTTTTGTACTACTTAGGAAAAGAGCTGCATGTTTGTTTAAAAAAAAAGATTCATGGTACTTTTTAAAGAACAGTAAAGCATACCTTATTCAGGAGAATTATCTTAATAGATATAGGGACCACTGTAATGCATTTTGCAATAGGGGAGAGAGATTGAACCCAACTCTGAATACAACAAGGAAAAATGGGAATTTATAGTTAAGGAAGAGGGAGAAGGGTTGAATAGAAAATCACTGAGAGGAAACATGAGGGGTAAGGGAGGATTCTGGCTAAACTGACCTAACAGGACTCTTGCTGAAGGAAGGCCATGGTGATGAGACATTACCTGGAGGGCTGTAGAGGATAAAGAACCCCATCAGATGTAGAGGGTAGGGGATTCTCTCTAAATTGACTTAATTTAGAGAGAATTGGTAAAACTGATTCTTGCTAAAATTGGACAATGCTGAAATGAACACAGAAGCTCAAAAGTCAGGGCCTAGTTAAAAAGAGAGTTCAGAGGAGCCTAACTAAAGAGTAGTCAAAATGAGATTTTTTGTAAGTTTGCATTGACTCCATTGGACCTTTTCTTTTGTCCATACAAGCAGAGTAGTCTAAGGCTGCCCTGTCTTAGAGATTGATGTACTTTGTCAACTACTGCATTGTTATTAGATTCAATTTCCATGAAAACCTTCAGTCCTAGACGCTGCTTCTCTATTCCGGCTGTACCTGTCTCTCCACCTCTCTCACCTAGCTTTTTGTTTGCTCATGACTGTGTAACAAAATATGGTGGCTTATTTAAAAACGTTTTAAATATTTGTAGTCTGTAGAGGTAGATTTGTGTTGTTTTGTTTGTTTCATTCTAGTGTATCTTTGTTTTACAGTGCAGGGGCATAGAAAAAACAAAATGAGTAATGGGTATAGGTATTCATTTTGAAATAAAAATTTGAGAACGTATCAGCACATTTCATCCTATATAAAATATGTTGAAATTAAGTAGGGACAAACTATTCCAATAGTTTTATGTCTAATAAAGACAGAAGGAAGTCTTTTATAAATTGTTCAAGAAAACATATTAATGAGCGCGGGCCTGCTAACCAGAGGGTCGCGGTTCGATTCCCAGTCAGGGCACATGCCTGGGTTGCAGGCCAGTTCCCAGCGGGGGACACACGAGAGGCAACCGTACATTGATATTTCTCTCCCTCTCCCTCTCTCCTACCCTTCCCCTCTAAAGATAAATTAAAAAAAAAAAAATCTTTAAAAAAAGAAAACATATTAAATGTGCCCAAACAATACGGAGCATCATGCATTTATGTTTACTAGTGGAAGAAAAGTTTGGTCCGTGATTTTGAAACCAACATAATATACAGACTAAAGAGTTCCAGGAATTGATAGTTACTCAATATATATTAATGTAATGTGTACCTCAGGGTTTAATTCTCTTTATTTGATGCTAAATGGTTAAGAAGTATGCTATTTTTGTAGCTAACTGAAATGGAACATGGGGTACTTTAGAATGAAAGTAAAAAAATATTCATAGTATCTAGCTGAAATATTCCTGTACCTAGCAACTCTGTTATTTCAGGTGATTACAAGTACTTAGGCTTATTTTATCCTTTTAATTTACAACTATGCATATATACAGACATATTTGTGTATATGTGTATTTTCACTACTCTAAAACACCTTAATAAAATCAGCTTGCATCTGCTTGAGTTGAAAGTGGAGTACAGTGTACAATAGAATAAGGTGAATACTCAATGAAAATTTCAGGCATATTGTGTATCAGGTTATTCTTAAAAATGTAACCACAATTGTACAGCCCATATTTATATATGCTATAGAAGAGATAGCCAATTTTTTAAAGTTATAATTAATACCATTTGTTATTTTCTCATCATCTTTGAGGAGGAAAATTCTACATTTAGATTCCCATTAATTAACAATAGTAATTAGTGCTCATTAACAGATGAAAGTCAAGCCATGCTCAGATAATATTTTCAGCCAATTTGAAGTGGCATTAAACTACATATATACTTAAAATATTCTATATGCATGTTTTTTACATCATGGAAAAATATGTGAACCTTGATATTTCTGATCTTGCACAATTTGTTTTATTGTAAAAGTCCAAAGTATTCATTATCACAGAACCAGTTATATCCCATAGAGGATAATAAAAAAGCAATTTTTAAGGGTTTTTCTTATCTCCAATATAACATTTCTCTTACATTATGGCCATTTTCTCTACAACCTTAAATTTTTCTCCTTTGGCCAAGCTTTATGATATAAGATATCACCACTGCAAAAGTATTGAAGAAACTGTGTAAAAATGTGGAATGAAAATTTGACATGGCTCTAAATCTCTGCTGAGCAAGTCAGCTGAGAACAGTACCAAGTATTTCAGTGCTGTCAAAATATTACAAAGGATGGCTGCTGAAAAGGGGTTGAAATTTTATCTCAAGAAAAAAAATTAAGAAATACAGCACTTGTATGTATTTTATAGGAACATAGTAATTATGTGTGGTAAAAAGAAAGCATTTTATTTGGCTTTCTTTGCATGAAATATCAACATCACGATCTTGTTCCATGCATTTTTTATGACAATACAATTAGTAAAATTATGTTCCATATACATATCATTTGCATTGTGTTAATTATGAAAGTTACTCTCTGAGATTTTTTCTTTGTATTAGATACAAGATTCAATTTATTTCTGTACAACACATTGCCTACCTCTGTGTGTCCTGAAGATTTGCTATGATTACCATCTGCTAGTTTTATATTTCTATAAATGCACCAAGTGACATTATCCTGGAAAAGTGTAATTTCATAGATCAAATTAGGGAAATTAACATGTAGTCCCAATAGTAAAAATTAATATAAACTTACAATGTAGTTATTATTTTGGCTTGCTCTTATCCTTTTATAACTGTTACAGTTATTTCTTAGATTAATTAATGTTTTCCATCTTGTGAAATTATGAGTCATCAAAAATAAAAGATTTTTCAAACATAAATATTAATTACAATTGTTATAGCAATAGAAAAATAACATAAAATAGTATTTGTGCAAAGGAGAGTAACCAAAATAGAAAAAGAGCATGTAAAAATTAAATAAGTTTTTGGTTAAATTTAATTATTCATTAAAATAAGACAAAAGTACAGTAGAGGAAGAACAGATTATCTAGGGTTCTTTACATTATTTACACTAAACTCTGGGATAAATTTCCTTTCACCTACCGAAGACCACATTATTTCACAGACAGACTGTGATCGCAAAGAACTGACAATTTGGTCAGATCAAACTATGCAAGTCAGTGGTGCTTGTTGTCCTTCAAATCACCAAGCAGGTCTTTATTACCTGGGAAAACAAGCCCACAGTTCTCAAAGTCCTAAGCACCCTGGGCTTCTCTGAGCTCTGGATTCTAGGTCTCTACTAGACTCTCTATTGTCAGGTTTGTGCCACAGATAATACAATAGCAACCAACACTCTGTTGCAGCTTCTTTGCTCTGCCTTTGGCAGGCATGAAGTTCACTATATAACACAAAATATGGTAAGATGGTGTAGAAGCTTCATTTGTCCTTTCACTGTACATAGTAACATCTGGTAGTTTCTATTTCTTCATATATATATATATTTTAGAGCCATTCTAGATTTACAAAAAAGTTGAGGTAGACATTTCCATATACCCTATTCTCATATATGCATAGGCTACCCTATTATCAACATTACTCACCAGAATACTACATTTATCAAGTATAAACCTACATTGACAAGATACTTTCATTTTAGTCAGCTGTGACCATGCACAATAAATTCTGCTGATTTGAAATCTCCTCTATTTAACCTGTTTGCTAAGCAGTTTAATTCTGTTGAAACCAGTGTCAATGGGAAATGGGTGCACACGACACATGAAGGTGGTGGTCTTCTGCACCAGAGATCACCTCGCTCTAAGACACACATTAATGTCAGTAAAGGGCAGGGAATTACCTCTCCATTTTGCTAAGGATTATCAGCGTAACAAATACTTTCATGGTTTTTCAGTCTTAGAAATCATGAAAGATTGTAGACTTGGATTAAAAAAACAAGGCTAATAAGTAGTTTAAAACTTACAGTAAATTTTTGCAAAATTTAGTGCTCAACTCTTCCCCTTAAATATAGCTTGGGATGGTTAATTTGGGAATTGTTAGTTCAAGGAATTATACAATTATTTTTATGTAAATTTTAAAGTCCTTCAAAGTATCCTACATTTTCTGAATAGTATGTAAAGTGATCATCTAAGTGGTATGTAAATGATCATTTACTTTATTAATTTTCCAGAGCTATGTAAAAGATTAGTGAAACTTTAAAATGGTGATTTCCAATCCACACTTTCATGAGGTCTGAATCCTCATGAAAGACTTCCTTAGAAGATTTCCTTGGATTTTGGGATTACCACTGGATACAGTGGATAAAGAGAGAGATATGACTTTGACCAAAGTTAAAATGGGAGCTACAAAAGAAGGAAAATCAATGACTCAAAATCAAGGAATTAAGTTGATAATAGTAAAGGTAAAGGCATCTTAGGAAGGCAATAAAAAATAGACAATCTGGACATTTCCATAGTGATCGAAAGAGGAGTTGCCAAAATATAAGATGCAAAGTGTGTTTGCTAAATATAGAGGCACGCATTATTTAAAATACTGCATTATACCATTGTGACAATAAGGTGACTTATTCACTTATGCAACAAATATACACTAAGCCTCTGCTATGAATTATGAGATTATGGTCATGAACAGCAACAACGATAAAATCTTACTCCATGTTCCAGTTCTAGAAAGGGAAACAAAATTAATTACCAATGCCTGAATAACAAATTATTCATTGTGTGATGAGTAAAACAAGTTGGATGCTATGCACAGGGCACGATAAACATGGACAGTGCTGCTGGGGACCCATCTAACAATGTTGTCTCCACCGGTGCGTTTTTATAACCCTTACTCACTTTGATCCTCAGTAAAGGAAAATGCCCTAAGAAATATTTTTATAGAAATTTGGAATTTGACTGGGGACTTAAAACTCAGAAGATCCGATTTCAGGGATTGCTTTTGGTGGATTTCTTAGTTCATCAAGAATTTATGCTAGCCTGGCTGGTGTAGCTCAGTGGATTGAGCGCAGGCCTGTGAAGCAAAGGTTCGCGGTTCGATTCCCAGTCAGGGCACATGCCTGGGTTGCAGGCCAGTTCCCAGCATGGGACACATAAGAGGCAACCATACATTGATATTTCTCTCCTTCTCCCTCTCTCCTACCCTTCCCCTCTAAAGATAAATAAATAAATAAATAAATATTAAAAAAAAAAGAATTTATGCTAGATTGTCTTTCAAACTATCTAGTTAGGTTAGCAGTGGAAAAGCTTTATGCTCTGGAGCTAGATAGGTTTGGCTTCCAAATTAGTGTATAGTATTCGTTAGTTTAGTTAGATTAGGAAAAAACATGTGAGTTTGTTGAATATCAGTTTCTTCTTTAAAATATGCAAATGTTATTAATATCATAAGGCTATTGTAAGAATTACATGACAAAAGAGATACAATGCTTTTAGTCTCCAGGGAACTAATCAATAATATTTTTCTCCCATTTTTTTATTTCATGACTCTCTTTACTGTGAGACCTTCCTGATAATTAATTACATATTTGGAGTTAGAAAATCTAACTTCCAGCTCTTCTACTCACTAGGTGTAGGACCTTGGCCAGTTCATTAAACACTTTTGTTCCATAGTGTCTGATCTATAAAGAGTCAGAAATATGAAGACAACAATCTTTGTGCTTTCCTGTATTCTATTTTTTTAATTCTGAATATAGAAATGTTTGTGTGAAATGAACCAGGAGGGGAAAGGCTAGAAACTTAATAAGGAAGATTTAATTTTTTAAAAATCTAAACTTGTGCGTTTTATACTTTAATAAAATGTTTAAAACAGTTTGAGCCTTAGCGTGTGCCAGGCACTTTGTTCATCATTACCGCACAGGTAAGTAAGATGCAGGTCTTATCTACACTGGGACTGAAGTTTAAGGTCTCACACTTTCTAAGAGGCAAGAACATACGGGATAGGTGAGGACATATCTGGGACCTTGCATAATTTCTACAGTTACAGCAACCAGGAGGCAGGAGCAGCTGATCACCAGCTTAGTGAGTACATCAAGGTGCAGTGTCTACATGTCAAGGGATTTAGGAAGCATTTTGTAAAGATTTTCCAAGAGAATGTACTGAGTTCATAATAGATGGCTAGAATGTAGCAAACAGAATATTAAGAACAGTGCTGGTGTCAAATGGCATACCAGAATCAGCAGATGATTATCCAAACCCTGGAGACTAGAGTCTCTGAGAGCTGAACAGAAACCAAACAGCAAGATTTGCCCAGAGCAGAGAGGAGACCAGAGTGTTGGGAAGGAAAAATTCCCACACACAGCACACAATGTCCAGCCCTGGAGCTGCTACCTGGGAGAGAGACCTTGCTGGATTGATCCTGACTGGTGAGGAAAGACATTGAGGGTAGGTAAATATCCCCTGCTCTGTGTTCAAATGGCTTGGGTGAAAAAAATCAGCAGGACTAATTCTAGGGAATAAAAGGATTTAAAGATGGAGCAGTTAGTGGGACTGTCACCTTTTTTTTTTTTTTTTTTTTTTTTTTAAGCTTATCACTGAGTAAGAGGGCTTGCGGAAGTCTGCACACAAAGAAGAATTTGGTAGGGATCACTGGAAATTTACAAGAGGAAATTCAAAAGATGGAATGGACACATATGGTTGAAATAAAAGGGTTTGGAGTGATGGGGAGAATTTTGATAGTTTTTTGTGGTTTTCAACCTTTGCTAAATATTGAAATCAACTAGATTACCTGAGTTGCTTATAAAATACATATGCTATGCTTTCTCCCCTTCTTTTGGTGATTTTAAAATGCAACTGAGGTTGAAGAAATATTGTTCGTTAACTTCTAGCTGGTGTGAATATCATGAACAAAGACCCAAAGACAAAGAACCAAGCTTTGTTAGGGGCCAGAGTCATCAGTTTTGCTGGTGCAGATAGCAAGGCACACTTGCTGAGGTGTTACACTGGGGAAAGGAAAACAGTGACTCATCACTCAAAGCAGTCTAATGACAAAAGCTTGAAAAATGAAGAAACTAAGGTAGTACAAGGTTAAAGGCAAAAGATAGTGAGAGTTTCTGGAAAAATGATATGGCCATGAAATGAAAAATATTCAAACATGCAAATACACAGACATCAGGAAAATTTAACACAAATTGAGAAGCCATGCAATTTTTTTTTTTCACATTTGGGTTGTATTGAGTACTCTAAAACTGCTTATTTTATTTTTATTGCATGTTGATCTATAGTTTTTTTAGGCATGTTTAGTAAAAAAATACCCTATGCCTCAATTTTTTTTTAATTTACAAGCTAGAAATTTAAACAACAAAAACATCCTTTCTTGCTTAAAACTCTTATGGTTGTTTTGAGAACAAGTGTGTGAAAGCTTTGTTTATAGCATCTGTTCTCACACAAAGCAAAAAGTGCTTAAAGTTTGAGTAAGAACATGTTGGCTAAGCTGTAATTGATAATGACACTAACTTAGAATTCATTTCATTAACATGCTCAACTTCCCCAATCATTACTTAGTGAATTGGCAATTCCAATTTATTTCCTATAAACTATTTTCCCTGGAAGTGTTGCTAAAACTTTCTCAAATCTTTTTTGGTACTATCTGATCTTTGAAGATTCCAGTCCATTCAAACCTGAAGATGCTAAAAGTTAATGAGGGGAAAAATTTGGGGCCTATTTTGACTTTAAAGACCACTGGGACAGCAAGCCACATCAAAGCTGTCTGTTAATCTCATTGTTGAACCCTTTGTTGTGAGGGGACAAGAGGTGTGATTTTTATCCTTGTAATCAGTTTCTGTCAAGACCAGCTTTCTAAACATTGGTTAAGGGGACATTACAGAAGTATTATGTGTGGTCACTGGTCTCTCAACCTTAGCTGATAAAAGGAGAGATGAGTGTCAAGCCATCAAACCTCAGGTTTGGCTTAGCTTTCTTCTGGAGTCCTCGAAAATAACCCACTGTTCACAACACACCTATCATGAAGGAAGTTTCAATTTGAAGCTGTCAAGTTGTGGAATGTTTGACTTCCTCCTAGAAAATATAGAAGGTAAAATCACTGACTTTATTTTTTTTTTTAGGATATTTGGAAGCTTTGTTAATGAAATCTTAGGAGTGGAATTGGGGCTTCTGAATACAGAGAGAGATTGTCGCATCAACTAAAACTGCTACTTTAAAGTCTTATTTCAGTTAACTATTTGTTGTGTTCACAAATAGAGTGTACATATATAATCTCTAGAATCTGTTACTTTCTACAAGTTAAATATGGTGAAAACAGGTTTGGAAATTTTTAAATTACATAGGTTCTTTACTTCTGTCAGGAAATACAAAGAAACTCTTAAGAGTGGCCTGAGGTCACCATGTAGCAGCACACAGAGAAGAAGTCAGACTTGACTGTACTTTTCTTGTTTAAGGCAAATAGCTCTTCTTCAGTGTTCAGATTTATTCATTATTAGCCAGTGTAGTTTTGGAAGACATTTTAGGATTTGGCTTCTTTGTTGTGCATATTAGGTCCATTAGGTACCTGATTTCTTTGTAGAGTATGCGGTTTGTGTACGTGGTCTTGATTATAGTGTTTTAAGTTCAGTGTTTGCTACCTCCCTTGGACTTTTAGTTTTGTAATATGCACAGATAGCCACACTTAGGCTCGTAGTTGCTTATTGTAGTAGATTTTTAAAATACATGTTTTTACTTGTAGTCTTCTTCAATTTTGCTCTTTGAGTATGGACCATTTTTACAAATTCTAATTCCTAGTATATTTTCTATAGAAACCTGTAAATAACTATTAACTCTTACCCAGTTTGGGGGTTTCATTAACTTTCTTAGAAAATACAATAATCCTTTAAAAATCTTTCAAGATCATCTCTTTGAAGACTTATTCAGTGTCTCTAAAATTTAAAAATATGAAATATAACAAAAGCATTGTTTAATCATACATTATATGGCTTAAACTGTAAAATAAAACACCATGAATTTTGATACCTATTTACATCTTTTTGAGTTATCTCTAGTAAAATGGTGAAACATTAGTTTTGTGTGAGTCTTCCATATGCTTCCAAATATTTGGTGATCTCTCATGCATGAAGCCATATGGAAAACTAAAATAGTGTACTGTGATGGTTAAGACAGGGCTCATTTTCCTTAATTATCGGGGTTCTTTCATTGTCAAAGTTAGGGTTAGAGAGAATAAGTGATTTTCGTTGCTGTTTTATTGATTGTCTTTTACGCCTAACAGAGAGACAGTTTGGATAACTAAAGTATGCCTGGAAGGAGAGTCCCTCTGTTAGAGAAATGTGAGATGATGTCAAAATCAATGTCATTGTTGCACTTGTCTGAAAATTAAAGATAAATACTAATCAAAGTCACAACATCAGTATTCTAATGTCCAGATTTATCTTTAAGTTAACAGTGGCTGAACTCAAAAGTAGTTCATGGTTTAAGTGCCCAGGATACTCTGTAGCAAATCATGTTTTCAGCAAAAGTTTAATGATTATCAATGCCCACTACCTGACAACATAATTTGCTTCCTTTAATATGGTAAACTTGATGCATAGAACAATCATAACACATTTTTACTAAGTGAAATAGAAATTGTGGCCTCAGTTGTTTAATTCACACACAACAGTGGACTGCTCCTTGGGTGTGAGTATCCTTTTTATGTTTGGTTTTCATCCTGCTCCAGACTAACATTCTTATGACACATAAAGGTGAGCACTTTATGGATGAACAATTTGTGTGCCAGAGGATGGTCCTACAAGTATCATGCCTTAATAGCACTAAAATTGCTGCTCAGATGAGAGTCTTGAGTTTATGCTACTCAAACTAATTGAGAGAGAGGAAATGATAAACAGTCATTTGTTTATTTCTGAATGGCACTTGAAAATTGGTACATATTCCTAGAGCTTTGAAAGTATTAACTGCACAGTTCCATTGCTTCCAGACAGGCGAATATATTACAAGTTAAAACCGTGTCACAGAGCAGCCAAAATACTGAACCTAGACCAAATCTATTTTTTCCTAAGAGATATAAATAAAACAGTTGAGATTAACTCCATACTCTCACATAGACATTAAGATAATAGTTTATAGCTGTTTTGATAGAAAATGTTTAAACAGGGGTGACTCATGGACAGTATCTACTACATACATAGAGTTTTTTTAAAACAATAATAGGTTTTATCACATATAATCTGTCAACCTTTTCTTTTGCAACTGGAGAATATCCCAGGTCATATGTGAATCATAATTTTCCCTGGATCACATAATACATATTGACAAGTCTGAATGGTGCTTAACATGTTCTCATGTTCTAGTCAGTTTTACCCATGGCCCAGAGGAAACATCAGTGCCCCCACAAATTTCTTCATGTAAAGCAACTGCCTCTTTTTGCTTCTGCCTTTTCCCCTTATCTTCTACCTCTCCTTCTTTACATAGGTACAAGATAGTCTATGTTCTGTAATATATATTTTTTGAAAATTGGTATATAAAGTGTTTTTAAAGATTATTCTTCCCAAATGTAATAAAATAAATCTTACTTTTTTGTGGTATTTTACTTCTGAGGCCCTCATTCAAATATTTTAATGTATTTATGTTTATTTTATTAATAAATTTTAAAAGTTTTATTTTTGCTATTTACAAATGATATTTATAGCTTCAGATGTAGTTGTATTACACTGAGTTAATTGCTCTGAGCAGCAATTGTTTCAGCAGTCAAAAAAAACAATAAACTTCTTATTAGGTTATTGTTTCAAAAGGATGGATACCCTATACGATTCATCCAGAAAAATACCAGAGTTTTAAATGATCAAAATATGAGTTTTGTCGAGACATAGAGTGAGAGCAGGTTAGTTTCTCATCCCATCAGAGAGAGCGTTGACTTTGGTAGTAATATGCAAGACAGAGAGAGAGAGAGAGAGGCAGGATTCTCATGTGCATTCAATATGTCACATGTTTATGCTAAATGCAGATAAACTACAAATTACTAAGCCTTCCTAATTAGCAAAAGTATAATCAACATTACTATTTTAGGTGAAATAATGTATTTACTGAGAAGTTTCAATAAATAGCAGGGATCATTATTTCCTTTTTAATATAAGTCCTCATAGAATTAAAAAGAAAACAACTTTTATTCTGTTGTTTACTAGGCTTAGCTGCAGAAATAGTGTACAAGGTGATTTTATGGCTGAAATGTCAGAGAATTTTGATAACCACCATCTTCTCTCAGCGGCTACTTAGCTGCTTGTCTGCTGGTGGGTACAGAGCAAAAAATGGATGGAATGCCAAGAGGAAACACAAAGTTTCTGATTAGTTAAAGCACGGCACATTCATTCTCCTGAAGTTTACACAGGAATTGAAATAGACTCTTCCATAAATAAAGTCTTGCTTCCAGACATTTCTATAATTAACAGCTTATAGTAGAAAGAATGGCCTCTGCACAGTAGTTCTGACTCCCCCAAAATGCCTCGCCCATACAGATGTCATCCAAGCCCTGACAGAGTCTTGTACTTGCCTTTTGAGACTTTTATGGTCCTTTAATTTGGCTTGTATAGCCTCTTCTTTCCTTTTTTTTTTTTAATTTCCTAAATCCATGAGCTGAAAAGGGGTCACAGTTTTTATTTTCTTGTGAATGACGTGTGCATAGTTTCTTCCCCATTATTCTGTCAGGGCTGTAGGAAAGAAAAGCCTCCCTGTTCTGAAAAACCAACCTAAGCAAATGAATCATTTCACTGACAAAATGTCTGTTGGGGACAATCAATGTCTTTCCTCTTATCATTCAGTTAACAATGACACTTAATCCTTAGCATTTACTGAGTGTAAAATAAAGGTAGTTAATTATTTTATTACCAATGATTCCTCCCTGAAAATCTCCCTGCCCCTGACTTTCTCTTCCCTCTTCTCCCCTTCCCCACTTTAAAAAAATATGTATGTGTTTGTGTGTTTGTGTTTTTCTTTAAGCAAACTGTTATTGAGTTCTTATCATGGCAGAAGTTTTGCTAGGGGCTCAAGATACGAAGATGACTACATCATTTCTCCTACAACTAAGGGAGTGGCAGCCTGGTGAGGGATGCAGATATACAGGCAAAGAATTATAATATTCTGTGAACATAGGAGGTGAGAGAAGCATGGACAAACATAGCCAAAACATAGTCACAGAGGAGGCATCAGTTAGATCTGGCTATGAAAGTGAACAAAACTAGTGAAGAAAATTTCACTGAGTGTAGAAATTTCTAAAGCTTTAATTATCTATTAAAGTCTTAAAGCCTTTAATAGATAATTTGCAAGTAAATAAAGAAGTATAGGAAGAGACATAAATGAAAGTATGTTTAGGCAATGGATGGCAGCTAGAATAGTCTGCTTAGAAAAACAGGGTAAGATGAGTGAGGTTGGGTTGAAAAGAGGGCTGGAAATGGGTTCGAAGCCAGATTGTTAAGGGCTTTGTGGGTTTCTGGAGCTTGGGAACTTCCTTCTCTGATGATGGATTGTCACCAAAGTTTTTTTCATCAACAGTTGCCATCAAGTCGAATCTAGGACAATAGTACATAAAATCCATTAGGGCACGAACTTCGTTTCATTCACTTCTAAATCCCCACAACAGAGTAGAAAGACACTAGGACGTACATACTTTACAAATGTCTATCGTGAATATTACATGAGGTCAGTGTGGCAGTGGAATTGCTGATGGAAAATGTCAGCAATAGGCTCACCCCAAGGACACAGTTGCAGCAATCTAGGTGAGAGATACTGACAACCCCACCTAGGGCAGTGGGCATCAGTTTGGTGTGAGGTATGAGCTGGGGAGAGATGTGGCAGGTAGTATGGACAGGGCTAAGTGGCTGATTAGGCCTGGGACCCCAGTGAGGAGATTAAAGAGTTATACAAGGAGACTGCAGTCACTTTCAGACAAGATAAGAAAGGGAAAAAAATTACAGGCTTTGGGGTGAAAACGATGATTCTTATTTGGGTATATTCTGTGTCTGAAGTTCAATATCATATATCTCTCATTAAGATGATATGTAGAGATGTTAAACTAAGAACCATCACACCAGGGTTATTAGCCAAGGTCATAGGAGCAAATGAGATTCCTCAGAAAGAGGCTTACGCAAGAAGAGGGTCACTATTTATGGGGAAGATAGAGAAAGATGTACCAGAAGGAAAAGATGGCCAGAAGACTAAGGGGGAGGTCTCAGAGAGAATGTCCAGACAGTCCATTTTCTCTGCTCTTTCTCTTCCTCTAACAAGAGAAACAGGACTAACATTTTTTTCTATTGATCTGTGAAGGCTAATCCATGTCAGACAACACAGTCGGCAAAGGAAATTTTATCTTCTGTTATCAACTCTTGATAAAGTTGAATGACTTAGGATTTTAATGATAGCTGATGACCAAACCCAACATTTTTCATTAAAATATTTAGCAGGCAGGAGACTAAACATAGAATTAGTGAAGGAATTAAAATACAGAACAAAATTTGCTTATTTATTGCTGCCAGCTTCTGTAGCTTGCCATGGAGAATTTTACACTGCTGAATGTAAAACCAGAGCTGGCACAGTGTGTGGAAATTTATCATGGCTATGACTAGTTTCTCATGTTAAAGGCATTTATCCCAAAGAAGATCACCTGGGCCAAAGCCAGCAGGACACTCATGAAACAGACACATATAAATGACCATGAATTTGCTCCATGCACGGTGAGCAGCTGGGTTTTCCATCTTTTGTATTTGTTTGTTTCCTGAGAAAAACTCTTTGTGGTGGTAGGTGGGGGGGCGACGGATCTCTCTCTTCCTCTCGCAACTGCTGGTTGGTCAGAAGCGATGTTTTATGGCAGAATTAATATTTCTAATTTCTAATCCCTTTATATGTATCCACCCTGACTTCTGTCTATGCCATTTTTGAAATCAGAGTTGATTCTAGATACAAAAGATCAGTGAATAGATGAAGATTATTACATAGGAATTTTGCTTAACTAGTATATGGAAGACTGATGATCAACACCCCAGCTTCAAAAGTTTAGAGCTAGACCATTCACATCTTATTTGTTAGCATTTTGATATTGTTTCTAGGCCGCCTGCCTCAAAATATGGAAATTTAACGCCAGTTCCCAAAACCTGTCTGAAAAATTTATAGGTAATTTCCTTCTTCCAGAGGTTGTATATAGATTTCACAGTCTGTTGTGATCAATTACTTTAATTTCCATGGTAGAAAGTACTTCAATGTAAAGTTAATGGCTTCTGTAACTAAATCCATAAAAATAATTACTTTATTGAAACAAAAACACAAGAACAGAAAGAGTCCTCATGCCTAAGTAAGCACATACTTCTTGATATCAGGTAAATAAGTAGAATAGTTGGGATATTTAATTTTAAGTTGAGATATTTAATTTCATCAAATTTCTAAGTTTTAATGAAGTGATAAAAATATAACAGAAATATTTTCTGTAGTTTATTTTGTTGACATTAAGTAACCAATATCAATTTGCAATTGCCAGAGTAATATTACCTTTTTTTCCTATTCTTAATTACATTCTCATTACTGTCCTTTTTAAAAGAATTTTCTCTCTTAATCTCAAAGAAACTGCCATCTATTTCTCTTGTGACCATCTCCTACGGAGAAAACTGTTTGTCTTGTTTTGCACCCTTCTCTCTGAATCACTTGCCGGGAGTTCTGGCCACCTCAGGTCTCCCCTAGCAGTGTCATTGTTGTAGCATTTCTGTGTAGAAGTGGCTCACAGATAGAATGACCTTAGAAGGGGATGCCAGATTTCTCCTCTTGAAGTTTTATTTTCATAGCAAATGCATTGTGTTCATTTAATTGTTTGTTTGTTTGGGAGAGAGAGGGTGAAACCTCCTCTGTATCTTGGGGTATAGAGGAGGTTTATGCAGAAGCCTCAGCAGTGTGGAGCGTGTGATGCAGTTGTCCTCTCAGATCCCAGTGTTGCAATTGTCATGTCTACTTCTGCTCTGGGATCTCTTTTGAATGTCCTTAACTGCCATGTCTTATCTCATTTTTCTATTCAAATATAGATTAGTCTGGATTGAACTCAAGACATTATGCTCTTTTCATGACCTATCAGGCTCCAATAGTAGAATGAATACTCTTCATTCCATAAATACTGGCTACAAGGTATGCTTCTATGAACTCTGAAAATCTTTTATGTAGTTTGCTTTTTAAATCCTTTTTAAGTTTTATTCTGTCTTTACTGAAATTCACCTTAGGCATTGCATATGTACCATACTGAGGACAAAGTTAGTGAAAGGCATCTTGCGCCATACCACTCGATTCCTTCCTCCTCTTCAGCAATTACTCATTCCCAATGGACTGGCTTGGATATCTCAATCTCCCTTCCCATTGGATGAGTTCTTTCTTTAAGGATGTAAGATAACATCAAATTAATTCCTGTTCCAGCTCCACCTTGCTCTTAGTCTCAATGCTAGTGTGAACACTGATCAGTTTACAAACAGAAGCACCACCCACTTCAAGTAAATATTAATTCAAAAGGCAAATGTGTAGAAAAATCACTGTATGCACTGAACATAAATAGATTATTTTTGCTTATTGTTTGTTTATATGCTTCATATAAGGAATATGTACGTACTAGCTTTCTTTCATCCACATGGATTATTGATCATAGTGGTAAATGTGATCTCAAGATATTAACATGTTTAGTCATCTGTCTACTGACTAATATTAAGAAATTATAAATTATTGTCATTATTATTATTCCTAGTGTTTAAAAAAAGGAGTAACTGATTCTATGATACAGGTCAGAAAATCTACCAATACTCAAATATATATACAAAAATGGAAACAAGCACTTCACAGGCAATTAAAAGGATGATCAACCAATGTCAAATGAAAAAACTAAAGCAACTTAGTAATGAGTCTGATGTTCTTTATTCAAGAGGAAACATCCATGGAGTAGAGGAGCGCAGTGCCTCACAAGCAGTGGAGTACTCTTCCTGAGGGATTTGGGGCAAGAGAAAGTTTGAAAGAGCATTAGCAACCACATGCAAAAACAGGTCTTGATTGTCCAGAAGGTCAGGGATTTCCCTGCAAGGCTGGCAAGTCCTGTTGTCTAGAGTAAGGTGAGCTAGAAAAAGCTGAGTTGGATGATTGTGCTTAGTCTTAGGATGATTGTGCTTCCTTGACAACAAAGCATTTCCAATAAGTGTGGTCTGACCAGGTTTAGATATTAACATGGTGGGCTAGGTCACTGGGGGGCCTCCATCTTGTGGATTCCAATATGTGAATTCACATAATCACCAATATTAATATTGGTGAGGCTAGCAGCTTTCCCCTTCTCTCCCTGTGATCCTCCTCTTACTGCCTTTCTTATTCCTTTATCCTACTCCCTACCCTTTTCTTATATCTTATTGTTTTTCTTTCTCACTTATTTTCTTCCTTTACATTTTCACATCATATATTCTTCCTCCTATGGTTTTCCAATTTTTCTCCTTTCTTTTTTCAATTATATTAACAGTCAAATTAATATAGAGAGATAAGTGATGGGGGAAAATTGTTCAGGAAAAGAAGATAAAGTTTTGCATGTGTATATGTATATCCACTATGTGTTCAGGGGGATAACAATGGAGCAGGAAACAGTATGTTTCCTGTACAGAAATCTACCACTCACATTTTTTGGTTATTTTTGTTTGTTTGTTTGTTTGTAGATTTTTGGGGGTATGGGGTTAGAAAAGGTCTCTAAATGAAATTGGATTCAAAAACATTAAAATACTACTATCTTTCTTGACATTCCTTCTTATTAACTATTATAGTTTTCATTTTTATTAAATCAGTTATTATACTCCTGTTCAAAGAACAATGTTGGCAAGGATGTGCAGCAAAGGGAACTCCATGTACTGTTGGTGGGATTGCAAATTGCTGCAGCCATTGTGGGAAACAGTATGGAGGTTCCTCAAAAGATTAAAAATAGAAATGCCATATAACCCATTAATTCCACTCCTAGGTAGTTATCTGAAGAAAAAAAAACAAACACTAATTCAAAAAGATATATGCATCCCTATGTTCATTGCAGTGTTGTTTACAATAACAAGGTATGAAAGCAACATAAGTGTTCATCAGTAGATGAATAGATAAAGAAATTGTGATATAGATATATAAGATCTGTCTGGAAAAAGTCCCGCCATTGCTAACATAATGAGAACAGTTTGCGCAACATAATGTACCTGGCAGCCAAGAAGAATGGACTGGAATGCACATGTATGAACAATGATGACTTCACTGTGCCAGTCATTGAGGATGGTGGATGTCCTTGAGTGAGCATTTGTACTGTGTGGCCTTCCCATTCCAAATGACTGAGCAAGTAGAGCAGTGAATCTGCATCAAATTTTGCATTAAGCTTGAACATTCCTCTGTGGAAGCTATTCAGATGATTCGGAAGGCCCCAGCTATGGGCAACTGATGATTGGCAGCTTCATCATGATGATGCACTTGTTCATGCATCACATCTCGTGCAGAGTTTTTGGCAAAACATCAAATCACCCAGGTGACTCAGCCCCCTACAGCCCAAATTTGATGCCCTGTGACTTCTGGCTTTTCCCAAAACTCAAATCACCTTTGAGAGGGAAGAGATTTCAGACTGTTAATGAGACTCAGGAAAATACGATGGGGCAGCTGATGGCGATTGGGAGAACTGTGTGAGGTCCCAAAGTGCCTACTTTGAAGGAGACTGAGGTATCATTGTCCTATGTACAATGTTTCTTATATCTTCAGTCTTCTTCAATAAATGTCTATTTTTCATATTATTGGCTGAATACCTTCTGGACATACCTCGTATATACATATCTCATCCTTAAAAAAGAATGAAGTCTTGCCATTTGCAACAACATGGATAAAACTCGAGGGTATTAAATTAAGTAAAATCAGTCAGACAGAGAAGGACAAACACCATATGATTTTACTTATATGTAGACTCTAAAAAATGAAACAAGCAAACAAACAATACAAAACAGAAACAGTCTCACAGATATAGAAAACAACCCAATAATTGCCAGAGGGGAAGGAGGTGGGGGAAAGTGTAAAAAAGTGAAGTGGAATAAAATGTCCACATTTCCAGTCATAAAATAAGTAAGTCACAGGGATGAAATGTATGACATAGGGAATATAGCCTAGTATTATAATAACTTTGTACAAGGACAAATGGTTACTAAACTTAGCATTGTGATCACCTAGTTAAGTATATTAGTGTTAAGTAATTATGTTGTGCACCTGAAACTAATATAATGTTTTATACAAACTCTATTTTAACAAATGTGAAAAAGTCATTTCTATTTTGCACATGCAGTAGGTAGGCTCAAGGAATTTTAGAAACTTCCCAGTGGTGTGTGCCTGCTGGACACAGGACAATCTGATAAAACTTCAACATGATTTGCTTGATTGACAACAGGATTTTTATTCTGCAGCCCTTTGCACTGATCACTAGTAGCTCCATGCCTAAACATGGTGCACATACACCCTCTTTGATATGCATTTATATCCACATGGCCGCACACTCTTCACTGATTAAAGAACAAGATGACTGCCCCAGACTGGAGCTGATGAGAAGCCCATTATGAGTCAAGTGAGTCTAGGATACATGTGAGATCAAAAATTGCATTTGGTAAATTATTTATAAAGAAGAATGCCAGGATGTGAACATGAATAAAACTGACACACTTTCAAATTGAACCAGGATGGTTAAACACCTAGCAGAGCTGGGATCTTATTGGTTCACCACTTCTCTTAAGAAAATACAAACATCCAGAAAGAAGTTATAGTTATTCCAATCAGACTTGTAGAGACTTTATTTATGTATGAGTTTTTTAAATGCCTTCAGGTATAACTGAGTTGAATTCTGTTTAAAAAATTAATCAAATTAACTTTTTCTGGAAAATTTAAAGCACAGTGTTATTAGTAAGTGGGGTTAAGGTCAAAATTCCTCTTTGCCTCATTTGGGAAAATCTCTATTTTGTGAAGCAAACAATTTTTGGAAAGAAAAAAGTTTCCATATTAGATAGCTTGAAATTCATTTATAAAATGCAAATAAGAGAACAAAACCATATTGATAACTAAAATAGAATTTTATCTCCCTTGCATTTAGGACAAGGTCGGTTAATCAGTAAGTGACTTTGGCAGTGTTACAAAGAATGTTTCATGAGGCCTTTCATTTAGTTCCTATCTTTGTTTTATCCACATACTTCAGAGGTCACTATTTCTTTAATTTTATGTGAATATTTTTATTATGTAGAAGTAGAATCAAAATAGATAAAATATTTTTAAAAGGTAATGGAGCATTAAGATAGTATTCAGTGACAAAGAAATGAGACTCATGTTTTGTGGCAAAAAATAGTAAGTTCTGGAAACAAAATATACTTTGAGGTACCATCTGGTCAACTCCAAGGTAAATTTAAGTTAATTCAAGCAGTAAAGTTAAAGTCTAGCTTCTTTCCAATGCTATTCAAAATCCTGAAATATCCTTGAACTTTAGTATCTCTATTTCTAATATATAATACTATTTCAAAGTAGCCCATACTCTTTAAGACAATATTTTTTAAATGTGATGAGCCTCAAGAAATATATTCACAGAGTAATTAGGATTATAAAGATATTCACTTAGTAACATCTGCTAAATTCTACCATGTTAAAATGGCTAACATAACAAAGAAACCAGAAGAACAAAAAAATGGGCCTATTAAAATGTATATGCTGCCAACCTGTGCCTCAAAGTAAAATTAGAGCAATCACAGATATTACTGAATAGAAAACTTAATATAGTGGTTGGTCTATAATAGCTGGTTACCTAATAATCTATGTATTTACATATTTTTATATGAAATATTTTATTCCTTTCTATGGGTGCATTTTCTTGTTATAATGATGCAATATGGGTCTGGCAGCATTGGCGGATCCCTTCAACTGACAGTTTAGAAAGAAATAGAGTATGCAATAAGCACGGTTAACACGCATTTACATGAAAAGCTAATGTGTGAAATTTAAGCTCACCTTCTCCTGAAGATTAGTCTTAATAGCAGCACTTTCTTCATACAAAAGAGTGTATCATAAGGTCACACAATTCTTGTGTGACCTTCTTGTATCATAAGGTCACACAATTCTTGTGTGACCTTCTTGTATCATAAGGTCACACAATTCTCCTGAGGACCCAAAATCCTGAGGCTGGACTCCCAGATCTGATGCCTTTGTATTGAACAAAATCCATCTTCCAATTGCACTCATGTTTGAAATCTACAATGTCAACTTTTACAATAGCAGAAAAGGACAGGTTCCTCTAGATAAAAGAGCAACTAGTAATAGGATAAGCTTGTATAACATCATAGCCATGCAATTGAAAACATCTTAACCACACATTTAGATTGGTAGATATTCAGTTAATTAGTCCATTTAAAAATTTTGTTAAACTAGGGAACTGTGAAATAATGCATACATAATATAGACATTTTATATCAATATAAGATATTTATATATGCATTTTCCAATTTCCATCTGAGATCAATAACTTTTCTTTGATAAGGGGTCTAGTAATTGGTGTTCTTGCCTTTTTTGCATAATCTGCTCCTATAATTTATTACTTATAATTTTTAAAGTAATGTGAGCCCTTGCAGATAGTTATGATTTGTTTTTAAAGTCAAATATATTAAGGTATGATTTCTTCAAATAATAAAAACTGCCATTTTCTTTTTCACATTCAATTTAATAGTGGCTTTATGTCAATCCTCTATAGCAAGCATTAAGCTGGTGTTCATAGAAACACCTCAGTCAGTTTTTGCATCTTTATTTGAACACTTCACATTGTATACATTAAAATAATATTTATGAAACTAAGTTCTACAGATCATTTACCCATAGGTATGGACATAAATGTTTCAGATCAAATAATTTTTGGCAAATGCTAGTGTATAACAAGTTATGCAGATTCTTTAACTGAATCATATTTTATGGCATTTGAAAGAACTCTGACTCACATAAATGCCTTTGGCAACAAACACAACTAACCTAGCTGGTGGGAGCAGAAGTGATAAGACATACAAGAAAGTAACCACAGAATTTAGGGTTCTATGAGTAACAATTAAACTGTTTTATAGTAAGAAATGAGGAATATTTGTTATCCAAAACCTATTGTAGAAACTCTCCTGTAAATTTGTTTTTATTATGTCAAGGCTTCAAAACTCTGTGTCCCATAGGTATATCTGTTGAAGTACATAGAATTGCCCTCATCTGTAAACTGTGGAGTAATTAATCCATAATCACTATATTCTGCATGGCACACAACCCTTCTCAAGGTCTCATCTATCTCTTTCTTCTGTCTTTATATTTATTTTTCTTCTTTCTCTTTTATCTTTTTTACCATATTTGGCCAAACTTTGTCTATAACTGTATTTTTCATTTCACAATTAAGCCTACTTTCCCCAGAGGTGTTATCTTCTTGGGAGTTCTCAGGGTAACGATTTCGCTATGCCCTTTTTGAAATTATAGTACATTTTGCTCCCAAGAGTACCAAAGGTAGTTCCCAAGTGACTCTAAATTTTCTACATAACAGCGCATTTTCCTAATACAGCAATATGATGAATGAATTCCTTAAACATACATCTTTCTACCAAGTTATCTAAAGACAGTTTTGGTGGTGGTGTTCAAACGAGTGTCTTTTTTATGGTCTTAACTCATAAGTAAGGCTACTGGGTCAGCAGATTTGAACTTTTCATCTGCGTATAACACAAAATATTAGTATCCATGAAACTGAGTTCCTCAGATCATTTTCTCATAATTAGAAGAGAGTAAATGTTTTTAGATTAATTAAGTTTAGAAAATGCTAACATTATGCAACTTTCTTGATGAATAAGTTCAAAATTTTCAATATCTAATTTATATTCTGCATCTCTCAAGAAGGGTGTAGTGTTATACATTTCCCAAATTTACTTCATCTGCCAATTCTTTTTTCCTGGATTACCTACTCAATTTTAGGAACAATGAAATACTAAAGCATCCAAGCAACTGGCTAAGGAGAGAGGAGTGATGACCTAAGAACCTTAGCTGGTAGCCAGTTACATTTGAGGAAAGAAGCAAAGGTCAGGAATGGGATAAATATCAAATATAAAGGGAGACTTTATGGTATTCTGAGTAGTTGAGTTGGTAAAATTGGGTCTGAGCAAAATGAAGTTGCTGCTACCTTTTTTGAAGTGTGTTCTTATTTTTACTAATACCACTAACAAACCCAAGATTATGTGTACCTCTTCATAAAATGTGCCACTTATTTAAAACATAGGCATGAAGAAAAGTAGTCTAATTCTCAGTCATGGAGAAATGAAGGACAGGAAGTGTCTGTCTCACTAGTGACAAGTTGTTCTTGGATGTCTCTGAAGTACTGAATGTTTCTAAACCTCAGTTATTTCATCTGTATAACAGACTTTGAATTTGAATATTGAATATACACTGCGATTATTGTGAGCATTAAATAAAATATGCAAAAGTTCTAAGCATAGTGCTTGGCATATAGTAGGCAGACAATAAATATTACTTTTCTCCTTTGTTTATACTCACAAATGACTTCTCAGTTGCAACCATGGCCTATGCCCAGAAAGGTAAAGTTAACCTTTCACTATTTATGTATACTTTAACTTGTTAAGTGCAGTCTATTTTCTCTTGGGTAAAAAGAGTCTTTCAGAGCCAATTAACTTCTTCTTAGAGGTCATACCTTTTAATTTGTTTTTGGTACTAGAAATATATTAGGAAAAAATAAGAAAAATAAGTGATTTAACTATCTGAGTTTCAGGCCAATCAAAGGCAGATATTTATGGCACAGAGATCTGCGTTCATTTGAACTTGCTATTACTCCTTCATAGTGAAGGAAGAGGAAAAGTAAGAAAGTTATGGCCATTTGTTTTCTGTCAGGAAAACTCAGGAACAAAAAAATGCTGACAAGATAACCTTGAAACAATGAGAAATCTATTCTCACATTTCAATACTTATCACATAGTATACCGGTAAGGCCCTTTTTGAATGGCCAGATATTTTCATCCTAAACTAAATAACATACTGAAATCCTGAGTAGCATCAATAATATTGTTAGGTCATAGTTTGCCTTCTTGAGAGATGCATTTTATGTACTCAGCAAGGAACTTGAGAACATACATGAGAAAGTAATTAAGCCAAATAATTCACCAGTTGCTTTAACAACTTGATTGTAGTACTGCTTCTTCAAGAATGTTCAGCTTGCAACCAAGGAGTAATTTGTTTACCAAACAGAAAGTAAATATTTATTGTAGCCCAGAAAAGATGGTTCATTATTTTGGCAATCTATTTACAAAACCATAAATGGCATTTGGATTATACTGACTAAATCCAAATGTTCAAGATACATTTAATGGGTAAGACTTCTATTGTGGTAGAGACTCCTGATGACATTTAAAATCTCTGCAAACTCAGACAGTGCACAGGGTTAACAACTGAGGCTGATTGGTATGTCTAACTTAGAGATTATGATATTTTCTTGCCCAGGAAGTTTTGTTTGCAAATGGTCAAACTGAGTGGATCTAGAGCCTTCACAAATCTACATTGCAGTTCAGGTTGATACAGCGCCATAGTTCCCTGTCTCAAATAACCTTCCAGCTTTGAACTGGCTGCTCATTCTGAAGACTGGCTGAGAGAAGAACATGAAACCTTTATGGTCTAGTGATCATGGGTTGTCCTTATTTGTAACATATTCCCCTAGACCTGGGACACAAATCTGTTTTTAAAACACATTGCTACAGTCTGGAACAGAATGCAAGCAAAGCCAGCCAGATCTGACCAGAGTTTTGGAATCTGATGAAAACTTAAAACTTTCTAGTTGAAATTAATCTAGGCTTTGATGAAGGGTTTAGTTGTTCTATCCCATAATCCAGTTTTCTTTTCCTCCAGTAAACAGGTTATTTTCATGTAAACTCTAAAAATAAAGCTGGGATGTAATTGAGGGTTTATCACAAAATATTTCTCCTTTTAATTTATTAAAAAGATCGAAAACATTGCATTTAGTTTTTTTTTCTTAAATGAGAAACTTTTTACATTTTTATACTCCATGTAAGAAAGGGGGAACAAGGTCAAAGAATTTTCCTAGTTAACTGACTACTTTGACCTCTGGTCAAAAGCATCTAACATTTTTCTGATATATGCTGGACCTGTGGCAATACTCAGAGCACTGGTATATATTAGATTTGATTTTACTGCAGTGAGGCTATTGCAGTTTAAAATAGCCTTTAATTTTTGTTTTTATAAACAAGTTTATCATTTGTTCCCCTCAGGATTCTTGTATTGTATAGCAGTCATATTTTGGTGTGTTCTTTCCCGAATGTAGTGACACTGGACAGCTTAGTTGAATAAGTATAAAAATTATACAAAGTTAACCATATAAAGAGATATACTTGAAACTTTCCACTGTTAGTAATGTGAAGCTACTGCAATATAAAACTTCAAGACTTAAAACTGCTTAACGGTTTAAATCATTCTTTAAAAAGCAAACAGACAAACAAAACTAATGGTATTTAAAATGTCAAAATTACCTTAGGAGGTTTTTAGAGATACTATGAAACTCTAAGCTGCATCCTCAGGGATTCTGATTCATTTGATCTAAATTAGACCCAGGAAACTTGGTTGTTTAAACCTTCCCCAGATGACTTGTGTGCAGACTCATTAGTACAGGGCAATTAGTGACTGGAGTAAAAGGCAGTGGTACACAAGTTGTGTTAAAAAAAAAAAACACAAATTATTTGAGATAATTGGCAAGGAAAAATTTCCATAGTTATGTGTATATAAGGGATCCTCTTCATATTATGTTTTTTGAGTTTTTTTAGAACAATTTCCAAATATTAAGACTGAGAAGTCCTGTATAGAAGAAAATCCATTTAATTTGGTTTAACCTGTAGTTTTTCAGAGGTATTTGATTCTGAATATTTTTTTTATCACATAGCATCTCTAGACCATGAAGCCTATTTTCTCTAGAACTGGGGTGTCAAACTCATTTTCACTGGGGGCCACATCAGCCTTGCAGTTGCCTTCAAAGGACTGAATGTAATTTTAAGACTGCTGGTGGGCTGGGATGGGAGTAAAAGACAGAAAACTGTACAAGAACAAAAATTAAAAATAAAAAAAAAGACTGTATAAATATAACTACTCCTTAACAGTTAAGTGAGAGCTTGGCATTGCTGCTGGATAGAAACAAGGTGCCGGGCCGGATAAAACAAGGCAGAGGGCCAGATTCAGCCTGCAGGCCTTGCTTGTGTTTGCCACCTGTGCTCTAGCATATCCTTTGAGATATGCTGCTAAATGAAATTTGACAAGATCCACATTATTATTTATGTCAGTACTTCATTTTAATGCAATGTGACTATAGCCTTTGAGAATGTACAACTTTCTTTTTTTTATTTTAAGTTACATTTAATTTGTATTTTTCTGCCATTAGGAAAAGTATTATTGAAGTTCTGGGTGTATAGGGAGAGATACAGGCAAAATTCTAAGGAAGCACTTCCTTAACCTTGGAAAATGTTAGCCCAAAAGGAATGCAAAGAATCATTAGTTTCATCTTACAGAAAAAAGGACAAAGGAGGGTGACTTGTTAAACAGCATCTTTTTAGGTCATGTAGGCCAGTCACTAAGCTAGGCACATTGTGTACATTATTCATCTGAGTAGAAGAGATTTTCTTTAAATTCTCTTATATGTACAAAAAGATTATTTGTTGTTAGGAGTGATTAAAAAAAGTAGTTGTGATAGTGGACTTTCACATACTATATCTACTCGTAGACACACGCTCTACATGCCTTTCCCTGTTCTTTCTTCTTGTGCTTCATCTTCGCTCGCTCCAGTACTTTTTTCCCTTTTAAAAATGCTCCTGCGGTCATCACCCAGGGAGTGTGACTGAAAATGTTAACAAGTAAATGAAGAGCCTGCCTTCCATGCATTCTGTGTGGAGAGAAGATTCCCTCACATTTGGTTTACATTGAACATCTGTCTTCTTCCTGAGCTTATGTTGCACATTATTCTATCAATACATGCAAAGAGCATTTTACTTTAAATTCTGATAGCAAGACTGCCAGAAGTAGTCAATTCCCCCCTCATATTTAGTGAAGCACAGCAAAATAAAACTTCACATGCCTGGTTTCAAGCATGTAGATGATTGTATATTATGTACATGGGCTACTTTTCACAGTTGATTCACCTTAGTTGGTTTTATGATGCTGTCACCTGCATGCCAATTAGTACACCAGACATATGCCAAGAAGGAGCTAAAGTAAATCCATCAGCTCATTTCATCTCAGCACCAAGGTCACTGCTGAGCTATATTTAACCTGGTACTGAAGGGCAAAGATGTTCCTTAGTCCAAGAGCTGTATTATATGCAGGCTGCTTACAATAAAGAAAAATGAATATACAGGCGTTTTTTTTTTCTTTTTCACTCAATTCACAAGAGAAAGAAAATGAAAACCTATCATGGATATTTCAGAATTATGGCTACCACTACTAGCATATGAAGTGCATATTATAGATTCTTCCAGCATAATAAAACTCATCATTCATAAACAAGCGCTGCTCATATCACTCTCTGTTATTTCTAATAGTCATACAAATGGTGACAATCATGTGACCTGGAAGGCAGTTGTGTGCTCACTTGGCAGACATGGGGGTTTAGAAAGAAGGAACTAGTTGGGGTCGATAATATTTAAACTAACAGGACCAGGGTCAATAATAGTGATAGTGGAACCTAAGGCAAAAGGAAAAATCAGTAATAGTAATCCTGTCTTTATTTTGTTATTTTGCTCTTTATGGATTTTCTGTTAATTATTTTTTATGTTATTAAAATATTATTTATCTTGATTACTGAGCATTCTGTTGCTCCCAAAATTTTGCACCATCCTAATTTTGACTCTATGAACTAACATTAGTTGAAAAGTCAAAAGATCTCTAGAAAATTATAGTAAAACAAAAAAGTACTCTACTGACCCCCTTTTCATATAAGTAAATAATAGATCTCCAAGTTTCATCATTACTAGCATTGGAGTTTTTTAATGCATAGTATTGGACATTAACATTTTCAGCATCATTGGAAGTCAATAATAGATTGATTCATGGCCAAAATTTCATGAAGGGAGGAATAAGGGAGACATGGCTGAGCTACATAAAATTTGTGGTCCCCCCTATTTAATAGGAGCTCATTTTCAAGGAAGATTCATCCACTAGTTCACTATTTTTTATAAACCAGAGACATCTTTATTATTTTTATTTTAATGAAGGGAGAAGTTTAAAGTTCTGGCAGAAGAGCACATATTGGTGAAAAGGGAGACTGAATATGCAAGAGACTGATTCATTTTTTTTCATCTTTATTGTAAAAGAAAAATGAATAGAAAATTAAATCTGATTTGCATGAAATTTTGCTCAGACATCTTGCTGTGAAATAAGGATGCAGTCTTGATGAAAGTCTAAGCTCCTATATTAGATTTTCAAATTACCACTTTGCTCCTTTTGTGGTTGTTAATATATTCCTAGTGTTAATATGTTTCTAGGTTCTAAGAAAAAAGGCTCCATTGTTGCCAACTTATAATCTCAATTTTCAATATATGTTGTCTCATCCAAATCACTTTATGAAACCTAAGTAGACATATTCAGATGAATTTGATTTTTAAAAAGTATGTAATATCTTGATATTTATGAATGATCCTGCACTTTATATACTTTTTGAAATTGAGTTCCTGAATGATTTCAACATTATATATTTTCTCTTTTCTATTCACTCAAGTGTAAATGAATTCCTGTCTGACACGTAATTACAAGCAGAGATGTCATGTGTGAGCATGTATGAGTGTGTGCATTTGTATGGATATATATGTGTCTATATAGGTTTGTGTGTGTGTTAGCATCATATTTACTCACAACACCCCTGCTTTCATGAGGATTAGAAATTGGAGATCTTATGTTTATTAATTTCCCCCACTAGATGACACACTGCTTCTGAACAAGAATTGTGACTAATCATCTTTGTATTCATGGCTCATAGTTAACTAGTTCAATGCCTGACATGAACACGTAGTGGTGCCCAAGGTGAACTCATCTAAAAAATGATGCCTTATCTGTACTCTGTCCCCAGGATCTTCTAATAATGGAGCAATTATTTGCAAACAGTGATCCTGGAAAAGATGGAAATAAACAGGAATGGCTAAGGAAGGCTTGAGGAAATGGGACCAAAGAGAATTCTCTTGTGGGGGTCTGTGGGCTCCTCAGAACTTAGACATAGTCTGGAGGAAGTCCAGAGCATGTGAGAGTCAACTCAACCCATGGCTACTTCCTCATCTATAAAACCACCTTCACTTTGAGACTCTATCAAAATATATTCCAAGTTCTCCTGTTTTCAGAACATTCTTCCTGATAACATAAGTCAGTATTTATTTCTAGCTTTCGTAATAAACGATTCCCCTTATTCTCTGTATCATAGGTAATTGTACCTGTGTTCAGTTCATGCTTTCTTTATAATTTTCTTCATGTTTTGTTTCCTTAATAAGGTCATAATGTCCTAGTGGAAAGAGTATGTCATAAATTCTTTTTGTATTCCTCACAGTGCTTTGGCAGAACAAGTATATAAAGTTTAAGTAGGTGTGATATTAGACTAATTGTAAGTTTATTATAGTTTTCCTTTGCCCTGAAGGTGCTATGTATCTAGGCTTTTAGAAATGAAGAGAATGTTGTGGTTTAAAAGGTGCAAAATGTATCCCTTACCCAGACTTAACTGTATTAATTAGAGTTCCAGCTGCAGAAGTATGACACACCCAAAGTAGCACCATTTAAAGAAGGTTTCTATACAGAGGTGCTTACAAAAGTGTGGGTGGGGATATAGGGGTATTACAAACAACAGTGAAATAGCCCAGGTCTAATAATAATGAAGGAGCTTTTCCAGTCTGCAGTCTAAAGGACAATGACAGAGAGGTCTTAGTAGGACTTGGTAAATGAGTGTCATGTAGAAAAGTCTTCCAAGGAGAGAAATGATTTTTGGTCAAGACAAAGAGCCAACCCATGACAACTCCAGAGCTAGGGAGCCAAGGATATAAATACTCTGATTTAATGCTTTTTCCTCCTTGCTATCTCTTGCCATGGCTACCTATTGGCCAAACCCAATGGAAAGCTATAGGTTTGGGAGCCTACTACTATCATCTATAAAAGTTAGTCTATGTCGCAGGGACCTGGATTGAGACGTGCAGAGTATATCTGAAGGGGCACATGGAAGACATCTGGCATGTTATCTCTTACTGGAGCCACCCCTATATTTGCACATTTGTACACTAAGGGCATTATTTTCTTTTAAAAGTCAATAATAAACACGTATATTTGAAATCAGTAAGTCAAATGCCTATAGTATGCCACTCCACTTTAATTGTAAAATAGTGTTATATGTCTTATACCAGACATATGTGCAAAAGTGCTGTGGGAGTCAAGGAGGGGGACCAATGTTACTTGGAGAGTCAGCAAGTCTTCTCATTTGTGTAAGTTCTTTAAAGATCCTAATGAAGAAAGGAAGAAGGAAATGCTGTGCAGTGAGTACAAGGTGAATCATAAAGAAGTGCAGCATGACCCTAAAGAAACCATGAATAATGGGGAAAATAACACCTTTGGGGTCAAACTGAAACTTATTTAAAGCCCAACTCTTTCATTTACTAGCTATGTGATTTTGGAAAATGAACAAAACCTCTCTAATGCTCAATTTTATCATCTCTGAAATAGACAAAGTGATCCCCACCTCACAGATTAGGTTTACTGTATAAATGAGATAATGTATAAAAAGATAATTGTATCCAGTTGTTAGGCGCACTCTTTTCAGACTCAGAGACCATTATTTTGAAATTTTCATTTTAGGCTACAAAGTAATAACTTGCTATTAGACTGACAAATTATAGGTAAAAAAAAGACAAAACAAAAACAAAACAAAAAAAATGAATCATTAGCAAAATAACTTCCCAACTTGGAGCCATATGATACCTTATGCCTTGGGTGGTAGATCACTTACAAGTCTGTAAGTAATGCCACCGGTTCCCTTTTGTGGTTGTTCTCTGTTGGCATCCAGTTTTTGTACTGAGTCATTTCTTCGCTCACTTCTTCCTTTGTAATATGTTATAAACCATCAAAAGATCTTCCTACATGAGTTTTAATATATTTTAGGTCTAGCTTGTGTGCATATTAAAGAGTGATAAGTAATGACTTCTAATGAATGGGGTAATATAATTCTCTAATTCACTATTCATTTTTTCAAGAAAGATCTTTCAACAACTGTTATAACTAGTTCAGTTTTGCTTTCTTGGCATTTTCCGAGTAGGCTCATATCTAAAACACTGAATTTACTAACTTTGAGGTGTTTGTGGACTTTACTGAAGAGAAACCCAGTGACCTGGATTTCATCTTGCTTTCAACTACAAGCATTCTTCTTCTGTGAATAACTCTCTTTATGTGCTTTTCTGTTTCTATCTTGGTATGTATGTGTGCATATGTGTGAGTCCATGCATATATTTTATTCCTTTGCTTCCAACCCCCACCTTCCCCCAGAAAAGATCAGGAAACATAGCATGTATCTATTACCTCCTTGGGGGCTTTCTTACATTATATTTGAAAAAAAGATTTTATTATATCTCACTGGATGTTTTTCAGGAATCTTGCCCTTAGTTTAACAGTACACTCAACAATCTACCAATCTGTATTCAGGGTTTAGCCAGATTTAGGCTGGTAATTATATATGAATCAGAGTGCATTCCCTCAAACAGCAGCTCATTTACCAACTTCTAATGCTACTGCATAGACCTGTGGGTATTCATTAATTGTTTTATTTTACTTTATTTTAATTGTTGTTCTTGTACAGTTTTCTGTCTTTTACTCCCATCCCAGCCCACTGCCCCAGCCCTCTCCACCTCCCTCCCATTTCCACGCCACCCTAGCTTTTATGTCCACGCCATGTGTCCTTTATACTTGTTACTGTTAACCCTTCCCCTTTTCCCCTGAAATTCCCTTCCCTCTCCCCTCTGGTGACTGTCAGACTGTTCTCAATTTCAGTGTCTTTGGTTATATTTTGCTTGTTTGTTTGTTTGTTTTGTTGTTTAGGTTCCTGTTAAAGGTGAGATCATATGATATTTGTCTTTCATCTCCTGGCTTATTTCGCTTAGCATAATGCTTTCCAGTTCTATCCATGCTGTTGCAAAAGGTAGGAGCTCCTTCTTTCTTTCTGCTGCATAGAATTCCATTGTGTAAATGTACCACAGTTTTTTGATCCATTCATTTACTGATGGGCACCTAGGTTGCTCCCAACACTTGGCTATTGTAAATTGTGCTACTATGAACATTGGGGTGCATAGGTTCTTTTGGATTGGTGTTTCAGGGTTCTTAGGATATAATCCTAGCAGTGGAATTGCTGGGTCAAAAGGTAGATCCATTTTTAGTTTTCTTAGAAAATTCCATACTGTTTTCCATAGTGGTTATACCAGTCTGCAATCCCACCAACAGTGCACTAGGGTCCCCTTTTCTCCATAACCTCTCCAACACTTGTTGTTTGTTGCCTTGTTTATGATGACCATTTTGACTGGTGTGAGTGGTATATCATTATGGTTTTAATTTGATGAGTTGAATTGGCTTGTGGATTCTGGCTGGTTATCATTTAATTTAAAATTGTGAGGTACACAGCATCAATCTATCATCAGGCAGGATCAAATTTTAATTTATTGCATGTCTAGAAAATTGTTGAGCTTTAGGAATTTAAAGAAGTAGATATGTGTACTAGATATGAAAGATAATATATAAAAATGATAAAATGTAAAAGATCTGACAGCTTTTTCTAGGAACTTTTTCTTGCTTTTGTTACACTTTAACTTTAGGAAGTTCTCATTTGGACTCAGTTATTCAAAATTCATGTAAAAACTAGGTGACCTTTGTCAGTTTTTAGCATATGTGTTGATGATTAAATAATTATGAGTGCTTTGAACATCTTGTTGACACCCTGAGTGAATGTTATACTTCTCTTTACTAAGGACACTCACCATTTAGAAGTCCTTAGAAATAGAGGCAAATTATTTTCACACAATGATTTTCAACTTTTTTCATCTTGTGGCACACATAACGTAATTACTAAAATTTTGCTGCACACCAAAAAAAATATTATATTGTTGGCCAACCTGACAAAAAACATAGGTATAATTTTGATTCATCCACACTGGACAGCTATTGTCGTGTTGGCTGTTGTCATTTTTTATTTGACAATGAAAGGGAAAGAAGTCAGGTGTTGCATGTTTTAAAGTTTTTTTCCAGCACACCAGTGTGCTTCTTGGAGCACACACCAGTTGAAAATTACTGTGTTAAGAAATGGGAAGGAGGACTTCCGGCCAAGATGGAGACATAGGTGGACACACTGTGCCTCCTCTTACAACCAAAATTAAGGATGACAAATATTTAGAAACAAGAAAACAACCGGAACTGATAGAAAATTGAACTGTACGGAACTCCAACAACCATTCATCCAGACCGGTAAGAGGGGCGGAGTCGCAGCAGGAAAAAGTGGAGGTGCAGACCCGGGAACGCAGGCAGCAGTGGCTGGCAGTACCCAGGTGCACAGGCGGCAGCTGGCAGACCCCGGGCATGGGGTAGCAACTGTGCAGACCTAGTGAGGCCGCACAAGGTGGCTGGCTGACCAGGTAGTCCCACATTCCCGTGTGCAGACAATCCAGGTGAAGGGGAAGTGGCTGAAGGGACTGGAATCCAGGAGAGAGCGGAGCAGGTACCATTGTTCACTCTCAGACTCCACCTCCACAAACAGTGTCACAACCCCGCAATTGGGCTGCCCTGCTCTGGGGAATGCTTAAGGTTCCACTCCTCACTATGTAATAGCTGCGACTAGACAAAAACCAAAGCAAAACAACAACAACAACAAAAAAACCCCACCAAAATGGCTCAAACTGGAGAAAAAAAATCAAAGCCCCAGAGCCAATTCCTCTAAGCCATGAAGAAATAGCCAACCTATCAGATCCACAGTTCAAAGCCCTGGTGATCAGGATGCTCACAGAATTGGTTGATTTTGCTCACAAATTAGATGAAAAAAAATGCAGGCTACAAAACGTGAAATGAGGAAAATGCATAGGGAACCAATAGAGATGGGGGAAAAACTGGGACTCAAATCAATGGAGTGGACCAGAAGGAAGAAAGAAACAACCAAACAGAAAAGAAGGAAGAGACAAGAATTCAAAAAAATGAGGACAGGCTTAGGAACCTCCAGGACATCTTTAAACGTCCCAACATCCGAATTATAGGGGTACCAGAAGGAGAAGAGGAAGAGCAACAAGTGGAAAGCTTATTTGAACAAATAATAAAGGAGAACTTGCCCAATCTGGCAAAGGAAATAGACTACCAGGAAGTCCAGGAAACTCAGAGAGTCCCAAAGAAGTTGGACCCAAGGAAGAACACACCAAGGCACATCATAATTACATTAACCAAGATTCAGATGAAGGAGACCATTCTAGAAGCATCAAGGGATAAGGGGACAGTCACCTACAAAGGAGTTCCCATCAGACTGTCAGCTGATTTCTCACAAGAGACCTTACAGGCAAGAAGGGGCTGGAAAGAATTATTCCAAGTCATGAAAGGCAGGGACCTACATCCAAAATTGCTCTATCCAGCAAAGCTGTCATTTAGAATGGAAGAGAAGATAAAGTACTTCTCAGATAAGGTCAAGTTCAAGGAGTTCATCATCACCAAGCCCTTTTTATATGAAATGTTAAAGGGACTTACCTAAGAAAAAGAAGATAAAAATATGACAGTGAAAAGACAGCAAACTCACAGATATTAACAACCACACCTAAAACAAAAGCAAACTAAGAGAACAGCTAGAACAGGAACAGAACCACAGAAATGGAGATCATAGGGAGGGTTAGCAACAGGGGAGTGGGAGGAGGAGAGAGGGGGAGAAGGTACAGAGAATAAGTAGCATAGATGGTGGTTAGAAAATAGGGGGAGGGCAACAATAGTGTGGGAAATGTAGAAGCTAAAGAATTTATGACACATGGACATGAACTAAAGGGGGGAATGTGGGTGGGAGAGGGTGCGCAGAGTGGAGGGGAATGATGGGGGAGAAATGGGACAAGTGTAATAGCATAATCAATAAAATATATTGAAAAAAGTGGGAAGGAATTTCTAAAATATTTTACGTTTTTTCAGCTTTATGATGGTTAAGATGTTTCTCATTTGTTAAAAGTAATTTTAAACATAAGACTAAATACTTATGTTTTCAACCATATGCAAATGCTTTTGTGGAGTCATAACTTTAGGGATTATTTCAGATTTTCATTGCTTTGCTTACTTAATATTATCTAAAATTATGAAATTAACTTTTAATACTCCCCCAAAGCCCCTCTATAATAATGCTGATAAAATTATCCAGATTGACTCTAATTTGGAGTACAATGAAAGAAGTTTAATGTTTTAGTAAAAGGAATTTGATATATTTCTGAGCATTGCATTAATTTGTATCTATTAATTTTTTAAAATTATTTAAGAAGGGTTTTTTTTTGGTTAGGAAAGCATTATATAATACTTCTTGTATTGAAATTAATATTCTATTAATTGAAGATATAGAACCCTAGAGTTTTCTGAGTCTTCAAGTAGTATCTCTTTGTTATTTTATATATAAAACTAATAAATTCTGCATGATTAAGAATAGCTTTTGTTTTTGATTAAATTTCTATTAACTTATGAATTTGACAAATAAAATTTGTCTAAATATTCAAATATTATTTATACGCTAAGTGAAATCTTTGAGTCATTTTTAATCATAACATATTTAATTTTCCTGAGTACTTCTGTCACCTTCCAAGACAAACTTAGAGATCTACCAAAATCTTCTAAGTAATGTAATGAGGCCTCACCCACTTATTATGGCCAAACATTTAGATTTCATATATATTTTTATTATATAAATTCAAAATTTTACTTCTACTGTTTGGATTCCACACACTCATACCCTACTTGGTTTTAAACCATCTTTTTTACCAAGTGGTTTGCATTGAATGATTCTACATCCTCCTTTAATACTATTTCTATCTGACTTATTAACCCTAATTGCCTGACTGATAAATTGATCATATTGAAAACTGATGGACTAACCCATGAGAAGTAGTAAAAATTTTGAATTCAAGAGAATTTGAAAGGAAACCTAGCTGTTTTAAATATTTAAGATACAAGTAAGACTGAATTGAGAAGTCTTAAGGAGTCATGGTTTTAGGAACAAATCAAATAATCTTTAATCAGCCTGATGCAGTTTTATTTGCTTATTTTAAAACAAATCATCCCAAAATGTGATCATATCATCAATATGATAATTAAAAAGAGGAACTCTACTTAATCCTTCTGGCAGTGTTAACCTTTCTAAGTTAATACACAAGGGCTTAGATTAAGAAGCAGATATGGAGTAGTGTTCTTTGAAGGAACTTCTGTGTCTATAGTCAATTTGGGAACAATGTGTGACCCTCTGGCCCCAACTCCTTTTGTAGGGTCTTGGAATTATTTGTAATTAGAATGAGACAATCAAGTTTCCCCTCTCCAGTGAGAAGTCCCATAAGCATACAACATCCTATAATACTTCTTATTTGAAATTCCACTCTCCCCTAACTACTGACATAGGTCAAGGAATACGTAGAGTGAACATAGACTCTCTTCAACAGTCATGGAAAAATTTTACACTTGAGAAAATAATGGAGTTTGTGTGTGATATATTTATATCAAGCAAGTTAGGAAATTCACAAGTATCCTTATTAGTAGCATTGAAGATTGTCCTGGAACACCAATGTTATTAAAAGTATTGGGTTTTAACACATCATACAACTGCCTGCTCAGTGAAGTGTGTGCCTTTACCTAAAGACCTGAGTTCAAATTTCAGATCTGAAGACAAATTCCATATCTCATCTATAACGTACATATGAGAGTGCCAGAAAATCCAGACATAAACTGTGAGATATAAAGTACAATGGACAGTTAAGTGTTATAACAACAAATTTAATTTTATTGGCTTAAGAAAACAAAATTCAAACTGAAATCAGAGAGTTTTTTTAAATTTTATACTATTAGGATCATTACTAGTTGTCATTTGTTGAGTGGAATAATTTAATTTTAATCATGGTATTTTATTAATACTTTAAATTATCAATTCTTTAGTATATAATAAAATATTTTATAAAACTGCTGCTGTGTAAGATTAGATAGTTAACTTTGTGGCAACTAATACTAATAGACTTTCAACTAAGGGGGCAAAAGCATAGAATGGATTAAAAATAGCCTCTTCAACAAATGGTGTTGGGAGTTCTGGAAAACTACATGCAAAACAATGAAACTTGACCACCAACTTACACAGTACACAAAAATAAACTCAAGATGAATAAAGGACTTAAATATAAATTGTGACACCATAAAAGTCCTAGAGGAGAACAGGCAGAAAAATCTCAGATATTCAATGTAGCAATATTTTCAACGGTATGTGTCAAAGAGCAAGGGACATAAAACAAAGAATAAACAAATGGAACTTCATAAAAATAAAAAGCTTCTGCGTGGTTAAAGGAAACATCAGCAAAATGAAAAGAGACCCAACTTTATGGGAAAATATATTTTCCAATGATACCATGGACAAGGGTTTGATCTGCAAAATATATAAAAAACTCACATGACTCCGCTCCAGGAAGAAAAACAACCCAATTAACTAATGGGCAGAGGACCTGAACAGACTCTTCCCCAAGGAGGACATACAGAGGGCCCAGAGACATGTGAAAGAATGCTCAGCACCACTAGCCATCAGAGAAATGCAAATTAAAACCACAATGAGATACCACTTCACACCAGTCAGAATGGCCATCATAAACAAAGCAACAAACAACAAGTGCTGGCAATGTTGTGGAGAAAAGGGAACCCTAGTGCACTGCTGGTGGGAATGCAGACCGGTACAGCCACTGTGGAAAACAGTATGGAATTCCCTCAGAAAACTAAAAATGGATCTGCCTTTTGACCTGGCAATTCCACTGTTGGGATTATACCCTAAGAATCCTGAAACACCAATTCAAAAGAACCTATGCACCCCAATGTTCATAGTAGCACAATTTACAATAGCCAAGTACTGGAAGCAACCTAGGTGCCCATCAGTAAATGAATGGATCAAAAAACTGTGGTACATTTACACAATGGAATTCTATGCAGCAGAAAGAAAGAAGGAGCTCCTACCATTCGCAACAGCATGGATGGAACTGGAGAGCATTATGCTAAGTGAAATAAGCCAAGTGGTAAAAGACATACCATTTGATTTCACCTATAAGTGGAACCTAATCAACAAAACAAACAAGCAAGCAAAATATAACCAGAGATATTGAAATAAATGACAAACTGACAGTAACTAGAGGGGAGGGAGAGTTGGATAGCAGGGGGAAAAGGGGAAGGGTCATCAAGGAACATGTATGAAGGACATATGGACAAAGCCAAAGCAGGGGTAGGATCGAAGGTGGGAGGTAGAGATGGATGTTGCAGGGGGGAGTCTTGCGGGGGGATTGAGACAACTCTACTTGAACAACAAAAATAAAATAAAATAAAATAATTTAAGAAAAGAAACAATTATACTTACAAATGCCAAAAAAAAAGAAACTTAATTGAGTTTGTATAAAAATATTGTCCCAATTAAGTTGCCAAAAGTCTCCAATTTCACAAATACTAAAAATTGTGTTCAAATTAGGATAGAAACATGTAACTTTGAAAAATGATTTCTGAATTTAATATCATTCCTTTCTTACTTTGCCCCCAGGCAGACCTATGAAAAATAGCTACTCAAAAATAGTTCTTTTCCTTACAATGATTCTCTTCTAGATGTTTTACATATTTTTAAAGTAAACAACTTTTGGGAGAAATCAATTATATTGTCAAATCTTAACAAAGACTCTGAAGAGAGTGAGAAATTTTGAGCATAGCTTTATTAAAGAAATATGAATGAGTCCTTGAACCTCATCTCTGCTACATCATCAATTTTTCCCTCTCCAGTGAGTGATTCCATAGGCATATAATAATCTGTAATATCTCTCATCTCAAATACTTTTGTCCCCACCACTCCCAAACCCACCAACTACTGTCCCCTTTCTCTGCTTTTCTATACATTAAAATGCCTAGACAAATTGTTGATACTGTCTGCTTCTGTTTTCTCTCTTCCTTAATCTATGGACATATTCCAAAGATTTTGTTTGTGCTAGTCTGGTCAGTCTTTCAAAGTTACCAATATTCCTGATGTTCCCTAATTGAATAACCTGTTTCCATAATCTAGTAGTCTTTACTCAGTCAGTCCTCCTTATATTTAACCTTTCAACAGTATTTGACTCATGTGATCACTTTCTTCACCCATCTTTCTTGTTTCTCTTCCTATCTTTCTGGCTGCTTCTGCTCAATTTATTTTGCTGACTCCTCTTGTTCTCAGTCTATAAAAGTTGGGGTTCCCTTGAATGTCATTTTCTTTATTCTAGCTACAGGGTTTCCTAAGGACCATATCTAGGCTCATGTTCTGAAATGCCGTCACATTGATGTCTTCCAAATCTATACCTGCAGTACAGACCTCACCTCTAAACTCCACACTTTGTTTTGTTCACTGCTATATCCTGAGAACCTAGAATAATGACTAAAACAACACAGGTGCTCAACAATTATGTGTTGTATAAATTAATGAATGTTCTGCTTTACCCTCCCAGGGTTATTATAAAAAACAAATGAATAAAGGAATATAAAAGTAATTTGTAAACTGTAAATTACCCTGCAGTTGTCAAATAATATATCACTTACCTTGCACATTTGTGCTATTCAAAAGCAATAAGAGGAGTAGGATACAAGGAAATTGTTTAAGTGGATTTCAACACTCTATTCTAGATCTTCAAAAGTGGTGTGTCTCCCCAAATTTAATGTTCTATTTCACTCATCAAACTCTGGACATCAGAGAAAGAGTATAATGAATCTGTACTTAAATGCAAAGAGAAATGCTCCAGTGTTTGCTCTGACAAAGTATGGTATCTTTAATGCATGAGGCCCACAGATTTGCTAGACTCAGTAATCCCAGCTTGAATGACATGTCCTTGCAAAACTAGTTGCAGAGAGTAAATCATTTACAATTCAAATAAGCAATTAGATAAGTTATATTATCCATAGCACTAAAGCTTAGTCCTTTCTGGCTGCATGGCTGTCACTGAAAGAATAAGACATGGATATAAGCTAATAGGATCAATGTAGCTAAAATATATGCATTCTAAAATTTATAGCCTGTGCCTATTATAGTAAATACTCTTACAAGGGTGGTTCTCAAACTTTATAGTTGCATCAGAATCATGTGGCAGACATCTTTTTTTAATATATTTTATTGATTATGCTACTACAGTTGTCTAATTTCTCCCAAATCATTCCCCTCCACCATGCATACTCCCTCCGACCCACATTCCCCCACTTTAGTTCATGTCCATGTGTTATAAGTTATTTAGCTTCTACTTTTCCCACACTATTCTTGCCCTCCCCCTGTCTATTTTCTACCGACCATCTATGCTACTTATTCTCTGTACCTTCTCCCCCTCTCTCCTTCTCTCACTCCCCTGTTGCTAACCCTCCATATGATTTCCATTTCTGTGGATCTGTTCCTGTTCTAGATGTTTGCTTAGTTTGCTTTTGTTTTAGGTGTGGTTGTTAATATCTGTGAGTTTGCTGTCTTTTTACTGTCATATTTTTTATCTTCTTTTTCTTAGATAAGTCCCTTTAACATTTCATATAATAAGGGCTTGGTGATGATGAACTCCTTCAACTTAACTTTATCTGAGAAGCACTTTATCTTCCCTTCCATTCTAAATGACAGCTTTGCTAGATAGAGCAATCTTGGATGTAGGTCCTTGACTTTCATGACTTGGAATAATTCTTTCCAGCCCCTTCTTGCCTGGAAGGTCTCTTTTGAGAAATCAGCTGACAGTCTGATGGGAACTCCTTTGTAGGTGACTGTCCCCTTATCCCTTGATACTTCTAGAATGCTCTCCTTCATCTGAATCTTGGCTAATGTAATTATGATGTGCCTTGGTGTGTTCTTCCTTGGGTCCAACTTCTTTGGGACTCTCTGAGCTTCCTGGACTTCCTGGTAGTCTATTTCCTTTGCCAGATTGGGCAAGTTCTCCTTTATTATTTGTTCAAATAAGCTTTCCACTTGTTGCTCTTCCTCTTCTCCTTCTGGTACCCCTATAATTCGGATGTTGGGACGTTTAAAGATGTCCTGGAGGTTCCTAAGCCTCTCCTCATTTTTTTGAATTCTTGTCTCTTCCTTCTTTTCTGTTTGGTTGTTTCTTTCTTCCTTCTGGTCCACTCCATTGATTTGAGTCCCAGTTTTTCCCCCATCTCTATTGGTTCCCTATGCATTTTCCTTCATTTCACGTATTGTAGCCTGCATTTTTTCATCTAATTTGTGAGCAAAGTCAACCAATTCTGTGAGCATCCTGATCACCAGGGCTTTGAACTGTGCATCTGATAGGTTGGCTATCTCTCGGTCACTTAGAGAAATTGGCTCAGGAGCTTTGATTTGTTCTCCAGTTTGAGCCATGTTTTTCTTTTTTAAAAAATTTATTTTAATTGTTGTTCTTGTACAGTTTTCTGTCTTTTACTCCCATCCCGGCCCACCACCCCAGCCCTTTGCAACAGCATGGATGGAACTGGAGAGCATAATGCTAAGTGAAATAAGCCAGGCAATAAAGGATAAATACCATATGATCTCACCTTTAACAGGAACCTAATCAACAAAACAAGCAAGCAAAATATAACCAAAGACATTGAAATTGAGAACAGGCTGACAGACACCAGAGGGGAGAGGGGAGGGAATTTCAGGGGAAAAGGTGAAGGATTTAGAGCAACAAGTATAAAAGACACATGAGCTATTTTTTGGGGGGTGGGGGGTCTAGTCCCGGCTGTTACCTAGTGAGGGGTAGGGCCTTAGATGTTCCCCAGGGCGGGGCAGCCCAGTCGCTGGGTAGTGATGCTGTATGTGGGGGTGGGGTTCGAGGGGGAACAATGGTGCTTACTCTGCTCTCTCTCAGATTCCAGTCCCTTCAGCTGCTTCCCCTTCACCTAGATTATCTGCGCGCAAATGTGGGACCACCTGGTCAGCCAGCCACCTTGCTCAGCCTCACTGGGTCTGCACAGTTGCCACCCTGTGCCCGGGGTTTGCTAGCCACTGCTGCCTGCACGCCCAGGTCTGCACCTCCACTTTTTCCTGCTGCGACTCCACCCCTCTTACTGGTCTGGATGAATGGTTGTTGGACTTCCGTACAGTTCAATTTTCTATCAGTTCTAGTTGTTTTCTTATTTCTAAATATTTGTTGTCCTTAATTTTGGTTGTGAGAGGAGGCACAGTGTGTCCACCTGTGTCTCCATCTTGGCCAGAAGTATTTGGCAGGCATCTTAAAGCATAGATTGGTATCCACCAGTTTCTGATTCAGTTGGCTCGGGCTTGGGCCCAAGAATTTGTGTTTTTAACAAGTTTTCATATGCTTTTCATTCTCCTGGATGTGTATACTAGAGTGTCATCTCACTTTGAGAAGCACTGCAATAGAAGGTTTACTGCCATGTTCATGGGAAGTACAAATTTCAATGTATCTCAACAAACCTCCCCAAATTTTCTAATATTTCTCAACACTAAGTCATCATTTGCAGTAAGCGACCTCCTCATAGAGAAAATGCTTTTATATTTTGATTTGTCAAGTCAATAAACTCTCTGCCTTGCTTCTTTGACCACAAATGGCATTTCATTTGCTAAGAGTTGTGGGTTGGCTGTTCAGGACTTGCACTCCCTGTGACTGCCATCTGTGTCACCAAGGTTGGGCCGAACCTGTTCAGAGATACCTGTCATTTATTCTACGTGACTGACTTTAATAGAAACCGGATAACATTTTGAATTCACTCATCTCCCAAATTAAGCCAAGCTAAATTAGAAGAAGACTTAAATTCTAGATACCTTTGCTCTGACAAGGAAATGTTTTTCTTTTATTTCTTAGAAAATTTAATCAGAATTTAATAAGATGCTGAGAAGGAAGTGACTAGATTTTTAGTCTCTGACATAAGCGAAAGTCTAAATATATTATTGAATTTAAATTGAGATCTGACTGACTGCCCAGTGCACTATGGAAAACAAGTATCTAAAATGTAATAAATTATACCATTTTTATAGTTATTGTGCTTAGCACAAATAGCAGGAGTTTTTTTTGTGTTTTGGTTTTTTTGGAAAGAATAAGTCCAAGAAATGTGAAGAATTGATGGAAATATAAACAATGCCTATTCAGATTTTAAAGATTTCATTAGTTATTTATAAGTAAGTATATCACAATTGTACTTTTAAAAGTATGACCAAAATGAAAATCAATATTTACTTTAAAAACAAATCAATAATTATTTTCTATAAAGAATTTTTTCACAAATTTATTCAGAATATTTTTCCAAAGACAAATAAAATATCTCCATGCATTTTAAATAATTCAAATTATAGGTAATATATTAAAAAATTTTAGGATTAAAATTATTATGCATGGCAATAACAATCTCAGCAGAGCATTCTATGTTCCTAGTACTATTCTAAGTATTTTATGGGTTTTTTTAATTCAATTAATTCACAGTAAACCTGTGATACACGTGCTCCTAATTCTCTCAAAGATGAGGGATCTGTCCTGGCTGGTGCGTCTCAGTGGACTGAGTTCTGGACTGCGAACCTGAGTCAGGGCACATGCCTGGGTTTCTGGCCAGGTCCCCAGTAGGGGGCGTGTGAGAGACAACCCCACATGGACATTTCTCTCCCTCTCTCCCTCCCTCCCTTCCCCTCTCTCTAAAAAATAAATAAATAAAATCTTTAAAAAAAAAGATGAAGGATCTCACAACTAATCAATGACTAATTTGAACTTGAGGAGTTTGGTTTCACTATCCTCACTCAATAATCTTTCAGTATTTCTTTATAAGCATGCATTTGTTTTTGCAATTTGATTCAGGAAGCATTTTTTCTTTTATTATTCGCACTTGGACATTTTTATAGTAAAATTGAGATATCAAAATCAGAAATAACTTGTATAGTATAGAATTTTTAGGTCAGGACTTTCTCTGTAGACAAATAGACTCCCAACAAACAAATCATCTCTAAATGTAATTATTAGAAATCTACCATAATTAATAACTATCCATCAATGTATAACTGGTTAATAAGTGTACATTTACATATCTATAAATGTAACATCTATATAGCTACTTTCATCTTAAACATAATTTAGCTATGTATTATAGTAGATTTTTCTTACAAAGAGATTAGGAACTAGTAAAGGGTCTAAGAAATATGTAAAACAGTATTATAAAGTAGTCATGCAATTAAAATATAGCATTGATGTTATTATAATGCAAAATAACATTCAGTAATCTCTTTATTGTGTGGTACTGACTACAAACTACAAACAAAAAGATGATTAATGCCAGTAGGATGTTAATTCTCATATTCTGGTTTAGTGGTTTTAAAATATTCAAAATACAATTTTAGAATAATGCAACTTTTCTGCAACGAATGCACTATAATGCATCAAAAATCTGCCCTTTTGATATTTTTTAAATTCACCTTTGAGGAAGAAATACTTGAAAAAAAATTTGATTAGCACAACATATATCAAAACTCTTAATTTTCAGATAACAATGTCTCTATAATACCCAAAACAATATGAGAAAATTACATATGATAGAGACCAAATGTGAGACCAACTTGTTCTTTGCCTTTACTTTATAAATTATATGCTGTTTTATTATTTTTGTTGTTATTGTTTATTAAGAAGTGATAGTATCTGCAGAAGCCTATCATTTCTTACTTCCACTTCACATAACTCTGATTGTTTTCCAAGTATCAGTTTCCATAAAAGGAAAGAAATGTTTTTCATCTCAGTAATTTTCCACTGATAAACTTCAGAATTTACTTTATATCTTGCAATTTATCATTAGAGTTTACTACCAATAAATACTTCAACTAAGTTTTTTGCAAAGTAATGCTTTTTTAAAAAAAAGGCCTTGCAGTTGTATGAGTGAAAATTAATAACCCTACCTAGAACATGAAAATATTTTTCTGTAAGCTATCATAAAACTGATAGTATAGTAGGTCCAATTTTAACCTAACTTGTACCTGGAAATGAGGAGACAGTTCACCCTTGAAATTATTAACAGTATCAGAGGTACTCATTGAGATGTACTCAGGTCAGCCCATGAACTCTCTGTGGAAATGAACCACAATGACTATAAAACTGCAGTTTCCATTGAACAACTTGTTTTAACATTCAAATACAAACATATAATTCACTGTATATCTTTAAAGTTTTGTAGACTTGAAACAACGCATATAAATACATGAATTCTAAGTGACTCTTTGGCTTTTTAATTTATAATTTTGACAATTTACAATGATTTTTTATAGAAAAAATAAAAATCAATTTGGGAAATTTCCACAGAATAAATTCAGTAAAATATTTTCTTGGTAATGTACTTTGTGAAAGGTAATAGCAGCAGTCTCATTCTCACTGAGGAGATCCTAGTTACATGACCTGGTCTGCACTCTGAGCAACGCTGGTCTCCTGTCCCAGTCTTCCTTTGAAGATGTGCTTGGGGTCCATGGGGGGAAAGAGGGATATTATAGATACATTAGTGAGAATTCAAAATGAACAGTCTTAAGCAGTGAGGCTAAAAGTAATTATCTTCCAGCTCATGTTGGCTTTGTATTGATTAGTGCTTTTCTGACCATATGATTCCTATAATTTGTTCTTTTCAATCATCTTTTTATCTGATAATAAAAAATACATGATAAAACATCTGTAATAACATATATTATATAACAACAAGTGATGAAATATCTGGAAAATGCTGAAAAGAACACAAGAAGAGCAAAAAAATTTCCCACCCCTAACATTCAGAGATAACCATTGTTAAAAGTGTGTACTTCAATTTAGTATCTTATTTATCTGGCTGTCTATTTATATTAAAGTTGAGAGAGATAATATCACATATAAAATTTGTATATTTCCTTTTGTGTAATAAAAAGTCATATTAAGAAATATTCTCCAGAACCTTATTTTAGTGGCTGAATCATAAGAAATATTATTCATATTCCTATAAGCAATGAGCATGTATATGTTGACACATCATTTCCAACATTTCTTTTAATAATTTAAAAAATTCTATGCAAAGTTGCTCTTCAAAATTATTTTTAATTATTTTTGTAATCATTCTTATAATTATTGGATATATTTATTTCTTAATTAACTATTTATTTTAATGTAATTTTCTTTAACGTGCCTTTTAATTTCAGATAGTTTTTTTAATGTTTTTTTGTTGTTGTTTAAGATTTTATTTATCTATTTTCAAAGAGAAGAAGGGAGGGATAAAAAGAGGAAGAGAAACATCAGTGTGAGGTTGCCTCTCACATACCCATAATGGGGACCTGGCCCAGGTGCCCTGACTGGGAATTGAACTGGAGACCTTTCGGTTCACAGGCTGGTGCTCAGTCCACTGAGCCACACCAGCCAGAGCCAGGTTTTTTTTTTTGCAGAAATTAAACATGTCAAGTATTCATTTTATTTCAGAGACTATATTGTATTTCTGTGAAAGAAAACTGTAATCAAATTCAAATATACAAAAGATCCCAACGAAATGTAAACATACTTTCAATTATATATAAAGAAGTAAAATTCAATGAAGTGACCTACTGAGTTAACTTCAAATCACAAACATTTGAAGCATTAACACTATCCACCTAAACATTGCTACCAATCGAGTTAATATCTAAAAGTTATATACAGTTTCCTAATACATTGTGTCTTTTAAGATGTGTACAAGCCCACTTTCATATAAAGCATTAATTAAAAATAAAAATAAAACTGCATAGGTATTTATGTTGAAGCAGAATTTAAGAATGAGAATGTATACTGGCTGTAATTATAATATGCATGTAAACACACATGTACAAGCATATATGCGGATTGAAGATGACAATGACATTTTCCCTCCAGTGATAGTTAAATCTCAAGGCTTCTATTTAAAATTTTACCTTGGAAAGAATTTCAGTAGTTAAATGGATCATTAATCCCCATAAAGGATTAACAGAGAGTAACATTCGATTCACATGGTTGAAAGTCAATATTGAGTTTATTCATTTATTAAGTCATACATTTAATATTGTTTTCAATCCCCTTTGATTGCAAGGCTGAATACTAGTACCAGGCTCTTAGAATGGAAGGGTTATGTATTAGAAATCACAAATTTTTCGTTCATATCTATATAATTGTCTCCAATTGTTTTAATCATATTCTTGGCAATGAGTCTACATTCTCACTGAGACTCATAGAAAAAGTTCTTCTAAACCTTTCCCACCTCTCTTGCTAATATGCTAAGGAATGAAGATGTACATCCATGGGTGAAATGCACAGATGGGATTTCATATCTGCAATTGGTAGTCTAAATGAGATTAAGAGTCATATAGCACCATTGGCAGAAAATGAGAATCACACGAGAAATCAGGATAATGGGCAGTTGTGCTGACCATTCTCCTTTTTTCTCAGCTTTCAGGCAGAAACACACTGTAGCAGCTGTCACTCACCCTCATTATCAGGGCAGCCTCTGCCTGGGCTTGGGGTGACACAGCAGGTTATCACGGTCTGGACTGCTTAGCATCCTTCAGGCAAAGACAATAATTAAAATATTCTAACTTCAAATGGTAATTTTTTGGCCAAATGCTGTAGTGTAAGTGGATCAGAATACAAATTAAATTTGTACTACTGTACCATGCCAAATGAAGCATCTTTTCTTGTCATTGAGTTTTTTCTGATGCTTATATGCCATACAAACATGCATATGCGTTTTAGTGTGTGACATATTTACACGCACATACAGCACACAACTCTATATGTGTTGTATCAAAGACAGAGAGGCTTTAAAAAATACTTGTATATGTGTACTATTGAGAAATTGTTCCAAAGCACTTACTAAACATAATATCTCTCAGGTCATATTAAATATAATATGTCCCTTTAGTATTTTGAAGGGTGAGAGACAGTTAAATAAGAAAGAATTAATATTTATAGAATTTCTCTTTTAGCTTAACACAGGGCTAGTATTTTCACTTTATTGTGTTTAATTCTTCCAAAAGTTTATTATACAGGGATTATTATTTCTAAATCATGATTAAACACTGAGTTTCCAGAAGTTATGTAATTTCCCAGAAGGCAAATAGCTAATACAAGCTAGAATTGCAATTTCAGCAGGGTTTTCTCTGATTCCTAAACCTGTGCTTTTCAGATACAAGTTGCTTAAAGTGGTAATTGACCTACCACAGACCTAGAGCTGTAAGAACTTCATTGTTTCCCGAATAGTGAGATGTTCATAAAATACAAGATGGCTACTTTTGTTTATTCCAGAGATTTGTAGACATCAGGGAACTTATTTGATGTGGTCCCTTCTCCCCTTCCCCATTCCCATCCAGTAGTATTAAAACATAAAACACCAATCTAGTTGTTTCTGTGGTTGGCTTAATGTTATTTCAGTTCTCTGACCTTTCGCTTGTTCTTTTGGATAAATTTACATCAGTGGTAGAGTAGTTGTATTTCTCAACCTAGGGCATTGTATAGAATTCAGAGGTCACCAACACAAATGCCTATCGCTTTCAGAGTGATGTGGGAAATAGATTGGACCATTAAAAAAAAGGCAGTGTTGTAAATCGTAGTCTGCAAATTCCTCATAAAGGCATTTAGATGTACTATAAAACAAACAACAATCTTAACAAAATAAAGCACTTGGATATGAATTAATTCAACCCAAGTCTGTATGTTTCGCAACACTTAGTAAAAATTAAATGTTTGTTGATAGATTATTTGAGAACCTTAGCAGTGTATACAACACTAAAATATTATCAGAATTCAGTCAAATACTTAATGTTCCATTTCTTTAGTTAATCCCTCTGATAACAATGCTAATCATTTTCAGAGACTATGAAGCAATTCAGTCACTGATACTTGTCTTCAGAAATACTCCTTTAAACATAAAGTGAGAGGAAAGGGAAACTACGCCTCAAAAACTCTTTCAAGGTCATAGAAGGTTATCCCTGTTTTGCAAATGAGAAAATTTTGTCACCAGGTAAACTTAATGTGCTAGTAAAGATTTCAAATAAACTAAATCACATGCATCAGAAGTCTAGCATTTCAAAATTGATGTCAGAGGTTATGAGGGTTTTTTTGTGGGTAGGGGGTGAGTAGAAAATAAAAGAAACCATCAACCTATTTTGTGGAGACAGGACTGGGGTTTCTAAAGCCCACTCTCCATTGTGAGACCCATGATGTGGGGAGGGTTGATTCAGCCTTGTGACTGGCCAGGATTGTGTGTTCTCTCCTCTTTGTTTGCCCTTCTGAAGGTGTGATCTGTGGGGACAGGCTTCTCTTCCAGGAGAGAATGATAGGGGAAAACTTCTGGGTCAAAGTTTTTCATGTGACCATTTCCCTTTCCTAGAACTCCCCACCTCACCCATGATGTCTGGTGGCCTCATTGTGCATATGCTAAGCAGCACTTCTTCAGACAAAAACCCAGGCTCTATGGACTGCTTTTCCATGTTTCATTTTGCTTTTGCTATTCAACACTGCAGTGTGAATAGATAGGGTTATGAATTAATGCAGGTCTATGGGTTGTTGCTAGGACAAAAAGGCAGGCTTTGTTTGGAAAATGACATTTGTTTTCAGTTTTCCCCTGGAAACATAAGAGCCTTTCCTTTTTAAGCGGAATTTATTTTCCATGCTGAAACCATGGTAAATATTTCCAATTCATTAGGTAAACCTAGTGTTGGCTTCATTGGACACAGTCTGTGCTTCAGGAAATCCCTAGGAGGCTACTGATGGGGACTCTTTGGCTGAGCACACATTCATGTGTTACTGTCTTCTTATAGGAGGCGATCGAGATCGGATGACAGCAAATCATGAGAGCTACCTCCTCATGGCGAGCACCCAGAATGATATGGAAGACTGGGTGAAATCCATCCGCCGAGTCATATGGGGACCTTTTGGAGGAGGTGAGTATACTTTTAAATCATGGAAAAACAGAAAGGTAAACCAAACCTGTTCATCCTTTCTGCCAGCTAATGTTACTATCAGCTCCTATTTCCAAATGGATTAATGTTAAAATAAAGAGTAAACTATTTCATTTTATGGTTAGACACATATCTAAGTAACTGCTGAGTTTGATATGAAATATCATTAATAACCAGCTTTTCATGAATATCTTGAATTATAAAAAGAGATTATATTTTTCTTTTATTTTGGATTTTTCCATGCCATTAACAATAATTGTTATGAGATTGATACCATAAATTTAGATTAATTAAGAACATGTAGGTATGAGGAAAAAAAATTGACTAGTAGCTTTGGAAGAGATCCCAACCTGCTAGAAGCTCACAGATATAATGAGGAATGGCAGAGCTTTGAATGAAATTCTGATGATCACTGGAATGAAAAAATGCATTGAGATCAGGGAAGTATTTGTGAATTTGATAATAAGTTATAAAGAGTCTTAGTTCATACAGGGTTGAGAATTCATCAGGTGAAGAGTAAACTAAATGGTGCTGTGAGTAGAACTAAAAGGAGGAAGGAAGGGTAACAGATGTGGTCATTGTCTACCAAGGAATAAAAAATAGAATAATATAGACAGAAAAAACATTTAAAGTAAACATTCCGTAAATGGAACCAATTCAATAAACCCCAAAATATTCATTTGTAACCAACATTGTAAGACTAATTTTTATGTTGATGTACTTTAAATAAATTGTATTAAATTAAATTCATATTTTGTAAAACAATTGTGATTTACATATTTATTTTATATTCTCTTATGTGTATTGTCAGTACCTTGTATACAGAAGTGAAATTTCTTTCCCTTAGCATACATAGCATAGACTTCTTTGACTAACCACTTTATGTCGTAGAAAAACTTCAAAAGCTTTGCTTATAATTTGAAGTTAGGTTGCTTTGCTTATAATTTGAAGTTAGGTTCCAATTAAAATAGTAAAGGTTCATTGAAGACATGTTGATATTTTACCAAGTTAATGATACATATCTGCAAGTTGTTTGTTTTTTAGCAATACCTTGTGTTGGGGGAGAAGTTGGTTCCTACCCAGGGTGACCATTCATCCCAGTCTGCCTGGTCACAGTCTGGTTTACAACTGTTGTCTCAGGCTAATGATTGGCAGTGCTACCTTCTACTCTCACAGCATTTTAGTTTGGGTGACAAGGTATGTGGTCACCATACTTATATACTAAAATGACTGGTAAGTCACTATGTAAAACATTTGCAAAGGCTTGTGGGGCTAAGGTCTCTACCCCAGTGCCTTTTCAGAGGATTCTTCACATCGCTGTCCATGAGAGACTCCTACTGAACTGCTAGAGGTTTGCTGGTACTTCCAGGGCCGTGGATTTGTGGGGAGCTGCAGGGGCCCCTGTCCTGGGTGCCAGATTGAGGGGGAGCTCCGCCCGCAGAGCCCCATCCCTCTGTCATGGATGAAAATAAAAACTACCAAGACAAGATCTGCTTGGGCAGGAAAGGGGTCAAACTCTCAGAGGAGAATGACCCAGAGCCCCATCCTCACTAGGCTTTTATTGGGTTCCAATACATCGGAATACAGGTTTAACATTTCAAAGAAATCTGAGGGCTTAATCTGAGTCAGTGTTTGTCAGGAAAGGGGGTTGCCAAACTTTGGGAGACATACTCATTTTCTCCTCGGACCCTTATCATTTAAATGAGAGCACTCTTAGAAAAGCAGGTTTCACAGGACTTTAGGAATTCTTTCTTATGCCCGATCACCCAGGGAGCCGTCCTGGCAGGTACAGGGCTGCACTGCTTGCCCTCACAGTTTCAGGCCTTAAGCTGATTAGGAAGCAGGAGACATCTCCCAGATGGAAATGAGGACTCGGGCTATGTCAGAATAGCTGGGGGGCGAGGGTCCATCACCCCCTCTTTGCTGCAGCCCCCCCCCCCCAGTCCTTCCATGAGGCCTCCCAAGTGGTCGTGTCTGGCTTATGTTGCCCCTCCCATGAGGAGTCTTACCCGTCATTGACTGCCAACCAAGCATTGGGGCCAGAGATGGATGAGGCAGAAGCAGCACTCCTGCCAGGGAGATAAGCTTTGTCTCCTTAGTAGGTCACGTCCTTGTGACAGAACAGACCCAGATGAAATGAGTCCCTAGGGCTCTTACACAGCCCACCATGGGGTGAGGGTTACAACTCCTAAAACCAGGCTGAACGGTCCACAACAGGGAGCCTGAGATATATCTTTCAAAGTTTTTGCTGTCTCTAAAGACCTTCAAAAACCAGAGGGGGGCCTTGGTCAGGAGCTTTCTGGGGCTCCTTAGTTCTGGAGAATCCTTAATATCTGCTGAAGGAGGTATTTTTGTTGAGTGATTAGTTCCATCAAATGTGCTTTTTCTCTGTTTCCTCCTCTTCTGTCTGTCCTTTTCTCAAGAAAAATTAATGAGATTTAGTAAGCGTCACCAAATCAGTGACTATAAGAGGTCCTACCAACCCAAGAGTATCAGAAGCAATCTGGGCAAAGCTATAAATGAATCTTCAAATTTATGACCCTGGAAGGTGTACTCTAATAGATGATTGGTTTATATACTTTATCCTATGGAATACCTTCAGGGATTTGCAAATGCTTGATTCATATTTACTTTTAAAGAGACGTATTTTGGCATAGAGTACTTATAATAGAAACAATACTCCAAGGAATAAATCTTCTGCTCTCTTAGTTTAATTGAAGAGTATTATAAGATTGCAAAACAAGCATATTTTATTTTTTTAATTTTTATTTATTATTTTTTGAGAGAGAAAGAGAGAGTGAGACATCGATTTGTTTTTCCACTTATGTATGCTTTCATTGGTTGCTTCTTACATGTGCCCTGACCTGGGATCAAGCCCCTAACCTTAGCATATTGGGATGGCATTCTAACAACACAGCACTAGCTAGGGCCTACAAAGCAAGCTTTTAAAGCATTCATGTAGTTTTTAAGAAATCCTTTGTGATTTACCTAAAAGTTGGAATTTTCTAAAGTTAATATAGAATATAGAACTGAACTAAATATTGACGTTAACCAAAGATTCCAAATGTCACCCATATTCATGGGTCTCAAATGTTTGTGTTAATATAGCAATCTCCACCCTCACCATGCTCACTTTTTAAAGAAATATTATAAATTTGAGTTTCAAATAATAAATTTATATAACTGAAAACACTTTCATTTATCTTATATATCGGAATTCACTTAGCATTTCATTGAAAATAAGTTTTCCACTGATTAAGAATATTTTAAAACCACTGTTATAGTTCAACCCTGCATTTCATGGCTTAGCAGGAGGAACAACTTGGCAAGCGTCACACTGTGGGTAACAGAAGGAAGAAGAAGACCAGGTCTTCTGACTTGTGAGCTTCCTCCTGCTTTTTAGCACAATAGTGTGATCTATTACTTCTACTGTGGGGAAAACAAAAAATACAAGTCCATGCCTTAATGATAGTATAGTCTTTATTACATGAAAAACAAAACCTTTTTAAAGTGTGATGATCAGCATTGAGTTTTTCTAGTCCTTCAAAAATAGTGAAATTGACACTATTTTTGAAGGATCATCAAGAAAATGAAAAAGCCCACAGAATGGGAGGAAGAATTTGCAAATCATATATTGTATCCAAAAATATATAATAAATACAACTCAATGATAAAGACAAATCAAATTTTTGACCCAATTTGACTCAACTAAAAATAGGCAAAGAACCTAATTAAACATTTCTCCAAGGCAAATACACAAACCAGTAAGCACAGGAGAAGCACAGTAAGCACTTGAAAACATTATGATGCTTAGTGTAAGAAGCCAGTCACAAAAGACTAGCTATCACATGATTTCATTCATATTAAATATAGAGCTGGGAAATCTTTAGAGACAGAAAGTAGTTTAGTGGTTGCTTAGCGCTGGAGTGAGGGGATAAGAAGGTGGTATGGGGAGGGAGAACCAAAGATATTTTTTGAGGTGATGACATTTTCTAAAATTAATTGTGATGATGGTTTCATATATCTGTGATGGTATACTAAAAACCATGTAATTATACAGTTTAAATAGAGAAATACATGATATATGAATTACATCTCAATAAAGTTCTTTTAAAAAGTTCCTGAATTGCCATAAATACCATATGTAAGAGAACACATTTCCCCTCCTGTCTTTGTATGAAACCTATGATCTGTTAACACTGAATAAAGACCTTTTGGCTTCCAGCCTCCTTCCCACCACTCAGAGATGGTTGCCATTATTGATTAGATGGCATTTGTAAAGACATTTGGAAGGTGACATATCTCCCCGATGTCTCCATTTCTGTATGCTACCTTTGGATATGTTTTAAATGTGTCTCTTCCAGAAAAGACATTTCATTGTTTGTGTTGCAGTTTCACAAGCTGTGCTTTTAAAGAGTTAAAGTTTTTCATAAGGCACCTAAGTTTCCCTTTGTTCAGCTTGCATGTCCATGTAAAATATCCCCTCCTTACCCCTCTAATAGGAGACATTTGATTAAAACAAAGGAGAAACCTGAGGAGCTTACCTAACTTTTTCAATCTCTAGTGAAAATGTTAAGTGCAAATCATAAAATGTAGAGCTTTTCTTTTTATTAAATAAGGAAAATTTAGACAATAAGCCATGAGATAGGGGGAAGGGAACCAATGGAAATGCATAAAGCGGACCTCCTCTTTTAACCATCTAGCCTGAAAAAGTTTGGTATTGAACCTAGATGCCTCAACTTTGTGTTATCTGCTTAAAACCACCTATAAACCATTGCTTTCTTATTAACAATGCTGAGAGGCACATCATTTTTGCCTAATAGTCAGATCCAAAAGTTAGGATGTCAAAACATTTATTTAGCTTTGGAAAATTGAGGGGGTTTGTTTTTGTTTTGTCTGTTTTTTCATTTGTTATTGTTTTACTCTGGGTTTCTTTTCAATCGTTCTTGAAGCAATGTGTGTAGAAGTGCCTCACCCAGGATCTGGGGAGAGTGAGAAGCCATTAATTGTTCTTGAGATCTGAGTGGTTAGCCTAACTTTAGCTACCAACAAAATCAGGTTCTTCTTGCATATTTCTGGCTTCTTATGAAAAGAGTTGAATCAGAGACCTATTAAGGCAGCAAAAATACTGAATATGAATAATTCTCATAATGAATAATTGCATGTGAGCAAGCAGGGGTTAATTAAGAGGCACAGTGGTCTTGCATCTGACACAGAACTGCTGTGTGACCTTGCAGAAGTGACCACCTCATCTTTAGTTTCCTCACTTGTGAAGTAAGAAAATTGGACAGAACTGCTCCAGCTCCAGTCCTTTGACTGATTCCTTGTGTTCTCTCCTACCGATGCTGAGGTCAGTGAAATGTTCTGTGGGCCAAGTTGCTTCCCAGCCCCTGCCCAGCCCTGCCACTGTCTTCCCTTGGTGACTTTTTATTTCTTAGCTGCATGCTGTGATGTGGAGCTAAAAACAATGTTTGAACTGTGGGGCACAAATAACTAAAAATGATCTTTTCAGTGACAAAAATCTCCCTATCTGGGCATGCTAAGCAGAATAATGATGTTTCTCTAGAAAGTGTCTTTTTAGTATTCCTCACAGTTTTGGAAATCTGCTGAATGGCTGGGAAGGAACACAGAAGGCTTGGGGGTCATTTGGGGTTAAAGCACTGGCATTCCCAATCTGCTCATGGAACAGCCAGGTGGATGAATGATTAACCCAGTGAGTCAATTGCTCAGTTAATTGGACTGAAAGGGTTGGTGGACATGGGGGCTGGGTGCAAAGGGTGCATACAAGAGTAGGGGAGAAAGTTGAAAACAAGATTGGCTTTCAAAATATAACCAGAGAAATTATATATATACTATACACAGATGCATATATATACTCATATATATGCATACGAGTGAAGTTGACTTGTTTTGTGGTTATACCTGCAGGTTTTCTGTTACTAAATTTAGATTGTTTTCTATTTCACAGACAGAAATGTACACAAATATACACATGCATGTTTTAATGAACATTTAAATCAGCACTCACAAATAGATTCAATCGCAAAGTATGCTTTAAAAAATTGTGTACAGAAAAAGAATAATTGCAGGAAGGAAGGGGCAAAAAATCTGTCCTCTTGGGGATGCTTTGGGGCTGTTTGGATTTCTGGAGAGGCGAAGGCAGCTGGTTGTAAAGGTGCTGTGCAGACAAGAGCCAGGAAGTCAACTCAAAGTCAAACGAAGGAAAAGGGGTTCACACCGTGGAGTGGCCCTCTCCCTCCTCCTCTCACACCGTTGTGACTGCACCTGCGGCATGTGACCGGCGGACACTGGAGGCAGCCGCAGCCCTGCCAGCTCCCGCCCAGCTCTTCATTGAGAAAAGGGAGCAAGCGCCGGAGGAGGGGAGAGAAGCTCCCTGCAGAGCCGCCTCCCCCACGGATCCAAGGAGTCTCAAGGAATAGGCACTCGACTCTTCTGACGTGGCGATTGCCTCCGGAGCCCGGGAGTTTGAAGAAAGAAGGGAGAAGGAGGAGAAGCTTACAGAGCATCAAAGGATGAGGGGTGCTATAAAAGGAACAGGGGAGCCCTTTGAAAAGAATCTATCATGCACTGAAAAGCTTTCTGAAGGTGCCATTATTCGCCTCCCCTGTTGCTCAGATGAAAGGAACCAGCAAGGACGGTCCTGAAGTATTCCTCAGGGTCCTTTTTGTCATTGTTCTTCTATCCCCTTGTACATGGCTATTTGCTGACCTTTCCAGAAGAATTTCAGTGCCCCCAGTTCCCGCTGAGAAGACAGTTCTTAATAAAAAACAAAACAAAACAATTCCTGCCGTTTGGGAGGTGCTTGCTGCAGTTCTTTTTGCTGTGACATTTTGGAATGTCTGCAGAAACTTAAAAAAAAAAAAACACCTTTAAAAACTCTGTGGATTAGTCAAGAGAAAAGGAATTTTTTTCCAAAGAGAAGTAAATGAGAGGTGGTAACTTGCCCCTGTTTCTGGATTTGGATGATAAAAACCTACGAGTCCTAGGAATCAGCACTTCAAACCTAACAAATAAACAAACATGACAAGGAGTGACTGTGAGCTATCCTGCAAAGGCAGGTCTTAAAGGAAGCCTGAAACTGTCAGGAGTTTGGGCCTGTATGATGCCTGAAGACCGAAATATGGGGGGACGCCCCTCAGGTGCCTTAGCATCAACTCCTTTCATTCCCAAAACTACATACAGAAGAATCAAACGATGTTTTAGTTTTCGGAAAGGTAGGTAGATGATGTTGTTAATGTCCTTTTAAAAATATACATATATTCTTTGATGTTTTAAGGTCAGTTTATGCTCAGCCAAAATGGGAGTTTGGAAACCAAGAAATTAGAACTGTACTAAAGTGATTTTGTGTGTCTTTGCTTATCTATACAGATTTTTCAAGTTTTAAATTGATCAGTTTATTACTGTCTGTGAATATACTAGGTGGGTGGGGCTTAACGAAAGGTGGAATCACCTTGACTGATGGAGAAGGAAACAAGCTGACCATTCTGACAGGAGGGCCAAGGTACCTTGGGCTGTTTCCAGACCCAAATCAAGCAGCCATGTTGTCACCCATTGAAATGGGTCCCTCTCACATCCCTCTTCTGTTCTCCCATCACATCGGTTTGGATCTGGCTGCCTGTGCTTACCTCGCCTCTCCTACTAAGAAAATGTTAATATCTAGTTATTGGTAGTGCTCCTTTACAAGAGTCTTTCAACCACATTGAATGATGCCAATTAGAAGTTGAAGTCACCTTGACTTCCCAAATAGGTGGCATTGGGAGAGGTCAGAGATAAGAACTGTCAGGAACAAGGGGTGGGGAAACAATAATTTATGATCAATAAAAGAAACTAAGGCATTTCTGAATTAATTTATCTAAGGAGAGTTAAAGAATATAGCATAGAAAAAGTGAATGTTTTTAGAAAATGTTTGTGTATCAAAATATTTTAAATTTTTATTTTGCTGTAATATGGGAATAATTAAATACAATGATTATCTAAATTGGAACTAGGTAATTATAATTTTAATGTCATGTACAGTGAGCTAATTTAATCAGGAGCTGATCTGAGTTACATCTAAAGGTTGTTCCTTCTCCCTTTTTTATTTGATCTGCCACCTATTAACCCTCTCTACATAGCAACAAACAACAAAAAATAAGAACAAACAAAATAAGAAAAACCACATAAAGAAAAATATAGTGGGAACTTTTTAAAACTAAGTCTTGTTTTTTCTGAGTCTTTCCCTTAGAGCAAGCAGCTGCAGTCTGACTGTGATCATTAGCATATATTATTAGCAAGGAATTCAGGTGTTAATTTTTATTCCTCTCTCACCCATATCTCACATTTTCTAAGTCTATAGAGATTTCAGAACCGGGTTTTAGAGCACCAGTGATTAGGATTATTGTAAGACTGCATCACTGAGAGGGAAATAGACTAATAGAAATTGAAAAGGCCAGGAACTAATTGCTTACAAAACATTCCCTCTTCTGCTTCCCCCACCCCTCAGCAACTAAATCAGGTTTATCCAAACACTAGAGACCATTTACGTTTCTGGGTTATTACTGTTCATCTGTAGTATGAGATGTTCAGGGGACAATTAATATATCTTTGAAGCCAGGAGCCTTGGCCTTTATTATCTTTTCCATGTTTTCTCCTTCAATAGGAGAGCACAGCAGATCTGTAAGCATCCTAGCTAGCACTGCTGTTCCCTTACGCCCTCTCCCCCCACTCCTTAAATACCACTAAGAGAAGGTGCGTCTGCAAAGACTGTTCCCATAGGCTGGCAAATGGCAATAACTGGAGTGGGGGAGCAGCTGCTCTCTATCATCTCCTGTGGCTATTTTTACAGATTTGTCCTTTCCTCTGCAAAGGCACAGTAATCTGAGGAATGTTCAGCATTTGAGTCAAGGATTAACAGATTTTTAACCCACAAAGCTGTATTCTGCTTTCTGTGAGAACCATAAAGGAGAGGAGGTGCAGGGAGCATTCAGCTGTTGTAAGTATTCCTTTCTTTTCTGCAGAGCCAGTCAGTGCACACCAGCCTGTCTCAGTTACTGGCCCCAGGACCACAGTGACACGCTGGGGCTCTGGGAGGAAGGCGCTCTAGCTGCTGCTCTAGCTGCTGCAGTGCTGTTTCTTGCTGCCCTAGTTATTCAGGGCAGCAGCAGCAAGAAGCACAGGGTGTTTCTGTCTTTATTTAAGCTCTGGCACGGAAAAAAATGAACTTTTCTTTCAACCCTGGATTTTTAAACCATGCCACCTTAAAAAGAGAGGGTTCTTGTGTGCTTTGTTTAATCTTCTGGATTCTCAAGGAGTTTGAGAAGTGGATCTGGGTTTCTGAGTTCCTCTCCCAAGCCTGTTGGACAGCATTGGCTTAAGTCATTTCAATGAAAGCAAAAGGGAGAGGGCAGGGATTGTGGAAAAACACCCAGAAGTAGAAAATGGTGACGTGTCTGCTTTTCCTGATCCACATTTAAAGCATATTTTTTACTGCTGTCAAGGGTAGGCAAACAGAAGAGACTCACCGCTTTAGAATGCCCTCAGAACTGAAGTGTGGGGTTGAGGCAGTTCCCAGAGGCCTGGTGGTATTGGAGATTGAGTGCTTTGAAAGCCATAACTCATTTCTCAGGGCTCCTTTCACTTCCAGACCTCTTCTGTCCTTTACTGCCCTGCCCCTCTCTCTTCCTTTTTTAAGCACTAACAAAGCTCACCGAAAATGTTTTCCCAGTGGTTTTAAAATTCTGGGAAACACGAAACACCTATTAGGCAGAAAACTGGGGATGGTAGTGCTCTTTATGTTCTGGTGAGATAAAGATCACAGTGAGCTTTTACTCTCTTGATTTTGAAACTATAACTTTTTAATCTCTTTAAGACTAATATTTAATACACGGAACACAACCATTCTTTTGATTACCTGGGGGTAGGGTAACACGTGGTGTCCTGAATGTCAGTCTTTATTGCTAGTTTTAATAGGTTAGTTGGTTTAAGGTTATTGTAACCATGAGACAGACTAAAGTAAATTTTTAAACCTGAACTTCAGTTTTTTTTTTCCTCTCCTGAGTTGCCCTGTTCCTGGAGATAAGCCATCATTCATTTCCCATTGTATAGGTAACTACTATACGAAACTACTTAGCTTCTTCCTTCTTTAGATACTTTTAGCTCCATTTCTATTCCCATCACCTTAGTCCTCTGTGTCTCTATTGCTTTATGCACACTACATACTTTAACCTAAAAAGTGACTTTTCAAGACAGCATCTATCTTCACCTCTTTTCATCCCCAACATTCTTTACAAATTTTTACAACATATAGTGTATTTGGAAATCATTGCGTAGTAGGTATTCCTAACCAGTACTGTCAGGCAGTGTTCCACAGCTGAAAAGTTTTTGAGTCTCAGTTGCTCCTAACTGTATTATGTAATGATCAAGACCTTGTAGCCAATTCCAAATATTTCCCAGAGAATAAACTCTAATTCCCTAGACTTCCTCACTCTTTCTTCCTAAATACATCTTCTATGCCATCTCTTTGCTTTTGTTCACTGTGCCCTCTCTGCTATGATGTTCTCTGCTCTGTTGTCTGTCTGGACTTCACATTTCCTCCAGGACATTACTGGCTGCCATTTCTTCATCCATTATAGTCTTTACCCTGGAGCCCTCATATTTCATATATGCTGCCACTTTGCCTCCTTGTCTTCATAGGAATCTTAACGTGCTATGTGCATGTTTGTAGTGGAAAAGACAAGTATTCACTCTTTTCAAGGTAAAGAATGCTCAGTCAAGGATTCAAGATTTATGGCAAACTGATGAATTATAGTAGGATTCTTATCTGTCTTTCTCTGCTAGTCTATGGGCAATGAGAAATTAAAATGCCTTTATAATGTTGGTAGATAAAACCAACATGTTCTTTAATGGTTATTGTATATTATTCATGTTATAATCACATTTATGGGCATTGATTTAGTCAACAGAATGCTACTATTCAAATCCATATCATTTTATATGGTGATATAAATAAGGAACTCATTAATTTATATATCATAGTGTTATAGAGCATCTACCGATGCTGGGGATGAGTTCACGGACTCCTTAGGGATAAAGAAACATAAATAAGCAATTTCTTACTCTGTGATAAGTACTCTACTGAGTTATGGGCAAAGTATGAGAAGCCCATGAACAAGACTGACTATGGGCTCATTTACAAAGGCAGCGCTTTCCCTGAATTACATGAAATCAGATTTAGTCTTTGAAAGTTACGAAAAGACATTTTCTCCTGTGTGATCCTAAGAGAGTGGTCAGCATTCTGAAAAAAAAATCTCTGAATTGAATTAACACAATATGGGGGGGAAGGAAGACTTTTAGAATTATATAGATCTGCATTTGTACCCCAGATCTGCCATTATCCAAATGTGTGACTTTAGGTCACCTAGCATCTCTGAATTTGTTTGTAGAAGAGAGACCTCCTTGCAGAATGTTTGTGAGTGTCAAGTAAGGAAATGCATGTGAATAGCATGGCTTGGGTGCAGATGGTATCTACAATTACTCTGCTGGTCTTAGACCTAGGCCATTGGGTCACTATGTTCACATTATTACACTAATTTTTCCAGGCTTTTATTTTTCTCCTTCCTTTTCCACTCTAACTATAAAAAGTATCAAGATTCTGCAAAGTATTCACTGGTTATTATAGATTTGAGGAGTTCCTTGGTTTAAGTTTTCTATTATATGATTTGTTGGCTACTTAGAAAGTGTGGTGACAAACTGAAGTAAACTTTAGCTGTTTGTGCTTCTGCACTAAATAGAATGTCTTTTATTTTGGTTTGTCCATTTGCCATGGAAGAATGTTCATTTTTTTATTTATTTATTTTTAATTTTTTAAAGATTTTATTTATTTATTTTTAGAGAGAGGGGAAGGGAGGGAGAAAGAGAGACAGAAACATAAATGTGTGGTTGCCTCTCACATGGCCCCCACTGGGATCCCGGCCGGCAACCCAGGCATGTGCCCTGACTGGGAATCGAACTGGCGACCTTTTGGTTCGCAGCCTGCACTCAATCCACTGAGCTACACCAGCCAGGGCTGAATGTTCATTTTTTTTTTTAAAGATTTTTTAAAATTTATTTATCTTTAGAGGGGAAGGGTAGGAGAGAGGGAGAGGGAGAGAAATATCAATGTATGGTTGCCTCTCGTATGTCCCCTGCTGGGAACTGGCCTGCAACCCAGGCATGTGCCCTGACTGGGAATCAAACCGCAATCCTTTGGTTCTCAGGCCCACGCTCAATCCACTGAGCTACACCAGCCAGGGCTGAATGTTCATTTTTAATTGAAAATTATTACAGTCCTGGTGGTACCAAGACTTATGCTGTTACCAGCGTTGCAGTAAGCAGAAGGATGAGTAAAAGCAAATTCTCTCCATGACCCAGCACATGGTCTGTAGCAAGGCAGAGAGAAGAAACTGAAAAAGCCTCTGGGGTCCCTCTGTAGAGGCACTGATCCCACTCATGAAGGCTCTGCCTTCATGACCCAATCACTTCCCAAAAGCCCTGCCTCCTATTACCATCATCTCAGACCTTAGGTTTTCAAACACAAGCATTCATATCATAGCAGTAAGTAGAATGAAAGGTGAATCTTGGAGTCCTTTAGATCTGATGCCAATCCCAGTATATTTCCTATGTCTATGTCATCTTGGAGAATTACCTAAATCTCTCTGAAGTTCATAAGATAGATATATAGCATGCAGCTAGTTTTCAATATTACTTATAATGATCATAAATGTGAAATAATTATAATAATTATGAAAGCACATTCCTCTTTTCACTAGTGTGGAACTAGTTCAGCACAGATAATCATCTACATAAATACTTACAAAGTAATGCACTAAGAAATCAAAGAACAAACTTATCAAGCTTTGCTTCCAGGGTAAGGGGGAGGGAGTATTAATAAAAACTTAACACAGGGGATGATATGAGTTGAATCTTGCAGAATAACTTTTTTCTAGGCTGACTCAAGATGGCAGGACCTACCCTCTAGAAGGAGGCATGAAGACATGATGAATCATTACGTTGAGGAAATAACACACAATTCAGAATAGTTAGAGAGCACTAGAGAGCACGATGTTTGTGAGGAAGCAGCAGAAATGAGGGTGTTCATGGCACTATGCCTGGCACACAGTGAGTGCTCCCTAAACATTTTTGAATGGTGGGAAACAACAGAGGTCACATTGCGGAAACTTTGTATTTCATGAAAACGAGTGTGGTTGGCCAGTGGGCACCTTTGGAAGAAATGAAGCAAAAGAATGCTATGAACTGATTCAAATATTATCAAGATCACTATGGCAACACTTACCCGGATTGAGAACTCTTCAAAAAGGCATATAGGAAATACTGAGCATCTAGCCTATTATAGCAGTAATGAGTTTGGAAAGGACTGGCATGGTGAGTGAGGGTAGTCAAGAAGAGAGGAATGTACATTGACTCTCAGATGGCATGTCAATGATTTGGGGGTGAATAACTGGTACTGATCATTAAAATCAGGATTTTCCTGTTAATATTCCTGAGAATATTCCTGTAAATGATCCACTAATCAATGTGTCTTTTCCCTATGCTGCTAGTTGGGGGGAAAACTCATAACCTTTGTTCTTTTTTTTTTTTTTTTTTTGTTAACTTTAAATTTAAAGTTTCACTGCTTCCTCAAAGAAAATCTTAAATAAAACAGCTTAAAAATAATTTTCCCCCTCAGTTTTCTCATAAAAAATTCTCATGTAGTTTGTTAACTCACACCTATCATTGCAAGAGACACTTAGGATATTCTATTCCAAATACTACGTAATGCGAACTATACATCTACTATAATTCTTGACAAGACTAGGTCTAGAGGAGAAACTGATTTTTTTCCACAGGAATCTCTAAGTATACATAACTACTGTCTACATACTGTAACACTTACATATTGCTAAGTAGACATAGCTCTTTACATTTAAAAAAAAAGTTTCCTTGGGCAGCATGCTCACTAAATGCTTAGAGTTTTTTTGCTTCACCCTTTATTTTTCTGATCTTCCCATAAATTTACATTTTCTCAATGAATGACAAGAGTTAAAGTATGAAAATTAGTAAGCAGACAGGTTCCTTGCTCGATAGCTGTTTTCAGCCACTATGCACACTACACATTATTGTGTAATAGCTATCGTTTTATAGATACAGAACGGCGCCATATTGAACAGTCTTGAACACATCTTGGCTCCACTACTTACTAGCTGTGTGACATCCAGCAAATTATTAATCTTTCTGTGCTTTAGTCTTCTTGATAAAATGATATAATGGTGGTGTCTACTTGTGAGTTTGAAATGCGAGAAATTCAGATACACTGCCTGGCACACACAAGTACAGTTTAGTTATTATCAATTTAGAGCACATACAAAAAAGATATGCTATTTTTCTCACTTTTAGAATTTACTAATTTTTTTAATTAGTTGAAAATGAGGGGCCATAACTGTGATTTAAAAAAGAAAAATAGGGCTGGTATTCAGGAATGAGCAAAAGTATTTTTAATTTTTTAAAGAAATTTTTAAAAATATTTTTATTGAATTTATTGGGGTTACATTGGTAAATTAAATAGGTTTCAAGTGTATAACTCTACAACACATCATCTGTATATTGTATTGTGTGCTCACAACCCATAGTCTGGTCTCCTTCCACCCTCATTCATCCCTTCACCTCTTCCACCTGCTCCCACCCCCTTCCCTCTGGCAATCACCATGCTGATGTCTCTGTCAGCTGTCAGTCTGTTCTCTTTATCTATGAGTCTGCTTCCATTTTGTTCATTTATAGAATTCTTTAGATTCCACATATAAGTGAAATCATATAGTACTTATCTTTGTCTGACTGGCATATTTAAGTTACCATATCATCCTCTAGGTCCATCCATGCTGTTGGGAAATGTAAGGTTTCCTTCTTCTTTACAGCGGAGTAGTATTCCATTGTGTAAATATGCCACAGCTGTTTTATCCACTCATCTGTTGATGGGCACTTAGTTGGGGACAAAGGCTTTAAAGGCTGAATAAATTTGGTTGTGAACTTTCATTCTGCCATTCAATGCTATGTAACTAACCTCAGGTGATTTATTTGATCTCTTGAGCCTCAATTCACTAATGTCCAGGATAGCTCTCTTATATATTCAGTGTAAAAATGAGAGACTATATGTTAAGGACTTAGTACATAAGACATATTTAATAAAGTGAAGGATGTTAGGGTTTTTGGCTTTTAGCGTCTTGCCATATCTCTTAAGTAAATTCTTAACAATAATGGCAAGTGTGTATATAAGATAGATAATAGATGATAGACAGATAGAGAGGGAGAGAGGGAGGGAGAGAGGAAGGAAGGAAGGAAGGAAGGAAGGAAGGAAGGAAGGAAGGAAGGAAGGAAGGAAGGAAGGAAAGAAGAAAGAAAGGAAGGAAGGAAGGAAGGAAGGAAGGAAGGAAAGAAAAGAAACCAAAGTACCCATCTAAAGCAAAACTTACCTTTTCCTTTATCAGCTTCCTAAATTGTTGGGGGAAAAAAGAAATCCTGAGTTTTAAGAAAAGAATGTTTGACTGCTTTTAATTACTACATAAAACCAAACCTTGGGAGTTTGGTTCTCACTTGTAGCACACATAGAGGTTGAATTGGATCACCTTTATGATGCGGACTTCAACCAGCAGGGTCTGTGTATTGTGGATGCAACGAACAAATTCACAGGGACTGCAGAAGTCCTTTGGAGAAAAAGGGATTGCATGGCCACTCTCTGAGTGAGAGAGCACCTCAACCCTTGCCTGGACAAGCTTTTATTGCTTTTCTGGGTACATTACATGGAGATAGTCCTCATTCACTATGCACAGGTTCACTTTAGGTGATTATCTTTTACAGATAACAAAGGAAAGGATGTTGCAAATGCAAGGGGAAAAGTGGTTGAACTGGTTACACTCCATCCTTGAGAGGTTAAGCACAGACTTTAGGAAGTTACTTTAAAGACAAGCAGTAAACATTTCCTGTCTCAATTCAGGGTGAGTGAGTTTTGGTAAAAAGAAAGTCTCAAAGCAGCCTAGGTACAATGCAGGCCTGGTTCCCCACAGGAAAATGGATACGTGAGCCCTGTTCCTGTGTGCCAACTTGCTCCTGCTAGTTTTCTGAATCAGGGGCTGGGCTACATTCGCCATTGCCATTTGCTATACTGTTAGTAGATTTTTCTTTTGGATTTAGAAAGAAAAGTTAGTAATTTATCAATCCAAAGCAATAAGTGAAAAATCATAGATACTTAAGATTTATTCCCATGTATCACCATTATTGTTAATAATAATCTATAAATGCCTTTGAAAGGCTATTTTCTTAATTTTGTCAGGATTGAATCCAAACATCCCAGGCATATATATAAGCATCACTTTAGTTTCCAAAGAACTTCATGCAAAGAGTCAGCGTTCTTCATTCATAACCAATTTGCAAGCTTTGTTATTAAAATACTAGAATATCTTCAAAATGATTATCATCATTGTATGGATAAGAATTTTGTGTTGTCAAAAATACAAAAAGCTCATCTAACAGTGTAATAGAGTGAAAGCTCATGTTGCTCACCACACGACAGCCAATAAGTCAAGTGACAAGGAGTTGGGGCAAGGAAAGCAACTTTATTCAGAAAGCCATTAAACTGAGAAAATGGTGGACCAGTGTCCTAAAGAACTATCCTGATAAAGTAAGGAACTCAGGCTTCTTTTATGTGAAAGGAAGGGGGAAATGGATGGGGTTTAGACAAGGAGATGACTGAAGACCTCAGTCACCTGGGTGACAGCAAGGGTCCAAGGTGGATGGGGAAACTTCTTTGCTTTTGGTTAAGAAATACTGGTCACCATGGTTTCAGTTATGATGTTCTTATAAATCTTTTGATAAGCAATCATTATTTTTGTACATACCTTCCTATCCTCTTGGGAGGTATTAATAATTTTAAGCAGGGAGGTTGCTTCAGGAATTCCTGGTTTAGATTCCTTTTATGATTAGCATGTCTATGTGCAGGACTAAGCAGAAGTTGCTCACTGACATCTGATGGAAACTGGACATGCTCAAGCAAGATGAAGTCAGAAAGAATGATTATTTTATTTTATTACAATAGTAGCTTAAACACACAGGGTATTACTTTTCTCACATTAAAAAAGAAATCTGGGGGAAGGTATTGGCATGAATTAATGGCTCAATGGTTTCAGCTCTGTCTCCATGAATTTTTCAGCCTCTCTTTGTGACTGTTGCCTAATGGTCAAAAGATGACTCCCAATGGACAGATAGCATGTCCAAATTCAAGGTACAAAAAGGAGCAATCGCCAACTACAGGTGTGTCTTTCTGTTTCATCAAAAAAACTCGTCTTCCTCGATGCTCCAGAAGACTTCTTAGAAAGTTAGGGAAGTACTTGTCCGGACCCTAAAGTGGAGATGACAAGAGGAAATAGCAGTGTGAATGTCTATCAAGTTTACGAAAAATGTTCCACTTACCATTATCAAGAAACTGCTTATTCCAAAGACTACGAACTAATCTAAATATACTTTTAACTTGTTTTAATTTTCAGTACTCTTAGTGAATGCCATTTTCTAACTGTGCTTTGTATGTAATCAAATATTAGTACTAGGTCATTGAACATTTTTTCCTAAAAAGGATATATGAATTCCACTAGTGCCAGGCTTGATACCAGGTGTAGATTAGTTTGGTTTGTTGTTGTATTATCATTTCTACTTGAGCTAAGAATATATCTTGGGTAGAAAATATTTATTGCTTGAAACTTGACAGTTTTGCATTACTGAATACATACATAAGCTATTTTACAGATAAGAATGTAAATCATATGTTCTTAATGTAATAGTTTTAAAATAATTCCCTACACATCTTGGGATATTTCATAATTTGAACATGCAACAATTATTTTTCTTGAATTTGATTCTGTAGTAATGTGAGATACCAAAAGTTAAATGCTTGCTTGCATTCCAGGCTTTGGTTTTCCTTTACATTGAGTTTCAAAAGAAAGCACTGAAGTGGCAAGAGATACATTTCTTAAATTCACTGTGATTTTTTATTTCTTCAGGCATTTTTGGACAGAAACTGGAAGATACTGTCCGTTATGAGAAGAGATATGGGAACCGTCTGGCTCCAATGTTGGTGGAGCAGTGCGTGGACTTTATCCGACAAAGGGGCCTGAAAGAAGAGGGTCTCTTCCGACTCCCAGGCCAGGCTAACCTGGTTAAGGAGCTCCAGGATGCCTTTGACTGTGGAGAGAAGCCATCATTTGACAGGTAGATTTTAAGATTTTTACTGACCATCCTTCACTGAGAAATTCAGTCCGAACTGAAAGGGTGCCGTGAGCTGAGGTGTTGAAATTGATGTTTTAACAATTTAGATAATGAATTAAGTGGTCACACAGATATGGATTGTTTTTATTAAGTTACAGAGTCAAAGGTTTTGTGCTTTAAATGTCTTTTCTATGTTTTCCCCAACCTTGAAACATCATTATTGATTGCTTTCCCTTGGTTCCACATTAACACTATGTTTAATGTCAGAAAAGTAAATTCAAAATAGAAGTCTTCTCTTGTTTGATGTTTTTTAAATTTTTTCAGCTAATGAATATTAAAAATATTGACAAGATTAGCTTTGGCAATGTAACTAAAAATAACTATTTGTAAAATGAAATAATAAAAGCATTGTATTTCAAATATATACCTCCACCATAAGCTAGAATAAGTTTACAAAGAAACAAGAGCATGGTGAAATTCAGGAAATAATGGAAATTCCAGAGAAGAAAGTATACAGTAAGTTAAACATTATTAATATTTTGTAAATTGACTCTTTCTCTTCACTTTTTTAATCTAAGAGAAAAAATTTTTTTTATCCTAGTATTATTAATTTAACATTGTGGAGCAGAGATTTTTCCATACTTAATAGTTTAAAATGCCATTTTTTTCAATATATTTTATTTTTATTATTTTATTTAATTATTTTATTTTATTTTATTTATTTTATTTTATTTTATTTTATTTTATTTATTTTAATTCTTGTTCCTGTACAGTTTTCTGTCTTTTACTCCCATCCCAGCCCTCCACCCCAGCCTTCTCCACCTCCCTCCCATTTCCACCCTGCTAGTTTTTGTCCATGTGCCCTTTATACTTGTTGCTCTAAACCCTTCCCCTTTCCCCTGAAGTTCCCTCCCCTCTCCCCTCTGGTGTCTGACAGCCTGTTTTCAATTTCAGTGTCTTTGGTTATATTTCACTTGTTCGTTTGTTTTGTTGATTAGGTTCCTGTTAAAGGTGAGATCATATGGTATTTGTCTTTCACCGACTGGCTTATTTCACTTAGCTTAATGCTTTCCAGTTCCATCCATGCTGTTGCGAAGGGTAGGAGCTCCTTCTTTCTGCTGCATAGAATTTCATTGTGTAAATGTACCATAGTTTCTTGATCCATTCAATATATTTTAACTTGACAGTTTGTGATCGGCATCCACAGCAAGCTTAATTTTCAATATCTAAAACTTCCCTCTGCAGGTGTATGTTCACAACCACTTCAACACCATCGAACATTTTTGTCGTACTTTTCTCACTATTGTAAATAACATAGAGTGTGCACATGCACATAAACATTTTTTTTTGTTTGTTGATTATTTCTTTAGAAAAGTTTCTCAGTATTGGACTTTGTGGATAAGAATAGTCTTGGTACTTGGAAATTGAAAATTACCTATGAAGTATTATTTCTCTTTGAAAGTACAGAATCAGCACATGAATAGACACAGATCTATAGAACAAATAGATGAGAAGACACTTGAATTCATGACAGAAGATAAAGGGCTCTTGCTAATCTAAGAAATGGACATTAAACCATTGAAAGCCCTTTAACCAGCACATTAACAAAACCATGGGCATTGTTGTTGCTCAGGACAATGACAATGCTCAGAGCTAGCAAGGTGCACCAAGATAGGCACCCTCAGGGTGAAAGTGCAAATTATTGCAGTCTTTGTAAAGAAATTTGGTGATATATTTTAAGGCCCTTTAAGCAGGAAAGTCCAGTCCTATCTAAAAAAGTTAGATATGTGGGAAAAAACTGAAGTGCTAAGTAGCTTATTATAAATTTTACAATAATGGAGGTTAAGAAAAGAATTTAAAATTAGGGTCAGAGTGCCAGGTGGGTACTGGAAATACCAGGAGGAACACTTTTTAAAGTATATGATTATGTAATTACTGCATCATACACCTGAAAATAATGCAAAATAATATAGAATGTAGATGATAATTGAATAAATAAATAAATAAATATTTAAAAAATAATAATAAAGTTGGGATCACAGAACAGATTTCTAAACTGCCGGTATATTTTTTGCAAAGGAGGCACATTTCTTACTCTATACTTTGAAAAAGAAAACCAGATCAGTAGTTACATAGTTCAGCCTGTCCACAAGATATGGACAATAGTTTATCTAGGAGAAATTTAATTTTTTGTTCCCAAAGTTAGAAAGAAATTTGTTATGCAATCTTTATAATAAAATATGTATAATAGGATACGCATCTTCTACAATGAATTTCATGTAGGATATTTCAATCCCTGTTGATAATAGGGTATGTATTCTCTATCAATTCATTTCATGAATCGATAAGTTTTAATGGCCTTTAATATTTATATATGACCTGAATATATGCAGATGATATTATAGCAAAGCATATTTATTTATTAAAAATTATTATGTTATAGACATTAACAATTTGGTTCTTACACTAGATCTTTGATAATTTGGGAGAATGGAAGGATGTTTTAAATATGTAGGATACCTGTAAGAAGATATATACCCTGAAAACAATTATATTTAAATTAGGTTTTTGACAACTATACATTAAAAATGAAATATGGTGCAGTCTTTATACAAAATGCCATCCCAATTATGAAAATATATGTATTTATTTTTTATATGATGTACATCACTGCATAAACAGACTGAAGAAATTATACAAGAAGATGAACATTGATTTTGTGGTAGAATGGGTGATTCTCCCCTTTTCACTGTAATTTTAACAGGTATTTATTACTTTTACAATAAAAAAATTTAATGAGAATAAACTTTTTTAATTACCTGATAATTTCTCACTGCATACAATTCCCTTATCTTTTAATTTCTAATGTGTCATTACGGAAGCTGCCCGTTACCAGAAAAGCTGTGGAAGAGACTTGCAGAGAGTATTTCGGTGTCAGACACAGTGTGGTCATGTTGCCAGCATACTTTGAGGAGCAGGGTGCCATTCATTATTTGAAGTTTCTGTACTTTCATAGCCAATCTCCTCAAAACTTTGTTGTAAACAATAACTTGTCATTTATTCATGATTCTGCAATGTGGGTAAGACTTGACAAGGATGTACTCATTTCACCACATGGTGTTGATTGATGCAGATCCATTATTTCTGAAAACTCCAAGATGGCTTCTCTCAGGTCTTTACCCTGAGATTATGTTTTACTTGCATCTTTCCTCTATGGCCATTTCTTACTTTAAGAATCTTTAATCAGCTAGAGATACCTGGGGCCACTTTAGTTTCTCTAAATTTTTCTTCATAGTTGAACAGTTCCTTCTTTAGCCTCATCAGGAACATTTGCTATGTTTTGAGTTACTGTAGTCGATAGTCTTACTAATTTTTCTACTACTGCTTCATTAGCATTTACCTTTCTCTAGCTTCGAATAACAATTTTCTCATTGCTCTTCCAGCTCTTACTAATAGTCTCCTCATTGTCTGGTCTCCAGACTCTGCCCAGTTCCAAAGCCAATAGATATATTTTCAATTTTCATTGCAGCAGCACCCAATTTCTGGTACCAAAGACTATTTCAGGTATTTTTTGCTACACAGCAAACCACACTCTTGGTTAAAAACAAGAGTAGCTACAGTATCCAGGAAAGAGTCATTCAAAGTCTGGTATCTAAGCTCAGGTGGCTAAAAGGAGTGAGGCTTGTTGAGCTGCTCTTTTCCTCTGTATACTCTTGTGTCCTCTGTATACTCTTGTGTCAGGGCTTCTCTCTTCAGCCAGTTGTCTGTACTCTTGATGTGGTATCTCAGGACTCAAAGATAGGAGTGGAAGCTACAAGGCCTATTAAGGGCTATGCCCAGAACTGGCACAATATCAGGTTCATGGAATACTCTTGGTCAAAAGCAAAGCAGAGGGCCAGCTTAGATTAAAAGGTATTGAAAGCCAACTTTGCTTCTCGATGGAAAGAGTGACATACATGTATAGGGATGAGAGAAATTGACAATCAGCATCTAGCTTATTCATTTATTCAGCAAATAATTTTGGAGTGTTTACTATTCCTTAGATATTATTCTGGGCAAAAAAGACAGACAAGATCTATTCTCTTGAAGAGATTACAGTACTGATGATGGGCAGATAAATAATTAATCAATATAGGACTAATTTTAAACAGTGATAAGGGTGACATGCTAATACGTCAGTAAGTGAAGTGGTGAAAATACATGTCTTTCATGAGGATATAACATTTGGCTCTAGGTTGAATGAATAAGAAGCAGCTTGCCTACCTAAGATATGGTGGCAGCGCTTACCAAGTAGAATGGCAAATACAAAGGCCTTGAGGCAGGTACAACTTAGCTTGTTGGAAGAACATAACTGCATTATGGCTGAAATATAATAGGTAATAAATGAGTCTTCAGAAATGAGATTAAAGAAGTTGTATAGTTCCATAGTTTATAATAAGAAATTTAGTTTTTATTTTAAGTAAAATGGAAATCCATTGAAATATTTTTAACAAGTAAAGCAAATAATTTGACTTACATGTTTTAAAAGGATCACTCTAAAAAGGAAAACTAAATAATGAAAGACTATCCTTTCACCTTTATCATCCAGAACTAATTCAAGAACTGAGTATAAAAATCAAATCTTAGTATTTAGGAAATTATAAGGGTTTTAGGAGCTCTGGCTAGGAGCCAGGTATGAAAAACAAAATATATACACATTTCTTATTTATCAACATATCACACTCTGGCAATCCAAATATCATTGTTCAGATAAATAAATTGTGTAGTTAGAATCTCTCAGTCATAGGGAGGCAGCTGTGCAATTTACTGGATTCTGTTGATTAAATTAAAATGGTTCCCAGATCCATGAATAGTAAAATAAAAAGAAGAGAGTAACATATTTGTGGCAAAATGCAATTGTAAACTACACTGTTACGGAAATAAATAAACTATAATTTCCCAAGGAGAATGAGATTATTTTCAGAAATGTATCCATGCAGAGTGTTTCACTGTTTTAGTCAATTGGCTCAGTTTGACTGGCTGAGCTACCGGAGTAGCTCAGGTTTCCATTCTCAGGTCATGATGACAAACTGCCTGGGAATTTTTGCTAGTTCCAAGTTAATTTCACCAGTGTTCAAGACTAGCATGAATTTTCTAAAAATAGAAGTTATAAATGCAAGCTGTGCATAATGTTTTGAATAGATATTAGGATTTAAAGCAAAATATAGAAGTGTTTCATTGTGAAATATGTTAAAGAGCAAGAATAAATCAATATTTACCTTTTTATTATAATAATGCTTATATCTCACTGAGGAGTCAGCAGGAGTTAGCTTTTATCTTTTTATTTATTAAAATCTGAAAAACAATCCTCACAGGAATTCTGCAATGATAATCTCTAATTCTAATAGTGAGACCTAATATTATTATAGCTCTAATAGTGAGACCTAATATTATTATAGCTCTAATATTGAGGCCTAAAGTTTGATTTTAAAATGAAGTTTTTAAATAACATTTTAAAACTATAATAGTATAAAGCATTATTAAAATTTAATTAAATGTTATGAAAATCATTTTAGAATATAGAAAAATATATGACTGAAAGAAAGGTGAATATTTCAAAATTAAACAACCCAGAGGGCTCTTGCTATATACAGCATAAATAAATATAGATATAGCATAAAAAACATATAGATCTATCAAAATATAGATATATATTAAATCACACAGTATCTACATCTTGCTTTTTCTTGCTAATATATATCATTAATGACTTCTCACATTACTAAGTAGTTTTCAAAGACATGATCTCAAAGACTAATTTTATCATATAAGTACTTTGTTTTGTTTGATTTCCCTCCTGTTTTGTTCAATGTTTTATGTACATCAGACCTATGCTGATAAGCATCTGTTCATAAATCAGCCTGTGGTTTTTGAAGCTTAGATACATATGGAAGATAATATCTCATATTTGAATAAGAAAAATTTTGTCCTATTGAAGAAAAACATAATGGTTGAGAAGAGAAATTTGGAATACACTCTATTTGAATTTAGTGGCATTGCAGGTGCATATTCCAGCCTTATTAAACCACACACTTTCTGCTCTTCTTTACTTGTATAAAATGCCATTTTTCCAGTTCTGACGTTCAAGTTTAAGATTTTTATGTATGTGTGACTTACTGTTCTTTACAATTAGATGACATATTCCCAGTTTCTTTGACCAAAATGAATTTTGTGAGAAAGCATGTTCTTATTGATCTGAAAAAAATGTGTATTTTATCAATTTATGTCAACTATAAAAAACAACAGGTACAGTTCATGACCATTCTTTCCTCCATTTTTTTTTTCTGTTTAGGAATAAAAATAAATTAAAACTCAACATTTTAAATTAAACTTCCCCATTTTAAGGGTTCACAGTGAAGAATAGAATGTGTAAATTCAATTTAGAAGCCAAGTGTTATCTCATTTCCAAAACTCTCCACATGGCTGTTAAAGAAGATTGATTCTGGAAGAGCTGGGAAGGTAGAGTCAAGAATGGCTCTGTGGGTGTCGCCCTCATAGCATTCATTGCTCAGCAACAAAATAACTGTGTGCTTAAAACACAGCCTTCATGAGAAAGGACAGAAGGCTGTATGAAGCCAGAATTTTATACATTCTGTCCAAGAATCCCATAGAACAGCTGCTGTCCTAGGTACTCCAGCTGCCCTCCTACACAGCCTGTTCATTATGCCCTTGTCCCTCCTTCTCAGCTTCTCTCCTTTTGTTTATATTTTATGTTGGGTGACTGAATTAGGACTTCTTAACCAAGCTGTAAATCTACAGATATAAAATGAAAAAACCCCAAAACCTGAACATTTAGGAGTCAGAAAAGCCAGGAACATTTTAGTTTTAATCTGTGGGCAGCATTATAACACTGGGCCTTACTGGCCTGAGTTACAAAAAGTGAATTTGAAAGTGAGGAGTGCTACAGACTTCATAAAGATTCTCAAACACTAGCTTACATAAGAATGACATACACAGATATTTCAATATCCAAATGCCTAGACCTCATCAGCTATCATTCTGATTTAAAAGGTGGAAGGATGCCTAGGAATCTGCATTTCAAACAAATCCTCAGGTGATTTTTATATGTGTGGTCCTCAAACCATAAGTTAGGAGATATGAGCCAGACTACAGGGTACAGGAGTGTGGGGTAAAGGGAAACTGCTCATTTGAAGTGGTGTGGCTCAGTTTTCTGACATATGAAATGAGAAAAAGAAACCATCAACCTCATGGCATGTAGGAAGCAACATGTTAGTTCTGACTTGGCTGGACAGGTTTTGTGGTACTGTGAGAGATAAATTATTTTCTGGGGTGTAGAGTTAGTGTGCAAAATATACACTTTGCTACCTGCTGAATTGGGCCTGAAATTTTAGAACAGTCTGAAAAGTGCTTCTCTGCACTTTTATGCTTTAAGCCATATGGGAGCTCAAATACTGTGAGTTTGGTAGCATATTATGCAGTTATAGAGCCTTTGTATCTCAGCCTGAATGAAAGCTCAAAGGGTAGGGTTTGGTGGAAGAGGGTGAAGAAAGCAAGTGCTAGCTTGAGGGTAATGTGGATAAAATTGAAAAAACAGAGAACAGATCTCCAGGAGTTTGCCTAAGGCAAGCCCTGTTGGGGAATAAAAGATCATTTTTCTTCTATCCTGCTAAATTGTTCTGGCTAGGCTGATAATCAAATTAACATGAGGCAGATTAACAGGAGAAAATGACCAAATTTATTACATATGTACATACAGGGGTTCCATAAGACTCAGAGACCTGAGAAGGTATTGGGCAGTTGATGCTTATAGGCCATATGGACCAAGGAGAGGAAGGCAGGGGTCTGGGAATTCAAAGGGAAAGTAGGCAATTTACAGGTAGATAAGAAAGAACAAACATGTGGCAAATTAATTCTTGCATGGCCACCCAGAAACAGTGGGACACAGAAGGGAATCTAACAGACTTGTTTGGATCCTCCCTGTCTGCCACACATAATTCATATGTGCCAAAGTGAATATGCTAAGGTTCCCTTCCTGAAGCAGGTTTTTCTATTTGAACTTCTTAGACAGGTAAGGGGGAGGATAAATTTTTTTCCCCTTGGGTTTGTTAGTTTTTTTTTTTCACCTGGGAATAATCTGCATGCCAGGGTGGCACACTCTGGTGAGACTTGTTATGGACCCTATGCACTGAATGTATCTAATATGTGGCAAACTGGCTCCCTATGTTCGGCACCCTGACTGACTCTCTGAAGTTGAAAGGCATCAGCCTCTAAACTTCTGAACAGTTGTTTAGCTGTGGTAACTCTTAACATTCCTGTTTTTGATGTGGTTCTTTGATATTATGATGGCATGACAATATTTGGTGACCATTATCTTAGAGTACTTCAAATTTCTGTCATTCACATAGGACCGTTATGACCTTAGTCATATTCAGATAACTCCTATACCAGGTTTACTGATATTCTTCTTCAAATATATTCACTGTTTTTAATCAATTTTGTTGAAAGGAAATTTATGTCATTATTATTGGTTGTAAACCAGCATCACTGCCATAGATACAAGGTCAATATAGCATAAATGCAATGACTACAAATCGTGTTATTAAATGCTTGCTGAGTACAGCTGCTTTACTCAGACTCAAAACTTAAGGCCTTCTGTTTACTTGATGAAAATAAAGATTGACAAATGCCAGTACCACCTTGACACTTCTATCATTCCCAACTAGTACTTCCTATTTGATATAATCAGGAAAATTGAAGGGCAATGGGAAGAAAACTAATGTTTCTACTCTGTGATTTGATGTTACTTAATGTCCTGTTTGTGTGTCACCTCCCTGGGAAGAGTCCCCACTTTGGGAACCTCAGTCTGATCACTCTTCACGGGCTCTGACAGGCCTACTTCCCCAAGTGCTTGGTGTCCCATCTAATTTGATCAATGAGAATTTACTGAGAATTTAGTAAATTCTCAGAGGGTTCATTAAACCCTCTTGTAAACATACCAACATCTGAAAACTTAATGAGCTTAAGGAAAAAATACCTCATATGTAGAAAATACATAAATGAGAATTTACTAAATATTTTATGTAGGACAGGTTGTTATCTAGAAATCTGTCAAGTTTTATTGTGCTTTGCTCTCTTGATGATGTATCTAAAAGCCTGTACATCTGAAGCTGAGGACATGAATTTCACTTTATCTTTGAATGAGTTTGAGTTCACTACCACTAAAACCCAATTGAGTTATGAATCAAAATAGCCAATTAGCCAAGAAGTTCCCCAGTGTTTGGCAAATCTATAAGTTGGTGTTTGTGTGCTCATTCACAAGGAAGCAGTATCGGAATAAAAGTTCAGACATTGCTAACAGCAGGTATGGGACTCAATCCTAGGCTCCCCACTTCCTACACACGTTAGCAACCTGGGACTCATTACTTAACATCTCAAACCCCAAGTTTTTTCATATATAAGTGGAAATAATAAAGCCTAACTCCACAGGGTTGCTGTATTTGTTCACTTAAAAATAAAACAAAATGAAACAAAACACCAGGGGTAAATGGTATAATGTGGATAAGACATTTCATGCATTTATTGCCATCGTAAGTATTGTGATGTTGATTGTAATGATAATCCTAACATTTTATATGATAAAGAAAAGTAATATTTTTGAGGTGCATCCATGCTATAGCATATATCAGTATTTTGTTCTTTTCTATTGATGATGCAATTTTATTTTGTGGATATACTACATTTTGTTTATTCATTCATCAGTTGGTAGACATGAAAGTTGCTTTTGTTTTTTGGCTTTTATGAATAATGCTGACATGAACATGGATGTACAAGGTTTTGTGTGGTCATGTGTTTTAATTTTTGTTGGGTACATAACTAGAAGTGGAATTCCTGGATCATGTCTGTGTTTAACGTTGAGGAGTGACCAGACTGTTTCCCAAAGTGGCTGCACTATATTTCTGCCAGCAATGTGCGTGCTCCATTTTTCATTCTCGCCATTTTAGTGAGTGTGAAATGGTATCTCATTTTAATTTGTATTTCCCTAATATATACAACTAATGTTATATATCTTTTTATGTGCTTATAAGTCATTCATATATGCTCTTTAGAAGGCAGATAGTTTGAAAATGTTTATTTCTTCTGATTATCTTGATAATTTTTATAAGGAAATGATTGAAACTTGCTAAGAAGCCATGGTAATGTTCTGGGAATATCGGTTGAGAGTTGAGATGGACATCTGTGACATCCTGGGAGAGTGTGCACATACCCATGAGAACATCATTGTGGCTACTTAAACCACTGTATCCATTGGAAAATTCTGCACATATAACCAGAAGATGAACTTCAAAACAGTACAGAGTTTTATGAATCTTGATCACTGCTTTTATCCCTAACACCTAAAACAATATCTGACATAAAGTAGGCACTCATTAGATCTTTATTGAGTAAATGGATACAAGAAATATATATTTTCAACATATTTGGTAAAAGAAAGAATGCCCATATTTCTAATCTTGATAACTAGATGATATATGTGTTTATTTTCATAGGTTAGAATTTAGGGACTTGAAAATTGTCATGTTTCAAAACAACTTCTAAAATCATGTTAGAATATCATTTTTGTCTGTTAAAGCAAAATGCCTACCTGTGTCAAGGAACAGTCATGATCTTATAAATGGATTTACAATTTCATAAAAGCCACAACTCTAAACTAAGACCACCACTACCTTTATTTGCTTTGTACTCCAGAAATGCTCTCATAAATGCAATGCATTATATTTCTAAAATGAACTAGATTTTGATTTATAGTAAAACATTAACAATAAAACAAAAACAAAACTCTTACTTCTTAATACAATTTTGTTTACCTCTTTTTCTTTCCACTTACAACGGCCTCTCTTCAGAATGGTTCCGGTAGAAAACAGCACTAATATATTATATATCTGCACATGTGGTTGCAAAGTATCCTTTCCAACAAAGGGCATGACAGTATTTTATCATGTTATCCACAATAAATATATAATTTAATTCTTTACAGCTTGTTATCCCCTCCCCCAGTGTCGTTGACCCTTGAACGATATGGGGGTTAGGGGCACCAACCCTTGTGCAATCTAAAATCTACTCATCTTTTGACTCCCTGAAAACTTAAATGCAGTGTGCCCTTTGCATCTGCCAATTTAAACAACTATGCATCAAAAACAGTATTTTCTATCCATAGTTGTGAATCTGCAGTTAGGAAACCAAGTCTGGAATGTGAAAATACTGTTTTCATATGTGATTGGTCCAGTCCATGGATACAAAGGGCTGGCTGTATTTACTGAAAAAAATCCACAGACCAGTGGACCAATGCAGCTCATACCCGGTGTTGTTCAAGGGTCAACTGTACACACACACACAGACACACACATATACATACACATACATATGTATGTATTTATGTATATTTATATTTTATATATTATGTATATATATATATTTATGTATATACACATATACTTATATGTATACACACACACACATACACACATTAATAAGGTGGAATGGTATCATTTAACCCATATGCTGGGAATGCTTTTGTGTTGTAATAAAAAGCTGTTGGAGCATTTAAAACATGTGACTTGCGAGGGAGGGAAGATGGCGGCATGGTAGGAGGGAGCAGATTCCACTTCCTCCTAGACACGAGAGGAAAAACCTGGCTGATCTACAGAAGAACAGAGCAGACAAGGAACAGTACAGCATATTTGAGAAGAAGAGATCGAAAATTGTAGCGGACATTGAAAAATCAGCAATAAGGAGAGTACTTCAGAATAATAGGAGCCCAGAGATCAGCCTGGACAGCAGGGCAGTTGAGGTCCTGGCCCATGCTTGCCAGGCCTGACCCAGGGCTCTAGGGAGGGAGCTGGGTCAGCCGCTGAATCGGGCTGAGCGATCCTAAGGGGCCAAGCAATAGTGGTTGCCCCACACTAGGTCACTGCGCGACTTTGAACCAAGTTTTCATGGTCTCCAGGTGACTGCAAGATCATAGTCACCCCGACTGCAGATGGAGGCACATGTGAAGTGAGATGGCTGCATAAAAATAGGCACCGACACGGAAATACACACGGTCCTGGGATGGTGAGCATTCGCGAAAGCATAGGCGCTGGCCACCGGAGACAGCTGTGGGACCATAGTCGCCAGTGCATGGGCGGGTGAGAGAACGCAGTGCAGACAGCTCAGGCCATAGACGCAGGCACAAGATGGCTGCCGGAGCATAGGCCCCAACCCACCACAGAAAGCTGCGCAGGGGCCAACGCAGGCGGCTGCGCACAACTGCAGAACCGAGCACACACCTATAAACTCGGGGAAGTGTGCACACACCAGGAGGCTCAGAACACACACTGGAAGCCCTGTGGGGAGAGGCGCCCACTAACTCTGGGGACTGTAGCACAATGATGACTGAGTACTGAACATAGAGAAAAGCCATACGATCACCCCTTGGCCATTGCAGCCAGCAAGACCAGAAAAACCGGCTCGGCAAGTTTGAAACCAACAAGAGTTTTTTGTTTCTTTGTTTTATTATTATTTTTTGTCTTTTTTTTCCTTTTTTTGTTTGTTTTTTTTTGTTTGTTTTTTGTTTCACTTGTTTGTTTGTTTTTTTTGTTTGTGTGCCTGTCTATTTATATGTTTTTAATTATTCTTTCTTTCTTATTTTTATTTTCTTTTTTACTCCCCAACTCCTTTTGTCTCTCTTTACTTCTTTCTTATTTTATTCCCTCTTCCTTTCTTTCCAATTTTATCTCTTCTACCTCCCTCTTTTTTCTTCTTTCTTCTTTTTTTCATTTCCCCCCTCTCTTCTCTTTCTAAATACCCACGAGTGAGACAAACAAAACAAAACAAAACAAAAAAACCTGGAATTGTGAAAAAAAAACAGAGTTGGTCCCAGAAAGAGGATATCCCAGCTGATGAGACAGTGGAAGCTGTGAACAACAGGATATTGGAAGGAGAATCCACCACTGAATCTCACAGGTATTCTACCACAGAAGGTCATACCACAAAGCCAGGGAGCCAGAACAGATCAATTTAAGAAGTTGAGGCTAACAACAAGAGTCTTACAAACAATGGGAAGACAAAGACACAATCCCCAAATGAAAGGAAAAGAGGAAGCTCCAGAAAGAATGCTAAATGAAACAGAGGCAACTCAACTATCAGATATTGAGTTCAAGGCAATGGTTGTCAGGAAGCTCCATGAGTTCTCAATGAGCTACCAGAAACTTCCAAGCAAATGAACAGGAAAAAAAAAGCTGGGTAGCAATACTCATATCAGACAAAATAGACTTCAAAAGAATAGCCATAAAGAGAGACCCAGAAGGTCACTTCATAATACTCAAGGGAAGAATCCACCAAAAAAACATAAACATTGTAAATATATATGCACCCAACATAGGAGCACCTAAATACATCAAGAAAATCTTAGAGGACTTCAAGAAAGATATTGACAGCAACACAATTATAGTAGGGGATTTTAACACCCCACTGTCAAAAATGGACAGAAATTCCAAACAAAATATCAACAAAGATATTGTGACATTGAACAACACTCTAGAGGAAATGGATTAACTGATATATATATAGAGCCCTTCACCCCAAAGAAACTAAATACACTCTCTTTTCAAATGCACATGGAACATTTTCAAAGATAGACCACATGATTGGACGTAAAACAAGCCTCAACAAATTCAAGAAATTTGAAATCATACCAAACATTTTCTCTGACCACAAGGGACTGAAACTAGAAACCAACCCCAAGGAGAAAAACCCAAAACCCTCAAAATCATGGAGATTGAATAGCATGCTATTAAACAATGAATGGGTCCAGAATGAAATTAGGGAGGAAATCAAAAAGTTTCTGGAAACAAATAATAATGAACTCACATTGACCCAAAACTTATGGGACACAGCAAAGGCAGTCCTCAGAGGGAAGTTTATAGTGATACAGGCCTACCTAAAAAAGATAGAAACATCTCAAACAAACAACCTAACCCTACACCTACAAGAACTCGAGGATCAACAATAAAGACAGCCCAGAGCAAGTAGAAGGAAGGAAATAACCAAGATCAGAGCAGAATTAAATGACATAAAGACTAAAAGCACAATCCTAAAGATCAATGAATCCAGGAGCTGGTTCTTTGAAAAGATCAACAAAATCAGCAAGCCTTTGGGCAGGCTCATCAAGATAAAAAGAGAGAGGACTCAAATAAACACAATCAGAAATAAAAGAGGAGAGATTACAACTGACAACGCAGAAATACAAAGGATTGTAAAAAAATTACTATGAAGAACTGTATGCCAAGAAATTTGAAAACCTAGGTGAAATGGACAAGTTTCTAGAAAAATATAATTTCCCAAAACTCAATGAAGAAGCAGAAAGCCTGAACAGACCAATAACAGCTGATTAAATTGAAGCAGTAATCAAAAAACTCCCGACGCACAAAAGTCCTGGACCAGATGGTTTCACAGGAGAATTCTACAAAACATTTAAGGAAGAGCTAACCTCTATTCTTCACAGACTATTCCAAAAAATCCAAAATGATGGAAGACTCCCAAACTCTTTTTATGAAGCCAGCATCATCCTAATCCCAAAACCAGATAGAGACACAACAAAGAAAGAGAACTTCAGGCCAATATCACTGATGAACATAGATGCTAAAATCCTCCACAAAATATTGGCAAACCGCATCCAACAACACATTAAAAAGATCATACACCACGACCAAGTGGGATTCATCCCAGGGATGCAAGGATGGTTCAACATTCGCAAATCAGTAAATGTAATTCATCACATAAACAAAAGCAAAGACAAAAATCACATGATCATATCAATAGATAAAGAAAAAGCATTTGATAAGGTACAACACCCATTTATGATAAAAACACTCAGCAAAGTGGTAATAGAGGGAACATTCCTCAACATAATAAAGGCCATATATGAGAAACCTACAGTCAGCGTCATACTAAACAGGCAAAAACTAAATTCTTTTCCACTAAAATCAAGAACAAGACAAGGTTGTCCACTTTCACCACTTCTATTCAATATAGTATTGGAAGTCTTAGCCACAGCAATTAGACAAGAAAAGGAAATAAAAGGCATCCAACTCAGAAAGGAGGAAACATAACTATCATTGTTTGTAGATGACATGATAGTATACATAGAAAATCCTATAGACTCAGCCAAAAAACTGCTCGACCTAATAAATGAATTTGGCCAAACAGCCGGATACAAAGTCAATATCCAGGAATCAAAGGCATTTTTATGTACCAACAATGAGACAGCAGAAGCAGAAATCAAGAAAAAATATCCCATTCGATATAGCAAAAAGAAAAATAAAGTACCTAGGAATAAACCTAACCAAGGAGGTAAAAGACCTGTATGCAGAGAACTACACAACACTGAAGAAAGAAATCAAGGAAGGCACAAACAAATGGAAACACATACCGTGTTCATGAATCAGAAGAATTAACATCATCAAAATGTCCATACTTCCCAAAGCAACTTACAGATTCAATGCAATACCTATTAAAGTTCCAATGGCATATTTCACAGACATAGAACAAACTCTTCAAAAATTTATATGGAACAATAAATGACCTAGAATAGCTGCAGTAATCTTTAGAAAGAAGAGCAAAGTAGGAGGGATCACAATACCTGATACCAAACTGTATTACAAGGCCACTGTAATCAAAACAGCCTGGTACTGGCATAAAAACAGGCACGTGGACCAGTGGAATAGAACAGAGAGCCCAGAAATAAACCCAAGTCTCTACAGTCAATTAATATTCGACAAAGGGGGCAGCAACATAAAATGGAGTAAAAATAGCCTCTTCAACAAGTGGTGTTGGGAGAACTGGACAGCTACATGCAAGAAAATGAAACTTGAGCACCAACTTACACCATACACAAAAATAAATTCAAGGTGGATAAAAGATTTAAACATAAGCCGTGACACCATTAAAGTCCTAGAGGAGAACATAGGCAGGAAAATCTCAGATATTCCATGCAGCAACATTTTTACTGATATGTCCCCTAAAGCAAGGGACATAAAGGAAAGAATAAACAAATGGGATCTCATCAAAATAAAAAGCTTCTGCATGGCCAAGGAAAATACTATTAAAATAAAAAGAGAACCGACTGTGTGGGAAAACATATTTGCCAATGATACCTCAGACAAGGGTTTAATCTCCAAAATATACAAAGAACTTACACGACTCCACTCTAAGAAGACAAGCAACCCAATTAAAAAATGGGCAAAGGACTTGGGCAGACACTTCTCCAAGGAAGACATACAGAGGATCCAGAGGATCCACATGAAAAGATGCTTGATATTGCTAACTATCAGAGAGATGCAAATTAAAACCACAATGAGATACCACTTGACACCAGTCAGAATGGCCCTCATAAACAAAGCAACAAACAGCAAGTGTTGGAGAGGTTGTGGAGAAAAGGGGACCCTAGTGCACTGTTGGTGGGAGTGCAGACTGGTACAACCACTATGGAAAACAGTATGGAATTTTCTAAGAAAACTAAAAATGGATCTACCTTTTGACCCAGCAATTCCACTGCTAGTACTATATCCTAAGAACCCTGAAACACCAGTCCAAAAGAACCTATGCACCCCTATGTTTATAGCAGCACAATTTACAATAGCCAAGTGTTGGAAGCAACCTAGATACCCATCAGTAAATTAATGGATCAAAAAACTGTGGTACATTTACACAATGGATTTCTATGCAGCAGAAAGAAAGAAGGAGCTCCTACCCTTTGCAACAGTATGGATGGAATTGGAGAGCATCATGCTAAGCGAAATAAGCCAGGCAGTGAAATACCATATGATCTCACCTTTAACAGGAACCTAATCAACAAAACAAACAAACAACCATAATATAACCAAAGACATTGAAATTGAGAACAGGCTAACAGTCACCAGAGGGGAAAGGGAAGGGAATTTCAGGGGAAAAGGGGAAGGGTTTAGAGGAACAAGTATAAAGGACACACGGACAAAAAGTAGGGGGGTGGAAATGGGAGGGAGGTGGGGAGGGCTGGGGTGGTGGGCTGGGGTGGGAGTAAAAGACAGAAAACTGTACACGATCAACAATTAAAATAAAAATTAAAAAAAAATAAAACGTGACTCGCAGCAGAAAAAAAAAGCTGTTGGAGTACTCAGGGAAGGAACAAGTTTTGCATGAACTCTAATGATTTTAGTGTTGATTTATAGACTCACATGGATACACCATAAAATTCTCTTAAATTCCCTCTCATACTAGGAGTTAAAAATTCAACAATGTAAAACTGGACCTCTATTTGATCCCCTTTATAAGATACAAAGGTTTTGTGTTCTCTCTGATTGACTTTATTGGAAGAAAATAAGTCTTTTGTAAAAGAATGTTATATACTTTATTGTTAGTCCTAGAATCAGACAATCAAATTCTCCAAACTAGTAACAGTCACAGAAGGAAATGAGTGACATGCAATGGGGTAATTGTTAGGGACACATTCATAAAAATATAGAATTTTTATTAAGGAAACTGTGTGTGCTATTTACTCTTTGTTAGCTAGAAAAATTATTTGTGATAATTTGTTCTATTTTATTTTTTATTTTAAACTAGAACTATTAAAATGTATATGGGTTTTAAATACTGTTAAACATTTTTTAAATGTTTTTAGCATAATATACCTTCTTGAGCCCTAGCAGGTTAGCTCATTTGGTTAGACCATGGACCACTTATGCTAAGGTTGTGGGTTCAATCTCCAGTCGGGGCACATAAAATAATCAACCAGTGAATGTATAAATAAGTGGAGCAACAAATCGATGTCCCTTTCTCTCTCTCCCCATCTCCCCCCCTTTCTTCTCTCTCTCTCAAATCAATTTTAAAAAATTAAAAATATGTATATTTATACTTTCTCAGTATCAGAACATCAATAATGCTTCTCTAGAGATTCCTGGGTCACATAATCTGAAATCTACAGAAAATAATAAGTTGCTGAATGTATTTTGATGGTCATATTTCCTTTTCTTCTGAAACTACATTTGCAGAGTTTAGTGAAGGGAAAAACATGTGGACAGACAACACAAAATCACGAAGTAAGTAATTATAGCTGTAACTTCTCTGTTTTAGCTAAGCCAGGTTTATTAACTCCGTGCCAAGATTTTGAAGACCATATGAAACTGAAATTACAGTGCATAGCACTTCAAGTCCTCAGTACAATTAAAGCAAGAAAGGGTTATGTGATAAAGTGTCAGGTACATATTTTTACTAATGTAAAGACATGAAACTTAGTAGCCATATAAAATCTCTTTGAAAGAAAACCCTAGCTGTCTATAGACCAGGAGTCAAATGTTAGGAAAGACAGCATATCACACTTAAGTAAGAAATAAAAGGTCATCATTTATATCATCTATATAAGATAATTGCATAATTATAGCATATTTAGTCTATGATTGCATCCAGTTGTGTTTATTCTTTAGCCATTTCTGGACAAAATGTGAGGTGAGCAAAAGTATCTCAGTCTGCTTTTTTTCAAACTATAGTCACATAATTAATTGAATAGTAAGTGCTATTTGTTAAGTATATTTAAAATTTTATGTGAGTTTTCTCATATCTTTTACTGTGAATAGCTTATTTATATCCATCTGAAAATAGGCCATGTGAATTGACAGTAACATCCTAATCATTTTAATCATTCTTGTATGTCTTGGCACATATATTACACTTTGTGAATTTAAGAAATTATATTCCATAGGAGAGCCAGAGGAGGTATCCAAGTGTGGCATTACTCCAGCATTATTCCCAAAATACATTCAGAATGCCTGTGTTTATTAAAAATCCTAAGCAAACTAGCATCGTTCATTGGCAACTGTAGATCCTCTGTGGAACCTCAAAAGCTTGAGCCTTCTCCTGAAGCAGTTATAAATAAATGCAATGAAGATCTCCTAGCACTGAGGAGAGAATGAATCCAACATGTAGAAACAGTCACAGAGAGCCTGGATTGATTTTTTTCATACCATAGAACTTACTGGATATGTTCTTTAAAAATTCTACAAAGAACTATATATATACTATATGTATAGTTTATATATGTGTAGTACATGTGTATGATGTGTATATATACACAAATACATGCATATACATGTACGTGTGTGTGTGTAAATAAATAAAAAGGGAAATCAAAAAACAGAATTGGGAATAACAGTGGAAAGAAAGGGAAGTGTTATCAAGGAACATGTATAAAGGACCTACAGACAAAGCCAAAGGGGGGAAGGATTGAGGGTGCAAGGCAGGGTGGATGGAGTGGGGGAAAGTGGTAGTGGGAAAATGGAGACAACTGTATTTGAACAACAATAAAAAAAAAGACAAAAATTGTGTATCTATTTCTCACATGTTTAAACTTCAATCACCTTCAAAGTACTCTCCATTTGATGCAATAGACCTACTGAGATGTTTTTTCCACTGCTCAAAACAGTTTTTGAACTAGTCAATTTTGATACCTTTAACTTCTGCCATTTTTTGTTTCACCTCTTCCACATCAGCAAAATGTTTCCTATTGAGGACATTTTTTTTCATCCGGGGAAACAAAGAGAAGTTGCTTGGGGTGGGATCAGGTGAATGGGGAGGCTGGGGCATGGGGGTCATGCTGGTTTTGGTAAAAAATTCCTGAATAATCAGCATGGTGTAGGTAGGTCTGCTCATAAATCACCCTTCATGAAACCGACAAATGTGTTGAAAGAATCTTTAAAAGAAATTCACTGAAGCCAAATGCACCCTCTCACAGCAATGCCAGCTGGTACACTGATACAGATGGGTTCCTAGAACACTTACCTAGAGTGGGGAAACCTGAACTACAAAGGGGCCTGCCCTCCAAAAGATAATTCCAGGTTTTTTGGGGGTCCCCCATATATATATATCTGGGTTTCTGGGGGTCTCCCATATATACGTGTGTGTGTGTGTGTGTGTGTGTGTATGGTTTGTGGATATACCGACGTATACAATAGAATCTCTGTGGTTGGCAGACAGGCTATCTGTAATCTCTTTATCATTGGTGAATTTCAAACAATTCCTTATGTTAATACTTATTCTAAGTAATTATATACATTATTGATATGAATAGGATTTTAGTTTAATAGGAAAATCCATGTGGCTTCATTGGCTCCAGAGATAATTTGTATAGGAGGAATTTATGGAGTTTTTTATAACTTGGCTCTTAAGAGTGGAAAACAATGTCATTTATAGTATAAGAATATATTATGTGCATTTGAATGTTACTTTAAGTTAAATTTGAATATGGAATTGGATCTTGGGTCCAAAATCACTGGATTTAGAGGACATATTAACTAAGTTTAATAGCCATGTTGATTAATTTTATAACTGACAACACTTAAGGCTTTAGTTTTTTGTTGTTGTTGCATGTGTATTCAGTATGTACAAGGTGGCCTGTTAAAAGAGTTATACTGATGTAACATGGTTTTGAGGAACCTTTCCTGAGTATTTTACATCAAGCTCTGTAAGTGTCTCAATCCCACCAGCTTTTTTTCTCTGATGAAAGCACCTTGGTACTATAATGAAAAAAGTCAGATCTTATTTTTACTTTTTGGTCTTAATTTACTTAGATAAATTAGAGTATGGCTCGTTATAAACTGAATCAATGCTCTCCAACATACCAACCCAAACTGACTAAATGATAACAACTGCAATGACTAGTCTATAAAATAAGTATATGAGTTCCTGTATAGTATATATTTACCTATATATGTTAAATATTTTCCCTTTGTATTAAAATATAGGATTCAACAGCTATATCACAAGGCATTTTTCTTGTCATTTACATTTATTTTTCACAGATGATAACCACTTATATGGGCTTGATCAGAGGGCTGTGGGCAGGGAGACAGGCTTGCAGCAAAGAGACCAGCCAATATGCTGCTATATTAATAGAAGTGAGTGATACACACTTGAACTTGAGCAGTGTCAATGAGAGTGCTGATAAGGGAGTGTATTCTGGGGGTATTACATCAGAAAATATAGGGTCCAGTCATTAGTAATTTTAAAAACTTTCCAGGTGATTTCAGTATGCAGCTCAGTATGAGAATCACTAATCACTGATACATTTAGTGTCTCAGAACAGCAAAATTTAGGTTGACTTCTAGTTTTCTTGCTTGTTTGTGTGAATGCTGATATCATTCATAGTTGATAATGGTAAAGGAAGAACAATTGTAAGATTTTATGGTTGTCCAGCTTTGTTTAGATTTCAAAGTGTGTGGAACATCTAAGAATTCAATGGCAAGGTCTGATGTAGAGAGGTATACTTGGTAGTCATTATAGAAAAGTGATAGTTGAACTTGTGGGTTTGTCCAGGGGTGTGCGGAGAGTGCAGTGTGCACCCAGAGCCAGCAGGGGAAGAAAAGCTCAGGAGCTGACTGGTAAGGGCTGATGGCCAGAAAAGAATGCAAAGAGTGGAAGGCAAAGGCAAGTGCGGCTTTACAAAAACAATGAAATGAGAGATTCACCCATGCAATAGTTGTCAGCAGTAGCAAATAGGCAAATATCCATGAATTTTTTGTTTTCAGTTTGGGACTGTAGCTACCTTCTTTGAGGGGTTTATTATTTGTAATAACAAATCTCATATGCTCAAAGTAATCTCTTCTTACAGATACACAATAAGATATCTTGTTACTTTATCTAACTTATGCACATACAGGTGTGTGATATGCGTACATGTGTGAATGCACATGCTCATGTGTATGGCATGTTGAGTTGCATATGAAACCAAGTGTGTTTATGTAATTAATAGTACAGTAAAGGAGAAGTCTATACACACATACATCTCATCTGTAATCCTAAGTCACTCTAGAAAAAGGAAAGACAAGGTCACTGTGACAGTTGGGTTTAAACATGAACAGCATTCCCTTCACCTCCATTTCATTTGGGAGCATCAGAGAGATAAATTTATAACTGCTTGGCTCCAAAGAATGGTAGAGTGGCCATATTCAAATTTGTTACTATTACATATTGGAACTGCTTCCTTTTGTTGGAAGTTTTCCAAATATGTGTTTTATTTTAGTGCGTCTCAACCTTGGCAGCACATAGCAATCACTTGAGGAGCTTTTTAAAAATCTTAATGCTCAGACTTCAGCCCAAACCATCATATATAAGAATAAACAGGACCTGATAATCAGTATTTTGAAGAACTTTTGTGTATACCCAGGATTTAGAATCAGTTTCTTCTATATTGATTAGTCTACCTGATAATATTTCTATAAATTGACTTTATCTGAGAGCATGTTTCTTTCTGCTAACATTTCATTACTTAATACTCTAATAGTATATTCATAGTTTTAAAGGTAAAAATCTCCAAATGCAGATTTGGGGGCTGTTTGAGTCTTCTTGGGCTGCCATAACAAAATATCATGGACTGGGTGACTTAAACAGCAGAAATGTATTTTCTCACAGTTCTGGAGAATGGACTGAGATCAGGGTGCCAGCATGACTGGGTTCTGGTAAAGGCTTCCTTCCTGGCTTGTAGATGCCCCCCCTTCTTAGCAGTGTGCTCACATAACCTTTCATTGTTGCATACCCATGGGGTAGGAGGGTGGTGAGCAAGCTCTCTAGTGTCTCTTCTTTTTTAAAATATATCCTATTGCTTATGCTATTACAGTTCTCCTATTTTCCCCCTTTATTCCCCTCTACCCTGCAACCCTCCCCACCTTCCCCCCACCACTTAGTTCATGTCCGTGGGTCATACATATAAGTTCATTGGCTTCTACATTTTCTATATTATTCTTAACCTCCCCCTGTCTATTTTGTACCTACTATTCATGCTTCTTATTCGCTGTACCTTTTCCCCCATTCTGCTCCCTCCCCATCCCTGCTGATAACCCTCCACTCGATCTCCATTTCTGTGATTCTGTTCCTGTTCTAGTTGTTTGCTTAGTGTGTTTTTGTTTTTTTAGGTTCAGTTGTTGATAGTTGTGAGTTTGTTGTCTTTTTACTGTTCATAGTTTTTGATCATCTTTTTCTTAGATAAGTCCCTTTAACGCTTCATATAATAAGGGTTTGGTGATGATGAATTCCTTTAACTTGACCTTATCTAGGAAGCATTTTATATGCCCTTCCATTCTAAACAAAAGCTTTGCTGGACAGAGCAATCTTGGATGTGGGTCCTTGCCTTTCATGACTTGGAATACTTCTTTCCAGCCCCTTCTTGCATGCAAGGTTTCTTCTGAGAAATTAGCTGATAGTCTCATGGAAACCTCTTTGTAGGTAACTGTCTCCTTTTCTCTTGCTGCTTTTAAGATTCTTTCCTTATCTTTAATCTTGGCTAGTGTAATTATGATGTGCCTTTGTGTGTGCTTCCTTGGGTACAACTTCTTTGGGACTCTCTGAGCTTCCTGGACTTCCTAGAAGTCTATTTCCTTTGTCAGATTGGGGAAGTTCTCCTTCATTATGTTTTCAAATAATTTTTTCATTTCTTGCTCTTCCTTTTCTCCTTCTGGCACCCCTGTAATTCAGATGTTGGAACATTTAAAGTTGTCCTGGAGGTTCCTAAGCCTCTACTTATTTTTTTGAATTCATGTTTCTTCATTCTTTTCTGGCTGAATGTTTATTTCTTCCTTCTGCTCCAAACCATTGATTTGAGTTCCAGTATCCTTCCCATCACTGTTGGTCCCCTGTGCATTTTCTTTTAAATCTCTTTTTAGAGCCTTCACTTTTTCCTCTATTTTATGCCCATACTCAACCATTTCTGTGAGCATCCTGAATACCAGTATTTTAAACTGTGCATCTGATAGGTTGGCTATCTCTTCATTGCTTAGTTGTGTTTTTTATGGAGCTTTGATCTCTTCATTTGGGCCACTATTCTCTTCATTTCTCTTTCATTTGGGCCACTTTTTTTTTTTTGGTCTCATCATGCATGCTACATATTAAGGGGTGGAGCCTTAGGTTTCACCAGGGCAGGGCAACCCAAGTTGCTGTGTTGCGGTGCTGCATGTATGGGGGAGGGGTCTGAGAGGGAGTGCTACTGGCTCAGCTCTCCGCCAGCTTTCAGTCACTTCCTCTGCTACCCACAAGCAAATTGGTCCTTTCTAGGCCCTGGCTGGTGTAGCTCAGTGGATTGAGCGCGGGCCTGCGAACCAAAGGATCGCGGTTCGATTCCCAGTCAGGGCACATGCCTGGGTTGCCAGGCCAGTTCCCGGCAGGGGACATACAAGAGGCAACCGCACATTGATGTTTCTCTCCCTCTCTCCTTCCCTTCCTCTCTAAAGATAAATAAATAAAATCTAAAAGGAAAAAAAAATTTGTCCTTTCTAGTACTGATTCCCAGGTGGGTGGTTTCATGTACATTCTGGGACCCTGTGGGTCTCTTCAACAAACTCTCCTGTGAGGCTGGAAGTTTCTCCAGCTGCCCTAACCCCCATAGATTTGTTCAGCCAGAGGTTCTGAGGCTGTATTTCCCCTCACTGAAACCCTGGGTTGCATGGTCTGTCTTGCTCCCTAGTTGTTTCTCCCGGTTTAGCCTCACACAAACGTGGGAGTACCCGGTCCATAAGCCACTGCATTGCCGTGAGTACTCCCCACCCTGGCTGCCTGTCTTTGCCTCTCCTACCAGTCTGGATGAATGTTTCTTTTGTAACTCCTTGGTTGTCGGACTTCCATACAGTTCGATTTTCTGGAAGTTCTGGTTTTTTGTTTGTTTTTTAATTTGTTGTTGTCCTTCTTTTGGTTGTGCAAGGAGGCCCAGTATATCTACCTATGTCTCCATCTTGGCCAGAAGTCCCTAGAGTCTCTTCTTATAAGGGCACTAATCCCATTAAATCCGGATCCCACCCTCATGACCTAATCTAACTCTAATTACCTTCCCAAGGCCCCATCTCCAAACACCATCACATCAGAGGCTAAGGCATCAACACATGAATTTGGTGAAGGACAATTCAGTCCATTAAAGGAGTCATCATGCAGTTCTGTACCATTATTACTTTTAAACCAGAAAACTTGTTTGAGACAATCACTGATACAGTGTAGACCAGGACTGTGCCTGGAGGTGAAACTGTGTTTCTGTGTTGTATACAATTCAGTGGTGACACTTCGGTAACAGTTCAGTAGGCCGTGACAGTTTAACTCTGGCAAGTTTCACTGCCAAAAGTGTACCAGCTTTGATAGATACAAACAAAAATAAGTTTGAACAGAACCAGGCTGTTTTTTTTAGACATTTAATTTAGTTTGGAACTATTTCCTCCCTTTGGATTTGCTTTTTTATGGTTTGGTGAACTTGGTAGATAGAGCAGTGTGTTGTTTTAAGACACTTTGCTGGCAGTCTTCATCTTGGTAGTGCTGCTAGATGTTTTCAGCCTCACAGATGCTCCCCATGGAGCTCTAGGAATATGGCATTATCTTTTCTGAATTCCAAGTGAACTGTAGGTTATCTCACTGTGTGTGTTGCAAATGAGTTCATAGTACCTTTAACTTTCTGTGTGGGTACATTGAAAATTCATTCTATTCAGTTAAATCAACAGATTATATTGTGTTCTGAGCTTAGTATCCAGAGTGAAAATTTCCATTATAATTTTGAGGCTTCAAAGTTTCAAGACCTTTACTGTGTAGTATTATCCTTGTGATTACTATGGCATTTGAACTTATCTGTGTATGTCAGTCTGTTTATCAGAGAAGGTGGGGCAAGTTTAGAGGATAGGCAGGGAGGGGTTGTCACCCGATTCCTTTATCTCAGTTCAGATCAGTAAGATGCCTGCACTGTATGTAGATTATAAATAATGCAGGTCATGTTTGGGAAGTATGAAAATATTCTTAAAATCACTCACCTGGCAAGGATGTAGCAGCTGGAATATGTAGAAAATGTTATGAAGTTGAACAAATGAGAAATGGCATGGAACCATGTTGGTATTGGGTTAGAGATATAAATCCAAGAGGGGGAAAAAGATATATGCTGTTCATCTCTGTTTCACCCAGTGTGTGGCATGAGGTAATGTACACCATAAAAGTCTGAAAGCTATTTGGCAAGGTAATGCTTTCTAGAACAATCCCAGAATGACCAAAGGAAAACCTCTGAGAATATAAAATTCGACCAATCAGAGAAAGTGTCATGGAAACCTCCCTTTAAGCTTAATGAAAGCACAGCAGAATCCAGAAGTCCAAACACAGCGTAAGGCGTGAACACGACACATATGCTGACCAACTGAGGGGCACATGCCGCGCAGCATCTCTGGCCTGGCAGCCCCTTCACTCAGGGTCCCTGGGCCTGTCTCCACCTCCTTGCTGTCACTGAATAGAATGTGCATGATTATTTATCTTAATTTCTCAAATCATTGTACCACTAGGTGAGTGAAAGAGACCTGAGGTTTGTATCATGATTTTACTAAAAGAGTGTTACCTAAAAAAAAACCCATATATCAGTAATTAGCCAAAAAGGACTTTATATATGTGCAATTTCCTGTTCAAGTACCCTAAGTAGGGTTAATAACTGAACCTACTCCACGAACCTCTGCGAAAGCCTGGTGCACACACAGATGTGTGTAGGTGTGTGCCACTGCCTTCGGAATTGCTGTTACTAACCAGGTTCAGGATTTTAACTGCACATGTACACCAGCGTTTGCCATAATGCAGTCACTTCCCTTCACCTTGCGGAAGACTGAGATATATTTCTCCGTGGCAAAGATAGCATAGTCCTCTAGGCACATTAGGCAATTAACACACAATTGCAGTTAACATAATAGAAATGATTTCATAGGGCCTATCTTAACTAATTAATTGTATTCTATTCATAATTAAAAATAGTGTTTTCTCTTGCAATTCTAAACTGATAGGCAATATAGCAGTCACTTTAATTGGTACTTACCTAATTGGATGTATACATTAAGCAAATATTAATTAGGTAAAGTAATGAGTTTTCAGTAAGAGGTGTCAGGCTGGACAGTCAAATGCAGAAGGTTATTGTTTTGCACAGTGGATATGCCAAGTGATTTTTAGAGAAACTCCAGACTTCTTATTGCAGTCTTATAGGCAGCATATTGGCAATGGGGCAGATGCACTGTGAGGCTCTTGAGGTAAATCAGAACCGGCAAGTATGCCAGAGTCTGTCCAGAAGTGATTGTCTTCTTCCATTCAGTGGGAGTGGACAAAGCCAAAAATGTGAATGCTAGGAAAACTTAGAAGTCTCCTTTTCTACAAAATAATCTAAACTTAATAAAGCCCCCCCTCCAAGTTTAATGACTTTTGATAATCAAAAAATTATATATTTGGTCATTTTTCTTCATTATTTCTATATAATAGCATGTGGGTATATATATGTGCACTATAACACTAAAAGGCTAATGTAACATATCGCTCTAGGGAAGGGATAATATAATCATCCCAGTCCACATTTCTTACCTTGATTTATAGCTCAAATAGTTCTGTTCTTGTAAAATTACTGCAGCTTTGATGCTAAGAATATTGCTGGTGGATGAAGAATGATTCTGCAGCTTTTTTTCCTTCACAATTTTCACCTCATCTGGATTAGTCTAACTTTGCAATTGTGCCATCTAGTGTTCATACATCCTCAATACTATATCTCAACTTCATTAGAAGCAAAATAATACAGGAATAAACAAGTTACCTTAAAAACAGGGGAAAGTCAATGTAATGAATAGTTCAATATTCAAATACTGAAGCATATTCTTAAATATATATTTCATATTTATTATCATTGTCTCATTTATTATTTTTATTTCATAAATATTTTTCTATACTCTATGTGGTCATATAAATTATACATAATATACTCAATATATTGAAATTATATCATTTTACATTTACTTTTATATTCCTCTATGTACCTACCTATAACTTAACAAAACTATCATTGACTTTAAATGCAACACAACTCAACACAGTCATGGTCTTAGAGTGGGTAGGATTCTAGTGGAATCAAAGATGGAAATAGTTTGTTTAAATCCTTGATTGAACTGCATATTCTTCTCAGGTTTTGGTTTTGTTACTACTAATGACCGCACATTCACAGGTCAGGTGCTTTACAAATTAGCATAAGAACCACAGAAGGGTTTTGATATGCATAAAGTAGAGTGGTTTGCCAGCCCAAAAAAAAAAAAAAAAAAAGTATTTTTCTTATCTTACCATCCAGGCTTTTTTATGTCTATCTTTTAAAAAATAAATTTTGGAAAGTACTTTTAGGAATTAATGAGCTTGGTCACAGTTTTCAAGACATCCTGGAGGTATAATTTTTCTTTTCTAGCCTTTGAGATGACTTCTATATTGTCTACCAGTTTAGAATTTTAAGAGAAAAATGCTTATTTAATTATGAAAAGAATAAAATTAATTGGTTAAGGCAGGTCCTAACTGATCATGTCTAATATTTTAATATTTGTAATATGATTGACAACATGCCTACTCTGATTTACCCCCATGTGAAAATGGAAGACCTCAGTCTTACCCTGTTAAATCCTGAGGTCGGGGTCTGTGAGTCTCAGGGTCTGTGAGGATTTGCCTGCCAACCACACCTCATCTGGTCCCACTCTGAGATCTGGTCTCCCTAGTCTTTTGTCAGCTTCTGAAAGACAGGACACTCCCTGCTACTTTGGACTCTGTTTACTGGCTTCGCATTAATCAGAAAGACCTCCTGTTCTTTGGGTCTCACTCAGTTAGTTCTTGGCCCAAATATCATTTCCTCAGAGAAGCAACCTCTAGATTAGTCCTCTCTTGATATCAGATAGCATCCAGTACTTTTCCAATATTACCAGTTATCTCACTTTGTGATAATATATTATTATCTGCTTAATATCTGCTCCCACCCCATTAGATTTTAACTTAAAAGCAGGCTAGAGTAATACTTTCTTTAACTCCTTGGGGTCCTAGCCCCTGTGTTTGCTGTAACACTCAATACAGAGTAGGTGTGTGGGAAATACCCAATGAAATCAACCTATAAGTCCCAAACTGAGACCTGAATTGCTCCTTGTCCCAGCCCATGTAGTTTACTGAAGTTGACTCTGCTTTTATGTCACTCTTAGGGCATTCACTGGGGCAGGAAATTCTGCTGTATTCCAGCTTGTCTAGGTGTAGCCATCCCTCTGGGAATTGTCTCTTCCTATAGCATGGTCTGGGGGAGGGGGGCGGTGTTCTCATTACTCACAGAATCCCTGACCTTGTTCACTACCACTCCTGCTTCAGGGGAATCGATTGGCCTTTTTGTTCCCTGCTCACCCATCTCTTCTTCCCATGTTCCTGTCTTCTTCCCTGCCCCCACCAAAATAAAAATCAAAGTCAAACCAACAATAACAAAAACAACCCCTCCTCTTTCTATCTTTACTGTCAGCTACCTTCATGGATTAACAGGGAATAGGGAAATACAAAGAACAAAACATAAAATAATATTTCAGTGAATTACCCTGCCAACTTGGTATTCAGCAGAAAGTAAAAATAAATTTTGCATGTTATTCAAAGGTCATGTTTTCATTGTTTATTTTTGTAGCATTTTCCTGTCTTTCTAAAAGATTCTGAGGGTTCCCAACTCTCTTATAAGATCAGACAAGCAATCATTCTGAGAATCAACCATTCAAAATGAGCTCTACTTAAAAAGCTATAGCGTGTCACAGCAAGCTTCAGGTGTCTATACCCAATCACCAATGTCTTCTCAAGAATGAGTGGGATATTTTGAGAAATAAACTTAAGATTCAGAAGTAATCGATTTGATATTGAATACACACATGCACACATATGTAGATTTGATATTTTGTGTAAATTGTATTCTATTTTACATAAAGTTTAGTATATACTCATGGTTTTTGAAGGTTAATATTTTTTCTTAACACCAAATGAATACAAGAGCAAAATGCTGTACTTTCAAATATTTTCAAACCACACTGAGAATTCCAAGTGTCCTTCTATGTGCCTTTCCATTCTACCTGAGGTGGCATCTAGTAGGCCTCACATAAGTAAGTGCTTCTTGAAAGCTGGATTAACTGATTCAATTGCCAATTCATATTAAATTCTGACATACACATGTGTGTGTGTATGTGTATGTGTGCATTTGATAAAAAAAATAAATAAAATGCTACCAGGTTCAGTCCAAAGATGGTCTTCACACTTCTGTCTCCACAGCAGCACAGATGTACACACAGTGGCGTCGCTTCTCAAACTGTACCTCCGAGAACTTCCAGAGCCAGTCATTCCCTACTCAAAGTATGAAGACTTTCTGTCATGTGCCAAACTGCTTAGCAAGGAAGAGGAAGCAGTAAGTCTGTGCATTTATTTCTATGAAAACTTTCATTCGAGGGTTTTGTCAGTGTTCTTTGTCTTTACTTTGTAAACTTTCCTTTGCCTGTCCTTGGATCGTTTTCCACTATTCCGTATGTGGACATCACACACATTTAGACTTGATACACACAACCCAGGTCCCATTTTTAATCCTCTCTCTCATCAAAAACAAAAAAAGAAGTGGCTGATTAAGTGAAATTAGCACTCCTGGCCGTTATGCTCCCCTACAAGGTTAATTGCAGTGCCAAATGCTCTATGAACAAAGTAAATGACGATTTCATATTTCCTTTTTCATTGTGTGCCTCTTAAGGCACCTCAACAATGACTTCTAAGAAATCATACCTACAGCCTATTTAAAAAAAACAGCTTTATTGAGATATTATTCAGATACTATACAATCACCCATTTGAAGTGTACAATTCATTGCTTCTTAATATATTTTCAGAATTATGCAACCATTGCCAAAATCTAATTTTAGAATGGTTAACACATTTTATCACCCCATACAATGGGTGATAAAATACCTGTTTTCCATGCCTCTCATTCCCCAGCTCTTGTCAACTACTAATCACCTTTCTATCTTTACAAATTTGCTATTCTGGACATTTCATGTAAATGGCATCATTTAATACATTGTCTGTTGTGACTGGTTTCTTTCACTGTTTTCAAGGTTCATCCACACTGTACAACATATCCATACTTTATTCCTTTTATTTCTAAATAATATTCCATTTCTTATCCATTCATCATTTGCAGAACATGTGTGTTGTTCTACTATTTGGCTGTTATTAACAGTGCTGCTATGAACACGTGTTTTCATTTCTCTTGGGCACATATTTAGGAGGTAGAATTGGGCCATATGTAACATTGTTTTCTAAAAAGGCTTCACCATTTAAAATTCCAGTGTCTGTGGGTTCCAATTTCTCTACACTTTGCCAACACTCATTATCTCTATTTTTCATCATAGCCATCCTAGTGTGTGTGAAGTGGTATGTCACTGAGGTATGAGTTGCAGTTCCCTGATGGTTAATGATTTTAAACGTCTTTTCATGTACTTAATTGGCTATGGGTGTATTTTCTTTGAAGAAACATCATATTCAGATCATTTCCCAATTTTAATTGGGTTATTTCTCTTATTATTACGTTGTAAGAGTTCTTTATTTACAAGGTCTGTCCAGAAGGTATCCAGGCATACACTGAAAAATAGAGACATTTATTGAAGAAGATACAAGAAACATTGTACATAGGACAATAATATCTTAGTCCCCTTCAAAGTAGGCACCTTGGGACCTGAACACAGTTCTCCCACTCTCCATCAGCTTCCCTGTCATATTTTCCTGAATCTCATTGATTGTTTGAAATCTCTTCCCTTTCAAAAGTGATTTTAGTTTTGGGAAAAGCCATAAGTCACAAGGTGCCATATCTGGGCTGTAAGAGGACTGAGTCATCTGGGTGATTTGATATTTTGCCAGAAAATTCTGCCCAAGACATGATGCATGAGTGGGCATATTGTCTTGCTGAAGCTGACAATCACCAGTTGTCCATAGTGCAGCCTTCTGAATCATCTGAATACTTTCCGTGGAGGAATGTTCAAGCTTAACACAAAATTTGATGCAGATTCACCGCTCTACTAGCTCAGTCATTTTGAATGCAAAGGCCACACAGTGTACATGCTCACTCAACAGCGTCTACCACCCCCACTGACTAGTACAGTGAGGTCGTCATTGTCCACACATGTGTATTCCAGTCCACACTCCTTGGCTGCCAGGTTACACTGATGTCATGCAAACTGTTCTCATTATATTAACAATGGCCAATGGCTGGACTCTTCCAGACAGATTTTATAATTTGGATACAAATTATAAGATATATGATTTGAAAATAATTTCTCCTATTCTATGGTTTGTCTTTATTTTCTTGATAGCTGTTCTTTGAAGTACAAGAGTTTTAATTTTAATAAAGTTTAATTTATTTTTCTTTTGTCGCTTGTGCTTTTACTCATATCTAAGAAGGCTTTGTTCAGCCTAAGGTCACCAAGATTTACCCCCATATTTTCTAATGAGACTTTTATAACTTCAGCTCCATTTTCAGTTAATTTTGTTTATGGTGTAAGGAAAGGGTCTAATATCATCCTCTGGCATGTGGATATCCAGGTGTCTCACCACCATTTGTTGAAGAGACTATTCTTGTCCTATTGGATTTTCTTGGCACTCTTGTTAAAATTACTGCCTATTTGTTATGTAATGTTGTCTGTGGCTGTGTTTGCACTAAAACTGAAGAGCTGAAGAGTTGAGACAGAGACCATATGTACTAGAAAGCTTAAAATACTTACTATTTGGCCCATTACAAGAACAAATCAGATTACATTATCTACTAGCTTTTCTGGGACCATTTATATTTTAGAGGATGTTCTACAGTGAGACAAAACAATGCATTTAATCCCTTTGTGAAATTTCCAGAGAGATCAGGCTTTCCAACCCTCCATTCCACCCCAAACAGTGTGTCCTAGCCTGAGAGACTAGGCCAACTCTGAGAGACTCATGCGTCTGCAGACGCCTGTCTGTGTTTTGGTCGTGCTGAAAATGGGAAGGACCCTCACTGCATCAAGGCAACTTTCTTCCCCCCAGATAACCCTATTATAAGTTCTTCCATTTTTAGGCAAACATGAACAAATGAAATGTTTAAGCTATTTAAAGGGCTTCACTTAAATTTGTTTTTCCACATATTTATTCTCTTCTTCTTTATACTCAGGGTGTTAAGGAATTAGCAAAGCAGGTGAAGAGTTTGCCAGTGGTCAATTATAACCTCCTCAAGTATATTTGCAGGTAAGAACTGTCCTAGACAAGACAAGACTGTATTTAGTCTGATACTAATTTATGTTGGACAGTAAATGATACCATTTTACTATTCCAAGCTCAGTGTTGGCCTTGTAAAACTAAGAGGATTGACAGTGATCTCAAAGGTATCTTTAAGCACTAAAATTGCATGATTTTGTAATTTGTTATTTCTGAAGTTTCTCTTAGTTCTAAATATTAAAGTTATATGGCTTTGCTCCTTAGTCACAGTTGCTTGTACATGTACCAGGTACTATTGTTTGGGATAAGGAGCACGCTCCTGGGCATGAGAAAGATTTGCCTGGGAGTCCAGATTGACTGCTGACCACTGATGTGTCCTCAGGCAATTTCTAACTCTTGCTGAATCTAAGAGTCTTAAATGGGTAAAATGATAGTAAAAACACACATGTCACATGGTTGTTTAAAAAGTTAAATTATATTTTAATTAATTAATTTGTATGTAGTAGGTACTCACTAAATATTATTTTCTTTCCATTCCTCTCCCACATCAAGACTCATTGAAAAGATATTTGTAATTTAATTCTGTTAGAAAAATAATATTTTCTTTTCTAACGGAAAGAGAGCTTTCCGTTGGAAAAGAGAGCTTTGCCTGGTAAAGCTCTCTCTCTCGGTAACCATTTTCAACTTAAAGCCTGGGATGGGAGGTACCATGTCTGTGCCCCTGTTTAAAAAACCAAATTTAAAATTGAAATATGTTAAATTTAGATAAAAAGATTGATGATTAACACAAGTACAGAGTATCTTAAGTGACAGCTTAAGTGACAGCTTCCCAGTCCATTTCAAAATAAATGTCAAATTTTTGATTCTGTACAGTGCATCATTTATATATGCTTTACATGTTGTGATTAGATAAAATGCTCAGCAGACTAGGAACTATAGAGTTTAAAACTATTGTGGAATACTATGAAGTTCATGTCCACTGTAACTGACTAGGAATTCCAAAACCTTCTGCTATAACTTTTTATGTTTCAGAAGCAAACAATACCTTAGGTATCAGAATTGGAAAAAAACAAAAAATAGTTTCACCAATGTCATAAACTTATCAACGTGCAAGGCTCTTATCCTAAGATTTGGAACGAATTCAAGCTACTGTACTAGATAATAACATGGTTAAATTCTCTTTAAGTAAAAGAGGAAAAGGCTTGTTGAGAACTTTATTGTAAGTCTTTATCTTCACAAAGGAAAAACTCTTGAAACACTTAAGCAGACTTTTAATTCCAGCTCTTTTAAATAAGAAATGGTAGTTTGACTTTTTGTCCTTTAATTTTCCTGTAGTTTAGTTTGTATAACAGTAATGAACATGTGAAAAGAGGCACCTTTATGAAAAGTCATGGTGTCATATTTAAGAGCACCAACTCCAGTGTCAGGCCACCTGAGTTCAAGTCTCAGCTCTTCTACTAATTAACTCTGTGTCCTTGGAAAAGATTTTTAACCTCTCTGGTGCCTCATGTACCTTATCTGTGAAATGGAGATAATAATAGTATTTACCTCACAGAGACTCCTTGAGAATTTACTGTTAGCAAAATGACTGACACATAATAAAATATATTAAATAACATTAATAAGTTAATATTTATTTTTCATCATTTCTTTTTTGTCTCATCAGTACAGTCAGTGAGCTATGAAATAACAGAAGCTCTTGTAAAAATGAACAAGGGTTAGGGAATGAAAAAAATACTGAAAGATTACAAAAACCATCCCTCCCACTAAAATCATTCAGGGAAAGGGCTATTTCATGCCTCTTATTCTTTAGCACTTAATAAATTGAAACCATTTGTGTTTGTAATTTTTCACATCAGTACAACTGAAGTTTTAATTTAAACCATGTTTGATCTCATTTTTTAACAAACTGTAAATTGAAAGATCACAAATTACTCCATAAAGAGGGTTGATTCTTCCCCTCTGAAATAGGGATTGTACCAAATGATCTTATTTATAATTCTCAACTTGAATATATATACTTAACACTTTATTGGAAGATTATTCTTCAATCTCAAGTGATGTTAATATTTCCAAGCACTTGTTTTTTTGTGACTGACGGAGTAACCAAGCCAGGCCAGGCCAGAGATGGTAACTGGTATAATCCCTCAAGTTTGATTCTAAATAATTTGCAATATATTGTATTCTCTCCACATTTGTTTGAATTTCTAAGTAATTTTACCTACATAAACATTGCTTATCATATTCCACTTTATAAATACTTGCTAATGACTCATTTTATTCCATTGACAAATTTGACCTCATTGTGCTTGGTTCACATGCTTATACCCAACAGATTCTTGGATGAAGTACAGTCCTATTCCGGAATTAACAAAATGAGTGTGCAGAACTTGGCCACTGTCTTTGGCCCTAACATCTTGCGCCCCAAAGTGGAAGATCCTTTGACCATCATGGAGGGTAAGTAAATGATTATCTTATACCCTCATCAAAAAACAATCACTGTCTCCTGACTGGCCTGAACTTATTGAGTAAACTAAGGAAATAAGTGAGTCCATGGTAAGTCCATTTATTGACTCAAGATTTTCTAATGAAAAAACTTCTCTTTGGGAGTCAGGCATTTCTTTTTTAGTTTACTAAACATAGTAATTTAATAAATGATTCCTCAGTAACTTTATAATAATAAAAGGAACTTCTGTGAGTCATCTGTAAAATATTAAGCAAGAACTAGAAAATTCCAGTTCACTTTTTGAGCCCAATATAATTTTCAAAAAATTCAAAAGTTACTATCATAATGTAATATGTTTTTAATTAATTTTGGTGTTATTCATTCGATTTCAAGAGATAGAGAAGTATGATCCTCTCCAAGACAATGTTCCTTATTTACCTGTGGGTTGAAGCATGACGGAATTCTTACTTTCTAAATTACCAAATGCCTAAAATTCTTCTCCACAGTGAACTGCTACTTCTGTTTATTTCTATCAGGCCTCACCACTGAGGCTCCTTTCTTCCCCATGGCCTTTACTAGAACCGTTGTTTTTAGCAAATTGGCCTGATTGAATATTTAAGAATTTAATAGAGAAGATGGAAGGAGAGAGAATAATTATTTTCTATTTCTTTCTGTGTTGATTTAGTCTAGAACAAAATAATGTTCCTCATAATGTTCCTTTCTTGACAATTATAAGATATTCATGAGAAAGAGAGAAGAAAAAATTTTTTAAGTGTAATCAATTCAGCTTAGTTTATTTTATCAACTATCAAAGTCAATGTAAATTGAACATCAGATATGTTTACAATGAAATAGTTGGTCCAGAAAACATAATTTCTACCTGATGACTGAAAACCTTTTCTTATTATGAAATAAAATATATAGAATAAATACCATACAGAGTACCATCAGACACATACACAACTTTTCTTAACAATTATTATTAGGTAAACACTCTAGAAAGCACCATAAGGCCAAGAAATAAAGCTCCTCGGCATGCAGAAAGCTATCCCTGGTGCGCTGTCCCACTATCTTACTACCCAGGTGCTTATGTCAGCAATTTCCTTGCATATCTTTGTTGTTTTATCAACAATTTGGACTTTCCTCGACATTATGTTTACCCTTTACTATTCTTTTATTTGATATATTTAAGTATATTTTAATATACAGGATCTCTACAATTTATATTGAAAAGCTACAGCAAGTTACCCTACCTGTAGAGTTTCCCGCAGCCTGAACCCTGCTGATTGCACATTCCAAATGCATTTTGGGGTGCTCCTCTGCCCTCTATTTTCTAAAAATTAGGACCTCAATCACATTCATGTCTGGTATTCTCAGCGAGGTATTCATTATGTTATATAACATCTGGTTTTCTCTATTTTGTGTGATCTTGGTATAATTCTTAAAACTGTTAATTCACTGGATGTTGAAATGGTGATATCCTAATTCAATGACTTTTTCCAATTTTGAAAATTGTGATAAGTATACAAAACATAAAATTTACTGTCTTGACCATTTTAGATGTATAATTCAGTGGTATTAAGTACTTGCATATTGTTATGCAAACGTTACCACCATGCATCTCTAGAGGTGTTCTCATCTGCAAAACAGAAACTCTGTATCCATTAAATGGAACTCTTCTCCCTCATCTCCTCGCAATCTCATTCTACTTTCTGTCTCTGAATTTTATTACTTTAAATACCTCCCATAACTGGAATCACACAGTATTTGTCTTTTTGTGACTGGATTATTTTACTTAGAATAATGTCTTCAATGCTCATCCATGTAGTAGCATTATAATTTTTTAACTTAGTAATTGGAACATTTTTATTAAAAAAAAACACAACTCTTTTCCTTAACTGCTACTTAGTAACGCAATGGTAACTTTCACAAATAAAAAGCAGGATAAATGCTGCTTGGGTCTTTTCCTTTATTTATTAGTTTTTAAATAATGAAATAGATTATTTTTAATTGAGTTTATTGGGGTGACATTGGTTAACATACCCATACAGGTTTCAAATCTGCAACTCAAGAAAACATCATTTGCACATGGCACCATATGCCCACTACCCCACGTAAAGTGCCTTTCCATCCCCCTCCGTCCCCCTCTGTCCTCTTTCACACCCCCCATGCCCCTTTCCATCTGGCCATCAACACACTGTTGTCTGTGTCTATGTGTAATGTAGATTTTATAAACATATATAAAATATATATAATATGTAAAATATATTTATATATTTTGCTCAATCCCTTCAGCTTTTTTCATGCAGTGCCTGAACCCCCTCCCTTCTGACAGCTGCCAGACTGTTCTTTGTCTCTATGCATCTGTTTCAATTTTGTTTGTTAAAGTGTTTCATTCATTGTTGGGTCTTAACATTCTCTAACAGTGAGTTCTCCTCCTCCTCCTTTTACTTCTTCCTATTATAAATATTATTATTAACACTATTTTAAAACTATAATCATGAACTCATGTATTTAAACCTATTTCATGGGTCAATGCATTGTAATCATCGATCTTTGTAATTATTTGTAATTGTTTTCCATCTTTTGCCAGGTGGAAGCCCCTTCAAGTTGCCTTCTGAGTCCTTCTGACACTACATTACTATTTTGGGGTAGCTTCCTTTCCTCTTAGTAGTCCAAGATTTCCTAGACTCATATGTTTCCTGTCTCAAACCTGTAACCAACCAATTTCCAAAGAGTTTAACTTCCAAAAAGATTTTTAGTGGGCAGTGGTATTTCAAGACCAAAACAGTGATTCTCATTGCTACTGGTTTGGTCATTGTTTCTAGGCCATTCAGTGGACAGAGCTGGTAGACATAAATCCATACCCACAGACATACTTATTATATGCATAATATATGTGCACATAATATATTAAAGACAAACTGCCTCAAAAGTTCACACTACACTTCCATTTCAAAATCATGACTATAGCATTTTTGCTTACTATTTTTTCTGCTACAGTTTTATCTCCTTCTAAATATGAGTCCTAGTTCTCAAAAACAGTGGAAATAACAAAATTAAAATATCTAATAAATAATCATTGGCTGTACTGCTCATCATACACACAATAGTCTCCGAATAACAATATCAGTACTGTTAACACCAGTATAATTATTGCAAACAGTCAAACATGTTTTATATGAAGGGTCATCAAGGAACATGTATGAAGGACACATGGACAAAGCCAAAGGGGGGTAGGATCGAAGGTGGGGAATGGGTGGGACACGGGGGAGGGATGGGGGGAAATGAAGACAACTGTACTTGAACAATAATAAAAAAAGGAACAAAACAAAAAAAGAAAGTGAAAAAATAAAATTAAATGAAAATGTTTTATATATGATCTTCTAATTCTTTTATTTTTTTATATTCGTACTATATACTATATAGTCTCTTCCTTTTGGTTCTTATCTAGTCTTAGTTCCATAGGTAGCTATGCATTTAGTGATCATCACTGGTCCTTATATGTTGCCTTCTTAGCCCAGTGGTTCTCCAAATGTGGTCCATGGGTACCTGGGGGCCCCTAAGATGTCTTCAGGAGGTGCCTGAGTTCAAATGGATCTTCATAATAATACTAAGATGTTATACTGAGATGTTTTTCACCCTTTCACTATGTCAACATTTGCACCGATGGTGCAACAGCAATGTTGGGTAAAAAAATCCTGACACCTTGATATGAACCCAGGCAGTGGCACTGAACCCCACTAGCATCATCACATCTCTCATTGCCGTGCACTGGCAACCGAAAATGTGCCAATTTTACTCAAGAATGGTTTTGTTGGGCAATGAAAAATATGAACTGTACTAAATCCCCACCCTCGAGACCACATCTTTTTAACATTTTGGTGGAGAGATTAGCTGTATGTATAAAACACTTCTTCCACATAATGTTTTAAATGTAATACAATAATTAGTTCAAGGAAATGCATTAGTGTGAGTATTTGAGTTGAAAGCTATACAAACTGTTTTTTTTTCATGTTTATTTGAAAGAACAATGAACAAACTATAGTTATTTGTACTTAAGCATTTGCAGACAGGTTCCCAAAAATGAACTAAGTTGGCCTTTTACTTTAAGAAAAATACCAGCAGAATTTGTTGTCATTGATAAAATTTGAACTTTTAAGTAAAACAACTTTTATCTAACACCTTGAGCTTGACAGCTCCTTAATATTTAACCACTTTTCTGGTGAGATTGGTTTGATATGAAAACAATTAAATGTCTTCAATATTCTAGAATTAAAGATACCAGTAGCTGGAGGATCTGCGTAATTCAGTGAGGTTTTCAAACACGTGATCCTGAGCCAGGCGCATGTAAAACATCTGTCACTGTGCAGGTTGGCTTCTCTGCCTCACGCAGCCTCGTCTTCTGGGTTCCACATAGTACTGCAAAACAGGGCAGCTTGCTTTCTAAAATATACTGGCTTAGTTACAATCCTTGGCTTTAATTAGCCTTCCACTTATTTTATCTCTATAAAGATAAAATAGTCTGGCTGCGTTTAGATTCCACTCCCAAGTTTCCCCTCCACGTGCAGCCTTGCCTGGAAGGCAGCTCTGGCCAGTCAGTGTTGTGAGCTCAGAAGGTCTGGATGACTCTAACTTCTTCAGACTTGCCTACAGATTGCCTCTGTTGGGTTAGGCACATTCCCTCGCAATCTCACTGGCTGTTTTTAATTAGCTCTTTGTATTTTGCAGTGAATATCTACACCTTGGGGATTTTCTGTTTTCTGGCTCATTATTGCCTCCTCCTACTTCCTCTCACACAGCCATCAGTACCACACATGCCTTGTGACGATGGGAAGTTGTCTCCAGCAATTTCTGTCTGGGGGTTCTAAAGGACACCCTGTCACCTAGTTTTGTTGTGAATATTGTCCACAAGTTGGGATTTGCTAACTAGTTGCTCTATTTTTATGTGGAGATTTATGTGGGGAGTTTCAGTACTATGCTGCCATAGTATTCAATACCATCTTTCTAGAAGTCAGTGGATTTTTTTTGTCTTTTTGTTTTAAGTCTTATTGTTGCTGTTTTAGAAGACATTCTTTAAAAATTACGTAGTCTATCCTCCCTCTGGCCACCGCCAGTATTGTCACCAGAAGAAAGCAAAGCTGGTCTGGAAAGAAGCAGGACCCAGAGCTCGGAGTCTGCTCAGGCACTGAGGAGCACCGCTTCCACAGGGGTCCTTGGCCTCTCTTTCTCCCTAACAAACCTGATACCCAATAAGAGAAGGAATTTTCTCTGAATACAATGATAATATGTGCAAGTAGTAGGTATACAAGTAGACAAATCGATTTTTTTTAAGTAGGGAGAAATGGAGCAGCAAAGTAATTTCATTTGTTCTGTTAATTTATTTGGATCATGAAAGGTCTCAGTTCCGTGGTGCATCCATGGAACTGAACACTACTCAGCAGTGAAAAGAGTGAACTTCCAATACCTGCAACAACATGGCAGAGGCCAAAGTGTTATGCTAAGTAAACATGCCTAGATGCAAAGACCTCATACTGTACAATTTCATTGATATGAAAATCCGGAAAAGGAAAAACTTAGTGACAAAAAGCAGATCAGTGGTGGCCATAGATGGGAGGTGGGAGTAAGACTTGGCTGCTCAGGGGCATGAGGGAGTTTTCTGTTATGATAATGTGGTGTTTCTAGGACTGACATTTGTCAGAAATCACTATGCATCTTATAGATACCTGCACATGAGCAAAATGACGTGTAAAGGTTATACTTTGCAAAAAATGAAAACTTGAAACTACATTTTATACACTGCTGCCATAAATAAGTATATATACCAAATATAATCTATATATGTGTATATAAGTGTTCTTTAAAGTTTCTGTGGACCTTTAAAGGAAAATTGAATTCTTATCCAATGTTTATAAATAAAAAATGTCTAAAATAGTATTTAAATTTAACCTGTGTAAAATTGTAAGCATGGGGAAATTGCTGGGTCATATAGCACAGTGCTACTCCTCAATCTGCTTGGACCCATCACAACATGGTGGTGATTATAGCTACTCTGCCCTCATTATTTGGGTTTCCTGTTTCTCATTAACATTCTAAGGAAGAGAAAGACAGAAATGAGGGGATAAAAATAAGTGCATATAATGACATGTACTTCATCGTAACTACCAAGCTAGTTTGTCCCAAATGGCCATAAAAATTGAAAGTCCCTTTACAAGAAACTATTGCCATTTATTATCCTGGACACTAGATAAGGGCAAAACCTCCCAGGATAGAAAAGATTTCTAAATCTCTAGGACACTGACACTCACTTTATAATTGTGGCAGGTACATTTTGGCATTGCTATTCACAGACTCATCATGGAGACCTTGGGGATGTCACTTTTCAAGTAATTAAATGCCCCATACAGTTCATAGCTATGATGGGAAGCAGTGATTCTTCCAATGTTAATATTCCAATGATGGGGAAAAGCTCCATTTTCCCCAAGTATTAGACAGAGTCATATATAAGAGAGGTGGCTAACATTTGAAAGTATGTCTGTCTTAAAGGCAAATAGTAAAATAGAACTAAGTAGACATGTCTTCAAACACAGTACGTAATGGTGACAGTGTTGACAGCCTTTTTAACAATACCAAAATCTTTTAATCAGATTCACTGCTACATGCATTGAAAATAGGATGGCATTCAGAGATTACTCAAAGAGGAAAGATAGCTGTATAATACCATTAATTTCATTCAGGCTTTGTCTTCAATAGATTCAATAGATGTTTGTCTTGTATTTAGTTTCTTATATAGAATAAGCATCAAATTTACTTATTACTAGAGTTTAAATCCAACATCTAAAATATAGTAGGACAAGAACATGATTTGGAGTTAAGAAAACGAATCCTTAAATTTCACTTTGGTCACAACATCTGTGTGGCCCTGAGCAAAAGCTTAGCCTCCCTGGACCTCAGTTTTCTCATGTGGAAAAATGTTAAATACTATCTCAGTCTTTTCAAAAACCTAATTTAGAATATATAAGCGAAACCTTTCCGTGTAACACAGTGTTTTGCAAACTCTACCGCAAACTCTGATTTAGAAGGCCTGCAGTGGGTCCTGAAATTGTGAAGCTTCCAGGTGATGCCAGGGCCACTGTTCTGTTACAGCTGGTGTCATCCAGGAGCTGGTTAGAAGTGTAAAATTTTGTGCCTCACCCAATACTTACATTTTGACAGAATCTCCAGGTAATTTGTATAAGTATTAAGCTTTAAGCAACATTTATCTAGCATTAGACCTGAAACATGGGAGATTCTCATTTTAAATATAAGTTTTGAATCATCACAGAAGGTGTATACAGGATATAGAGAGACATAACACATTTTTTCCTATTCAAAATTTGATGCGAATTATACACAGAGCCAAATCTTGCCTTAGTGCTTCTTTAAGCTAAAGAGTGGCCTCAGCCCAGGTCAGGCTTATACTCTTGACAGCCGTTCGATTAGCAGCTGTTTCAGTAGAAATCTGCACCGTCAGCAGCTCTTGTTATCATCTTCCTCACCAAATCTCGTATTTTATGTATTTTATGTAGAAACCGCACTTACTAACATTTAAATTGTTTCCCTACATGTATTTCTTCAAAGACTACTCTTACGAGCCTTTAGCCATACAATGTAAACTGAGTTAGTACAATAAATGAATACAGTTCAAGCCAAAGTAAAGATTATTGATGTTTGCATTAGTCTATACTGCATCATTGTGGGTACATGAGTAAAATTAATACTTAAAAAGCTTGTTAGGGAAATTGGGTCCCCCAAGTTAGGAAACTAGTTTAGAAGCTGAGTTAATGGTGTCAGCCAGTTTTAAGGGATTAGAGTGCATATCGTAAGTCAGTGAGGAATATGTAAATATGTATTTTGAGATTTCAGCTAATATGCCATTAACCTGATAAATTCATTAATTTTAAAATAAATTACTGTTTTCAATAATACATCAACTTTTCTATCCATTTTGTCCAGATGATTATTACTGTCTGAAACTTGTGTTGATTTCTAACTCATACTTTACAGTGCCTAGTAAAAATATAAGGGTCAAATGGGAACCATAATTATTTTTATCTGTGTAAAGGAATTATTTTCTTTCTTGAAGGTCTTCTCTTTCTTTAAAATTCCCTGAAGTTTGGAGTTCCTTATAGAACAGATTTACTAATGACAAATTCTCACACTCTCTGTCTCTGTCTCTGTCTGTCTCTCTCTCTCTCTCTTTCTTTGTTTTTATGTTTATCTAGGAATATCTGTATTTCTTCTCCATTTTTGAAGCATGGCTTTGCTGGATATAGAGTTCTTACTTAATAGTATTTCTTTCAACACTTTGAATATTTCATCCCACTGCCTCTGGCAATGAGAAGTTTCGGGGGCCCCTGTCCTCGGCACCAGATGTGGGGGAGCTCCACCCGCAGAGCCCCATCCCTCCATCACGGATGAAAATAAAAACTACCAAGACATGACTGCTTGAGGAGGAAAGGTGGTCAAATTCTCAGAGGAGAATGACCCAGAGCCCTTTTCTCACTGGGCTTTTATTGGGCTCAAATACACGGGAATACAGGTATGTCAGGCAGCAAGGATCAAACAATGGTTAACATTTCAAAGAAATCTGAGGGCTTAATCTGAGTCAATGTCTGTCCAGAAAGGGGGTTGCCAAACTTTGGGAGACATACTCATTTCCTCCTGGGACACTTATCACTTAAGTGAGAGCACTCTTAGCAAAGCAGGTTTCACAGGACTTTAGGAATTCTTTCTTATGCCCGATCACCCAGGGAGCCGTCCTGGCAGGTACAGGGCTGCACCGCTTGCCCTCACAGTTTCAGGCTTTAAGCTGATTAGGAAGCAGGAGACATCTCTCAGATGGAAATGAGGACTTGGGCTATGTCAGAATAGCCAGGGGGCAAGGGTCCATCACATCCTCTTTGCTGCAGCCCCCTGAGTCCTTCCATGAGGGCCTCCCAAGTGGCTGCATCTGGCTTATGTTGCCCCTCCCATGAGGAGTCTTACCGGTCATTGACTGCCAACCAAGCATTGGGGCCAGAGATGGATGAGGCAGAAGCAGCACTCCTGCCAGGGAGATAAGCTTTGTCTCCCTAGTAGGTCACATCCTTGTGACAGAACAGACCCAGATGAAGTGGATCCCTAGGGCTCTTACACAGCCCACCATAGGGTGAGGGTTATAACTCCTGAAACCAAGCTGAACGGTCCACAACAAGAAGTGATGATCTTACTGAGGATCCTTGTACATGAGTTGCTTCTCTCTTGGGCTTTCAAGGTTCTGTCTTTGTTTTTGCTTTAAGACAGTTGAATGATGATAGTTCTAGGTGTGGGTCCTTTTGCACTTACCTTGCTTGGAACTTGCTGAGCTTCTTGGATATATAGATTCTGGTTTTCCTTCAAATTAGGATGATCCCAGCAACTATTTCTTAAAATATACATTTTATTTTATTTTTTTATATATTTTATTGATTATGCTATTACAGTTGTCCCATTTCTCTCCTATCATTCCCCTCCACCCTACACATCCTCTCCCCCCCACATTCCCCCCTTTAGTTCATGTCCATGTGTCATAAGTTCTTTAGCTTCTACATTTCCCATACTATTCTTGCCCTCCCCCTGTCTATTTTCTACCCACTATCTATACTCATTCTCTGTACCTTTTCCCCCTCTCTCCTCCTCCCACACCCCTGTTGCTAACCCTCCATATGATCTCCATTTGTGTGGTTCTGTTCCTGTTCTAGCTGTTTGCTTAGTTTGCTTTTGTTTTAGGTGTGGTTCTTAATAGCTGTGAGTTTGCTGTCTTTTCATTGTCATATTTTTGATCTTCTTTTTCTTAGATAAGTCCCTTTAACATTTCATATAATAAGAGCTTGGTGATGATGAACTCCTTGAACTTGACCTTATCTGAGAAGCGCTTTATCTGTCCTTCCATTCTAAATGACAGCTTTGCTGGAAAGAGCAATTTTGGATGTAGGTCCCTGCTTTTCAAGATTTCAAATATTTCTTTCCATCCCCTTCTTGCCTGTAAGGTCTCTTTTCAATTCTCTTTTACTCTCCTTCTTGGGATTACCATTATGCATATGCTGACACACTTAATGATGTCCCACAGGTCTCTGAGGCCCTGTCAATTTCTCTTCATTCTTTTGTCTTTGTGTTTCTCAGATTGGATAACCTCAATTGACGTACCTTCAGGTATACCTATATTCTTTGACATATGTGGTCACTGAAGTCTGTACTTGGTTTGCTTAGTTGTCAGCTAATGATTACGCAAAGATTTCCTTAAATGTCTAGAGCCAATAAGTCTCCCATTTTTTTTACCAAGGGGCTCTGTGTGCATGTTAAGGCAAACCTTCAACACTCACCCAGGCAGTTTACAACTCATCCTTAGCCTCCAGTTCTGGCTGTGCAAAGCCTCAAGACCAGCCAGAGGTGAGAGAAAAGAGGTGTCTCAATTTTTTCCTGAACATGTCAATAGCCCTGGGCTCATGCAGAATCCTAAACATGCATGTCCTCTTCTAAATTCCCAGGAAAGCCTTTCAAAACTTCCCATGGAAATATTTCTTCAATTTTTTAAGCTTTTTGGTTAGCCTATCATTTGTTCCAACTGTTATCTATTGTTTCAGGCAGCCATGATGTTAAACAAAAGAGCCTCACATTATACTGGAAAAGTGCCCCTAAGAAAAATGCTGCCCACACTGGTCACATTCCTAGTCAGACAAAATGAGATGGCCTCCTACGCGGCATCTTCCAGGCAACCACTAAATAGGTCAGACAGTGACAGTACTTTAGCAATGGAGCTTTGAAGGAGTTTTAACCCTGTTCCACCTGCTCCAAGGGCATCCAGACTGCCAGTGCCCACTGTGATGGCGGGAAGTTGTTTTTCAAGGCAACTGCAAAACTAAGGAGAGAAAGATGGGAAGAAGGAAAGTAAAACACCTCAGAGCTTGCTGTTATTACTGAGATTCAACCATTTTTCTTGAATAAACAATTTCCAGATTGCACTAAGCCTTTGGTTTCTAGATTTTTAAAAATGTTGATTCAGGATATTTTTTTTTTCATTTGCTTTTATGGAAGAGAGGATTTTTGGAGGTCCTTACTACACCATTCTGGTTACTGTCACTTAAAATGCTATGAGGCTTTTGAAGAGTGAACAAAAGTCATATGGAACTGTATTGGTTTGATGTGTTAGAAAGACAGACCATATATCCATTAGAGATTATATTGATTTCCACTTAACAGAGGCCACTAAAATGTCTTGATGGTTTGACATCATTGTCAGATGAGAGATCACAGTGATATCCTCCTGAGGAATATTTTTCATAAATAAATGTCAAACTTGCAAGGAATGTTGTAAAATGATCAAGAGCCTAGTCTTTGGAACTAGCTGACTCTAGGTTCAAACCCCAAGTCTGCTCCTTATAGCTTTGTGACCTTGGTCAAGTTATTTAAAATTCACAGAGTAATGACAGTAACTGTCTATTTATAGATTTATTTTAAAATCCAAGTAAACTAACAAAAGCAAAGTGCTGAGTAGAGTTCATAGCACACATTAAATTCTCAAGAAATCTTAGCCTGTATTGTCATTATCATTAAGAACCCAGTTTAGCACTGCTGGTAGTGCTGCACGTTCACCTGAGTGTGGTGCTTTCAGAGTCACTTTCAAAATGGAAAGTAAATTGGAACTCTTTCACTCATACAACTTTGTTTTCTATGCAATTCCAGGCACCGTGGTGGTCCAGCAATTGATGTCAGTGATGATTAGCAAACATGATCATCTTTTCCCCAAAGACACAGAAGTACAGAGCAAGCCCCAAGAGGGAATGAGTAACAACAACAATGAAATCCAGAAGAAAACCACCATGGGTCAGCTACAGAACAAGGAGAACAATAACACCAAGGACAGTCCTGTTAGGCGGTGCTCTTGGGAGAAGTCCGAGTCTCCCCAGAGAAGCAACGTGGATAATGGATCCCCCACAGCTCTGTCAGGCAGCAAAACTAACAGCCCAAGGAACAGTGTCCACAAGTTGGATGTCTCTAGGAGTCCCCCTCTTATGGTCAAAAAGAATCCTGCCTTCAATAAGGGCAGTGGGATTGTCACCAATGGGTCCTTCAGCAGCAGCAATGCAGAAGGTCTTGAGAAAACCCAAACTACTCCCAATGGAAGCTTACAGGCCAGAAGGACCTCTTCACTGAAGGGGTCTGGTACCAGGATGGGCACCCACAGTGTACAGAATGGAACAGTGCGGATGGGCATTTTAAACACCGACTCTCTTGGGAACCCCATGAATGGTCGCAGCATGACCTGGCTGCCCAATGGCTATGTGACCCTGAGAGACAACAAGCAGAAAGAGCAAACGGGGGAGTCCGGCCAGCACAACAGGCTCTCCACTTACGATAATGTCCACCAGCAGTTCTCCATGATGAATCTTGATGACAAGCAGAGTATCGACAGTGCCACCTGGTCCACCTCCTCCTGTGAGATCTCCCTCCCTGAGAACTCCACCTCCTGTCGCTCCTCTACAACTACCTGCCCAGAGCAAGACTTTTATGGTGGGAACTTTGAGGACCCTGTTTTGGACGGGCCCCCGCAAGATGATCTTTCCCACCCTGGGGACTATGAAAACAAAAGTGATCGGAGGAGTGTGGGAGGTCGAAGTAGTCGTGCCACCAGCAGCAGTGACAATAGTGAGACGTTTGTGGGCAACAACAGCAGTAACCACAGTGCCCTGCACAGTCTAGTGTCCAGCCTGAAACAGGAAATGACCAAACAGAAGATAGAGTATGAGTCCAAGATAAAGAGGTGAGGAAAGTCTGGGGCTCCTGAGGGCCAGGGAGCCTCCTGCTGTGGGGCAGGCTGCCACAGACAGTTAAAGAAGCTGGTCCCAGAGCCAGAGGGCCTACTTAAGTCCTGGTGTCACCCCTTGGAAGCTGTGGGACTTTGGAAAAGTCCACTTTATCTCTGTGAGCCTCCATTTGTTAATGTGAAAAATTTAAATACAAGTTTTATTTTTCTCAAAAGCATGTAGAAATCATCGAGCACTGTCCCTGGCACAGAGGAGGTGCCCAATAATGCTATGTGAATTGTTCCAGAGGCTGATTAGAGAGGAACTGTGAGGGGGCAGATGGAGGATGAGGGTCCTGTTTTCACCGACAGGACAAGGATGAAAAGAGGGGAAAGAAAAGTTGTAGAAATAAACAGACCTTTTATAATTTTTCAATTGTTGAATGCTGAGAGAGTGCCCACTATCTGCCAAGCTCAGTTCCAGGTCCCAAGGACTTAGCACACTCAGGCCTCATGGAACGTGCTTCCACTGCTCCAGGGAAGACAGACAAATGAGTAAACCAGGCCTTGTGCTAAGTAGAAAACTGAAATGGGGAAGTGGGGAGGAAATGCTGGTGAGGTGTGAGTTTGAGCACAGGGCCTCACGGCAGGTTAAAGGGAAGCTGTGTACATACCTGGCAGAGGAGCAGGTGGAAATGCCATGACATGGGCTGGGCTAGGGGCTCAGGGACATAACAGGAAACAGGTGACAGGACCTTGGGGATCAGATTAAGTCTTTGGTTTTTGCTCTGAGATTGGAATTCATGGAAACTTTTGAGAAAGGTGATGACATGAAGTGTATTCATATGGGCAAGAAGAATTGTAGCCTAAATAAGAAGCAAAAACTATGATTCATAAAGAAACAGCTATGCTAAAACCTAACTTATGTCAGTTTACATCCTCTAATAAGATGGCCAAGGTAGGAAGCAGTTTGCTTAGCAACTTCTCCAGGAAAGCAACCCGGGCAAGATCAGCGGTGTTGGCCAAATGTCCTGTGTTCACAGTGCCCCTGACTGTCAGAGGGTCCATGGACTGGAGAGGCAGGGATTCAGAAAACGGGGCCCAGGACTCACAAATATCATCTTGTACTGGAAACCTGAAAGTCACTGCACCCACATTTCACTGAGGTCACAGAAATGGCAAGGCTGATTGTTTTTATGTTCTTGCAGCATAGCGTAGGCACAGGAGAGAGCACTGGGCTCCCAAGTCAGGAGAAGGCCTGAGGCCCAATCCAGCGTGAGGGAGCCCCTGCCATGGTCTTGGACCCAGGCTCAGGCCCTGGGTTGCAGTGACCTCTTCCTGCGCAGGTGGCCTAAGGCCTTTCTCATTTGTGAACATCAGTCTTTGTCCTGCTTTGCTGCTTCTATGGCTCCAAACCCCACATGGTTTTATATATATAAACATTTTATATTAATATATTATATAAATATTATATAAGCATATATAGTTGACTTTCTTTTGCTATTTCCCATCCATTTATTAATTATCAAGCCAAAAGATACATATTTTCAAGAGCTATGATAGAGTAAATATAAAATAAAATACTATTTATATGTTAGATTGGAAAACTACTTAGAAAGTAGTTTTTGTAAACTTCACTGAATGGAAATTTGGTTTGAATTTTCCTATATAATGCCAAGTAACAGTGAGTTTAAATAAGAATAAAAATGGCATCTGAATACAATTTTTAGGACCAGTGGCTCCCAGACTTCTGAATTGCTGCCAGTGTATGGTGATAAATTAGCACTTAACACTGGGGAACGAGAGATAACAGTTGAATTAGGACAGGAAAGAAGTTATTATGAATGGCTGAGAGATGAACATGTTCATTTATGAGGACATTGGTAATACATTTGTGTTCTGAATCTGTGGTGCATTTCAGAGACTGTGATAAGATCACAGAGCTTCCAACAGCATGTCCTCTCACTGGGTCCTTTCACCGCAACAATCTGGCCGCCTTACAGGCAGAGACATAGGTCCACTGCGAAGGAGGGCCGAGGAGCTGCCGCTGCCCAAACCAGAGAAGTTCCTGTTTGCAGTTAGACGCTTCTCTGTAAAATTATTCTTAACTCTGCCCACAGGACTTGACGTACTGAAGTACATCTATGATATGTACGTGATGCATAACGTACATTCCTACGTGCATTGCTCAACAGATGATAGATAATATTTTACTTTATCAATCATTGCCACATGCTTTTTAGTTTTTAAACATGTGAGTTTGGTGATCTCCCTGTCCCACAAATTTCTTTCTTTATTGTATGTAGTCAGAAGAATTTGTTTTTGTGATATCAATTATTTGACCTTGTAAAAACTATTCTTTCATTGTTGGTTTGGGATTTTATATATGACCAATAGATCAAGTCTGTTAATCAAGCTATTTAAGTCTTTTACATTTCTCCTGATTTTTATGAGAAAGATCTGTAATTTCTAACAAACTTACCTTAAACTCCCCTAATTTTTATGGATTTATCAATTTCTCCTTAAAATTCTAGTTTATATTGAATAATTTGAGGCTGCACTCCTAGGTGAATAAAAGGTCATAATTACTTATATATCCCTGATGAATTCTTTTATCATAAATAATGTTCATCTTTAATTGCAATAATTCATTTTGCCTGAAAGTATAGTCTTTCTGATATTAATATTGTTATGCCATTTCTATGTTAATTAGTAATTTTCTGCCATATCTTTTCCATGAACTTTCAGCCTTTATTTTTATTTGATTTGAGAGCTTATATATTTTTTAGTTCTGGGATTTTTGTGTCTATCACCTTTTGGATTATTTCATCTCCCTCATTTTCTCAAATTTCTGTTTCTACAACCCTTATTGAAGTATGTTGGACCTTCTTAATCCATGCTGTATCTCTGTTCATTTATTTTTTTTATATTAAATTTCTATCTTTCTCATTCTGTGAGACATTCTGGGTAATTTTTCTCAGATCTGTTTTCCAGTTTACTAATTTTTTCTTTTATAAGATTTATTTTTAATTATAGTTAATATAAAATATTATATTAGTTTCAGGGTACAACACAGTGAACATTTATATATCTTACAAAGTGATTGCCACAAGTCTAGTAACCATGTGTCATCATATGTAGTTATTATAATGTTATTGATAGTATTCCCGGTGCTTTACATCCCTGTGACTTATTTTAGAACTAAAGTTTATGCTTTTTAACCCTCTTCCCCTTTTCCTCCTGCCTCTACCCTCCTCCCTGCAGAAAGCTATCAGTTTGTTCTTTGTGTCTGTGACTTTGCTTGTTTTGTTTTGTTCATTCCGTCGTTTTTGGTGTTTAGATTCCACATATAAGTGAAATCATAGGCATTTGTCTTTCTCTGACTTATTTCACTTAACGTAAAACTCTCTGGGTTCATCCATGTTGTTGCAAATGGCCAGGTTTCGTTATTTTTTTATGGCTGAATCACATTCCATTGACCATATGTACCACATCCTCTTCATCCACTCATTTATCAGTGGAGACCAGCTTTGCTTCCATAGCTTGGCAATTGTAAATAATGCTGCAATGAACATACGGGTGCATATGTCTTTTCAAATTATTGTGTGTTTTTTTTTTTTCAGATAAGTAACCAGAAGTAGAATGCTGTGTCATACAATAATTCTATTTTTCATTGTTTGAGGAATCTCTATACTGTTTCTCATAGGGAATGGCTGCACCTCATTTATAATCTCACCAACAATGAATAAGTGTTCCCTTTCCTCTAGAATGTCATTTGTTGTCTTTTTGATAGTGGCCATGCTGACAGAGTGAGGTGACAGTATCTCATTGTGGTTTGGATTTGCATTTGCCTGATATTTAGTGATGTTGAGCATCTTTTCATGGGTCTGTTGACAACCTATACATCTTCTCTGCAGAAATGTCGAGTCAGGTTCTCTGCTCATATTTTAAATTGGATCGTTTGCTTTTCTGGTGTTTTTTTTTTCTTTTTTTTTACTAGTTTATTTTTTATTGTTTTTTCCATTACCATTTAACCTCCTTATCCCCTTTTCCTTCTCCACTCATCCTCCATCTTTTCTGCAGTCACCACACTCTTGTTCATGTCCGTGAGTTCCATGTTGAATTGTATGGGTTTTCTTTTGTGCATTTTAGACACTAACACCTTATCAGATATATCATTTGCAAATATTTTTCCATTCAGTAGGTTGCCTTTTATTCTTCTTGATGGCTTCCTTCACTCTGCAAAAGCTCTTAAGTTTGATATGGCTCTATTTGTTTGTTTTTATTTTGTTGCCTTTGCCCGAGAAGACATATCTAAAAATATATTGCTAAGACTGATATTTTTTTCTTCTGCTGATTCAATTCTGACACTTCTCTTAGCCCATGAGTAGAGTTTTTGTGGTTGCTTTTTTATAAAGACAATTGATGTGATAAGCTCTCCGTTGAATCACTTTTGACTTTCTTTCTCTCTCACACTGGAGACCTGTTCTTCCCCGATAGGAGGAAAAACAAATAACTAGCCCCCACCTCAGTCCTCTATCCAGGACCTATACCCTTTGTGTGCTTCCACTTGCTGCTCTAAATTGGAGTGTCTTTCTTGGTTATGATACTTGAAGATGCTCTTTTCTTTATTTTTACCTTGGCTATATATTTTTAAAATTTTGTATATGTTTTTCAGCACCATATTGTGTTTGCAGTGGGAGGGGTTCCCTTCTGTATTCCACCGCTCAGTCCATGAGAATCCTAGAAGTTTCACACAAGTACCTGATACATCCACATGTATCAATATTGCTTAAAGGATTGTCTTCACTTTTAGTTCTAACATAAATAGCTTTAGGAAGCAAACAGAATATATTGTAGAATAATTCTGGGTTGCAACCAGTACACTGCCAGGTCATTATTTTTATATGAAAATGTGGTCCTATGATCAAAACAGCCTTCTAAACTGATTACAGAATATAGAGAATTTTTTTAATCTTAGTTACTGTCAAAAGAGTTATTTTGTGTTATTATTATTATCTGGATGAAATATCAACATGTAGGACTTATTTCAAAACAAAAAAATAATTGAGGCTTTAAGTTTGAAAATTGTTATTAAAATAATCAGATTAGCCATTCAAATTTCATTGGTATGGTAACTTCAAACATACCCTAAGGACCTTAGCTCAGAAGAAGAGAGATTAAAAAGTCACCTATTATCAAGATTCATCTTATAATAAACAAGTACATAATACTCCTCTTTGAAAAACCATAACAAATTATGTTTTGTAACTTAGTGATTATGGAGAAAAATCCATTTTCAAGGAAGCTATTTAAAATTATAAAGTACATCCAAGTGGATACAGCTATCAATCTATAGAACTATAAATCTAGAGATTCTAAGGTATATTAACTTGGAAAGTAGTGAGAATTACAGATAGCAGCAAGTTACTTGGGTAGACTCCATTGTCACAAAATGTCAGGTGGATTACTTATTCACCACATATAATTGCTACCACTCTTGTCCATGTAAGGTAGCTGCTTTGGGCACCACTTTTAAAAAGTGGGATTCCTTATGTCTCAGAGAAGTTCATTCTTAGTGGTGAACTTTATCAACAATGACATTTGCACTATATTATTTTTCCTCTGATGGAAAGCAAATGTGATTGCTCCCTTTTCTTCCAACTTTACTGGGCTTCCTCCCTTTCTTTTAGCAAAGCCCAATTTACATTTAATGATCCGGGAAGCTTCATGGTTTTGGCTGCCTTTCACTTCTTCCATTCTGTGCTATGTGACATTGGTTCTTGGGCTGCTCTATACTGGCACTTACGCATCCACTATCGATGACAGCTAAGTGATTCTAAGAGAGGTTGTGGGATCTTGTTCAAATGATAGTAAAATAACTTAGCAAATAGTAAAAACAAACAAACAACAAAAACTTCACTAAATCAAAAAGACTCATTCCAATTTCCTAAGCCATGCAGACAGAGCTTAGAAAATACTCGTAGCTCTCTCGCATTGCAAGTGAATAAGATCTCTGTCTCTTTTATTCTCTTCCCTACCCTTTGCAGCTTAGAACAGCGAAACTTGACTTTGGAAACAGAAATGATGAGCCTCCACGATGAACTGGATCAGGAAAGAAAAAAGTTCACGATGATAGAAATCAAAATGCGAAATGCAGAGCGTGCAAAAGAAGATGCTGAGAAAAGAAATGACATGCTTCAGAAAGAAATGGAGCAGTTTTTTTCCACATTTGGGGAGCTGACAGTGGAACCCAGGAGAACCGAGAGAGGAAACACAATATGGATTCAGTGAGCCTGCTTTCTCCCACTGTCTCTGGTGGGTCTGGGAAGGACTCTGGGGGCTCCTGTGGGAATATTACATGGGATCAGGTGGCTGGTCACCTGGCTGTACAGTGCTGTAACTGGTGAAGGGATATCATTTACAGACATTACCCATCCATATCTGCAATGTGTACCAAAGTTATACCATGCCCCATATGCTACTGTCAAGTGTTAAAACTGGATATGTGTATATAGAGTAGTTTTTAAAAAGTAAAGTAAAAAGGAGAAGCGTATCTCAAGAATTATTTTATTGCAAGTCTTGTATTTAAAATATTAAATCAATATGTTGTTGCAATTTAGCTTGCTTTCAAGCTTCACCCCTTGCACTTAACATAAGCTATTTTTGGCATTGTGTTATCATCAGCTTATTTTATAGATCAATATTTTTATTTCCTTTTTTGCTGAGGAAATGAAGATAAGCAGATATATGAAAATATATAAATATATATAAGATGAGTTATTAAAATCAGAAGAATACTTTGTGGCTGTGCTGTTTGTGCCAATAGACCTTACCAATGACCAAAAAAATAAATGTAAATAATTTTATAAAATACAGTAGTCTCACCAGGAACCTTTGAACTGTTCTTTAAGTTCTTCCCTAGATACTGCTCAGTTTTCTTTGTGAGATGATTTGACACAAAGTTTGGACCCTGTAACAAGGTCCCTTTTCCAAGCCCCCTGGTCTGTCTTGCCAGTTCTCTGCAAGATGAACCTTAGTGGGGGAAAAGTGGGGAAGAAAAGCATTTAACCAGTCATGCCTTGAATTACTCTGTCCTTCTGGACTGAGTCTCTGTAACTGCAGCCTGGGTGCTTGCTTGAGAAATTCATCCTGCCATGAGGAAGCTGGGAAGTAACGCTTGCTCAGCCACTTGCCATGCACTCGCAATGCCGTTTTGTGAGCACCTGCCTTCCTTCCACTCAGACCTCTCCCCGCCCCAGATAACTGCACTCTGGGATGCCAGCAGCAAAACAGTAGTCCTGTGTCCCTCTTGGATAAACCATGGGTGCGTGCCATAGAGTGCCATTTTTCTCCTAGGCTGACTGTTCTGTCATCATCTGGGATTCTCCCAGAGTGACAGTGGGCAGAGGCTTTTTGCAGCAAGAGAGAGGTGATGGAGGGAATGGGGGCCAGAGGAGGAGGAGGAGACCGAAGAAACAAACTAACCATTTTGCTTCTAATTTTTACAGTATTCCCCCCACCCATTAGAAACATAGTCATTGATAATAATTTTAAGATGTGAATGCTCAAAGGTCCAAGTTTGATAAATTGTGAACATTAGTAATGATAACTTTCTAAAGAAGCTCAGGTTCCTCAGGAGCTAGAGTTTCAGGAGAAGATTTCTTCACACGTCAGTACAATAATGCTTTTAAGGAGCTAAGCAAATAAATCTTTCTCCCATGAAAACAGAAAGTCATTGAAGGCATAATCAAAAATAAAGACTACTTGAGTGTATGGGATTTGTGTGTTGTGTATATTTATTTTTTACACAAGGGGAGAGGAGTCCAGACAGTGTTCGTTGTTACCATGCTGCCTCTGTGCACATCCTTTCAAGGGTCAAGCACAAGCAGTCCTTCTGGGTCAGCTACTGTCCACACAGCGATGCCTTTTTTATCTTTCTTCCCCTTTTCTCCATCCTCCCAATTCTTTAACCAGATGCTCCCACCTGGACATCCTATGAGAAATTCAAACTCAAAATGTGCGAAGTTGATCTCATAGCTCTCTATATCTTTTCCCAGTCCCTGTCTTAGTTAACCCAACCTCGGACTCATCTGGGAGCTATGTGATGTAATAGTGAAAAACAAAATGTATGCAGTCAAACTGCCTGCTTTGCATTTTCTACAGTTTGCTGGCTGTTAATCTTCCAGATATCACTTTGTTCATCTGTAGAATGGAAATAATAAAAATACTCTTCTCATAGACTTGTTATGTGGTCTCAGTGAGGCAGCTGGTGTTAAGGCTGAGCATAGCACCTAGTATAAAGGAAGGAGTTAACTCTTCAATGTTAACTCTTACTTTCTCTGCTCTCTTCTTCACCACCTTTAAATTCACTCACTTAGGACTGTCTATTCCATCCATTTTTGATCAGCTTCTCATCTTTTGATGAAAGCTTCTCACCTATCTACTTTCGTTCCAGTATCATTCCTCTACTTTCACCTTTGCCAGCTGCCATGCAACCATGCCCCTGGCCTTGCTAGTCACATTGGATGATGACTCACTCACTCACCCACAGGATAAAGCCCTTCACACAGTGTGTAAGATGCTGATATGCAGGTTCATTCTCATTTTTCCCACTTCCCCCACACCTGCCATGCCCTTGTGTGCCTCTGGAACTTTCCACCTTCTATTGCTGTGTCCATGTCGACTGTCTTCCTTCAACCGAACCCACTCAAACCATATATTTTTAGAGCCAAATCAAACGTCAGCTTCCCTATGAAGCTTCCTAGGATCTCATTGCAGCTGGTTACCTTCTTTGCTCCCAATTTGCATATATCTCTTTTACTTCTTCCCATATCTGCTTATTTTCTTCACCAAATAAGCACTTTAGGAAGCAACATAGTGAAATGAAAATCATAGAAAACTGACAGCCAGACAGACTAAGATAGGAATCTCAGCATGCCTGGTCAATACACAGCAATGACCAGTCACTGAACCTCTGTGAACCTGTTTTTTCATCAGTAAAGTGGATAACCTGTGCAAAGTTGGTTTTTTTTTGATACTTAAAGGTGCCTATTCCAGTGCCTGCCACTTGATCAATGGAGCTTCTTAACACATCAGATTGTATCTTATTGGTCTTAAATCCCTCCCCCTCCACCCTTTATGCCATAGAGGGCCAGTGCAGAGTTAGCAATAAATTTAGAGAGCAAAATATGATGAGGGATGCTGTTATTAATTCTAATTATTGATTCTGGTGATGATGACCTCTAATCAACGGCTACTATGAGCAGCTTGTCCATCTGAATGTCTATTAGTTCTTCTATTAATTAAGCTAAAAGTCTAGAAAATATCCACTATGAATTAACATAAGAATAAATTGGAAATAAATACTTAGGTAGTATCAAGAATTCATTTGCTATACCTTGTATACACTTCTTTAAAACTCTATTATTGTTAACTACAATAATTCTTAAATTATGAGCTCAGATGAATGGATTTATTTGCTTACAAGTGTTGAATTTATAATATTGGTTTTACTAGTCAAACTATATGGCTGGGTATCCTTTAAAGGACATTTAAAATAGAATTAGCTAGCACATCAGGTCAACTGAAGCATAAATTTTATATGTAATTTTATTATGAAATGACTAAAAACTCCAAGTGGAACTTCAACAACATTATTCCTATTTATTTTTATTTATTCAAAAGCTGAGGCCTCCTTTAAAAAAATTAGATCATTCCAAGATAGGATAGTTCAAATCACTGGTATAATTATCTCCCCTTGGCAATGAGGAGAATATTAAAGGTAGAGTGCTGGCCACGAACCCCAGTGTTCCTCCCATTGCAGAGCTGCGACCTGCTCAGAGCAGCATCATGGAAAAGAACATGTATGAGTTTTGGGATTCAGACCATAGATTCAAATCCCAGCTCTGCTACTTTGTAGCTACATGAATTTAAGAAAAATTACATACTATTTATAAGCCCTAATTTTTTTTTACTAAAATAAGAATAATAATAGTGTCTCTTCCTCACTGGATTTTTTTTCAGAAATGAGTAAGATAAGTGATGTGATTAACACAGTACCCAGCATATAGTAATTGTTCAAAAAGTGGTAGCAGTCAGCCTTCAAATTGCTTCTATGAAAAGGGTGTTTAAGCTTCTAAAGAACATAGCAGGGCTCTGTCTTCAGGAATTTGGCCAGCACTGAAAGGCTAGTACACTCATCAGCTGAAGGTATAATTGTGTGCCTGCCCCAGGAATCCTCATTTTATTTTTGCCCAGATCCTGCCAGAGTTTGATGGCAAGGAGGAGGCAAGCCAAAGCATCCTTCTTACTCTGAGATCATACAATTACATCTATGACATGAGAATAATGTGTAAAGAACTACCAGTAATACTAACTCTACATTAATTCTATCCATGTGGACACTGAAGACAATTTTGGGCACTGAAAGTACTAGGTGAACTACAATGAAAGTGTCTAAAGATATGAACCAGTGAACATGTGTAGCCTCACATCAGCACCACCATTAGTGGGTATTTATTGAAATCCTCCACATGCCAGGCCAGCATTAGGCTAGGTGTCCAGGGATACCCAGTTTACAATACTCATTACCACATAAGATGAATAACTATGAAAGTAAGAGATCACAAAAATGAGGCTAGAAAAGGCAGTGCAGAGTCATGACTGTGATGTGAGTCCTGAAGGGTGAGTAGGATGTTATCAGACAGGTGGCCACATGGAGTCAGGGCCTCCCTAGTGTGTGGGACAGCATGTGCAAAGTGCCTTTGGTGTGGGCCCTAGGGAGCCTTTTCAATGAAATAAAATTGACTTATTAAGTCTGCACCATCAAGGTGTGCAGAACAACTTATCCTCACCTTGTGAGACTTGAAAACACACTTACAATGTACTTCTACCAGTGGCTTCTACTATTTAATGCCCTGTTTAATTCAAAGAAAGCAGCAAGAGCTAGACACTTTTTGCCTTGTTTGAATTCGCAAGCCATAGAAAAAGAATGCTGGAACTGTGGCTCCCAAGGGTCTGTGTTATAATGAGCCTCATGGTCTTCTCAACTGTGCAAGTGGGGAATGAGTTGAAAGTTAAAACTTCCCAGCTAAGGACCTCTTGCTGCAAAGCGAATTAGAAAAATAACAGTTCCCCAAGAAATCACAATCTGAACCTACTGTAGATCTTGGAGTAGAAAGTTTAACTCAAGAAAAGTGTTTTTAATGTATCATTTGCGGTTCAGGTCCAGTACTTAATAACACTATTTATGGACTGTGTACTATTGCACTATTTATAGCTGCTTCAGCCTATAGTAGAAAGGGTTGCCTTTCTTAAGTAAAGAGTACAGTAACAGGAGAATACTGAATTGCCTGACTAAGCAGTCAAATTGGCACCATTTGCTTTGAGCTAAGTTTTCTCTGAGCTCTGATGGAGTCTCTCAGTGCACTCCCTGTTTTTTGAAAACATCACATTTATCCCAGCCCTCTCTTTGGAACACACACATTCCCTGCCTCCTCATAATTCCTTAGAACAGATTAAGTACCATAACAAGGGAACCCCCAGGGTTGGGCCACCATGACCTCATCCTTGAGTACCTATTGCCAAAACAGCCCAAACTCCTGTATCCTTTGCCTTCACCGATATGTTTGTCCCCGAATGATTCAGCATATCCCTTCATTTGCTTCAAACTCTGATCTCCTCAGCACTTCTCCCACCTTTCCATTATACTTTCTAGTTCTCACAACTGTTATCACCAACCCCTGAATCTCTATGACAGTTACTTCCTGACAACATCATTCTTGCAGCTCACTCAAGGATGGCTATTTTTTCCCTCCCACAGCCTGCATCTCACTAGCCTGAAGGAGAGGTACATCTTGCTCTGCACTTTGCTGCAATTTCCAGACTTTTGCTTCTCCGTACACCCTAGTAACCATTTTGGAAGCATGTGCCACATGACTGAATATTTTAGCACCTATTGAACTTTTTCCCCCACCACTACTCACACACCATCCACCAACTTGGTCACTCAGCTCCTTGACCTGCTTATTTCTGAGAATCTGGCTGTCTCTTTCCAAATATTAGTCACCCGTGCCCACAGTTTACCCTACACTGTGTCATTACCAGTAACTGCATCAGCACCAGTAACTGCATCAGCACCAAAATTTCCATTTCCAGTCCCCATTCTCTGATCATGACCTCTTCTCCCTACAGGTCACTCCCTTTAGCACCATCATTCCAACAACTTGTGTACACTCTAAAGCATCTCCAAGCCACCGACTTTGCTGGGTTTTCACTATCACCCCTTCATGTCATTGCTTTCCTCCTTGGCCAGCTTCGTGTCTGAGGTTCTTCATTCAAATTTTTCTGTTTCTATTCTCAAGCCCCTTCATCTTCTCTTCCACCACTGCACTCTTCTGAAAAGAAGAATAAAACTCAATTCTGGCTAAATTTAATGTCTGTTTATTCCTAACCTGAACCTAAGAAGCTAAATATGGCCAGAGAGCAAAAGACCACCATGCTGACTTGTCTCACACTGTATTTGTATAGATATGGCTTGCATTTTCCAAGGGCCATTTTGCACTTCTCAAACCTACATAAATCCTTCCCCTCCTTGTTCTCATCAGAAAAACTTCTGTCTTTACTGAGAACAAACTATCAGAAGAGCATATTCTTACATTCCCTCATCATGTCTACACCAACTACCTACACACGTCCTTTGCACACTGCCCTGTGTCCTGCTACAACCCCTGTGCAGCCTGCCCTAACCAGCCCAGCTGCTGGTTATGTACTGGAGCCCATCCCTCAGGCCTTTTCAGGCACATTTCTCCTTCAAATAAATATTCTTTCTCTCTTGTGTTACCAATTTTTTTCTTTCTATATCAGTCCCATCAACATATACATACCCATGCTGTAATAACTTTTTAAAATATATTCTAATCATGTCATATTTATTTCTAATTTCCATGTCAATCTTCAGTTTCACCTTTCAGGAAAAAAATTAATTGCCCTTATTTCTAATTTCTCACCCTCGCATGTTCTCTTGAACTCATTTGAGTCATGCTTTCTTGCTCATGACTTGTCAAGGTCGGCAATGACCTTCACAGAATCAAGTCCTATAGTCCACTATCAGTCTCCATCTCAGCCACTCAGTAGCACTGTTCCAGTTGCTCACTCCTCATTTGGGAAATGCTGGATTCACCTGGCTTCCAGGACAGCACCGCTTCCTGGTTTTTCTCTGCCTGACTGGACATTCTTTAGAATACCCTCCTGTTTTCTACTTCTATATGTTGGAATGAGAGGTGCCTCCTTTTTGGACTTTTCTTATCTACACTCAGTTCCTTGGTAGCTTCATATACTCTCATGGTTTTAAATAGCAGTATAAGCTGATTCTTCTCACATTTATTTTTAACTCTAGCTTAGTAGAATCTCCTGCTATATCACTTGTATATCTAATAAACACCCCCAAATGACATTTCCACAAAAAAGCATGATTTTCTTCCTAAATCAGCTCCTAATCCACTGTTCACCATTTTAGTCAACTGCACCATCATTCGCCTCATAGTGTATATATATATAAATAAGTCTGTCATCCCTGATCTTTTTCTTTCCTATCACATACCAGTCCCCTGGCAAATCTTGTCCTTCACAATATAACCTTAATTAGATTTTGAATCTAACTCTTTCTCAGCACCTCCACTTCCTAGTCTAAGCCCATCACCCCTTTCTGGACCATCTTACCCTACACTGGACTCTTTGTGGCCATTCTTATCTTTCTTCCTAATATCCTCTCTTCATTCAGCAGCCAGAGAGATCCTTTTAAAAGAAAATTTAGATTATATTACTTTTCTTCTCACATCTATTCATCATCTTTCCATTTAGAACAAAACCCCACAATCTTGCCATGCTCTGACCCCTGCTATCTCTCCAATTTCACTTATTATCATACTTTCTTTCATTCGTTCTGCTTCATCCACAAGACTCTTTGCCATCCTTACATACAAGCGAGCTCTTGCCCCAGAGCCCTTGCTCTTACTTTTCCCTCAGTCTGAATTACTCTTCCTTAGGTACTGATATGGCTCACTCCTTTACTTTATTTGGGTCTCTGCTCAAATATCACCTCTTCTGAGAAGCCTGCCCTGTCCACCTTGTCTAATTAGCCCTTATCACTCTTTTCTTTTTAACTGCTTTGTCTTCTCAGTCCTCCCCATTAGTTTGCTTCCCCATTAGAAGGTAGGATATACAAAGGCCAGAAGGTTGCCTGAATTCACAACAATATGTGCCTAGAACAGTTCTTGAAAGATTGAAATAGTCAATTAATATTTGTGGCATGAATCAATTTGTGGCCTGAGCAAATGTGCACAGCTTACTGTCAAATTTCTGGTTCACATGTTCAGGGATTTTCCGAACTGGATCTTTTAATAGAAAATAATAAATGACTTCTACTTATTTTAGAGTTCCAGCCACCACCTACAGACTGAATAAATTTCATAAATTTTGTTTAATATGACAGTCACTGCAGAGAGACTCCAATGTCCATTGTAATATCATTTGCTGATTTGGATGTTGTGATGCTAGATATATGAGCCTTGAACTCAGTATCCAAGCCCAATAGCTCTCAGAAGAAACATATCAACAATAAACTTGATATAGTGCAGAAAATCATCTATCCTGTTTTGCTATTGTTATCATTTTTAGCCTCTAAATTTTTACATATTTTTTCTACAACACACATAGCCTAAGTTATTGCTGAGGTCTCAGTGTGTTAACACAGTTCTCCCTTAATCTATGGACTGACATTTGTTTAAAAGAGACCAAAAGAAAGCACTTTACCTTTTAATTAAAAGAACAATAGTGAAGATACATATATTTCCTCATTGATTTAAGCAGTCCTACCTGTATTTTCATGTCCATGCTATTTTTAAAAATACATTGTAAAAATGGTTCTATCTCCTGTGTCATGGAAAATAGCCAAAATTATATTAATTCATTAATTGTACTTACATGTAATTAGACAAAATGATAACCTTGAAAGATTTGTTTCATTGATTTAAGGGAATAATAAAAATTGACTCATTTAAGTCATACTACTACCTTGAACTCATCATTATTTTAAAAGAAACTAAATGAGATATATTTGTATTTAACCACTTATTTTTAAACTCAAAGATTTTTTACTCTAAAATTTGAAGGATAAGGACTATGTTATATTTATCTCCTACCTAGAACCTAGATTGCTGTTCAATGTTATTTTGAAGTGAATAAATGTACTAAATAGCTCAGAAATTAAAGTAGAAATTCAGAGCAATCTTCTTCTAAAGTAGAAATTCACAGCTTGATTTGCACCAAATACAAGTTTCTAATATATTAACATTAAGAAAAAAGCAGTTGCTTTTCAAAAGTCTTCCTTTTACAAAAGAAATACTTTAATATTACTAGTTCCCTTTGTGCATGTAAAATATATTTGGATTATAAAAGTTGATTTAGTACATAATTTTTCAGACAATATTTTCACAAATGTGAATGTAAAAGTGTTTATAGTAGGCAAATTATGTGTGAGACCCTTTTCCAGGAAGATTGTGGAGAATTGTTTTAAATGAGTAACATTTTGCAGTTTTTTTGCATTACAAATAATCTGGACTATTGAGTAAAAAGATTCCAGACAAGATCCAGGGAACAACAGTACCTGAAGTTCAGTGACAAGAATGTGAAGTCATCCACTCCATGGAGTGAAACTTGAATTTTCTAAATTGTATTTCAGACTTATCTTACGTTAAGCTTCATACCAGGCCAAGCATTTCTTTAAAGTAAGAAATATGTGACATAGAGAGGGTGGGAGATTTCACAGGGGCATTTGACTCTCATTGGTGCCTGTCATCAAATTTCATGTGTTTGAGAAATGCACATTTCTACAGCTTGTTTTCTGTAGCTAAATCAGAACACACTGGTCTAAAAGGTCGAGCAGATGGAATTGTCTGGAGCTGAGAGAGATGACTTGCCATGTACAGTGGTCCCCTGGGTGATATGATCTGAGGCAGTCAGATTTTCAATGTGATTGATCCACTACTTGGCAGATGTCTTCCAGGCATGCCTTTCAAAACCCTTGGAGGAAAGGCACGTTACAATACAAAGCATGCCAAAGAACTGGTAATGTCAAAACCTGCCACCTTGTGTACAACCCAATAAAGTCATTAAGCAAACTGAATAACTTTTTAGGTTGGTTGTTACCTAAATAGCTATAAGAAAGGTAGTTTTCAAGACTCATTTCTTTTCCTCACTGCTAAAGGAGTTAAAATTACCCAAATATTTAGTAACATTTTATTGGTACCTAGTGTGCAACAATAATTCCTTCTGACCCTTTCTCTCTCCATGAGTAATATTTTGGAATGCAATTTCCCTTCTTAATATTGTGGGTCTTTTCAGGTACCTTTACTTGACCATTGTTAAACTTTTTTTTTATTTAAGAGAGTCAAGATCTGTGGTTTAAATCAGAATAGAATCTATGCCAGAAATAACAAAAGGCTTTGGTTTCTGCTTGCCTTATAAATAAAAGGATAAATTATGTTAACTCAAAAGAATAAATATGTTTATCTTCCAGATTTTCTAGTAGTTAATTTGTTAAATAGAATGTTTTATTTACAGAAATAGAGGGGCTATTCCTTTACATTGTTCAGATACTTCCAGCTAAATTAACACAGGTTCAGTGACCTCTTTATCAAGCCACAAAATTATATATTTTTAATTCACCAAAGAGTTTGAGATATTAAGGTTGGCTGCCATTCCCTTCTCTCTTAGGTAATAATTAAACTGATTTAAAATTCTGATAAATTAGCCAAGGATATTTAACCCTATTCTAGTCACCCACAATGCTCCAGAAAATAATTTTTCCCCTTCACTGATTTTATACATTTAAGGAAACTGACTGAATTGCAGACACACAACTGAATTGTATCGCCAAACAGAAGTGGTCATTTTTAGAAGAAACCAATCCCAAATGAAAACACAGCCTTCTACCTGATGATATACACATTACACACTCTTTACCCATAGTGAGAGAGTAGGCCATTCCTCATTTCTTATTTATTCCATGGCACAGTAGGATCATACTATGAAGCCATGTCAGATGTCTCAGAGCTACTGTCCAGACATGAAATCCAGGACAACGAGCAGCACAGCAACCACTGTCAACAGGCAAACTCCAGCAGTGTCTGAGTTTAGACTTGGTTTTATGTTAATGGAAGCAGATTTGCTTTGTTTTTCAAATAATCCATAAAAAACAGAAATTACAATGTATTGACTCAATATCCACCTCTAAAGAGTCCAAAAAAGCCAAAGTTCTCCCCCATTCTCCCTCTTTTTCCACTGACATTTTGACAATGAAGAAAAACAGGAGAAATAAAGAAGAGAGTGAGAAAGAACACAGAAATGAATTCAATAATTGCAAACCCTTATTTAACATCACTGAGATCACACTGATCCATTAGACTGACTTCTAGTTCTCTCCACTAAGACCTTATAGAGAAACTGGATACATGACTTTACCTTCCAGGGCTGACCTGGAACTGTGAGGGCAAGGTATGTGTGAATGTGCGTGTGCTTTAAGCCCGTTACAGGACAATTCTCATCATTGGTGATAGTCTTGGGAGTCCAATCATGCAGAATAACAGGCAAGTGCAAGTTAGGTCTTGTTGCAAGATAGACATGACAAGGTGAACAACTTAATGCTAGATGAGGGTTGGGAGATTTCTTTCCATTAGAACATACTGGCCATTGGTCCCACAGAATCAAAGATTAGGTACACAGAAGTCCATATATAAACAGAAGCCTTCCATTTCAGTTTGACTGACCAAGGAAATGGATCAAAGTAAACCACTTCAGACAGTGAATGGACTTTCTAGGTGGCCAAAGAAATAACAGAATCTTATATTCTAATCACATGGAAAATAACTAATACAACTATTTACATGGTAACTTGTTTGCTGTTTTTATAGGAAGTAATTCTTTCTGATGGTTTAATCATATCTGTGGAAAATGTTGGATTCTTACAATTTATAGCTGTATGTATTGGGGGTCAGGGGAGGATTGTAAGAGGGGAGTGGAATTTATCTTTAGACCCAAAGTGGCTGGGATCAAAGAATGCTGGAGCAAGTTTATTCATTTCTTTGAGCTGTAGAAGATACATTTTTCAACAAAGCTGGCAACATTCTTAGTAGAATGTACTCCTTTTAAGATTTAGATTTCCATATATAAAGAATTAAAAAGAAATATGTTTTGTATAGTTTACATTTTACAATGAGTATTTAACTTTTAAAAATGAGTTTTGCTTCCACCCATATTTTCCCTCGCTCCAGGTCATAAAAAGTTTTATTTATTTTTATCCTACTTAGTCCATTTGTCAAGGTCTATTTTTTTAATTTACCAGTAAGCTGTTTTTAATTCCTTTAGGTAATATTTTTCTGATAATGGTAACAAATTGAGAAAAACAATCCTGCTCCTCATATCTCAATTAAATGGCTTACTCCAACTGGAAAGACCTGGCCAGGTGCTGGTCTACCTGTGGTATACATTGCTAAAAAGCTCAGTCATCAGATTCTTGAAGATGCAAGATCATTATCAGTTCTTATTCTGCAAGAAATTTGGTTGTAAAGCCAGGATATCTTTTTTTTAAATTAACAGGCTTACAAATTTCACATAAAATATTATCAATGTGGTGGTGGATTTTGCCAAACTCTCCCAACAATTTAATTTCTCCTGCATGTAGGTGCGCAGCCCTCCTACTTACAAAACACAAGAAAACATTTCACTAAGGATCACTGCAAAGCCAACATCCTACAGAAAGTGACAGAAGGTAGGTCTCCCACAGGCCAACCACGTAGTCTAAAATGAACCCCAGCAACAGGCAGGACCTTCATTTTTTTCAGGTATATAGGTCAGGTGACTTGACTCGTTGTGCCTGAAAAGCAAGAGAGTCCTTTGGAAGTTATAGGTGACTATAGAGAATTTTTTTTAGGAAAAAAAATGCCCAATGCAAAATATAATATATTTTGTTAACTTGATGATAACATAATAACCTCCTGAAGATATTATAATAAAGTAGACCAAAGATCGTGAAGGGCTGGTGGGCTTTTGAAGTAATTCTTTTTGTTGCTCCATCACATATCTTGCTTTGATAACCTAGTGAAATTAATCCTACAAGCAGTCAAGAAGTCAAACTCTTACCTCTATTTGTACATGGTATTTCAGTCTGAGGGATCTGGTCCATTTTTGCTTGTTCATAAAGGAGATTTGGCTAAAGGTAATTGGCTCCTAAGAACTAGAAAACTGGGAGATCAGACTAGTAGAGTTTAGGGAAGATAGTAATAGCAGAAGAGGAACATTACCTAGTTCTTGCCTGGTTTAATCTGAACCAAAAAAAAAAAAAAAATCACCACTTTTGCACACAGGAGAGATAGTCTGTCAAATACTTCTAAGAGGCTGGCTGGAGATTTCCCTCTGTCTTTGATGTCATTTTGTGGCTGATGAAATTCTCTGGCAACTCTCTTTCAGAGAGGTGCCTGCTGTCTGCACTTACTTGTAAGTGCTAGAAAGTCAGGAGTAGAGAGGTCACAAGTGAATCAAGAGAAAACAAGAGAAAGAAGGTAAAAAAATAATGGATACGGAGAATAAAAAATTTTGGTTTTTTAAGGAGTTGGGGGTGAGGGAGTGTGACAGAAGGAAAAGTGAGGGAGCTTTATAAAAATCAGGTTGCCTGCAATATTAACCAAAAACAATGGCAGCAAGACACAGAAATGGGGCCACTTCTATTCTAGAGAAAAACCTTCACAGTCTAATGTTTCTTTCCTCCACATTTGACCTCTTGTCCTGAATCAAACTGTGTGAAGCAGTCCCATAAATGGCAGCACTGCTCACATGGTGATGGTGGGGGTTGATTCAATTGCTTAGAAACAGACAAAGCTTCCCTATTATTGTATTTAAGGGAGTTTTCAGAGCACTGGCATTCTTGTTTGCTCTATTTTTGAAGAGATTCCATTTTCCAGCTATATCACACTGGACACTCACCTATTTCATGCATCTCACTTCTTCTTAGGTGAATATCACCATATTGGGAAACACAAAAATGGTCAGAGTGCAAGTGACTGTGATGGACAGCTTACCAAAATGAATATGAAGGGAAGCCTCGACCAAGTCCCTAGTATTGCTGAGAAGTCACCCTGGTATTGTCTTGTGTCTATCACCAAGATGTTTCACAGTGCAGTGCCTCCTTAGGTGCTCAGGGGAGCACTTTCACTGAATATGAGCTAAATTCAGGTGATTTTGCTAAACATTGACACAAATGCTTTATGGCTTTTAAGACAAACTCAGATTGCTAAAGCTGGTTACAGCACTGACTTGTGGGCAGTTATTGCTGTCACATAGACTGGAGTACTAAGCTCGAATGATCTGCCCTTCTTGGGTGATTCAAATTTATGAAAATAAATGAATCTGAAACATCAACCATATTAACGAGTCAGGGAAACTCCTGAGAAATAATAACATCTGTGGAAATATTGTCAAATGCTAACTTGAGGATCACCCTGTGCTTTGTTTTTTTTTTAGTTATTATTATTATTATTATTATTATTATTTTAATTCCAGAAGAGGAAAGTAATATTTCTTCTCAAAGTAAAGCCTTGACAGAGTATACACCTGGAAGCAGCACACCCATGGAGAACACACCCTGCAATGTGAGGACAGTCTAAGTAGGCCCATTTTCTGTTAGGACATCACACAGAGGCTTCCTGCTCTGCTCTAGGGAGCAGTCCTCACAGTCAGATATGTGCACAACACCCCACCTCACCGCCTGCCACTCTCTGTCCAATTATGATACAGAATTTGTAAATAACACCTGGGGTCCATTCTCCAAAATATGGATGTCAGTGTCTCCTAGCACCTGGGCAATAATTTCCTCTAGGTCTTCAAACTGCAAGTCTGCTCTAGTCAGTCCTACTCACACACTGTCAGAGAAAAGACCCTCAGCTTTACCCCCACCTTCCTTTTAAAAGCCACCCCATTCACTGCCTGGAAACTGTTACCCCTCCCACTCCCACATGTACATAAGCATCACATATGTTCTTTCTACAAATTGGTATACAGGTGCCATTTAATCAGTTCAAATTTGGAAGCTACATCTTCAAGGGTCCGAGAGAGCTCACTCCCCCCATTTCCCCTCTTTACATGTTTTCTTATAAGACATACAGCTTAATCAATTAACAAACTAAACAGCTTATATATTGGTAATATATCACAGATGGGTTTATGTCAGAGTAGTAGATCACATGAAATGGACCACATAGTACCCCAGTGCATGATATCTCAGTAGAGCCCTGAGGACACTGACAGGAGCATCTCTAAGTTAGCAGTGCCGTGTGAATACAGACACATGCGGATCTGTATCTACATCCATCTGACTAGGCCAAAAGGAGCAGGTAGATGCAAGATAGAGACACACACATGCTGGTTGGGGCCATTGCACACCTTGTCATGCCATTTGGAAGGGCAGTTACAGGTCACTGGTTTTGCAGCCATTAAAATTACACTTTATAGAAAAGGCTTCTCTAATTGTTTGATTTCTTTCTGTAGTAAGCATCATTGGAAGAAGACCAAAGCAAGAGCAACTAGGTTAAATATACATTTGGCTTAGCTGCAGTACAGAACTCTGGAGAAGAAGCAGGCTGAAAGATTTGTTTTAATTTTAGGCTCGGATTCTCTTCCTTGCTGTTTTCTTGTCATTGTGTGTCTGCATTTGTGTGCACGTGTGCATGTCCGTGTGTGTGTGTGTGTGTGTGTGTGTGTGTGTGTTCCATCACATCATCTCCTGAAGAACGCTGGGTTTCGCAGGCAGGCGGCTAGTCACCTGCAACAACCCAGGGGTCCCGCCGAGGCTTCCAGGCTGCTGTCAGTGTCAGATGCCAGGGTCTGGTCGGTAGACATGGAGGAGATGTCATTGACAGACGAGGATGGAGGGAGACTCTCACTGCTGTTCACTGCTGCACCTGTGCTAAGAAAATGAAGACCAACATGACTAAATTTGGAACTAGACTCAATGTCACTCAGGATGCAGGCATGGGCGAATATAACAGGGGATGTCTGGTCCATCATTCATTTGACAAGCCTTCATAGAACTAATACAGGGCACTACATTAGATGGTGAAAGTGCAGACAGAACAACACAGTCCCTGGTCACAAGTGACTCACAGGCCAGTGCAGTAATTAACGAATTGCACTTTACCTTAGCAATCACCTGTAATGCAATTGAAAGAAAAAAATAAAATACTAAAAACCCTAGTTACTCCCCATACCTCCGATATAGTAATATAATTGGCTTTGGATGGAACCAGTTATCTGCATTTTCTAACAGCTTCCCAGAGATTGTGTAGTCAAGAGCCGAAGACAGCCATCCCATGGAGAACACAGATGAGCAAAACCCTTTAATGTAATGATCTAAAGCTGGGTGCTTTTATGGCAAGGAGCTTTTAAAACAAATACATGTAAAGGTCTTATCCCAGAAATATGGGCTAAAATGAAGCCCAGAAATCTGAATTACTTGGAGACTACAGCTCTAAAGAAAGGAAGGCCCATTAAGTAAATAATATTAAATAGTCATTAATATGACATCAAATTTAAAATCCATATAGAAAAACCAAGTAGGACTTTTGCTGAAAGTTACCATAGACCAAAAGAAGAAAGAATAGAAGAAGTCAGCGCACACCCATGATTGTGTATTTATTCTCTAGCAAGCTTGCCTGCCTGGGAAGCTACCAATGAGAATGGTGAAATATTAACTTAGAATAATTTGCAAACATTTTTTTATGTATCTGCTATGTAGGTATATAATGATTTTTAAACTACAAGAAGAAAATTACTCATGGTAATCTCTTAAATACTTGCTGAGCTATAATAACTTTGAGAACTACAAAGGAAAGGTGAACCAGAGGCATTGTAAATATAATTAAACCACAGCATCCTGGAAAGAGTCCATTTACTTTTTCTCTTTATTTATTCCTTATCCTTAAACAACATGGGTGGCATAAGGTACGCTTTGTTTCTTCGGACCATTCAGCCTGGTTTCAGGAGTTGTAACCCTCACCTCATGGTGGGCTGTGTAAGAGCCCAAGGGACCCACTTCATCTGGGTCTGTTCTGTCACAAGGACGTGACCTACTAAGGAGACAAAGCTTATCTCCCTGGCAGGAGTGCTGCTTCTGCCTCTCTGGCCCATTTGCTTGGTTGGCAGTCAATGACAGGTAAGACTCCTCATGGGAGGGGCAACCTAAGCCAGACGCAACCACTTGGGAGGCCTCATGGAAGGACTCGGGGCGGGGGTTGCAGCAAAGAGGATGTGATGGACCCTGGCCACCCGCCCCCCCCGCTTCCCCCCCCCCCCCCCCGCCAACTATTCTGACATAGCCGGAGTCCTCATTTCTATCTGGGAGATGTCTCCTGCTTCCTAATCAGCTTAAAGCCTGAAACTGTGCAGGTGAGCGGTGCAGCCCTGTCCTGGCCAGGACGGCTCCCTGGGTGATCTGGACATAAGAAAGAATTCCTAAAGTCCTGTGAAACCTGCTTTGCTAAGAGTGCTCTTCGTGAGGTGACAAGTGTCCCAGGAGGAAATGAGCATGTCTCCCAAAGTTTGGCAACTCCCCTTCCTGACAAACACTGGCTCGGATTAAGCCCTCAGATTTCTTTGACATGTTAAACCTGTATTCCGGTGTATTTGAGCCCAATAAAAGCCTAGTGAGGATGGGGCTCTGGGTCATTCTCCTCTGAGAGTTTGACCCCTTTCCTCCCCAAACAGATCTTATCTTGGTAGTTTTTATTTTCATCCATGAAGAATGGGGGGTTCTACAGGCGGAGCCCCCCCCCGCCCCCCCCCCCGCGCTTTGTAAAATAGTTTGCTATTTAAAATACCCATAGTATGGCCTGGCTGGTGTAGCTCAGTGGATTGAGCGCGGGCCTGCGAACCAAAGGATCGCGGTTCGATTCCCAGTCAGGGCACATGCCTGGGTTGCCAGGCCAGTTCCCGGCAGGGGACATACAAGAGGCAACCGCACATTGATGTTTCTCTCCCTCTCTCCTTCCCTTCCCCTCTAAAGATAAATAAATAAATAATAAAAATAAATAAATAAAATATTAAAAAAAATACCCATAGTATGATCATGTAATAAAACAAAAGATGAAGAATTGTCATTAAAGTTACATCTTATTTAAGCAAATATATTTTGTTAGGTATATTTGGTAAATTAATAAATTAATAAATAATAAATAAATCCGAAATAAGTTACAGTAGTATTGTCACTTAAATCAGAAAAAAAGTACTGTAATGAAGTGAAGAGGTTAACACTGTATGTTTGCTCCTGGGCTAGACATTTCCTGCCTGCGGAAACGATGTGGTTAAAATGCGAAAGCATCTGGAAAGGACTCACACATCTAAACTGAGACAGGTTATACGTATTCTACATGAATTTTAAATATTTATTTATTAGTTATATATGGTAAATCGTGGGAAATGTGAAAAATACAAAAAAAGACAACATGCACTGATCATCATATTAATAACAACTATTAAACTTGGTATATTTCTCTAATTGTGATTATTTAATATATATTCTTTTATAACAAATTATATATATATAAAAGGCTTATATATTTTTCATGTTCTTTGAACTCTCAGAATATGAATACCTCCTAATGTTACATGTCTTTATTTCTTTATTGTTATTGTTATTTTTCAAATACAGTTGTCTCCATTTTCCCCCACCACTCCCTGCTTGTCTCTAATATTTAAAGCTCTTATAAATAATTACTCTCATTATCAGAACAATGTGTAATGTAAAGTTGTCTGGTTTGAATTTAATCCAACTGTGCTTAACTGTGCCCTTTGCAGACACAGTGCAGAGCCATTAATTTCCTCTCGTGACACTCACTACATTTCACACGCTCACAGACAACCCTTGTCTCCCTCACATATCCCAAATGCCCAGTTCTGTTTTCCCCCCAATTCTGGATTAAATTATGCTAATGGCCTTATATACTTCCTTAAGCTTTAGTGTCTAATAATTTAGCAGCACTATTAAGTACTTGTCAGAATTGTCTCCAATTTTTCCACATCCTTAATAACATGTAGAGATTAAAACCAGATGCAGATTTCTAAGAAAGACTCTACCAGTTGTGGGCTGACAGAGTGAGACTGCTTTGTTCTCACCATCCATTCATCTCCTGGATGACAGAGCCCTACACAACACTGGCTTTCAAATCGCGGTGCTTTCAGTTTAGATTCAGTTTTCACTTGTAATACAAAATGTTGCCTGCATAAATTTTTGTAATAGCTTTATTGAGATATAATTCACAAATTTCTTCAGTTCAATGGTTTTTAGGCTATTCACAAAATTGTGTGACCATCACCACAATCAATTCTGTATTACTTGAATCACCCTGAAAGAAAACCCTGTATTCTGTTTCTTACTTACCTTCCAGCCGTAGCCACTGCTAAACCTACTTTCAGTCTTAATAAAATCGCCTGTTCGAGATACATCATATAAATGAATCATACAATATGTGATCTTTTGTGACAGTCTTCTTTCACACAGCATAATGTTTTTAAGTTTCACTGATGCTGCAGCATGTGTCAGTACTGCGTTCCTTTTTATGGCTGAATAATATTCCATTGTGTGAATATATCACATTTGTGTATTTATTAGCTGATGGGCATTTGATAGGCATTTAGGGTCTTTCTACTTTTTGGCTAATATGAATAATGTTGTTCTAAACATTCATGTATACATTTTATTTCTAAGAGTGGAACTGTTGGGTCACACTGCAGCTCTATGTTTAACAGGTGAGGAACTGCCAAACTTTTTCACAAAGTGGCTGTACCAGTTTGCATTCCTACCAGCAGTGTATGAGGGCTCCAACTTCCCTCTGCCCTCTCTAACATTTGTTACCTGTCTGTTTGATTATAGCCATCCTCGTGTATGTAAAATGACATTTCATTGTGGTTTCATTTGCATTTGCCTAACAGCTAATGACATTGAGTACTTTGTCATATGCTTGTTAGCCACTTGAATGTCTTCTTTGGAAAGATGTCTATTCAGATCATTTGGCCATTTTTAAATGGTTATTTTCTTTTCATTATTGTGTTGTAAAAGTTCTTTATATATTCTGAATACAAGTCCCTTATCATATAAGACTTTTCCTTAATAGTATCCTTTGAAGCACAAATGTTTTTAATTTGGGTAAAGTTGGATTTACCTGTTTTCCTTTTTCTAGGTGTGCTTTTAGTCATATCTTAGGAAATAATATGTTTTCTAATCCAAGATGATGAAGATCTGCTCCTATATTTTCTCACTCCTATATTTTAGCACTTACACTTAAGTCTACAATCCATCTTGAGTTTAGTTTTATATATGACATAAGGTAGGGATCTACCTTTATTATCTTGCGTATGGCTAGCTAGTTGCCCTCCACCATTTACGGAAAAAACTATTACTTGTCCATGAAATTCTCTTGATATCTTTGTTAAAATCAATTGACCATAAATGTAAGGTCTCATTTCTGGACTCTCAATTTCATTTCATTGGTTTATATGTGGATCTTGAGCAAATGCCACCCTGTCTTGAATACTGTCATTTTGAAATCAGAAGGTGTGAATCATCCAACTGTGGGGTTTTTTTGAGATTACTTGTGCTGTTTCTATGTCACTTGCATGAGAATTTTAAGAACAGAGTATCAATTTCTGCATAAAAGGCAGCTGTGATTTTGATAGATATTGTATTTAATCTACAGATCAATTTGGAAAATATTGTCATCTCCACAATATTAAATCTTCTATTCAGCAAACAATAAAATGTATTTATTTAGATCTTTAATTTCTTTCCACAATGTTTTGCATTTTGCAGAGTAAAAATTTGTACTTCTTTTGTTAAATTGATTCTTAAGTATTTTATTCTTTATGATGCTATTGTAAATTGAATTGTTTTCTATCCATTGCTATTGTATAGAAATACAACTGATTTAATGAATTAGGAAGTTTTGGTGTCAGTGGATTGGAAACTAAAGAGATCAAATGATAACATATACATCTTGTGAATATTATAATTAACCAAACTGCCCAGGCAACCAGGAAGATTTTGGCTAGTGTGCTTTATTTAAATTATGACAGAATAAATGATTTGAAAGTTTTAACATTTTGTAATAACATAAACCAAAAAGAATTTTAAAGTATCTCTACATAATAGTCCTGGTCTTCTCTTGAGATAGGCTTTTCTCCTTAACCAAAAATAGTTTATTATGTGCTTCTTTTCTAATTGTCACAGTTAAAGCTGACTACTGATTCAAACAAGGGTGAGATATGACTGAACTGAGATTAGGCTCTTTTATAAGAACACAAACTGAGCCCTGGCTAGAGTGGTTCAGTGGATTGAGTGCTGGCCTTAGAATGACAGAGTCACAAGTTCGATTCCCAGTCAGGACAAATGCCTGGGTTGTGAGCCAGGTCCCCAGTAGGGGGCGCATGAGAGGCAACCACACATTGATGTTTCCCTGCCTTTCTTTCTTCCTCCCTTCCCCTCTCTAAAAGTAAATAAATAAAATCTTTTTTTTTAAAGAACACAATTTGATGTTCACAAATAAACACAAAACCAAAACAATGGCAGCTAGAGAAATTATACAAAGACCATTGAGGACATTTTCCCAGAAAAAAACACAAATTTACATCTATAAATAATATTGAATGAAGGAAGCAAAAAACAGAATAGGTTTTAATAAACTCCTCATGGACAATGGATCACACTGCAGGTAAAGCTTATAAAATACACAGCACTCCTACTGTACCTATTTTAATAAGCAGCCTGTTCTCAACATACTCTTGGAACTTTCTAAATGGTATGACCTATAAATATATAGGTCCATTATACATAGTTTTCTACATGACCTCATATTTGTTTCCCTTGTTTCATTTTATTTTTTCATTATACTTCCTTTCTCTTATCTTCCTCAATCTCTCCTGTTGAGCACAGCATAAGTACTTGATTTAACTAAATGTTAAGTATCTTTTCTGTGTATTCTTCTAAATAGGTACTTTGAGGGAAAGCAAATTTCTCCCAGCTCTGAAATTTATTGGTTAAACTGATAAGCTATTTTTGACTATGGGAAATTATTTTGTTTTAGTTGAGTTCTTCTCCTTTTGTTCATAAACTTGCTCTCTGTAATCCCTATTTTCTATGTTGGAATGGTCCTGCCCTTTCTTTTACCCATATCAAATGCAGGTTATAGTTAGCATTCAATTAATCAAAGTTCAGTATGTCAACGGTATTTCTAGGGTTCCTAGTTTTTTTATAGCACAAATTCATTGAGCGCTCCTCTCTTCTAATGCTTCTTTTATAAAATCCCCATGACAGCTGCTGCTTGTAGGGAAGTGCTGCTCTCTCCACAGTGTTATTGTGGGACAGTCGTGGGCACTGTCTAGTGGCATGCTGGGGCTGGCTTGCAGTGGCTTTCAAAAGCCAGTTGTTAGCTCTCTTTCCAAGTCTGCCTTTATTGATGTCACATTGGCAGCTTGAAATTGGTCACAGTGAGAATATTTACACCCCAGAAATTGGTAAATACTATAATCAGTTCTGATTTTTTAAAGAGATGGTTGTTAAACATTAACCAGTCTCCCACTGTTACATGAAATATCTTTGCTTCTGTATGACTTCCTGTATTGCCCTATAATAAATGCCTTCTTGACTGCAGTCACTTCTGTCTATACCAGATGATACTTTTACAACTGTTTTCATGCAGGCAATAAATAAACTTCGTAGACCATAAAACCAAACACAAATAGAAGAGTGAAGACATGACCTTGGCTTCAAGTTGTTAATTTACTGCCAAATAGTTTATGAAACGCTCTTAAACACAACTGAATTGAATTGAATTTGATTATAATGCTACTTGCCCAGGATATCCTGGCAAGGTGATAAACATCCCTTCTTTCTACACTGTTTTCAGATAAACCAGTAGAGATGTGCATTTAAAGAAATGTTTGGTTAAAGTAGTACAAATTTTTGTCAAAAAATGACATTTAAAGTACTGAAAATACTAATAGGGTTACAAGTCAAAAATAATAGTTACTTTCAACTTTGCTTGAAGAAGAAAAATTTGGTTTCATGGAAATAAGTAACTTACGCTAATAAAAGTTTCTCAATTAGAAGTTATCTAGTTTTGTATTTTCAAGAGAAATTATATTCCTGATCTATCCACACACACAAAAAGGAGACACAAAGACTTATAAGAAATACTAAAATAAAAAATATCACCAAACTATATTCCCTTCTCTTTCTGCATGATCTTGAGCTTCAACTTGTTTGGGGCTGAGATTTTTAAATAAAAAATAATATCATTGGACTAGAAAAGTGACTCTAATTGAAAAGGACACACTCCCATGGTGTGGAAATATGGCTGGGGGAGGGATTGCAGATTATAATCACCTGGAGAACTTTATCTTCAATTTCTAAAAAATATCTTCCCATTCTTATGCTAAGCATTCCTATTTTGGTGAGTCACTGTTGCTTCTGGAAGGCTTATATCTCAGGTGGAATGGGTGGTGAACAGACAGAGTTTTGAGATTAGAGGACCTCTTACATCTGTTTGGCTCTAACATTCTATGACAAATGCTTTTAGAAGAAAATTAATTTCTATTCATGAACTGAAATTCCCTCAGGAGTCTTTTCAAATCAATTCAGAAAGCAAGCAGCCATGCTTTTCTTGAAAATAAATCATTATGCAAGTGAAACCAGCCAGCAGAAAGGCATACAATTATTTAGAAATGTATCTCAAATTTATATTTATTTCTTATCGATATACAACAATTCCATCAATAATTTTCAAGCCTATGTATTTTCTGCAAAAATGCACATTTGACTTGCTATTTACATTTTAAAAGCATCACTACAACATGGTTTTGGGTATTAGAAATATTTTGTCCCTGAGAAACTGCACCAACTTATTCCCTTGTGGCTGAGTGCCCAGTGTTGCCATGACAAAATATTAGGGGAGCTTGATGCTGTAATATTTCTTTATCTTAGCTATTTACAAAATAAAATATAATATGCAAACATATAATGAATAATGCAAAATAGCTGACTTTTCGAAAGTTTTCTTACCAATTGCTTTTTCTTTCCAGCATGGTTCCCTGCATATATACATATTGTACACACAGAGAGACACACCCAGACACAACAGACACACAGACACAGTGGTGTGCCAATAAAAACGCAGCAATTGGCTCTCCAGGACTAAAAAGTCTGACCTGCAGCATCAGCCAATTTCTATGTCTTAACTCCTGCTGGGCAGATTTCAAGCTGCCAACAAGAGGCCAATAAACTCATAGCTGGGAGAGATGAGCACAAGTGGCTCTGAGAAGCTGGCAGAGCCAGCTCCTGTGCATGGCTGTCCCATGACTCTGCATTATGCACACATATATATCATACATCAATATCTCATATGGGTATGAGATATGTGTGATTTCCCAGTTAAGCAATGAATATTTTGTTTAAAATCATGGAGTGAAAGATTGAATCCACAATCATTTTTACCATAAACTGGTTAAGCCAGCAAGCTATAATTTAGGGCACGTGTATAAGGTAGATTACTTATGATTGTTATAGGTAGTTGAAATAGTTAAAAAGTGTTTTGGCTTTCTCACATATAGATAGAGCCTAAATGATATAATTTAGAATGAATCATTAACACATTATAAGCAGGGCTACAAAAAATTGGGAATATACATTGCCCAAAATGAATAAATCAAATAACTACATGAAAGCAGCAAACCTTTATCTGAAGCATGAGCAAATGTCAATAGCAACACTTCATATACTTGATTCTCAGTTCATTTATCTTTGTGAGGATTAATAGGGTAAATAAATATTTACTGCCATAAGAACACACTGAATTGCATACTGTATTAAGGCTATGATGCTGTCTTGAATTCTGTCTTTAGAATAGCACCAAGAAACATGCTGAGGGAGCACCTGAGCAGCAGTTTTCAAATTAATAAATATGCATGCAGTTACTATTATGTTCAAGGCACAGCACTTAGGCATCACAAGGTATGCAAAGAGGAGTACATACAGTCTTCCTTCTCGATGACTTTATGTGCACTAAGGGGTGATAAGGCAGTGTTTAAAATACAGGAATTAGTAATACCCATAGGAAGGAAAGAGTCTATTCTTTGGGATGTTATGAGATGTCTTTCAGGACAGATATGAAAATATTTGGGGACAAGGTGGTATTTGATAAGAGAACACTTTAGAACGGGCAGCATTCCTAAAGGTGGGGAACCTAGTAGTATAAGAACATGAGACCCTAGAATGGAGGCAGTGTGAAATAACCTGGGGTGTATTGTAGAGGGTGTATCAATACCTGGGGTGTATTGATTGTATCAATATCAGCAAGAGGTTACTAGGCTTCAGTTGTAAGTGATGCAAAGCCATTGGACAGCACTAATCAGTGGAATTCTTGCTCAAATCTATAGCTTTTTTCTGCAGATCACATAAATCCCAATTTCTTGTATCTTCATTGACCTGACAATGTCATTTTGCTATTTCCCTCATTAATGAGTTAAAAGAAACTTTTTTCTTTTCTTTTTTTATTTATTTTTTAATATATTTTATTGATTATGCTATTACAGTTGTCCCATTTCTCCCCCATCATTCCCCCCACCCTGCACACCCTCTCCCACCCACATTCCCCCCTTTAGTTCATGTCCATGTGTCATAAGTTCTTTAGCTTCTACATTTCCCATACTATTCTTGCCCTCCCCCTGTCTATTTTCTACCCACTATCTATGCTACTCATTCTCTGTACCTTTTCCCCCCTCTCCTCCTCCCACGCCCCTGTTGCTAACCCTCTATATGATCTCCATTTCTGTGGTTCTGTTCCTGTTCTAGTGTTTGCTTAGTTTGCTTTTGTTTTAGGTGTGGTTCTTAATAGCTGTGAGTTTGCTGTCTTTTCATTGTCATATTTTTGATCTTCTTTTTCTTAGATAAGTCCCTTTAACATTTCATATAATAAGAGCTTGGTGATGATGAACTCCTTGAACTTGACCTTATCTGAGAAGCGCTTTATCTGTCCTTCCATTCTAAATGACAGCTTTGCTGGATAGAGCAATTTTGGATGGAGGTCCCTGCTTTTCAAGATTTCAAATATTTCTTTCCAGCCCCTTCTTGCCTGTAAGGTCTCTTTGGAGAAATCAGCTGACAGTCTGAGGGGAACTCCTTTGTAGATGACTGTCTCCTTATCCCTTGATGCTTCTAGAATTCTCTGCTTCATTTGAATCTTGGCTAATGTAATTACAATGTGCCTTGGTGTGTTCCTCCTTGGGTCCAACTTCTTTGGGACTCTCTGAGCTTCCTGGATGTCGTGGTAGTCTATTTCCTTTGCCAGATTGGGGAAGTTCTCCTTGATTATTTGTTCAAATAAGTTTTCTACTTGTTGCTCTTCTTCTTCCCCTTCTGGGACCCCTATAATTCGGATGTTGGGACGTTTAACGATGTCCCGGAGGTTCCTATCCCTCTCCTCATTTTTTTTGAATTCTTGTTTCTTCCTCGTTTTCTGTTTGGTTGTTAGTTTCTTCCTTCTGGTCCACTCCATTGATTTGAGTCCCAGTTTTCTTTCCATCTCTATCGGTTCCCCATGCGTCTTCCTTCATTTCACGTATTGTAGCCTGCATTTTTTCATCTAATTTGTGAGCAAAATCAACCAATTCTGTGAGCATTTTGATGACCAGTGTTTTGAACTGTGCATCTGATAGGTTGGCTATCTCTTCACAGCTTAGAGGAATTGACTCTGGGGCTTTCATTTTTTCTCCAGTTTGAGCCATTTTTGGTGGGGGTTTTTTTTGTTGTTGTTGTTTTGTTTTGGTTTTAGTCTGGTCGAGGCTATTACGTAGTAAGGGGTGGAGCCTTAGGTGTTCCTCAGGGCAGGGCAGCCCAGTCGCTGGGTTGTGATGCTATAGGTTGGGTCCGAGAGGGAAGAATGGCGCCTGTTCCGCTCTCTCCTGGACTCCGGTCCCTTCCGCTGCTTCCCCTTCACCTGGATTATCTGCTCACGCACAAGTGCTGTTACGTCGTGAGGAATGGAGCCTCAGGCACTCCCCAGTGTGGGGCAGCCCAGTCGCTGAGTTGTAACGCTGTATGTGGGGGTGGGGTCTGAGAGGGAACAATGGCGCCTGCTCCGCTCTCACCTGGATTCAGTCCCCTCCGCCACTTCCCCTCTGCCTGGACCGTCTGTGTGCGCGAATGTGGGACCACCTGGTCAGCCAGCCGCCCTGTGCGGCCTTACTGGGTCTGCCAGCTGCCGCCTGTGGGCCCCGAGGACCGCCAGCCACTGCCTGTGCACCTGGCAACTGCCAGCCGCTGCCGCTTGCGTTCCTGGGTCCGCACCTCCACTTTTTCCTACCGTGACTCCGCCCCTCTTACCGGTCTGGATGAATGGTTGTTGGACTTCCGTACAGTTCAATTTTCTATAAGTTCTGGTTGTTTTCTTGTTTCTAAATATTTGTCCTTAATTTTGGTTGTGAGAGGAGGCACAGTGTGTCCGCCTATGCCTCCATCTTGGCCAGAAGTTAAAAGAAACTTTTACATGTACTTATTTTCTTTTTTTTTCTTTTTTATGAGTGGACACGTGTGAGTAGAGGAGTTTAACATGTGTATAGAGCTTGGTTTGGTCTCTGATGCACTTGCAATAACCAGGAAAAGAGCATGCCCAGAGGCTGCTGCCCCTTCAGTCTGGACCCCAGAATGAGATACACAGAGCAGAAATGACCCCAACCAAAAGTCTAGAATCAAGACTAGCTTGTTTTGGCAGAGAGGTGGAGAGAACTGGAGAGTGTGCCAGATGCCAGATCCAAAGGAGCATGTGAGCCATGGAAGGATTTTGCTCTATCGTAAAGTCATGGGAGACCTTTAGGATGCAGCTCCTAGAGAAGTCTTCTCTGTTCTATTCAGATGCTGTTCAGGGTCTGTCTAGATCCTTCAGAGCACCAGCCTATTGTTACAGGAGCATGTACTCCAATACAATTACTGCTTATGCATTAATCATACCACCAATGCTGAGGTCCCACCCAATTTTCTTTTTCTATAAGAACTAGGGTTTCAGTGACTCGAAATTACAAATTTTGTTCCTTTACCAAATATTAAAGTTTTCTTCATATGGCAGATCACGCATCTCATCTTTTTAATGATTAATTGATCTCACATGTACAATCCTCAGTCCCAATCATGCCTTCCCTGAGCTGCATGGGTTTACATAATAGGAATCGTGCAAATAAGGAGGTTTTTGTGGCATGTTGGCAACCGCTCTGCCCGGTTTCAGGAGTTGTAACTGCACCCCATGATTTAGGCTGAGTGAACAACCTTCAGACTGTAAGCCACTAAGGAGACAAAGCTTATCTCCCTGGCAGGAGCGCTGCTTCTGCTTCAGCCATAACTGGCCCCCAGTGCTTGGTCGGTTAGCCAATGACGGGTAAGACCCCTCAAGGGAGGAGCAACCCAAGCCAGTCATGACCACTTGGAAGGCCCTCAGGGAAGGACTCGGGGAGCTGCAGCAAAGAGGGGGTGATGGACCCTCGCCGCCCCCCCCCGCCCCCGGCTATTCTAACATAGCCTGAGTCCCCATTTCCATCTGGGAGAAATCTTCCTTATCTCTTGCTTCCTGGCTCTAATCCACTTAAGCCTGAAACTATGACGGAGGGGGGTGCAGCCTTGTGCTGGCCAGAGCAGCTCCCAGGTGATCGGGTGATGGGGCATAAGAAAGAATTCATAAAGTCCTGTGAAACCTGCTTTGCTAAGAGTGCTCTCATTTAAATGGTAAGGGTCTGAGGAGGAAATGAGATTGTCTCCCAAAGTTTTGTAACCCCTTAGCTTACAGACCCTGACTCAATTAAATGCTCAGAGTTCTCTGAAATGTTATGTTGTTGGATCCTTACCGCCTGACATTGATTGATGAGCTTTACCTGTATTCCTGTCTGTTACAAACCTAATAAAAGCCATTGAGGAAAGGGCTGTTGGCCCTTCTCCTTTGAGAGATTGGCCACCTCTCCTCCCCAGGCAGATCATGTCTTGGTAGTTTTATTTTCATCCCCAGTGGACAGATGGGGCTCTGCGGGCAGAGCCCTGCCACAGTGGCGTGTTGTGAAAGTATTAAAAAGGTAATTGTGGATTTCACGTCATCATAGATTAGCTATTGTGAAGATCTGGTTAGGGCTGAGGAGAAAATGGGGGAGAAAACAAGCAGAAGGTGGTGTGAGCTGGAGTGGGTAGCATGATTCTGAGAACTCTGGAAAAAGGAAAGATGAGTTAGTGATGACTGTAACTGAAGATGAATAAAAGAGACTCTGCTAAAATGTGTCCAGTCCCAGCCTCAGATGCTGGGTCACTCTTCATTGGACTCTGGTATTTTGGCTTCTTAATGGTTATAGGAAAATATGTTCTGGCCATTATGGGAATTCTTAAGACAAGAAGTCTTTCTGTTGCAGCTGGTAGCATTTTGAGGGTATGGATTCAGTCTTTGGGTTTCTTAATTAGCAGCAGACAGTACATGCAGGTAAAGTTAAAAGCACCTTCTGCAGACTTGTATCAATCTGGATGCTAGAAGAATTAATAGGAAGAGCAGACAACCCTAATCTTTTTTTTTAAATATTTTATTTATTTTTAGAAAGAAGGGGAGAGAGAAAGAAAGGGAGAGAAACACCAATGTGTGAGAGTAACCTTGATCAGTTGCCTCTTGTACAGTCCCTGACCGGTGAGAAAACCCATACCCCAGGCATATGCCCTGACCAGGAATCAAACCAGTAACCTATCATTTTGCAGTAAAACACACAAATAACTGAGCCATACCAGTCAGGGTCCCTTACTCCCTTTTTGAGGAAAGAAAAGACTTGGAATAGAATTAGACATTTCCCCAAGTCTAGAGGTGAGAAAAACTCATCATAACTGAAATGCATCTGTTTAGACTACATAGTGGTTCTGGGTGCAAACTAGTTGTTCAGAGTAGTATAACAAATTTATTCATTCATATTACACCCCTTTTCCCTGAAATAATTGAAAATTTATGGAAAAATGTTTATCAAAGGTAGAACACCAAATCCATTTTTCTTTAAACTAATCATTTGCAGCCTACAGTCTTCTCAGCATGAGCTGAGTATAAGCCATAACATTTTCTAGAATTCTTTCTATATTCTCTTTGTTTTCAGAATGTATATCTTAGAAAAATATATTAACATTAATAAGTGTAAGCAAATTATCTTGAGTAACCTTAAAGCACATTACATGGCAAAATATGTGTTAGATTCTGTAGATCATGAACTGGAAGATTTTCCATACTAACTTTAATTGGAGCCCATCCTGGTTGATGTTTCAACTACTATCACACCAGCACTAGGAAGAGTTCAAACACTGGAGTGAATGAGCAAAGAGGTTTTGGCTGGAGGGTTTCCTGCTCTCTATGTCGACTTGATAGCAAAGAGGGCATTATGGCTCTGGATGAGGAGAAGTTACCCCTAAAGCAGCCCACATTAATACTTCTTCAAGATTCATTATTATCTTAAGTCCCAAAAGAACTGTGCTTGGTCATCATAATCTGAATAGTCAGAAGGAATGCCACATTGAACTTCAAAATGTTACTTTCCATCAATTCTTCAACTCTTAATCTTTTTCCCACATTTAACACTTGAATTTGTAAAACCAAACTTTTCTAAAACCCAACATTAAAAAATTATTACATTTATTCCCAAACTGGAACCCATTTTTGTTTTTCATTACTAAAGTTAAACTTGCATGTTTTCATTTTGTGTTACTTTGCCTATTATGGGTTAAAAAAGGGGGATGTTAAAACTAAAACTGTTAGAAGGAAACAGTCATGTGATATTTGTTCATACACTCTATAAGCAATTTTATTGGTCACAATTCTTGCTCAAGGTCAAGAAAAATGCACGAGTGCTGCTGTGTTTGTTATTCACTGAGAGTGGGTACCTGAAGGAGAGGGCTGTCCTTTTACGACACCATTTTTAGTTTTTTCTTCTGAATTCATTACTTCCTTGTAGATAAGTTCTGTAAGAAACAATTACCATTGTTATCAAAATAAATTTCCTTAATCCACAGAGAAAATTCTTTCATTAATGACAAATAATAACATTTTGATTGGATTGAGTAAGTTAGAAATCAATTAGGACTTCTTGACTCCTCTAATTCTACATTTTCTTGCAATAGCACAGAGTCTGGCAAAAGAAGGGGCTCAGTGAAGCATTTGGCCAAATAATCATATAAGGAATCTATATTTTCCTTGTTTTCTGAATTCTTTTGGAGATTTCATATGCATTTTAACTTATCTCTTAAGGATTCTAATCAGTTTTGAACACTGATTTTTTCTTTTATACTCTCTTCCTAAGGGATGCCTATTCTCATGACTTCAAACCATTATTTTCCATCAATTTTTCAACTTTTCATCTGTTTTCTAGACTCAATTATTGGATTTATAAAATCAAAGTTGCCTAAAACCCAACATTAAAAATTATTACATCTATGCCCAAACTGGCATCCATTAAAATGGCTCTTCAATACTATAGTTAAACTTGTTTATTTTCATTTCATGTCACTTTGCCCCTTCTAGATAAAAATCATTCAGCGCTACCAATACTTGCTTTAAAATGACTTACAATTTATACAGTCATCGCCCTTTACAGGTGTTTCTTTAGTTTCTCACATTTTAGTTCATGCCTGTCTTCCTCAAGGGATAGTTATATCTTATCATTTAACTACTCAACACAAACCCCTAAGAGTGCCTTCTGGTCCTTATTTAAATCAAATCAAGTCATTCCTATCTATCATTTAGTATCTTTTTTTTTACTTAATTCCCTATTTGTATTTACTCATTTCTCATATTCTTCAACATGACCCCTTTACTATCTTTATAACACTTTTTGGCTCATTTCTACCCTTTGTTTTTTTTTTTTATGTTCTTTTTATGTTCCCATTTTAGTATTTCCCTCTTTTATTTTCTTTTCCCAATTTACAATATTAATGTATTCAATGTATCTCAAACATTTCTTGCATTTAGATCTTCCCTGTATGTTCCTCCTCATTTTAACCTAACCATTTGATCTGCATTTGTTTTTTTTGTATTTATTCTGATCTGTAATAATTTATATTAGTTTAAGTATTCTTTATAATTCTGCTTGATTTCTCCCTGAGTATAATGTACTCCCTGAATACATAATCTTGATCAGGTGGTATGTGTTTAACAAAGTTTTGCTGGAGAAAAATGAATTAATGTTTTTTATTCATTTTTTCTTACTTTAAAAGAGAAATAAGCTACTTAAATACATACATTTTCTATTTAAGTTCTCAAGTGCTATATATGGAGTGAATTAGTTCATGTATTAGCTATGTTTTATTTTCTAATATCTAAAATCATCTGAGACATAATTTTATCCATTTTATGTGATAATTTTATGTACAAACATGAAATGTTTAATTGTGAAATTTTATATTAAAGTTTGCCCTCCACCATGACAAAAATTTTGACAATCAGTGCTATTTTTAAAGTGTCCGTAATTAATTCCTTTTACTCCTGAGCAAATACAATGGTATTAAGAGTATGAAAAGATAGATTGGTTTAAGAGCTTTGAAATAGTCTAAGAAGATAGCAATTACAATATTATCACTTACAAAATTGTTTTAAAAAGAAAATCCTTTAGAATATTTTCTGAGTTTGAGTAAAGCAAAATATATACTTTATTTAAGATAGTAAAGTCACCTTTCCATTCTTCAATGGTGTGTTCTCTCTCATCCAACTGTTTGTCATATATCTGAGGTGGAGGCTGCAAATAAAAACAAACAATAAACTTTGTGCAATAAGCTAAACATGACTAAAGTCCTATGATGCATGAAAGCACCTTGCTATTCCATGATTTTGGTGGTGATCAGAATCTCATAAAATAAGGAGTAGTTACAGTGGTGCAGAAGTTAAAATTTCCCCATAAATGTATGGAGGATTCATTTACATACCAACATTTTTTGCTGAGAAATGAGACAGTAGAATTCAAATCTTGCAAGCTCATATCCCCAAACATTTTGATTCAGAACCCAAGTCCAAGCAACTAATAGTGAGTCTTTAAAAAACAAGCAAAACACTTGACTAAACAAACCCAGAAGTTGCTATGTCATCCACTCACTTGCCCTATAGCAGAACCCTACTAAACTATCCCACACTGATAAGATTTTGTTCCATTTTTAGACCTGCCTAAAAAAGAGTCATTAATACCTCTCAGCAGACTATAGTAATATTCCCCAGTATAAAGGAATATTCAGATCTAATCAACCTTTCCTTTTCTTTCATGAAATATATGTATATGTATGTACAGCTGTGTGCCCTATATTTAAATGATTTCATATATTTTCCCCCTCAGGCAGAAGAAGCTGCCAGGTGTCTACAGAGGTGGGTCCCCCTGAACCCCTGAAAGGCCCCTTGGTTATTAGCCTTTTCTGGGAGAAATGATGTGGCAGGGCCTTTGCTCTGACTTATGGAATTGGCATTTCTCTTGCTATGAGAAGTTCAAAGATGGAAAAGGAGAGATTTTCATACATCTAGGTGCGTTCCAGGAATGTGGATCTCAGGTCAATTCCCTGACCTCTTCTTCCTAGTAGCTGGACCTGGGGATCTATCATGGTGGCCTGTGGTACTTCCAACTTAGCCCAAGTGACATGGAGGGAAAAATAGCTATGCAATAAAGAGAGAAGGGGCTCAGGAGATGCCCTAGCTGGCAGTGGAATGAGTGTGAAAAAATGCAAACTTTTGGGTGACATGAAACAGGTAACTCTAGAATTCATCCTGTCCAACATTCCAAAAACAATAGTTTCTATAAGAAACTAAAAGAGTTACACAATAAAGTGATTCAGGCTTATTAGGATACACATTCCTCCAAAACAGCTGTAGGAAGGCTTTGGACAAGATTTTCACAGACAGCTTCTGTGGGAGGTACTTTGGCTCATGAGCAGCACCCCAATACCACAGTAGCCCTTCTTTACTGCATTCAGAATCTCTGATAACCTGAGTCATGCTTGACACTTCCTAGCTCTAGTATGTTGGGACAACCTCACATACTACAAAAGTAGCTGGACATGAAAATGGAAGACTTTGACCACTTGTTTCGAGGTAACTTAATTATTGAGAAATAAGTACTGATGGGGCCAGACATTTATTCAACAACAGCGATTGATATTAAAGAAGACACTAAACTATCTACTGTGATTCAGATATGGTCAGCTGAGTAGCCTTTGCTGAAAGAACTAAGCTAAATGAGACCTCCCCTACCCCATGACACTACTGAGGACACAGAAACACTGACTACGTAAGGGTAAGGGGACCGAGATTATCAGGCACTGTCTTGGGAACCTGACTAAGGCAGGACCTTCCACCTCAAATTATAAAGGACTCCAGATTATAGGAATGTTATGATTTAATGAGTAAAACTAAGTTATTTTTGAAAATCTGTGAAACTGTCATCTAAGTAAGCTAATGCAAAGCCAAACTCTGGTTACGCAAAGATGGTTTGCCAAGTGGCAGGTTTCCTGCTCTGCCTCTTCCTGTGGTAAGGGCCCATCTAAGTGGGCCTTGTCTAGGCCCCCTGGTGGATACAATGCGCACAAGCTCTCAGAGGTCCTCAGAGCTCTGTGCATTGCTAGCACCACCTTCTTCTCATAATTAGACGAGCTCTGGTCCAATGAGGCTGGCTTCTCCATGCAGTGGATTTTTCCAATCAAGTTTCAAAATTGTACATGGCTCAAGAATACAGTTCCTGCCAAAGTTCATGAATGTCATTTTCTCTTTGCAACAATACTCTTTTGAGAGAAGTTTTCCTTGAAGCTTCAACATCCAGCTGTTGCTGATGTATAAAGTACAAAGTACATAAACTCTAACTACAAACAAACCACAAGAAAGAAAGCAAAGTACTAAGCCCAAGATTTTTCCTTTCAATAGACCAAGAGGGCTGCTTTAAAACACTTGCAGCCCTGGCCAGGTTGCTCAATTGGTTGGAGCATCATCCTGTGCACCAAATTTGTGGATTTGATCCCTGGTCAGGGCATATATGGGAGGCAAATGACCAATGTTTGTCTCATATCAATGTTTCTCTCTCTCTCTCTCTCTCCCTTCTTCTCTCTAAACATATCTTTGGGTGAGGATCAAATAAATGAATGAATGAATGAATGAGTGAGTGAGTGAATAAATAAATAAATAAACAAACAAACAAACAAACAAGTAAAGACACTTATAGTTGTGGCTGAAAGGGCTACATGTTCAGGGTTGTTTGTTTGTTTGTTTTAAGAAGGGATGCAATCACCTGCAGTGGACTGGTACATACACAGAAAGATGTCTTCTACAAAACAATATAAAAGAGTAATTGACCAGCAAATCAGAGAGAGTAATGTCATATTCAAACACAGAAACATGTTAACTTGGACAACAATCATTAGCATGACATAGTCCACTACACTCCCTGCTTCCTTCTGCAGAGAGAAGCCAGAGTTCTATTGCTCACTTGTTCGCTTTTCCCACCTTATTAAACAGGTGTTGTTGGCTAGAGACCTACAGATCTAAGACTATCAGCAAGAGGTGTTTCTTGAAATCACAATGGTGCATGAGGTCACTCATGGAGGGTATGTAGGTAAAAAGAGCAAAGGGACAAAGTAGACCCTGTTAGATACCAAGGGCTAAAGTTGACCAGAGGAATATAAAAGTCCAAGAAGAAGGAGGAGGAAAAGGGAAAGGAGGAGGAAGAGAAGGAGAAGAGAGAAGGATCACTTAGAGACATACATGGAGAATGAAGATGTTGTAGTGTTACAGAGGTCAAGTCAACGGAGAATTTCAAAGAGGAAGTTATTGGCAGCTTCTTGAAAGTGAAACAAAGATTTTGGCTTTTAAAACACCATAAACTATGCCTTTAAACACTGTAAAGTTTTCAAACACTCAAAACTGCTACCACACCTAGAATGATCTAGATAGATATTTAGTGGGGAACATTAATATGAGATACACCTAAAACTGAAACAATATAGAAGAAATATCCATATTGACAACATGAATGTTGTATACAATAAAACAAAAAGGAACTGTAGAACAGATAGTGACACTGAAAAAGAAAAAAAGACACAATGCTCTTCAATCTGCTCTCCGAACTATCTCTGAGGGAATAATAAATTAAGAATATTTTTCTCTCTCTAAATAAAGGAAATCACTCTTTTGAGAAGGTGCTATAAACTAGGCTATTTTTTGTATTTTTATTATTATTTTTGATTATATTATTATGGTTGTCCCAATTTCTTCCCTTTTGCCCCCCTCCACCCAGCACCCTCCAATCCATCAGCCAATCCCCACATCTTTGCTCATGTCCACGGTCATGTGTATACTTGGCTATCCCATTTCCTATACTATGCTTTTCATCCCCATGGCTATTCTGTAACTATGTATTTGTACTTCTTAATTCCCTCACCTCTTCCTTCACCCATTCCCCCATGCCCACCTCCCATCTGGCAACCACCAGAATGCTCTCCATATAATGATTCTGTCTCTGCTCTTCTTGTTTGCTTAGTTTGGATTTTAGATTCATTTGTTGATAGATATATATATCTATTGCCATTTTATTCTTCATAGTTTTGATATTCTTCTTTTCCTTAAATAAGTCCCTGTAACATTTCATAGAATAATCGTTTAGTGATGATGAACTCCTTTAGTTTTTTTCTTGTCTGAGAAGCTCTTTATCTGCCCTTCCATTCTAAATGATAGTTTTGCTGGGTAGAGCAATCTTGGTTGTAGGTTCTTGCTTTTCATGACTTTGAGTACTTCCTGCCAGTCCCTTCTAGCCTTCAAAGTAACTTTGGAGAAATCAGCTTACAGTCTTAAGGGAACTCTCCTGTAGGTAACTACCTGCTTTTATCTTGCTGTTTTTAAGATTCTCACATGATCTTTAACCTTTGGCATTTTAATTATGATGTGTCTTGGAGTGGGCCTCTTTGCATCGATCTTGTTTGAGACTCTGTGCTTCCTGAACTTGCATGTCTATTACCTTCACCAAATTAGGGAAGATTTCTTTCATCATTGTTTCAAATAAATTTCCAATTTCTTGCTCTTTCTCTTCTCCTCTGGTACCCTTATGATGCAAATGCTGGAACACTTGAAGTTGTCCCAGAGGCTGCTTACACTATCCCCATTTTTTTAAATTCTTTTTTCATCTTATTACTGTGATTGGTTGTTTTCTGCTTCCTTATGTTCCAAATTATGGATTTGATTCTTGGCTTCATCTACTCTACTATTGTTTCTCTGTATTGTTCTTTATTTCAATTAGTGAATCCTTCATTTCTGACTGGATATTTTTTATGCTGTTGAGGTCCTCACCAAGTTCCTTGAGCATCCTTATAACCAGTGTTTTGAACGCTGCATCTCCATTTCCTTTAGCTCTTTTTCTGGAGTTTTGATCTGTTCTTTCGCTTGGGCCATGAGTCTTTCCTGTCTCATTTTGGCAGCCTCCTTGTATTTCTTTCAATGTATTAGGTAGAGCTGCTATGACTCTCTGGCTTGGTAGCATAGCTTAACATAGTACGTGTCCTATAACATATACTGGCACAACCTACCCTATCATGCAAGCTGAGGTGTGATCTTCATGTGGTCTGAGTACTCCCTCCTCTTGTAGTTGATCCTTGATTGCAGTTGGAAGGTCAATGGGAGAGATTTACCCATGCCAGTCAGCTATAAGGACTGGCTGTGACCACTGACCACCAACTTCTGCCCTCCATGGAGAATCAGCTGTGCAGGGGCAGGGTGGTAGTGCTCCAGCATGGTCTGTAGCTGTCCACTGGGTGCATAGGCTTTGAGGTTTCCCAAATGGTGCAGGCCAAGGTCAGCCCCCACCTGTGTTCTGCCCCGGAGCCACCGCACACGAGCTATAACACAGTCTTCGATGGCTGCTACTTGTGCTGAGCTTGGAGATTCCCAAGTGAAGGCATGCTGTGATTCTAGGCTGGCTGCTGTTAGTAGCAGGCCTGGAGCCACTTAGCAAGAGGTATGGGACCTGCGGGCTCACTGAGGCCAGCTGTTGCTTATTTGAGAGGATTTTGGAAGTTGGAAAGCATGAGCTAAGACCAGCCATTCATGTGGAAAAGTCACTGTTAAAAGCTTGGGTGGTCCCATAAATTGAATGGGATGGAGTCTTGAAGAACCTCCAGGGTAGCCCTAAACAGCGTCAGCTAGGCTGATGGAGTCTCAGACATGGAACCCACCTGCCAGTTCGGTAGCTCTGTCAGGGGGCAGAGGGTTCAGAAAAGGGTCAGTAGCCTCTGCCTGCCTTTTTTTGGGGAGAAAGCTATATCCCAACTCTTGCTTTGATGCTAGACACTTCACTTCCTCCCTATTTTTCACTGGTGCCTTTCAAGTTACTACTCTGTGCTGGAGCTCTGTGGAAATGAGTCTGATTAAGTCCGTGTGTGGGTTCTCTAAGTGGAACTGCTTGGGACTGTTGAAGTTTCTTCCACTGACTCAATCCCCACTGTTTTGTGGGGTTTTTTTTTTTCAGCCAGAAGTTATGGGGACTTTTCTTCCTGACACTGGAACCCTGGACAGTGAGGCCTGGTGTGGGGTTGGGACTCCTCCGTCCTGAGACATCCCTTCTGAATTTTTATCCAACACATAATGGATGTGGATCCAACCCATTCTGCATCTCCATCCCTCCTACCAGTCTGGATGGATATAGTTTCCTTAATTCTGTAGTTGTCAGACTTCCATTCAATTTAATTTCTGACAGTTCTGAGTGATGGTGGTTTTATATTTAGTTGTAGTTTTGATGTGCTTGTGCGAGGAGGAAAAGCTAGGCATTTTATATATGCCCTAATAATTCTCAAATCAGGAAATTAAAGACTCAGAGAAATTCCTTTTAAAATATCTTGAAGTCACAGAGCAAAGCAATGATTAACTTGGATTAAAACCCAAGTTAAAAAAGAATTCAGAGGAAATGGTAAAAGAGATGACTCTAAAATAAGGAATAATGAAATAATATTTGAAGTATTGCAAACATCTTATAAAGATGTTTACATTGTTGTAAACACAAGCCAATAGAGTGACTGTATGTTTCAATTGGCCCCCAATAGTCCCAGTTTGTTCTTGTTGTCCTTGTAGTTCTTAATAGCCCCTGTCCTTTCTTTCTCATAAATATTTGGAAAGTAGTTATATGAATACCATACATTTCAATATTATGATATAGCGTATTAGAGATCTCAGGAATATGGTAATTAGAGGGTGAAGAAAATAACTGAATTGCAACATTTTCCTACCACTGGCGTCTCAACAATTGCAGCTGTACCCTTTGCTGATCTAAGATATCATGTCAGTGTTTCTTTCCATTTTCTACATTTTTGGAATGTAAAACTCAGCTATAAAATATAGCCCTTGACAGAAAGTACATAAGAGAATACAATTCTGTAAAATAAAATTAAGATTAAGGAATAGAATTCTATTGGCATTCTCTTGGTTCTTGTTGCTGGGTATGATTTCTTGCTGAAGAGATCCCTTTAATCAGAACCTATTCAAATCTCTGATTGATTCTCCCAAGATATGAGTTACTCTCTCGTGACCTCATTTTATATCATAAATTTAAATAATCTTTCTGTACTGAGTAAAATGTATGATTTTTTTCCTTAATCTTCAAGATAATCCTATTTTCAACAGCATCATTAGTGATGCAAGAGAGTTTAGGGATTATATAATGCCACCTTTGTTCAGTTGGTGAATAAGAATATAAAAACCCAGAAAGCATAAGTGATTTTTCCATGGGCATAGTGTTAATTAGTGACATAGTTAAAAATAAAATGTAAGATCTCTTATGAAAAAATGATAAAATAACGTTATTATGGGTTGAAGAAACATTAAATTGACTAATTCACCACTTAAAAAAGATTATCAATACTGACAAATTCGTGACAAATTTGATCCTGTAACTCTGACTTCTGTTCCAATTTTCTGTCAGTCTGTACATGTAACTAGCTCTGGCAACCATCACCCAAGTAGTCAACACTTCTATTCCTCAGAGCTTTTTTGCCAAATTATCTTGGACAACATCATGAACTCTATACATATGAATCTCAAAAGAAATGAGAACCACATATGAGACATCCATGTTGTAAAAAGTGGTTCCAAAAGGAAAAACAATCCATATTTGAGCCCTGAATTAACATTTTTTCCATATCAGTCATATTCTGAACCATATGATAATCATCAAGTTGTTGATGTTTGTTTTCTGCTTTTGTCCTAATTAAGCATGCAAAATGGTTTTGTTCCACTTTTGCTTTGTGTGTTCTACTGCCCTGTTGAAAACACCAATCAATAAGAGTTTTAAATAGCATTGTCTTTCAATGTGTGTATTCTCTATTAATTCAGAAGCTGGAACAAAGAAAATAATGTTATCTCCTATGGAAACCTGCTTTTCTTATTAACCTTTGCAGTTTGAGGATTGCCAAAAGATGTATGATTTACTGCAAGGCTTCAACCAAGAAGGGTGAACTTCCTTACAAAATTAGATCAGAAAATCCATTTAAAAAGATGTGAAAATTTGATTTTATATTACCTTAAATCTATACATATAGCATAAATTTTCCAACTGTGTTTAAGAATTTTGATGAATAGAACTTCCTGATGTTTCAAAGTCATGATTAAAAAATAAATATTAAGCCCTGGCTGGTGTAGCTCAGTGGATTGAGTGCGGGCCTGCGAACCAGAGGATCGCGGTTCGATTCCCAGTCAGGGCACATGCCTGGGTTGCAGGCCAGTTCCCAGCAGGGGACACACGAGAGACAACCCTACATTGATATTTCTCTCCCTCTCCCTTTCTCCTACCCTTCCCCTCTAAAGATAAATAAAAATCTTAAAAAAAATAAAATAAATATTAAAATGGAATGATTTTTATATCACACTAAAAGATATGTATTTTTATTTATTTTTATTTAGTTAGTTAATTTTGGCTAACGACCAGTTAGTATGTTTTTTTTCCTAAACTTTATATTATCCATGGCACCAAGAACAGTTTATTATCCACAAAAAATTTCAATATTTGTTTAACAATCTTACCAACAGTCTGCCTAATTAATAAAGTATAAAAAATATGCACAATTATCAAAATAATTGACTAAATATAGTTCTTCTCCAGAGTTCCATAGTTCATCTATATTGTGAAGTTATTATACAGTAATCAATGAATGGTTTCTAATTACTAAAAATTTCATCACCTTCTATAAATAGATAAATGGCAGCTTGCAATGCACTATCAGTTGATTTTTAAAATTTGCTTAGGCAAGTTTTAGGAACTATGTTGGTTCTCTTGAATAAAAATTAAACAATCTAATACTACAGATGAAGTAAATGCCTTTAAAAGTTAAAAGTACTCCACAACAGGGATAAAAGGTTAATAAAGTGTGTCTCTGGAAACTAGTCTCATTAATCCTTCTTTCCTAAGCTGTCTTACACTGGGCCCCCAAGCACTTTAAGAAGTGCTCCAAGGGCCTCAGTAAGGAAGGGAAGGAGGACGGATAAGGACATATGAATGGCACATCAGAGTTAGTGGCCTTAACAAGAATTGTTTTGGTGCAGAAGTCACATTGGGCTATGTTCAAGAGGAAGTGCGCAGTAAGAAATAAAGAGTTATGAGATTGAATAATTCCTTTGAGAAATAAGTTGTGGGTGGTGGTGGTAAAGAATTGATAAGCTTTGGTAAGTTGGGGTAAAGGGGGTTGAAGGAGGGTCTAGGTGACTCTTAGGGATTTGGCTCAATCATTGGGGTAGAAAGTCCTGGATTGAAAGGTACAATGTGAAGGGGAAGAATGAACAGGTTTTGTGTGAATAGGGGATATGTCCAGTTCAACATTCAACATGATAATTTTGAGACACCAATTTAAATGCCAGTGACTGTTAGATTTATAGACCTGGTGTTCAGGACAGCTATGTGGAACAACATAGTGATCTGAGTGTCATTTGTGGTCATTAAAATCAAAGCTGTAGGCAAAGATAAGATTCTCTGGGAGAAAAGAAATGAAGGCTGTAAGGGAAGAGAAAACCACTCAGCAGTGGAGAACAGGAGTGTTGTCCCTCAGCAGTCAAGGGAAGTATGTCAGTAGAAGGGTGTTGTCAACCTCTTCAAATGGCAAAGATGCATGAGATGCCCATTTTCTTTAGACTTGGCACTTAAGAGGCCACTGGTGATCTTAGAGAAAGCAGGTTCAAGGTTTGAGAAGTGAACTAGAGTAATTGTGAGTAAACAAAGGCTAATTTTTACAGAAACTGGACTATAATGGTGGAAGGTTTTTCCTTTGCTAATGGCATCTTCCATTGCAAAAGGTGTATCATCCATACAAAGGTGATTTACATATGCTATTTCATTTAGTCCTTATAACAACCCTCCTCTTCTAGGTATACAACTGAAGCACAAAGATACTAAATTTGCTACTGGCAAGTGGCAGAGGCAGTATTTAAACCCAAACCTATCTGAATACCAAATCCATGTTCTTTGCCTTATTCCACTCAACTATAGCTTATAATATAGTTCTTGCTAATTTAAACAGTTAAAATAAATATATCTAAAACTTTTGTTAGTCAAAGAGGCAGAGAACAACAGGAAAAAGAAATGTCAATGCTCTCTCTAGCTGGAAGAGCACTCAAAATGTTTTTAATTAGTATTACAGACACAAATTTCTGTGTCCACTCGAGGCCCCTATGTGCCTGCACTCTATTGTGATGCTGCCACCTTGTGGTTGGAGAAAAGCAAATATTACTAAGTAAAAGGTGCTTGAGTTCATCATTTTCATCAAATAGCTCTCACACAGGGGTTCTCACCTATGGGTGCACAATGAAATCATCTGGGAGCTTTAAAAATGCTGATGACAGCAGTGCAGTTGTTGCCAGATGGAAGGGAGTGGGGAGGTGGTAGGAGGTGGAGGAGGCCTAATATATGGTGATGGAAAACGTTTTGACTTTAGGTGGAGGGCACAGAGTGCAATGTACTTGAAACCTATACGGTCCTATAGGTTTCAGTGTCACCCCAATAAATTTAATAAAAAATGTGTTTCAAAATACTGATGTCTGAATTCTACCCTCAAAGATTTTGATTTATTTGATCTGTAATGAGATCTGGGCATCAGCGTATTTAAAAGCCCCCAGGTAATTTTAACAGGCACCATATTAGGCATAAATGGTGATGAAGGAGACTTGACCTGGGGTGGTGAACACACAATACAATATACAGATGATGTATTACAGAATTGTATACCTGAAACCTATATAATTTTATTAACCAATGTCACCCCAATACATTCAATTAAAAAGACCTCTGCAATAACTTGTTTCCATGGTAATCAATGCAAGTTTTGTGATTTGCCTAAATATGCTTTATGTGTATAGATGCAAGAGAAAATATTCCAGAGAAATAAATTTATTTTCTCTCAGTATTCAATGATATCTATTTTTTTGTAGAATAAAATGATGTGTAGAAATCATAATGTGCTATGGTTTTAAAGAATAGAAACAGAGAAATTTGTGAATTGTAATCAAAGTGTACATGTGATTTTATTTCTTATAATAAAATTCAGGCTTTGGCCAAAATGAGCTCGGAGAATCTCTGAACCTTTTGAATGAGTCACAGATCCTGACAGGAACAACAGAAAGAGCACAGGACTCAGAGCATGCTTGACTCTGACACTAGCAAGGCAAGTGACATTAGGCAAGTCGCTTAGTTTGCAGGGAGTCTTAATTATCTGCAAAGATATCATGTACTGCTTTATTTAAGAAGAAACCAATTCCAAATGTATAACAATAGTACTTCAAGTAGTTCAGCAAACCCCTCTTGAAAACTTGTAGTGTGCAAATCATTGTATTATAACTTATTATATATCAAAAGCACTAATGCTGTTTGGAGACCTCTTAACACTAAATGTCCAGAGCAACCTTTGGAAGCTAGTAATGCAAATTTTACTTATAATGTGGACTGAGTGTAATTAGAAAACTTAATTAATAATGATTTTGGTTTAACAAGAAAGTTAAATTCGGTTTTCTCTATTTCACATTCTGTTCTGTAGCTTTCTCAGATGTTAGGTCACAAATTTATTAGCTTATACCATCAGAAAATTTAACCAACTCTTGAAAATGGAAAATCTATCTACTATTTCTTGGAAATTATTTTTTTTGTTCTTTCATTGAAAAGGCTGAGTAATTGTACCATCAATTGCCCAGTGTCCAAGTCTTAAATCATTTTTCATTCATTTATTTAACACCTATTTATTAACCAACTATTATATGCTATAAGTCATCCTTGAATTCTACCATCATAAACCCGTAATATAATCATTTATAAGTGATGTTGACTGTTAGCTTCTACACATCTCTTTAATCTTCTGCCCATGTCTACTCACAGGCCATTATGAGTTCTGACCTATGTTACTGCAGATTTGTCCCCCACCTTCCATCGTCCTTTTTTTCTAGTCCAGCCCCATGTTGCAGACAGAGTGACGTTTTAGAAGTTCAAATATTACAATGCTGTTCTTGTGCTTGCTACTTTTGAATGACTTCTCTTTACCCTTAGGATAGACTGCATGCTCCATCACAATGCTTAGAGACTCTTTCCTTACCTGATTACCAGACCAAACCATTTCACACTCTTCTCCACTGAGTCATCCCCAAATATCTGCAGTTCTCCCAACCTTCTCTTAACAATGGGATTTTTGCACCACCCTTTCTTCTGCTTGTCTTTCTTCACTTGGGTTTTTTCTGCTTTATCCTCCATGTTTCTACTTAGATATTAGTCTCTCCAAGGAGACTTCTCTAACTTGCATTACTGAGTTTTTTTCTATGTACTTCAATAAGCATAGCATTTGGGCTCTCACCTCTTAAAATTTACTTCTTTTACTTCTCAGTAAACTATGGGGACAGAATATCAAGAACAAAGACTGTGCCTTTGGTCACCAGGGTCTAACACTGTACATAGTACATAATAGACATTCACAAGGCTTCTTTGAGAAGATAATGTATGAGAAATGATTTGAATAAAGTAATGGAGAGAGCCATGTGAATACTTGTAGGAAGACTGTTCCAGGCAGAAGAAAGTGAAATGCAAACAACCTGATGGGAGAGCTTGCTCAGCATGCTTAGTGAACAGCAAGGAAGTCAGTACATGGTAGCCAAATGCAGAAGGGGAGCACAGAAAGCGAAATCATTAAAGTAGGCAGGGGCCAGATCAAGTAAAGCAATGTTGTCCAACTGCAGTCATGAAACAAATTGGTAGGCCATTACTAGCACCTTTTAATGTAACCAGGAAGAGTAGACTGAGATAAAATTTATCAGAGTTTGAAGGTTTTCCTTAGTGTGTGTGTGTCTCTGTGTGTGTGTGTGTGTGTGTAAATGAATGCCACTCTGTGTAAATGAGTGTGCTTGTGTGCTGGGTCACAATGTAAAACACTTTTTTACTATGGGTTCTAATAAAATTTGGGACAACACTGAACAGAGCTGTGTGAGCCATGGTGGCAGTTTGAGTCTCGTTATGAATAAGATGAGAAGCCATTGGAGAGTGTTACCTGAGGAATTGTGTACCCTGTTTCATGTTCTCAAAGGAAAGCTGTTTGCACTCTGGAGAATGCACCACAGGAAACAAGAATGGAGCTGAGAGACAAGCTGGAGATTACTGCATGGCCAGGGTAGAGATGGTGCTTGTGTGGAGTAGTTTGAATGAGGACATATTGAGATGGTAAGGTCAGTAACATTGGTTGAAGATAAGCATCATTTTCTAGGGTGCTTGTGAGGCTTAAATAAGGTTGGATATGGGCCCTGGCTGGCGTAGCTCAGTGGATTGAGCGCGGGCTGTGAACCAAAGGGTCACAGGTTCGATTCCCAGTCAGGGCACATGCCTGGGTTGCAGGCCAGGCCCCTAGTGGGGGCCACGTGAGAGGCAACCACACATTGATGTTTCTCTCCCTCTCTTTCTCCCTCCTTTCCCCTCTCTAAAAATAAATAAATAAAATCTTTAAAAAAAAAAAATAAGGTTGGATATGGGAAGGGGTTTTGTAAACACTAGAGAAGTGCTCAGCACAGTACAGTTCAATTAAATACAAATGGCATGTGTTGATCATAAAATATGCATCAGCCACTTAGTAGGCAAAACTGAATCTCTGCTCCCAAGGAACTTTAGAGCAATAAACTTGGGGGAGATAAACATAACAATGGATTAATTCAACACAATGTGTGATAGGATAACAGCATGTAGAAGATTCAAAAGAAAATGTTAACTTAAAATCCTGAGAAGTAATAGCTTTTATTGCAATACTTTCCACTGGCTAAAGGCCACATTAGCTCAATGATACCTTCTAGGACAAAAATTAGCTATATAGGAGCTAAAAAACATTCTGGGTGAAAAGCCAACACAAATATTTCTGAGTCGGTCTATTAAGGCTGCATGTCATTTTTATCTCTGCTTCCCAGTCACAGCACAGAAGCAAAATGAGCAGGAGGGACAAAGATTTCAGCACTCCTATATGAGAAACATGACTCAATAACAATATGTCTTAGAAACCTTAACCAGAGACAATCACACTGATCTAGTTAGCATAAATGAGTAACCCCAGGATAGGAATCCACAATGAATACAGAAACAGAGTTACAGAATTAGAAACTTTGTTAAGGAAAAGTGGTTTGTCTACACTCAACTGCCATTATAGTAACACAAATGGATTTTAACTTAAAATTTAATATTTTCAATTACAAAATAACTTTATAGGTTTCAAAATACAATTTTTAAAAATTAAAATTTTTTATTCTTTGTCTCCTAGCAGTGATCTCTCTGAAAAACCTTTGAACATGACATAAAAGTCATGGATTAATGACATTTTCAACCAGGTATAAAGAGTTCAGCAAATCAAATAATTACAGCCTCCTCCATCTACATGGGTTCAATACACATGGCAAATTATGTAGAAAATATTCAGGTACCACTTTTATGTACAAGATGTTTATCAGATAAATACTGGCAAACATTATTACTGTAAATTTATTTCTATTTTATATTTTGCTGGTGTATAAATTATTTAAAGACCTCCTTTATACAAAATTATAGATCAATATGTCTGATGAACAAAGATGCTAAAATCTTCAACAAAATATCAGCGATCTGGATCCAGCAATACATTAAATAGATCATACAACATGATCAAGTAGGGTTTATCCCAGGGATGCAAGGATGGTATAATGTTCACAGATCAATAAACATAATATATCACATAAACAAAATGAAAGAAAAAAATCACATGATCATATCAATAGATGCTGAAAAACCATTTGACAAAATCCAGCACCCATTCGTGATAAAACTACTCAGACAGATGAGAATAGAAGGAGCATACCTCAACATAATAAAGGCATATATGAGACACCTACAGCCAACATCATTCTCAATGGGCAAAAACTAAAAGTGTTTCCCTTAAGGTTGGGAACAAGACAAGGATGTCCGCTTTCACCACTCCTATTCAACATGGTATTGGAAATTTTAGTCATAGCAATTAGAAAAGAAAAAGAAATAAAAGGCATCCAAATTGGAAAGGAAGAAGTAAAACTGTCTTTATTTGCAGATGACATGATAGTGTACACAGAAAACCCTATAGACTCAACAAAAAAACTACTCAACCTAATAAGTGAATTTGGTAAAGCAGAGGGATACAGTCAATATTCAGCAATCTATGGCATTCTTGTACACCAACAATGTATTATCAGAAAGAGAAACAAAGAAAAAAATCCCACTTACTATAGCAACAAGAAAAATAAAGTACCTGGAAATAAATTTAACTAAGGATGTAAAAGCCCTGTACTCAGAAAACCATGGAATACTGAAGATAGAAGTTGAGGAAGATATGAACCAATGAAAGCATATACCATGTTCATGGACAGGAATAATTAACATCATTAAAATGTGCATACTACCCAAAGCAATTTATAGATTCAATGCAATTCCTATTAAAATATCAATGCCATACTTCACAGATTGAAAACAAACATTCCAAATATTTATATTGGAAAAAAAAAGACCCCAAATAGGCTCAGCAATTCTGAGAAAGAAGAACAAATTTGGAGAGATCATAATACCTGACATTAAACTACACCACAAGGCCACTGTAATCAAAACAATCTGGCCCTGGCATAAGAACAGACACATAGACCAAAGGAAGAGAATAGAGAGCCAAGAAATAAATCCATGTCTTTATGATCAATTAACATTCAACAAAGGGAGCATGAGCATACAATGGAATAAAAAGTCTCTTGAATAAGTGGTATTGGGAGAACTGGACCAGGACATGCCAAAAAATGAAACTAGACCACTAACTCACACCAAAGACCATGATAAACTCAAAATGGATAAGGGACTTAAATATAAGTTGTGATACCATAAAAATCCTAGAAGAAAACATAGGCAGTAAAATTTCAGGCATCCCACATAGCAATATTTTTCCTAATATATCTCCGAGGACAAGGGAAATAAAGGAAAAAATAAACAAATGGGACTACATGAAATTAAAAAGCTTCTGCACAGCTAAAGAAAACATCATCAAAATGAAAAGGGAACCAACTGCATGGAAGAATGCATTTGCCAGAGTAAATAAAAGTTCTTGTTCATTTATCTACCAACCCTACCATACTATTACTTACTAAATAATAGGGACTAGGGCTTTTATTAACATTAATTAATAAATCTTCAATAGCCATGTGTAATTAAAACTCAATAAAAATTTAGAGAATGACCAAAGTGGACCTTCCCAGGGTATGATAAAGTTTTGAGTCTCAGTCTTCTAGTTATGAACTCTGAATAGTTCCCAGTGTGTTCAATGATCTCCCTGTGTCATAACCTTGGTCTCCCCACTCTGTAGCTCTTTGCTTTCTTTCCCTTCCCAGAAACCCTTGGTTTAAGTAAGCTATTAGATTATATGCCACAATATTTTAAATGAACTCATCATAAGCCAAATTTTTGCTTAGATTATTGCTAAGCCTCCTATTTGAGGGGTGATCTATTCATTACTTAAGATTCTCTGTGAATGTATGTGTAAGAATTCTGGCTGAGAATAAACTTTTCTTTGTGAAGAAATGGGAGTCACAAGACAATGGAGCAGGGAACATGAGCAAGCCTGCTTCAGAAAAAAGAAGTGATGACAGATTGCTATACTATGAAAACAGCATTCTGGTGCATGTGTCATTAAAGTCACTGAAAGTGCTTTCTGCTGAATTTAATTCAAAATAACAAACATCTCAGATAAAAGATTTTTAGAAAAGAAATGCCCCACTTCTTTCAAAAGAACATGAAAGGAGTTCAGGTTTTCAAAAGCACATAACAATGGAAATCAGATTCTCCTTAAAATTAGAAATTGTGGGGAATTCCATTTGGTTATCAATTAAAAGTATTTTTCACAAGCAATAAATTTCATTTTTTATAAGATACTATGTGCCAATATTACACAAATGACCCTATGAGTCTAATACTAAACTAGTACAAAGTTATGGAAATAGTTTTTATCATTCTTATGACTTCATCTTGCTATTAGAAAGAGATATAAAAATTTTATTATAGCACAAACTCTCTGAGAAACTATAAATTTTAATAGACATAAAAGGAAAGTGTAACCTTTTCAATATTCTGTCTCATCATTGAATGAGTCCATTCTACCTTTCCCCTCACATATAACCAATGCCCTATAGACTAAGCAATGGTTCTACACTTGGGAAGAAAATGTGCAGATCCAGCCTTTTCCCTGAAAATGAAGGTTATCATGATTTAGCATACAGTAGGCCCATAGACATATGAAAGGATGCTCAGCATCACTAGCTATTAGAGAGATGCAAATTAAAACCACAAGATACCACGTCACACCAGTCAGAGTGGCCATCATTAACAAATCAACAAATAAAAAGTGCTGGTGAGGATGTGGAGAAAAGGGAACCCTAATGCACTATTGGTGGGAATGTAGACTGGTGTAGCCACTGTGGAGAACAGCATGGAATTTCCTCAGGAAAGTAAAAATGGAACTGACTTTTGACCTGGGAATTCCACTGCTGGGAGTATACTGTAAGGTTTCTGAAATACCAGTTCAAAAGATCCTATGCACCCCTATGTTTATAGCAGCATATTTACAATAGCCAAGTGTTGGAGACAGCCTAAATGCCAATCAGTAAACTAGTGGATCAAAAAACTGTGGTGTATTTACACAGTGGAATACTACACAGCAGAAAGAAAGAGGGAGTTCCTACCTTTTGCGACAGCATGGATGGAACTGGAGAGCATTATGCTAAGTGAAATAAGCCAGGCAGTGAAAGACAAATACCTTATGATCTCACTATAAGACAAATGTAATGAACAGAAAAAAATAAAAGCAAATGAGCAAAATAGAACCAGAGGCATGGAAACAAGGAACAGACTGACAGTGACCAGACTGGGGGGAATGGCAGCAAAGGTGGAAAGAAGGGGAAGGGACTAGTCAAGGAACATGTATAAATGACCCATGGACATCAACAACAGGGTGGGGATTGACTGTGGGATCGGGGAGTATGGGTGTGGGGGTGGGCAAGGACAATGGAGAGCAATGGGGGAAATTGGGACAACTGCAAAAGAACAACAGTAAAATTAAAAAAATATATATATTTACATATTTAAATATATATTTATATATATAGTCAGTAGAAAGAAAAAGAATGCATACTGCCTACTCTTTTTCTGATTCTTCCTACTTCCAGTCTATAGACTTTTGGTTTTAGTACAATTCTGATGACATACTGACTTCATCTCTACAGCTTTCATTTAGGGGACTAAAAAAAGTCAAAATAAACATCACATAGGTTTAATGACTCTGTTTTCACATGACCTTGCAAGGACCATGCATATTCATTTTCAGTATCATCAAGGATTATACTTTCTAATGATTTTCCCCTCTATCCTAGAATGTGAAAATTCTCAATTTGCCCCCTAACTTTGAGAGCTTCACCAACTCTAAGCAAGACTTGTGAAACAGATGACTGATTAATTTAACCTATCCCTCATAGTAAAGAAAGTTAAGGCTTTTATGTGTTTTTGTTGTTCATTTGATTGTTTCACTTTTACGTTTAAATACAACATAACCTTCTTAGAAAATAAACAATAGAACAAACAAAAATCTTTGGAAGCAGTCATAGTGAAGAAAAATAGTGCAAAGGAAATCCTTAATCAGGAGAAACAAAGTAGAAGCAAGGTTCGAGCAAAATTGGGCCAGTTATTTGCATAAACTCTGTTATTCATTGTAGAACTATCCCCCATAAAGCTGTAAACCAACCTGCCAAATGAACTCTCCAAAGCATCAAAATAGAAGAAAGGAGCTTGCTGTGTGAAAAGTAGACACTAGCTGTTAATTTCTATTTCTTGAAGAAATGTCATTTTTAACTTGCAGAGGACCATAGCAATTTTTTCATATTTTCAATAAATTTTTAAAATTGTAATAATGAAAATTGAAAGCATAGTGCTTTATGCTTATGTCATTTCCCTCCATATCATTTCCCTTAAAAAGTAGGAACTTTACAGATGCAAGGACCTTTTCATACAAATTAAAAATTACATCAAGGAAATAAGCTGACATTTTCTAAGTACATTAAAGCTCTTGATTATGTCTATAACTAATAGTCAACTCCACCAGTAAATTATCCATATTTTATAGCCCCATCATCCAAAACCTTTTCTAACCAGAAGAGTGCTTTTCAAAATATTGAGAATTAAATTTGGAGGTAAATGTTTCAAAAATCTCATATAGCCCATGAACTATATCCCTAGGAAGATGCATACATACTTATAGGTACCTAATTGCAGGATATTTTGCAGGATATTTTTCATTGCCCTCAGAGGCCCATCCAAGGAACCTCTAGGAGTTAATGAATCCAAGGGTAAGAGAGCTTTGTGATAGACTGTGAGTTCTGATGGGCTGGGAAATGTCTCCCTCAATTGTGTATATTTACTCTGGTACAGCGCTCAAAACAGCACATGGACGCAATAAACATGTTTTAGGTTGAATTGTATAGGATGGGCATGAGTATATTTTGGGGTTTTAAAAAAAGAAAAATATACTATTAACAGTCTATCACGTAATTTAACCTCATTGAATCTGGTAGAGATAAAGCAAAGAAAATGTTTTAAGTAGCAATCCAGAGCAGATTCAGAAATTTAAACAGGGCCACCTACCATATAAATAATACTGTTGGGAATAGAGAAAAGGTGGCCTTTAAGTTAAAAAGTTTATGTATAATAATTAACATGCGGGCCTTGCAGAAAACATCACCACCTCTGCAGAGCTGTATCATATTTCTTTTTTGTTTTTTGTTTTTTTGTCAATAAAGGTTCTATATTGAGAACACTTGAAATGATAGGAGGATAGGTGAGAGTGACTTAGAGCTGTCCTTGAAATAATATGCATACTAGTTTAGAGGTGATTCTTTCATGACAGTCAAAAAATTGTAGGAATGGAACAGTATAATTTGACTGTTTTAGCAGCAATGCAGATAGGCAAACAAAGCAGGAGTGCAAATTACCAAATAAATTGTCTTTCCTAGAGATTAGCCATTTTTATGACCCCCTTTTATCTCAAGGTTAACAGAGATAACAGATTCTCTTTTCTGAACTACTTCTAGGCTTTCCCCTCTTTTTATTATTTCTGTTACTATAAAATGTGATAATTTTCCTTGACAGAACACTGTACAAGTTCCAGCATTGACTGCTTTGCTTATCTGTTAGGAACAGACCTACAAGATGAAAGCATTATTTGTTTCTTTTCTTTCACAGTATGTAGATTACACTACTTTGTGGCATCCTAGACAGATGTCACAATTACATAATCTCTTTCTTCCTAGGATGAAAATACTATGAAAATAAAATATATTCTCACAAGTTCCTATTTCCTTGAATTAAGTAAGTGGATCTCACAATACCTAAGAGGATAATCAGGAGAGAAGGAAAAAAATCATACATTTGGAAGAATCCAACAGGACATTGCAACTCAGCCTTTCAGAGAGCACCAGGTGTGGAATGTTCTAGAAAAATAATTTTTGTTCCATTCCCATCTTTTTAAAAGACTTCTCCTTTACTGGGCTATTCAAGAGATTAACAGTAATCACTATCTAAAGGGCACGAGGTAATACATGAAAAGAAAAACCTGAGCACACATTCCACCAGTCAGCAAAACAGCCACCTCTTGAAAATGAATTATTCCACTGGTCCAGCTTAGACACTCAAGGACTTCATATGTTCAAGGGATTCTGAATATCCCAATGATTTGAAATAAAAAAACAGTGTTTTTATTCCAGCAGAATAATTTGCTAAAATTAGAAATAAGTAAGTGTTTGAGTTAAGTACATATCCTTCTTGTAAGTCATGCAGGGAGAGGAGCCACCAAAAACAGGTGGCTAAATTTATGTACAACAAACATTTTGACAAGCTCCCACCAACATGCTACATGGCAGCAAAGTAATCCTGATGTAATTCAAAAAGATATCTTCACTTCAACAGCTAAGGCACTGGGCATGGGAAATGTAAAGTTATATTTTCTCTGGAAGGCAATTAGTAAATTGCTCACATTTTGCTGCTGAAAGACTACATCACCATGAACAGATGGAAATTTAGAATTCCACAAATGGCAGATATTAGGAATTAGAGACATTGATTTGACTTTCACCAAGCAAATGAAATCCAGAAAATATGAATCACTCTTTCTATAATTAAACACTTCATTAGAGTGCATCAAATTTAAATCCATTATAGGTCATGTTTCTTCCTACAAATTTCTAAATTTATATATACTCTGGATATAATGAACTTATTTAAAGTTCAACTCCATATTAAAAGGCTCTTCTATGACAGACAGATGGCACGAAACACTTTCTCAGGTTAAGCCTGCCAGAGGGTCGTACCAGCCTTTTCACAGCAAGATGCATGCTGCAATAATAAGAAATTGTAAGACTTGAAGAGGGAGTCCTTGTGTCAGGACAGATGGAGGGAACAGCTGAGAGAGGGATTCAGCCAGTTTATTAACTCCATGTGAGTATGAAAAAAAATCATACTTAAAAGAATTCATAGGAACACTTAGTCTAAAAAACAGAACTTAAATGATGGCAATTTTAGAATGGAGAGAAGAGACTATGATGTTTGACCTCACAGTAGCACTCAGTTAGCTCTTTATATTCCCAACTCCTGAAAACACAAGGCCACCCATGACCTGCACACACACTACAGACTGGTGACGGGCACTTGGGAAATATTTAGATGAATTGTCTAATTTAAAACACATAGTGAACGCTATAACACATTATGGAATAAAATCACTAACATTAAAAATTTCAAGTATCAGCCCTGGCTGGTGTAGCTCAGTGGATTGAGCGCGGGCCTGTGAACCAGAGGATTGCGGTTCGATTCCCAGTCAGGGCACATGCCTGGGTTGCAGGCCAGTTCCCAGCAGGGGACGCATGAGAGGCAACCGTACATTGATATTTCTCTCCCTCTCCCTCTCTCCTACCCTTCCCCTCTAAAGATAGATAAATAAATAAATAAATAAATCTTTAAAAAAAAAAAATTTCAAGTATCATAGTTAATCATTCTTTTCCTCATTCTGCAATGGGGTAGTTTGTCCTACATGTATAAATATTTAATATTTTTATTGATATTGCTAAAATGCTAGAAATAATCTGAGAATTCTTGTTAAAACTAATTCCCTTTATAAAAGCTCCACATAGGACTTTCCTGAGAACATTCAATTGATGTGTTTTATCATATATTATGATACATGTAGTCACAAATATGGAAAAAAATTCTTTGTAAGTTTCCCAAATTTAAGTTTAAGAAAAAATATTTGGAAAGATGTAAAAAAGTAGTTTTGTTTTGTGTTCTACTTACTAAGAGTGGGCACACCAGTATAGGATCAAGAAGCAAATTAGTAATAAGATCACTAGTAAAATCCTAGTTCATTCTCAGACACATAGCACCACGTAGGCTCTTTTCTTTTACTGAAAGGCAATGGAGGCTTTTTATCTGCTAAGCGTTGAGAGAAACTAGTTTCTTATTATTTTGGTGAAATAGGATTTTTCTTCCTTAATAAAAATTTTCAGATTACTGCAAAAAAATTCTCAAATAACTCAAATATTGCAGGTTATGTTTATTTAAATATTTAAAAGGACTTTTCTACAGTTTGAGAGTCACTATTAAATTATAACAAACTTCAAATGGACCAGCCAAGATGGAAACAGATATACCCTTTGCCTCCTCCCACAAACAAAAGAAGGCCAACAACAAATTTAACAACAAAAAATAACAGAACTTCCAGAAAAATCAAACTCTATGGGAGTCTGACAACCAAGGTGTTAAAGAAGAAGCATTCTTCTAGACTGGTAGGAGGGACAGAGATGGGCAGCCGGGGTGGGGAAGACTCACAGCAAGGCTGGAGGACTCACAGTGGCTGGAATACCAGGCGGTCCCACGTTTGCACGTGGATAAACCAGGAGGAAGAACTGGGAAGTGAGACAGACTATGCAACCCAGGGTTCGGCCAGGAAAATAAAGCCTGAAAATCACTGACTGAAAAAACCTGTGGGAGTTGAGGCAGCAGGAGAAACTCCTAGCCTCACAGAAGTGTTTTCTGGAGAGACCCACAGGGTCCCAGAATGTACACAAACACACCCACCTGGGAATCAGAACCAGAAGGGTCCAATTTGCTTGTGGGAAGCAGGGGAAGTAACTGAAAGCCAGCCGAGAGCTGAGCAAGTGGCATTGTTCTGTCTTAGACTGCTCTCCCATAAATAGCACGATGACACAGAGAGGTAGGTTGTCCCACCCTAGTGAATACCTAAGCCTCTGCCCCTTACTACGTAACAGGTATACTGAGACAAAAAAATAAGTAAATAAATGGCCCAAATGAAAGATCAAAGCTTGAGAAAAATACAACTAAGTGACGAAGAGATAGCCAACCTATCAGATGCACAGTTCAACACACTGGTAATCAGGATGCTTCAAGAAATGGTTGAGAATGGTTGCAAAATAGAGGAAGAAGCGAAGCTATGAAAAGTGAAATAGTGGAAAATAGACAGGAAACCAACGGTGAAGGGAAGGAAACTGGGACTCAAATCAATGGTTTGGACCAGAAGGAAGAAATAAGCATTCAACCAGAACATAATGAAGAAACAAAAATTCAAAAAAATAAATGAGTAGAGGCTTAGGAACCTCCAGGAAAACTTTAAATATTTCAACATCTGAATCATAGGGGTGCCAGAAGGAGAAAAGGAAGAACAAGATATTGAAAACTTATTTGAAAACATAATGAAGGAGGACTTCCCCCATCTCGCAAAGGAAATAAACTTCCAGGAAGTCCAGGAAGCTCAGAGAGTCCCAAAGAAGTTGGACCCAAGGGGGAATACACCAATGCACATCATAATTACATTAGCCAAGATAAGGAGAGAATCTTAAAAGCCACAAGAGAAAAGGAGACAGTTACCTAAAAGGGAGTTCCCATAAGACTATGAGCTGATTTCTCACAAGAAACCTTGCAGGCAAGAAGGGGCTGGAAAGAAGTATTCAAAGTCATGAAAGGCAAAGACCTACATCCAAGATTACTCTATCCAGCCAAGCTATCATTTAGAATGGAAGGACAGAAAAAGCGCTTCCCAGATAAGGTCAAGTTAATGGAGTTCTTCATCACCAAGCCCTTACTATAAAGGGACTTTCTAAGAAAAAGAAGATCAAAAATATGAACAGTAAAATGACAACAAACTCACAACCACCAACAACTGAGCCTAAAAACAAAAACAAAAATGAGCTAAGCAAACTGCTAGAATAGGAATAGATTCATAGAAATAGAGATCACGTGTAGGGTTATCAACGGAGAGAGGTGAAGATGGGGGAAAAGGGACAGGGGATAAGAAGCATAAATGGTAGGTACAAAATAGACAGGAGGAGGTTAAGAATAGTATGAGAAATGTAGAAGCCAAAGAACTTATATGTATGACCCATGGATATGAAGTAAGGAAGGAGAATGATGGTGGGAGGAGGCTACAGGGCAGAGAGGTGAATAAAGGGGAGAAAAAAATGGGACAACTGTAATAGCATAATCAATAAAATATGTTTTAAAAATTATAACAAACTTCATATCCAAAATGACTTTCTTCTCTGGCATACAAAGGCAAACAAAAATAATATCTATAAACTGTTTGAAGCATGTATCTGTATCCTGTGGAGAGAATTAAGAAAAACAGTAGTTTCTGAATTTCAAGTCGGTTACCTATTCAGAAGCTGTACTGAGGACATGGCCTAACCTTTTGCTATTATTCACTGAAGGAAAATATCAGTTACAAAGATTTTAATCCCCTTTTTGTCTCAACGGGAGAGACAGAGCTTATATAGACAGGTGATTAATTTATAACTCATTCAACTCACCCCTTCTATACCTTCATGTTTAACACAACACAAACACAGACTCACCAGATTATAAAATATTTGAAGTAAGCCCATACACAATGTATTCAGTGGTTTATCACCAAAAAGTAGATAACTACTGATAACTGTTTGAACATTAGATGTATCAAATTCATATTCATGGTAGCTCATATTTTTTCTTAATCCTAAATTTATGTACAGATGTATTTAATACACATATAATTGGACCCATTTCTAAACCCACCCCATACCATGTTCCATACCACATTATTTTAGGAACTTAGGGACTCAAGAGAATTCAGTAGAAGATGACTGGCTAAATTAAGGAAAACAAAGATAAAACAAACAAGAACTCATTCATGAAGTAAGTTAATAGAGCAAATTAATGCATGATATTCATAATCAAGTGATGTTATCTTTTAATATAAAAATATATTCATGAAAATTAGAAATAGAGGATGAGAATAATTCCCCACCATTACCTCAACTATTTGAATTGTTTAAAGGTCCCAGATCGTCCATATATTTATAGAGGAATCTTTAAACTATAAATGAAGGCTTTCTGTTATACAGAATGCCAACTTGGGGATTCTTTGATTATTCAATAATAATCTATGCATTTCAGCTACTAAAACCTGGTCAGGATACATTAATTTATATTCAAAGCCGAACAGTTTTTTTTTTTAATCATAGCTAGAGATAGGTAATCATAATTTGTTAATTCAAAGCAATTGATGTGTATCTGGTTAAAGATTCAAAGGTAGTGACTGCAATTTAGTTATAACTAATTAACATTAAGAGGACAAGTTATCAGAATTTCTTCTTACATTCAGAAAATTAAATACTAGACAAGTAGTCAAATAAGACAGATTACCCACATTTGGAGGAATTTTTATCCAAAGATGATAAATTACAAGATTCCCAACCAATAAATATTTCCACAGCTATTAAGGAAATAAAAGCACACCAGAATCAATGAACACAAGTACTTTGATTTTTGTTTTTAAGTTCAGCACCTAGGTTGGTGTAGGGCACACAGTTTGGGTTCCATGAATAATTACAGAATATGTGAATAAATGCTAAACTGTTAACAAATAATAAGAGCCTATGTAAATAGCTCTGTAGAGTTAGATCAAAAAGGGAAAGGGTCAAAAGAAGACAGAGGAGGAAGAAATAACTAAATGGGTGAGTGAAAAGAAAGAAGAAATAGAATTCTTTTTCAGTTTACTGAACATACTTGGCAGCAGAAGAGTACAATTACAGAGACTTGAAGGAAGGCCAATGGCTGGCCTGACTCCCTATTCCCCCCATGCACCTGTGGTCCAGCACTGGCTCAGTCACATAACAAACAACTGAAAAAAAATGGCATCAACATATAGCAAAAAAGAAGTACACACATTCAACTGAAAACTGATGAGAAATACTCTTAGGCCAAGACTATCATGTTGGTATAGTACTTATTCTAAATCAGAAGACATTTAAGGAAATGCGATAGTTATTAGGGGTTATAAGAGGTAATGTTTACTACATTTTTACCCAGTGAGGCCCCTGAGCACCTCTTCCAATCTTAAAAGCCTTCTCCTGTCAGATTAAGTGTGGATGACCACTTACTTAGTTGGGAATTTCAGAGATGGAAATGAGGAAAGAATAAATAGGTATTTGCCAGTCCTGAGCTAATTGCCCACAGATTACAGTCCTCACCATTCATTTATCTGCTACGCATCTCAGAGGATACCCCCTGTAGGCTATATTTCCAAATTCGCCTATCAGCTGGCTTAGGGCTAGTCTCAACTACCAAGAGAAAAATACCACTAGAAGATGGGGAAGTGAGGAGAAGCCAGGTCATTTCTCCCCATTGCTCTTTTTATTTTTTATTTATTTTTTTTTCAGCATGTTATGCTTTATTTTTTTTTAATTTTTTATCAATATTTTTTAATTGTTGATATTGTACAGTTTTCTGTCTTTTACCCCGCCCCAGCCCACCACCCCAGCCCTCCCCACCTTCCTCCCATTTCCAGCCCCCATAGTTTTTGTCCATGAGTCCTTTATACTTGTTGCTCTAAACCGTTCCCCTTTTCCCCTGAAATTCCCTCCCCTCCCACTTTGGACACTGTCAGACTGTTCTCAAATTCAGTGTCTTTGTTTATATTATGCTTGTTTGTTTGTTTTGTTGATTAGCTTCCTCTTGCGTCTGTGATCCCAGCTCCTACTGAATAGGCCATCACTACCTCTCTCTGGGCTCCAGCAAACCACCTCTTTGCTCTAAGGTTGGTAGTAGCTCTCGACAGCTGCAAATTGTATCCTTAGTTTTTCCACTGATTAAATGCCCTTTAGTGTGGCATCTGCTCAGAATGCTAACTTTAGACCAAATATCTCTTCAGAACCAGACTTAATTGTCTGCCCTATCTGATTTGTCCAAGTATCTGTATCAGCTCTCACTTGGGATTGCCGAAACCAAGCTCTGGAACCTGTACTACTTTGACCACAGGTTTCTGATTCTCTTCTTAATGTTCTCTGCTCCCACATCCAGCCCTATTGTACTGTCCTCATCATAATTTCTGGTCCTGGGTCCCTGTAGCTGTTCAAAATTGTAAAGTTGATATTCTGAATGTTGTTATTTGCTGAATGGCTGCACAAAGCTATTTATAATGATCTCTAAGCTCTCGTTTAAGGTTTATCTTGAACAGTTTTCCAGATATATGCAACATTAAAATTTACACATCTATTTCACGAGAATATTGAAAATAATGCATTTCCTACATGGTTGGCCATCCCTTTCTATGTGCTTTCTCTGGTAATAACCAATAAGATACAATGGCAGACAAAAAGGTTAAAGCAATGTCTGATTGCAACTCTGCTCAAAGGGCATAAAATCTATGGTGGCTTTGTAATAAAATACCTTATAAATTCTTTCATTATAAGCAAAAAAAAATAACATAATCCCTAAAGTAACGGAATAGTAAATAATTCATGTAAGACTCTCTGAATTACCTGATGTTATAAACAGTAAATGTGTAACATTGCTAACTATTCTGTGTTTACATTTTCTAAGTGCTTATTTTAATTGAACTGCAGCACCAATACATGTAAGCATTACTCTGTTTCCCAGGTTACACTCTCATTGGGAATCTGAGGACCAGGTTGTCTAACTCAGGATCCATAAAGGTAGATGAAATTCCAACCCAGGCCTATCCCAATTCCCAAATTAATCTTGAATTAGGTAAGAAATTGTAAACAAGTGCAGCATCAGCCTTGCTTCCCTTATTATGCTCCACTCAAACTGGTTAGGTTTGGATTACTCACAACTGTTCCCCTCTGTCTCTATAAGGATGGTATGTGTACTTTATATTCCCAACAAAAACATGCCCAACCTCTCTCCTCAGTCTTTCTCAGCTGCAGTCCCATGTTCCAACACTCTGTTCTAGCATTCCCTTCTGTAACTCTGATGTGGCTGCCACATAGAAGGTCTTATCTTATTTGCCACTCTCCTCTGAGTTTTCAAGCAGCCGGGCACTCACTGGACAACAGAACCTTAGAAACCAGCTGCCTGACCGGTTCAACCTATTCCTCCGTCCAGATTCCCAGAGCAAAGTTTTCACTACTTAGGACTCTATCAGGGCCTCTCTGAGACTGAGGCTTTAGCACAACCCCAGATGTGACTGATTACTGCCGGCTATGAGCCGGGCCCCACCCCCAATCCCTCTTAGATGGTGGTTCCAGTGTCAGGTTGTGATCCTTCCTTTTTATCATGAATTCAGGAATAAAGAAATGATCTTCCCTGGCTCTATACATTTTAATTGACTTCCTTATGATGATTCCTTGGAGTTTTGATACCTTTGGTTTGGTAGCTGAGCGCATCTCTCCCTCTTTTTCCTGTCCCTCTCCCACCCCTAGCAAAGCAGAGCTACTACAGAAACCATTTGTAAGGCTTCTGCACGCAGGCACTTTCTCATGGAGTCTAAGAGAAATAAAACTGTGTTTTTAAAAAATGGTCACATTTAATGTTTTTCATTTCTCTTTTCATGTGCCTTGAGACATAGTTAAACTATTCTTCCTTAGCTTGTGAAGATACCCTTAAAGCTTCTCTATACCTCTGCTCTCAGAGGTTGCAAGGTGAAAGCCACCCTCCAACATAGCAGGGTCTCTAAACTCAAAAATCTGGCAAGAAGCAAGGCAACTACTCCTCACTATTTCTATCTTTCCCTCCAACGGAACACAGGGTAAATATTCAAAATGAATTCCACAAATAGCCCTAAATGTCCCCTAGTTTCATAATGATAGTTTATGAGGAATTATGAACAATGAGGAATTATGAACTATATCATTTTTCTTTAATTTGATTTAAATTAATGGCACTCGATTCTCCTACACTTGGAAAGTAGATGTGGTTATACATCGGAAGGAAGGAAGGAAGGAAGGAAGGAAGGAAGGAAGGAAGGAAGGAAGGAGAGAAAGAAAAGAAAGCATTTTAAAATCTTGTAGGAACTAGGTCATTTTCAGTGATTATTTTTAATGTTGTGGAATATTTCTGCAGTTTCTTGTCCAGATGGTCTTTTTTCACTGCATACATATCTGGTTTTATTAACATCAAAAGCTAGTAAAGCTTAGATTTGTATGTCTAAGTCATTCTAGTGATAGTAATAAAAGTAATAATAATAATAATTTATATGATACTTATTGGCTGCCAAGTACTGTACTAAGCACTTTATGAACATTAATTCATTAAATTCTCAGAACACTATGTAGTAAGTAGGATTGTTTCCTATTCCTGGTTTAACAAAGAAACTGAGTAGCAACAAAGTTAAAAAACTTGACCATATAGTAAGTGGCAAAAGAGAAATTTAAACCTAACCCGTTCTTTATACCTGTGAAGATGCATACAACTCAATATGTTGCCAGGGTGTACCATTGCCCTCTTGATGAATACTGAGACTTAGAATGCCTTCAAAATGTTTTGTGAAACAGCATTGACATTACATGTGGCCTTTGTGCTTTATGTGGGGCCGTGATTTTATTATTCTAAACATTACTTGAATAAAAACTTGCTAAAATTTGAGCAGTTATAACTTCAAAATCTTTCTGTACTATTATACAGATAGGTCACTATTAACCTTATCATTTGATTTTCAAAACTTTCAACCATGATTACATGAATAATTTTCTCTCAGAGTCAGGACAACTTTCATATGCTCTTCTCTTTTCATTCTGTACTTTGCCTCTCTTGGAAATGTGATAAGATAGCCTGTGGTATGATAATCTATGTAGATTATCATACATTTATGTATGATCTACATAATCTACATTTATGTAGATCAGTGCACTTAACATTACTTTTCTTCCTAACTTTCCTAAAGTATAATCTATGTAGATTATCATACATTTATGTAGATTACAGTGTCTGCTACTTAGTTGGCATCAGGAGAGGCTGATAAACACAAAGAAGGAGTTGACAATTTAACAAAACAAATGCAAGAGTTTCATGGACAACTAAGCTTTGTTGGATTAAATCACCATTGCTATAGAAAATCCTGAAAAAGAAATGCATTTAAAATGTAAGTAGAAGAAAATGATTGTAGAGGGTAAGTAATAACTTTGTGGCTTAGGAATTTCACAAAGGTCCATTTGAGTGTTCTACTTCTCTCAGTTTTCACTGCTGAGCACCCATTTACTATGATTTGTTTGTGGAAGGAAAGTAAAAGAAGCCTATGCCTTACCGCCTCCACTTCAGCAGGGTCATACCAAACATTGATGTACGGATGCTGTAAGGCATCATCCACTGATATCCTCTTGGCGGGGTCAATCACTAGCATCTTTGACAACAAGTCCCTGGCTTGGCTGGCTGGAATGATAAAAGAGAAAAATAATTAGTAAAATATTGATTTTGGCAAAGACATTTGTTGGAGGGAAAAGAAATTAAGAAAATAAAGATCAACTAGCACTTTCCTCCTGAGCATCATGTAATTTCACCAAATAATCGGGGAAATGCAAAATGAAACAATGAAATATTTTTTTATCTACCAGATTTGTAAAAATAACAGATTGTACAATATCCACAAACACTAGGTAATTTCTTTCATGTTGGTGGGAACATAAAGTGATGTAGGTTTTTTAGAAGGCAAATTTGGCGGTATCTATCAAAGTTTAAAATGTGAATACTTTATGACTCAGCAGTTCCACTTTTAACCATACAGCCTAGAGAAACAAGTGCACATGTTCATGTAACATATACAGATGGAGAGTTCACTGCAGCGTTGGTTATGAAATAAAAAGTTTCAAAAACAATCTAAATTTCCATCTATAGAGTAGCTAAATGGCCTTTGATAACAACCATACCTAGGAACTGTATTTGGCATTTTAAAAGAATGCAGTAGCTCTGCATACGAGATCTGTCAGGAAGAAGTCCAACCATTGTTAATATAACAAGAACAGTTTGCACGACATCTATGTTACCTGGCAGCCAAGGAGAGTGGTCAGGAATGCACATGTGTGAACAATGATGACTTCACCCTACTAATCAGTGGGGGTAGTAGAGGCCATTGAATGAGCATGTGTAGTGTGTGGCCGTTGCATTAAAAAATGACTGAGCATGTAAAGAAATGAATCTGCATCAAATTTTGCATTAAGCTTGGACATTTCTCTGTGGAAACTCTTTGGATGATTCAGAAGGCTGTAGCTATGGGCAAGTGTTGAATGGCAGCTCATCACAACCATGTGCCCACTCATGCATCACATCTCATGAAGATTTCTTTGGTGAAACATCAAATCACTCAGGTGACTCAGCTCCTCTACAGCCCAGATTTTATGCCATGGGACTTCTGGCATTTCCCAAAACTAAAATTACCTTTGAAAGAGAAGCAAATTCAAGTCACCAGTAAGATTCAGGGAAATACAAGGGAACAGCTGATGGCAACTGGGAGGAGTGCATGAGGTCCCAAGGTGCCTACTTTGAAGGGGACTGAGGCATCATTGTCTTGTGTTCAAAGTTTCTTGTATCTTGTATCTTCTTCAATAAATATCTCTATTTTTCCATAGTATATGGCTGGATACTTTCTGGACAGGCCTCGTACACTCACATGGACATATTTGTGATTGAAAAAAAAAAGTTGCAGAATGATCCACAGATCATGATGCTATGTGTGTAAATCTATCCCACCTCAACAAGACAAGAAATATTTCCCTCTCTCTGTTTAGGTATATAAATGCATAGAAAAGGTCTGTAAAGATAATCAACAAACTGAAAATACCTTAGAGGAGGAGAGAATGTATACATGCATTGCTCACATAAAAAAATAAATTTAAAGAATAGTTTTTAAAAGGTAGTAGGTGGAGTTAGTGTAGACTGCTCATTTTTAAAGCTTCTCTGAGCTAGGAAAAGGGCTAAAGCAGTTAAGGGAGGCAAGAAGGCCAGGGTTGACATTTTTGAAGACAAGAGAGATAAGGATGACTTCAACAGGAGCGGCAGCTTTAAGGACAGAAAAGAGGGGTCAGGTTTTGAGAAAAAAATCCATAAGACTTAGCAAGCAAGTTGATGTGAAAGATTTAGTTCAGTTTTCAAAATACTAAATGTTTACTTGTTCACTCTGTGCCAGGTATAATGAGAGGTGCCAAATCAAATTTGTTTCAAAACCACTTAGGACATTCTCAGAAATGTCCTAAGTTAAAGTAAGAATTAGATTTTTATTTATATTATACTTTATACAAATTTATTCCCTGTCTCCATTCCTGTGACTGAGGCAATACAGGGTCAGACACAAATAACTCCCCCTTTTTATTACAAAATCTTTAATACAAAATCATAAGCATGTAATTCTGTAACATGACAATATCACACTCAAGGACACCATATGACATTTTAGGGGAAATGTTCAAATTAAAACTATAAATTATTACACCCATATTATTACCATACCTACCACACACAAGCAGGCCTTCCTTCTGCCAGACCCTGTATAATACCAATTTTGTGGGTGAAGAAACCAAGATTTGTTACTAAAGTTCATGACTGTAGACATAGTAGGCTGAAGAATTACTTATTAATGGAAGTGTTCATATTGAGTATAAAATGTGTAGGTAAAATCTCATTTGTCAACTAAATTTTTTTTAAAAAACATGGTTAAGCATTCCCTAAAATACAACTAAAACTCAGATATCTGCTTCTCCGAGGTTTTATGACAAAAATCTTGCGTTGAAAATATTTTTCAGGTAATAAAAGGAATTGAAACAATTATTTCAATATATGCAAAATAATTTTAAGATTTTAAGTAAGGTCCATGAAACAATTAACCTGGACCATATAGTTGCATACTTTAGTATTATCTTTTCTTGTGAATGTCTAGACAATTCTAAAACCCTCCGTCACTTGCCCTTTGGAAGAAAGATCCTTTAAGGAATACCTCTCCTGAGCCAGATTATTCCCCTGAATCAATCAGAAACCCTTGGAATAGTCCTAGACTACAGTCTCTAATTAATCTCCTACTGTATTCTCTCAGCACTTATACAGTACTAATTATATTTATTATAATTGTATTACATTACTTTTAGAGACCCTTACAATAAATAACCATCATAATGAAAAACTCATCATTATAAAGATTTCCCAGCCTTAGCCAATAACTTATTTCAAGTATATTCAATGCAATAAAATTCTAGTGAAATAATAAAAAAAGAAAGACCTCTCCTTAAATTGAGGTAGTTCAAACTACAGAGGCGTCTCTACCATTTACTCATCTAGCCCCTCACCCACACAGTGTTTCTGAAGTTGTCCCTGATGGGCTTACCTTTGAGTTTATTGTGCTCAGAATCAGCAGGAAAGAGGGAATCTGGAAAGAGCTTGGGAAAGGTGAGTCCTGCATACTTAGGCCGATTCTCCACATAGTTTCTTACTGTGGGTTGCAATTTCTTCATGAATTCTGGACATGGTGTTCCTAGTTGCTCAATTACTTTGTTCCACTGGTCAATATCTGAGAATTGGATAGTTAAGGGCAAACAGAAGTACAGGCTACTAGCTCTGGTCCTCCACTAGTTGGGAGGCTAACTGCTGCTCAGATCCTGGCCACTCATTGACACAACTGGAATTTTAATAAGCAATAAAAGACAAATATAAAATCGGAATTGTAAGGCAATGAATCCTCTTAAAATTTTAATTCACCTTTGTCACATATACACTATTGGAGAACTGGCATTACTTAACAAAATGGGATATTGTGAGATAGTCTTTGGGTTGTGAAGGTGAAAATGTTTCAATAACACAAGAAAGATTTCTTATGTTAAGATAAACTTCTATATAACCATGTGATTCAAAGAGGAAAAATATGACACATAATATTTTTATCATGCAATTACCTCAATCATTTATTTCCTAAAAATGACAAATACACAAACATTTTAAATAAGATTCATTTGTATTTTTCTTAAATTCTTCTTAAGATTTTGTTGTTTCTTTCTCTACCAAATAGGAAATTTCATCATCTGTTAGTGTTTTCTACTCATGTGTATTTGTTATGGGATCAATATAATTTTTGATAATAAGACAATTCATTAATTCTTCACCAAAGACTTAAAAATTTTCTATTTATCACTGTAGTCACAGTTTATACCTATTTTCTTAGTAGTGCCCTGCATCCCTGAATACTAAGGAGATATGAGAGTAAAAATTAAATGATCAATTTAATACAACAGATTTCCAAGTGCATGTATTTCAAAAGTACATTAAGTGTGCCGAATTCTATAGAAAAGTATTAACTCTATGAATATTAGTAACTCCCCAAATGGGAGCTAGCCCTTTGACAGATATACCCACTGATTGAGATTCTCTTTTTCATTCATCATTAACATTTGTAATATCAAAGCCTTGTGAATGATAAATACGCCCAACGAAAACTCCAATGATAAATACCTCCAATGAAGAACCACCTGGAAGGAGCTAATTTGAAAGAAATCCTTTGCCATGTGTCAGAGTGATAAAAGGCTTAGAAATTCTTTTTAAATCCAATACACAGGCAGTATTCTCCCTTATATTATTTATTCTTCTGCATCTCTATTCCTTTAGTAATATTATTAATTGATTTCTGCTAATGTAATTTGCAACAGTTCAGGGAACTTACCATAATATTACTAGAGGTTTGTAAACTCCTTACCCCTAGCTATTCAATACAGCTGGACTAAAAAAGATTAGCAGTCCTGATAAAAGACAAAATTAACTATATTTAACAATAATAAATATATAATAAAAAGCAGATAGGACATTGCACACAGATAAAAATCAAGCTAATTTGCAAATCCTCTTCTACCTCCTTTATAATCTGGCTGAATAAAATTTAAATTACTACATATTCTCTTAGTTACTGGGATGAAAAAAAAAAGAGTATGACTGTGCAGTATCAGGACGTGAAGTGAAAGTGGAAAAAACTGAAGAATATTCATGAGAATATAATAGTAAGTCAGAATGCTTAAAAAATAAGGAAGCTAAAACATTAAAAAAAGATTAAAGTTAAAAGTTACTCTTACACAAAACTGATGTCAGTACTATGGATATAGTTAAGCTTTAACTGTTTAAACAAATTTAAATAGAAAATATTAGTACAGCTAAAGAAATATCAAGTGCTCACACTGAAAATTATGAAAAGAAGTCTACTCTCTAATGCAGTTAGGTTATCATGTCCTACCAGTCATCATTTAATAACTGGTTGGACTTCCTTAGAATCTTACAGACGATGTCAAACTAAAAAGAGGGGCAAAGAGCAGTCATATTTTTTGTAAAGGTGTCATTTAAAAATTAGAAAAATACTCCTAACAAACGATGAGATTCTAGTTATATTTAGCTAGAGGTATAGAGTTATTCAGTAAAAAAAATTAGTTGCTTTTAAAGCAGTGCTCCCAAAACAATTCTGGGTTATTTTCTTTAGAGTAAAGTTTAAGAACAGTCAAATATTGTGGAATGTGTTCAATAAGAACAGTCAAAATATTTCTTTTTATAAGTTATAGTTAAAGCTTACAGAAGCACTAAGCGAACATTCCTACCTTAGGTTGCCTTTTAAATAAAACACAATTGTGGTCCTTGATGCAATACTTACAAAAAGTAGGAAGGCACAACTCTTTATTATAGTCAATGAAATAGTTGAGTGTTACCACTTCAACTATGTGGTATAATCATCTTTAAAAGTTCATGCCTTTATTTTTTTCCTTTATTTTAATTGTTGTTCTTGTACAGTTTTCTGTCTTTTACTCCCATCCCAGCCCACCGTGCCTTTATTTTAACCAATCCATTTCAAGTTCTTTGTTCCCATAAGCAAGAAGTTATAATTCCTGACTTTAGAATTCCATAAGTCATCATTTTTATACTAAATACATATGGATCTGACTATTTATAAAATCCAGCCTGTGCACTTATCAAAAAAGCAATAAATGTGTTTTATATTTTTGATTTACAATTTCAGTGAGAAATGATCACCCTTAACATATTTATCAAAAGCATTTAATAAACATTAAAATTGAAAACTATCATTTTATAGGAATTGACAGTCAATTTCTTCATCTAATTCTAAATTTACAACATAAAATAATCATATAACAAAAAGTTTGATTTTATATAGTATATAAAGATGAGACAAGGTATATGTATTGACTATTAACTGTCTTCAATAAACAGTATTGTAATAGATGAATAAAGCAAAATTAACATGGATTATAAAATGAATTATTTGAAATCTTAAAATTGAAAATTTTTTGTTGATTTTATCAGTTAGAAAAGAATTTATATTTCATGGATGCCTTTCACTTTAACTTCCTTGGTTGGGAACTTTCTAAAATGTATCACAAACTAAAATACCTTATTTTTTTCTGGCTATTTTAGGTTATAATTATGAACATAATTTGTACAATATACACTTAAGTTTTCAGAAGCTACAAAGTAGACTCAAAAAGAATGTTTAATGGCCTCATTCTACTATGCCCTTTGAAAAACTATCTTCTTATGTTTTCTTCCATAGTTGATTACTTTTGTTATTATGAATATGGTTTCCAACAATGACACTTTCATAAATTCAGACTTGCTTTCTCCTCTACTTGAAGTTTTATAGTCAACATTTTGTGCAAAATTTTCTGAGACTTATTTGCAACTCAAAGAATATCAGTGTTTATGTCCAAATTCTTAACTATGTTTTTAAAGATTATTTTGCCGAAGAATAGTTTCGGGAGAGGTTATTTTATCTGTCAAGCCATCCAGCTGCCTAGACACTGCATTGAGTATTATTGAGTGGCTTTATGTCAGTCCTGCTGGAAAACTACTGCAATCAATTAGTAATTTCTGCAATGAATATGCAATAAGGAAGTAGAGGGATGCATGCCATGTGTTAGGCATCATGATATATCAAGTTCCCCAACTTGGATACTTGTAACATAGGAAAATTACAAAACACAGATCCTTTTCCTCTCTCCATTGATTTATATTATTCTGTTCATAGGTCTGATATAATATTATTTAAACAAAGAAACAAACAAAACACCAGCCCTGGCTGGTGTGAGTCAGTTCATTGAGCACCAGCCTACAAACCAAAAGGTCCCTGGTTTGATTCCCAGTCAGGGTGCATGCCTGGGTTACAGACCAGGTACCCAGTAGGGGGGGGGGGTGTGAGAAGCAATCAATGGATGTATCTCTCACACATTACTGTTTCTCTCCCTCTGTCTCTCTCCCTCCCTTCTTCTCTCTCTAAAAGTAAATAAATAAAATCTTTTTTAAAAAGCACAACAATAAAAACACCAATAGTAACTGTAATCCAGATGGCTCCAGGACTGTATTTTGAGAAATACCAGTGTAGAATATACTAAGTCTCTTGTCAATTACTATACCAGATTTAAGAAAAAAGTACTGCCTTGGCCAGTGTGGCTCAGTTGGTTGAAGCGGTTCCCTGGCAGGACATATGCCTACGTTGTGGTTCAGTCCCCAGTTGGGGCACCTACAAGAGGCAACCAATGGATATCTCTCCCTGGCATTGATGTTTCTCTCCTCTTTCCCTCCCTTCCCCTCTTTCTAAAATCCATAAGCATGTCCTTGAGTGAGGATTAAAAAGAGAATAAAGTACTAACATATTTCAGTTTTATGATGCAAATTAGTATATCTTGAAATTCACCAATAGTTCATTCCACACCTATTTTCTATGAAAAATGTAGGAGTTTCACCTAAAAGAAATACTTCAAGAAAATAAAAATCCTAACATTAATTCTATTTCTCCATGTAAATTTCCTAAAAGATCATGGGGATATATTTCATGGCAAACACAGGCTCTCAGCAGAGGGAGAAAGATTCCACCATCAAAATTTAGGAAAGGATTGAAATTATATGTTGCTATGACCTGTGGGATTCTATTCACAGAAAATACAAAAGCTACTCAATATAAAGTTCAAAATATCTGACTATTTTTGCAACTACTTCATATTTCTCTATGACAAAATTTGCTCTGAAAAGAATTCTTACTGCTGAGGAGAAATTTAAAGATCAGAATAGAAATGTATATACATATGACCGAGTTGTGGAACCAGATTTTCATGGTTATGTTTTAAATTGTTTTGTTCCTTTAAAAATATTTGTACTCTTTTTCTTACTTGAAAATATTCTTTTCCTTTCATAAGGCCCCTCGAATTCTGGTAATATGATATGTGAACAAGTGATTTAAAATATAATTGTAACTAGCATTCATTTTCATTATAAATAGCCATAGGAAGAGGAACTATTATAAGCCAGAACACATCTAAAACTCAAAGCTGACAATATGAGTGAAAGGCTATTTGTTCACTGGTAACAGATTGCTAGTGGGATACTGTGGGACACAACATATCCAAAAGCTGGCTTTTGAGGTATGACATGCATGGATCTTAGTACAGTCTGTCTTACACCTATTTATTATTATAATATATATTTACTTATAAAGCAAAAAATGGGAAGACATTTCACATATAAGCAAATCGAGTATCTGTCACCAAGTATGGCTGAATTTTCATTAAACTGTTAAAGGTTCATCTTTGGGCCCTCTCATTTGCATAGGCCCTTGTAAGACTCAGTACCTAATTTTGTATAATATCAATTATTTTTGTACAATATTAATTATATAAAATTTTGTATAATATTATTTATTTTATATATAACACCCTTCTCAAATTATATAATATCCTCACCCTACGAAGGCTGGATCTGTCTTCATCTGCACTTTCAAACTGGGAAGTAACATTTGACATCTGTGTTTTACAGCTTTTAAAACTGGTAAATAAAATGATTTTAAACAAAAGAGCAAATACAAATAGCTCTAACACTAACAGAAATAGAGGGAGTTATAGTGACACTACTTTGACCTGTGAGGCCGTGTCTGGAAGATTACATCCATTTCTGGCTATATCACTATATAAAAGGGAAATTAAGAAGTTTAATCACACAATCAAGTTTATGCCATTTTGACAGGCATACCTAAAAACCATTTTATGTTTAAACTTAAAAGAAAGCAGGAGACACTGTGTGTGCCCCCATCCTAGCATTTTGATTTCTCTTACCCCTCAGCCATTATCACCTCTAATATACTGTGCCTTAAATTGTAAATTTCATTATATCAAATATTTCATGACATGATTTTCATCATGACAGTTTTTTTATTGATATATCCCTAGAGACAAAAAGTGTCCAGCACACAGTAGGTGCTCAAAAATATTTGTTGAATAAAGAATGTCTACTGTATGTCCAATCAGTTTTTGTAGGAAAATAATGTAAAAAAATAAGGGAGAAAAATATTTAAAGAAACAAAAGCTGAGAAATTCTGGGAATTGGGAATATATTGGAATTTGGGAAATACAGTGAATCTCAATGGAGATAAATAAAAAGAAAGCTACACCTAGTCATGTGGTAGAAAAACAGCAAAAAAAAACCAAAGACCAAAAAAAGAATTATAAATGAAGTCAGAGAAAAAGAAAAAGCTATCTCCAAAGATGACTATTAAATTCACCAGCAATATTATAAACATTAAGTCAGTGGAATAATATCTTTAAACTGTTGGAAGAAAATAACTGTCAATGTTGAATTCTATATCCAACTAAACTATCTTTAAAGTAAGAGAATCCAATTAAAAATGGAATTTTATTATGAAAGACTCCCTCTAAAAGTCTTCTAAAATATGTACTTTAGGAACAAAGAAAATAATCTCAAAATAAAGGACCAAACTGCAAGAAGTAGTAGTAAGCCAAAAACAAATGATAATCAAAAGGATGAATCTAAAGAAACTCTACCTATACACAATAAAATTATAATCACTTTATGAGGCTAAAGAATAAGAACAACAAATTAGTATATGCTAAGACCCTTGTATGCTCAAGCAAAGGATTTTAAAATGTCTTAATTAAAATAGCACTTGTCTACAAATTGAACTGTAGATTCAAAACAATTCCAATATAAATACCAATAAGAATCTTTTTATAGAAGTTAAGTAGCCAACTTTAACATTTTTATTGAAGAGTAGTAAGTCATTAATAGCTAAGATACTTCTAAAAGCCCAAAAAAGGGGGGGGGGGGTGTAACCCTACCTGATATAAGCCTACAGTATACATTTATATTAATTAAGAAAGGGTAGTAGTGTTACAGACATAGCTAAAGAGAACAGAATATAACAGCCCTCCTCCTACTATGTGGAAACTTATGACAGGGATAGCATTATAGATCAATGAAGAAAGAATACACTGGTCAGTAAATGGAAGTAGAAAAAAAATGGGATCCCTCTTTCACACCATGCATACAAATTAACTACAATTGGACTAAAGGCTTAAACTTAAAACATTCACAGTAAACACTTACAAAACAATATAAAGACATCAAAGAATTCATAAACAAGATATAAAAATACATGAAGCATAAAAAAGATTGCCAAAAAACCAGTGTAAAATAAAATGGGGAAATAATCTAAATATAGGAAAGAATATATTTACAACACATAAAACTGTCAAAGATTAGGTGACAATTATATAAAGAACTTCTAATAATCAATAAAATAATGCAATACAAAAAATGTTTAAAAAACCCCTCTTTACCAAGGGAAAAATAGTAATGTCCAATAAACAAGAAAAGATGCTTAGCCTCCATTGTAGTCAAGGAAATGTAAATTGAAGATCTATTGAAATAGTATTTTATATCTAAGAGACTGGTGACAAATTAAGAAACCAATCTGACAAAGCCAAGAGTTGGTAAAGTTGTGATATAGTTACATCTATATACTGCTACTCTGGAAATCAATTTGATGCTACATAGTCAAGTTAAAAATGTGCACACCTATGAGCCTGGGAATTTCAAAACAAAACAAAACAACATCTTGCCCATGTGCTCCTAGAGACATATATTCATAACATCATTGTTTATAAAAATAAAATAAAAATTAAATATATGCCAAATCCTATTTATAGGAGAATGGAATAGTCATAGAATATTCATAGGCTGAAATACTGCACTGATGTGAAAATGAACAAACTATGTCTAATGCATCAATAGGAGTAAATCTTAAAAATATATTGTTAACTTTAAAAAAAACAAGTCACAAAATAATAATGATGATATGTAAAACATACAACTAAACCACGTATTGTTTAATGATAAATATGTATGTGGTAAAAATATAAGGAAAGTCAAAGAGATTGGAAAAGTGTGTGTGGGGGGCAGCAGAGACTTCTGTGGAGAGAAGAGAGAATATATGGTTGATGAGGCACACACAAAATGATTCAGAGGTATTTATTGGTGACATTCTATTTTTTAACCTGAGTAATAGTACATATGTTCATTTTACTGATCTTATTCAAAATTTATATATTTAATATTAATTTGCTTATATAAAATATTCTGTAATTTGAAAAGTAAAAATATCTGCTATGATGAAATTCCTTAGGAAAGATCCCAAAAGAAAATTACCTCACTAGCTGATTTCTGATCCTCCTGTAGAGAGTCAAAAGCATACCTGAGTTGAACAAAATTCAATTAATATGTACTAAAAATACATCTACTAATAAAGTAGCATATAAATATATAAAATTTTAAAATTATTTTTAGCTATCTAAATTTCTTAATTCTGCAAATAATGTATGAAACTTTTAGGCATAAATGATAAAGGGTATAAGAACTTATTAATATTTCAAGTTTTGCTGTTACATTATTTATCAAGAAGACTTGTATTCTTCATATTGCAAAAACTTTTAGAAATCATTTATTTTAAGAATGTCTTCATATAAATGAAGATGTGTTGATTAAAAATAATATGACTCCTTATGATGTATTGTACAGATGCATAATATACATACCATATATCTCCAGCTCCATTTTAAAGGTTCTATTTAATAAACTCAAATATAATTTTAATGCTTCTTCAGATAAGTCATTTATAATTATAGGAAGTTTTTAAAAATAAATAATGTCTTGCATTTTAATAGGTTGATTTTATGGTATTCAGCTTTGTAAACTACATGAAAAAGACTGATTTAAACTTTAAACAATATGTTTGAAATCATTAAAAGTCCACATCCTATCCTCCAAAGAGACTCTTTAGAAAATAATTCCCATGTGCTTGTGAAATTTACAAATATATCCCAATATGAGAGCTCCAGAAATAACTCAATATCGAATATCAAGGTCAGGCACTGAAAGGGCATCTAATATGAGACTTGAACATTAACAGCAGCCTGAATTGAAGCTCTACTTGTAAGGGATTTTGATATCCAAGTTAAGAAGTGATACCCAAGCAACTTCTGCCAAGAAATAGATTCTAATAAAAGTTAATTGGTATTTAATAACTCAGTTGTGAAAATCAGTCATATTTTCCTTAATAGAAAATATAAGGAAAGTAATGAAAATCAATCATTTTCATTTACAAGGGCAATCTTCATTTCAGTCATCAATTATTCAACCACAATGAACTTCTAAAAAAGCTGAGTACAAAGTTAATAGTTTGAGTTGATCTTTATCAAATGTCTCAAATTAGCCAAAATTTAAGTACTATTTCATACTTATTTCCAAAGCCCAAACTCAAGTTCATAATTTTTTGAGAATCATAGAAATTAGGTTTTTTTTATCAAATAACATATTTCTCAATAGCATTAACATTAATACAAATGTGATAAATTTGTAGATATTATTTAATAAGATATATATGTAGAAGACAACTGCAATAAACAGAAAAAAATTTAAATAAATTTGTGTTATCTGAAAGATTAGAAAGAAGTTTTTAGTAAGAATGGAAGTTAAAACAATAAAGTTTTATTTTTTATTAAATAAAAAATTTAAGTTCCATCATTCAACAAAAATTAAATGAGTGCCAATTCAGTCATTTCCTAAAGTGGTCTTTAATACAGAGAATGTGTGTGTGAAAGTATATCTATAACCATATATGTAATATATTAACCCTCAAAGTAAGTGGCTAATCATAATGTGGTTAGGATATACTATATTACTAATTAATTATATTTACTTTAATTATATATTAAACCCCATTGTTACTGCTTCCATTTTAGTTTTGAATTGCAATCATTTAAGCAGAGATTTTATCTTCAGTATGGTGAGGTGATATTATGTTTATAAATTACTATGTGTAGGAATATACTTAACTAACTTAAAGAAATAAGTTATTACACACTCATACTATTCACAAAGTATCTGTATCTACTTAACACTGAAGAGCCTCTGGAATTTTTACTTGCTAACTATTTGCTGCCTAAGAAAGGGTCTCTTTTACTTATTTAAGTGATATAAATTTATTTCTTCAGGTATTTTATGTAAACATTATTAATGAGGTTTTAATTATCACATTTGTTAATTGTATGAGGAAAATAATAGCAGGATTAGAGCAATCATCCCTATAAATGAAGTAAATGAGAAAGAGAATTTTAGAAGAGTTTGATCAATTTAAAAATAAAATTCATATTCATGCTCCCTGAATATATATTAAGTATATTGTATTTGTGGGTGAATATAAATCTAATTAAATTTTGTATGCCAAGTGACTATTTCTTATGATATGAAAGCCAAATCTTGTCTTAAAACTAAAATATTCTGTCATCTATCTATTAATAGAACTTAATTTTGAAATATCTACAACAAAAACAATAGAGAAGAGTATATCACTGTTATTAATCCTTATGACTCAATTAAGGCAGATCTTTTGACAACATGCTGAATGTTTCATATGTGTTACTGTATTATCTATGTAGAATTTTACTAGACACACAGTTATTCCACCATGATACTAGCTGTGAATATTTGACATTGAAGTCTCATAGAGCCCTCTGAGGGCTGCAAATGTATACCATCAGCAGTACTGTATTTGAAAGCAAAGGAAACTGATTGAGAGGAACACCTGTAGAGTCCACTGGCTGCTGAGAAGGATACGATCAGTGCCAGGAAACAGCACTGCACCTTTTATCATTTCTCCCATGATGCACCCTACAGACCACATGTCAACTGAAAACAAAAATGATATGAAGATAAACAAGAAGACAGGAATAGAAGAGTAAATAAATGAAAACACTTCACTACCCATGCCGCAGAGCAATGGCCTGACCTTTCAATGGATGGATGAGAGGCCAGTTTTATGATCATTAGTCTGTAAAACAGTAAAAAGGGGTTTCTGAAAGAAAACAAGAACATCAAGGCCTTTTCTTCTATGAAACAAAAGTAACAACACCATGCAATGTTACCCAATATATGATGTTACTTTGCAATTACAATTCAATGATTAATTTAGTTTCTGATTTACAATGTCTAATTTGCATTCATCTACTAGAATCCTACTGATTTGTATTATAAATTACTCTAGATTGTGTTAATGTAGGAAACATGCAAATCAGTTAATTTTTTATTCTTTTGTATACCATATTTGGAAAAAAGAAAAGCTGCCAGCAACCTCAAAAGAAAGGGTTTCTTTTACAAAACACATTTACTCTTATTTATAAATATGAATAAATTTCAGTAAGTAATATGCTGGTTCAAGAATGACTGTTTTGGAAACTGGCTCAGTTTCATTGACTGCTATCAAAGGAGCAAATCTCTAAACAGGGAGCATTGCCTTATTCTTATAAACATTTTTGCTTCATAAGGGTAAGAAATGTTAGCTTTTAAAAAGGGATGGTTCGACATGAAATAAACAGAGAGCCGATACTTTTTCTGAAACTGTACATCAAAAGAAACCTAAACTTTAAAGTGAAGTTATCATGTCTCTCTGCTATTACCAGTTATCATCCAGAACCTAAAACCAGGAAGCTAGGGCACAGGGTACACAGGGAGGAACAGAATGGGGAAAGGTGAAGCAAGGGAAGTGAAATCTCTCTGTTTAACTCTGGTGGGTTATTCACTTGTTCTTTTGAAAAGTCAAAAAGAGAAACAGGTAATTTTTATGGGAGGAAATAACCTAGAAGAATAAGGATGTTGAGGGGGGAGCACATAGAGAAAGACATTAGCAGCACACTATAATTTTGCTTCATTTACTCCTCATAGTATGTCTGGTAATTTGGCAGTGACCTTAAAGAATTCCTCAGGAGATTCTTTCCAAGGTAAAAATCTCACTCCAGTTAAACTCAAAAGTTTTCATAGTTTGACTTAACTCCTAAACAGAGTGATAACTGCAAAGGAATTGTTACAGCTTTGAAGGTGCTAAGCATACACAGAGAAGCAAATTTGTTTTGCTTCCATTTTAGGAAAGCAAGTGACATGCAAAGTTATCAGGGAAAGATAGAGCAAACAGTTGTGCACCCCTTTATTATTAACACATTTGTTATTCCAGATAATATCTGTCTCACAAGAGGCTAATGTTGGGATATTTTTTATTAAAAATTACAGGAAAAAAGAAAAAGAGCTCTGAAAATATATTTGTTTTTGAATTGCAAGTGCTCTTATCATGCTGTCCAAAGTGACCAGTCTGATTAAATTGCTATTGACAGTGCTATTTATTCTTTTATAGATACTGGGGCAGTGATAGACAAAAAATGTAGAGAGATAAAAACTCAGTAAGCAGGGTTTTCCCTTTCCTGCATCTATTCAAACATTTGAGAAAAGGTTGTAAAGGTTGTTTCTGCCACAAACTCATCTGGGATGTAGAAAACATCTATTCCCATTTTTTAATGCAAACCTCTCTTCTTTGATATCTCCAATAAAGTCATTTTTTTCACTGCTACAAAACCAATTCCATTGCTTTCCAACTGTGCAACCTTGGCAAAACTACTTCATCTCTCTTTATTTCAGTTCCATCCTCTAAAATGCAAATGATAGATAATAGGTATCAGGTAGAGTTTCTAAAAGACTTGGAAGAATTATGCCTGATAAAGATCTTTTCATATTGCTTGGTAAATAATAAGTCTTCATTAAAGCTTAATTATGTATCATTGTGAATTAAATATATATTGGAATTATATATTGAAATTATATATGTGAAAGGTTTATTTATTTTATATTTATATAATATATTATATCATATATTTATTTATAATTAAAAACTCTTTCCAGTGAGGGAAACTCACCACCCACTGGGTGATTCTTCTCACAACTGAAACCACTTAGGAAGGCACTCCACATACTGAATCACAATTGACTCCGTAGAATTGTTCACTGTCTAAACAGAAACTGCCCTGTTCCCTCATGCAAATAATCTTAAAATATGTGAATAAACTCTATGATCCCAGATCACACTCCCTAACATAGGTGACTTTTTATCTTTCAGCTGACATGTCTTGACTTTTCATTTTTCCTCCCATATGCCTTTAACAACAACAATCAGCCTAAATGGAATCAGCCACTATTTTGTTCCAGTCTCAACTGGTTCTAGACAGTTCTTGGTTTAATAACTGGTATCGATAACTGTGTATGTCCCAGTTCTCCTTTGTGTGGCTCTGCTGAATACAGATATTCCAAAGTAAAAAGCAAACTATTTTTAAACATTTAACTTCATGTCAGAACCCAGCATAGACTTAATAAATCATAAAGATTTTGCATAAAAATTAAGCAAAGATATAAACTCTATATCTGAACAATTGATGAATACATATTGAATTACATTACCTTTATTTCCATATATCTTTTCTAGGTGATAATAGCCTGGAAACTCTTCCAATTTCCATTTAAGTTTACTCACTATTCACCATAACTACAGACTATCCCAGTTTATGGCACCTAAGTGCTAAGTCTTGTGCCTGCCTGGCAATGACACATTCCATCATTAACAATCATAAAAGTGGAATATATGAATATGAATATGAATCAATACATATTTTTATATACTCAAGATAGGATTATTTCTCAAGATAAAGTCATTGCACTGAATTTTATGTTTATCAAGGTGACTGGATTATTTTATGAAGTTGTCATGATATTCCAATGAATACCGACTGTGCAAAAGGCTTAGGAGAAATTAGCAAATTCAGCCATTGTTGGAAACTGGATTTTGATATTTTCTAGGACAGTCCAATACAGTATTTGGGTCTCCATAAAAGTTTTGTACACTAATGCTACCCAGGTAGAATTTGGGTTGCTTTTATAATTCTGATTCTCATTACATTTCCCCTCCCCTCATCAGTATTCTTACAGGGAGATGCAGATTTATTTGCAACTTCTACACTCAGAAGCTGAGTCACTTTTCTTAAGATGAATGTTAAGGAAGTTTTGGTGCTACAAAATATAGTTATCAATTTTCTAAGTAAGAAAAATATTAAGTGTCACATCATTTGTGAGGCATTAGATTATATTAAACTACCTTTTATCTACTTTTAGCCAAGAAACAGAAATAATATAATGCATGACCTGTCAGCTTAAATCTAAATGAAGAAAGCAATATATTGCTGCTTCTACACTCTGTGTAATAGCTTGGATTGTTATTCATAATGAAATATTTTTTGGACTATGTGAGCTTTGTTCCAGCAATCCGACAAATGTTTCAGTGGCTCTCATAACATGAACTTTAAACCACTCTGCTTTTCTCCTTAACATGATTACATCTTCATTTGTTATAGAATTCAGACAATGTGCTTAGATACATTTTCTTTTTTGGATACCTCAAAGTACAAAAGCAAAATTTAAAATGTTTTTTTTTTAAACCAGAATACTATTTCTTTGAAACACTTACATTTCAAAAGTTAAAAATTAAATTAGATATTTAACAAAAGCACATTGTTTTAAACTTCAATGGAAAATGGAATTATAAAAGATTATTAATAGATATAAACCTAGAAAATACAGATATTGTATGTGAATCTAAGTGAGAAAAATAAGCAATATCTGTGGACGTGATATTAAATATTCCAGGATGGAATATTCAATGCCAGGAAATCAAAGGAAGATTTTCTCCTTGAATCTATATACTCACCTTGCTTCTCTTTCTTTATAAGTTCTATGAGATCATGTTATTAACTTTAACCTTTATTTAAAAGATTTTATATTTTTATTTGCTTTTTAAAAAACAGAAAAATCCATAAACATTGTAATGAAGGAGAAAACTTTTAGGTTTATATTACATTATAAATAAATTATAGACTAATGAACTTACAAAATATTTTACTGTAAAAACACTAATTTTTTTACTGCACCCAAATTTTTAAAATTGTCATCTTTGAAAATCCATATAATTCTGCAGTGTGTATAAGTAAGCATTTACAGAAATCTTAAGGTTGAAAAAGTATTTTTCTTTAAACTTCTTATGTTCTGATTAACAAATAGTACACACTGGCTCTGAATGTCTCACATTATCACCAAATTAAATACATACTCTCTTCAGATCCATGTGTCCTCACTTCATTCTACACATCAACTTGCAGAAGTGCTTTAGGAAATGGCAAACAACTTTTTATTCTTCCCTTTTCCTGTTATGTAAATCACAGATAATTAGGTATTATTGGTTTCTCATCATTTGGGATAATATTTTTTATTACAAGTAACCTTTTAGTTATTTCAATTTTTTATAGTTTATCTAATTCAATTTGAAGTTTATTTGAATTAGATCTCCCAGAAACTAACTCTATAATATAGAAATTGGAGTTTCTTATCTTTGAAAATATGTGCAGGTATGTGTATATTTGTAAACAATCAATGTTTTATATGTATCAAATGACAATCATCTCAGCAATCCTGTAAGATAAGCAAAGAAGGTATTTTATAAAGTAAATTATATGTAGGAGATAAGTCACATGACTAAAGAGAATAGGACCAGAAGCCAGTGTTTGGGGAACTATTCCCATATGAGTTCAAGACATTTGACTGCTGAAGACAAGAGGCCCATTGTAGGTGTCACCATTCATCTGCTGTCCTTAAAGGCCAAATGGACAATTTAAATGCAATATCACAGTAATGACTAAGAAATTTTTTTATTGTCTGTAGTTTTACTCCCTCAATGTTTGATTTCATTTTTAAAAATGACTCAGTACTCTGTTTACAGGTCTATAGATGGAAAGAAAGGAGGTAAGATGGTCAAGAAGTGAACAGAAACCACTCTAACCTCCTCCCACGACCAATCTGGAATTACAACTACATTGTGGAGAAATCACCTGGGACAAACAACTGTACAATAATGAGAAAGAATTCTTACAAGCTCGGACAGACAGAAGAATCAGCTTCAGCACAACCTGGCAGCACCTGCACAGCATCATACAAGACATGGTAGGTGGGGTGACCCTCAGTCAACCAGCTGGAGGGAAGGATCCACCAAAGAACAACACAACAACAATCAAAACCTAATTACATCCAGAAAGCAAACATAAATAGTAGAAAGGACATCCCAAGAGCATCAAGTTCAGGAGATCAAGGAGACTTCACCACTGAATCTCACAGGTCTCCTACTGTAGAAGTTCACACCACAAACTCAGGGAGTCAAAATAGATCTAAACTGAAGAAGCAGAGGCAAACAAGAAGAATCTCACAAATAATAGGTAGACAAAGAAACAACCCCCTATTGAAAGGTAAGGAAGAATCCTCAGAAAAAATGCTAAATGAAATAAAGGCAAGTCAACTATCAGATACTGAGTTCAAAACAATGGTTATAAGGAAGCTCAATGAGCTCACTAAGAATTACCAAAAACTACAAGGAAACTATGAGGAACTTACTGCAAACTACATCAATATGAAAAAAGACACAGAAACTATCAACGAGAGCCAAGTGGAAATGAAGAATGAAATTTCTGAACTGAAGAACACAGTAGAAGGAATGAAAAGCAGGCCAGATGAAGCAGAGGATCAAATCACTGATCTGGAGAACAAAGCAGAAAAAAAAAAAAAACACCCAGAAAGAGCAAGAAAAGGAAAAGAGACTCAGAAAGAATGGAGAGGAGTTAAGGGAAATGCAGAACAACATGAAACATAATAATATCCTAAAATAGGGATACCAGAAGGAGAAGAAGAGCGAGGGATAGCAAACCTGTCTAAAAAAGTAATGGAAAACTCTAATTTGATGAGACAAAAAGTTACACAAATCCAGAAAGCACAGATGGTCCCAATAAATAGGAACCCAAAGAGGCCCACTACAAGATACATAATAACTAAAATGGCAAAACCCAAAGTCAAAGAGAGAATCTTAAAGGCAGCAAGTGAAAAACAGGAAGTAAAATATACGGAAGCCCCAATAAGACTAACAGCTGACTTCTCAATGGAAACACACCAAGCCAGGAGGGAATGGCAGGAATATTCCAAGTGATGAAAAGCAAAGGCCTGCACCCAAGACTACTGTACCCAGCAAGGTTCTCAAATAAAATGGAAAACAAAATAAGGAACTTCCCAGACAAAAGAAGGCTGAAAGAATACACCTCCACCAAACCAGCACTGCAAGATATGCTAAAGGGACTGCTTTAAGAAGGAAAAGAAAAAGAGTGAGAGAGAAAGAGGAACACAAGTACAAAGAGGGTAAAATGGCAATGAATTACTACCTATCAATAATAACATTAATTATAAATGGAGTAAGTGCTCCAACGAAAAGACATAGGGTAGCTGAATAGATAAGAAAACATGACCCACACATATGCTGCCTATAGAAGACCCACCTCAGAACAGAAGACCTGCACAGACTGAAAGTGAAGGGATGGGAAAAAATATGCCAAGTAAATAGACAGGGAAAAAAAGCTGGGGTAGCAGTACTTATATCAGACTAAAGAGACTTCAAAACAAAGGCCATAAAAAGACACACAGAACATCTCATGATACTCAAGGGAAAAATGCAGTAGGAGGGAGTAGTAGGGGGAAAATGGAGACAACTGTACTTGAACAAGAATAATTTTTTATTAAAATGAATAAATAAATAAAGAAAAGAAAAAATAACAAAAACTATTTGCCATAAAACAAGAAGACATAAACATTATAAACATATATGCACCCAACATAGGAGCACCCAAATATGTAAGGAAAATCTTGGAAAACTTCAAGAAAGACACACACTGTAACACACTTTTACTAGGGGATTTTAACACCCTACTGTCAAAAATGGATAGATCTTCCAAACAAAATATCAACAAAGATATTGGGCACTAAACAATGTCCTAGATCAAATGGAATTAACTGATATATATAGAGAGAGCCTTTCATCCCAAAGAAGCAAAATACACATTCTTTTCAAAGGCACATGGAACATTTTCAAAGATAGACCACATGATAGGACACAAAACAAGCCTCAACAAATTCCAGAAAATTGAAATCATTTTCTTGGAACACAAGGGCCTGAAACTAGAAACCAACCTAAAAGAAAAAACTCAAAAACACTCAACTTCATGAACATTAAATAGTATGCTACTAAACAATGAATGAGTTAATGATGAGATCAAGAAAGAAATCAAAGAAGTTTCTGGAAACAAACAAAAATGAACTCACAACAACCCAAAAATTATGGGACAAAGCAAAGGCAGCCCTCAGAGGGAAGTTGATAGCAATACAGGCCTATCTAAAAAAGACAGAAACATTTCAAATAAACAACCTAACCCTACATCTATAAGAAATGGAGGAACAACTACAAAGACAGCTCAGAGTGATAGAAGGAAGGAAATAACCAAGATCAGAGCAGAATTAAATGACATAGAGACTAAAAGGACAATTCAAAGGATCAATCAATACAGGAGATGGTTCTTCGATAAGATAAATGAAATCAACAAGCCTTTTAGCAGACTCATCAAGAAAAAAAAGAAAGAGGACCCAAATAAACACAATCAGAAATGAGAGAAGAGAAATTACAACTGATACCACAGAAATACAAATGATTGTAAGAAATTACTATGGAAAACTATATACCAAAAAATTTGAAAACTTAAGTGAAATGAACAAATTTCTAGAAAAAATATAATCTTTCAATACTGAATGAAGAAGAAACAGAAAGGCTGAACAGACTGATAACAGCTTGTGAAATTGAAGCAGTAATCAAAAAACTCCCAGCACACAAAAGCCCTAGACAGAACAGTTTCACAGGAGAATTTTACTAAGCATTTAAGGAAGAGCTAAACCCTATCCTTCACAGATTATTGAAAAACATCCAAGAAGATGGAAAACTGCCAAACTCTTTTTATGAGGCCAACATCATCCTAATACCAAAGCCAAGTAAAGACACTATAAAGAAAGAAAACTACAGGCCAAATATCACTGATGAACATAGACACTAAAATCCTCAACAAAATACTGGCAAACCATATCCAGCAATACATTAAAAAGGTCATACACCATGATCAAGTGGGATTCATTCCAGGGATGCAAGGATGGTATAATATTTGCAAATCAATAAATGTAATACATCACATGAACAAAAGGAGAGACAAAAAAAAATCACATGATCATATCAATAGATGTGGAAAAAGCATTTGATAAGGTACAACACCCATTTATAGTAGAAACACTCAGCAAAGTGGGTTAGAGGGAGCATACATCAACATAATAAAGAACGTATATGAGAAACCTACAGGTAACATCATACTCAATGGGCGGAAACCAAAAGCTTTCCCACTAAGATCAGGAACAAAACAAGGATGTCTGCCTTCACCACTTCTATTCAACATAGTATTTGCAGTCCTAGCCACAGAGATCAGACAAGAAAAAGAAATAAAAGGCATCCAAATTGGAAAGGAGGAAGCAAAATTTCATTGTTTGCACATGACATGATAGTGTACATAAAAAATCTTTAGACTCCACCAAAAAATTACTTGATCTAATAAGTAAATTTGGTAAAAGAGAAAGATACAAAGTCAATATTCAGACATTGAAGGCATTTTTGTACACCAACAATGAAATATCAGATATAGAAATTAGGAAAAAAAATCCCATTTGCTATAGCAACAAGAAAAATAATGTACTTAGGAATAAATTTAACAAAGGAGGTAAAAGACCTGTACTCAGAAAACTATACTACACAGAAGAAAGAAATTAAGGAAGACACAAATAAATGGAAGCATATACCATGTTCATGGACTGGAAGAATTAACATCATCAAAATGTCCATACTACCCAAAGTAATTTATAGATTCAATGCAATCTTTTAAAAAATATCTATGATATATTTCACAGATATAGAACAAACATTTCTATAAACAAAAATTTATATGGAACCATAAATTACCTCGAATAGCCTCAGCAATTTTGAGAAAGAATAGCAAAGTAGGAGGGATCACATACCTGATATCAAACTGTATTACAAAGCCACTGTAATCAAAACAGTCTGATACTGGCATAAGAACAAACACATAGACAAATGGAACAGAATACAGATTCTAGAAATAAACCCAAGTCTCTATGATCAATTAATATTGGACAAAGGGGGCAGAAGCATAAAATGGAGTAAAAATAGCCTCTTCAACAAATAGTGTTGGCATATCTGGAAACTACATGCCAAAAATTAAAAATAAAAGAAACTCAACCACCAACTTACACCATACACAAAAATAAACTCAAAATGGATAAAAGACTTAAATATAAGTCATGAAATCATAAAAGTCCTAAAAGAGAACATAGGGAGGAAAAATCTCAGATATTCCAAACAGCAATGTTTTCACCTACATGTCCCCTAGAGCAAAGGACATTAAGGAAAGAATAAACAAATGGGACCTCATCAAATAAAAAACTTCTGCACAGCTAAAGAAAACATCAGCAAAATGAAAAGGGAACCAACTGTATGGGAAATACATTTGCAAATGATACCTTGGATGAGGTTTTGATCTCCAAAATATATAAAGAACTCACACAACTCCACTCCAGGAAGACAAACAACCCAAATAAAAATTGGGCAAAGGACCAGAACAGACACTTCTCCAAGGAGGACATGAAGAGGCCCCAGAGATGCATGAAAGGATGCTCAGCATCACTAGCAATCAGAGAGAAGCAAGTTAAAACCACAATGAGAAACCACATGACACTGGTCAGAACGACCATCATAAATAAAACAACAAAGAACAAGTGCTGGTGAGGTTGTGGAAAGAAGGGAACCCTAGCGCACTGTTGGTGGGAATTCAGACTGGTGCAGCCACTGTGGAAAACAGTATGGAATTTCCTCAGAAAGCTAAAAATGGAACTACCTTTTCACCTGGCAATTCCACTGCTGAGATTATAGTGTAAGAATCCTGAAACAGAAATTCAAGAAACCTATGTACCCCAATGTTCATACCAGCACAATTTACAATAGCCAAGTATTGGAAGCAACCCAAATGTCCATCAGTAAATGAGTGAATCAAAAAATTATGGTATATTTACCATACTACACAGCAGAAAGAAAGAAGGAGCTCCTACCCTTCAAGACAGCATGGATGGAAATGTAGAGCATTATGCTAAGTGCAATAAGCCATGTGATAAAAGACAAATATCATATGACCTCACCTATAAATGGAACCTAATCAACAAAACAAACAAGCAAGCAAAATATAATCAAAGACACCAACATGAAGAACAAACTGACATTAACCAGAGGGGAGGTAGGAGGGAATAATAGGGAGAAAAGGGGGAAGGGTCATCAAGGAACATGTTTAAAGGACACATGGACAAAGCCAAAGGGGGTAAGATGGAGAGTGGGAGGTGGAGATGGCTAGTGTGAGGGGTTGGGGGTGGGGGAATGGAAACAACTGGACTTGAACAACGATGAAAAAAAAGAAAGAAATTTATATAGATGTCCCTTTTTCCAGCAGCATTTCTTGAAAAGACTACCATTGTTCTATTATATTGTCTTTGTTACTTTGTCAAAGACTATATTTACATATGTTTATTTCTGAGCTCCCTATTCTGTTTCATTGATCTATTTGTTTAGTCTTACCTCAGTACCACACTGTCTTGATTATTGTGGCTTTTTAGTAGTTCTTGAGGTCAGGTAGTATCAATCCTCCAACTCTGTTTATTTTCTTCAATATTATGTTGGCTATTCTTGATCTTTACCTCTCCATATAAACTTTAAACTCTGTTTGTCAGTATGTATAAAATAATTTGTTGAGACTTTAAGACTGTATTGAATCTATAAATCAAGTTGAAATGGACATCTTGATAATATTGAATCTTTCTGTCCATAAAAATGAAAGAGATCTGCATGTATTGTTTTTTGATATTGCTCATCAGAATTTTGTAGTTTTACTCATATAGATTATGTACATATTTCATTTTATGTTGTGCTAATGTAAATGGTATTGTGTTTTTAATGTTAAATTCCTCTTATTTTTTGTTGGTATATAGAAAAAAGAAGTATAGGTGGAAAGGAAAAAATAATATGCTTTTAAACCTTTCTATATGCCTATTTCCAAGGGACAGGGAACTTCTGGGGCCCTAGAGGAGCTTTGTGCATGATAGGACTGAATGCTTCCTCTTCAAGGCATGAAGGGGTCAAGGTTCAACTTCTCAACTTCTTGTCTCTTGTTCCACCCCCGAAGTTGGTTCTCCACGTCTTCCCTCATGTCTGCCTCCTTGCTGTATGGCTTTCCTTTTGTGACCTTTAAGCCTTCTCCTGCCCTCTAGTGCAGGAGTCTCCAACCATTACTGGTCTGTGGCCTGTTAGGAACTGGGCCGCACAGCAGGAGGTGAGTGGTGGCTGAATGAGGAAACCTCTTGCCATTGCTCACATTACTGCCTGAGCTTTGCCTCCTGTCAGATCAGAGGCAGCATCAGATTCTCATAGAAGCGCAAATCCTTCTGTGAACATGTCAGGGATTTATGTTGCATGCTCTTTATGTGAATCTACTGCCTGATGATCTGAGGTGGCGCTGAGGTGGCGCTGAGATGGCACTGAGGTGGTGATGCTAGCGCTGGGGAGCAGCTGTAAATACAGATTATCATTAGCAGAGAGGTTTGACTGCACAGAGACCATAATAAATCAATTGCTTACAGACTCATATCAGAACCCTATCAGTGAGTGGCAAGTAACAATTAAGCTGCATCTGGTGACAGGCATTATAGTGGCAAGTGAGTCGATGTACTTCAATTGTATAGCCACATCTAGCGGCAGGCATTAAGTCAGAATCTGACACTTATTTTAGTCTGTGCATATCCCGCCCATTATTTTATTCACCACTTCCATCCATGCCTCTTTCCCACACTGTGCACTTGTCTCAGTCACAGTTTTGGTAAGCCCACATTCCAACCTTAGCCAAAATGAGTAAAAAACTAATGTCACTGGACAGCTTCTTTGAAAAGAGAGAAAGACCCAATGATGATACAGCAGAAGACTCTAAGACTGCCAACAAAAAGAAAACTACATTTAAAAGATAATACCAAGACTCCTACTTAAATTATGGGTTCACTGCAATAGGGGATTCACATTCTCCAAGCCCGCTCTGTATAATATTTGGCTACCAGCTATTCAACAAAACCACGAAACCTTCAAAACTGCTTCACCACATGGAGATCAAGCACACTGCATTAAAAGACAAGCCTTTAGAACTTTTCAAAATAAAAAAAAAGTGAACACTAAGAACTGAAGCAGTTATTGAAGGCCACCACTTACTTCATCATCAAATGCATCTGCACTGCAAGCATCATTCTAAGTGGCTAACCCCATTGCTAAAGCTAAGAAGCCCTTTACTATTGAAGAGTTCATCCTGCCTGCTGCTAAGGACATTTGTCTTGAACTTTTAGGAGAGGCTGCACTTTAAAAGGTTGTATGTGTTCCTGTTTCAGCTAGCACCATAACTAGATGAAGTGATAAAAGAGCAGACAATATTTCGGCATAATTGTCAGAGAGGACTAATGAGTCCCTGTGGTACCCAATTCAGGTTGACATGTCTACTGATGTTGACAAGGCAAGAGTGCTTGTTTTGGTGTGATATATTTTTCAGGAGGATGTGCATGAGGATATGTTATGCGCACTTTTGTTGCCAATGAACACCACAGATGCAGAACTACTCAAGTCTTTGAATGATTTCATATCAGGAAAACTGAATTGATCATTTCGTGTCAGTATATACATGGATGGAGCAGCTGCCATGACTGGACAGCTTTCTGGTTTCACTACTCGGGTCAAAAAGGTCACTTCTGAATGTGACTGTACATACTGTGTCACCCATAGAGAAATGCTGGCTAGCTGAAAAATGTCACCTGAACTTAACATTTTGCAGGATGTGATTAAAATTATCAACCACATTAAATCACATGCCCTTAACTCACATCTGTTCATGCAGCTCTGTGAGGAGATGGACACAGAGCATACACATCTCCTTTTATCCACAGAAGTGAGATGGCTTTCTAAAGGGAGATCACTGGCCAGTTTTTAAGTTACAAGACCCACTCTAGAGGTTTCATATAGAAAATGTCACCACTGGCAGTACACTTCAGTGACACAGAATGGATTGTAAAACTTGCTAATTTGTGTGACATATTCACCCTTCTCAATGAACTCAATCTGTCACTTCGGGGGAGAATGACAACTGTGTTCAAGTTGGCAGATAACATGGCTCCATTCATAGCCAAACTGAATTATGGGGGCAATGTGTGAATATTGGGATTTTTGAAATGTTTCAAACACTAGCAGAGATTTTGAAAAAGACTGAGCCAGGGCCTCCTTTACCCCAGCTGGTGCATGATCATCTGTCTCAGCTTTCAGAAGAGTTCAGAAGAGATTATTTCCTGACCACAAAAGACCCTCGGCCTGGGAAGAAATGAATCCATGACCCATGTGTGAATAAGCCAGGTGAATCAACTTTGTCCATGCTAGAAGAGGGTCAACTGCTTGACATTGCAAATGATGATGGATTTAAAAGTATGTTTGAGATAACTACAAATCTCCATACATTCTGGATTAAAGTCAAAGCAGACTATTCTGAGGTTGCCACAAAAGCACTGAAAGGCCTGTTTCCATTTCCAACATCCTATCTTTGTGAAGCAGGGTTTTCTGCAGTGACAGCCACCAGAGTGAGATTATGGAGTAGACTGGACATAAGCAACACACTTCGGGTGTCACTGTCTCCTATCACCCCCGGATGGGACCATCTAGTTGCAGGAAAATAAGATTAGGGATCCCACCAATTCTGCATTATGGTGAGTTATATAATTATTTCATTATATATTATAATGTAGTAATAATAGAAATAAATTGCACAATAAATGTAATGCATTTGAATCATCCTGAAACCATCAGCCCTCCAACTGCATCCATGGAAAAACTGTCTTCCGTGGAGCTGGTCTCTGGTACCAAAAAGGTTGGGGACTGCTGCTGTAGTGGACTCTGGTCTACTCTAAATGTTTTGGAAAAGGGATTATCCTTACAACTATGTACTTTCATCTTTTCAGATCCTCTCAAAATCCCCCAGCTTCCATTCTAGTAATTCCTGTCTCACTCAGATTTTCTCAAAATAATAATAAAAGAAAGGAATAGTAAGCAAATTAATAGTGAAAATATATTCTTTTAAAAACATATGGAGAATTAATAAATGAATAATCTTTTTATGTTCATGATTATCTGCAATTTCTTTATGGATGTGAAAGCAGGACTACTGGGTTTTTATCTCCCAACTTTATTTAAAGTCAAAATTATATACTGTTTTTTAAACATAATCTTTATTGTATTTTTGCTATTACCATTTAACCCCTCTATACCCACCTTACTCCAGTAATTACTACACTGTTGTCCATGTCCATCAGTCCTTTTTCCTTTTTCTCAATCCCTCCACCCTGTAACCTCCCCCAGCCCTTAGCTGTCAACTTGTTCTCCATCTATGAGTCTGCCCCCATTTTCCTTGCTAGTTCAGTTTGTTCATTAGATTCCCTATATGAGTGAAATCATATGATATTTGTCTTTCTCTGACTGGCTGATTTCACTTAGCATAATGGTCTCCAGATCCACCCATACTGTCACAAATGGTAAAACTTTCTTCTTTTTTATGACTGAGTAGCATAATTGTCCCATAGTGGTTTTATACACTTATCTACTGATGGACACTTGAGCTGCTTCCATATCTTGGAGATTGTAAATAACAGTACAATGAACATAGGTGTGCTTATGTGCTTTCAAATTAGTGTTTTGGGTTCTTTTGGATATATTACCAGAAGTAGGATTGCTGGGTCAGAAGGCAGATCCATCTGTAATTTTTTGAGGTATCTCCATACAGCTTTCCTCAGTAGCTGCACCAGTCTGCATTCACACCAACAGTGTAAAAGGGTTCCCCTTTCTCCACACCCTTGCCAGCACTTGTCGTTTGTTGATTTATTGATGATAGCCATCCTGACAAGTGTGAGATGATATCTCATTGTGGTTTCAATTTGCATTTCTCTGATGATTAGTGACATTGAGCATCTTTTCATATGTCTATTGACCATATGTATGTCCTCTTTGGAGAAGTGTCTATTCAGGTCCTTTGCCAATTTTTCATTGGTCTTTTTTTGGGGGGTGTTGAGTTTTATAATTTCTTTTAAAATTTTGAATATTAACCCCTTATCAGATGTATTGCCGAATATGCTCTCCCATTCTGTGGGTTGTCTTTTTATTTCATTGATGATTTGCTTTGCTGTGCAAAAACTTTTTAGTGTGATGTAGTTCCATTTTTTTTTATTTTTTCTTTTGTTTCCCTTGCCTAGAGAGATATATCTCATAAAATATTGCTATGAGCAATGTCCAAAATTTTGCTGTCTATGTTTTCTTCTATGATTCTTATGGTTTGGGGTATAACATATACTGTTTGAAATAACCTTGTAATACCTTATTATTAGGGAACAGACTCAAACAATAGTGATGCATTAGTTACAAAAGTTTATCAGGAAGTAAGCAGTTAGTTCACAGAGGTAAAAAGGATTAAGAGTATCTATCTGCACTAGATGGATATAATAATCCACAGACTACAAATTTTGTTTATTTAACTTTGGTTATTCCTAATTTTCATGTTTAAGCTTAGAAAATATATGACATTCAACAATTTGAGGATTTTTCTTTATTTCTTCAAATATATTTTTGAAAAATTATTTCCTGGCTCCTTAACAACTTGGCTCCTATAACCTTGCTAAGGTTTTTCATTCTAACTGAAATATCTCATGTAAGATAAGAGAACCTATGACTTTTTAAATCTCTGAAGAATCATGAAAGTAGTCAAAAAATCATATGCTTTTATTAATATATACTAATCTTTGATATTACTTCCAGTAAATGCTGGACTCATTTAAATGTTAAAATATTGGTGCGATTCTCCTCCTAATGCAAACCTTCCATCAGCCAGCCCCTCAACTTGTGTCTGACTATTATGGTTTAAATTAGTGAAGCTAATTTAATGCTTTGATTTCTCAATTCTTGATAATAAGCTATACTCATGAAATGATAATGATTTCATGTAAATATTAATGGAACTTGAGAGAAGCAGAGTATGCATTGTTCATTGTTTAATAGGGATTTCTATGGTTTAGTTTATTTTTAAAATGTGTCCATGACTTACAATGTTAAGTTATAATTTTAATTATAGGTAAAATGAATTAAGTATTTAAATCCAAATTTATACATTTTCAATATGATGGCAGTTCTAACTCATTGCATCTCAAATTATATTTATCTATATTTAAGAAGAATTTAAGCTAAGCAAAATGTTTTCCACTACAAATGTCTTTATATAACTTCCCTGTTTATATTTTAGGTCCTCATTCAGGCTCTTATCATAAATGGCACTGATATTCTCTATAATCATTGCTTGAAATAAAGAAATTCAGAATGTAACCCTTATTACAATCTACATTCTGTATATTAGGATATATTCATTTTCTAGGATATACTTTTATTGCTTTTTACACAACTTACTTTCAGTTACAAACACTGTTCTAAAATACAAACTAAAATAAAGGGGGGAAATACATCCAAGAGAACAATTTTCAGAAGAATAAAGAATTATCAATATGATGCTATTATCTTTGTCTGATTATTTTCTAAATGGTTATTTTGGGTTGAAAAGTGTTTTGGTTTTTCCTCATTTTACTGACTTTTAAATTTAATATTGTTAAATTAAGTAAAGAGGAATCCAGATAAATGTATGAAGAGATAAATTAGATCTCTGAGAACCATGCTAATGAAAATCTAAGAAGCTGTACCACTGCCACATGGAAACCAGGCATTCTGACTTTTTGTATTTCTCTAACTTAAAAGATTACAGAGGTGTGGCTGTGTAACTTCACTTTGAGTACTGATTAAAAAGTTCCTTTTAAATCAGCTACACTGAATACATAATGGATCCTCAAATTATAAATAATATAAATTGAAATGAAGTATTTCAAAATATAATCAACATAAAAATTATTGAGATATTTTACATGCTTTCCTTTTATATATTCAAAATCTAGTATGTATTGTGCACATATAACATATCTCACCTCAGACTAGCCATAATTTCAAGTGCTGAGTAGCCACATGTTGCTAGTGGCTACCTACTGGGCAGTATAGTTCTAGAAGATGTCATTACTCTTACTTAATTACTGGAATTTAGAGAATATCTCATTAATATTCAGCAGAATAAATAAATGCCCACATAATTGCATATTCACTGAGTATTAATTTCATATTGAGTCCAAGTTTTAATTATCATAGATTTTTCTTCTATTTTTACTTCTACTAAATAACAATCATAATTTTTCTTACACAATAAAAGAGTTCCTTCATAGAGCTTTCTTATTAGTCAAACACAATATTTAATAGAGTTATGTATCACATATTTATTGTTCTTTTCCAAAAAAAGTCATATATAATAAATATATTGACCTCAATCTTGCATTATTATCGTGAAAGTTGTTAGTTATTGTTGTACTTAGATTTTACTATTGTCTATTAGCAGGGTATTTCTGTATTTTAAAAAAGTATATCCTCTATTAATATGTAAACTTTATTATCTACATATCATAATAAAAATATGTGCCTCTGTTAGAGGGTAAGCTTTTGGTCATTTCAGAAATATACCAGCTCATTTAATCATTGCAAATCATAAATATTGCTTCAAGACATTTCTGATGAAATCTAGCACAGGACTCAGTGGTAGAACTCATATCAACGGTGCTTTTTAAAATTCTAAATTTCATTGGAAAGTAATTATCTATGTCTAACTCACATATCCAAGTCAAGTGAGGGAGGCCTATTTTAAACCCACCAGACACCCAACAATTTGAGTAATAATTATGCTTTTTAAATGTGGAAGCTCATGTTTTAACGAGAAAGTGTTATAATGACCTATTTAAGATTGGATGTAGTGTCAAGAGAATTTCAGAAGCTTAAGATGTCAGCAAGGAGAGAAATTACTATGCCTAAATGTTGTAGATGCACAAAATAGTCTTAGAAAGCAGATGGAAAATACTTGCAAATAGTGACTTATTTTTCCATTTATAAAAATAAATATACATTTTAATCATCTGGGATTTGGTGGCCTCTCTTATTTATGAAAAAAATAGCATTGCTACTTTGAATTATAGACAAAAATAATTTAAGAAGAAAAAAGCCCATTGAGATTTTATTAACACAAATCATTGCAGTAGGTAGTCTTCAGTACTGCTCAGATTATAGAAATTACCACTTTTTTAAAAAAACACAGTTACACCACTTACCCAACTTTTTGCTTCTATCTTTACTCTCCTGGTAAAACCATTATGTGTTTAAAGGGAGAGAGCACAAAACGTATAAAGCTGCAGCAAAAAATACAAGGATACAGTCCCTTCCTGGAAAGAGGATTTTGTGGCGAACCATTTCTCCCATAATGCATCCCACAGACCATATATCCACTAGAACAGGAGACAGGGAAGTGAAGAAAAGGGAGGAAAGTAAAGTTAACTGAGATAATTGATCTCTGAAGGAGAAGGAAAAAAGAACATTTTGATTAGAAGGTACAATTTCTGTTTCCTATCAAAAATTGTCTAAAAAGATGAATTGAAACCAGCTCTACAATACCACAAAACTAACATCTAGTATGAGAGCTCAGATTAATTTTAAAAAATTACTTTATGGGTACTTTATGCCTTAGATAGCCTCTTTAGTTCCATGAAATGTTTGCATGAGAAAGCAGCAACTAAATCAACAGCATCTTCATCAGTCTGTAGGGGTGGCATTTCCATTTTATTCTCTATTCAGTTACATGGAATAGGGGAAAGAGACTTTTTTTTGTACATGCAATCAAATCCAAGAAACTAGGAAATGGATGAAACTATAGTTTTAAGGCAGAAATATTTAAATCCCTGGTTTCAGGACTTAGTTTTTTCCTCTAGAAGTAATTTTTATTAATAAATACCAGTTTTAGCTTCTATTTGAAATATTTCAAAAAATATCATGTAAGATTAATTAGCACATGTTTAAGAGAGTCACCTGGAAGTAAATTTTAAAAAGGTGTTAAAGATATTTAAAAGTTATTATTTATGTATATTTATTTCTCAGTTGTCATATTTGTTAACCTAACATGCTTCACCTTCTGTTCCCATTTTTTCCCCTCTTCCAGCTAGCTTTTAGTAAGGACAAAGGGAAGTTGAGGGCAAAATCATTAGGCTGAAATGCTCCATGGGGAAGGAAGGCAGGGTTAGGTGCACAGGTTAGCTGGACATGCCTGATGTGGGAGCAAGCGGGTTTTTCTGCATGATAACCTTCCTCCCACTTGTAAGTGGGAGAACAGCACAAGGGTGTAAGTGTGGTTTCTCCAGGGATCTAGAGATAAAAACAAAACAAAGACAAAACCTAAGGCTGTAACTTGCAACCCTTGCTAGTGAGGAAAGAAGAAGAGAAGAGATTATGCTTCATTTGTGCAGCAAAGATCTGAAAAGTCATAATAGGCAAATTCAGACCTCCTGAGACCTCTGTAGATCCTTGAATTCTTGACTTTATAAATTGGTTTCCCTTTGATTTGATTAAAAAAAAACAACTTGTGATAAATGTATACAAATATCTGATTTTCCAAATACAGATATTTGGAAAATATTTCTCCAAAGTGAGATGTAGTATTGCTTTGGAAAGAGGACTAGATTTGCCTCTTCCAGGTCAAAAGGTAACAGACTTTTTCCAATGTCTACCAAAGTGAACCTGACCTTTTTAGGAGTTGACTTTTTTTCTTCTTCTAAACAAATACATAGCCCTGACTGGTGGGGCTCAATTGGTTAGATGTCATCCTGCAAAGTGAAAGGTCACCATTTCAATTCCTGGTCAGGGCACATGCCTGGAATGTGGGCTTGGTTCCTGGTTGGGTGTGTGTGAGAGGTAATCGATTGATGTTTGTCTCTCACATCGATGTTTCTCTCCCTCTCTTTCTCCCTCCCTTCCCCTCTGTCTAAAAATAAATAAACAAAATCTTTAAAAAATAAACAAATGCACAAAAGTGTTATCTTTCTTCTAATCTGGAAGTACACATTCTTTTTTTTTAATTTTGGTGGTCAGGAAATTTTCATAAAAGTACCCTTTGGTACCTGCATATAAAAATACAATGATAATTATTTGTATAGAACTTATAAAAAGGGAACTTCTAGGATTAAATAGAATAGAGTATAAAATAAGTATGAAAGGTATTGAGTACATATGAAAATCCTAATTTAAAACCACTTTAATTCCTAAACATATTAGATGTTATTTTTAATATGCTGTATTATTTTTATCGATATTCTTTTCAAAATAATATAGTGTAATGTTTTCTGATAGGTACTTACAAATCCTTCATTTTAATCAATAAAATTATATTGGAATACATTTTGAATATTCTTTCTACCCTTTGTTTTAAAGTGTTCCTGAGTACTAGATTTTCTTTATGAAAGCAGTGGTATAAAATATTTCTCTCTCTATGATTTTTGGAATTTATAAAAATTTACTAGGCAATTGCTACTCTAAATATTGTTTATAGAGCTGTTTAAAGTAGTAAAGAAACTGTCATGCTACCTGATCAATTTGGATTATTCTAAATTGAGTATTCATTGTACATTTGTGAAGGTTCTAGTTCCAGAGATTTGTGGTGTATTTTTGTTTTTTCCTAGGCCTAGAGCCATCTCTCTAAGACATGACATAAAGCCAAATGGTTAGATGTTATAGATAGACATCTTTCTGTTTTCATACTCACTTTGAGCTGAGCAGCAACCTAAATAGCAATTTTTCTCAGTATCTACAGCATGCGTGCTCATTAGTATCCACTGATGGTTTAGTCAGACTCCATTGACAATTCTTTTTAGCTACAACATGTGGGTGCTCTTCTAGTAAAACTTACTTCTCAGAAACTCCCTTCACATTTTTAACAAGTAATTCTCCCTTAGTAGTATTTAAAGCAAACAAACAAACAAAAACTCTGAACATGAAAGCTGGCAGTCCTATTAAAAATATTCATATACATGAAAGAGAATGTTACTCTGGTTATATGAACATGTACTCATTTCCTTTGCAGTCCCCATGGCTGCTACTCAGAAGCATCCCTACCATTCTCCTTGTAGCCCATTCCCAGGATGACCTCAGGGGCTCTGTAATAACGTGTCACCACGTAAGGAGTCATCATGAAGCTTGTGCCTGCGGTCCTGGCCAGTCCAAAGTCGAGAATTTTCAATGTACAATCAGACTTGACTACAATGTTACTTGGTTTTAGATCCTGACAATAGAACAAGAGAAGGAATTCGAAGCCAACATCAAACGGAATGTGTGATTTCCATCTACTTGACGAACATGGTAGTCTCGCAATAGCACTGACGGCCCCTCCCCCACTGCCAGCCCTACATATAGCAAATGATTACTGCCCAGAGGAATTTACAGTAAGTTTTCAGGTTTTTCTAATAACCTCCCAAACTTTTTTAAACCCAGAAGAGAATTGTACTATCATTATTACAATTTAGGCTCATCTTGGAAAGAGTTTTTAGAAAAAAAATTGTCATCAATTAGCTTCCTCCTTATGACAACATAAACCTTTCAGCTATATTTCATTTCTAGACCTGACAGGAGAGCAGAGCAGAGCAGCTGTCTTTACAGTGTCAGAAACAAACTGTGTAAATGTACTGTCTTCTTTGAACTACATATATGACCTCTGCCAATCAAGGGGCTAGAAAACAAGAAGTTTCTCAGAAGCTGACTCTCATTGAGCTAAAACAAAACATTAAACAAAATCAACTGCAGTATAGCTAAGGTATCCTTCTACACATGAGTGAACTATGTGCTAATTCTATTATTAAAGAAATGAGGGAGGACAGTACATTTAACCAAGCTCCCTATGTAAAGAAAATCATCTATAGTTGGTTTCTCTTCTCTAAAACCTCTGAATTATAAATCTGCAGTAGGTGTTCTTACCCTGTGAATAATTCCAGCAGAGTGAAGGTGCTTGATGCCACACAACATTTGGTATAGAAGGTAAGACATCCGTTCATGGTCTAATTCCATCTGAATCACCTGACACAAGTTGGCATCCATCAGTTCCATTACTAAGTAACTGCAAGGTAAATCCACAATTTAGTTCCAGATCACCTGTGAATTGTTTCAAATAAGTCAGAATTCTCTCCTAAATCTGGAATTCTTCCTTACTTCTCAGCTCCATATCGGACTGAATGAAAAATATAAAAAACTTCCAAGTTTTGTGCACATGCTTTGCATGGTAACTCCACCACAGGTTGCCAATAGAAGGAGTTTTTATTAGTGTGTGGTTCCTGTTCAGATATTTCCTACCTTCATCTTGTTCTCACTTTTCTCTGAATTTACTGAAACTGTTTCCCAAGTACTATGACTCTACAAATAAAAAAAAATTCAACGTAGCATCTTCCATTAAATGCAACATGTCTGTATTAAATAGGACAAGGCATTTATTTCCTCTCCTCTGCTTATCGTCACTATACTTGTAAGTAGATAATTCTTTTTACACGAAGTCAAAGGTACCACAAAAATAAAAATAAATATTAAAGATAATAATTATCAGGTTCCTCTTTATTAATATTTCTCAAAGTGCATTGACCTATTTTAAAAATCTCACAGAATCAACAATAATAAAAAACACATAATAAATAATAAATCTTCAGCTGAACCAAGAATGTGGAATAACAAAGCAGAACGAACCAGAAGACCAGAAAGAAGCAGAGGCATCTTTCCAGTAAATAACACCAGAAACAAAACCTATCACTGGATCCTATCATTAGATCCTATCACTAGATCCTTTTCATTTACTGCCAGCTTTTATGTCCCTTTGATCTCTCCAGTGGATTTCATCTATTTGATTTTTTGTCAATTTCCCTCGAGTTATTACAGTGCTATGTTCTCCCTTCATGAGTTTTGCTACTTACACATCTTGGAACTCCTCCAGCGTTTTCTGGGGTGTGAAGACATTTAATAAACTAATAATCTGTAAAAGAGACAGTGGAAGGGGCAGAGGAAGAAGTGAAAGAAAAAGAGAGAATGAATTATTTTAAAAGCATATTTAGACTAGCATTTTTCTAACTCAGAGACACTAGTTCTATGATGGAAATAGAAAAGTTGAGAAAAATTCTAGAACTCTCATAAAACAGAAAAATGTACTCAGAAAGGATGTATGATCTGTCTCCAGGTTTAAATATAATTAAAAAGCTCAAATTCTTAAGCTTTTTAAGAGTCTGGGTGGATATATAATTTTGATATTGCTTTAAAGTATGGTTCTCTTTGGTAGACTATAAAGCTGAATGCAATTAAACAAAGAAGGAGAGCCATATAAGGAACATGAGGCAGCAGTGAAACACCCTACAAGATTTAGGAAGACCATGTTTTTCCTCCACGTGAAAAGTATGGTGTTCTAATTCAAGATGGTGTTCTAATACAAGATACATTTTGTATTGTTACTTTACTTTGCTTCTATTTCACACTCAAATATTATTTAAACTAATGTGCCAATGGTATGTGTGGGGAAAGATATATCTTGAATGATATCAATAATGAATTTAGTAGAAAATGTAAAAAGTTATCAAAATTCTATTTCTTAATTTTTTGGTTTCCAGCTTTATTTTATATGTGAGATAGAAAAGAATTTTACCTTATTGTATAAGTTAATTAAAAAAAACCCTTGTCATATTTCCAAGTAGATTGCATACATAAATAACTGAAAATGTTCTTACAGCTAAATATTCTGTACTAGTGTGCCAGTAGGATATGAAAATAAAAAATACAGATAATAATCTTCTACTCACAGTATAGATGCAACTATTTCACAAAAAAATGGGTAAGTACAAGTTTAAGATTTATACATCTCTAAAACATGAATTAAATAATTTCTGTAAATTTTATAAGTGGTACAGAAACATATGAAGTAATAAAAATAAAATAAAATTATTTAAAATATCTGAGAAAAGCAGTCAATTATGAGGAATGTTTTTAGGCTTTAAGTAGTTTTCATTTTTTTGAGGAATTATTAAGAAAAAATTATGATGCCCTTCAATATTTTCACTCATATATATGTATATATGGCAATACATATACAGCAATGTCTATAACATATCAAAAACCCAAGACCTTCTCTGTTAAAGCAGCCTTGTAGTATGGAATATGCATATAGAAATAAAATTGTTCCAAACTATCATTAAAGCTTGTTATTAAAGTACCTTGTCATTCTGAATGCAGTTATATCCTGTGTGGAAAAATGTTTACATGGTACATCTCTCACTGGAACATACTGGTTTTCTAGTATTTTATCAATCTTGGAACATAGTTCATTTTGCTATTTTTTGAACAAAACTATCAGAGACTAGGTATAGGACACACACACACACACACACACACATACACACACACAATGTAATACACACAATCCGTATCACCTGGTGAATAAGTAGGCAATCCATATTAATCTAGAAAATAGCATTTAATTTAAAAAAAATCAAGATTTATTGTTTTGAAAGGTAAATTCCCCGTCACTATAAATTATTTTCCCTTTTCCAAAGTACTTTTGCCTTTTTTGATTTCTTTCTGAGGATTTATCCTCTGTTCTTTGTTCCCTTTTGAACTCTGATTCCTACTAATGAGTAATTTAAAATCTTGTCTTTAGAGACAGATTATCACACATATTTCCATTTTTATTGAACAGTTTCCAGGCAGGAATGTGATTTAGTTTCTCTATTCAAGCATCTTAAAATGCATAGACATGAATCAATGTTTGCCATGGCCCCACAATCACACTGGCTGCCACTTTCTAGAATTAGGTATGCATTATCTTAATTGATGTTCTTCTATATTATTAAAATTTTATTTGGGACTACTTCCTTGTTTCACTTTACTTCCCACAGCATTAACAGAGTTTTGCATTCTGACTGCTTTTACTTAATATTACAAGTACTAACAGAAAGTTAACTTACTTCCTGTCTATTAACATGTCCTAGAAATGTATTTACCAAAACTTATATACATATATATGTATGTATGTGTGTGTGTGTATACACACACACACAAAAGGTGGTAGCAGGTAGGTTACCATTTACAATTTATCATTTCAATACAGAGCTTCTTTTTGTCTTTACTTTTTAAAATTATTTTTACTATGGTTCAATTACAGTTGTTTCCAATATTCCCCCATTAATCTCCCTTGCCCTACCAACCCCCACCTCCCACATTCAATCCTCCCTCTCCCCCTACCCCCATTGTTTCTGTTCATGGGTCCTTTATACATGTTCCTTGACTTGACCCTTCCCCTTCTTTCCCCCATTATCCCCTTCCCCACCATCACTGTTAGTTTATTCTTTATATCCATGTCTCTGTTTTCTATTTTCTTTGTTTTGTTGATTAGGTTCTACTTATAGGTGAAATCATATGGTATTTGTCTTTCACTGCCTGGTTTATTTCACTTAGCATAATACTCTCCAGTTCCATCCATGCTGTCACAAAGGGTAGGAGCTCCTTCTTTCTTTCTGCTGTGTAGTATTCCATTGTGTAAATGTACCACAGTTTTGTGATCCACTCATTTGCTGGTGGGCACTTAGACTGCTTCCAGCACTTGGCAGTGTTATTGTAAATAACATTGCTATGAACATTGGTGTACACAGGTCTTCTGAATTGGTGTTTCAGCATTCTTACAGTATAATCCCAGTGGTGGAATTGCCAGGTCAAAAGGCAGTTCCATTTTTAGTTTTCTGAGGAAATTCCATACTGTTTTCCACAGTGCCTGCATCAGTTTGCATTCCCACCAAAAGGGAACCTGTGCACTAAGGTTCCCTTTTCTCCACAACTTTACTACCATTTGATAATTTGTTAATGATGGCCATTCTGACTGGTGTGAGGTGATATCTCATTGTAGTTTTAATTTGCCTCTCTCTGATGACTAGCTATACTAAACATCTTTTCATAAGTTTCTGGACACTCTGTATGTCCTTGGAGAAGTGTCTGTTTAAGTCTTTTGCCCATTTTGTAATTGGGTTAATTGTCTTCTTAGAGTGGAGTCATGTAAGTTCTTTATTTATTTTGTAGACCAAACCCTTGTCTGAGCTATCATTGGCAAATATATTTTCCCATACAATTGATTCTCTTTTCATTTTGTTGATGTTTTCTACAGCCATGTAGAAGCTTTTTAATTTGATATAGATACATTTGTTTATTCTTTCCTTTATGTCCCTTGCTCTAGGAAACTTATTGGTGAAAATATTGCTGAGCAGAATATCTGAAATTTTCCTGCCTATGTTTTCCTCTAGAACTTTTATGGTGTCACAACTTATATTTAAGTCTTTTATCCATTTTTAGTTTATATTTGTGTAAGGTGTAAGTTGGTGGTCAAGTTTCATTTTTTGCATGTAGTTGTCCAGACCTCCCAACACCATTTGTTGAAGAGGCTACTTTTACTCCATTTTCTGGCTCCTGCCCTATCTGTCAAATATTAATTGACCACAGAGACTTGGGTTAATCCTGGGCTCTCTCTTCTGTTCCACTGATCTATGTGTCTGTTCTTATGTCAATACCAGACTGTTTTGACTACAGTGACATTGTAATATAGTTTGATATGAGGTATGTGATCCCTCCTACTTTGTTCTTTCTCAAAATTGCTGAGGCTATTCAAGGTCATTTATGGTTCCATATACATTTTTGAAATATTTGTTCTATATCTGTGAAGTATGTCATTGGTATTTAAATATGGATTGTATTGAATCTATACATTGCTTTGGGTAGTATGGACATTTTGCTTTTGTTAATTCTTCCAGTCCATGAACATGGTATATGCTTCCATCTATTTGTGTCTTCCTTAATTTCTTTTTTCAGTGTCATGTAATTTTCTGAATACAGGTCTTTTACATCGTTGGTTAAATTTATTCCTAAGTAAATTATTTTTCTTGTTGCTATAGAAAATGGGATTTTTCCCTAATTTCTGTTTTTGATATTTTGTTTTTGTCATATAAAAGTGCCTTCAATTTCCGAATATTGACTTTGTATTCTGCTGTTTTGGCAAATTCACTTATTAGGTCAAGTAGTTTTTTGGTGGAGTCTATAGGATTTTCAATGCACACTATCATGCCATCTGCAAACAAACGATAGTTTTACTTCCTCCTTTTGAATTATGATCCTTTTTTTTTCCTTTTTCTTGTCTTATCACTGTGGCTAGTCCAATACTATGTTGAATAGAAGTGGTGAATGCAGACACCCTTGTCTTGTTCCTGATCTTATTGGGAAAACTTTTAGATTTTTCCCATTGAGTATGATGTTGGCTGTAGGTCTCTCATATATGGCCTTTGCTATGTTGAATTATGCTCCCTCCACTCCCACTTTGCTGAGTGTTTTTGTGATAAACATGTTCTGTGCCTTATCATAAGCTTTTTTACATCTAATGATATGATCATGTGATTTTTGTCTCTCCTTTTGTTTATGTGATGTTTTACATTTATTGATTTGTGAATATTGTACCATCCTTGCATCCCTAGAGTGAATCCCACTTGATTGTGGTGTATGACCTTTTTAATATATTTTTGGATATGGTTTGGCAATATTTTGTTGAGGATTTTATCATCTACAATCATCAGCAATATTGGCCTGTAGTTTTCTTTGTTGTGTCTTTATCTGGTTTTGGGATTAGGATGATACTGGCCTCATAAAAGAGTCTGGGAGTCTTCCTTCTTTTAGGATTTTTTGGAGTAGTCTGAGAAGGATAGTGGTTAGCTCTTGCTTAAATGCTTAGTAAAATTCTCCTGTGAAACCATCTGGTCCAGCTCTTTTGTGTGCCAGGAGTTTTTTGATTACTGCTTTAATTTCACAAGCTGTTATCAGTCTGTTCAGGATTTCTTCTGCTTCTTCATTCAATTTTGGAAGACTATATTTTTCTAGAAATTTGTTCATTTCACTTAGATTTTCAATTTCTTGGCATATAGTTCCTTGTAGTAATTTCTCACAATCCTTTGTATTTCTGTGGTATCAGTTGTAATCTCTCCTCTTTCATTTCTGATTTTGTTTATTTAGGTTCTCTTTCTTTTTTCTTGATGAGTCTGGTTAAAGGTTTGTCAATTTTCTTTTTATTATTTTTAAAGATTTTATTTATTTATTTTTAGGAAGGGGGAAGGAAGAAAGAAAGAGAGGAAGAGAACCATCAGTGTGTGGTTGCCTCTCACATGCTCTGCATTAGTGACCTGGACTGCAATCCAGGCATGTGCCCTGACTGGGAATTGAACCAGTGACCCTTTGATTCAGAGGCCAGCACTCAATCCACTGAGCTACACTAGCCATGGCCAATTTTCTTTATCTTTTAAAAAAATCAGCTACTGGATTTATTGATCCTTTGTATTGTTCTTTTAGTCTCTACCTTATTTACTCTGCTCTAATCTTGGTTATTTCCTTCCTTCTACTTGCTCTGGGCTGTCATTGTTGTTGTTCCTCCAGTTCTTGTAGATGTAGGGTTAGGTTGTTTATTTGAAATGTTTCTATCTTTTTTAGGTAGGCCTGTATTGCTATGAACTTCCATCTAAGGGCTGCCTTTGCTTTGTCCCATAAATTTTGGGTTGTTGTGAGTTCATTTTGTTTGTTTCCAGAAACTTTTCAATTTCTTTCTTGATCTCATTATTAACTCATTCATTGTTTAATAGCATACTATTTAATCTCCATGAAGTTGAGCATTTTGGGGTTTTTACTTGAAGTTGGTTTCTAGTTTCAGTCCCTTGTGGTCAGAGAAAATGCTTGATATGATTTCAATTTTCTTGAATTTATCAAGGCTTGTTTTGTGTCCTATCATGTGATCTACCTTTAAAAATGTTCCATGTGCATTTGAAAAGAATGTATATTTTGTTTCTTTGGGATGAAAAGCGCTCTCTCTCTTTCTCTGTGTGTGTGTGTATATATAATCAGTTAATTCCATTTGATCGAGGACGTTGTTCAGTACCTAATATCTTTGTTGATATTTTGTTTGGGAGATCTATCCATTTTTGACAGTAGGGTATTGAAATCCCCTAGTATAAGTGTGTTATTGTCTATATCTTTCTTGAAGTCCTCCAAGATTTTCCTTATATATTTGGGTGCTCCTACATTGGGTACATATATATTTACAATGCTTATGTCTTCTTAATGGATTCTTCCCTTGAGTATTATGAAGTGAACTTCTGTGTTTCTTTTTATGGCCTTTGTTTTCAAGTATGTTTTGTTCAATATACAAATTGCTACCCTGGGTTTTTTTCCCTGTCCATTTGCTTGGCATATTGTTTTTCAACACTTCATTTTCTGTTAGGTCTTTTCTTCTGAGGTGGGTCTCTTGTAGACAGCATATGTGTGGGTCATGTGTTCCCATCCATTCAGCTATCCAATGCCTTTTGATTGGAGCATTTAAGCCATTTACATTTAATGTTACTATCGATAGGTACTTATTCATTGTCTTTTTCTCCCTTCGTATCTAAGTTTTACTCTCTCTCTTACTCTTTTTATTCATCTTCTTAAAGCAGTGTCTTTAGCATATCTTGCAATGCTAGTTTGGTGGAGGTGTATTCTTTTAGCCTTCTTTTGTCAGGGAAACTTTGTATTTCACCTTCCATTTTAAATGAGAGCCTCCCTGGGTACAGTAGTCCTGCATGCAGGCATCTGTTTTGCATTACTTGGAATGTTTCTTGCCATTCCCCCACAGCTTTCAGTTTCTGTTCAACAGCCAGCTGCTAGCCTTATCAGAGAGCCCTTGTGTGTTTCTCCCTTGCTGCCTTTAAGATTTCACTCTTTATTTTTTAATTTTGCCATTTTAATCATAATGTCTTGGCATAGGCCTCTTTGGGTTCATCTTGATTGGGACCCTCTGTGCTTCCTGGACTTGTTTGACTTTTTCTCTCATCAAATTAGTGAAGCTTTCAATCATTACTTTTTGAAACAGGTTTCTATCCCTTGCTCTTCTATCTTCTCCTTCTGGTATCCTTTTTATACAGATATAATCACATTTTATGTTGTCCTGAAGTTCCCTTAAACCCTCTTCATTCTATTTGAGTGTTTTTCCCTTTATTGCTCTTTCTGGGATTTTTTTCTACCTTTTTCTCCAGCGCACTGATTTGGTCCTCTGCTTCTTCTAGTTTGCTTTTGATTCCTTCTACTGTGTTCTTCAAGTCAGAAATTGTATTCTCCATTTACTCCTGACTGTTGTTGGTAGTTTCTATGTCCTTTTTTATGGTGATATAGTTTTCAGTAAGTTCCTTGTAGTTTTTGGTAATTCTCAGTGAGCTCATTGAGCTTCCTTATAACTATTGTTTTGAACTCAGTATCCGATAGTTGACTTGCTTCTATTTCATTTAGCATTTTTTTCTGAGGATTCCTCCTCTCCTTTCAATTGGGGGTTATTTCTTTGTCTTCCCATTGTTTATGATATTCTTCTTGTTTGCCTCTGCTTCTTCAATTTAGCTCTCTTCTGACTCTGTGAGCTTGTGCTGTGAACTTCTAAGGTAGGAGACCTGTGTGATGCAGTCTCCTTAATCTCCTGAACTTGATGGTTTTGGGATACCTTTATGCCTCTTATTTGGCTCTCTGGATGCAGTCTGGTGTTGATTGTTGTTGGATTGTCCTTTGGTGGGTACTTCCCTCCAGCTGGTTGACTGTGGGTCAGTCCACCCACCACATCTTCTTGCTGTTGAGTATGTGCTGCTAGAACAAAACCACAAAGTCCAGGAAACAAACCCACAACCAAAAATATAACTCTCACCTGCAATCCCACTATCAACAGCAAATGAACTGGTAATAATAAGGGTGTAAAGAGATTAAGACTACTATAAGAAAGGAGAGGGGGTATGAGATGACCTAGTGAAAGAAAAATGATTTTGAGGGGGTAGGGGAATAAGTACTAGTAAAAGTGAAGCATTGGAGCCATGTGAAGAGAGAAAGAAAAATTTATATAATAAATGAAAAAGAGAATGAAGAAGGAGGAATGGAGTAAGAGAAGGGAAGTGTATAGTATTAGGTTTTAATCAAAATTAAAATACAATAAAGTGAGAGAGAGAAAGAAAGAGTAAAAAGTAAATAAATAATTAAAAAATAGAAACTGATTGGAAACAAAGATCCACCACAGTGCTATCTAGGACAAAGGAGCTAAAATTAATAAAAGTGGGATGGGAGTAAGAGGGAAGGAAGGAAGGAAGGAAGGAAGGAAGGAAGGAAGGCAAGCTTGAGAGATGTCTAGAGGAATGGGATGTGATTTTGTGATGATAGAGGGAATCCTAAGAATGAAGAAAGAATCCCAGTAAAGACAGGGAAATGTTAAAATCTGAGATGAAAAGAAAAGGAAAAAAGTAAAAATAGAAAAAGCACAAAAGGATAAAGAGAAAAATAGAAGAAAGGCTGAGACAGGGCAAAATTAAAATCTGAGGTAAAAATAAAAAGAGTAGGGGAGAGAATAGTAAAATTTGAGATTTGAAATACAAAATTAGTGAAGATCTAGAGATAAAATTCAAAAAAATGCAACAACAATTTTCCTATCTACAACCAATGAGAAAAGATTGCTGAAGGTGGAAAGAGAACACAGGTATTTAAGAGTGGGAAAATGAATGTTAGCTAACCATTGACAAAAATAATTGTTTTTGAGAGGCTGGACTCAGGAGAAATAGTGAGAGTGCAAAATGGAAACAAGTTGCAGTAAGAGAGGAAAAAATTAAAACAAATATAACAAGGAAAGAATAAGGTAGAGATCGGGTAACAGAAGGAAGGGGAAAATATGTGAATTGAAATAAACTATATTACAAAATCTAGTGATAATATGCACAAACTTAAAGGATAAGTAATGAATGAATGAAAAGTTATGCAGGAAAGAAAAATATCACAAATCATGGAGAAGGCCATGTTGGATTTCATCACAGTAGCATGTGGTATTTACCACTGTTTTCTCTTTCTGGATCCACCTCTGGTGATGTCGCATGGTGACCCTGTCTAATCTTAGGCAGCCTGTTCAAGACTTCCTGGGATCTACTGTTTGTGACTGACTTCTTCAATTATTAATCTGGTCTCTCTATAATCAGCAGCCAGGCTTAAGCACCACAGGGTGGGGCAGAATCCCTCCTGAGGTCTGGGCTATTCCTTCCCCTCAGGCTGCTTCCCCTCGGAGGGGAGTGGTCTGCCTGAACAGGATGGCTGCTGCAGTATGGGAGAAGACTCAGCACCAGAATACTGGAGCCTACTTTCTCAGTTCCCTCCCCAAAGCCTCCATCCCCAGTCTCTCCTCAAGCACCTCTAGTCTACTCTGCCCTCTACCCCCACTTTACCAGAGCCAAGGGTAAGAGGCTTCAAATGAAAATTTGTGCATTGGCCCTTTAAATGGCTCTTTCCATCTCTAGCCATCCATCTCTGGCAGAAAGCAACCCTGCCATTTTTCACAGCTGGATGTTATCTGTGTACTTTTTGGGCTCTGGTGCTCTAGGCTGGGCATCCCAGCTTAGCATTTAGACTCCACACTTCTCAGGGGGTTCCAACTGGCCACTTAAATATCCCCCTGGCACTGATGCCTATGGGTGCCCAGCCAGCCCTTTTGCATCTTCACTGCACTCCCTATCAGTCATGTGTGCTGAAGCTGATACTTTTGTCTGCTCGTGGTTATAAGGCTTCTCTCATGCTATTGTTCTGTTGTTTGTTTCACATGATTTCTCCATAATTTAATTGTAATTGCAGATTGGTCCTGGGAGGAAATTAGTGTGACTTCCACTCACTCCTTGCCATCTTGGATCCCTGGAACTTCTTTTTATGTATCATAAATATGATCCTCCATGTTTTACATAAACGTGAAGCCCCCATCAAGAATGGGTATGATCTCCTCAAATTCCCAAGTAAGTGTGAATTTCTTCACAATGTATGTATTGCATTATAAGGGCTGGAAGGAGGATTAGGGAAACAGAAACATATGAAAACAAAATATCAAAAATTTCCATACAGTTGTTTCATTGCCTATGGTATTTCTCATTCTCATTGCTATCATAAAAACAGATTGCATTAATTAAGTAGTTTATCTTACTCTTGCCTTTAGTTATCTTACTGAAAGAAAAACTGCTTTAGCAGAATGTTTTTTCTCAGGAATTCTCCTTTCCATCATTTCCATGTTCCTCTTTAGAAGTACCATGTCCCTTACATAGCCAAATTAAATATGGATCATACTTCATATAATTTCATTTTCTTAATGAGTCATTCCCTGGTCAACATATTTCAAAAAGTAACCCTATTCCACCCAACATTGACTAGAATTTTTTTATTTTCCTTCTATGCTTTGTTCTACTTAATAGCACTTATCACTATTTGACATTCTATACTTTTACCTATCTGTTTTGTAGACCAACTTTCTCTACCAGTAGAACATGAGCTCTGCATGAGCAGGAGTCTGTCTCTGATATCTTCACTGCTCTGTTCTTAGTTAGTATCTAGAGTATCTAGATCTATATCTGGCACATTTGATTCATTCAACAAATATCTGTTAAATGACTGAACTAAAAAGTCCCTGGAGTAGTGTAATAAAGGAAAAGAAAAACAATGTCCTTGGGCCTGGGTCCACATACTTGTATGTCAAATATCTTTCAACTAAACACTCATATATTTGCTTCTTCTAGTGTCACTGATAGATCTGCCTTATGAGAAATTCACTTGTTTATAAATCTACCTTAATAATTTCATATATTCTGTATGATGTTCTTACTTAAGAAAAACTTTGCAGGAAATTACGATATCTATTGTTTCTAAAGTTTTCATAATGATTTATAATGCATTTTATTATATATTTATATGTAATAAAGTATATGCACTATATTTGTTTTAATATGTTTATTAATAATAATCATTATTGAAATAATCAATTATCTCCCATTTATGAATAATAAGAAAAATGAAAATATAGAAAGAATTCTAGAGGCTTTTGCCTATGGTTGAAGAAGCTTATACTGTGAAGTGAAGAAAGTCCTATAATGGTTGTACCTACTGAGTTCTAATGAGAAATGTTCTTGATGATCCTGCTCTAAAGTGCTTTGCAAATATCTCCCTGCACAGCTGCTCAACCCTACAAAAAACAAGTTGCCAAAGCACAGTGTGTGCATTGAACAGTTGGAGGCTACTGCCAGACTATAGCTGACAGAAAAAGGAGATAAAAATCTTCAACCACCAATAATTAAATTAAATAGTAAAGATATATTGCATGTTGTTCTGTAGGATATTTTGTTTGTTTTTATTTTGGGAAAACATGAAACTTTCTGGCTAACTTAGAGCAAAATAACCAAATACAGTTAATTTCATAACAGGGAACTATCTGTCAAATTCATCTCTTCCATGCCAGATGGTTTTTAGATGATTTTTAAGCAGAAAGCTAGCATGAGGACAATGAAATTAAATTTAGCATGTGGGCAGGATAAACAACCCTAAGAGACAGAAACTGAAAAATAAGGAAAGCTTTTCCTACTCAAGTTGGCACACTGATTTTCTTGCCCTGATCTCACAAACTCACTCTACTCAGAGGTTTAAGGATAACAACTCACATTTTTATGGTTCACACACTTCATGAGGACCAGCTCCCGGTAAGCTCTCTTGGCATGTGTTTGGTTCTGAAATGGTCTACTGAGCTTCTTAATGGCCACATTTCTGTCAAGGGCAGCATCATATGCAGCACTGCAGAGATTCAAGAACAATCAGAATTAAGAAAAAAAGAGGACTTAGAATTCCTGTCTATAGAACTAAGAATATGGGGGGAAAATATTACATTAGAACCTTAAATACCTTCTCTTGAGGTCACAGGTCAACAAGGCTGCGAATAAAAATATGAGTGATCAGTATAAAAATATTCTGCTTGCAAGGTATAAATAAAAAAGAAAGAAAGGAAAAGAATCTTGGCAAGAATACAGCATATAATTGCATCAGTGAGTAAGGACAAGAGAAGAAAAAATGTGCTCAGCTTTCCCACTAGCCATGCAACTGTATGCAAGTTCTTTCATCTCTCTGGGCTTGAATTTCTCATCTAGTAATATGTGAGAGTTAGGTTTTCTCTAGCTCCATCATTCTTTGGTTATTTTAAGGGGACATTCATTCTTTCCCCATTCAAAGGCACCTGTTGTTAAGGGGTGATATTAATTGCCATGAAAGCACAGGTTGTTGGTTGATACTCAGAGTTTACCCATTAACAATAACAAAGTTCAAAATAGGAAACACAGCCAAAGAGGATTTTAGAAGCATCAATAATATTTATTGTTTAAATACAAACTTGGAAATGAATGCCACTTACTATTTGAGAATGATCATTTAGCATGCTTCGAAAAAGCAATCAACATATGGCACTGTTTCTTCCATACTGGCCAAAAGTGACTGTCTTCTTGCTGTTACACCCAGTGACTTACCCACAAAATGTTTTTTTTTGTCCCTGCAACTCTGAGTTGTGCTAAATTATCTGAGTTACCAGGAAGGATTGTGTTAGTTTCCAGGAATGACACAGCAACTTGTGTCCCCTATAATTAATCTATTGAATTAAAGTGACAATACCATTTAAGGTTAATGCCACTAAATTAGAAGATAAACAAAAATGATTACTGTATTGTAAGATAATGATACCCTTATAGGATAAGGTTAGACAAAGTCTTAGAGTCTTCTGATCGACACCTCCATTCAATACTTATTCCTCTCCAAAATGTCTCCATCAAGAGTCTGACCAGTGTCTACTTGAGCATCTCCACAAACATGAACCCCTTTAACATTAAGGTGGCTCCTTCTGTTGTTGGACAGCTTTGAGAGTTAGAAATGATATCATTCTGATAAACAAAGTTGTCTTTCTGTTGAATGTATTGATCACTGCCAGCCCTGCATTCTTGGGCAACTCAAAATAAAATATTCTCTTTTCATTATGATAGACCCGCAATGTTAGAAATCCATTAAAAGACTGAGCACAATGCCTGGCCTCTAATTAGTTAGTAGTGCTTATCTTTTATTTTTTTCCCCTAAGCCTTTTTTTTTTCTCTTAAACTAAATAACACCAGCGTCCTACTACCATTTGTCAGAATGTGATTTCAAGCCCCATCACCATCTGGTCAGTTTCCTCTAAATATATTCCAGTCTGATGTGAACCATGCACTAAGTGAACTTGGTTACTCTAGGCATGGAGGGTCAGTGAAGCTTAGGGTAAGGCTATTAACTCCCTCATTCATTCACTGGCCCATTCATTTATGTTGACACAGTTAACACTAGAAATTCTATCCTGGCTCAGCTGATAACGACATATCACACACTATTGACGCCCAGTGAGAATACACAAAATTAAAATGCTGTCTTTTTAAAAATCTGTGCTCCTATTAAACTGTATGTCAGCGTGGGTCCTTCTGTTCTTATTTCTTCTTGTTAACTTACCACTGGCTGCACATGTAAAGGAGTCAAATGGACCTGCAGACTATAGGTAGTGCACAAGGACTACAGTGGATTTGGAAATACAGAAATTATAATTTATACAGTTAAGAAATTGTACCAGCAGTAAATTGATCTGAACAGTCACCTTAAAGAGAGAAAAAAAAAACCTAAAATTCAACCCAAAACAATTTAGTTGAAATCATTAAAATACCTACAGAAAGAATAGCAATCAGTCATAAAGGTGTATAAAAAGGAGTTAGAAAGGCAAAATTCTGATACTGCCTGAACAACTAAGAAAGTGCCTCCCAGGCAGGCAGAGGGGTCCCATCTGCCAACAGATGTTTACGTCCTTATTGTGCTGGTCAGAGACTGCAGCCAGTTAGTGTTCTGATCAGTGTCTCCTCAGGCTGATTCTGTCCTCTGAAGTCAACATTCTGCTTATCAGTTTCTCTTTCAGAATGTTTCATGTAAGAATATTGCCCATATTTGATCAGTTTCACTATTACGTTTCTCATAATTTAATAAATTGGCATCTGGTTTTATATGCGGGTGTTTAGTGCAGCTTTGTAATGTGAGCTTAAGTCCCTGAGATACTGACCAGATCCTGCAAGATAGTGGGCCAGCCCTAGACAACATTTGGGATCAGTGAGAAAATGCCATTCCCTGGCTTTCTTGGCAGGTACGACACTGGCCAGTTTCTCCTAGAAATGTTGTAGCACTTTCCCTCCCTGTTACCTCTTCCTTAAAGCAACTTTAGGTATGAATCCCATCATGCTGCTTATCTGATATGAAGCTGACAACCCACTTGCACTTTCTGGCTTTCCCCACATTTATAATAGAAATAATAACAATGTAATATATGTACAATGCCTCTCCCAGAGTGAGCACTAGATAAATAATGACTATTGCTCGTTTTAAAGATCAATGTCCTTGCTGGAGTCATTTTGTAATGCAGGTCAAGATGAAGTATAAATTCCTACAGCATGTATTATAATTGGACCTGTATCTACTAATCGGCATTTCAATCTGCCTATTAATTATAAATCCACATAACAATACCACTATCTTGAGCATATTTCACAAGTTTGCCCCATGATATAAAAGTTGAGGCAAAACCTGTTCGAGTCTAGATATGTTGCAGCCATACAATTCTATTACCACTTTAATAAGCAACCTAGTATGATTTGTTTTAAAAGGAACTCTGTTCCCAGTGACCACTGCACCCATTCTTAATGGCTCACAGAGTATCTTTTCTAACCAACACTAGGACCAATGTCAAGTTCAACAGGTGTCTCTTATCATCTCTTTCTTCCCTCTGAAAACATAAGACTGTTTCCCTTTCTACAGTTGTGTGGAATGCTGTGGTTTGGCTCTTTGAACTTTCATTTGACCCCCTTGTATCATGGCTTCTTTCATCGAAGATACTTGAGGGTTAAGTATGCAACTCTCAGATAGTTTTAAAGGTAGTGTTTTGGATTCCAATAGAACCCTGCCATGGAGAGGCAACTTTAATAAGAGATTCATAAGGCAAAGGTGAGGGTGGTTATCTTCTAACACTGCTTAGTTGGCAAGCACAGTCTCATGGAGATGTGAGATTTTTTCTAAAGCAACGATTCAGATCATTCTCCAGATTCCTGGGTGAGAGTAGTTGAGGCATAGGCTGCAGTGGACTCCAGGTAGAAGTGCGCAGTCGAAGGAGTAGTGACAGCAGCAGTGATGAGTGCATAGTTCCAGTCCTGTGATTCCCAAATCTTGGCTACAACCCTGTGTTCTGGAAACTCGATGGTTGTAGCATACTCTCAGGGGTGGAAGCTTCCCTGGTGACTCAGGTCTGGTGTGTCTGGGAGTCATTCCGGGAAGCCCAGACTGGAGCTCACCTCTCTACGCTCTCCAGTGGTTTTGCAAGTGCCCAATTTACCATATTAAATCTCTATTTAAAATATTTCTGTCTCCTACCAAGAACCGTGGCTGACACTACAATCTTTCCCATTTCTGTAATCCCTAAACTGATTACTGGCAGCAGTTTAGCAAACACATCTACAGACTGGCATCATTGGTGCTGCATAGTAAGAAATTAATGTCTGAAAGATTTTTGTTACTGTTATCTTTTTTAAGGGTCTAAGTCCATAGAATCTTACTTTTCTCTTTCATTAGCTTCTTATACTTTTACCTTCAGGCAAGTAGAAAAGATTTTTCCAGCAATTTTACTGAAAATATTCCAGCAGTTTTTGACCTACAGTCGTAACAGCTTCACATCTAGTAGGTTTGTCTCTAAAAGTAAGACAAAGCCTTCTGTTGTTATGCTCCAGTCACTCACTACAGTTTCATGAGGCTAGAAAGCTGTTTATCTCTTTAAATATAGCTATGTAAACACACACACATACATCACTGCAGAAAAGTCTTATTCTCAACACATTTATCATCATTTTACTTTTAGAAATTGCAGACAACCTCTTATACAACTATTTTTCTTCCTAAATCATAATCAGTTAATTTGATAATTTTTGTTGCCCTTACCTTTCACATTTAAAACTGTTCTTGATCATATTAACATGTTTGTGAGCAAAAAAAAAAAGGAAAGCAAAAATAAAAAAGAAAACAAAATTCCTAGGCATCAAGAGAACTTTATCTCTTAAAAACCAATAAACAAATAAAAGAACATATTATTGGAGCATCTGAAACACTGTAGTCATAGTCTGGCAAGCCCGATTCTGTCCTGAGATATACTCTGAAACTGGCATTGCTCTTTCCCATATTCCCACATTCCTGCCTTGACCTTTTCCAAAGGCCTGGGCCTTAGATAAAAACTATCCAAAAATCTCCATTCAGTGCACTCGGATATCTCACTTTCATGCCCAAACATTACAGTCCTTTGAGGTGCTACTGAGATACCAGTTCTACCACTGACAAACATGTGGGTGAACCTGCCAAATTCACCTCTGCCTCTGGCTTTTGGGATTGTCTCTCCTTCTGCCAGGAATGCTCTTTTCACATCATCACATGCCTGGCTCCTTCCTGTGACTCAGGTTTCAGCCCAAACATCCTCATCAGTAGAGGCCCTCCCTATCCACCCCATCAAAATTCAACAGTTGATTTTTTTATTGGTCATTTTTGTCTTTGAATAGCTTAGCTGTATCAGTTTGGTTACATTTTGTTAGGGATGCTTTTGTTTACAAGTAATAGAATTCTGACTAATAGTGACTTAAGTAATAAAGAGTAGTTACATAACAGAAAGTCTAGAAGTAGGCGTATCTGGGTTTCAGGGACACATTATAACTTTTGTGGGACCTAGGCACTTTGGGCTTCTGATTCTCTGCAAATTTGGTCTTAGCGTATTGTGGGGAGCCAATTATAGAATGACATTAAGTGCCTCAAAGGGAAGTGTGGGTGCTGTGACCCACAGCTACCATTCCCCTTCAGGAATAGGATTTATCATCCCGGCTGCTGCGAGTGCTGCTGGCAGACACTCTCTCAGTTCTTAGCCCCCTTCAGGTACAACCTCTGCCCTCTTCATAGGCAGGCTTCATTCAGAGACTGTTGAACACACGATTATAAAAGCCTGGCCACCTCACCCCAGCTCGGGACAGTTTGTCAGGCTCCCTCCATCTTCAGGACTCCCAGGAGGGTCGCCTTGGGCTTCTATTGAGAATACAGTGCAGCTAAGCTTATCTCTGCTTTCTTTTCCTTACATTTCATGAGACTTAATGCCAAGATCATCCCCTAATAAATCTTGCATGTACAATTACCATCTCAAAATGTATTTTCTGGGGGAATACAACATCTGACAAGCAGTAACTCATGGTCAAATACAACAATAAATCATGGAGTTCACCTGGATCTTTCTCTAAGCACAAGGTAGGTAGCAAAACTCAGAGCTCAACATCTAGAAAAGTCATTTTACCTTTGCAACAAACTAAACTAAATGACCAAGCCCAGTTACATAGGTTCTGATTACGACCATTTTTCATTTAATAGACAGCACACTTGAAACACGGCAGCATGTGGGGGCTCAGGAGCCAAGTGCTCAAAGGGTACACTTCGAAACTGAATTAGTACTTCATAGCCCATCAGCAAAACTAGTGACAGGGGAGCTTACACAAAGACTTGCCTCCTTGATGAAGACTACGGAACAATGCTAAACAAACTCATCGCCACAGAAGTTAGAGTAGGATACAAAATTAATATCCAGAAATCAGGTACATTTTCATACACCTGTAACAAACTACTATATATATTTTAATTCCGTTTATATCCATGTCTAAGACAAAATCTCATTTTCCTATCAACGTTTCAGCCCTCACATGAAATTTGAGTTCCAGGAGGACCTGCCATCTTCATTATGGGGCTGGAGTACTCCCGGCACACTGCACCTGCATCCCTCCCCACCCTGAAGCACAAAAACTCTGGTTTGAAGATGGCCTGGGGTTTTTTCACTAAAATTTTATTAGCATTTTATATAACAATAATGTGACTGTATTTTCTTCCACCAGTAAATATTTTCCTAATATCACATCATTTACCAGATTTATTTTAGCATTTAGATGGAATTAAATTCATCCTCACTTTTAAAAAAATTTTATTTATTGATTTTTAGAGAGAGAGAAGAAAAATCAATTTGTCATTCCACCCATTTATTAGTTCATTGGTTGCTTCTTGTCTGTGCTCTGAACAGAAATCAAATCCACAACCTTGGTGCATGGGGACAGCACACTAACCAGCTGAGCTACCCGGCCAGGGCCTATTCATCCTCATTACTGATTGAAGCCTAGGTGAACCCCAAATGGTAAAAGTTGATATAACTGTTGACACTAGGTCAAAAGAGAACTATGCATAAGTCATTTTGATTTAATTGTGGTGTTATTCAAGTAATCATAGAAACTATGATTAGTTTTCTTTTATATGCTGCCATTAATTAAGGCTACAAAACCCTGAAATTCTAAGCTTTATGCATATAATAATCTTATAAGGTAGGCACTTGCATTAATTCCATTGTTCAGGTGAGAAAAACAAAGCTTAATAACAATAGGTATTTATCAGTTTTAAGCAGTTCTTCACCCACTCATTTGCTTCTATAGTTCTGAATACTTTCTATACACTCACTTGATCCTCACTTAAACCATATGAAACAAGTGTTATATTAATCTTGTTAGAATTATTTTTACTATTCTTGAAATTTCTCCACAGAAATTTCTTGAAATTATTTTGAAATAAAAGGAAAACATTTTTATTATAAATATATAGTAGTACAACATACATTTGAAAAATTAAGATGTAACTGATATATGATTAGGACATTGCAGGATCTTTTAATTTTCCTTTAGCTTTTTGGATCCTATTAGAATTTTCTGTATTTTCTTTTTCTTTTTATTTTTTGCATTTTACTATTTATTTAGATGTTTAAGCTCTCGCACTAGACTTTTTTTTCCCTCATATTAATTTTTATTTTTTTATGAAATATATTTTTTTAATCAGTATTTTTTAATTGTTGATATTGTACAGTTTTCTGTCTTTTACCCCGCCCCAGTCCACCACCCCAGCCCTTCCCGCCTTCCTCCCATTTCCACCCCCATAGTTTTTGTCCATGAGTCCTTTATACTTGTTGCTCTAAACCGTTCCCCTTTTCCCCCGAAATTCCCTCCCCTCCCACTTTGGACACTGTCAGACTGTTCTCAAATTCAGTGTCTTTGTTTATATTATGCTTGTTTGTTTGTTTTGTTGATTAGCTTCCTGTTAAAGGTGAGATCATATGGTATTTGTCTTTCACTGCCTGGCTTATTTCACTTAGCATGATACTCTCCAATTCCTTCCATGCTGTCGCAAAGGGTAGGAGCTCCTTCTTTCTTTCTGCTGCATAGAATTCCATTGTGTAAATGTACCACAGTTTTTTGATCCATTCATTAACTGATGGACACCTAGGTTGCTTCCAGCACTTGGCTATTGTAAATTGTGCTGCTATGAACATAGGGGTGCATAGATTCTTTTGGATTGGTGTTTCAGGATTCTTAGGATATAATCCAAGCAGTGGAATTGCTGGGTCAAAAGGTATGTCCATTTTTAGTTTTCTTAGAAAATTCCATACTGTTTTCCATAGTGGTTGTACCAATCTGCAATCCCACCAACAGTGCACTAGGGTCCCCTTTTCTCCACAACCTCTCCAACACTTGCTGTTTGTTGCTTTGTTTATGAAGGCCATTCTGACTGGTGTCAAGTGGTATCTCATTGTAGTTTTAATTTGCATCTCTCTGATAGCTAGAGATATCGAGCATCTTTTCATGTGTCTCTGGATCCTCTGTATGTCCTCCTTGGAGAAGTGTCTGTTCAAATCCTTTGCCCATTTTTTAATTGGGTTGCTTGTCTTCTTAGAGTAGAGTCTTGTAAGTTCTTTATATATTTTGGAGATTAATCCCTTGTCTGAGTTATCATTTCCAAATATGTTTTCCCATACAGTTGGTTCTATTTTTATTTTAATACTGTTTACTTTAGCTGTGCAGAAGCTTTTTATTTTGATGAGATCCCATTTGTTTATTCTTTCCTTTATGTCCCTTGCTCTAGGGGACGTATCAGTGAAAATAGTGCTGCGTGAAATAGCTGAGATTTTCCTGCCTATATTATCCTCTAGGATTTTAATGGTGTCACGGCTTATATTTAAATCTTTTATCCACCTTGAATTTATTTTTGTGTATGGTGTAAGTTGGTGCTCGAGTTTCATTTTTTTGCATGTAGCTGTCCAGTTCTCCCAGCACCACTTATTGAAGAGGCTATTTTTGCTCCATTTTATGTTGCTTCCCCCTTTGTCGAATATTAACAAGCTGGTGAACACTGACAAATTATTTCTCCCACAGAACTATAACCACACATTCCTAGACAGTATAAATATATGGTTGAACTAACATTAATACACATCACCATTTTATCAATTACATAATAAAGTATCCAAATATTAAGTTACACAGCTCAAAAGGCATATAAAATATTAGATGTCTGTTCAATTCATCAGCAGAAACCGTTTTTTTTTTTTTTTGCAAGAGAGGGTGGGAAGGAAAAAATCACACGTCAAACAAAAGTTGGTAAACAGAATGTATGAAAACAAATTTCAGAATTTTTATGATTACGAATTGTTTCAGCTACAACAAAGCATCTCTACCCTTACCTTTAAAAAAATATATACTAAAGAGCATTATTCTAACATGTTCCACACAAGACGAAGGCAATATTTTACTAAAAATACTTAATAGCCCCCCTCCCATTCTTTTCTCAGGCCCTCCCTGTAAGTTGCACCCCAAGTACTAACATTAAATTAACAGTAAGGCTTTTGTCTGGAGACATTAAAGACATGTGCTTCTATACAATGTAGATTTTCAAAATGGAGGCTTTCCATAACAGCACACAATGATATTTATAAAGACGTTAAATAATCACTAAGACTTGGTATAAAAATCAAGAAGTTGAGCAAACCTGATGTATACTTGTATGAATGTGGGAGATGTAAACATAAAGTGAGCAGGCAAATAACCATATAGGCCCTACTTTCTTTGTTTGAAATGACTGAAGGAATTAAACACATAAAGTCCAGAGTGTTCATAGTTCCTGGGATTTTAGTTCTGTATGATACTAAAAATATACAAATACTGTGCTGGACATTTTGTCACCTAATCTTTCTAAATCTCTTATATATTGATACGATTCTGGCATGAGAATGAATTTAAAGATACAACTCAATACTGCATGATTTTAGAAAAAGTCAATTGGTACAAATGATAAGCATATTTTAAAGCTAAAGAGTAAGAATCTTTCATTAAGTGTAACAATAGGTTGATCGAAACCCAAACATAGAGGTGGTGATTCTATAAAGCTTGTGGCCTGGTAGAACTGCTTTTCAGTACTCCTATGGAAGCTTCATTAGATTTGTTTACCAAGACAATATGTTGGCTAATATGTATGACAAATTAGGTCCTATCTCAAGTTCCACTTCCAAAGCAATGGCATCAGGCACCCGTTCTACTGAATGCAACAGTTGTTTCTATGACCATTGGAGTCTTTGAAGTGCAGCCGCATTTTAGGACGATACTTCAAATTCAAAAGCTGCTTGCTGTTAAAAGCTCCACGCCTCTTTCGTCTTATGAATTGTACTGCATCTTCATATTTCATTCCACCTTCAATTAATGATAGAGCAATAAGCACTTGAGCTCCCCCAGAGCCTGCAACACAACGAACAGCAATACAACAACCAGGTTCTTTACGAAACTTAATTTTTACAAGACCTAACCAGTCATCAACAATCTGGTTGGATGGTAGTGCACCATCATCAAAAGGCCAGTCAAGAACATGGATGCCTTCTTTCTCCACAAGAGTAGTGTCATATGTTGCTTCACATACTTTAACTATTGTGGTAACACCATACTTCTTAAGTTCCTCTATAAATTTGTTTAAGGTCGCATTGGTTGGATTGTGTGTAATAAGAAATCTCATGTTCTTGTATGTGACTTCCACAGAAGCTGGGTGATTCATTCAAGCCACGTTAATTTAGTTAAGAAACACTCAATGGGGTTATGAAGGAATTTAAAAATTGAATACAGAAATGGTGCAAAGAAACTGAGTCTAGTTCAATATACTCCACTTGAAATTCTCAGTGCTTTGAGTATGAAGTTGGAAATAATGGGAAATGAAATGAACCTCCTAAGAAGCAGCAGCAATTCTTCAATCCAGTAATACCGAGGCAATAGAAAGAAAGTGCACTGAGATTTACCCCATCCAGGTCAGAAATCTTGTAAAATGCTCTGCAGATTTCAATTCAACACTTCTGTGTCCAGGTTAACCACTCTTATGGGAGCTTCTTGGCCGAGCAGTAATGAATTTTTACAGTTCACTTGTCTGCATAGAGGTCATACTGTGCCTGGCAGTGATCTCCACTGCCCTTCAGAAACTCCATAAATGTGTGACCAAGAACACCACAGAACTGAAGAATATGTTTACTCATTGAAAATTATAGCCTAATCATACAGCCAGTCCCGAGGCGGTGGCGACACAGATGGCAGAGGTGGCGGCGGCTGCAGGGCAGGGGGCAGTGGTGGTCGTGGTGGCACGGCGAAGTCTTTACAGACAGCGAGGGCGGTACTCTACCATGCAGTGAATGGCTCCGAGAAGAGCGTAGCCAAGCAGGCCCACAGTCGACGGAGCCAATACGCGCACCGAGGCCAGAATTTTCTATATTTTCTTTAGCCCTATTAGTAAAGCAAAAGCTATGCATATTTGCACACCATCACACTAAGATTGCAGCCTGTTTTATTCTAATCAACAAATAATTAATATTTAATTAGACAATTGAGAGAGTCATAACAGAAAAATCACTTCATGATAATAACTACAATTTGCATTTATTTTTTGGAAAGGTAGTAACATTAACTTGCTGTATTTTTATATAAATTTGGTGAGCTAGAGCTAAGGAAACTGAGGCAGAGAATGGTTAAATAACTCACAGAACAATTAGTCCATGAGTGATCTGAGGATCAAATTTTTCTCCAATTAGAGATTCATACTTTGTGTTTATAAAAGAAACAAAATTAAGCTTCCAGAAAATTCTAAAAACCAAAAGCAGAGAAAAATTATTAAATTGTTTTCAATAAGACTAATTTATTTGAGAAATGTGGTAAGACCAGATAAATGGATATTCGATTCTGCACAAGTGTATTGTACTGTGTAAGTTTTATTCATCTAGCTAGCTTTTGCTTAAAAACTATCAGTTTTTACACCTTTTGCAAGGAAGACAACCCATTAATGAATAGCACTGACTCTGAAAAAGTCTTTATTAAACTGAACCAGAATCTAACTCCTACTAATCCTATGTATTATTCTCTGGAGCCAAATTGTGTAAGTTTACTCATTCACTGACATAGGTGTGTTCAAATATTTGAAGAGTTTATGCCCCTGAAAAGTCGACCCCTCTCCAAATTGTGTCCCTAGCTTTAGATTCAATAACCATTCCTTTTCTATGTATACTAAGTGTAATCAGTCATGCCACTAAATAGAAAAATTTTTGTCAGATAAATTTTAGATTTAAATGTCTAACTTGAACTTCTTCGAATGGCAATTAATCATTGAATCTTGCAAATGACATTATCTCTACTCCATTCCCTCTATCTCATTGCCATAACTAACACACACACACACACACACACACACACACACACATGCGCACACAGCTATTGGCTGCTAGAGACTTGAGACTAGGTAATTAATTCCTAGGCTCCCAAGGTCTGCTTTCTACCAGATGCACAATAAATACTTAAAGTGCTAAAATCACTGTTCTTGCCAGCAGCAATTTTCAAAAGGGAAGAAAAAGCATATTGTGCATTTCTATAAATAGCAAATGCTCTACATATCAAGACTGAATTTTTAGCTAGAAAGATTGTAATCATTGAACCAATAAGGAAATTGAGACTAAGGGAAAACATTGGATTTAGATATACGGAAATTGAGGCTAAGGGAAAAAATTAATTTACCCAAAGTCTCTCAGCTTATTTGTGACCCAGGTTCTATAGGATCCTGACCCATGTTCTAAAGAGTTCAGGCACACTAAAACATACAAGTCATGGTCAGTATGGTTAATTATCAAGATTTACATGAAGAAATTCTGAAACTATCTTACAAAAAAAGATATTGTTTACAAAAAAGATGCTAGATCTTACAAAAATTTTAAAAATTATAGTCCCATGGTGAACTTGCACTATTTGACCATTGGACAAGATAGTGACAGGTACAGCACATGTCTGAGATGCAATGATACAAGATAACCAATCCCCTGAACTGTGGTAACCTAAGAAAATTGTGTCGTGAAGTCTGTAACTTTGTAGGAGGTGGAGGGAATTTCTATGTTCAATTTAAACACTACTCAAAATTACTCTTTCTAGCCAAAAGAAGTTTAAAACACTATTCTCATCTTGTGATAGCAAATATCAGTGACAGCCTGCAAGAAAAAGAAATTAATAATGAGTTACAAACAGAAAGGGAAGGCAGTCCTATGGTAATGAGGGCATAGGCCCAGATATTTTGTAAAGTTGATGGGATGAAGTGTTTTGTAGAATTTACCCAATTTTTTGATATAATGCTGATATATCAAAAAAAAACAGATAAACATAATTCATGCTTAGAAAGACAAAAATAAATACCCAAACCAGACCAGGATAGAGAATAAGCTTTTACCCAGATCAAAATGTTTGCCCCAGTGTTTATGTATCTGCAGGTATGAGTGTGTGCATATGAATGTGTGTTGGTTTAGCTTGGGGAGGAATAAAAAGAACCAGAATTTACTGAGCATCCCAAATGTGTTACACATCACATTTTGCATTTTACTTATACAATTTAATCTGTACACAACCTCACACACCTATGGTATAGGTTTTATTAGCCTCATTTTGCAAATAAGGAAAGGGAAGCTTTAGGAGGCTTCAGGTCACACCAATAATTAGAGGCAGAGTCTAGGCTGAGATCTATGTTGAATTAGAGTTCATGATCATACTTTTAATCCTAATCATCACACATAAACTTGTCTAAAATCCTCCAGACATAGGAACATAAGTATCTTACACACATACAAGACATTATCTTTCCAAGAATCTCATCCACATATACAGAATAACTGAGGAAGCCTGAAGTGGACAAATGAGATCACTCTGTATTAATTTTCCAGGCTGCATAATAAGTTACTCCAAATTTAATGGTATAAACTAATAAATATTATTTCAGAGGTTTTGTGGGCCAGGAATCTATGCATTAGTGTAGCTGTATCCTCTGCTTAGAGTCTCAGAGGTTGCAATCAAGGTGTAGTCAGGCTGAGGGAGCTTTCAGGAGTGTAAGATTCTCTTCTGAGTTCACATGGTTGTTAGAAGAACTCAGTCTATGTGGTTGCAGGGTGAAGGTCTCTATCTCCTTGTTAGCTGTCAGCCAGAGGCTTCTATCAGCTTCTAGAGACCTCCTCTGGGTCACAGGCTCATGGCCCACTTCTTCAAAATCAGCAAGAGAATTTCTCACTGAATCTCATAAAATAGAGTGTTATAACATAGCCCAATCAAGGAAGTGACTATTCCATCACCGTGCCATGCTTAAGGGCTATAAGTAAGTCACAGGTTCCATCTGCACCCAAGAGGAAGGGCTTTTACAAGCGTTTGACACTTTGGCGGTTACTCTGGTTCACAGGCCCACGCTCAATCCACTGAGCTACACCAGCCAGGGCTCTTTGGCGGTTACTTAAGTGTGTGTATAACAGACCTTGGAGTAGGCTGAATGTTTTTGTCTCCCACCCCTACAAAGTTCATATGTTAGAACCCCACTTCCTAATATGGTGCTATTAGAAAGGGGAGTCTTTGGGAGGTATTTAGAATTAGATGAGATCACAAGGTTGGAACACTCACAAATGGGGTTAGTGTCCTTATAAGAGTCCTGAGAGAGATAACTTCCTCTTTTGCCAACTGATGACATGGTGAAAAGACAGTCAGTTGCCTATGAACTTGAAAACAGGCTCTCAGCCAGACACAGAACCTGACCGTGCAGCAACTTAATCTTAGACTTCTAGCCTCCAGAACTGAGAAATACATTTCTGTTGCTTATAAGCCACCAAGTTTATTCTGTTACAGCAGTCCGAGCGGAACAAGATCGACCTCAAGTCAAAATGTTCTAGTAGTGAATGTAGTCATCAGAGCTCCTTGCTTATCAAATACATTTTCACTTCATTATAAATCATTGCAATTTCTGACATGGAAAAAGGACAAAAGAAAATTATGCAGCTGGATTTTAATTGTTCCATGTGGGGAAAAACAACTCACTTACGAAGGTATTACACACAAATCACCATGAAAGTAATATAAATTTCATCCTTTTAATGATCCAGGTAATCAAGCTAGATTTTCTCCTTTGAGACTGTTCCAGGACCCCAAATAGTCACTCTCTAAAAGCATCATCAGACTGAACCAAACAGTGATGCAAACAGCCCAGCCTGGCAATACAGCTGCTTCCAGAGACTTAACATTCAATCCTGTTCTTCTGGAGCCCAGATACAGCTCAATCCTGAAATAGTACTGCTGGAAATTTGTTTTCTCCTTCCATTTGTTAACAAAACTGTAAGCGATTCCAACATTCCCCCTAAAATAAACTAACATATAAATGACATTTTTATTTTTACAGTGATTTCATTGTATAACATTGTTTACTTAAAATTATTTGTAGAATTTTTATTTTCCTGGGAGACAAAAAACATTGTTGTTTCTTTATATTTTTAGAGAACACTCATTTTATTTTTCATAACTTTTTGTCATGGTTAAAGAGGGTAAAGTACAAGAATTAACTGTCTACTATACACCCAAAGATGGGCACTTTTTATGCTCCTCTGTAAACAAGGATCAGAGATCACAAGTAACCTACCTCAGGTCACTCAGCTAGCATACATGTTAATGGCCTTATGTCATCTAAGGCAGATTTTAAATCCAGGTTTCTTTGTTGTTTGATTACTAATCTATAAACTGTCCTCAAAAAGAAGGGATCTTCATATGGGTGATAAAATTAACTCAAATTATGATGCTAAATAAATATGTGAATTTGAATGGAACAATTTTTAAAAGTTCATCGCCAAAGTTTAAAGAAAACACAGAGAAAATATGTGATGAATATAACCAGCCCACAACTGTAGAGTATTGTCCACAGTGTTAAAATAATTGAATTAGTTATGAAAATTTCAATGTTAGATTTCACACACAAGTATCTATACACATACATATATGTGTATAGCAGATACACATATATCCTATTTCTCTAAAAAAAATTGAAGATTTAACAACAGTCCCCAGATTTTCTTCCCAACAAAAACCAGAGCTACTCACTTTAGGGAAATTATTGAAGGGCAGTGTTTATTCAGGACTCACTCTCTCTGGAGGTAAAAATAAAGAGTCAGTTAAGAAAGTGTGTTGAGGTTTTGCCATCCACACTCTTTGTACCCAGGTGTCCTTTGTATCAGTAAGTTTGATGAGAGGTGGATCAACTGGTCCCCCAGTGACCTGTCAATAATCAACTAGACAATGCAGAGTATTTAATTCAGCCCAGAGTCAAATCTCCTTTCACTTGGGAGACTGGGATATTTTGGGCCATGTGGACTCTGTATACACTCAGGATGAAACCCATTTCTTAATGCCTATGTGACAAATTGAAAGCAAGTCCTCCTGAGAGAAATATCAACTGTGAAGGTTACACGCTTGTCTCTACCACACCATTTACCAAGTTGTACAAACAGCAAAAACAAAGGAGATAAATTCCTTAAAGGAAGTTGACACTTTTTTCCTGGAAAAATACTGTTTTGCACATACTAGCCATACCAAAATAAGGCTGTTAAAATTTAAAGCAGCATTTTAATGAGCATGTTATGACTAGAGGAAATGTGAAATCAGTTCATGGTCCTGTAAACTTTGTTTCAAATATCAAATACGCACATTTTCCATAGATCTCATGAGTAAATTATAATACAGTGTATTTTTTAAAGCAGTGCTTCAGAGAACACATGGTCATTGGACAATAGTTAAAGTTTAACTATTGTTAATATGAGCTAAAAATTTTATTCCTACCTATATCTAACCATGTGATCTTAGTGGATGTTGAGGGATGGGCAATTTAACCTCCCCAAGCCTTAGTTTCCTCATTTATAAAATATAGATAATAATAACTATTTGCCAGACTATTGTGATGATTAAATGAGAGTATGTACATACCTGGTCTGTCCAAAGGGTATCTAGCCATGTAATATGAAAAATAGAGACATTTATGAAGAAAATAAAGGATACAAGAAACATTGTACATGGTACAATGACCCCTCAGTCTCCCTTAAAGTAGGCACCTTGGGACCTCACACAGTTCTCCCAATTGCCATCAGCTGACCCGATGTATTTTCCTCAATCTCATCGATGGTCTGAAATCTCTTTCCTTTCAAAGGTGATTTTAGTTTTGGGAAAAGGCAGAAGTCACAGGGCACCAAATCTGGGCTTTAGCTGGGCTGAGTCACCTGGTGACTTGATGTTTTGCCAAAAAACTCTGCACAGATGTGATGGATGAGTGAGGGTGTTGTCCTGATGAAGCTGCCAATCACTAGATGCCCATAGCTGCGGCCTCCTGAATCATCAGAATAGTTTCCAGCAGAAGATTGTTCCAGCTAACGCAAAATTTGAATCAGATTCATTGCTCTACTCTCTCAGTCATTTTGAATGTGACGGCCACACAGTACACATGCTCACTCAATGGAATCTACTGCCTCCACTGACAAGTACAGTTAAGTCATCATTGTTCACACATGTGCATTCCAGTCCACTCTCCTTGGCTGCCAGTTTACATAGATATCATGCAAACCATTTTCATTATATTAACAGTGGTTGGATTTTTCCAGGAGAGACTTCATATAACACCTCAAATTCATCATTTCTTCTGGTTAGTGCAAATACTTTTTTGCAATGTACAGGGTGACACTGGTTGTTACAGCATAGCTCTGAAAGGGGCAGAGGAGCCATAGGTTACCGATGCAGTTACTGCTACAGCATTGCTTTGATTTAGAAACTTCATGTTTGCTTTCAGGACAAAACAAATGAATGTGGATATTATAAACTTATAATGAGCTATAAAAGAAGCAAAGATCTTTGAACACCTTTAGATAAATTGTATACTATAGACGTGGCAGCTGAGTTGATGTTTTAATCCCTACCTGTTACCATGTTTATGATTGGGCACTTTGACCAATGAGTTTCATCCTCCTCAAAATGCAAAGAAACAGAGAAGAGGCAACTGTATAGGGAATGCTCTGTGACTATGTAACATGTAACATATGTCCTTTTTCAATTCCTTTTCACACTTAGTTACATGTCAAAAGACTTCTGTGTCCATTCAAATTTCCACCTCTACTTGAGAGTAAAGCAACATTAGTGAAGAAATGTCACACAATATATCAAATACGGTTCATTGTAAACCAAAAGGGATAAAAGCATTTTTCTTTCTCTCCATGAAGAATTATTGCCTCTTTTCAAAGCTAATCCCATTAGTATCCTCCTGCTTCCTCTGAAACTGTTCTTAAGCACATTTTTTTTTAAGGCATATTTGTTTCTGGTGTCTTCAGTCTCTGTTTTTCTCTAGGTGACTCTCAGTTGCCTGCTTTGTCTACCTCCTCTCTTCCTTTTGTGTATCAGTCATCTGTCTCTGTCCATTTCTGTTTCTGTATCTCTGTCTCTATCTTCCTTCCCCCCTCTCTCCCTCCCTCCCTCCATCCCTCCCTCTCCTTTTCTCCTTCTCTCCCTCTTTCTCTCCATACACCTTACCTCCAGCATCCAGAATCTCCTCTCTGATTAGGTACACAAACTTTTCTGTCTTTTAAAAATATATTCTTTCCTTTACCTGTGAGGTTGCAAGCACTTAACACCCAAGAGCTCTCCATTGCAAGACAACTTTACAGAAAAGGAGTCCATGTAAGAATTGAGAAGGTAAAGCTGAAAATATCAGGAGTAAACCTTAAAGGGGGGAAGAGCAAAACACAGTGGTAAGTGCCAAATCAAACAAGACAGAACATAAAGAGTCTTTACCATCTTTGGCATTTGGTTACCTATAACACTGTGTACACAGAGCGGTGTGCATGTAAGTGGATGCCAGTGAGTTGGGGAGGGAACAGGAGATAAAGAAGAGAAAACAGAGTTTAACAGCAATAAATATTTATGAAGTGCCTGCAGTGTCCCGGGGCTGTGCTAAACTTTAGAACTACAATTGGGAGAAAGCCTGACAGTCTCTGCCTGAAGGGATCTCATAGTCTAGTGGGAAACAAGACAATTAAAGAGACAATGTAAAAATAGTGTGACAATGATTTGACAAAGAAAATGCAAGGATGTGGGAGCATGCCACAGGGGCACTGACCCTGGATTCAGGTGGGTGGTAGACAGTAAAATGGGGTAAAGACTGCAAATTCTAGTCCTCCTCCTCTTCTTCATAAGTAGTTGCATGGTCACACAGCTAGCCAGCAGAATGTGAATAGAAGCGGAGCGTACCACTTTCAGGCCTGTCCAGGAAAACTTTCTCCCTCCATGCTTTTATCCCATCTGCTGCTTGGAGACCTTAGATGACACAAGATGAGAATGGCAGAGGCTTCATCAGCCTGGCCCCTCAGATCACCAAATGGAACAGACACCTTCCCTCCTATATCTGATCAATGAGAGATAAATGTCTATTGTGCTTGAAACTCCATTATATTTTTAATCATTAGAATTACTCTAACTAATGTATATGGATTAAAAAATGAAAAGGAGCTAGCCCAAGGAAAGCAATGCCAATTATGTGTGGAAATGCCCATCTTTCAACTAGATAAATGTCAGGATCTTTGACCCTGTCTATTCAATTCATATCCCTATGACATAGCACAGAGTCTAACAAATATTCATTGAATAAAAATGAACTTATAAGCTGCTTCAGGGATGAATTTCATTTTTGGTTTTGTATTTTATCTTTATTTCATGTTTATAAACAATGGCTCTAGACAACCACCATCATTTCCAATTTCTTCATTTTGTTGAACCTAGTCATTCTCCTCTTAATCCGGTTAATGCTTCTTACATGTACAGCCCTGATAAATATACCTTAAATATTTAGCTCTATCAGTGGCATTCATGTCTGATTTTCCAATCTCATGACCCTGATATATTCTGTGTGGATGCTATTAATACTCATTCATACTGCCTATGTTATCTGTCATACATTCTGACACAAAAATATGAAAGAATATTTTTTAGTAAATTTGGATCAAATCCTTGGATTGTACTTTTTAATGATTCTTTTAGAACTTGTCATTTGTCTGTGCTATTTAATATCAGACCAAATATAAATTGGTATGGCATTTAATTAATAATCTGAACACTCAATTGTGGTATTATTAGCTCATTCTTTAGCTAAAGGCATAATTACTAGAGAAAGTTGCATTACTCTAATTATTGAATTGAAACAGTTGCATTTGTATCTAATTTCATACAGGTTTATTCTATTTTCTTTTTTAAGTTATTATTTGCCATATTATTCTTGAAATTAGGGGTCATATTATTTACTACATTGCATATATATGTAGTAAGTACATATATATACATACTATTTATTTACTACATGATGTAGTAAATAAATAGTATGTATATATATGCATGCAGATATATACATCGTAGTATTGGCAGATTTAATATAGAATAATTGAACATTTAAGGTTTCCATCAAAACTTTAAGTCTTGAGACTATAAGGATGAATAAATCAGGGTCCTTGTCCCAGGGAGATCATTATCTAGCCAGAGACACAGACTAAAATAGCAATAAGAATATGAGCAATGCCAAAAGATATATAACATGTTATGTCAATACATATGGGAGAGCAATTACTTTTGTTAAGCAGTAGGGAAGGTAAGTTAAGGCTTCATAAATGTGGTGGCCTGAGAGTTAAGACTTAAAATGATATTGTAATAACTATGTATAGTGCAGGTGGGTACTTGAATATCAGAGGGATCACTTTGTAAAGTATAATGATTGTCTAACCACCATGCTATACATCTTAAACTAATATAAAATAACATTGACTGTAAATTGTAATTGAAAAAATAAAATTAAAAGTATACTACTTAAAAAAAGAAAGCTAACAATTAAATTGTGTTCTAGTGATTATTTGTACATAAATTTTAATTAAAAAATACATAATGAAGAGCAAGTTTGAGTAGATCATAAAATTTTATTGGGTATTTTGAATATGAAATATCTATGAAGTGATCTGAGGTATGTAATATACATAAATGAGTACATGGACTTAGAAGTAAGGATAAACTTCCAGTTGTAAATTATATAATGCACGACAGGATGGCTTGGATAGTTCATAATGATGTATTGCGTATTTGTATGTTTCTAACAGAGTTTATCTGAAAAGTTCTCATCACAAGTAAAAATTGTTTAAATATGTATAGTGATGAGTGTTAACCAGACTTACCATGGTGATCATTTCACAATATACACAAATATTGAATCACTATGATGCACACCTGACTAATATGGTATATGTCAATTTTACCCCAATCAAAATCATTGCAATATATTTATACATCAATAAGAAATAAGGTGTGGCCAGAACAATATAAATGTGGGAGACATTAGGCACTGAACAATGAAAGGAGATGAAAACTCGCAGGAGGCAGATCATTTATAAAATATAAATATTTAGAGAGTAGAGAAAGAAAAATAACCAATAAAAAGACAGATAATGCTTAGATAGTTCAACAACTCTCTTGGAAGAACTGATAGTTCCCAGGGGCAGGTGATGGAATCAAGCACAAAGGTAACCAGCCTCTGGGTGCTCCTCAGGGAGAAACCAGCTGGGCAGAGAGCACTAGATGACAGAGTTAGGAGGTGGCAGGGGAAATTGAGAGCTCACATGCCTGAGGCCATCTGTTTTCTCCAGGAAGTAGGAGGTAAAACCTTCTGCAGAGAACAGGGCTGGTGAAGTGGAATTGGGAGCTTGCCATGAAAATTGTAAAAAGATGGTAATAGCCACCATGGGAAACAGAACAGGGAGCTGATGAGACACAGAAGTAAAAGGATTGCTGAGCAGTGACAAGGGCCCAGCTGAAGATGAAGCTCATAAACTTATAATGAAGGAAATCAGCATGTATATGTGATTTCTCCAGCTGGGCTCAGCCTTCCAGCAAGAGCATCAAAAACAGTTAGTTGGGCTCATTCAAATGAGGGTTTTGAAGAAAACAGAGGGCTGCAGAGGACAAAGAGGTAAGAAAACAGATTATCTGAGATTATCTTTGCTATCATTTTCATGGTTCCAAGCTAAATAGGAAAAAAGTTAATCCTGCAGGAGACTGACAGGCTCAAAGAACAGGGAGGCCTTGAAACACTCACATCCATAAAGAGAAACAGGGACAGAAAGGACACGGGAAAAGGGACAGTGTTAAAGGGACAACAATTTGGTTTATAATTTTCATCTGCTGCCTGATCCATTCCACTTTTTTTATGTACCTTAAACTTCCATGCCAGAGAATTAATATCCTAAATTTACTAGATTTTCTCTATGTTAGTTAATCTCCAATTTATATTTTTGCTAGTTAAATTAAGTCTCTCTTATTGGTCACCTGAAATTAAATTTCATTCATTATCAGCTCCTCCTAGCCCCTTTGGTGTGAATGTGAGAGATAGGAAAAGGCAGCATATTGATTTTAACGAAGAGATGTATTAAAATCTCCTGTGGAAACATTTTAATAATAAAAATAAAGGTGAATATAAATGAGGAAGAGCATAGCTAAGAGAATTCTGAAGTATATATCTTTAAACAAAAGAAATACCATATCAAGCAAATGAAATGGCTAATGTCCCCTACCTTGATGGTGATTTAGACTCCCCCACCATACAGAGAAGATAAAAATGGACATGTAAAGTGAATCTCACTTAACAAGGTCAAATATTTTAAACAGATTTAACAAATTCTGGAATAGAGAGTGGAACAGGCAAATGATAGGGCTGTCAATCAAATTTCCAAACCAAAGGATGTCTTCCTTTGTCCTCAGCTCTCACATTTAAATTAATGATTAGCAAGACTGCTCAGGCTCTATAAACAGAACATGATGCTTCAGCAGGCCAGACACGAACGAGTCCATAGACAAAGCCAAGTGCCTTCCCTCTGAGCTTTATAAAACACCCCTCTAAGCCACGCTTTTTTTTTAGTTATAATCTTTATTACACCTACCTGCTTTCTTCTTTTGTCTTATGTGGTTTTTTTTAAAGCCACCTTATCTATAGATAGAATAGACAAGTCTCTTAGAGCAGTAAATGAAAATTGTTTCTAGAATCTGAGGAACAGTAGTTGCCATCTGTTTTTCTTTCTTTTTTTTTTAGCATAATTTAATTTAATTGAAGACATTGCCTCCTTTCTGTAAGGAATGTTGGCTTTTCCAAGATGTAGTGAATAGTGAAGAATTAAGTCTTTAGTTATTTACACTTGGTTATAGGTTATTTTTTAAAAATATATAAGCACGGATGCACTTTATTCTTAACAATTCGGATTTATGCATCTGGCAAAATAATACATCTACCATAAACTAACTATTTTTACAATGAAAATATCTATTTATGCCCTAGAAGACAGATCCTAAAAAATGTCTCACTTAACAATTTACTTTGGGATTTAAGTAGAAATTGAAAAAATAAATAATATGTTACTAATTATTTCTCCTGGCAAAGACATTAGATTTTATACCAATAAATTATTTACAGAAAAGTCTCAATCATCTACAAGTGAATAAATATCTATGGAAATTTATAAGACTATTTTTCCCCTCTGCCATGAAAAACACTTCTGGGCTACAGAATCTGGCTATCAATTTTTACTACAGGGATGTAAATTAATTACAAATTTATTGAATAATGGTAAAATTCAGAGTAAATGTCCATAATACTTTTCAAGATTAAATATACTTTTGAGAATTATGTAATCCTACCTCTTCAGCACCAGTTATTACAATGAAAATTACATGTTTATAAATATGAGCACATATCTACTTTATGGTTAACATGCAGTAACAAGGATTAAATAATTCTTTTTCCTATAAGCACACTGCCATCAAACTGCTACCATGGTTTCTCAAAATATCAAATTTTCTCTTTGAAGGAAAACAAGTGATGTTTACAAGTCTTACTCATCAATCAAAAATATGGTAAATTTGCTGCCTGTACTATTCAAAGGAGAGAAGAAGAACAGCAAAAGGTGGAAGAAGAATACGTGTCTTACTCTCTCCTATTGCATTGAACCATTGCCATATCAAACCTCTCAGCAACATAAAAGACAATGTCTGAAGCTCCATCATCCTTTTCTCAATAAGGTTGCAGTTAAGTGCAGTCTAACTTGTAATATTAATGGAAAATAAAGGGATATTTAATGCACTGATATTCCAGATGTGGGTCAGAGGGTAATCATTTCCACCAGTCAGGGGCTACATGGAAATGTGTGATTAAAGATGCATCATTTAGCATAATGGCTCATTAGAACTCTAAGAAGAGAATGTGCCACAGGCTCAGGAGTGATGTTTCCAGAAACAAAATAAAATTGTCATTCCGGATGCATTGATCAAGTCTTTTTTGTGTTACCCGGGACATCTGCTGCTTTGCGAAACCTTCCAGATGATTTTACCCACCTCTTTCCATACCATCAACCTCACAACCATAATATGTTTCCATCCAAATTCTGTGCTTCAAGATGTTTAGCTGCATCTGTGTAGCCATGTTGTAAATTTGAAAACTAATGTTTAAAACTTAATTCTTGTAAATCATCTTGGTTAACTGAAGCTCAGATTAAAAGATAGGAATGAAAAGGTTAACATGCCTCTTTGCCAGACTTACTTAGTGAGCATTAGTAAAGTTATTTTTTAAATCCCATATTCTCAGTGAAATATTCATATAATATGCCCAATCTGATGATTAAGCAATGATTAAAATCAGGCATCTTCATGGGTTACATACATATGTTAACCCTTTGCAATTTTCCACTGGTAGAACAGAGCAGCTTTAAGTCTAACTTCTTTGAACCTACTGAAAGTTCATGATAAAATCTGATTTATAAGACAATGTTATATATCTAGTTTGTTTTATAATTTTTGAGTTCTGTGAGATATTGATATTATCTGCATTTTACAGGTGAGTAAACTGAGCTCTGAGAGATTGAAAGTTAAATACTATCACTGATACAGCACAATAGCAAATTTAATTATTTCAAGGTATAGGTGTATTTATAACTGTAATGATGGAACATGATAATACAAGGTGTCTTAAAGTATCTTCATTAAATCAATGATCTTTAAATGTGCAAATAATTTGCAGAATTCAGAGAATTTACTTAATTTCCCTCCTAATCTTAATCACCGGCAACTGTATATTGGATATGTTTTCATCATGTACCTTAACATGGTCAAGATTCAGTCTCCTTTGTTCTAGGATATTTTTAAAGTTGTCCCCTAACCCTTGCCATTCATTCTGTAAATGTGTGCTATTAGTTCAAGGGCAATGAAATCAGAGTGTAGATGGAGTAGCTCAAACTTTTCATTTTTAAGATAAGAAAAGCTGCTGAAAGTGAATCAATACTCTTTTTTTAAATGAAATGGATATATTAAAAGGGGGGGACTTTCAATACACCATTTTCTTTTCCAATGCACATACAGGCTATTATTTATTATTTGAAAATGATTCCATGAATAGTGATTGTTCTACTAATGTTACTTGATTTGGCATTATTACTAGTAATTTTTTGAGCATTTGAACAAATTCAGGGGTTTATTTTCTTTGTTTGTTTGGCTTTTGGTTCTGTTAGTTTGTTACATTTGGTTTGTTTTTTGATGAGAGGTCTAACCTACCCACAGTAATTATACCTAATACTACTAGGTTGAAATAGAAAAACAAAATATAAATTGTATTCTACAGCTAAAATAGCAAACTAAACAAACCACAAAGAAAACCCCTTTTCTTTCTATACTCCTACTATCAAAGGTACAGGGGGCCTAGCTCTTCAGTCAACAACTGAGACTCCTTTAGGAGTGATTTTCATTATTGGCCTTACATTATCAGTACCCTTAAAGAGACTCTACCATGAAGGATGTGGCAACCACCATTCCCCGAAGTCCCTGACATGTTAGGTGTATACTAAGTCTCATCTATTTCTTTTCATCACCTTAAATTCTGTTTGGGAGTAAACAAGGCTTAAACACGTATGTACCTGTACATATGTACCAAGATAATACAGCTTCAGTATCAGATTCTGGTCCAAGGAAAGGCCCACTAGATAAAATGCTATAACAAACCTAGTTTCCTGCCCCACAGTGTTATTTACAGAAAGTTTTCTATCCCTGTCCTACTTGTGTATAGATCTTTCTCTCTGTCTCTCTCTCACACACACCAAAATTACAAAAATTCTAGACTTACTTTCAGTCTGTCTGTCCCTAAACTTCACCAAGCCAAGGGGACATTGAGAGGTAGGTTCACTACACCCACCTCTTCCATTTATCAAAGAAAGGTGATGAAATAACAATATGTGAACATCTGAGGTTTGGCTGAACATTCCTGGCAATTTAAGTCTTTAGTTATCTGTGTAGGATCTTGTTGCTATAGACCAGTGATTTTCACCCTTTCATCTCACGGCACACACAAACTAATCACTAAAATTTTGTTTTTTGTAAAAAAATATAAAAAATAAAATACATTTTATTTTTTGCTGATCTGACAAAAATTGGCATAAATTTGGTTCATTCATATGAGATAGCTATTGTTGTGTTGGCTGTTTTCCTTTTTTAATTTGACAACCTAAGGGGAAAAAGGTCTATGCCTCTGAGTAAATAGTCACACATTGCACATTCTAAAAATTCTTGTGGGTCCTGACTGGTGTGACTCAGTTGGTTGGGCATCATATTGCAAAGAGAAAGATTGCAGGCTCAATTTCCACTGTGGGCACACACCTGGGGTTGCAGGCCCAGTCTCTGGTTGGGGCACGTGTGAGAGGCTACTTGATCACTGTTTCTTTCACACATCAATGCTTCTTTTCTTCTTTCTCTTTCTCCCTCCCGTCCCCTCTTTCTAAAAATGAAATACATACATACATACATACATAATATTTAAAAATTCTTATTTTATACTAGTTGAAAATTGCTGCTATAGACCACTAATTAAAGGATATTCACCAAAAATAATATTTTAAATTTTTGTGAAAATAAAACAATGTTCTATATACATTATATATATGTTTTATAGAATATATTGTATATTCAGTTAAGGTGGACTAATTATGTATGTATATTGCATAAGTATAGATTATAGGTTTTACATTGGTTATATATTCATTATATATATGCATGTATGGCTACATATCTAATATAAGATAAATAAATCCACTGGATTATGTCCAGAACATTTTATAACAACAATTATTTCAACTTTGATAAAATGCCATCCTCTAGCTCTAAATGAAATTTTGGAAAAGCTTAGCTCACATAATGTGTATCATCTTAATTTTAAATATTTAATTTTCTAGGCACAGATTTTTTACAATAAGCCACTCTAGGTCTATCATTCATCAGTAGTAAGTGTCCATCTTTGATATAAATATCCTGTAAAAGATCACTTTGCAAAATTGGATTGGGACTGCTTATAAGCTGATTACATGTAGAGGACAAAGAAAACATGCCAAAGAAGAAAACATGTGGTTTTATATCCTGTCATTTAAAACTATACAATCAGCTATTTTCAGTTAATGAGCCCACCAAACTTGGTAAGTCTTCTTTGCTAAAGTTAGTTGTTGACTTTGTTATCTCTTTCATTGTCAGTTAGAATCACCTCTGGAGAAAGAAATATGAAAATAGAAATGTTTCTTGGCTTGGTGAGTGGTAGAGGGAGGGAGTGAGAAAAGACAATGAACTCCCTGCTGTTGATTTCTCCCTAAGTTCTCTTTTTGTTCTGAAATTGGTAATAGAAACATTGCTAATGAAACACTCTTCTGATGTTTGGAAAAATGTTCTGAAATGATTTGCTCATCTGGTTCCTAAGCACTGTTGTTAAATAACTCATAGATTGCAATTCTCCACCTATGAAGCTACAGAGGACTTCTCTGCTCACACAGAGAATCAGAATAAAAGCATACCTCATTTTATTATGCTTCTGAGAAATTGCATTTTTTTTTTTTTTTACAAATTGAAGGTTTGTGTAACCCTATGTCAAGCAAGTCTATTAGTGCCATTTTTCCAATACCATTTACTCACTGTAGGTCTCTGCATCATATTTCAGTAATTTTCAAAAGATTTCAAGCTTTCCATTATTATTATATTTGTCAAGGTGACCTGTGATCAGTGATCTTTGATGTTACCATTGTAAGTGTTTTGGGGTGCCATGAACTGTACCCATATAGGATAGCAAACTTAATATTGTATATCTTCTGACTGCTCCACTGACCAGCCATTCCCCCACCTCTCTCCCTCTCCTCAGGCCTCTCTATTCCCTGAGACACAAGGATATTGAAATTAGGCCAATTAATAACCATACAATATATCTAAGCATTCAAGTGAAAGCAAGAGTCATATGTCTCTCACTTAACTGAAAAGCTAAAAATGATTAAGCTTAATGAGGAAGGCATGGTGAAAGCCAAGATAGACCAAATGGTAGGCCTTGTGTGCCAAATGACCCAGTTGTGAATGAATGAGAAAGAAAAGTTCTTGAATGAAATTAAAAGTGCTTCACTGGTAAACACAAATGATAAGAAAGTAAAACAGCCTTATCACTGATTAGAAGTTTTAGTTGTCTGGATGGAAGATCAAAACAGCCACAGCATTCCCTTAAGTCAAAGATGGATTAAAAATTTTACTCAAGGACATTTATTTATTGAAATATATTTTCAGATAAATTCTCAAAAGTAGAATTGCTGGGTCATAAAATTTTGATTTTTAATTGTCTGAAGTAACTCCATACTGTTTTCCACAGTGGCTGAACCAATCTACATTCCCACCAACAGTGCAATTCGAAACACTAACTCAAAAAGACATAAGCACCCCTATGTTCACTGCAGCACTGTTTACAATCACCAAGATATGGAAGCATCCCAAGTGTCCATCAGTTGATGAGTGGATAAAACAACCATAGGACATTTACACAATGGAATACTACTCAGCCATAAAAAAGAAGAAAGTTTTACCCTTTGCAACAGCATGGATGGACCTGGAATATATTATGCTAAGTGAAATAAGCTGGTCAGAGAAAAACAAAACCATATGATTTCACTCATATGTGGAATCTAAGGGGAAAACTGAACTAACAAGTGAAATAGAGATAGACTCATAGATAGAGAGTAGGCTCACAGCTCTGGGGTGGGGGCATTAGGGGACAGAAGAATCAAGCCAAAAGGAAGAAGGACTCATGGACATGGACAACAGTATGGTGACTGCAGCAGGGAAGGGGTTATAATGGGAATAATTGGTAATGGAAAAAATAATAAAATATTTTAAAAATCAATATATTTTCTGTTACTATGCCTGAGACCTAAGATGATTCCATTCTGTACAAGAAGAAATAGAGGTTCAAAATGTCCTATAAAACATACTACGAAATTCTTAATGGTAGACTTTTCAAATCTTTCTCTGACAATCTGTTAATTTTTAAGCAAAATTTCTGCTTTGGATCTATTTCTGAATCATTAAAGGGCTATCAGCTTCCTTTCAATAACAATCCTCATTTTCTGTGGGAGTTTTAATTAAAGGGAAATGAAACAATTCCCAGTAAGTATTTGGGCATCTTAACTGAGAATCTTAAGAAAACTTTTTGGTGTTCTACAATTTTCCATTTAAAAAGACATCTGATAACCCCCCTGTTTTCTCCCTCTCCCATCTGTCCTACTTTATAAGAACTTTTGGTTTTGTTTTATTTTCTATTTCATTTTGAAAGTCTTTCATGAATGCAATGACCTCCTAAATAGGGGTTCCTACTCTTTGGATGGTATACAAACCATCTAATAGAATGCAAATATAAGCATATATTGTAATATAGAAAAAAATTAAACCTCACTCTACTTACTACTGTATAGACATTAACATTGGTCCCTCTCATGCACACTTTGTCCTCCTGGCACAGGGTCACATGGTATCAAAGGTTAAAGATGTAACTTCAAAAGGCAGTAGGGCCCTAGCTGAGTCGCTGAGTTGGTTGGAGCATCAAAAGATTTATGTTTCTCTCCCACAAAGATGTTTTTCTTTCTGCCTTGCCTTGCCTTGCCTTGCCTTCCTTTCTCTTTCTCTCTGCCCCCTCTTTCCTTTCTCTTAAAATCAACAAACATATCTTTGGGTGAGGATTAAAAAAGGGAGAGAGTAGGAATTTCACAGTCTAGGGAGGGTTGACAGAGGCACCCTGAACTTTTTCTTGTGAAAACATTATAGTTTAGTGTGCCTGCTTTTATGAGATTTACAGCAATTATCTTAATAGTAGAATCTTTACTATACCACATGTATTAATATTTCTGCCTCAACAAGTCACCACAAACTTAGCTGCTTAACAACACAAATTTATTATCATATAGTCCCATAGATCAGAAGGCCTACATGTGTCTCAGAAGGCTAACATCAAGATGCTGGAAATCTGAGTGCCTTTCTGAAGGTGTTAAAGAAGAATCTGTTTCCTTGCTCATTTGGGTTTGTGGGCAGATTTCAATTCCTCATGGTTGTATGACTGAAGTCCCCATTTTCTTGCTGCTTGTCAGCTGAGAGCCAGCCATCTTCTAAAAGCCACGTCATTCCTTGGCCTGTGACCCTTTTCCTTCATCCTCAAAGCCAGGACTATACGGCAAATCTCTCTTATATTTCAAATCTCTTATCTCTCCTCTCCCACTGCATTTTTCTGACCCACTCTTAAGCTTTTCTTTCCCAGTTTTAAGGACTCATATGATTAATTTGGTCTCACCTGTATATTATAGGATAATCTCCCCAATTTTAAGATCCTTAACCTTAGTCACATCTGCAAAGTCCCTTTTGCCATGTAATATAACATATTCAAGGATTTGGGAGTTTAGGGTCTAGGCACTATAACCTTTGGGGAAACCATTATTCTGCCTACTAAATAAAGGGGTTCACCTCACACTTGCACCATAATACATATGTACGTACGTACATACATACATACATACATAGCTTTACCTTTATAACTATCTTCAAAATAAAAGATTTGGCCCATTGTTCTATATGTTAAAATATTCTACCTTTCAAATTGCAAGAACAACTGATTGACATTAGAAAAGATTAAAATGTACTAGGTAAATTTGTGTAAAAGACTTGGTATGTGTGATAAATGAGGTTTAAATGCTAATAAATGATTTAATAAGTACCCCAACTCTGCACTTCTGCCATTTGAATCAACTAAGCATTTAGAGTAAACTTAAAACCAGTTGTCAAAATGAAGTGAACCTTTAAAACTTATGTCTACACAAATACCTATACACAGATGTTTAAACCAGCTTTAGTCATAATTGCTAAAAACCTGGAGGCAACCAAGACATCGTAAAATAGGTGAATGGATAAGTGAACTATGGCACACCCAGACAATGGAATAGTAGTCAATTCTAAAAGGAAATAAGCTATCAACCCATAAAAAGACACGGAGGAACTTTAAGTTCATATTACTAAGTGTGAGAAACCAATCTGAAAAGGTTACATACTTTATAATTCCGTTTAATTGACTTTCTGAAAAAGGTAAAACTTGGGAAGAGTAAAAAGATCATGGTTTCAAGAGGCAGGGAGTGGTGGGGGAACACAGAGGATTTTTAGAACAGTGGAAATACTCTGTATGATAGCATAAAAATGAAAACATGTCATTTTTTTTTGTTGTTCAAACCCATATGATATACAACACCAGAAGTGAATCCCAATGTAAACTATGGGCTTTGGTGATTACATTGTGTCAATGCAGGTTCATCAATTGCAGTAAACTGTGGTGGGGATGTTAGTAAGGTGGGAAGCCATGCATAGAACATCTCTGTACCTGCCTCTAGATTCGCTATGAATCTAAAACTGCTAAAAAAAAAATAAGTCTTCATCTCATCCTTTAAAAGTGTTTGTAAATGAAATTTACTAACATAACAGTAATTTATATAACAAATACAAATATTGAGATAATTTTCTTTTATAAATATAAATATATATATTTGTAATGCATGTTCTAAACTTTTACTTATAAGTGTAAGCCATAAAATTGAAAATCATTATACTAATAATTTCATACTAAATACATTTAATTGCTACACTAGTTACAACTATCTAAAAGAAATGCTAATCAACCTAGTAACAGCTAAATTAGATATTGATTTGTCATCATTTCAATTGGCCACTCAAAATTCTCATTCTTTTATGACAATTTTATGACCAAAGGTCACAGAATCTGCTTGGAAACATTCAGCAGATATTTTTAAAATACCACTTTCCTGATAGGTAACAATGTTAAACATTGAACTTTAAAAGTCACAGGAACATTTGTGACATCATTTATACTTGTAGGGGACTTTATTTGCTAGTTATCTTAGCACATATTCCTTAATTTCTTGTGAAAACATTCAAATGAAATTTTCTAAATTTCACTAATAATAGCTAGTAGACCTCTGGATCCCTGAGGGTTTTTTATGGCTATTGTGTGATGAATACTTTTGAAACCAGAAAAAGTGGTTACAAGTAGTTTTACATATTGTTAGCAAATAGGTAACAAACTACAAATATTGCTCACAGTTTTATTTTTCATCAATTGCATGTATTTTTCCCTCCCAGTCATGCAATTTATTTATGGGTTTTTTGTTTGTGTGTGTGTGCCTTCATGTGTGACTAATTCACACAGTGTGTTCCATTTAAAACTATAAATTAAATCTATTCCACTTACCAAACTATTCCCTGAGCCCCAGAGCCTATAGGTTTTAGATTCTGGTAGCGCTTGAGAACTGTGAAGGTTGAGTCTCCTACTTCCACACTGTAGAATTGGTTGTCAACTTTGCTTTTGCTCATGTTGTAATGTTTGGCAATATATGACACATCCACTTGTTTGTCAAATCCCTGTGAAAAAGAACAACAATAACATGAAACAAGTGAATGACCAAAATGATTAGCTGCAGAGAAACCTGTTCTTTTAATGATTACTAATACTTAGTCATCTATCACATAGAAAAATGATGTATACATCCATGTAAGATTACTTGGCATAATTACAATTTTTTCAATATTAAAACTATTTATAATAAAATAATCCTATATTAAATCTGCATAACCTTTCCTGAAATGTTTCATTAAAAACTGTTTCATTATTGTGGAACCAACATCTACTGAACATATACTGGTTCCAGGGACTATGTATATGGTCCCTGGGACTACTTCAGAGGCAAACCCTGATCAGCCATTATGATAGCCATATGAGGAAGAATAACAGAATGCATCTATGAGGTCCATCTGGAAAAAGCCCAGACACTGCTAATATAATGAGAACAGTTTGCGTAACATCGTTGTAACTTGGCAGCCGAGGAGAGTGGACTGGAATGTGCATGCGTGAACAATGACAACTTCACTGTACTAGTCAGTGGAGGCAGTAGATGCCATTGAATAAGGATGTATACTGTGTGACTATTGTATTCAAAATGACTGAGTAAGCAAAGCGATGAATCTGCATCAAATTTTGCATTAAGCTTGAACATTCCTCTGTGGAAATTATTTCAATGATTCAGAAGGCCACAGCTATGGGCAACTGGTGATTGGCAGCTTCATCACAACACATTCATCATGTCTCATGCAGAGTTTTTGGCAAAACATCAAGTCACCCAGGTGACTCAGGCCCCATTATTCCCAGATTTGGTGCCCTGTGACTTCTGGCTTTTCCTAAAACTAAAATTGCCTTTGAAAGGGAAGAGATTTCAAACAGTCAACGAAATTCAGGAAAATACGATGGAGCAGTTGATGGTGATTGGGAGAACTGTGTGAGGTCCCAAGGTGCCTGAGGGGGACTGAGGCATCATTGTCCTGTGTACAATGTTTCTTGTGTCTTGTATCTTCTTCATAAATGTCTCTATTTTTCATAGTACTTGGATGGATACTTTCTGGACAGACTTCTTACATTACTTTCTCAGGAAGAACTGTGGTACAAAATAATGTGTAGCTTTTGATTAAATAGTATTGACTTCATTTATTCTCAATAATATCAAAGATGTTATTATCCTGCATTAAATACTGAACAATTTTAGTCCAAATTAAGATGATTCTAAAATATTAAACAACTCTTTATAAGCTTAGATATTAAATCTCAATTGTTGTACCTTTTATTTATCTTTAAGATAAGCTCATCTATCAATTATATTTACCAATTGAAGAATCTGTCTGTGAAATTTTATGTCATGATTTATGGATGTATATAATGCAAATATCCATTAACCATGATTTTTGTTTACCCAGAAATGACCTCATATTTCACTCTATGATATTAAATACTATAGATTCTATAGCTAGAAGGGATCTTACAGAATATTGTCTAACTTGAGGCACATATGCCTACCCCGTGGTTATCCCCCCTCCTTCTTAGTGATTTTGTTCAGGTTTTGAGCACTCACATATTCTGTGGGTTCCTCCCCAATCCCAGCAATTGAAAATTGAAAGATCTATACCATTAGAGGAGGCATAACCCTTAGGAGGCATTTTGGGAGATTCATGCATGTTTTTATGTGCCACATGATAAGGGATGTGGCTTAAATTTAGTTGGCTTATCGAATGATACTGCTTTTTCTGCAGTGAGTGGGACATTTACCTCATCTGGAAACATGTTACAAATGCAAATGTTCACTCCAACTTCACTCGGATTGAACCAGTAACTCTGTGGGGCAGGGACTAACAATCTGCTTTAATAAACCCTCTGAGTACGCTGATGCATGGTGAGAGCCACTCACTGGAGGGGTTTACACCTCAAGATTGTAAAACAGATCATATAGCTCAGCGTGAGATATTTAAAAAGTAAAACACTTATTAAGCAACAGCAACAGTATTTCTGCATCTGCCACAGGGAGCATACTTTGTGTCTCTACAGACTGCTAGATTCTGTTGCTCAAGCATGGCACACACAAACTGGAAACCAATGTCCTAGTTAGGACAAGGATTACCCAGCACCTACCTCAGTGCTCTCATAAGATAAATCATTGCATCATAGCAATTGTTCACACTCCTGAGAAGTACCCTTGATTTTTTTGCAGTGCATATCTACAACAGGACTATTTATATAATGGGGAAACTATATATTGACTTGGTTGTAGTTTGGTAAAATGATTAAGCAATCACAGATTTTATACCAGGAGCAAAACTTTTAGCAACAGGAGAATTCCCAGTCAAAAAGACACAAATAAAAACTTTTCAAATGAAATGCCTAATGCTCTGACATATTTTCTAATTACTCAGTAATTTTTTTATTTTCATTCCAGAGCACATTTCTCACAATAAGATTGAAAATCATTACAATATTTGTGAATTCATACACAGTTTTCTTTCAAGTATCCTCTTTATATTTAATTTTGAATTAAACTTTAAACAAAATCTAAAAGTTAGAAAATACATTCTTGGAAGTACCTCAAATAATTGGGAAAAGGCTATTTTAATTATCCCTGTGTAAGGCACAAGGATAACAGGATTAGAAATTTTCTTGGATGGCAAATATGTTGTTAAAGAATTTCCCCCAGACCTCATTTGCATCCTAAACCTACAAACCCAAATTGAGTTTCTAAAAGCTCAGAACATATTTAATGTAGTATATTTTATCCTCAATTTCCATGCGCTCTTCCTTGTCATGACTATAAAATTCAAACTTTTCTCTAAGTGCCTATGAAAATGTACCATTAAGCATGCTATGGAAAAAATATTATCAATGCTAAAAAATGTCTCCATTTCTATGTTTTAGAATATCCTTAGCTCAAGTCACATAACTTATAATCTGAGCCCAAGGAGAGAAGAAACAAAGAGTGTTGACGATTAGAACCCAAAAAAGGGAAAACAAAAAATTCATATTGAGAAGGCCAATAGTTTAAGACAGAGAATCTGAAGTTTTAACATGAATCAGAACTACCTGAGGAGCTTGTGAAACAGACTACTGAGTTCCATTGCAAAGTTTCTGATACAACAGAACAGTGGTAGGGCTAAGAATTTGTATTTCTAAGAAGCTCCACAGTTGCAGAATGACAATTTTATTTTATTTTAATTTTATTTTTCAGTTACAGTTTACATTCAATGTTATTCTGTATTAGTTTTAGGTATACAGCATAGTGGTTAGATAATCACATACTTTACAAAGTGATACCCCCAATATTTCCAGCACCCTCCTGGCACCATACAGAGTTATTACAACATAATTTACAATATTTCCTATGCTGTACTTTACATCCCCATGACTATTTTTTAACTACCAATTTGTACTTGTTAACCCATTCACCTTTTCACCCAGTCTCCCAACCCCTGGGCACCTATCAATCTCAGAACCACTACAACACTGGCTGGTGTGGTTCAATGGATTGAGTGCTGGCCTATGAACCAAAGGTCACCAGTTTGATTCCTGGTCAGGGCACATGCCTGGGTCTCGGGCCAGGTCCCCAGTTGGGGGCCCGCAAGAAGTAGTCATTCGATGTTTCTCTCACACATCTCTTCCTCTCTTTCTCTCTCCCTTCCCTTCTCTCTAAAAATAAATAAATAAAACCTTTAAAAATAGGGGAAATAAGAGATGTCACCATTAAAGGGGGCTATTTGGAGAGGCAAAAACTGGAAGCAATGCAGGTCAAAACAAGTAAACTAAGGATGTAGACATTAAAAACATTATTAGGATGACTCTCCTTGGTATCAGTGACTGTTTAAGCAGGCCCAGCTGTCATATTCCCAGGGATACACTCTCCTATCTCAGGGTGCAATACAGTGCCTGACTGGGGTTCTCTCAATTAGCTCAGGAAAATAAGCATTCCCTCATCTCTCTATGCTAAATTCATGCTAAAACATTTGGGAAGAATGTCTGAAATTCACAGTTATTCATAAATGCTCATCAAAATGGAAAGTCTCTTTTCAGAGAAGAAATTAATATGTAGATTAAGAGTGAATTAAAAAAAGGAGTAATATATTTAAAAAATGTAAATCACTACAGTGGTAACTTTTGAAGATCAATACGGTACAAAATAACAATAGATTTAGAATAGTCTATTCTATTGATCAAAACATTTTTTAAAATAACTAATTCCTCTATGGAATACTAACCTTGTATTTGAAATGACTCAACAATCATTTTTGTGTGGATATAATAGAATTTTCTTTGTAAAAATTCAAAGCAAACTCATTTCCTCTCCATCTCCCATCTGCTAAAAAATTTTAAAGCTGAATTAAAAGAAGACTTTCTTGCCACTGCCATTTGGTAGGCAGAGAGGCAGTCTGAATATAATCTGTTCTGCGAAAAAATTGCATTCCATGTAGACCTGTACGAGAGGGCCTTGTGCAATGAGTCCCCTTCATCAGCTCAGTTACTAGCTTTAGCTATGAAGCTTTGCAAAGAAAAATGTCCCAAATTACTGACCTTACCCTGCAGGTGTCCAAAGCTTTGATTGAATTTTTCTCAAATTTAATAACCTGTATTCCAGAAGCACTCCCTCCCAATTTTCATTTATGCACGACTGTCCTATGTTACTGCTAATTAATTTCTGAGGAGAGGAGAAAACATTGAGGTTTAACAATTTTTAGAGGTTAAGCGTCCTTGGCCTCTTTTGAATGATATAGCTGGAAAAAGGCACCATGCCTAGATTAGTTCTACACTCAGCAGCAACAAAACCTTGAACTAGTCATTTTATCCTTTCATTTACTTATTATTAATGAGTATATTTTGTGTATATCCAAAAAAGGATCTGTGCAGTTCACCATGAAATATAGAGGAACATTAAAACCATTAAATCCAGTTTCAAGAACAAATGTCAAATAAATCACAGGCTGGGAGATGACCATTTTACCAGAAGACTTAACCTATGAATATCTACTGCCTGGAGCACAAAACTTAGTGCTGTGCTTCTGGAAGCCAAAGGAAAAAATAATCTCAACACAACAAAACCATAATGAGTGGCAAGTTTTGATTCATGAATCTCATATATTTATTTATCGTACAAGTTCATAGGAAAAGTAAAATTTCTCTAGCACTTAATTTCAGGAAAAATGTATTCAATAGTTCTTTCTATAATACCTAGAATCAAACAACAGGCATTAGATACAATATTTTTTAATCAAAGACATGAAAATAAAGGTGAACCAGTATTAATTGCTTACTCACTAAGGGTAAACTTTGTGTTCTGTTGTATACTATATTTAACACTAATGACAGCTAAGAAAAGTGGCATGCGGAGTTATTAATTGGCTCAAAGTCTTAGAATTATTAATTAGTGGTATGAATTAAAATGAACTGAAGTTCATCCAACTCCAAAACATGTTCTCTTTTCTTTTTTTTTAACTAAACCACTAACTAGTTTAGCCAAAATAATTTAGAACAATGAGGTTGATTTCTTATGACAAGGTGAGCTATAGGAATAGAGCTTAGAAAATCAAAAGAAATGAATAAATACCATGTCCTCCTTTTATGTATCTCTTGTCTCAGTCTAGAGTTTGAATTTAGCTGAACATTAAACAACTCAGAGTTGAAGCAGACAATCTGGTGTTGGGGATGAAGAGCTGGGTTTTCAGAACTGCATTGAAATTTAAAAGGCCTAATTTCATTTATTTGTCAAACATTTACTGAACACTTACTGTATGCCAGGCATTATTAGAGGTGTTATGATATTACATTGATCTGTTTCAATAGGACAGCTAAAAGGAATTAGCTACAAAATGCATCTCCAGAAATTTAACTGGTCAGTCTGTATTCTTTTAATTTTGTCTTTTGGATACTGAAAAGTCTCTGCCTAAAGTGATGATTCTGCTTTTGGCACAAATGATATTAAGCTAGTCATTCTCAAAGTTATGCCTAGCTTATTGAGGTCCTTCATGATGCCACTCCAAGATTGTTACATAAAGTTCCCAGGAAGAATGACTGCTGTTCTCTTTGTTATGTGTTCAAAAGCATGTGTTTAACCTGTTTTAAATCTGAATCACATTGTTTACATATTAGTTTTTAAAGGGGGAGATTTGAGACAACAATACTTAACAACATTTAGAATTAAGCTTTCCTCTGTCAAGAGCATATTTTCTCTAATGTTTCTTTAAGTGTTACTTCCTAAGGAGGATTAGAGCCTGGCATGTATATAACTGTTGTATTGGATGGGCCCAAAGACAGCTATTCTATGGAATCAATGACTTATAACAAATCAATAACACAGTAAAAACTTTAAGACTTAAATTATGTTTAATCATTATTGTCAATTAAGTTGAAAAGCACATAAATCAATAGTAGAGCAGGCATGGCTCTGCCTGCCAGGACTTTATATATGAAGGAAGGAAACTAGTACTGCTTGAAGATCTGCTACGCATGGGGCTGATGGAAGCATAGGACCAGACACTGTGCCAGGAGGTGCATAAATCATTTTATGTAAGAATTAGTATTCTCAGTTGCAATTGAGAAATCCTAGACTGACAGTTTTAGCAAAGGGTAAAGACCCAGCTTTATCCAAGAATTCTGATTGAGAAATCTTGGGCATGTTATTTTACAATCTTAGCCTTAGTGTCCCTATTTATGGAATAAGGGTAATCTGCTTCCTTTCATCAGTGAGAGTGTTACATGAGATAATCCATGTTAAATTCTTAGCATTAGATAAGTTTATAGAAAACTCTCAACAAATCTTATTACTATAACTGTAATTATCATTATTATTGAGAATTAGATAACATTGAAAGACACATAGCTAATTAGCAGTTTTAGAATGTTTTAACCGAATTTGGCCTAAGTCATATTGCCATCCCACAGCATTATGATACTGTTATAAAATCAGCATGTAACCCATGGGGTTTGGAATGGTCAGGTAATAGAATATTTCATTTCTGTTTCTTCATCTATGGTAGAGGCAATAGTCTAGGGATATCTGTGTGCTTCAGTACATTTTCCAGCCTCCCCTGCAGTTCTATTGGGGCTATGTAACTATTGCTGGCAAGTGGACAACAGCAGAAGTGGCTGGACTCACCAACATGCCCCCACAATCCATCACTTTTCACACACTGGTATCTTAGCTAGAACATCACAACCTGGCAAAAGCCTGAATTCCTGAGTCACATGATGGCAGAAGCTGAAACTCCTGACTCCTCAGATAAACGAGAGCACTTGGTAACCTGTACTAAACTTTGTATAACAGGAAATAAAATTTTGCTTGGATAAGTCACTGAGATTTGAGGCCTATTGCTGTGGTATGTTCTTCATTCAACAAATATTTACTTTGGTTTTCAAATGTACCAAGCAATGTTCTATGCACTAATAATATAAAGCTTCTGCCTCCATGGAGCTTAATATTAAATTTTCTCTTAGATCATCAAAGTTGGAATGCTGGCTTCATTATCACAATGACCTAAACTACTATCATAATGATTTAAGCTAAACACACTAAATTCATCTTTTGAGCTACATATTCCTAATTTTTCTACAATGAAAAAGAAGTACAAAATAGCAATAATAAATGACATTATGTAATCAAGGCAGGTCAAAATTTCCAGACAAATAAGTAAGAATTAAAAAAAAAAAAACTTCCAGCCAAGATGAAGGCATGGGTGGACACACTGTGCCTCCTCTCACAACCAAAATTAAGGACAACAAATAATTAGAAACAAGAAAAAAATCAGAACTGACAGAAAATTGAACTGTACAGAAGTCCAACAACTATTCATCCAAACCGGTAAGAGGTGCGGAGTTGAGGCAGGAAAAAGTGGAGGTGCAGACCCGGGAATGCAGGCAGCAGCGGCTGGCAGTTCCCAGGCATGCAGGTGGCGGATAATAAACCCCGGGCCCACAGGCGGCAGCTGACAGACCCCGAGCATGGGATGGCAACTGTGCAGACCCAGTGAGGTCGCACAGGATGGCTGGCTGACCAGCCACAACCAGACCAAAAACAAAACAAAAACCCAAAAACCACCAAAAATGGCTCAAACCTGAGAACAAATCAAATCCTCACAGCCAATTCCTCTAAGAAACAAAGAGATAGCCAACCAATCAGATGCACAGTTCAAAGCCCTGGTGATCAGGATGTTCACAGAATTGGCTGATTCTGCTCACAAATTAGAAGAAAAAATGCAGGCTACAGTACGTGAAATGAAGGAAAATGCATGGGGAACCAACAGAGATGGTAGGAGAACTAGGACTCAAATCAATGGAGTGGACCAGAAGGAAGAAACAAACAACCAAACAGAAAACAAGGAAGAAACAAGAATTCAAAAAAATTAGGAGAGGCTTAGGAACCTCCAGGACATCTTTAAACGTCCCAACATCCAAATTATAGGGGTACCAGAGGGGAAGAAGAAGAGGAACAAGTGGAAAACTTATTTGAACAAATCAAAAAGGAGAACTTCCCCAATCTGGCAAAGGATATAGACTACCAGGAAGTCCAGGAAGCTCAGAGAGTCCCAAAGAAGATGGACCCAAGGAGGAACATGCCAAGGTGCATCATAACTACATTAGCCAAGATTAAAATGAAGGAGAGAATTCTAGAAGCAGCAAGGGATAAAGGGACAGTCACCTACAAAGGAGTCCCCCTCAGACTGTCAGTTGATTTCTCGAAAGAGACCTTCCAGACAAGAAGGGGCTGGAAAAAAGTATTTGAAGTCATGAAACGCAAGGACCTACATCCAAAATTGCTCTATGCAGCAAAGCTGTCATTTAGAATGGAAGGGAAGATAAAGTGCTTCTTAGATAAGGTCAAGTTCAAGCAGTTCATCATCACCAAGCCCTTATTATAGGAAATGTTAAAGGGACTTATCTAAGAAAAAGAAGATCAAAAATAGGACAGTAAAAAGACAGCAAACTCACAGATATTAACAACCACACCTAAAACAAAAGCAAACAACAAGAACAGGAACAGAATCGCAGAAATGGAGATCACATGGAGGGTAAGCAACAGGGGAGTGGTAGCAGGAGAGAGGGGGAAAAGGTACAGAGAATAAGTAGTATAGACGGTGGGTAGAAAATAGACAGGGGGAGGGCAAGAATAGTGTGGGAAATATAGAAGCTAAAGAACTTATGACACATGAACTAAAGGGGGGAAATGTGGGTGGGAGGTGGTGTGCAGTGTGGAGGGGAATGATGGGGGAGAAATGTGACAACTGTAATATCATAATCAATAAAATATATTAAAAATAAAAAATAAACAATAATTAAAAAAATAAACTTTACAGGGTGGGTGTAAGACATTTTGTTTTATCATAAGGATAGTAAAAAGTCACTTAAGAATCAAAAGGTTTAAAGTTAGTTGTCTGGATTTCACTGACTTACCTCTAAAATATATCTTTGGATTTTTAGAAGAAAATATTAGAGTTCACCAAATGCTACCTTTAAGAATATGAAACACACCCTATTTTCACTTACACGATAAAGAATAATATTCTTAAATATAATTATATTATTATCATTCTTTCATTGTACAATTATAAAAAGATCTAATTAATTAGTTTTAAACTTCAGTAGTTCCACATTCTCCAAAGTCTTGGTTTTCATATTTTTGAATACATACTTTTCTAACTGCCTTGACCTTTTTTGGTATAAGTTGGAGATATATAGAGTATATAACCAAATAAGTATTCATCTTTTTTTTTCAAATTCCAAATATTTTATTTTCTTATTCATACAGTAGGAAGTTTTCTAAAGATTCCCACAACATGATGTTTCATGCAGAAGAAAAACTATAAACATTAAAAATATGGAACGCTTCATGAATTTGCGTGTCATCCTTGCGCAGGGGCCATGCTAATCTTCTCTGTATCATTCCAATTTTAGTATATGTGCTGCCGAAGCGAGCACCAAATAAGTATTCATCTTTAGAGAAGATGAACAAAAGAAGTGTTGAATGACAGACACAGTCTAGACTAGGACTGATTTTGGAATCCAGAACCAAAATGGACATTATTCCTTTTCATTTACTGAAAAATTCATCTGCACAGATAATTCCACAGAAAAGCAAAATGTTCACGTGATATATTTTTCAAAGCCTCGCATCAGAAGAATACTAAAATTAAAATACTGCATTTAAAGAATTAGTTGATTACTAAAGAATACTATATAGATCAAGATGAAATATACAAGTTGATGTTTTTCTTATAGAGTATAATTAACCATACACTGAAAATCACAGATATTCTGGGATATTTTACAGCACAACTATTTTGAAAGATGTAAGCAATAATTTCATTTAATCTTATTAATACCTCAGCCATGACCAATCTTGTAATATTTATAAGCTACATTAATATTTGGGTTAAGACCATTCAACAACAAGTCAAGTCCAACCTTTTGTGCTTCAAGCAAACCAAACACATACCATTAATCAATACAGAAAAGCTCACCATTACAAAACCTAATTTTGGGACCTTTACATTATTTGTTACCTAATCTTTAGTAACATAGCTGATTCTATTCATTAATTGAATCACTTAATACATTTTTAGAAAAATACCTACCCAAGAAATAAGACATAAATCTGACACTAAATTTACTCTTGAAATTTTGAAATTTGCTATAGCACTCCTCACATGTAGGCATATGGAAAAAAATTATTGTTAAGCAACATGAAACATGTATTCATAAAAGTAGGTAGATTTGTTATTATCCTGATAGTATATATATATGTAAATGATTCATTTCATGATTCATAATGTGCTATGTTTCTACAATAGTTTGCTGTGTCTTTAGTAATTCACCCACAGACAGTCCATGCAATAAAAAATATATATTGGGATTTTAGAAAATGAATACAAAATTAAATGAAATATATCAAAGTGGGTATAGAAGAAAGTCAGAGCTGAGCTCCCTTACATAATACACAAGACAGGAAACTCCTTAGAAAGACAGCTAAAAAATTCTCTTCCCTGTTACATGAAAAACTAAACTAGTAAAGAAAGTTTTATCAGTTTATATTTCAAAACCATATATGACCATTCATTTAAAAAACACTAAGACCCTAAATATACCCATGGTCAATCTACTGATTCCCTTAAACCACATTTATATGAAGTCAGCTTCTAAATTTAGTGTTTGGGGATGGCAGACAACCTCTCCAAAAATCTAAAATGTAAAAACAAGTCCCTGGCCAGGTAGCTCAGTCAGTTAGAGCATCATCCCAATATGCTAAGGTTGCGGGTTCTATCTCTGGTCAGGGCACATACATGAATCAGCCAATGAATGCATAAATAAGTGGAACAACAAACAGATGTTTCCCCTCCCCTCCCCTCCACTCTCTTCTCCTCTCCCTCCTCTCCTCTCTCCCTCTCTCTCTCTCACCAATAAATAAAAAGTTTGTTATGGTGGAAAAAAAGAAAGGCAGGGAAGTTGAGTTGGCAGTGTAGGATAAGAAGAGACAATTTTAAATAAGATAGTCAGGAAAATCTCCCTTAAAAATGACATTTGAGCAAAGCCCTGAAGTGGGTGAAGGAGTGGGCCAAGTGAATAATAAAGGAAGAACATTTCAGAGAGGTGTCTCTAGTGGCTACATGGTAAAGGCTTGTCTACTTATCATAAGAATTTGAGTTTTTACCACAAGTGAAATGGGAAAACATTGAAAGATTTTTCTGTTTTGTTAAGATTTTATTTATTTATCTTTAGAGGGGAAGGGAAGGAGAAAGGGAGAGAAATATCAATGTATGGTTGCCTCTCGTACATTCCCTGCTGGGAACTGGCCTGCAATCCAGACATGTACTCTGACTGGAAATCAAACCACAATCCTTTGGTTCTCAGGCCAGCACTCAATCCACTGAGCTACACCAGCCAGGGCAAAGTTTTGTTTTGTTTTTAGCCAAAGCATGACATGATCTCACCTGTATTTTCCAAATATCACTCTTACTGTTTTCAGTGCTGTTTGGGGGTGAGTTAAATTGGAAGCTCTTGCAAAATCCAGACAATAAGTAATGGTCTCTTAGATCAGACTGGTGATGGAGAGAATGGCAAGAAGTGGTGAGACCCCAGATATATTTTGAATGTAGAGCTAACAGAATTTGCTGACAGATTGGATGTGAAGTGTTGCTCAAAAATGACTCCAAAGATTTTGTTCTAAGCAACTGGAAAGATGGATTTAGCATTTACTCAATTAGAGCAGAGGAATTTTGGAGGAAAGATCAAGGACTTGGTTTGGAATGTGCGTAGTTTGTTATGCCCCTTAGACGTCTAAGCAGAGATGAGACGTAGAACAGGCAGTTGGGTCTACAAGTCTGGTTTTGTGGAAAGACTCAGGTAGAACATGTAACTGTAGGAGCATTCAAGATATTGATAATAACTAAAACACTGGAACTCAATGGGAGCTCCAGAAGAGTAAATGTAAATTTATTTAAAATGTAGTTATTTATTTAACAAACATTTTCCAGCACCAGTCTCAGTGCTCTGCAAGTATCAACTAATTTAATTTTCACAACTGTGGAAGATTGGTCACATTATTTTCCCCTTTTCCCACGTAAGGAAACAAGCACTGGAGGCTAATTTGCTCAAGGTTACAAATAAATGGCTAATAAGTGGTAGATCTACAATTTCTAGCCAAGATGTCTTGTTCATGTACAGAGCTCTTATAAGAGAAGTTATCTGCAGGCCTTAGGCTTCAGTCACCACATCTGGAGGTCTGGAAGATGAGGCAGGTCAGTAAATCTTACTCATAGCAAGTAACACATTTTACTTTTTCATAGCAATTCTATGCTCAGGGAGAGTAAATGCACCAATATTGTGTTTCCCTTTATACTTTTGTATATTTTTGATAATAATCAAATATTAATAGAATCAGAAAAGATTGTATTAAAATAATAGAAGCTGCAAAGTAATTTTTAAACCTTGTTTCAGTGGACACGTGTCATTCTCTACTTGCAGCACAATTAAATGAGAAAACACAGTGGAAATTATTAGAGAGAGACTGATGTGAAGTTCTCTGCTTGAGGTGTAAACAGAATTACCATAAAATTTATTTTCCGAGAACCATTCCTGAAAATAAAAGGGAGCACTATTAATTGCACATTGACAAAAGGCTTAGGTTAGGACTTCCCTAAACATACCTAAATGTACCCTAAACATATGTAATAAGCATAGATACCTCGGGCAGCCTCTTTCTTAAGAACAGAGTTCATATGAATACAAGAGAACAAACTCTTACCTGATCCATTCACACTATCAATCATTAATAGTTGACACCTTCTTACTGATCATTATAGGTGAAATTTATTTATTAAATTTATTATGTATTTGTCATTATTGTTGTTTAGATTTTATTACTGATCTGCATGTTATTGCATATGAGTACTGGAGCTCCTCTACTTGGGGCTCATCAGCCCTTAGGATGAGGAGTAACAGAGACTTCAGCTCTTTTCATGATTAAAGCCTCATTTCAAAGATTTGAAAAAAAAATATTAGAAATGTTAAGTATAAGTGAAACCTAGTCAGAAATCACTTTACCTGTCACAGTGATTAAATACTATACTTATAATCATTAAAAAAATTCTCTTCATTCCTATTCTAAATTAAATGAGCTAAAGAGAAAAAAACATCTCACTACCCATTTCTATTTCCTATTCTACTTTTAATATTGCATATGTAATTAATTTGATGTGGAACATGTGCAGGATGGGATGGCAAAATGGAAATACAAGGGAATATACTGTACCTTGTTTTACCTGTAAGGAACACACACCTGACAAAAGGCAATTTTCACATCCAAGGTTGGTTCACTGCAGTAGTATAGTAAATGGAGGCTCATAAATACCTATAGAAAAAAAGGAGGGTCATGAATTTCCAAGTCACCTAATTATTCATTATTAAATAGTATAAACTTTAATGTAATTTGAATTATACACAAGGTGTTATGTACAACATATTTCAGCATAATCCTTATTCAGACTACAACTAGAAACTTTTCGTAAATTGTAAATATTAAATAATAAGAGACCTATCTTATGTAATGATTAACATCATCATAATCATAAAGAAAAGAAATAAGAATTTAGGTATACCTAATGAATTAAAGGTAAGTGTATCCTATCTATTATATGGCAATTTAAGTTGTAGGCTTCTAATTTTAAAAGTTCCCAAATATATTTTCAAGAGTTTATATGAGGATGTTTATTACAGAAAAAGGGACTATTAATTAAAATGTAATTTATACTAAAATTACATTCAGGAATTGCAATAATTGAATTAAAGCATATGATAATATACATTGTTTTGTTTAATAACCTTATAACCACAGACTAAAGAAAATAGGGCACTATATTAATATCTGTTTAATCTTGGTGGTAAGTATAAATATTTCAATTATATTATTTTTTGTATGTTTGAAATATTTTATAATTCTCTAAAGTTTTATGGAGAGGATAAAAATTATCTAACATTGTAAATGATAAATTGGACACTGAGTTATTGGGAATAATGAGGCAGCATGAGAGAAACCCAACTGAAATCTTAGTTAGTTCAGTTAAATTTATTGAATGTTTATTGTGTGCAAGACACAATTCTATGAGATTAAAGAATTTTAAAACCACATTGATACAAGACTTGTTTCTGGCAATATGAAAGATTAGATATCTTGAAAACCACTATCAAAGCAAAACTCAAAAAGTTAGATGAAATATACAAATTACCTTTTAAAGTACATAGTTGAGCTGCCTAAAAAGGGGAAGAAAATTTTTGAGGTGTTGAAGACATTCATGTAGAGAAGTAAATGAGTCAAGGCTGCCACTTGTCCCCATGCTATCTGCTGATGTCTGAAGACTAGAAGTTTAGTTTTTAAAGAGGAGTATGCAGAGTACAGAAAATAAAGCTTAGAACCTGTCTATGGTGGTAAGTCCCATTAGAGACACCTACAAATTTTCTGATAGGAAGTTTTAAACAAACTTCTGAAGCAAGCAAAACAATCCCAGAAGGAAGGTCTGAATTGCAAGAAAAAAAATGTTTTACATTGGAACTTGTGCAGATTTTTTTAAATTTTATTTTAATTGTTGTTCTTGTACAGTTTTCCGTCTTTTACTCCTATCCCAGCCCACCACCCCAGCCCTCTCCACCTCCCTCCCATTTCAACCCCCCTAGTTTTTGTCCATGTGTCCTTTATACTTGTTCCTGTAAACCCTTCCCCTTTTCCCCTGAAATTCCCTCCCCTCTCCCCTCTGGTGACTTTCAGCCTGTTCTCCATTGCAGTGTCTTTGCTTATATTATGCTTGTTGGTTTGTTTTGTTGATTAGGTTCCTGTTAAAGGTGAGATTTTTTAAATTTAAAGAAGACTGAAAGAACAAGAATATGTAAGACATTCTTGCAGAAGGATGTGGGCATTTGTCTGTGAGGTGTAAGAGAGAATTGCTCTCCCACAGATCAAGGTTTAAAGTTCTACTAAGTGAAGTTATATGGGGTTGATGCAGAGGTAGACCATCAATTAAAGAAATAGAGAGCCCAGAAATATATATACATACATGGAAACCTGATTATGTTATATTATGTTAATATAGTCACTTAAGCCTAATTATATTAAAGATATCTGGAAGTAAAAAAAAAAAAAAAACACTATGCAGTAAATCCTGCTGAGACAATTGGTCATGAATATGGGGGAGTGGAGGGAGACAGCGCATCCCTGTTGGGAAACAATTCTCCATGGGCCTCTCACATTTCTTCCTAACTTTCAAACAGAAGCACTGGTCACCTGTTGCAGACCATTCAGCCTGGTCTCAGGAGCTGTAACTGCACCCCATAGCTAGACTGAGTAAGAGTCAAGGGACCCGCTTCATCTGGGTCTGTTCTGTCAAGAGGACCTGAGCCACTAAGGAGACAAAGCTTATATCCCTGGCAGGAGCTCGGCTTCTGCCTCATCCATATCTGGCCCCAATGCTTAGTCGGTTAGTCAATGAGGGATAAGACTCCTCATGGGAGGGGCAACCTAAACCAGACACAACCACCTGGAAGGCCCTCATGGAAGGACTTAGGGGGCTGCAGCAAAGAGGGGGTGATGGACCCTTGCCCCCCCACCCCCGGCTATTCTGACATAGCCCGAGTCCCCATTTCCATCTAGGAGATGCTTCCTGGCTCTAATCCACTTAAACCTCAAACTATGACTGTGGGTGGTGCAGCCCTGTGCCAGCCAGAGCAGTTCCCTGGGTCATCAGGCATAAGAAAGAATTCATAAAGTCCTGTGAAACCTGCTTTGTTTGCTAAGAGTGCTCTCATTTAAATGATAAGGGTTCAAGGAGGAAATAAGTATGTCTCCCAAAGTTTTGCAACCCTCTTTCCTGACAGACACTGACTCAGATTAAGCCCTCAGATTTCTTTGAAATGTTAACCATTGTTTGATCCTTGCCACCTGACATACCTGTATTCCTGTGTATTTGAACCCAATAAAAGACGAGTGAGGAAGGGGCTCTGGGTCATTCTTCTTTGAGAGATTGGCCACCTCTCCTCCCCAAGCAGATCATGTCTTGGTAGTTTTATTTTCATCCATGACAGATGGGGGGCTCTGCAGGCGGAGCCCCCCACAGTCACCTTTATTCCAGACTATCTTCTTAAAGAATGTTATACAACAAAGAGCCTTGGAAGAGTAAGATAGGATCTTCCTCTGAAGCAAAGGCCAGTTTTGATTACTTTCCAGTATAATATAGATAAGGTGTCCCCTCTGGGGCAAAGGTAAGGCATGCTTACTACCTATTATAAAAGATTTGGATTCCCTTAGGTTGGGGTTCATCTTCTACAATATAAATGTGTGTGCAGTAGTCGCTTGACTTTCTTTGAGGCACCCTGTGAGAACTGGGGTCTGAGAAATTGTCAGTAATGCTGACATTCTAGCTACTGCTGTTGACGTAACCCGGGAATGTTGTGTCTTCTGCCAGTAGCCACGAAACCATGGCAGGCTAATTTGCAAGGTCTGTAACATCTCAGATTCTGCAGAGTTCTTGGCCATCCCCAGCTCATATTGTATGAAAAAGCAATTTCAGAAGTATTAAAAATTTTAGGAAAGGCCAAACTTTGAATATTATAGAAGGAAATGTAGTTGGATATCTGAGAAATACATCATAAATAATATATATGTTAAATTACACAAAAAATTATTAATAAAATGGGCTACTTAAAATGTATCATTTCTGCTTATGACAAAATCCAACACAGAAAAAAGTGTGCCACAAATTTAGAAAAGATATTTGACATATATATAACCAGTGGAAGATTTATCTAGAATCTATAAAAAGCTGCTAAAAGACAAAAAGAAAAAACAAAGCATGGGCAAGAAAAAATAAAAGAGTGAGCAAAAAATATGGAAGACATTTAGTAGAAAAAGGAACATGTATAAATTAAAACTGCACTGAGATACTATTTTACACTCATCAAATTGTTAAAAGCTGAAAACTATGATAACATTCAATATTTTCAAAGTGATGGATCAGGTGGAAATATGTATACACTGCTGACAGATTTGGCAACTGGAACAACCCAATTTAGAGGGAAAATAGCATTATATAGTGAAGTGCATAGCCTACCACCCAACAATGGATTGTTGGGTGGTAGGCTATGCACTTCACTATACAACCAAAGAAACTCTTGTGTTTTGCCACCAGGATATAAGTAAAAGGCAGTTCATTAGAATATTTTTGTAATAACAAAACAAATAATTAAAATTTAAACTGCAAAAATATTCATAGAGAGAACAATGTATAAATAAACCATGGTATATTCATTTAGTGGAATATCATATAGCAGTAAAATGGCTGAATAAAAAAACAAATCTCAACAGGACAAAATGTCTCAATCATGTTAAACAAATGAAAAGAACTCATGTTAATTTAAATTAGGAAAGTTCCAAAATATGCCCAACTAAATATTTATTCTTTAGAAATACTTTTTTTTTTTGCTATGACAAGACTAGAAAGAAAATCAGAAAAATAAAAAAAGACAAAATTCAGGAGATTGGATGGCTCTCCTGGGTATGGGAAGAATGCCACCAGGAAGGAGTGTACAGGGGTTTTCCAAGGTGTTCTTTATTTTATTTTATTTTACGTTTTTATTTTACTTTATTTTATTTTACTTTATTTTTATTGTGACTCTCTACAGATGTCCTCATTCTCCACTCCTTTGCCCATATTCACTTGGTCCCCGCCCCACTTCCCTCTGACCATCACTACACCGTTGGTCTGTGGTTTATGCACATATGTTCTTTGGCTAATCTCTTCACCTTTTATCAAGTCCCTCCACACCCTTCTCTGACTGTTGTGAGTTTCAAGTATCCATGCCTCTGTTTGTATTTTGTTTGTTAGATTTCACATATAAGTAGAATCATATGGTATTTGTCTTTCATCAACTGGTTTATTTCACTTAGCATAACAATCTCTAGGTCCATCTATGCTATTACAAAAGGTAGTAGCTCCTTCTTTTTATGGGCATATAATATTCTATTGTATAAATGTACTACCACTTTTATATCCACTCATCTTACTGATGGGCTCAAGAGTATGCTTTATGTCTATTTCTTCTAGCTGGGTGGTGAAGTCATAACTGTTTGTTTCATTCTTATTCTTTTTTTAAAGCCATACATATATTAATTATATGCTATTTAATATGTCTGAAATATTTCATAATAAAGTTCAAGTGACACAAGAAAACTGTGGTCCTTCATTCTGCTGGGCATTGTAGTACATGTACAGATGTCTGGTACAAATGCATTCAAAACAGCCAATAACAGGAAATGATCTTAAGAACAAATGTTGAAGAGTGTAACACAGGACAATAGAACTGTTTGATGAAACCAGTAAACTACTAAATAAGGAAATTCTGGATCTTTTCTACCTCTACACTTTCTGTTACATGAGAAAATAAATTCTCCCATAGGGTAAAATTCCTAAAATTTAAGTAAAAAGTAGGATGGCAACAAAAGAAACAATTTACCCTTAAATTTGTGATCTATGAGATTTTATTGCATTTCCATAAGATTTGTGTAAAACTTTTTACCTCTACTTCTTATTTAAAATTTTTTTAATTTAATTTGAATTCAGGTATAACTTACACACAGCAAAAATGGGCAGTTTTTAAGTATACAGTTTTAACAAATGCACAGATCTATGTAACTTGCATTCCAATGAAGACAGAGAATAGCCTGGAAACCTCTTAGTTCCCCACCCCTCACACACAAATGTTCTGACTTTCTTTTATTATAGATTACTTTTTCTTGTCCTAGAAGTCATATAAGTGAAGTTATTCAGTATGTACTCTTTTTTTGTTGGGCTTCTTTTGCTCTGTGACATGCTTTTAGCATTCACCCATGTGGCATATCAGTAGTCATTCCTCTTTATTGCTGAGTAAATAAAGTATCACAGTTTGTCCATTCTGCCTTCGGATATTTCAGGTGCTTCTATTTTTGGATGTTAATAATGCTACACAAACATTTATGTACATGTATTTTTGCACATATATGTTTACATTTCTCTTTGGAAATATGCCTAGAAAAGGAATTGTTGCATCATGGGATAGGAACATATTTAACTTATGACAAAGTGCCAGATACAGTCCTTGTCTACCCCCTTTAGCAAAATATGTACATCCAGGGGTTTCACATCCTTGCTGACATTTGATGTTATCAGTTTTCTTAATTTCAATCATTCTAGCAGGTGTTTAGTAATATTTTATGATTTTATTTTTTATTTTAGATGATTAATGATGGTGAGAACTTTTTTCCTGTGATTATTGGCCATTTATTTATCTTCTTTGGTCAAGTGCCTTTTTAGGTATTTTGCCCATTTCATGGTGGAATGTATGGAGGGACAGGGTTGTCCTTTTATTACAAATTGTAGATATTCTTCATTTGAGATAAAGTTTTCTGTCAGATATACATATTTTTCAATATAAATATTTTTCTGTAGCTTGCATATTCAGCTTATTAATGCTAGCTTTTAGCAAATAATATTTAATTTTTATGAAATTTATTTTATCATTTAGTTTCCTTTTATTATTAGAGCTTTCTTGCTTTTGTTCACACCAAATTCATGAACATATTCTACCACATTTTCTTCATGAAGTTTTACATTTTTAATTTTACTTTTAGTTCTATGAAAACTCTCTAATTAACTTTAATCCATGGTGTGATGTATAAATTGAGGTTCATTTTTTTCCTCATGGCTAGCCAGCTGCTCAAGCATCCTTGCTAAAAAGATTTTCTTTTCCTATGGAGTTGCCATGCTGCTTTGCTCAAAATATCAAATAACTGTACAAGTGTGGGTCTTTTTCAGGATTGCGGTCTATTCCATCAATCAGTTGTCTATCTCTATTCTGATATCATCCTGCTTGATTACTGTAGCCTTATAATGAGTCCTGAAATTGGGTATTTCCTCCATTTTTTTTCTTTTTTTATTTAGGGGACTATTCTAAGTCTTTGTATTTATACATGAATTTTATTTTTATTTTTTGCTATTACTATATTTTATTGATGTATAATCTACATATTATGCATATATCTTATATATACAATTTGGTGAATTTTAGCAAAGTGAACACTCCTGTGCAACCAGCACCCAGTTCCAGAAATACCAGTTCAATGGTACCCACTCCCCTAGAAGCCTCCTTTCTGCCCCTCCAATTATTGGGATGACATTGGTTAATAAAATTATATACGTTTCGATTGTACAATTCAATAATACATTCACATGAATTTTAAAATCATCCTAACATTTAAAAAACACCTATTGGATTTTTAAAATTATTTTTATTGTTGTTCAAATACAGTTATGTCCATATTTCCCTATTGCTCTCCCTTGCCCTGTGCACCTCCCCTCCCACCTTCAGTCATTCCCCATGTTATCCTTGTCCATGGGTCCTTTATACATGTTCCTCAACTTAACCCTTCCTCTTCTTTCCCCCATTATCCCCCTCCCAACCCTTGCACTTGAGCTATAGATCACATTGGGAAGAAAAGATATCTTAATTATACTGCCTGTATTTATGCACAATAATAAAAAATTTGTCAATTTATTTTAGTATTCTCTAATATATCCCAGGAATGATTTTGTAGTTTACAGTTTACATTTTAAGTTTATTCTTTAGCATTTACATTTTTGATACAATTATAAAAGTGGCATAATTCCAATTTTCTTTTCATAAAAGCTCATTTCTTTTAAAAAGAATTTTGTAAATGATATTGTATTTTACATTGCTAAATTTATTTACTTTTATCAGAATATTTCACATTTTTTTCTCTTTTAATCTTTATTGTATTTTCCCATTACTATTTAGTCCTCTTATACCTCCACCCCCTGAGCAATCACCATACTGTTGTCCATGTCCATGAGTCCTTTTGCCTTTTTGCTCTATCCCTTTACTCTCTCACTTCCCACCCCATTAGCTATCATTCTGCTCTTCATCTATGAGTCCCCATTTTCCTTGTTAGCTCAGTTTGTTCATTAGATTCCACATATGAGTGAAATCATATGGTATTTGTCTTTCTCTGGCTAGCTGATTTCACTTAGCATAATGGTCTCCAGGTTCATCCACACTGCCACAAAGGGTAAATTTTTCTTTTTTATGGCCCAGTAGTATTTCGTTGTGCAAATGCCCCATAGTTGGTTTATCTAATCAACTAATGATGGACACCTGGGATGCTTCCATATTTCGGCAATTGTAAATAATGCTGCAATGAATGTAGGGGTACTTATGTTCTTTCAAATTGGTGTTTTGGCTTTGGATATATGCCCAGAAGTGGGATGGCTCAGTCAAAAACAGATCCATTTTTAATTTTTGAGGTATCTCCATACTGCTTTTCACAGTTGCTACACCAATATGCATTCCCACCAATAGTGCAAAAGCATCCCCTTTCTTTATATACTTGCCAGCACTTGTTGTTGATTTATTGATGATAGCCATTCTGACTGGTGTGAGATGATATCTCATTGTAGTTTTAATTTGCACACTTCTCTGATGATTAGTAACTTTGAGTATCTTTTTATATGCCTATTGGCCATCTGTTTGTCCTCTTTACAGAAGTGTCTATTCAGGTCCTTTGTCCATTTTTAAATTAGGTCGTTTGCTTCCTTGTTGCTGACTTTTGTAAGTTCTTTATAAATTTTGGATATTAACCCCTTACCAGATATATCAGTGAATATGGTCCGTGGGTTGTCCTGTTATTTTTGTTGATGTTTTTAATTGCTGTGCAAAAACTTTTTAGTTTGATGTAGTCCCATTTGTTTGTTTGTTTGTTTATTTTTGTTTCCCTTGCCTTGGGAGGTATGTCTGATAAAATATTGCTACAAGAAATGTCTGAGATTTTGCTGCCTATGATTTCTTCTATGATTTTTATGGTTTTGGCTGTAATATTGAAGTCTTTGATCCATTTTGAATTTATTCTTGTGTGTGGTACAAAAAGGTGGTCTAGTTTCATTTCTTTCTGCATTCCTCTCTCTAATTTTTCAACACCATTTATTGAATAAACTATATTTAGCCCATTGCATGTGCTTGCCTCCTCTGTCAAATATTAATTAACTATAAAAATGTGGGGTTATTTCTGGGCTCTCTATTCTATTCCATTCATCTATGTGTCTGTTTTTATGCCAGTACCATGCTGTTTTGATTACTATGGCCTTGTAATATAGTTTGATATTGGATAGCATGAGTTCCCCAATTTTGTTCTTCTTACTCAAGATCGCTGTTGCTAGGTGGGGACTTTTGCAGTTCCATATAAATTTTTGAAATATTTGTTCTAGTCTGTGAAATACATCATTGGAATCTTGATAAGGATTGTGTTGAATTTATAGATTGTTTTGGGTAGTATAGACATATTAACGATGTTAATTCTGCCTATCCATGAACATGATATGTACTTCCATTTATTTGTATCTTCTATTTTTTCTTCAGTGTCTTATAATTTTCTGAGTATAGGCTTTTTACATCCTTGGTTAGGTTTACAGCTAGGTATTTTATTTTTGTAGCAATTATGAATTGTATTATTTTCTTAATTTTCCTTTCTGTAAGTTCATTATTGGCATATAACAATGCAACTGATTTCTCATTAATTTTGTACCCTGCTACATTACTGAATTCATCTATTAATTTTAGCATTTTCTTGGTGGAATCTTTGGGATTCTCTGTGTAAAGTATTATGTCATCTGCAAATAGTGATAGTTTTAATTCTTTCTTTCCAATACAGACACCTTTTTTTTTCTTATTCTCTGATTGCTGTGGCTAGGACTTCCAGTACTGTATTGAATAAATGAGGTGAAAGTGGACATCCCTGTCTTGTTCCTGATCTTAAGGAGAATAATTGTATTTTTTTGCTCATTGATTATAATGCTGGCAGTGGGTTTGTCATATATGGCATTTATTATGTTTAAGTATGTTCCCTCTAATCCCACTTTGCTGAGAGTTTTTATCAAAATAGGTGCTGACTTTACTAGATGTTTTTTCTACATCTGTTGATATGATCATGTGTTATTTATCCTTCATTTTATTTATATGGTAAATCATATTTATTGATTTGCAAATGTACAAATCTAGCATTCCTGAAACAAATCCCACTTGATCATGGTGTGTGATCTTTTTGATGCACTGATGTATTCAGTTTGCTAATATATTGTTGAGGATCTTAGCATCTATATTCATAAGGGATGTTGGCCTATAATTTTTTTCTTTCTAGTGTCTTTATCTGATTTTGGAATTAGAATAATGCTGGCCTCATAAAAGGAGTTTGGGAGCCTTTTCTCCTCTTGAATTTTATGAAATAGTTTGAGAAGAAGAGGTGTTAACTTCTTCTCAGAATGTTTGGTAAAATATACCTATGAAGCCATCTCGGCCACAGCTTTCGTTTGTTGTGAGTTTTGTGATTACTGTTTCAGTTTCACTAGATGTAATCTGTTTATTCAGATTCTCTGATTCTTCCTGATTTAGTTTTACAAGATTGTATGTTCCTAGGAATTTATCCATTTCATCCAGGTTTTTCAGTTTTTTGGCATATAGTTCTTCATAATATTTTCTTACATCACTTCGTTATTTCTTTGGTATCATTTGTTTGGGTCATTTTTCTTTTTTTCTTGATTAGTCTGATTTACCAAGAAAAAAAGATTTGTCAATCTTGTTTATCTTTTCAAAGAAACAGCTCCAGGTTTCATTCTTTGGATCATGTTTTTTAGACTCAATTTCATTTATTTCTGTGCTGATCTTTATTATGTCCTTCCTTGTATTCATTTTGGGGGGGGGGGTTGTTGTTGTTGTTGATCTTTTTCAAGTTCCTTTAAGCTTGAAGTTAGATTGTTTATTTGAGTTTTTTTCTTATATTTTGAGATAGGCCTGTATTACCATGAATTTCCCTCAGGATTGCTTTCCTAATGTCCCACAGATTTTGGATTGTTGTGTACTCATTTTCATTTATTTTGAGGTATATTTTTAATTCTTCCTTGATCTTGCTGTTGACTTATTCATTATTTAATAATATGTTATTTAGCTTCCATGTCTTTGCACGTTTTTCAGTGTTCTTGTGACTTATTTCTAGTTTCATGGCATTGTGGTTAGAGAAGATGTTTGATATGATTTCAGTCTTCTTAAATTTATTGAGGCTTGTTTTCTATCCTATCATGTAGTCTATCCTAGAAACCATTCCAGGTATTCTAGAAAGTATGTATATTCTGCTAGTTTGAAATGAAATGCTCTGAAGAGATCAATTTAATCCATTTGATCTAGTGTGTCCTTTAAGACCACTGTCTCCTTGCTGATTTTCTGTCTAGAATATCTATCCACTGAAGTCAATGGGATGTTAAAATCCCCACCTATGACTGTATTCCTTTCAGTCTCTCCCTTTATTCCCATCAAGATTTGCTTCACATATTTAGGGGCTGCTATGTTGGGTGAGTATATGTTTACTAGGGTTATATCCTCTTGTTGGATTTTTCCCTTTATCATTATGTAGTGTCCTTCTTTGTCTATTACTATAGCATTGGTTTTAATCATTGCTGTCAGATGTAAGTATTTCTACCCCAGCTTTTTTTTCCTTTTCATTTGCATGAAATATCTTTTTCCATTCCTTTACTTTTAGTCTGTGTGTATCTTTCTATCTGAGATGGGTTTCTTGGGGGCAGCATGTATATGGGTCTTATTTTCTTATCCATTCAGCTACACTATGTCTTTTGGTTGGAGCATTTAAGCCATTTACATTTAAGGTGATTATTGATAGATATGTGGGTAGTGTCATTTTATTGTTAGACTATTTTCCTCTGTTTTTATTTCATTCTTTTCTTCTTTTATTTCATAAAGAAAGCTCTTTAACATTTGTTGCTATACTGGTTTGGTTTAATAAACTCCTTTAGCTTTTCCTTGTCTGAAAAGCTCCTTATTCTCACTGACTTTAAATGATAGCCTTGCTAAGTAAAATAGACTTGGTTGTAGGTCTTTGCTTTTCATCACCTTAAGTATTTCATACCACTCCCTCCTGGCATGAAATATTTCTGGCTGACAAATCAGATGACACTACAATTGGTGTCCCCTTGTATGTAACTATCTGCTTTCCTTTTCCAGCTTTTAGCATTCTCTCTCTATCTTTAAGCTTTGTCATTTTAATTATGTTGAGTCTGGGTGTAGGCCTCTTTGGGTTCAACTTGTGCAAGATTCTCTGAGCTTTCTGGACATGTGTGTCTTTTTCCTTCACCAGATTAGGGAAGTTTTCGGTCATTATTTTTTCAAACAGTTTCTCAATCTCTTGTTCACTCTCTTCTCCTTCTGTTATTCTCATTATGCTGATGTTATTATGTTTCATGTTGTCCAAAATGTTTCTTAAGCTCTTGTCATTTTTTAAAATTCTTTTTTTCTATTTGCTGCTCTGCCTAGGTGTTGTTTTCTACCTTGTCTTCCCAATCACTCATTAGATCCTCTGCCTCACCTAACCTACTGCTTATTCTTTCTAGTGTATTATTTATTCTGGATATTGCATTCTTTATTTCTGACTGGTGCTTTTTTATAGTTTCTATGTCTTTTTTAATGCTGTTGAGTATCCTTATAATCATTATTCTAAACTCTCAATCTGATAAATGCTTGCTTCCATTTCTAGTTCTTCTCAACAACTCTCTTGTTCTTTTATTTGGGGCCTCTCTCTTTGTCTTACCATTTTGGCCACTTCTTTGTATTTTCTGCCTTAGCTGTTAAACTGATCAGCTGTTAAACAAATCAAGCTGTAATCCTCAGCCAAGTTTAAACTCCACAGGGTGTGGCAGAGTAATTCTTGGAGGTGGGGCTATTGCTTCCCTTCAGGCTGATGCCATTTGGAGTGCTCTGACTAAAAAATATGACTTTTGCAAAGTGGGAAATGACTCAGCACAGGCTATTCCTTCAGTTCTCACCCCAGAGCCACCAACCTCAGACTCTCCTCAAGCATCTCTAGTCCACTCTGTTCTCCCTCAGCCAGCACCCAGGGTAAGTGACTGTAAATGAAATTTTGTGTGTTGGACCTTTAAGAGTCTGTCTTTGTCTCTAGCCTTCTCTCCCTGGCAGACAGAAACCCTGCTGTTTTTCACAGCTGGATGTTAGCTGGGTTCCTTTCAGTTCTGATGCTATAGGCTGTGGAGCCCAGCTTTGAGTTTCACCCCAGACTTCTCAGGGTGAACCCCCTGGCCGCTGAAATATCTCTCCAGATCTTTGGCTGCTGTCCATGGGAGCCCAGCCAGCCCTCTTGAATCTCCTCCACACTCCCAACCAGTCTTGTTGTGGTGAAGTGGTATCTTCTCTCTGCCCCTGGTTATAAGTCTTCTCCCTAACTAGTGTTCAGTTATTCAGGATGATTTCTCTACAACTTAGTTGTACTTTGAGATTGTTACTGGGAGGAGATTAGTATTGCTTCCACTCATTTCTCCACCATCTTTGTTCTCCACAACTCTAAGAAGATGGATTTTGATGGAGTGATCAGATAATAGCCTTTCCAAATTGATGATACTGGGCTGTATGAGAACCACGCACACAGGGCAAGAAAAATAGCTCCAGGCAGAAGAAACCACTCATGCAGTAGTTAGAGGGAAGATGGTGTTTGACATTTCGTCACTCATTAAAGTAAGAGGCTGTGTCTTCAGAAGAAGGCCTGAATCACTGCAAAGTAGAGTTGCTTAGACAGCATTCCTTGACACCAAGGGGCTTTCTCTTCTTGGCCATCTTCTCACTAAATTCATTTATTAAATCTAGTAAATATTTGGTGTCTACAAGTAAAGACAGTTTTTACTTTGTTCTTTCCAATCTGCTATTTCTTGACTAATTGCCTTACATCTAGCACAATATTGAGTAGAAATAATGAGATAATGATTATGTTTACTGATGATCTCAGATATATCTATGTATTTGCATTAAGAGTAATCATTGATGTCACTGAGTTTGTGTACCATTGTACATTTGTTCTGTATTCTACTCCTGTATTCTTTTTTCCATTTATCTTCCTTCCTAGCCTTGTTTGAAAGAACCGAGTAGCTTTTTGTTCTATAATTTATAATCTACATTTTTAATTTTAAGTAATCTAGCTTTAAATAATATTATTCTCCTTCACATATGATTTAAAAAAACTTGCAATAGTCCTACTTCAATTTTCCCCTCCAGTACTTTGAGCTATTGTTGTCATACATTTTACTTACACATATTTTATAAACTCTATAACAAATTGCTCTCATTTTTGCTTTAAATAGAAAATTTTATGTTAAAGAAATTAAGAATTACAAAGTATTTTATATTTACTCACATATTTCCAGTTATAGTCCTTTCACACCTTTCCTTATTTTCAGCATTTATGTTTTTAGTGTTATTATAAATGGTGTTAAAATTTTATTTCCATTTTCCAAATACTCATTTTCATCATTTAAAATATGTTGTCCCACTGTTGTTTCATTATCTTGTAGCATGGATTAAATGGGGAAATGTCCTCCCGGACAGTTTTCCATCTTTCCTACAGTCTTCCCACAGCACTTTGTTCATGGTTTCAGTATGAGTATCTTGTAATATTGTGACTTTTCATTCATATATCTGTTCCATGCTGCATTACTACCCTCTCAGGAAAGTGATTATGTTTTATTCATGTTCACAACCCCAGGGACTGGTACTTAGTACATCATTAATGGCAAGCAAATGTTTATTGAATAAAAGGAGGATCAAATTTAAGATTTCTTTCCTTCTATAGCACAAATCTAAGTATTTTCATTATCTCCTCATACTGAATCCTGTCAATTTTCAGTAAATTTGATGATAACAAATTAAAAATGAGCAGATTGCAGTATTGGAAGAATAACAAAGTCCAGCATGATGACCTCAGAGGTGCTGCCCAGCAGGACTGTCTCCATTTTCTACTACTGAACTAGACATGTGGGAAATAATAACATCCAGCCCACCACCTGAAATTAACAATGTATTTTAATTTATTTATCAGTATTTTTTAAATTATTGATCTTGTACAGTTTTCTGTCTTTTACTCCCCCCCTAGCCCACCACCCTAGCCCTCCCCACCTCCCTCCCATTTCCACCCCCCATAGTTTTTGCCCATGTGTCCTTTATACTTGTTACTTTAAACTGTTCCCCTTTTCCCCTGAAATTCCTTCCCCTCTCCCCTCTGGTCACTGTCAGCCTGTATTTTAATTTTTAATGCATGAATAGTCCTGCTATGAAAAGCAAGTACCATGACCTTCCTTGGTTTGCATTATAAAGGCTTCAAATTTAGCACAATGACTAAGTCACCCAGTCACTGCAGAGCCTTCTTGTTCCACAAAGGGACATTAAAAAAAATATTCAGTATGATAACCTCAGTGAATTACAGTAAACTAGTTTAGTAATTATATTTCTTCACAGCACGGCAGACAGCATTTGGCACCATTGCAGAGAAACAACATAAGTTGCAGGGCATTACCTCCATATCAATTTAAAATGAAATTAGTGACAATATCTTGGTACAATATAGGACCCATGAGTAGCTTGAAATGAGAGGGGATAATAACTGGGGAGAATAGTGCTTTCAATTACTGGTTGTTCTTCTGGGAAAGCCCCTTATGCACATTCCTTGCAGTGTATTGTACTGAGTTTCTTCTCATTACATGCTATACGAGTTAATGGTTACTCTGAGCAAAGCAGTAGGCCAAGTTATATGAATGAAATACAATTAAGAATTTATTAGGTTGAACTAGTAGAGAGCAGCTGCTATGAAAGAATAAAACGATGATGTATTTTAATAGTGTAGATCAATATTTAGATTCTTTTATATGTGAGTTGTGCCAACTAAACCACAGGAGATTTGAGAACCTTCACAGATGCAAAAAACGAATTGTTCTGGGCAATTCCAGGCTGCCACACTTTGTCACTGAAATGCAATCTGTACAAGGAAAAACCAAATGATCTATTGATCACCAAAAAAAGAAAAAAGAAAAAATTTACAGTTCAGCAGTTTCTAAGCTAAATTGGTATTTAGCAAACTCATTATCTGTAAATTATTTTTGTATTTATTACAAGTGATTCTCTTAACATTCTGCAAGCATACACACAGTTTTCATTTTCCATTACAAAAACACTTTGTCTTCCCTACGCCCAAAAATATTTTCTCAGCTATGCGCAAACAAAAAAAAAAAAAAAAAAAGGAAAGAAAAGTGGATATACCTTGAAACTGGTAATTATATTTTCAAGTGCTGATATAGAAAATAGAGTTAAATTTAATTTCCTATTAAGAACTGTGCACATGCTCTCTTTTAGATATTATTAATATTAGGCTTCCAGTCAAGATTGGCATAGGCAGACATGGCTAGCCTCCTCACACAGCCACATCAAAATCATAACTAAAATATAGATCAACCATCACTCAGAACCAGTAGAAATTGAGTTGAATGGAAGTCTGACAACTACACAATTAAAGAAACCACATCCATTCAGACTGGTAGGGAAAGTGCAGATGCAGAACAGGCTGATCCCACACCCACACTTAGTAGATAAAAATTCAGGCCAGAGTTTCAGTGCCAGGTTTATAAGTCCCCAAAACTTCTGGCTACAAAATCCAGAAGGTATTGAGTCAGTGGAAGAAACTTCTAGAGTCCCAAGCAGTTCCTCTTAAAAAACCCACACACAGATTCACCTACTCAGACTCACTCCGTCTGAGCTCCAGCACCAGGGTAGCAGCTTGAAAGGCACCAGTGGCATATAGGGAGAAACTGAAGTGTCTAAGCATCAAGAGAAGCAGAGACCATTGTCCCTTTTTTTAAAAATATATTTTATTGATTATGCTATTATAGTTGTCCCATTTCTCCCCCATCATTCCATTCCCCTCCACCCTGCACACCCCCTCTCACCCACAATCCCCCCTTTTAGTTCATGTCCATGTGTCATAAGTTCTTTAGCTTCTACATTTCCCACACTATTCTTGCCCTCCCCCTGTCTATTTTCTACCCACCATCTATGCTACTTATTCTCTGTACCTTTTCCCCCCCTCTCCTCCTCCCACTCCCCTCTTGCTAGCCTTCTATATGATCTCCATTTCTGTGGTTCTGTTCCTGTTCTAGTCATTTGCTTTTGTTTTAAGTGTGGTTGTTAATAGCTGTGAGTTTTCTGTCTTTTTACTGTCCTATTTTTGATCTTCTTTTTCTTAGATAAGTCCCTTTAGCATTTCATATAATAAGGGCTTGGTGATGATGAACTCCTTGAACTTGACCTTATCTGAGAAGCACTTTATCTTTCCTTCCATTCTAAATGAAAGCTTTGCTGCATAGAACAATTTTGGATGTAGGTCCTTGTCTTTCATGACTTCAAATACTTCTTTCCAGCCCCTTCTTGCCTGGAAGGTCCCTTTTGAGAAATCAGCTGACAGTGATGGGAACTCCTTTGGAGGTGACTGTCCCCTTATCCCTTGCTGCTTCTAGAATTCTCTCCTTCATTTTAATCTTGGCTAATGTAATTACAATGCACCTTGGCATGTTCCTCCTTGGGTCCATCTTCTTTGGGACTCTCTGAGCTTCCTGGACTTCCTGGTAGTCTATATCCTTTGCCAGATTGGGGAAGTTCTCCTTTTTGATTTGTTCAAATAAGTTTTCCACTTGTTGCTCTTCTTCTTCCCCTTCTGGTACCCCTATAATTTGGATGTTGGGACGTTTAAGATGTCCTGGAGGTTCCTAAGCCTCTCCTTATTTTTTTGAATTCTTGTTTCTTCCTCGTTTTCTGTTTGGTTGTTTCTTTCTTCCTTCTGCTCCACTCCATTGATTTGAGTCCTAGTTCTCCTACCATCTCTGTTGGTTCCCCATGCATTTTCCTTCATTTCATGTATTGTAGCCTGCATTTTTTCATCTAATTTGTGAGCAGAATCAACCAATTCTGTGAGCATCCTGATCACTAGGGCTTTGAACTGTGCATCTGATTGGTTGGCTATCTCTTCATTGCTTAGAGGAATTGGCTGTGAGGATTTGATTTGTTCTCAGGTTTGAGCCATTTTTGGTGGTTTTTGGGTTTTTGTTTTGTTTTCGGTCTGGTCCTGGCTGTTACGTAGTGAGGGGTGGAGCCTTAAGTGTTCACCAGGGCGGGGCAGCCCAGTCACTGAGTTGTGATGCTGTATGTGGGGGTCGGGTCTGAGAGGGAACAATGGCACTTGTTCCACTCTCTCTGGGATTCCAGTCCCCTCTGCCACTTCCCCTTCACCTGGCTTATCTGCACGTGCAAATGTGGGACCACCTGGTCAGCCAGCTGCCCTGTGCAGCCTCATTGGGTCTGCTCAGTTGCCACCTGGTGCCTGGGATCTGCTAGCTGCTGCCTGTGTGCCTGGAGTCTGCCAGCCACTGCCTGAACACCTGGGAACTGCCCACCACTGCTGCCTGCGTGACTGGTTCACACCTCCACTTTTTCCTGCCGAGACTCCGCCACTCTTACCGGTCTGGATGAATGGTTGTTGGACTTCCATACAATTCAATTTTTTATAAGTTCTGATTGTTTTCTTGTTTCTAAATCTTTGTTGTCCTTAATTTTGGTTGTGAGAGGAGGCACATTGTGTCCACCTATGCCTCCATTTTGGCTGGAAGTCCCCATTGTCTCTTTTCTGAATCCTCCGCTCACAAGCCACAGAGCCCTCAGGCTAGTACCATATCTGAGACTCCATCAACCTGGCTAGCACTGTTTGCCGCATCCTGAAGATCCCCAGAGATTCTGCTCCAGCCAACTTTGAGCCCACCCAAACTGCTTTTCCACATGAATGGCTGGTCTTGGCTTATTCTTCACAACATCCTAAATCCTCTCAAACAAGCAACAGCCAGCCTCAGTGAGCACCCAGCCCCCATACCTCTTGCAAATTGGCCCAGGACTTGCACTAGCAGCAGCCTAGATGCACAGCTTGGTTTCACCTGGGAATCCACAAGCCCAGCGCAATTAGCAACCATCTCAGATTGCTTTATAGCTGAGGCAGAGTGGCCCCAGGCAAAATACAAGTGAGGGCTGACCTTGGCCTGCACCACTTGGGAAACCTGAGTTTGAACACCCAATGGACAGCTATAGACTATGTCAGAGCATCACCACTCTGGCCCAGCTGATCATCCACGGAGGGCAAAGGTCAGGGGTCGGTGGTCAGTGGTCACAGCCAGTCCTTGCAACTGACTGGCCTATGTAAATCCCTCCCATTGACCTGCCAGCAGCAATCAAAGCTCAACTATAAGAGGAGGATGTATTCAGCCCACACAAAGGAGGCGCCTCAAGTACCCAGCTTGGGTGATAGGGAAGGCTGTGCCACTTGACCCAGGAGGACACCTACTACATTAAGGCACACTACCAAGAATGGAATCAAAGCAGCTCTACCTAATACATAGAAACAAACGCACAGAGGCTACCAAAATGAGGAATCAAAGAAACATGGCCCAAATGAAAAAAAAGTCAAAACTCCAGAAAAATAGCTAAATGAAATGGAGATGAGCAATCTATCAGATGCAGAGTTCAAAACACTGGTTATAAGGATGTTCAAGGAACTTAGTAAGAACCTCAACAGAATCAAAAAGACCCAGTCAGAAACAAAGGATACACTAATTGGTATAAAGAACAATTTACAGGGAAACAACAATGGAGTGGATAAAGCCAAGAATCAAATCAATGATTTGGAACATAAGGAAGCAAAAAACAAGTATGCAGGACAACAAGAAGAAAAAAGAATCCAAAAAACAAGGATAGTACAGGCAGCCTCTGGGATAACTTCAAGAGGTCCAAAGTTCACATTATAGGGGTCCCAGAAGGAGAAGAGAAAGAGCAAGAAATTGGAAATCTATTTGAAAGAATAGTGAAAGAAAACTTCCCTAATTTGGTAATGGAAATAGACATGCAAGTCCAGGAAGCACAGAGAGTCCCAAACAAGATGGATGTAAAGTGGCCCACTCCAAGACATACCATAAGTAAAATGCGAAAGGTTAAGGAAAAGAGAATCTTGAAAGAAGCAAGAGAAAAGCAGACAATTACCTACAGGGAATTCACGTAAGACTGTTAGCTGATTTCTCAAGAGAAACTTTGCAGACTAGAAGAAATTGGCAAGAAATATTCAGTCATGAAAAGCAGGGACCTATAGCCAAGATTGCTCTACCTGGCAAAGATATCATTTAGAATCAAAGAGCAGATAAACAGCTTCTAAGACAAGAAAAAAAATAAAGGAATCCATCCTCACCAAACCATTATTATATGAAAAGTTAAAGAGACTTATTTAAGAAAAAGAAGATCAAAACTATGAACAATGCAATGGCAATAAATACATATCTATCACAACTGAATATAAAAAACTAAGCAAAGAAGAACAGAGACAGAATCAAGGATATGGAGGACATTTTGATGGTTGCCAGATGTGAGGGGGGTGTGGGAGAATGGGTGAAGAGTTGAGGGGTCAATAAGTACCAATAGGTAGTAACAGAATAGCCACAGAGATGTAAAATACAGCACAGGAAATGGAACAAAGAACCTTTACTTATGACCTATGAAAATGAACAATGGTGTGGGGATTGTCTGAGAGAGTGGGGGATGCTGAGTGGAGGGCAAAGGGGGAAAATTGAGATAACTGTAACAGCATAATCAATAAAATATAATTTTAAAAAGATATTAATATTAATTAAGTCTTTAGGTACATGGACTATCATTTAGAATAAGGGTCAGTAAATGGTGGCCCATGGACCAAATTCAACTCACCACCTGTCTTTGTGAATAAAGTTTTGATGAAAGACAGCCATTCATCAATTTCCATATTGTCTATGGCTGCTTTCATAGTATAATGGCATAGTTGAGTAATCATTTCAGAGGCTGGATGGCCTGCAAAGTATAAAATATTTATTACCTCTTTCTTTATAGAAAAATTATGCCAACCTCTGACTTAAAGCACTCTACCCATAAACATCTAGAAATACATCATTAGTTATAGTATGGATGCAAAAATTTCCTGTCTCTAATCATAAGTATATAAATACACAAAATACTTTCCAATAAATAATTTTAAAAAATAGTGTCTCCTTCCAAGGAATCTGCACTTGTCCACATCTAAAAGTTATGTCTCTTAAAATATTGTTCATGTAACAAAATGATTGCTCCCACAGAAATTCTTTGATAGCTTATTTAGCTGGAGGTAAGCAATAAATTGAGACCAGATTACAGGAGATGGAAATGAGGGTATAAGAAATAGGGTAGTATATTAAGAAAGAACATATAAATAAAAGATGTACAAAGGTGTACAATTGGTGAAGAAATTCACCAATTCAAGAATTGTAACACAAGCAAACATTTTTAAACTTTTCTAATTTTAAACATATGTCACTCTTTCTGGTTCTGGATAGCTGCTAGAGTTAGCTAACATGGAAACTCTGACATCACAAAACTCTAGATGAGCTGAGTAAAGTATAACAAAAAAAGGTGCTAACAGACAGCTGAATTTAACATTTAAAAAAAAGAAAGAAATTGCCAGTAGTGTTCTGACATTGGCTTCTACTATCAGAAGCTGATTGTGCACATTTCTTTCCTACTCCATGGTTGATGACACCACTTCAGGTGTTTAAAATTGGCTACGGCAGGACTAGTTACACCATGAAAATTGGCAAATGCTGCAAACCAGAGCACTTTTTTCAGAGCACTGGTGATTAAACATTTACTAGCACACCAAAGGAAGTTACCACCCATCAGAAAGGAAAGAAGAAACTGAAAAATGAACTGTAAATTTCCAGTAATATCACAAGGAAAGAAAGCAAACAGCATATATAAGAACCATTAGATACTATAAAAGAAGTATTACCACCACAAGAATTTACATGATAAAATCAGTTGGAAAGAACACACATGATAAAATCAGTTGGAAAAAACACACATGATAAAATCAGTTGGAAAGACACAGGTAGGAATTAATAAAATCATTAAATAGTCTGAACAAAAAATAAATGCCATAAAAAGTAAGCTATTGCTATCATAAGAAAAATGGATCCCTGGCTGGTGTAGTTCAGTGGATTGAGCACGGGCCTGTGAACCGGTCGCCAGTTTGATTCCAAGTCAGGACACATGCTCTGGGTTTCTGGCCAGGTCCACAATAGGGGATGCATGAGAGGCAACCACACATCAATGTTTCTCTCCCTCTTTTCTCCTTCCATTCCCTTCTCTAAAAATAAATAAATAAAATCTTTTAAAAAAAGAAAAATGAATAGATTTAAATATGAACTAAACAAGTTGTGAAAAAAGTAGCTTTTAAATTAAAAGCTTAATATATTCAATTGGTTAAGTACAGACAGCCGTGCTAATGAACTGGAAGGATTCACAGGAATTATTAGAATAATAAAGAGATGGAAAACATAAAAATATGAGTGACACAGACAATGGACATTTTGATCATTGGACCAGGTGGAGATGGGAAAGAAGAAGCAGTGAAGTCAGGAATATTCCTTAAGTTCCATTTAGTTTCAACATATAAAAAGTAACAGAGGAGTATTTTCTTTTTTCCTTTTACATATATTTATCATATAATTAACTGGTAGTTATTTAGAAGAAATACATATATTGAACTCATTTGTTAGAAAAGCAAATTCAAAATTTTACAAGTTTTCCTTAACTTATAAATAAACACAATAATATTTTAGGTTTCTTCCAGTGACATATGTAGCCTAATATACCTGTTATGGCATTCCTATCTAGCACTTTAGCATTTGGATCAGGGCAAATGTCTCTCTTTTTTGTTTATTTTATCTTTCTGTCCCAACTTCTAGGCTTCCTATAACCTTTAAATATGTTCAGTAGATTCGGTTGTCTTAATTGTCTCACAACGTGAGGGACCTTTGAAAGAATGATTTGAGTATACTCAAGGATTAGTATTTTTATTTTTTTGTATCTCTTTCCTTTCCAATGACATGTTTAGGAAAGCTCTCCCCTTCCCTGACTTGAAAGCTATTCCAACTGGCCCAGCTGGAACAGAGCACACCTAGTAGAAGGGAATTGGAAGGCACGCCAAATGGCCACAGCAGTCACAGTTCAAACTCCAAGAAAAAGTCTAGAAATGAACAAAATCCAGTCTGAAGCCAGAGAGGCAAAATTGATATGTGATATCAGATTGGGATCAAACTAAACAGGAGTGTGGAAGTGTAAACTCTGAGAAATTGCTTACAGAAAATGCCATCCAGCATATCTCCACCAGCTTTTACAGGTCAGTGGCTTGACAGAAACAGTTTGAAATGTAGGTTAGCTACTCTGTTAATTTATCTAATGCAGCAAACAAGGCAGTAGAGACACTGCAGTAACCAAGTATATTTCCAGATAATTAAACTGGCACATTTTTATTTATGGTGGGTGCTTTGTTGCAGTGCCCAGATTCTCCCTTTAGGACTGAGCTTCATTTCTCCCATTGCTGGAAGTTTTGCCTGCTGACAGGACACAGCTAAGCCTCTTCTTAAGAATGTCCCACTGCTAAAGGGAGCTTCTCTGCTCCAGTTACACCCTTTCCCCAATGAATGCGGCATACAGAGTCCCCACCTGCACCCCGTCCCCCAATATGCACAGATCCTTTGTCTTAACTCCAGACATCTCTGTAGGGTCATTCCAACTTCACAGCTAGCCTTGGGATCAAGTTGATGCCTCTGTGGCAACAACATTTCGCTTTAGCCTCATCATGTGCCCACGGTGCTTTCTCCACCTCCTGGCAGTTTTCCTGAAAGTATTCCCCAATGAATCGCTCTCTGTCTAATAACATGTTTCCCAGGAAATCCAACCTAGAAATAGCTCTGGGAAGCAGACTTTAAAATGGAATTTGGATCTGGATAACCTGTCTGGCAAGGCTGATTGTATCACTAGCAGTAAGGCCCAGCATACAGTAGTGAAAATTTTTTATAACTTTGATAGGTGGTGACCTGAGATGGAATGCACTAGCATATGCAATATCTCAGACACTGGAGAGAATGAAGCGATGTCATAATTAAAAGCATGTTGAATAAACGTGTGCCAAAGGGAGCCAACCTGAAAGAGTTCCCCATGGCCAAATGTGGAAAAACTTAAGCAACAAAATAAATAATGGACTATTAGATTATAATCAAAATGTAAATTAAATATCCATGAGTCTACATTGATATAAATAAAGTATTAAATAAATAAATAGGAAAAGAAAAATTCCTACAGAAAGTTTCCAAATAATTTATGTTGATATTCCTCCCACTAGGAGGTGAAACTTAACTTCTACCCCACCATCTCACCCCTCCTACTCCCCAGGGTGAGATCCTTTGGTAACTTATATCAAAAGAGTATAAAGGAAGAGGGAGGGGGAATAGTAGCTTTACAGTGGAGAAACCTGGCCAACACTGACTCAAAGAGTTGATTAAGGTTGAATTATCAGTGATGAGTCATGATGATTGCATGCACCTGCAATGGGATTCTGAGCTGGAGGTTCCCCACAAATGGGGAAAACCCCTATAGCTATCACTCAGGGGACAGGAGAACCAGAACAGGGCCCTTGAGAGTTATTTTGCATATCTGAAGAACTTGGCCAGTGTTTTAGTAATGTTAAAAGCTGTGCCTGTGTTGGGAGCCAGGGACAAGGGTGTGACTCTAACCTGTGATGTGATGTGATGTGATGTGATGTGGCCGGAGGGGATTCCTGAACCTGCACAAGCAGCTTGGAGGCAGCTCCTACTCATGGGGTCACACTTGCTCAGACTAACCATGGAAGCCAAGAAAGGTAAAGAATCCAGAATACTGGCAGATGTAACCCAGTGTGGGAGGTGTCGGAAATGGGGTTACAGAGAAAGATCCAGGCTGGGATTTAAACCCAGGCACAGCAGCCATGCTGGGGCTTAACCATGTGGTTTGGGAGTGGAGAGGGGTCTGTTGCTCTCTCTCTCTCTCTTAGCCATGCTGCAGCTCTAGACCATGTGGGAATGAGAGTAGGAGAACCATGAGAGGCAGGCGCTCGCTCTCTCTCTCTCTCTCTCTCTCTCTCTCTCTCTCTCTCTCTCTCTCTCTGTGTGTGTGTGTGTGTGTGTGTGTGTGTCTGGCTCTTGACCATGCAGCTGGGGAAGGAGAAGCCTCCTGACCATGTAGTGTCAGTGTGGGATCTTGGCCATGCAGTTTGAAAAGATGGGAAAGGATTTCCCAGTCCACCATGAGGATGCAGTTTTGGATTAAAAGTAGGAGCCTGGAAAGCCAACAGGGGTGACTGGAGAAAGCCAGGATACAGACTTCTATTTCTTTTCCTGAGAGACAGTACCTCTGACTGGTCTAGTTTGGCAAGGGGGGGTCAGGATTGTGTGTTTGTGGGTGTTTTTGTTTGTTTGTTTCTAAAGGAAGTAAGATTTAATGGCAGAATTCTGCCATTCTAAACCTGTATAACTTCTGAATAAATAGTTTCTTTCCTTTTCATAAGACTCTGGCATTGGGGGGACACAGTTCTTATTGGCAGCAGGCAATAGAAACCAGGGGGTCTGTTACACTACTTTTCTATAAATGTAAAACTATTCTAAAATAAAATATTTATTTAACTTTTTAAAAGTGCTATGGAATCAGAAGGCTAATGTTAAAGAATATAAGTGTGTTAAGGAAAAACATTGAAAGGTTGAAGGAGATTAGTCAACAGGTAATGACTAAGTATGAAAACAAGAGGACCTCCATCCCATCCATAATCAGATTCTCATTTCCTGCAGCTCGATGGTGAAAAAGTTAAGGATCAGACTCAGGAATTAATTCAAAGGGGGTAGCTCAGTGATGGGCATAGAGTAAATGCTTCATTATTGTCATGCTCAATTATTATGTTTCTTTTGAGATATAAGGTTTGAAAAAATAGCATTTTCTCTAAGGAAACAGTACATAAATAATTAATAACAAATGTGTTGATTAAAATGCAGACTAATATTTTAGCAAAACTACAAATGAGCCTACACTGAATATTTAGTGACAATGATGTAGAACATGGGTGACTACCCACTACCCTTAATTTGTGAAATGTAGATAATGAGCCACTATTATAGTTTCTCAAAAAAAAGATTTACATTTATTTCATATGTTTCAAAAAATTGTAGCTATTAACTTTATGTGAACTATATTCATGAGCCAAGTTGAAAAGAAAGGATAGAAAAGATTAATAGGGAAATTTAGACAAAATAATTTGCCAAGGTTTGTAGCGCTTAATATATAACACTCCAAATTCAACAATATGAGTCAGTCCTTGGGGCTAACTCAGTACGAGAAACTTCAAGGCTTGCCTTAACCATGTCCATTCAGATAAGTTGAGTATTACAAATTAAAATCTGATAGGGGTGCTGCTCTGTCAGGTGGAGATTGTTTCTTGGAAGCAGTTGGTAATAGGAGTGAGCAGTGGTAGCAGGTGTCCAGAGGTCCAGTGTCCAGAATCATTCCTTTCTTTAGACTCTTGCCTACACCTAATCACCTTTGGTTCTTGGCTGATTCTCAAGCCAACCATATCTACAAACTACCTAATGCCCTTTTACTAAATTCCTTTATGCTTAATCTAGTAACAACATAACAGAAAAAATTAAAAAGAGAGAGGGAGAGAATCTTTGCAGAGTGGAGATTGCACAAAACAAAACCACATGGTACCCAGATAAGCTCCACTTAGAACCAACACACAGGCTTCTCACCTCAAAAGTTAAACAAGAAATTGGAGATTACTACTGGAACCCATTTACTCTTTTGTACTCCATTATATGTTGATTCCATTAGAGAAATTAATTTGACACTATCAATAAATTCATAACATCCTAACTTAAAGATTTCTAGTTTATTTTTTTCACATATAGCTATCTGGAGTAAAAAATTAAAGTTGCCTTGGCTTGGTGGCTCTGCTAATTGCAGCATCATCCCATACACTGAAGGGTTGCGGGTTCAGTCTCAGTCAGGGCACATACCTATGTTTCAGGTTCAACCCCTGGTCAGGGCATGCATGTATGGGAGGCAACCAATTGATGTTACTATTTCTCTCTCTCTCTTTCTCGCCCCTCCCCCCTTCTAAAATCAATAAATATATCTTCAGGTGAGCATTTAAAAAAAAATTAAAGTAATATTATGTTATCCAGATAGATAAATCTAGAAAAATACGAGAGAAGATATTCTTTACCTGCCCTGAAAATATTTTATATTCAGTATAAAGTAGGTAGTCTTGGTACTAAGGGCTGTTAGAGTAATCTACAAATATATGAAAATATTCAGCTAAACAGTGCAAACAGTAACACTGTCCTAGAAAAGCATTTACTCACAGACCTAACATATTGTTATAATCGATGACATTAGCCTGACTTGCCAAAGCATATCTAACATATCTCCAGCCTCTTTATTTTAAGCCACATTTAATCTCTTTTTAATTTTGCTCTTTTATTTGTTAAAATATGTTAATGAATGGCAGTGAATTAGTTTTGTGAAATAAAATATATTTCCAATTAAGTTTCAAATAACCTCTATTAATCTAAATATTATTTCAATTTTGAAATACTTTAAAAATAAAATAGATTAAGTATTTCCAAATGTAAAGGAAAACACATAAACAAACACAATTTTTAAGTACACCGATTATATAAATAGATTTTACATCATTGACTAATCATACATAATTTCAATTTAATAGAATGGTTTAATTGTTATTACATGTTATTTGATTGTAGATCCAGGCAATTATTTTAAAACAAGAGGTACATATATACATGAGCATTTGTAGCTGTGTAGTTGCTCATGTGTTACTGAATTACAGATGATGGTCTTTAGGCCCAGGCCCCACTTATCTAAGCAGCCATGTTTTGTACCTTTGAGCAATACCACACCCCATCACAGCTGAGTGGCCTGGGCTGACCTAGGACAGACAGCTATAATCTCTGTGGTCTCTGCCTCAAAATGGTGATCTGGGTCAACTATATATTTTTCCTAAAAAATTTAGAGTCGGAAAATTAAGAGTTTATATAAGGTAAATAAAGGAATTCATTGTGTTTTAAAATGAGGCTATGGAAGTGCATGAAGGACGCCATGATGAGCCACATGCTACTGAAACAATGTATTTCAGTCATCACTAAAATTTACTAAATGCCAAAATTTATTGAACACTAATCTTATGTGCCCAAAGCTATACTAAATGCTTTATATGCATCATCTCATTTAATCTTCACAATAATCCTAAGAGGTAAATATTCTTATTAGCCATGTTTTACAGATAAGGAAACTGAGTCACAGAGAGGGTAAGTTACCTCTCCAAAGTCACATATTTATGTAAATCCAGGGTGTAACCCCTGGTAGTATGAACCCAGATCCTTATTTTTATTCACTACACAGTATTTCCAGTGATACAAGAAAATGAAAACTAAAAGAAACTGTAAAAGAACAGGATAGTGTAGTTCCCTGGGGGGTGGCGGGGGAGATATTCTGAAATAACAATACTACGTATCTAGTTTTCTTGAAAACTGACTATAATATATATCCCGTCATTGGACTCACATGGCATTTCTGAGCTTTATGCTAAGTGAAATAAGCCAGGCAGTGAGGGACAAATACCATATGATCTCACCTTTAACTGGAACATAATCAACAAAAGAAAAAAGCAAACAAAATATAACCAGAGACATTGAAATTAAGAACAATCTAACAATAGCCAGAGGGGGGGAGGGGACAGTGGGAAGTAGGGTTTTCAGGAACTGCTATAAAGGACACATGGACAAAACCAAGGGGGAGGGTGGAAGCAAGGGAGGGAGGTGGGTTTGGCTGGGGTTGAGGGGGGGTGGTGGGGAGAAAAATATGTAGACAACTGTAACCAAACAATAATAAAGTAATATAAATAAATAAATAAATAAATAAATAAATTGTGCCAAATAAACATAATTAATATGTGTACTTCTAATAAGCTTAACAAATTGCTTTACCTATGATCCCTTCTAAAATTTCTAGTGGATTGCTGTTTCTAATTGCTTATCTTAATACATTTAAATTTAAACAATCATCGTGGTTTCTTTTTGTTTGAAGGACACCAGGATTCTAAAACAGAAACTACGCTTATAATTATAAAAATTATAATTAAATTTTTAATTATAAAGAAATAAAAAGTACTTCTCAAGGAATTCAATTGCAAATATTTATTCAGTAGCTATTATTGCATTGTTCTAGGCACTGAGGATATAGCAATGAACCCAAACAAAAAAAAAAAAAAAAAGAAAGAATTCCTGCCTTCCTTGAATTTATTTTCTCTTTGTACCAGGAATTTAAAAAAAATAAATTAAATGCAGTATAGTAGAAGGTCCATTCCAGTAGGCAACTTCTGGAATAAAGGGAAGCCACAACTTCAAGTTGCAAGGCCAGGCTCATTCACATAATTGAAAAAAGAGACACTTTTATAAGAACAGCTTCACAAATGGGTCTTCTAGTTGAGTTTTACACTGGATCTTTTTAAGAACCATTTACATATGCGGTCATTGATAAGTCATAAATTGTAATGACTGTCTGAAATGAGAAACATATTTGCCCATGCCTATTCTGGTTAACTGACTTCCTAGATAAATTCTGTTTGAGAATACAATAAAATTCAGATGAAATTCATGATTTTGAACTGGACTCAGAATAGTAACTGAAGGCTACAATACTAGTAATAGACTGAGTAAATCAGTATTATAATAAATCTTTATATCAGATAATACAAAATCTGAGGATTAGAAAAGAGCAAGAAAGGTCATCTCAAGCATGGTTTTTTAACACAAGTAAAAAGATTGTTTACATAAAAATGAGACACTCAACATTTTCTATAAACAAACTTCAAACATAAAAATAGGCCCCACAGAAAAATACATGCAGTTCTTTCCCCTCCTCTTGTAGCAGAGAGTCTAAGAATCCATTTTTTTCATTGTTGTTTGAGAACAATTATCCCAATTTTTCCCCCTGCTCTCCCCAATTTTTCCCATTGCTCTCCCCTGCTCACCCTCTCCCACCGTCAATCCCCACCCTGTTGTCCTGTCCATGGGTCTTTCATACAAGTTACTTGGTTCTTTGACTTGACCCTCCCCCTTTCTTTCCCCCTCCCTCTCTTCTCTGGTCACTGTCCTTTATTTCCATGTCTCTGGTTCTATTTTGCTTATTTGTTTTGTTAATTAGTTGTTTGATTTCTGACAGCTTTAGAGCTTAACCTTCCCCCCTCCCCTTCTGTCCCAGAAATAAGCAAACTGGTAAGAAAACTCAGATGCACTCTCTTTTGGTGATATCAGGAAATTCAGAACATTCAATCACTTACTAATGCACCCAGGAACCCACATCCCAGCCCTACCCTTAACAACAACAAAATCCCAACCCACTCTCCTTTCCCAGCTTTCTTAACCCATTTTTGAATCTGCTTAGGAATCTACCTGCTCACCCCAGAGAGCCTCATTACATGTGAGTAATAAGCCTTTTGGGGCATACTCTTTTAGTGTATGTATGGTGTCATCAGTCTTGAAATCCACAGCAAATTTTGAGTGGGGGATCCATCTCTCCTATGCAGGATGACCATAACAATTGGTGTGGCAAGCATGTCTCAGTAATCACCACCACCACTAGGAGTCTTTCTCCTGTTGCTTTGTCTTGCTCACTGGTTCTGCTATGTGCTAAAGAGTATTTATTTTGAGCTGTCCTGACTGCTGGCCAGCTTGTGCTTGGAGCTGTACAATTTTGTGCTATATTTGTGGAGTCCTTCCAAGCTTTTGTTATGGATTTAAATAACCTAACGGCAGATGTTTCATCATTTGGCATTTAATGAAAGGAAAATGGACTGGGGCCCTCCTGGAAGTGGTCCTGGATCGTGTGCCTTGGCCTGGACCTGTCTGTGTTTCACCTTAAATTATAAGTCTTGATTCCAACATATATCTGCTACTGATACTAGGCTCAGGGTGTGCATTATAACCAGGAATTGGCCCTTTATATTGAGTTTTCAGGAGACAGACTGATATCCTGTGCAACATATAGGCCAACTGGGTGATCTATTCTGTGGAGGAAAAGCAGTAATTATGCGCATGCTGAGTTACATTCCTAAAAGTAGATGGCTCACCAGGACGTTATAAAATGACGCTGTAGCTGCTGCTGCCTATATCTCTGTCACCAACAAAGATCTTCATCCTTAGGATTACAGAGAAAAACATCCCAGCCTCCCCTACCGATGATACAGCCAAGGGGTTAATGCAAACCCAGTAACAACCCAGATTCCTTAAACCCTATAAAGCAATCATTGGCACAGAAGAGGACCCTAATTTTTAAGATATTGATATGAACAGCATAGAAAGGACCTCCTTCTCACCAAAGGATATTGAACAGCAACAAAAACAACAATGACAAATAAAAACTGAGACAGTAGGTAGAACCAAACAAAAACAACTGAGAAGTCCAACTTTGACTCAATTGGAAATCTATTTTTACTTTTAAAAAATTATTTAACAAAAAGATAAAAGAGAACTGATTGGCTTTTGTGCATCTACAATATAGATTCTTAATTAATTTAATTATCTTCTGAAATGCAGTAATTGCCAAATGATCATAATCTCAGTCCATACTGGTATTCAAACTACATTTAAACTAGAGAATCCCACTAAATCTAAACAAAGTACTTTCTATATTTTTTATTTTTACAAAATATAAAATAGAGACAGGTAGGTGTGCCTCAACTTAACCGCCAGAAATATTGCCTTGCCTAATTTTCCATAGTCATGGTGTCTATTGCCCTAAAATATCCTACAGTGCATATGGACACTTTGTCCCAAAGATCAAATTATTAAAAATTAATTTTAGGAAGGAAGATGGTGGTGTGGTAGGAGGGAGCAGATTCCACTTCCCTCTGCACACGGGAGAAAAACCTGGCCAATCTATGGAAGAACAGAGCAAACAAGGAACAGTAACACAGTATATTTGAGAATAGGAGATTGAAAATTGTAGCGGACATTGAAAAACCAGTCAGTAAGGAGAGTACTTCAGAATAATAGGAGCCCAGGGATCAGCGCAGAGACCAGGGCAGCTGAGACCCTGGCCCGGCGCTTGCCAGGCCTGCCCCAGGGCTCTAGAAAGGGAGCCAAGTCAACTGCTGAAACAGGCTGAGGGATCCTGGTGCCCGTGACTGTGGGCTAAGCAATCCTGGTCATGCGCGACTGCAGACAGCTGTGCATGTGAACTGAGACAGCTGCATGAAAATAGGCCCCCACACATGACCGCAGACGGTCGAGGATCATAGGCATGAGCGAGCTCATAGGCGCTTGCCACTAGAGACAGCTGTGGGACCATAGTGGCAGGCTCTCGCAAACACAGACAGCTCAGGGCCACAGGTGTGCAGGCACAAGATGAGGGATCCTAGGCCCCAGGACACCACAGAAAGCTGCGCCAGGGCCAAGGGAGACATGAGACCAGAGACCTGAGCTCACACCCATAAACTCCGGGAAGTGCGCACACTCCAGAAGGCTCAGAAAACACACCTGAAGCTCTGTGCGGAGAGGCAACAGACTAACTCTAGGGACAGTAGCGCAATGATGACTGAGTGCTGAACATAGAGAAAAGCAATACTGTCACCCCTCAGCCATCCCAGCCAACGAGACTAGAAAAACTGGCTTGGAAGTTTGAAAACAGCAAGAGATTTTTATTTGGTGGGGTTTTTTTTGGGGGGGGGGCGGTTGTTGTTTGTTTTAGGGGGGTTTCGGTTTGTTTTTGTTTGCTTGTTTGGTTTTTTGTTTGTGTGTCTGTTTATATAATTGTTCTTAATTATTATTTCTTTATTATTTTTATCTTCTTTTTTACTCAACTCCTTTTGCCTCTTTTTACTTCTCTCTCCTTTTATTCCCTCTTCTTTTCTTTCCAATTTCATCTCTTCTACCTTCCTCTTTTTTTCTTCTTCTTTTTTCATTTTTTCCCACTTTTCTCTATTTAAATACCCACAAATGAGACAAAAAAAGCAAACAAACCTGGAATTCTGAAAAAAAAAAAAAAAAAAAACAGAGTTGGTCCAAAAAAGAGGGTATCCCAGTAGCTGAGACAGTGGAAGCTGTGAACAACAGGATATCCAAAGGAGACTCCACCAATGAATCTCACAGGTATTCTACCACAGAAGGTCACATCATAAAACCAGGGAGCCAGAACAGATCAATTTAACAAGTTGAGGCTAACAAGAAGACTCTTACAAACAATGGGAAGACAAATAAACAATCCCCAGATGAAAGGAAAGGAGGAAGCCTCAGAAAGAATGCTAAATGAAACACAGGCAACTCAACTATCAAATATTGAGTTCAAAGCAGTGGTTCTCAGAAAGCTCCATGAGCTCTCAATGAGCTACCAGAAACTACAGGGAAGCTATGATGAACTCACTGCAAACTATATCAACATGAAAAAGGAAATAGAAACTATCAACAAGGGCCATAGAGGAAATGAAGAATACAATTTCTGAGCTGAAGAACACAGTAGAAGAAATGAAAAGCAGAATCGATGAAGCAGAGGATTGAATCAGTGAGTTGGAGGACAAAGTAGAAAAAAGCATCCAGAAAGAGCAAGAAAAGGAAAAGAGGGTCAGAAAGAATGAAGAGGGGTTAAGAGAAATGCAAGACATCATGAAACGAAATAATATTCGTATAATAGGGATACCAGAAGGAGAAGAACAAGAACAAGGGATAGAAAACCTATTTGAAAAAGTAATGATGGAAAACTTCCCTAATTTGATGAGAGAAAAAGTCACACAAATCCAGGAAACACAGAGACTCCCAATCAAGAGGAACCCAAAGAGGCCCACTTCAAGACACATCATCATTAAAATGGCAAACTTCCAAGACAAAGAGAGAATCTTAAAGGCAGCAAGGCAAAAAAGGAAGTAACTTACAATGGAGACCCGATAAGGGTAGCAGCTGACTTCTCAATGCAAACACTCCAAGCCAGAAGAGAATGGCAAGAAATATTCCAAGCAATGAGAACCAAAAGACTGCAACCAAGACTATTCTATCCATCAAGGCTTTCAATCAAGATAGAAGGCCAAATAAGGAAGTTTCCAGTCAAAAAAAGTCTAAAAAAAAACACACCTCTACAAAACCAATTCTGCAAGAGATAATAAAGGGACTGCTTTAAGGAAAGGAAGGAAGAGACAGAGAGAGAGGAGAGAGGAGAGAGAAACAGAGAGAGAGAGAGAGAGAGAGAGAGAGAAACACAGGTATGAAAATGGCAATGAATAAATACCTACCAATAATAACCTTAAATGTAAATGGATTAAATGCTCCAATCAAAAGACACAGAATAGCTGAATGGATAAGAAAGCATGACCCACACATATGCTGCATACAAGAGACCCACCTCAGGACAAAAGACCTACACAGACTCAAAGTGAAAAGCTGGAAACAAATTTTCCAAGTGAGTGGATGGGAAAAAAATCTGGGGTTCCAATACTCGTATCAGACAAAATAGACTTCAAAAGAAGAGCCATAAAGAGAGACCCAGAAGGTCACTTCATAATACTCAAGAGAAGAATCCACCAAGAAGACATAAACATTGTAAATAGATATGCACCCAATGTAGGACCACGTAAATACATCAAGAAAATCTTAGAGGACTTCAAGAAAGATATTGACAGCAACACAGTTATAGTAGGGGATTTTAACACCCCACTGTCAAAAATGGACAGATCTTCCAAACAAAATATCAACAAAGATATTGTAGCATTGAACAACACGCTAGATGAAATGGACTTAACAGATATACATAGAGCCCTTCACCCCAAAGAAACTAAATACACTTTCTTTTCAAATGCACATGGAACATTTTCAAAGACAGACCACATGCTAGGACACAAAACAAGTCTCAACAAATTCAAGAAAATTGAAATCATACCAAGCATTTTCTCCAACCACAAGGGACTGAAACTAGAAATAAACCCTAAGGGGAAAAATCCAAAACCCTCAAAATCATGGAGATTGAATAGCATGGTATTAAACAGTGAATGGATCAAGAATGAAGTTAGGGAGGAAATCAAGAAGTTTCTGGGAACAAATGAAAATGAACTCACATCGGCCCAAAACTTATGGAACACAGTGAAGGCAGTCTTCAGAGGGAAGTTCATAGCAATACAGGCCTACCTAAAAAAAGATAGAAACATCTCAAACAAACAACCTAACCCTACGCCTACAAGAAATCAAGGATCAACAAAAAAGACAGCCTAGAGCAAGTAGAAGGAAGGAAATAACCAAGATCAGAGCAGAACTAAATGACATAGAGACTAAAAGCACAATTCTAAGGATCAATGATTTCAGGAGCTGGTTCTTCGAAAAGATCAACAAAATCAACAAGCCTTTAAGCAGCCCTCATCAGGAAAAAGAGAGAGAGGACTCAAATAAACACAATCAGAAATAAAAGAGGAGAGATTACAACTGACACCACAGAAATACAAAAGATTGTAAGAAATTACTATGAAGAAATGTATGCCAAGAAATTTGAAAACCTAGGTGAAATGGACAAGTTTCTAGAAAAATATAATCTCCCAAAACTCAAAGAAAAAGAAACAGAAAGCCTGAACAGACCAATAACAGCAGATGAAATTGAAGCAGTAATCAAAAAACTCCCGACACACAAAAGCCCTGGACCAGATGGTTTCACAGGAGAATTCTACAAAACATTTAAGGAAGAGCTAACCCCTATCCTTCACAGACTATTCCAAAAAATCTAAAATGATGGAAGACTCCTAAACTCTTTTTATGAAGCCAGCATCATCCTAATCCCAAAACCAGATAAAGACACAACAAAGAAGGAGAACTTCAGGCCAATATCGCTGATGAACATAGATGCTAAAATTTTCAACAAAATATTGGCAAACCACATCCAACAATACATTAAAAAGATCATACACCATGACCAAGTGGGATTCATCCCAGGGATGCAAGGATAGTTCAACATTCGCAAATCAGTAAATATAATACATCACATAAACAAAAGCAAAGACAAAAATCACATGATCATATCCATAGATGAAGAAAAAGCATTTGATAAGGTACAACACCCATTTATAATAAAAACACTCATCAAAGTGGGAATAGAGGAAACATTCCTCAACATAATAAAGGCCGTATATGAGAGACCTACAGCCAACACCATACTCATTGGGCAAATACTAAAATCTTTTCCACTAAGATCACGAACAAGACAAGGCTGTCCCCTTTCACCAGTTCTATTCAATATACTATTGGAAGTCTTAGCCACAGCGATTAGACAAGAAAAGGAAATAAAAGGCATCCAACTCGGAAAGGAGGAAACAAAACTATCATTGTTTGCAGATGACATGATAGTGTACATAGAAAATCCTATAGACTCAGCCAAAAAACTGCTCGACCTCATAAATGAATTTGGCCAAATAGCCAGATATAAAGTCAATATCCAGAAATCAAAGGCATTTTTGTATACCAACAATGAAAGAGCAGAAGCAGAAATCAAGAAAAAAATCCCATTCGATATAGCAAAAAGAAAAATACAATACCTAGGAATAAACCTAACCAAGGAGGTAAAAGACCGGTATGCAGAAAACTACACAACGCTGAAGAAAGAAATCAAGGAAGACATAAACAAATGGAGAGGGGTTCAAGATGGCGGCATGGTAGGAGGATGCAGAGTGCACTTCCTCCTGCACATGGGAGAAAAACCTAACTGATCTACAGAGGAACACAGCAGACAGCCAGCAATACCACAGCATATATGAAAATAGGACATCAAAATCTGTAGCAGACATTGGAAAACTAGACGTGGCAGCCAAGCGACTAGAGGCGGCCCTGTGACCAGAGGTGGCTCTGCGACCGGGTCGGAAGTGGCCCTGGGACAGGAGGCAACCCTGCAACTAGAGGAGGGGACTCTGTGGAAGACTCGGAGCTCACATCTGTGATCCTGGGGTGAGTGCTCGCAACTTGGGAAAATCACGGAGCCCACGCCCGTAGTCTCGGATGGGCGCATGCACCCTGTAGGAGACTCGGAGCTCACAGCAATAGACTCTGGGAGGGTTCGATCTGTAAGAGATCCCAGGTGAAACCCATAAACTCGGGAAAGCTCGCCCTCTGCAGGAGGCTCAGAAATCACACCCAAGGCCCTGAATGGAGAGTGCACCATTAGCCCTGGGGACAGTGCGCAGCTGGCACTGAGGACAGTAGCCCAAAGTTGACTGAGTGAGGAACAGGGAGAAAAGCGGTACGAGTCGCCTCGCAGCCTGTTACAGCCAGCAACACCAGAAAATCCAGTTTGGCCTGTTTGAAAATAGCAAGAGATTTCCTTTTTGGTTTTTGGGTATTTGTTTTTTTGTTGTTGTTGTTTGTTTGTTTGTCGGTAGTTGTTTTTTGACTGTTCAGTTGGGTTTTTTGGTTTTTTTTTTTTTTTTTTGGTTTGCTTTTTGTTTTGTAGGGTTCTTTTTCTTTTGTTTTGTTTTGATTATATATTTTTTATTACTTCTACCTTTTTTATTCCTCAATTCCTTTTGCTTCTCTTTACTTCTTTCTTGTTTTATTCCTTCTTATTTTCTTTCCAATTTCATCTCTCCTTCCTTCCTCTTTTTTTCTCTTCTTTTTTCACTTACTTCTTTTCTCTTTTTAAATACCCATGAGTGAGGCAATAAAAAAAAATCCTAGAACTGTGAAAAAACCAGAGTTGAACAAAAAAAAGGGGTATTCCAACAGCTGAGACAGTGGAAGCTATGAACACCAGGATACCTGAAGGAGACTACACCACTGAATCTCACAGGTATTCTACCACAGAAGTTCACACAATAAACCCAAGTAGCCAGAACAGATCAATTTAAGAAGCTGAGGCTTACAAGAAGAGTCTCACAAACAATGAGAAGACAAAGAAACAATCCCCAAATGAAAGGAAAGGAGGAAGCCCCAGAAAGAAGCCTAAATGAAACAGAGGCAACTCAACTATCAGATAAGGAGTTCGAAGAAATGGTTGTCAGGAAGCTCCATGAGCTCTCAATGAGCTACCAGAAACTATAGGGAAGCTACGATGACCTCACTGCAAACTATATCAACATGAAAAAGGAAATAGAAACTATCAACAAGGGCCATAGAGGAAATGAAGAATACAATTTCTGAGCTGAAGAACACAGTAGAAGAAATGAAAAGCAGAATCGATGAAGCAGAGGATTGAATCAGTGAGTTGGAGGACAAAGTAGAAAAAAGCATCCAGAAAGAGCAAGAAAAGGAAAAGAGGGTCAGAAAGAATGAAGAGGGGTTAAGAGAAATGCAAGACATCATGAAACGAAATAATATTCGTATAATAGGGATACCAGAAGGAGAAGAACAAGAACAAGGGATAGAAAACCTATTTGAAAAAGTAATGATGGAAAACTTCCCTAATTTGATGAGAGAAAAAGTCACACAAATCCAGGAAACACAGAGACTCCCAATCAAGAGGAACCCAAAGAGGCCCACTTCAAGACACATCATCATTAAAATGGCAAACTTCCAAGACAAAGAGAGAATCTTAAAGGCAGCAAGGGAGAAAAAGGAAGTAACTTACAAGGGAGCCCTGATAAGGTTAGAAGCTGACTTCTCAATGGAAACGCTCCAAGCCAGAAGACAATGGCAAGAAATATTCCAAGTAATGAGAATCGAAGGCCTACAACCAAGACTACTTTACCCAGCAAGGCTTTCAATCAAGATAGAAGGCCAAATAAGGAATTTCCCAGTCAAAAGAAGTCTAAAAGAACACACCTCTACAAAACCAATTCTGCAAGAGATAGTAAAGGGACTGCCTTAAGGAAAGAAAGGAAAAGAGAGAGAGAGGAACACAGGTACAAAAAATGGCAATGAATCAGTACCTATCAATAATAACTTTAATGTAAATGGATTAAATGCTCCAATCAAAAGACATAGAATAGCTGAATGGATAATAAAGCATGACCCACACATATGCTGCCTACAAGAGACCCACCTCAGGACAAAAGATCTACATAGACTCAAAGTGAAAGGCTGGAAACAAATTTTCCAAGCAAATGAACAGGAAAAAAAGGCTGGGGTAGTAATACTCATATCAGACAAAATAGACTTCAAAAGAAGAGCTATAAAGAGAGACCCAGAAGTTCTCTTCATACTACTCAAGGGAAGAATCCACCAAGAAGACATAAATATTGTAAATATATATGCACCAAACATAGGAGCACCTAAATACATAAAGAAAATCTTAGAGGACTTCAAGAAAGATATTGACAGCAACACAATTATAGTAGGGGATTTTAACACTCCACTGTCAAAAATGGACAGATCTTCCAAACAAAATATCAACAAAGATATTGTGGCATTGAACAATACTCTAGACGAATTGGACTTAACTGACGTATATAGAGCCCTTCATCCCAAAGAAACTACACATTTTTTTCAAATGCACATGGAACATTTTCAAAGATACACCACATGATAGGACACAAAACAAGCCTCAACAAATTCAGGAAAATTGATATCATACCAAGCATTTTCTCCAACCACAAGGGACTGAAACTAGAAACCGACTTGATGGGGAAAATCCCCAAACTATCAAAATCATGGATATTGAATACCATGCTATTAAACAATGAATGGGTAAAGAATGAAATTAGGGAGGAAATCAAAAAGTTTCTGGAAACAAATGAAAATAAACTCACAACAACCCAAAACTTATGAGACTCAATGAAGGCAGTCCTCAGAGGGAAGTTCATAGCAATACAGGCCTACCTAAAGAAGACAGAAACATTTCTAACAAACGACTTACCCCTATGCCTACAAGAACTTGAGGAACAACAACAAAGACAGCCCAGGGCAAGTAGAAGGAAGGGAATAACCAAGATCAGAGCAGAACTAAATGACATAGAGACTAAAAGCACAATTCTAAGGATCAATGATTCCAGAAAAGATCAACAAAATCGACAAGCCTTTAAGCAGGCTCATCAAGAAAAAAAGAGAGAGGACTCAAACACAATCAGAAATGAAAGAGGAGAGATTACAACTGACACCGCAGAAATACAAAAGATTGTAAGAAATTACTGTGAAGAACTGTATGCCAAGAAATCTGAAAACCTAGGTGAAATGGACAAGTTTCTAGAAAAATATAATCTCCCAAAACTCAAAGAAAAAGAAACAGAAAGCCTGAACAGACCAATAACAGCAGATGAAATTGAAGCAGTAATCAAAAAACTCCCGACACACAAAAGCCCTGGACCAGATGGTTTCACAGGAGAATTCTACAAAACATTTAAGGAAGAGCTAACCCCTAGCCTTCACAGACTATTCCAAAAAATCCAAAATGATGGAAGACTCCCAAGCTCTTTTTATGAAGCCAGCATCATCCTAATCCCAAAACCAAGTAAAGACACAACAAAGAAAGAAAACTTCAGGCCAATATCACTGATGACCATAGACGCTAAAATCCTTAACAAAATATTGGCAAACCACATCCAACAATACATTAAAAAGATCATACACCATGACCAAATGGGATTCATCCCAGAGATGCCAGAATAGTTCAACATTCGCAAATCAGTAAATGTAATACATCAATAAACAAAAGCAAAGACAAATATCACATAATAACATCAATAGATGCGGAAAAAGCTTTTGATAAAGTACAACACCCATTTATCATAAAAACACTCAGTAAAGTGGGATTAGAGGGAGCATTCCTCAAAATAATAAAGGCCATATATGAGAGATCTACAGCCAACATTATATTCAATGGGCAGAAACTGAAATCTTTTCCACTAAGATCACGAACAAGACAAGGCTGTCCCCTTTCACCAGTTCTATTCAATATACTATTGGAAGTCTTAGCCACAGCGATTAGACAAGAAAAGGAAATAAAAGGCATCCAACTCGGAAAGGAGGAAACAAAACTATCATTGTTTGCAGATGACATGATAGTGTACATAGAAAATCCTATAGACTCGGCCAAAAAGCTGCTCGACATAATAAATGAATTTGGCCAAACAGCCGGATACAAAGTCAATATCCAGAAATCAAAGGCATTTTTGTATACCATCAGTGAAACAGCAGAAGCAGAAATCAAGAAACAAATTCCATTTGATATAGCAAAAAGAAAAATACAATACCTAGGAATAAACCTAACCAAGGAGGTAAAAGACCTGTATGCAGAAAACTACACAACGCTGAAGAAAGAAATCAGGGAAGACACAAACAAATGGAAGCATATACCATGTTCATGGATGGGAAGAATTAATATCATCAAAATGTCCATACTTCCCAAAGCAATTTACAGATTCAATGCAATACCTATTAAAGTTCCAATGGCATACCTCATAGACATAGAACAAACACTTTAAAAATTTATATGGAATCATAAACGACCCTGAATATCTGCTGCAATTTTGAGAAAGAAGAGCAAAGTAGAAGGGATCACAATACCTGATACCAAACTGTATTATAAGGCCACTGTAATCAAAACAGCCTGGTACTAGCATAAAAACAGGCATGTGGACCAGTGGAATAGAACAGAGAGCCCAGAAATAAACCCAAGTCTCTATAGTCAATTAATATTCCACAAAGGGGGCAGCAACATAAAATGGAGCAAAAATAGCCTCTTCAACAAGTGGTGTTGAGAGAACTGGACAGCTATGTACAAGAAAATAAAACTTGAGCACCAACTGACACCATACACAAAAATAAATTCAAGGTGGATAAAAGATTTAAATATAAGCTGTGACACCATTAAAGTATTAGAGGAGAACATAGGCAGGAATATCTCAGATATTTCACGCAGCAACATTTTTACTGATATGTCCCCTAAAGCAAGGGACATAAAGGAAAGAATAAACAAATGGGATCTCATCAAAATAAAAAGCTTCTGCATGGCCAAGGAAAACACTATTAAAATAAAAAGAGAACCAACTGTGTGGGAAAACATATTTGCCAATGATACCTCAGACAAGTGATTTTTCTCCAAAATATATAAAGAACGTATGAGACTCCACTCTAAGAAGACAAGCAACCCAATTAAAAAATGGGCAAAGGACTTGGGCAGACACTTCTCCAAAGAAGACATACAGAGGATCCAGAGACACATGAAAAAATGCTCGATATCACTAGCTATCAGAGAGATACAAATTAAAACTACAATGAGATACCACTTGACACCAGTCAGAATGGCCTTCATAAACAAAGCAACAAACAGCAAGTGTTGGAGAGGTTGTGGAGAAAAGGGGACCCAAGTGCACTGCTGGTGGGAGTGCAGACTGGTACAACCACTATGGAAAACAGTATGGAATTTTTTTAAAAAACTAAAAATGGACATACCTTTTGACCCAGCAATTCCACTGCTTGGATTATATCCTAAGAACCCTGAAACACCAATCCAAAAGAACCTATGCACCCCCTATGTTCATAGCAGCACAATTTACAATAGCCAAGTGCTGGAAGCAACCTAGGTGCCCATCAGTTAATGAATGGATCAAAAAACTGTGGTACATTTACACAATGGAATTCTATGCAGCAGAAAGAAAGAAGGAGCTCCCACCCTTTGCAACAACATGGATGGAACTGGAGAGCATCATGCTAAGGGAAGTAAGCCAGGCAGTGAAAGACAAATACCATATGATCTCACCTTTAACAGGAACCTAATCAACAAAACAAACAAACAAGCATAATATAAACAAAGACACTGAATTTGAGAACAGGCTGACAGTGACCAGAGGGGAGAGGGGAGGGAATTTCAGGGGGAAAAGGGGAAGGGTTTAGAGCAACAAGTATAAAGGACAAATGGACAAAAACTATGAGGGGTGGAAATGGGAGGAAGATGGGGAGGGCTGGGGCAGTGGGCTGGGGGTGGGGTAAAAGACAGAAAATTATACAATATCAACAATTTAAAAAATACTGATTAAAAAATTTTAAAAAAATGGAAACACACACTGTGTTCATGGATTGGAAGAATTAACATCATCAAAATGTCCATACTTCCCAAAGCAATTTACAAATTCAATGCAATACCTATTAAAGTACCAATGGCATACCTCATAGACATAGAACAAACACTTTAAAAATTTATATGGAACCATAAACAACCTCGAATAGCTGCAGCAATTTTGAGAAAGAAGAGCAAAGTAGGAGGGATCACAATGCCTGATACCAAACTGTATTATAAGGCCACTGTAATCAAAACAGCCTGGTACTAACATAAAAACAGACATGTGGACCAGTGGAATAGAACAGAGCCCAGAAATAAACCCAAGTCTCTACAGTCAATTAATATTCCACAAAGGGGGCAGCAACATAAAATGGAGCAAAAATAGCCTCTTCAACAAGTGGTGTTGAGAGAACTAGAGAGCTATGTGCAAGAAAATAAAACTTGAGCACCAACTTACACCATACACAAAAATAAATTCAAGGTGGATAAAAGATTTAAATATAAGCCGTGACACCATTAAAGTATTAGAGGAGAACATAGTCAGGAAAATCTCAGATATTCCACGCAGCAACGTTTTTACTGATATGTCCCCTAAAGCAAGGGATATAAAAGAAAGAACAAACAAATGGGATCTCATCAAAATAAAAAGCTTCTGCAAGGCCAAAGAAAACAGTATTGAATTAAAAAGAGAACTGACTCTATGGTAAAACATATTTACCAATGATACCTCAGACAAGGGTTTAATCTCCAAAATATACAAAGAACTTACAAGTCTCCACTCTAAGAAGACAAGAACTCAATTAAAAAATGGGCAAAGATACCTAGGAATAAACCTAACCGAGGAGGTAAAAGACGTGTATGCAGAAAACTACACAACACTGAAGAAAGAAATCAAGGAAGACACAAATAAATGGAAACACATACCGTGTTCATGGATTGGAAGAATTAACATCATCAAAATGTCCATACTTCCCAAAGCAATCTACAGATTCAATGCAATACCTATTAAAGTACCAATGGCATATTTCACAGATATAGAACAAACACTTCAAAAATTTATACGGAACAATAAACGTCCCAGAATAGCGGCAGCAATCTTGAGAAAGAAGAGCAAAGCAGGAGGGATCACAATACCTGATATCAAAATGTATTACAAGGCCACTGTAATCAAAACAGCCTGGTACTGGCATAAAAACAGGCATGTGGACCAGTGGAATAGAACAGAGAGCCCAGAAATAAACCCAGGTCTCTATAGTCAATTAATGTTCGACAAAGGGGGCAGCAACATAAAATGGAGTAAAAATACCCTCTTCAACAACTGCTGTTGGGAGAACTGGACAGCTTCATGCAAGAAAATGAAACTCGAGCACCAATTTACACCATACACAAAAATAAATTCAAGGTGGATAAAAGATTTAAACATAAGCCGTAACACCATTAAAGTCCTAGAGGAGAACATAGGCAGGAAAATCTCAGATATTACACGCAGCAACATTTTTACTGATATGTCCCCTAAAGCAAGGGATATAAAGGAAAGAATAAACAAATGAGATTCCATCAAAATAAAAAGCTTCTGCATGGCCAAGGAAAACAGTATTAAAATAAAAAGAGAACCAACTGTGTGGGAAAACATATTTGCCAATGATACCTCAGATAAGGGTTTAATCTCCAAAATATACAAAGAACTTACATGACTCCACTCTAAGAAGACAAGCAACCCAATTAAAAAATGGGCAAAGGACTTGGGCAGACACTTCTCCAAGGAAGACATACAGAGGATCCAGAGACACATGAAAAGATGCTTGATATCGCTAGCTATCAGAGAGATGCAAATTAAAACCACAATAAGATACCACTTGACACCATTCAGAATGGCCCTCATAAACAAAGCAACAAACAGCAAGTTTTGGAGAGGTTGTGGAGAAAAGTGGACCCTAGTGCACTGCTGGTGGGAGTGCGGACTGATACAACCACTGTGGAAAGCAGTATGGAATTTTCTAAGAAAACTAAAAATGTATCTACCTTTCGACGCAGCAATTCCACTCCTAGGACTATATCCTACAAACCCTGAAGCACCAATCCAAAAGAACCTATGCACTCCAATGTTCATAGCAGAACAATTTGCAATAGCCAAGTGTTGGAAGCAACCTAGGTGTCCATCAGTAAATGAATGGATCAAAAAACTGTGGTACATTTACACAATGGAATTCTATGCAGCAGAAAGAAAGAAGGAGCTCCCACCCTTTGCAACAACATGGATGGAACTGGAGAGCATCATGCTAAGGGAAATAAGCCAGGCAGTGAAAGACAAATACCATATGATCTCACCTTTAACAGGAACCTAATCAACAAAACAAACAAACAAGCAAAATATAACCAAAGACATTGAAATTGAGAACAGGCTGACACACACCAGAGGGGAGAGGAGAGGAAACTTCAGGGGAAAAAGGAAAGGGTTTAGAGCAACAAGTATAAAGAACACATGGACAAAAACTAGGGAGGGTGGAAATGGGAGGGAAGTGGGGAGGGCTGTGGTGGTGGGCCAGGATGGGAGTAAAAGACATAAAACTGCCTGGCTTGTTTCGCTTAGCATAATGCTCTCCAGTTCCATCCATGCTGTCAGGAAGGGTAGGAGCTCCTTCTTTCTTTCTACTACATAGAATTCCATTGTGTAAATGTACCATAGTTTTTTGATCCATTCATTTACTGATGGGCACCTAGGTTGCTTTCAACACTTGGCTATTGTAAATTGTGCTGCTATGAACATTGGGGTACACAAGTGCTTTTGGATTGGTGTTTCAGGGTTGCTGTTCTCTAATACCTGAACTTCCATATGCAGAAATCAGACCCCTACCTCAATTCTGCTGATCTGAGGGCATGAAGAAATAAAACTTTCCTAAAGTTTCCATGTAACAAACATTATTTACTACAGGCCTGGAATTCTGCTCCACGCCAAGGATACAGTAAAGCTTTTAGTCTAATAGGAAAAACAGTATTAGTCAAAACTGTTTTAAGAAATGTCCATATTCAACTGTGAGAAGCTCCAGGGAAGAAAAGTATATTACACTATGTTGACCTTTCTATTATAATGGGATCAATCCTAGATGTGATATGTACACTGAAATTTGAAGAATGAGTAGAAGTGAAGAATGTAAAAGAAAGTGGGGGGTGGAGAATAATTCCAGGCAGAAGGACTAACATACGCAAAACCAGCGTGTCAGAGGCAGCACAGAGAAGTGTGAGGGCTGAGAGTCAGAGCAGTCATCACCATGGAAGAGTTCCAGGGTCAACCTGACCTTATCAGATTTGTGTTTTAAAATGATCACTCTGGGTCAGTCCAAAGAATGGATTGAAGAAGGTAGAGTAGTTAAAAATCAAATATCAATAACCTGGTATCAGTAAATGATAAACATATTTCTTCCCCTTTCTTACCCCCAAAACTTAGGAGAGCACAACATAGGACTGCATATACCTCAGTTTGTATTTTCTCCCAAGTTTTGGAAGTAAGGTCAAAAACCTCATCTTCTGAAATGGAAGTTTAAAAAAATTACCCAAAATGAAGGTGTTTATAGAAATAACATCTTAAAGACAATTCTCTATTACAGTGAAAATAAAACCTTGTTTATTTTGTAGTAACCAAAAATTTATAGACAGCAGATGTGCAGTTGACCTGAAAAAAACTCTTGGTTAACTGATCCCAATTAGTTTGTAAATTCAACTGCTAAAGTACATTAATACCCCAGGGTGAAAAAGTTTTAATACCCATGAAAGTATCTGAATAGTTTAACATACTTGGTTTCTGTGCAGAAAAAGAGTTAATGGCCATCCTGAGACTGTTACCTTTAAAAAGGTCTGCTTGGAAAATTGGCCGTCAGCTGATGGGAACTTGGATTTGGGGTATTCCCACCATTGCCAGAACTGATAAGAATGACAAAGCTGTGTGAACAAACAAGGTAGTTTACACCGAATACCTGCTTTCCTTCTGAGATTCTCAAATTTTGGTATGTGCCAGAGAAAGGGGAAAACATGACTAGCCCCCAATAAAGATCTTGGTCACTGTGTCCCTAGTGAGCATCCCTGATAGCTGTGTTGTCACAATTTGTTGCTGGAGGAATGAGGCATGCCATCTGAGACTCCACTGGGACAGGACTCTCAGCTTGGATATAGTTTCCTGCAGACTTCACCCCATGTGTCTGTTCCTTGTGCTGATTGTACTTTGTGTCCTTGCACTTTAATAAATCCTTGCTGTAAGTACGACTATATTCTAAGGCCTGTGAATCTTCCTAGTGAATCTTCAAACCTGGCAGTGGTCTCTGAGACCCTGACAGAGATTCTGTACTTCATCAGTTAAGTAATAGGAGAGGGAACATGTCACATTTCTATTTTAAAATTCTTATACTGAATAATTATTATTAAAATATTAACATATATTATTTACCTAGTCATACTTAAAAGAATTAAGAAATAGTTTCAGAAGGCACTGTATTCTTGGTACTCACTGACACAAGCTTCATTTTTAAGTTTCTTTCCAATATAATCTCTGTAAATGTTTCCATGGAGATACATATATGCCCTGATAGATATGTAGCTATATAGAGAGATGTAGATAAGATAGACATGCATATATATGTATTCATTTCAAAGGAGAAAGATTGGAGATAGAACCTCCTAACCCTAGATTTCTCTAAAAGAAGATCCAAAAAAACCTTTTGATTATGAGAGCATACCAGGTAATGCAAGAGGTCCTTATACCACACAAGTTAAATATGAAATTTCATTTTTAAACTGTTAAAATATTTTTATTACATAGGGGTTTCTTGCTTTTATTGTGTGCTCGCACACTTAATTCTCATTAAAGTGAGCTTAGCAGGCATGATTTTATAAAGAAATCTAAGGCAAGCTTCTAATCTATCACTTCGGTATATAAATATCCAAGACTAACTCTCCATTTAAAGCCAGACATTATCAGACTTTCAGTGGACAGTTGTATTTCAAGATCATAGTGCACTTTAGAATCCTTAGATGATATCCAGTACAATGGAGATAAATGTAATTAAATATAAAAATAGAGGCCAGGTTAAAAACACATTTGTTTAGTGGTCATTATTACAGTATATTATTCCAGAGTATTAAGATTATTTTGAAATTCCTTTATAGGATACAAGCTAGGATAGTAAAAGCATCAAACTTTGAATATATTTTTCCCCTAAAATATTAATTTAACACTGTTAACTGCGTATTATTTCAGTCACTTTCTGAATGAGCTACCCAACAATGTAAGAATCCAAGAGGAAGTCATCACTTTAATTTCTCCTCAAGAATTTCAAAGATTGTTTCAGAAAATAAGAAATGACACATGTGCCTGGAATTTAATTTTCTATTCCATGTTAGGATGATATACTGAGGAATTCTGTGCTCCATATTACAAGTATAACTGAACACTATTTCCACAGTGAAAATGAAATCTTTAGAAGTTTGATACAGCTGTCCCTGTAGGGGACTGGTTTGTTTTGGTCTGGCAAATGTGACTCAGCTCTATGTGGAAAACCTACAGAAGCAAATTGGTGGCAAGAGTCAGACCTTCAAACCGAGTTTTCCCATGGGAATCAGGCCTAGAAAATGCATACAGACTCTTATGACTTGCTCTGGCTAAAACTCCATCACCCTGGTCTAAAACAACAAATGTGTATTGTCTATCTTCAAGGTAATTTCCAAAGCCTGTGTGAATCTTCCCAAGGACAGAGCTAATCAGCTCATCGCCTGTCCCTTCTGCATGTTATTTTCATTTCCTTGATTGTACCTACAATGTAGAAAATAATATTATTGTCTAATATATCTATTATCCATGCAATAGATAATAAATCCTCCTTTGATGTAAAACCCAAGAAAAACAATAAAAGCCTGTGTAGGCAAGGGTCGAGGCTCTCCCCTCTTGAGGGTGGCCGAGGCACTCACAGGTGCTCTCCCCTTGAGAGAGTAGCTATGCCGTTCCCTTTTTCTCCACAGGATTACTGTCTCCTGTGCATTTATTCTCATGTTCAGTCACAACAGGTGGGCTCTGCTGGCTGGAGTCCACCACATCTGGCACCCAGGAACAAGTGCCCAGAGGGTACAAGCTGTCATTGTGGCCAGCACACCAACGTGGTTGGAATGTGCGCAACAGGTAAGGGCCAACAACACCAAGTGCTTTTCGGTGAGGTCGTAGAGTGTGTTGTATTTCAGGGAAAAGGGGTATTTTTCCAAGGTCGCCCTCTTTTGTGACCACACTCTCTTTAGTAAGCAGAAGCCTTGCTCTCTCTCTCTGGCAATTCACCACACCTCGCCAGCACTGGTCAAGCATTTAAGAGCCACAGGGGCGCTCCCCACAACAATGGCACCTGTGGGAGGATAAGTTGGGATGTGGACTAGGACAGAACACTACGTTTCCTGCCAACCGCAAGCAAAAACCCACGAAACCAGAGGCACACTGTAAAAACACTCACAAGTCCATCCCCATGGCACAACCCCGATCAGGTTTTAGGCTTGGGAGAGAGAGAGCAATGAATTTTCCTTTCAACTAGCTTTTTTTCTTACAAGCACCTCTGATCATTCTTTCTTTAAAAGCTGTTTTTACAGCCCTTTTGATTCTGCCCTTTCCCTCCACCTGCCTGTGAACAGAAAAGCAGATAGTAAATGATTGTTTCAGTTTCAACCGGACTTCAAAGATTGCTTTTAGAACTCAGTGTTAGTTACAGGGTTATTTATGAGTGTCTCAGCTTCTTGCTGAAGCACCGAAGATAAGAGGCATTCCGCCCTCCGGCTTCAGATCTCAGGTGTTCCTACAGGAGTAGGGGCCTTGCAGAGGTGTCTGGGGTCAATCCCCGAGACGTGCAGGGGCCTCACAGGGAATTCCAATCACAGTAATTTAACTCTCCGCTCCGTCAGAGAAGCGCGATATAAAGGTTGGTCACCTGGCAGTTCGAGCCCCCTTCCCAGTCTTAAATGCCTGAGAAAAACCTGACACCCATAAGTGGAGTTAGGTTACCCTGGATACCAGGCAGCCCTCCCTGATGGTTTTCACCAACCACATTTTTGACCCTCCACACTATACTCTCCAATAGCTAATTAGCTAGGGTTTAGTACGGGCTGCGAGTCTGAAAGGGCAGAAATCGAAAGTAAAAAAGAAACCTTTTAACAACAAGAATGGGTTCTAATTTGTCTAAAAAGCAAGACATCTACCTGCATGTATTGCAGCAACTCCTCCGAGAAATGGGATGTGAGGTAAAACAGCAACATCTTATTCAGCTTTCACAAACTATAAAAGAATACTACCCTGCTTTTCCTGATAAGGGAACCTTAGATATTAGGGTTTGGGAAAAAGCAGGTAACAAATTAAAGGCTTTGCAGGATAGTGGATTTCCTATTGGAGTTCAAAACTTATTAAATTGGGGACTATCAAGACTGCTCTCATGCCTATATGGACTAAGAGAAAGGAGATAGTTACAGAGAATACAGAGTCTAGTTCAGATGAGGAAGTTGTATATGATGCCAAAGAATAGACTACCAGAGTTCTACCTACAGCCCCACAGGGGGCGCTACATGTCCCTGACATTTACCAATATCATTTCAAAGGGTTATAGGTCCTAGGTCCTACATTTGAGAAATGTATACTCCCATGGCATTGTAAATCCAATTTACCTGACTTCACTTGCTAGCATGTCTTCAATGGATTTGATGGATTGCTTTTCCTTTTTGAAAAAAAAAATTTTATGTCCAATAATAACAATTGTGAATGTTACAATTTGTCTTGTCAGTTATGATAACATAAGCCCCCTGATGAACCAGAAATGAGAAGGGGGGCTTTCATATTGCTTCCACACATTTATTCTCCTGGGGATGACAAGAAAAGTAAATACTTACTTTCAGAATATAAAAACTATTTGGAAAAAAACCACATAGCATTATCCTTAGGTCTTTAAGAATATCTCTTCATCTGTCAGCAAAATTAAGTACAAGGTAGAGGATGTCAAAGACATTTAGATTAGCCATGGGGATCATGTATGGTCAAACTAAAAATCTTCAGAGATTCTCAAGAAATGGCACTGTCACAGGATAATTGAGGAAAAAAAGTCACAAAACAATATTGTTCTGGACTTGCCCATCTTATGTAAGATCCAGTCAGTTTCCTTGTCCAACATTCTCTGACCTGCCTGCTTCTCTAGCCTTACCTCTTTCCTCTATTTCCTGTTCAGATTGCCTTCCTGTTCTTATCTCACATTTCGTTTTAACAATACTGAATTGCTTATGATGTCCCACAATACCATGTTCTTTCCCTGTTCCTCTCTTCTCAAGCTATTTTCACTACTTGAAATCCTTCTCCCATATACTTCTAATTTTACATTTATTTTTATATTTTAATATATAGTTAAGACATAAATTCATCTTAGAATGAATTTATTTCAGACAACTCCTCCTAGATCCAGACTGGGAAAACTGCCACTCCACAGTGATCCCAAGATACCATACACATATTTCCATCCGTCTTTTTACCTTGTAATTATAAATGTCTGTCACCCACCGTACAATAAGATTTTTGAGGAAGGGAATACTCTTACTCATATTTGTATCCTGAGCACCTTTAACAGTACAGGGAACATGATAAGCATTCAATAAATATTTGTTAAATGAACGATGACACATGCCCAGGTAAGGTATGATTTCAGTCAATATAACTTTATGTCTTGAGTCCAAAATGAGCAACAATAACTACAGAATGCAGTTTAAGGTCATGTTTCAACCATAATTATTTATTAAGAAACAAAACTATGCATAGTTCAAAACATAGAAACATTCAACTATAGTTCTACAAAGCTTCTAAATCTGCTCTATTTCATAAAAAGCAAGAATCAAAAACTTAAATACTCCATATATTAAAGTTTCCAATCCCCACTATGAGTTCATAAGGCAACTAAAGATTGCCCATCAGTATCCCATTGACCTTTTGGTAAATTTAATCATAAAGATCCTGATTAAATCCCAATAGGAAGAGTAAGGTCACATTACGAGATTCATGTAAAGTTTAACTTCTTCATCTCTACTGCCCATACTCCCAAATACATCAATTATGCACCATTAAAATATTTTCAAGGAGCTGAAATTTGGTTATAATTAAATTATAAAATAACCATGAAAAAAGACCATATGGCAGCAATATATGCACAGGGACATGAAGATGAATATATATTATGCCCACACCTGAAAAAAGAAACCCTATTACATCAGTCAATGTTTGTCAAGCTTTGATTATATAGAAATAACTTACAAAACTCTGTAAGAATCTTGGCTCTCGTTTCTGTAACACCTGTCTCTGTATGTAAAAACTACCTAATTTGCAGTAGGCTAAACTGCTATATTCTATGTTATGAAGGAAATTAATATTTTTAGTGGTTCACTGAAAATACAAGAAAACAACTGGCTTTTAATTCTTGGCATAATTAAAAATATGAAAATATATAAAATTCTTTTTTTATACTTCATTAAGATGAGAAATGCAACTATTTCCAATTATATTTTATTTAAAAAAATTACATGCATAATATACTTTTCAAAGATGACATGTTTATAGAGTAACTTTGAGCTGTCAGGACCAAAAATAATGTCATGTCTTGGGAAAAAAGTATTTCTCATTTTTTATCTTTAAATGAGTATAGGATTTCCAGTTAAGATCGAGGCATAGGTAAACACAGCTTGCCTCCTCACAAAAATTACAACTAAATCACAAAATAATTATCACTGAGAACTGTCAGAAAATTGACCTCTGTGGAAGTCCAACAACCAGGGAATTAAAGAAGTCATATTCATTTAGATGGGTAGGAGGGATGAAGATGTGGAACACTTGAAGATGTGGAGTTGCAGAATGGGTGATCCCAAACCCACTTGTGGTGGGTAAAAATTGTGAGGGATACTTAAGGAGTGAGGGATCCCAGCCCCACACCATACCATCTGGCCCAGGTTCCAGTACCAAGAAGGTAAGTCCCGATAACTTCTGGTTATAAAATCCAGTGGGGCTTGGAGCAGCAGAAGAAACTACAAGAGTCTCAGGCATCTCCTCTTAAAGGATCCCAACAGACTTAGGGCTTACACAGATGCAATCCCTCTGCCTGCTAGCACCAGGACAGCAGCTGGAAGGGCCCAAGTGAGAAACAGGGAGAAAGTGAAGTGTCTGGCATCAGGGCAAGTGCCAGGGGGCAGCTTCCTCTGGACAAAACTCCAGAGGCCAGGCAGTGTCCTTGTCCCCTTTTTGAGCCCTCCCCAATACAGAGCCACAGAACAGCAACACTATATCTGAGATTTTATCGATTTGGTTCACATGGGTGGCCCTGCCCTGGTGATTCCCTAAGGCTCTGCCCCATCCAACTTATTGATGTACTTTTGTACAATAGGCCACACTACTAAGACAGGGAGTCAAAGCAACTCTACCTAATATGTAGAAACAAACAGAGGGAGGCTGCTAAAATGAGGGGACAAAGAAATACAGCCCAAATGAAAGAATAGAACAGAACAAAACTCCAGAAACAGAACTAAACAAAATGGAGATAAGCAATCTATCGGGTGCAGAGTTCAAAACACTGGTTATAAAGATGCTCAAGAAACTTGCTGAGTACTTCAACAGCACAAAGAAGACCCAGGCAGAAATGAAGGTTGCATTAAATGAAATAAAGAAAAATTCATAGGGAACCAACAGTGGAATGGTTGAAACTGAAAATCGAATTAATGATCTGGAACATAAGGGAGAAAAAACACTCAATCAGAACAGCAAGAAGAAAAAAAATCCAAAAATACAACAATAGACTAAGGAGCCTTTGGAACAGCTTAAATAGTACCAACAGTCGAATAATAGGGGTGCTGGAAGGAGAAGAAAAAGAAATTGAAAAGCTTTTTGAAAACATAATGAAAGAAAACTTCCCTAATTTGGTGAAGGAAGGAGACATACAAGTCCAGGAAGTGCAGAGAGTCCCAAACAAGATGGACACAAAGAAGTCCTATCCAAAACACATCATAATAAAATACCAAAAGATAGAGAATCTGAAAAGCAGCAAGAGAAAAGTAGAGAGTTACCTGCAAAGGAGTTCCCATAAGACTATCAGCTGATTTCTCAAAAGAAACTTTGCAGGATAGAAGGGCTTGGCAAGAGATATTCAAAGTGATGAAAAGCAGGGACCTACAACCTAGAGTACTCTATCCAGCAAAGCTATCATTTAGAATGGGAGGTCACATAAAGTGCTTCCCAGACAATATAAAACTAAAGTAGTTCATCATCACCAAGCGACTATAAAATGAAATGTTAAAATGATTTGCTTAAGAAAAATAAAATCAAAACTATAAACATTAAAATGGCAATAAATTCACAACTTTCAACAGTTGAATCTAAGAAACAAACTAAGCAACAAGCAGAACAGAAACAGAATCATAGATATGGAGATCATTTGGAGGGTTATCAGTCAAAAGGGGGAAGGGTGAGGATGGGGAGAAAGGTGCAGGGATTAAGAAGTACAAATTGGTAGGTACAGAATAGATGGGAGGGGGGTGGTGTTGAGAACAGTATAGGAAATGGAGTAGCCAAAGTATTTATATGCATGACCCATGAACATGAACTAAGGGGGTGATTGATGGAGGGAATGGGAGGTACTGGGTGGAGGGGAGCAAAGGGGTAAAATTGGAAAAATTTTAGCATATTCCATAGAATATATTAAAAATAAAAATAAGTGAGTATAGAAAAAGTAAATTCACACATTTTGATTAACTAAAATTATATATTTCCCATTGAGTACTTTGTTCCCCTTTTTAAGGTTATTAATTTCATTTTAAATGAGAGATTAAGCATGTGCACTGTCAGCATATGAGTTACCATAAGTTTTGAAATAGTACTTACTTAAGAAAATAGCCCATAGCCCATAAAGAAAGATTTGGCATATTCTTTCCCGAGGGATATTTCAAAAAGAGTGTGAGGTAATCATATATATCCTGATAACCTATAGTTTGCTGCTAATTTTTAAATATACTACATCTATTAATTTTGTCTCAGAAATATATTTTTGTAAATATTCTGCTTTCTTGTGAGGTACTATGAGGATTATTTAAGTTATTGATGAATATCACTTCTCAACCTAATACTTATACATATTTTCTCTTAATACTTATTTTTCTTTATCAAAATTAATGTTATCCCTGTACTAACAAAAGTTACTTATACAAATTCACCTCACTAATTTACTTATTATAGCACTATTTTATAAATTATTTCTTGTAAACTACTCTTGTTTTTGTCACCTTTACTTTTATGTAATTTAAATTTCAGCAAAATATTATGGCAATAAGTTTAATTTCAAAATATTATATGATATCTAGTCACCATTTTTATTTCCTCCAGTTTTTTGTCATTTATAAAGTCTCTGCACTTTTAAATACTTTCTTAGTGTACTTTCTGTTTTATTGATGATCTTCTTTATCTGCTCAGATAGGAATGGCCTGGGAAAAGTGATTTAAAAATCTAGAGCTGCGATGACTGGAAAGGCACACTGAAGGAATATCAAAGTTTCAGATTCATTTGAATGTTTCATCAGGAAATATGAATTGATAAGTTTTAGAATCCTCACCTAAGATCCATGCTAACAAAAAAGTCAAAATGTGAGGAGGGTATCTTCAATAACCTAATAAATTTCCATGGTTATCAAAATGATTTCTATAGTATATCTTATAACTTCACTGTAGATATTTAAGATGCATACATTATTATCACCCCTAAAGAACTTCTCACCAGTTGTGCAGAAGTAGAACTGCAGACAAAATACAAGCAATACTTGAGACATACTTATACTAAAAAGTTATATGTTTACTTGAAATCACATTTAACTGAATATCTTGCATTTTTATTTGCTAAATCTGGCAATATAGTAGAAGCATGATCATAGGTTTCCTAATTCATTTTTTACCTCACATTTAAAGAAAGCTTTAATATCTAAATGTTGCAAAAACATGTGATTTTAACCAGGACCAGATACATAATATGCAGGACCCCAAGCAAAATGAAAATACTTAACCTTTTGTTCAACAATCATTATTTCAAGATGGCAGTAGCACAACACTAAACCAAGTACCTATGAAGCCTACCTTGTTCCTAGAACCCCAGGCATTAGGATATATATGAATCAAGTGCCCTTAAAGTCCAGAGAAATATAAATTGGTTCATTTTTACCTGGGACTGTCTAAAAAAAAGGCTAATCAAACTTAATCTATAAAGTAAATATTTTAGGCTTTGAGGGTTATGCAGTGTATCTCATGACAGTTAATTCTGCCACACATAAGCATATGAGCATGGGCTCTCCAATCATATTTTATTTATAAAAATAGCTGGTGGACCAAAATTGACCCATGGTATAAATAGTTTGCTGACTCCTGGACATTGCTGTGAATATGAGGAAAATTACTAGTTAGATTTGTTTATATTCTATGCGGATAGGTCCATTAAGACAGAAATTTATCTGGGGTATTACAATCATTTCCTTAGGGCACAAAAACATTTTCGTATTGGGGTTTCAGGGTCCTTAGGGTATACTCCCAGCAGTGGAATTGCCAGGTCAAAGGCAGGTCCATTTTTAGTTTTCTGAGGAAAATTCCATACTGTTTTCCACAATGGCTGCACCAGTCTGCACTGCCATAAACAGTGCACTAGGGTTCCCTTTTCTCCACAACCTCATCAGCACTTCTTGTTTGTTGATTTTGTTATGATGGCCGTTCTGACTGGTGTGAGATGGCATCTCATTGTGGTTTTAATTTGAGTCTCTCCAGTGGCTAGTGATGCTGAGCATCCTTTCATATGTCTCTGGGCCCTCTGTATGTCCTCATTGGAGAAGTGTCTGTTCAGGTCCTTTGCCCATTTTTTAATTGGGTTGTTTGTCCTCCTGTAATGGAGTCATGTGAGTTCTTTAGAACCTATGCACCCCAATGTTCATAACAGCCCAATTTACAATAGCCAAGTGTTGGAAGCAACCTAGGTGCCCATCAGTAAATGAATGGATCTAAAAACAATGGTACATTTACACAATGGAATTCTATGCAGCAGAAAGAAAGAAGGAGCTCCTACCCTTCTTGACAGCATGGATGGAATTGGAGAGCATCATGCTAAGTGAAATAAGCCAGGCAATGAAAGACAAATACCATATGATCTCACCTTTAACAGGAACCTAATCAACAAAACAAACAAACAAGCAAAATATAACCAAAGACACTGAAATTGAGAACAGGCTGACAGTCACCAGAGGGGAGAAGGGAGGGAATTTCAGGGGGGAAAGGGGAAGGGTTTACAGGAATAAGTATAAAGGACACATGGACAAAAACTGGGGGGGTGGACCCAGTCAGGGCACATGCCTGGGTTGCAGGCCAGTTCCCAGCAGGGGACACATGAGAGGCAACCCTACATTGATATTTCTCTCCCTCTCCCTCTCTCCTACCCTTCCCCTCTAAAGATAAATAAATAAAAAATCTTAAAAAAAAAAAAACTGGGGGGTGGAAATGGGAGGGAGATAGGGAGGGCTGGGTTAGTGGGCTGGGATGGGAGTAAAACACAGAAAACTGTACAAGAACAACAATTAAAATAAGATCTAAAAAATAAAATAATATATATATATATATCTTTGAGACAACAATTCCATCCTTGGAAATACATCCTATAAAATAAAAAAATAAAATAAAAATAAAATTGCTAAAGAAAACAAAAAACGTATGGAATATACTATTGCTTGCCTACATTGAATCTATTCCCTGCTTTTACCCTTTAAACACAACATCAGTTTCCATTAAATAATTTAAAAGTGAGAGCTAACACTTCAGTAGTGTTTACCCTGTGTTCTTAGTAGTTCACATCTTAAACTTTACCAGTGCTTATGAAGCAAGTACTGTTAACACCCCCACTACAAATGAGGAAAGTGAGTTGGTTACCTTGCCTAAATTCACAGAGCAGGTAAACAGCAGAGATGGGAATTGACTGTGGGCAGTGGAGAGTATCTGTCCTGTTAACCCTTACACCCTTCCCAAACTCAGCCTGTTTAGCTAGGCAAAGTTAATTTTCTACAGTTTCAAGGGTCTCCTGATTAGTAATCACTATCATCCCAACCACACTGCAAATCACTAAATGGCATTTCTTGGCAACCATGAACAATCTAAGTTGAACCAATCAGACTGAAGAGAAGAATGTTTTCTCCATGGTAGGAAGGGAAGTTTACGCCAAAACCAGGGTGTATGTTACTGGTGAAGGTGAAGGCAGCCTTCTGCCAATCATCAAGGAAGCCACTCTGAGAACAAAGCCCACATGAAAAAAAACTGAAGAGCCAAAAGAATCACAAAAGTGTGAACCTGGAGCTCCTGTTTTGCTGTACTCTCAGCCTGCTGTGTCTCTGTACTTTCTTCTGCGTTAGATAACAAATTTCCTTATTATTCAAGCCAATTTGAATCAGGGCGTTTCTTTCTTATACTCAACATCATCCTGACAAATACCATATAATTATACACCTTATTTACAAATTCTAAACCATTAACAGTTGTTGTTTAATCTAACCCAGGTTTTCCCTCTGCCCTGATCCCAAGATCTGTTGTAATACAACATTTAATTAACACCCTCTGAATCTTACTTCTGAGTCATTTCTTTTACAGGACATTCATCATTTGACAAAGATTTATTGATCACTTACTCTAACTCAGGCATTGTGAGGCCCTAGTGTAGTGAGATAAATGAGTCAGAATCCCTACCCTCACAGAATTAATGTCTAGGGAAAAAGAAAGTTAAATAAATCAACAATTACATAATATGCAATATTGTTATAATATACAAACACTGTGGGGGGTGGGTTGTAGGCACTCTGAGAGCATAGAGAATGGAAGCTCTGAGATGGTTTAGAGGAATTTATAAAGACTTCACAGAAGAGGTAACATTTTATTTGGATCTTGAAGGATTACTAGTTTTACAGTACAGAAAAGGCATACTAGGCAGCAGGGAAAACATGATCACCAGCATATAACTATGCAAGTGTTAGGAATGTTTAAGAAAGGCAGAGAGCTCCAAATGATGATATGTGTCCAAAATGTAAGAAAAGAAACAAGTTCTAGGGCTCTAGACCTGGTCAGTCTCAAAAGTCCTTCTAGATTTTTGTTCTTATACTTCAAGTAGCTTAACACTCTTCTTTACTTTAGCCACCGTTGTCCTCTGTAGTACTAATAGAGCTAAATAAAGGGTCAAAACTGTGTTTACTGGCTTTTCTATTTTTCCATATAAGACCAGAGTCAAAAGGCTCAAGAAATGTATTTAATTACCATTATGGTGTTTATGAGACTCTGATGTTTGTGAAATCCGGTGGCTACATTCTTGACAATCATAATTTCTCATTATGATTTTTCAAATGCTTCATTGTTGCTTTACTGTTTTTTCTAAGCTTCTCATCCACAATTAGTTTTGAGTTATTACCAGAAATTTGCTGGCTATTTAAATCAAACTGTTAATTTATTAACTTCTGGTAAATCCAATGGGTTTAGTTCCTGGTTAGGGTACATACACAGGTTGTGGGTTTGATCCCTGATTGGGGTACATACAAGAAAGTAATCTCTCTCTGTGTGTGTGTGTCTCTCTGTCTCTCTGTCTCTCTCTCTCTCAAAGCAATGAAAAAAATGTCCTTGGGTGAGGATAAAAATTACATAAATACATAAATAAAGACACTATTGAAAGTCTACATTTTGAACAAATTCAGAAATACTTAGAGGGCTTTAAATTTGTCTTTAAAAAATAGAATTTAGCACAGGTGAACGTGAAACTAATCTGAAGCAGCAAACTAAAATAACAAAAGAAAAGGAATGTAAGTAGGCAAAAGAAAATTCTAGAACTAGAACTCAAAGAACTAGAAAATCTAAGTAGACAAATCATCAATGAGGAAATTGAAACAATAAAAAAATTCCAAAAAAGTAAAACTCCAGTGCCAGATGGCTTCACTAGTGAATTCTATCAACATTCAAAGAAGATTTAATACCTATCCTTCTGAAACTCCCTCCAAAAATTGATGAAGAGGCCAATATTATCCTGATACAAAAGCCTGTCAAGGATAACATGAAAAAAGTAAGCTACAGGCAATATTTCTGATCAATACAGATGCAAAAATCCTAAACAAAATACTAGCAAATCAAATGTAACAATATTTTAAAAAATAATACATTAAGATCAAATGGGGTTTATTCCAGGGTTGCAACAATGGTTCAACATATGCAAATCAATCAATGTAATACAACACATTAACAAAATAAAAGATAAAAAACATGTGATTGTATTAATAGATGCACAAAGAGTATTTAACAAGATATAATATCCATTTATGATTGAAACTATGAAATAAATATAGAAGGTAAGTACCTCAACATAATAAAGGCCATATGTGACAAACCCTCAATGAATATCATACTCAGTGGTGAAAAACTGAAAGCTTTTCCTGTAAGATCAGAACAAGATAAGGTTGCTCATTTACACCACTGCTTTTCAACTTAGTATTGGAAGTCCTAGCCAGAGCCACCAGGCAAGAAAAAGAAATAAAAGACATCAAAATTGAGAATGAAAAGTAAAATTGTCACTTTTGGCGTATGACATGATTCTAAATATAGAAAATCCAAATGACTCCACCAAAAAAAAAAAAAAAAAACTATCAGAAACAATAAATAAATACAGTTTCCAGGAGGCAAAATCAATGTACAAAATTTCACTGCATTCTTATGTACTCACAATAAAATTTTAGGAAAAGACATGGAAAAGGCAATTCTTTTTGCGACTGCAAAAACCAGGAATAAACAAAGGATGTGAAGGACCCATACACTGAAAACTACAAAGCATTATTAAAAGAAATTAAAAAAACACAAAGATATGAAAAGATATTCTGTGTTTATGGATTGGAAGAATGGCCATATTACCTACCCAAAGCAATATACAGATTTGAGGCAATCCTCATCAAAACCCCAATGGCATTTTTTATAAAAATAGAACAAAAAATGATCATATTTGTATGGAACTACAGAAGACCCCAATAGCCAAAGCAATCCTGAGGAAAAGAAGAACAAAGCCAGAAGTATCACACTTCCTCACTTCAAATTAAACTACAAAGCAACAATAATCACAACAGCATTGGCAGAAAAACAGACACATAAACCAAAGGTACAGAATTGAGAGCCCAGAAATAAACCCACATGTATATGGGCAAATAATCTTTGACAGGAGCCAAAACATACAATGGAGCAAAGAAAACCTCTTCAATAAACAGTGCTGGGAAAATCAAAAAGCTACATACAAAAGAATGAAACTAGACTGCTATTTATTATCATACACAAAAATTAACTCAAAATGGATCAAAACATAAATGTAACACTGGAAACAATAAATTATATAGAAGAAAACATAGGTACTAAACTTATGGACCTTGGTCTTAGGGAGAAATTTATGAATTTGACTCCAAAGGCAAGGAAAATTAAAGCAAAAATAAATGAATAGGACTACATCAAACTAAAAACCTTCTGCACAGCAAAAGGAACCACCAACAAAACAAAAAAGGCAACCAACCAAACGGAAGAAGATATTTGCAAACAATACCTAAGATTAGGGGTTAATATCCAAAATATATAAAGAACTCATAAATCTCAACAACAAAAAAACAAGCAATCCATTAAGAAACGGGCAGAGGACGTGAACAGACATGTTTCCTAACATGACATACAAGTGGCCAACAAATATGAAAAGGTGCTCAACTTCAGTAGCTACTACAGAAATGCAAATCAAAACTACAGTGAGATGCCACCTCACACTTGTTATCATCAAGACAAGTAAAATAAGTGTTGGAGAGACTGAACAGAAAAGAACCCTCATTCACTGTTGGTAGGAATATAAACTGCTACAGCCACTATGGAGAACAGTATGAAGGTTCCTCAAAAAATTAAAAATTGAATAACCATATGGCCCAGCAACCCCTTTTTAGGTATCTATCCTTCCAATGTTGAAAACATTTATTTGTAAAGATGCATGTACCCCTATGTCCATTGCAGCATTTTTCATGGTGGCCAAGACATGGAAACAACCATACTGTTCTTTGCTAAATGACTGGTGAAAGAGGATTTGGTACATATATACAATGGAGTACTACTCAGCCAAGATAAGATGGAATACTGCCATATGTGACAACATGGATGGATCTTGAGAATATCCTGCTAAGTGAAATAAGTCACATAGAAAAAGTCAAGAAGCAGATGATTTCACTCATATGTGGAATATAAAACTGAAAACAACAATGAACAAACAAAAACTCATGAACATAGACAACAGTATAGTGGTTCCCAGAGCGGAAGCGGGTGGGGAGGAGTAGTAAAGAGTAAAGGGGGTCAACTATATGATGATGGAAGGAGATTTGATTTTGGGTGACAAACAAACAATGCAATAGACAGATGGTGTATAGACAGAACTATATATACTTGGAACCTATATAATTTCATTAATGAATGTCAGCCCATAAATTTAATTTTTTAAAAAAAGGAATTTAAAAGTTTTTTTTAGTTATCAGGCTCAGTGACCACACATGCCTTTCCTTATTCATTTTTTTCTGGTTACGAAATGAAGTGCAGTGATTCTAATTATAATGCTTGATATTAAAGAATTGCTCTCTCTGAGGATCTTAGAAAGTCTTAGAAAAATTTTCTGATTCATCTTAACATCATCTTAGTAAAGCAGGTGAGGATTTTTGTATTTTATGACTGAAGTTGCAAAGGTGATGGAAGATGCAAGGTTACATAGTGATCTTGAGATAGAACTTAGCCAGCTTTCTGGTCTTTAGACTAGTGCTAGATTACTTCAGAAGATATTTGTCAGTTGCTATTCTTTTTCAGACTAGGGTGTTGCTGTTGGTACATGTATATTTGAGAAGCTGTTCGGTAACTATATATTTTTGAAAGGTTGTATAGAGAATAGTGGTGTCTGGCTACTAATCCCTTCCATTTTAGCTCTACCTCTAGTGACATGACACTAATGTTACCATCTCCCTAAGCCCTGACCCTTGCCCAATGAATGGTGCCCATTACTTGTTAATTTGTTATAACTTTTGGGTAGAGACAGTTAAACCCTGTTAAATCTGGACTGAAGGAAACCTGCCCCAATAAGAATGGGATTAATTTGATTGGAAAGGCCAGGTGGGTGGTCTGTAACAATGATATCAAATTGATTGAGGGCTCTTTCCCACACTCGGTCTCATCAAAGTCCAGATCTTGACATGGATCAATCAATGATCTTGGATCTTCAATGTTAGTGTAGTAAAGAACTTAAGTTAGCACATTTTGTTTTATTTTTTGTTACCACACTTATTTGGCACTCGCTTGGTGCCTCTCTACAAGGAAGTCCAGAGTTCTAAACTATGGTTAACATAAGGGTCCTGTGGCAATGTGAAAATGAACAATAATCATCTTTTGTGTTGCTGTTGTAAACTGTGGTTCTCTCAGCCCTTATGAGACTGTGTTACAGCCTCTGTTAGAATCCAGGATAAGGTTCCTGTAATCCTGCAGCTGTGTGATGAACTTTCTAATTGCTATGTTTTTGTTGCTCTTGAACTGGGAAAATTTTGTCATTTTCCCTGTTGGAAAATGATGTTTATAAAAAATTCATTAATTTTTATAAGCCAGTAAATCTAGCAAATAGGACTTTGTCAATTTCTCAGTGCCTGCAAAGGCTTGGCAAATGTTCACAGTGTAAGCCATACAAGGGAAAAGGTATCAGGATGCTCTTCTTTTGTGCAAACTGAAAATGCATTCATTGCCTATAGAGAGATAAACTAGCTGTTTCTGATTAATAATATTTCCTTTCTTTTCTATTTTTAAAGAATGGATCTGAGGTCTTACCTGATTTAAATGATTGAATTAACTCAAAGTAAAGAAGGATATTTGTGTTAGTTTTATTTTTCTATTTGAATTGGTTCATATTTTTATAATTTTAGAATAAAGCACCAATGCTAAACTAAAATACTGGCATTAATGAAAGGAAGAGAAAGTCTTTTAATTTAATAAATCTTTATTGCAATCTGCTATACATTGCTATGTGCAAAGGGCATCTGAACAAGAGTATGACACTGGGTATGGATATAAATGAGGAAGAGCTGATAAACGAGGAGAGGGCTTGTGATGAACAAATGTCAGCTCATCAGAATCCAACTACTAGAAATTATTAATAAGTATACATTCCCCCAAGCATTTTCCAGATATTGTAAGGGCTGATGTGATATTTATGTACACATATCTGGCATAGCTTTGATCAAAGAAAGACCCCTATGAATAGGGACATTTGTTGTTCTGCACTCTAAGGATAGAGGTAAGTAATAAACCTCCAGGCTGTATCCTGGCCTTAAAGCATAAAATTTTTTCTGTTTTCTCTTATTCTTGCTTAATTAGAGTTTTCTCACATTTTTCCCCATTGTTCTTCCCTGCCCCGCCCAAACCCCACTCCTATAGTCAATCCCCACCCCATAATCCATGCCCATGGGTCCTCTATACATATTCCTTGACTTGCCTCTTCTCCTACTTTCCCCTGTTATCTCCCTCCCTTCTCCCCCTGGTCATTGTCAGTTTGTTCTTTATTTCCATGTCTTTGGTTCTATTTTGCTTGTTTGTTGTGTTGATTAGCTTTATCTTATAGGTGAGATCATATGATATTTGTCTTTCACCACCTGGTTATTTCACTTAGCATAATATTCTCCAGTTCCATCCATGCTGTTAAGAAGGATAGGAGTTACTTCCCTCTTTCTGATCTGTAGTATTCCATTGGGTAAATGTACTACAGTTTTTTGATCCACTTATTTACTGATGGGCACTTAGGCTGTTTCCAGCACTTCACTATTATAAATTGTGCTGTTATGAACATTGGAATTCATGGGTTCTTTTGAATTAGTGTTTCAGGATTCTTAGGGTATAATGCCAGCAGTGGAATCACTGGATCAAAAGGCAGTTCCATTTTTAGGTTTTTGAGGAAATTCCATTGTCTTCCACAGTGGCTGCACCAGTCTGCATTCCCACCAACAGTTCACTAGATTTCCCTTTTCTCCACAACCTCACCAGCACTTGTTGTTTGTTGATTTGTTTGTGATGGCCATTCTGACAGGTGTGAAGTTGTATCTCATTTTGGTTTTCATTTGCATCTCTCTGATGCCTAGTGATGCTGAGCATCTTTTCATATGTCTCTGGGCCCTCTGTATGTCCTCCTTGGACAAGAAGTGTCTGCTCAGGTCTTTTGCCCAATTTTTTATTGGATTGTTTGTCTTCCTGGAGTAGAATCACATGAGTTCTTTATATATTTTGGAGATCAAACCCTTGTGTGAGGCATCATTGGCAAATACGTTATCCCATACAGTTAGTTCCCTTTTCTCCCTTTTCCTTTTGTTGTTTTCTTTTGCCATGCAGAAGCTTTTTAATTTGATATAGTCCCATTTGTTTATTATTTATTTTATATCCCTTGCCCTAGGGGAGGTATATGTGAAAATATTGCTGCGTGGAATATCTGAAATTTCCCTGCCTTTGCTCCCCTTTAGGACTTTTATAGTATCATGTCTTATATTTAAATCTTTTATCCACCTTGAGCTTATTTTGGTGTATAATATAAGTTGGTGGTCTAGTTTCCAAATCAGATAAAGAACAACAAAGAAATTATAGGCCAATATCTCTGATAAACATAGATAATAACATACTCAGCAAAATATCAGTAAACTGGGTCCAGCAATTCATTACGAAGATCATACAACGAGATCAAGTGGGATTCATCCTAGGAATGCAAAGATCGTTCCATATTTGCAAATCAGTAAATGTAATACATTACAAAAACAAAATGAATAACAAAAAACACATGATCATACAAATAGATGCTGAAAAAGCATTTGATAAAGTACAGCACCCATTTATGATAAAAACACTCAGCAAGTATGAGTAGAGAGAGCACACCTCAACATAATAAAGACAATATACAAGAAACCTATAGCCAACATTATACTCAACAGACAAAAACTAAAAGCTTTTCCCCTAAGATCAGGAATATGACAAGGGGTCACCACTTCTATTCAACATGGTATGTAAATTTATGTTGAATAGGCCCACAATGATCAGACTAGAAAAAGAAATAAAAGACATCCAAATTGAAAAGGAGGAGGTAAAACTGTCATTGTTTGCAGATGACATGATAGTGTTGTAGACTCCACCAAAAAACTACTCAACCTAATAAGTGAATCTGCCAAAACAGCAGGATACAAAGTCAATATTCAAAAATCAAAGGCATTTTTGTATACTACCAACAAAATATCAGAAACAGAAGTAGAAAAAATCCCATTTACTATAGCAACAACAAAAATAAAATACCTAGGAATAAACTTAACCAAGGTCGTAAAAGACATATACTCAGAAAACTACAGAATAGTGAAGAAAAAAATTAAGGAAGAAATAATTGGAAGCATATAACATTATCATTGATTAGAATTAACATCATTAAAATGTCCATACTACCCAAGGCAATCTATAGATTCAATGCAATATCCATCAAAATAACAATGACATATTTCACCAATATAGAATAAGTATTTCAAAAATTAAAAGGTGGCATATCATCTTAATCTCCCCCTTCATCTATGTCTTCAAGTCTAAGAAAAGCTCACTGACATTGAGGCTTGCAATATTATTAGTCAGAAATAAATAAATCAGTGATTATCACTAGCCTGGCAATCTGAGAAGGCAGGAAAGTTGACTAACAAATTTTCAGATACTTATCATTTTTTGCCTTCCAGAATTATTGTCTTGCCTTATCACTCTTATTGTAGCATGGAAGACATCCTTCCTCGTCCCCCACCCCATCACCACCATATCTAGCACTGGATATGGTAACATGGGTTGGGTCTTAATATTTCTGGAGTTGAATTCCCCACCTTGTTTTTCACAACTTTGGGAATCATAGCCTGTTGAAACTAGAAGGGATCATCATATTCAACACAGTAGTTCTACAGTCTAGGAAAGGAAGGCAGAAGATTGACTTTTTGAAGTCATACAGTTTGGGGGCTAGAACCCATCTGTCCTGTCTCAAGGCTTCTGGACTCTGCTTTATAAACCTCCAGGTTGTCTCCAGTCATCCTAAGAACTTCATGAGTTTCCTTGATAAAAACTAAATTTATTTGTATTTAATTTTTTTTTATGTTTTAAAAATTAATTTTTATTTTTCAATTACAGTTGACATACATTATTGTATTAGTTTCAGGTGTGCAGAAAGAAAGAAGGAGCTCCTACCCTTTGCGACAGCATGGAAGGAATTGGAGAGTATCATGCTAAGCGAAATAAGCCAGGCAGTGAAAGACAAATACCATATGATCTCACCTTTAACAGGAAGCTAATCAACAAAACAAACAAATAAGCATAATATAAACAAAGACACTGAATTTGAGAACAGTCTGACAGTGTCCAGAGTGGGAGGGGAGGGAATTTCAGGGGAAAAGGGGAACGGTTTAGAGCAACAAGTATAAAGGACTCATGGACAAAAACTATGGGGGGGGTGGAAATGTATTTAATTTTTTAATAAAACTATTAAATATAATAAGAAATAATCAGGAAAAATAATGAGGTATCATAATTTTAAAAATAAGTGCAGAGAACTGTTGGTTGAGCAAAAACATTTTTTTGAAGACCAAAGCTTCTATCATCTGAAATAAACAAGTCTTCCTGTTTCAAACTGAAAAATAAAAGAAAAAAAGATGTTGAGTGATTGTACTACCAAAAAGGCTTCATCTCAAAAGGGAGATCACATGAAGAACACAAGGAGATGAACACAAGTACACAAAAATAAGAAACCTAGATATGTATATGGCCATTTGTCACAATTTGTCTTTGTCCAGAAGATTGACTAAATGAACTTTGCAGGTCTTTCCATAGTAAATTGCTTAGCTAGACTCACAGGAATGCTACTCCTTACACAGGTTTGCAGGGGATTTAAAACACACAGTGAGCTGTGATCATTGGTTAGATCATTGTGATCATTGTGATCATTGATTCAAAGTGATTTTTGAACTGTGGTTGTCATCTTAAGTAGCCACATAAGAGGTATAAATATCTATTCTACTTCAAACATTAACAGAAAGAGATTCTACAGCCTCGAGTTAAGTCTATCACAAAAATAGGTGTTATTCCCACTGAATTATGTTTCTGCTGCTAGTATCAACTGAAAGTCTAAAGTTTTGGAGTGAAAAATTAGAAAGAAGCAACATTTATCCAACTTTGAAGTGAAGAATCAAGTTCTCTCTCAAAATTTAATTAAATTATATCTAAGTTTCATAGAGAAGTTATCTGCCATTTCCTGACTATCTTTAAATTTCTTTATTATAAAATAGAGAAAGTAGCATAAAAGAAGAAACAAGTAAATCACACAGTTTCTGGAAACTTAACCATGGCTGTAAACAAGCTGTGGACGAGGCTTCCTGGGGCCTTCACAATGTGCTGTATCTAGGAAACATGTTCTCAGAGAGCCAAGCTAATTAATTTCACCCATGGTTATGAGCCACAATACAACCAGGGGATGTGACAGATTGGCTTTAGGAGAAAACTATTATTTTTCCTGTGACCAATGCTGTAACTGTTGAAATCACAGGTGGAAAGACATAAGCTCAATCATGCAGTTAAAATGTTGTTTTAAACCAAATGGCCAATAACTTTCTTACTGAAATAAAACTTCAGGGAACAACCCCTGAACGACCCCACAGGCAGTTGTGTTCCATCACAACAGATAGTTGATCCCACATTAGAAGTCTAAAAAGTTCCTGAGTTCTCAAATAATTTAGAAAGATAGCAATCCACAATTTCAATGTTAAACCAAATGCCTTTTTAAAAAGCTTAAAATAAACACAATATGTTCTTGTAAATATTCTCAAAAAGTACCAAAACACTTATGATCATGGTTGTTTTCCAACAGAAGACAAACATCCAACTGCTGATCCTTTGCAAAGTTAAGCAATATCACTGAGGTGACCAATCAGCTTAATCAGTGGAACATGTTCTTGGAGTCCTATTTTTCTGAAGAAAAACAATGATAGAGATTCTCTTTTTTTTTTTTTTTTTTTTAAGAAAAGGCTAACATGGAGGCCTGAGTAACACAAAGGTCAGGGTGGATGAAGAGTAAGAAAATGGAGAAGCCTCTGGTATAGTTTTGCCCAGGACTGTCAGTACTCTCCAACTGACAGCAATTCACCATGGGTTCCAAAACAAATGCACCTCCTTATTTATAACATAGATTTTTTAAAATGTATTTTATGATGTCAACAAATGAAAACCCTGAATGGAATTCAATGTGGAAATTATCTGCCTGTGACCACTCTTTCTTGCAGATTTCTTCCACGAAGCACATGGCTTCTTTTTCTTCAATTTTATTGTTGACAATATTACTGATGTCCCCATTTTCCAGCCCTCTGCCTGCCTCCACACAGCCACCCCCCCTCTCCCTCCTGGCCATCTCTACACCGTTGTCTGTGAGATTATATATATATTATATATAATACATATATATATATATATTATATATATATAATCAGTCCAGAAGGTATCTAGCCATGTAGTATGAAAAATAGAGACATTTATTGAAGAAGATGCAAGAAACATTGTACATAGGACAATGATGCCTCAGTCCCCTTCAAAGTAGACACCTTGGGACCTCACACAGTTCTTCTGATCACCATCAGCTGTCCCATTATATTTGCCTGAATCTCATTGATGGTTTGAAATCTCTTCCCTTTCTAAGATGATTTTAGTTTTGAGGAAAGCCAGAAGTCACATGGTCTCAAATCTCGGCTATAGCAGGGCTGAGTCACCTGGATAATTTGATGTTTCACCAAAAAACTCTGCAAGAGATGTAATGTATGAGTGGGCGCGTTTTCATGACGAAGCTGCCATTCACCACTTGCCCCCTGCTGGCTTTCTGAATCATCTGAGTAGTTTTCCATATAGGAATGTTCAAGCTTAATGCAAAATTTGACGTAGATTCATTGCTCTACTTGCTCAGTCATTTTGAATGCAACAGCCATGCAGTACACATGTTCACTCAATGGCATCTACCACCCCCACTAACTAGTACAGTGAAGCCATTATTGTTCACACATATGCATTCCAGTCCACTCTGCTTGGCTGCCAGGTTATATCAATGTCACACAAACCTTTCTTGATATACTAACAATGGCTGGACTTTTTCTGGACAGAAGAGACATATGCTTAATCCCTTACATGTAACCCCCTATACAGAGTCCAGCACAAATAATGCCCCTCTTTTATGACAAAATCTTTTATTATAAAATCATAAGGATGTAATTCTGTAACATAATGATAAAATTCAAGCACACCATATGACATTTTAGATGCAATGTTCAAGTTAAAACTATAAATTATTACACCCATATTATTACCCTATCAACCACATCCAAGCAGGCATTACTTCTGCTGGACCCAGAATTTATTTGCTGAATCCCTTCACCTTCTTTCATTCAATCTCCCCTACACTGCCCCTCTTACAGCTGCCAGACTGTTCCATGTGTCCATGCCTCTGTTTCTATTTTGTTCATCAGTTTATTTTATTCTTTGGATTCCTCCATATATAAGTAAGATCACATAGCATTTGTCTTTCTCTGACTGGCTTATTTCTCTTAGCATAAAAATCTTTAGGTTCATCCATGCTGTCACAAAAGATTTCCTTCTTTTTATGTCTGTGTAGTAGTCTATTGTGTAAATGCACCATGTGCTTTATCCACTCATCTACTGGTGGGCACTTTGGGCTGTTTTCAGATCTTGGCTATTGTAAATAAGACTGCTATGAGCATAGGGATGCATACATTCTTTTCAATTGGTGTTTCACAATTCATAGGATATATTACCAAAAGTGGGATTGCTGGGTCGAAAGACAGTTCCATCTTTAATTTTTTAAAGGAAATTCCATGCTGTTTTCCATAGTGGCTGTTCCAGTCTCCATTCCCACCAACCACTTGTTGTTTTTTGATTCATTCTGGCAGATGTTGGGTGATATCTCATTTTTAAGATCAGGTACTGAGGCAGAGGGAGACATTCTCAAATGGAAGAACTTCCTCCATTTCTGAATGCATATATGCTGTCCTGGCAATATACTTTCCATTTTTTTAATATATTTTATTGATTATGCTATTACAGTTGTCCCATTTTTCCCCTTCATTCCCCTCCACCCTGCATACCCCCTCCTACCCACAATCCCCCCCTTTAGTTCATGTCCATGTGTCATAAGTTCTTTAGCTTCTACATTTCCCACACTATTCTTGCCCTCCCCCTGTCTATTTTCTACCCACCGTCTATGCTACTTATTCTCTGTACCTTTTCCCCCTCTCTCCTCCTCCCACTCCCCGGTTGCTAACCCTCCATATGATCTCCATTTCTGTGGTTCTGTTCCTGTTCTAGCTGTTTGCTTAGTTTGCTTTTGTTTTAGGTGTGGTTGTTAATAGCTGTGAGTTTGCTGTCTTTTCACTGTCCTATTTTTGATCTTCTTTTTCTTAGATAAGTCCCTTTAACATTTCATATAATAAGGGCTTGGTGATGATGAACTCCTTGAACTTGATCTTGTCTGAGAAGCACTTTATCTTCCCTTCCATTCTAAATGACAGCTTTGCTGCATAGAGCAATTTTGGTTGTAGGTCCTTGCCTTTCAAGACTTCAAATACTTCTTTCTAGCCCCTTCTTGCCTGTAAGGTCTCTTTTGAGAAATCAGCTGACAGTCTGATGGGAACTCCTTTGTAGGTGACTGTCCCCTTATCCCTTGCTGCTTCTAGAATTCTCTCCTTCATTTTAATCTTCACTAATGTAATTACGATGTGCCTGGGTGTGTTCCTCCTTGAGTCTAACTTCTTTGGGACTCTCTGAGCTTCCTGGACTTCCTGGTAGTCTATTTCCTTTGCCAGATTGGGGAAGTTATCCTTTTTTTATTTGTTCAAATAAGTTTTCCACTTGTTCCTCTTCTTCTTCCCCTCTGGTACCCCTATAATTCAGATGTTGAGACGTTTAAAGATGTTCCAGAGGTTCCTAAGCCTCTCCTCATTTTTTTGAATTATCGTTTCTTCCTTGTTTTCTGTTTGATTGTTTCTTTCTTCCTTCTGGTCCACTCCATTGATTTGAGTCCCAGTTTTCCTCCCATCTCTATTGGTTCCCCATGCGTCTTCCTTCATTTCACGTACTGTAGCCTGCATTTTTTTCATCTAATTTGTGAGCAAAATCAACCAATTCTGTGAGCATCCTGATCACCAGGGCTTTGAACTGTGCATCTGATAGGCTGGCTATCTTTTCATTGCTTAGAGGAATAGGCTCTTGGGCTTTCATTTGTTCTCCCATTTGAGCCATTTTTGGTGGGGGTTTTTGTTTGTTTGGTGTTTTTTTTTGGGGGGGGGTCTGGTCGCAGCTGTTATGTTGTGAGGGGTGAAGCCTTAGGTGTTCCCCAGGGTGGGGCAGCCCAGTCACTGAGTTGTGATGCTGTATGTGGGGGCAGGGTCTGAGAGGGAACAATGGCACCTGCTCCACTCTCTCTGGGATTCCAGTCCCTTCTGCCACTTCCCCTTCACCTGGATTATCAGTGAGAGAATGTGGGACTACCTGGTCAGCCAGCCACCTTGCACGGCCTCACTGGGCCTGCATAGTTTGCACCCTGTGCCCTGAGTCTGCTAGCTGCTGCCTGCACACCTGGGAACTGCCAGCTGCTGCTCCCTGCATGCCCGGGTCGCATCTCCACTTTTTCCTGCCATGACTCTGCCCCTCTTACCAGTCTGGATGAATGGTTGTTGGACTTCTATACAGTTCAGTTTTCTATCAGTTTTGGTTGTTTTCTTGTTTCCAAATATGTGTTGGCCTTAATTTTGGTTGTGAGAGGAGGCACAGTGTGTTCACCTATGCCTCCATCTTGGCTGGAAGTCCTACACTTTCCATTTTGTCTGCTCTTATGCAGTGCCAGACAGGGAACTTTGGAGATCTCCTCTGTGTATCTAATTCAAATTTATCTTGAATGAAATTTTTTACATCTATACTGAGTATTTTAAAAGTCATGATTCTCTCTAATTTTTTTTCTGCTTGCAAAATTCTAAGAAGTTCATCAAAACTAGGTTTTCTTTTTCTGGGGGAATAGTGGGGTTTTTCTCTGCTTTGCTAAATCCATAAACATAAATTAGAATCTGCCTCTTGAGTAATCCAGCACTGGCTTGAGATTTAGAAATTGTGTTTGTCTCCTCTTAGTTATCTCTTTGTCTTAATTTTCTCCCAATTGGAATGTAAGTTGAGTAAGGATGAAAACTATATTTCTCCTATGTACTCACAGCACCAAAAAGTACCTGGCATGTACTTAGTACTTAATATATGTTGTAATTATTCAATGAAAAAGGCACCAGAGAATGCAAACAAAGAGAATGGAAAAGGCAAACAGAAAGGAAGGAGGTAAGGCATTAGTCAGATACAGTATAACTGAATTAGGAATTTACAGGCAATGACAAATGTTTCTGTATTTAGGAACCTCATGTACAGCATGGACAATTTTCCTCATTCTTCCCACAAGTAATTTTTATTGTATTTTTATAACAACATTATCAATGGCTTTTGTCTCTACAATCAACTAATCTCCCCATTTTTAAAGAGAGTCTGAACCAATGCTTTCACCATGGTGCATAAATGTGTCAGTAGCTTGCACATCCTCTCCAGAGAAGAGTGGAAATACACCTTTAACTAAAATTGGCCTATTTATTTTAATCGCCCACAGTCAAAACTTTGCAGATTTAGCTAAAATGAGAAAGTCAGAGCTGTAAAATCATGTTTTAAAATTTTCCATTGCTGCCTTGGCTGGTGAAGCTCAGTGGATTCAGCAGTGACCTGAGAACCAAAGGGTTCACGGTTCTATTCCCAGTCAGGGTATATGCCTGGATTGTAGGCCAGGTACCCAGTAGGGAATACATGAGAGGCAACCACACGTTGATGTTTCTCTTCCTCACTTTCTCCCTTCCCCTCTCTAAAAATAAATACATAAAATTTTTCAAAAAAAAATTTACCAGTGCTTTAATGCTCTTGTTTGGAAGTTGTCCCAAATTAAAACATTATGTTTCTGCTTTGCTTATTCTGAGAACTAAATGTTCCATTAAAATTAGAGGGAAAAAATTTTTATCTTTATGCATTGTATAGTTTTAAAGAAGTAAATGTAAAAAATATAAGATAGTAGTATGGATATATTTTCAACCATGCAAGACCAATAAATTGACATTTTTATTAATCCTTAACAATAATTTATTTTCTTGTGATTTGCTCTCATCCAAAACATATAGGAGAAAGGAGCAAAAGCCCAATTGACCAATGAATCATTTCAGACTGGGTTGGGTTATGATAAATTGATAAGTATGATAAACTGAATATTAATTTGCTATTAAAAAGGACAAAAATTGAACTCATTCACTATTCCCACTGAGAGGGTATTATCCAGGCAATCTTTATGAGTCTCACGAATGTCTAAACTTTATGAAATCTCCTTTGGGGCTCATGTAATTCATTTATCACCTCCCTCTCTTCCCCACAAGAGTCTTCCACTGATTCAGCAATAATTTTACACCTGTTCACTGTTTTGCTCTGAATCCCTGCCATCATGCTAGGTAAAGTTGATTGCCAGGTGGTTGACCAGCCCAATTGTCCTACTTCATAGTTCTTTGTGCCTCTCAGTTCCGACTACTATCCACATCCACTTCACATTGGCACCCACACCTCTGGCTCTATGTTGCTCAGAACTGTTACATTTTTGAAATCCTGAACTCCAAGGTCAAATTCATTGTCACATCCTTTTATGTCCTCAGTTACCTCATACATACTCCATTTTTTCCTCTGCCCTTGAATCTCTTCATTTGGTCCCAATTCATCAGGAGTAGTCCCACTCCTATTTAATCTTTCTTTTTTATGACTAAGTATCAATTTGGAATCTCATCAGACCCTTCAACGCCCATTCTTTCAGTCAATTTATCACATACACCAGACAAAACTTTAGGCCTGGATCATTTCAGCTGTCTATTCATTCCTCTTCTATGTCTAGACTGATAAGGCATACTAGAGAAAAGACAGAAAGCACAATCATGAAGGTGAATGGTATGAAAAATTCATGAAATTCAGCTTCAGCTGGGCCCTCAGAATTCTTCTGCAGTCCTAGTCATTCTCTTATTCTTTGTCCCACATTAGCCATATGAAATCCTCCCAGGCCTTCTTCCTTCATTACCTACTATATCATCTTAACAAATAACCTAATTCCTTATTTCATAGGGAAAACAGTCATTGTTTTCCTTCTCCCAACACTAAATTATTTATAAGCAACTTGCTGTTTCTTTATTCATTTTTGTCCCAGTAGAAGAGCTCTCTTTCCATTTATATCCCATTCTCTCTCCCCCATTTCCCATGTCCTCATGTACCTCCTCCTGTACATTCATATCCTCCTGCCCAACTGGGTCTATAACCTTTTCTATGATGGCTTCCCCCACCCTCATCTATAATTTTGCTTGAGTCTTTACTATCTAATAATAGAATGGAATAAAATCTTCAGTTATCTATATCTCTGAATACCACATTGATTTTCCTTTCCCTTCATAATTATCCTGGTAGAAACAGAGGTCTGTAGTTGCTGTGTTTCTTTTCTCACATTTATTTATCTACCCAATGCAATCTGCCTTCTACCTCTCTCTATGACACCAAATCTGCTGCTTTTGTCCAGATTGACTCCAAATTTCAAAAATTAAATGGAAACTTTTCAGTCAGTGCCTTACCTTACCCTTCTGAAACATACGGACTTCTGCACCCTTACTGAAATTATTTATATCTTTACCTCCTTCATATCTTTGCTCAAGGCCACCACCTTCTTTTCTGCCTACTCACACAATGCAGTTTAAAATTGCAACACTGGCCCTGGCTGGTTGCTTGGTTAGAGCCTCGTGCTATACACCAAAGCCAGTGGGTTCCATTCCTAGTCAGGGCACATATCTAGGTTGCGGGTTCCATCCCCGGTCATGGCATATATGGGAGGCAACAGATTGATGTTTCTCTCTCACATCAATGTTTCTCTTTTCCTCCCCTCTCCTCTCTCCCTCTTCCTCTCTCCCTAAAAGTCAGTAAGCATATCCTCAGATGACGATTTTATCCAATAAAAAAATTCAATAATGACCGCTGCATTCTCAGTCTCACATTGGTTTATTATATTTTCATTGTACTTTTTCTCTTTAACAACATACAGAATTTATACTTTCATTTACATTTCCTTAGTAACAAATAAGTTTATCCACTTTGTTCATTGATTTATCTCACCATGCCACACAAAGTAATAGCTCAGAAAATATTAGGAGAATCAATCTCCTGTTTCCTAGGACAACAGTCTCTTTTGTTTTTTCTATTAATTCTTGGCTTTTTCTCCATTTCTTTTGCAACCCCCTCTACATATCCCTTAGCTTTTTCTTTCTGTCATCCCCAAGTTTCCCTTTACAGACTCTTTTTTTTCACTTTTATTTTTTCATCATTTAAAAAAATTTTTTTCACATTTTTAAAAAATTGTTCAAATACAGTTTTTTGCCTTTTATCCCCACCCCAGCCCAACTGCCCAGTCCTCCCCACCTCCCTCCTGCCTCCACCCCCCATTATTGTCCATGTGTCCTCTATAATTGCTAAGTGCAATAAGCCAGGCAGTGAAAGACAAACACCCTATGATCTCACCTTTCATAGGAACCTAAACAACAAAACAAACAAGCAAAATATAACCACAGACACTGAAAGTGAAAGTAGGATGATGGTGACCAAAGGGAAGAGGGGAGGGAATTTTAAGGGAAAAGGGCGAAGGGTTTGTAGACTCTTTCTTTATATTCTCCCTGACAGATCTCAGCCACTGTCATGATTTGAACTGTGTCCTTCTTGTTAGCACCTGAAACATCTGTAGTTCCAGTCTAAATCTTTCTTCTTATTTCAGATACATAAATTTAACTTCTTCCTAAACATCTATACTTCATGATCCCACAAAGAACTCAAACCGAATGTATCAAAACCCTTCCAATGATTTTGTCCTCCAACGTACTCACATGCTCATAACTTGAATCTATATTTATTTTTATTTTTTTTATTTAATCTGTATTGTATTTTTCCATTACCGTTTAGTCCTCTTACATCCTCCTCCCCCAGGAATCATCACATTGTTGTCCATGTCCATGAGTACTTTTTCCTTTTTGCTCGGTCTCTCTACTTTCTAACCTCCCTCATACAGCTGTCATCCTGCTCTCCATCTATGAGTCTGCCCCCATGTTCGTTGTTAGTTCAGTTGATTCATTAGATTCCACGTACGAATGAAATCATATGTTATTTGTCTTTGACTGGCTTATTTCACTTAGCATAATGTTCTCCAGGTACAGCCATATCATTGCAAAGAATAAAATTTCTTATTTTTTATGACCAAGTAATATTCCAATGTGTAAATGTCCCATAGTTGTTTTATCCGATCATCTACTGATGGACACCTGGGCTGATTCCATATCTTGGCTATTGTAAATAATGCTGCAATGAACACAGGTATGCTTATATTCTTTCAAATTAATGCTTTGGGTTCCTTTGGATATATCCCAGAATTGGGATTGCAGGGTCAAAAGGCAGATCTCTTTTAATGTTTTTGTAGTATCTCCATACTGCTTTCCACAGTGCCTACACCAATCTACATTCCCACCAACAGTGCAAAAAGGTTCCCCTCTCTCCTTATCCTCACCAGCACTTGTTTGTTGATTTATTGGTGATAGCTATTTTGACAGGTATGAGATGGTATCTCATTGTGGTTTTAGTTTGCATTTATCTGATGACTAGTGATGCTGAGACCTTTTCTTTTGTCTCTTGGCCATCTGTATGTCCTCATTGGAGATATATATATATAATCTCCCATAAAGTACATTTTCTAAGTATAATACCTAACCTAAAATCTCCTGATGGAGGTATATGTTACTATGGATGTGAAAATGAATCTACATTTTATACAACCATTAAGTGCTCTAACCACATCAAGAAATTTACAGTTCTAATAGTGTGAAAGTAAGGTATTTATGCATAGATCAAGGAAGCCTTTGCTCTCAGTCCTCAATGATATTTCTTTTTCTGTAATTTTGAATAATTATTAGGGTACAAATGATATGTATACTGAATTTTCCATTATAAATGAATAAAGATAAAATTAAAAATCCATTACCCTCTAAGTCATTTGCAACTACAAACAAAAACCATCAACCAGAAGTCATTATGTAGTAAATTTCACCGAGATGGTCATATTTTAAAGATAAACTATAAGTTAAATCTAAGCAGTACTATCTCCAGGTGCCAGAGAAAGTATGACATGGGCAATAGATGCAACATGTTAAATGATTCTAAATAAATATTGCAGGTACAGTGTGATTGATGCAAAGAACAGAAGCTGAAAATTACAACCTGAGTTTAAATTTTACTTCTACTACTCATTTGACTTCAAGCAAGTTGAAAATAAACACATATCGATCACTTACTGTCTGCCATCCACTCTTCTAATAGTTTTACATTTTGTGATTGTCATGACAACACTACAAAACAGATACCATCATGTTTTACGGTTTCCAGATGAAGAAACCAAGGGATGTGGAAGTAAAGTAACTTACTCATTATCACAGTTTGTAGCTAGCTGTCATGTTTCACACCCAGATGTTTTCACTCCAGAACCCATGCTGTGTTTTGAGGCATTGCCATTCATAAAATTGGGGCTTCATATCTAAAATCAGGGCTTAATTAAAATAACACAAGAAAATATCATTCTTTAGATTTTAGAGCACTATTAAATCTAAGCCATAGAATTATTAGTCTAGTAAATTAATAAACTCCAAGTAGTAGTGTCTTTCTTTAGTTGGGATTTGTAAAGCATCACTCCCTAAATGGATCTGAGAGGCAGTTTCCTTGTAGTGGATGCTCTGAATTGATTTAGTGGTAAGTCTTAAGAATTATTCTTCAGGGACCTCAAATACAACATTAAAAGTTTACTGACTATCAGGGAGACCTCTTAGGCATCCTGGCAAATATTTTCTACAACAGTTCATTGTAGAAAAAATATACTACAACTCAAAAGCTGTCATGCGTTCTCCCAGTTAATGTGTTATCTTCATCTGTCATCCTCGAAAGGAAAAATATGTGATTGGCTTTCTGTAAAAAAACACAAGTCTGATGAAGTCAAGTTTTAATGTTATTTAACAAAGACATTTATTTCCACAAGAAAAAATCTTGCCCAGAGACAGACATGATTATTGTCCCCACAAAACTTACTGTCCAATAGGGAAAAATTTTTGTGTGAAAAAAATTAAAACAAAACATGAAAAAAGAAGTGTAGTATATCATAGGAGGACACAGAAGAGGCAACGAGATGTGTCTCAATAACACAAATATGAATGGCCATGCTAACAAATTTTTCATGAGAGAGAAAAATACACCATCTTTTTCTTGCTTTTGTGCCTTAAAAACTAAGTTTTAAGATATCAGCTCATTCCAAGGACTACCTGAATACAGAACTAGATCCAGCTCATTGTCCTTTATACAGGGTGGAGCAAAAGTAGGTTTATAGTTGTTCATATGGAAAATACTATAATAATTAATTAACAGTAATACAAGAATAAACTCTGTGTTTTGCATACTCACAACTGTACACCTACTTTTGCCCTACTCTGTATAATAATAGTTTCAACAACAATTCATCAAATCATTATGAACCATTAATTTGGAAGATCCTGTTGGGTCATTGACTATTTAAAATCACTTGCAGGAGCAAAATAAAATGTGGACTTTATGTAATGTATTTATTTATTTATTTATTTATTTATTTTGTAACAGGAGCTAAATTTGTCTTTTGAAGTGTCAAACCTTAAGTCAATTAGGAACTGAATTGTCCCATGCTCTTTTCATGCCTTTCTCTGGTTCTATTTGATCCAACAAATACTAATTAGAGCATAATATATGTATACAAAGGGTTAACGAAATCTTTTCCCTTTTTCCCTTAGAATTCGACATTCAATTCACTTTCTAGATCTGTTCCCTTGACAACCTAATAAAATAAGTAATGTCAAGTAACTTGCTAGGTGGCATTGCTTATGGTAAAAATAAACTCAATTTGATTAAGCGAATATGGAGTGGAATAAACTGTGAATGAACAATAATACCTGATGAGGACAGCATAGTCTTAAACTCTTGTAACTGGGCATGCCTTTTATAGAGACTGTGGGAGCTCTGCATGTGCTATTGTTACAAGAGATGAGATATTGGCTCTTGTGGTATATGAGGCATTTCAGCCAAGGAAATTTTTTTTATCTGCACCATATGAGAATCATTCTTTTAAATTTAAGATGTCACTTGAGGAACCGTGCTACATAGACTTCAGCATGGACTGAGGTAAAGGGCTACTCCCACATAAAACAAATGTCTGATGTCCTGTTGGCCAACTGGGATTCATCCTTCTAAGCATATTTGAGGACAAGTGTGACTTAATGCTAATCTTAACAGTTTGATTATTCAACAGACCCTAAAAAGACCCCTTAGCCCTAACTTCAGAGCTTAGAGTGGAGAAATTGTAGAAAAGTATTTCATTATATAAAAAGTAATAAACAAGGAAGATGTTTCTGATTGCCCTCTTTAATATACCTTATGACTGGGCTCATACTATGTACTGCACCTAGTACAATAACCATATGTCTGACATATAGTATTAACTGAAGAATGGTTTGATGAATGAATGAGTAAATAAATTAATTAATGAGCAAATGAATAAATCATTCTCACCAATACAGTGGATGAAGGGCATTGAGGCTTCAGGTCTCTTAAGTTTTATGTGATGCTAAGCCAGCTCTCCTGCTGCCCCAGCTCTGCCTTCTTCTTAATTTTGAATCGAGTTATTGATCCTCTGCCTTACATTCTGTGCAGGGTAACTTCCATTTGCACCTCCAGATCTCCTTTCCAGCTTTCTCCAATCAGCCCTGTGTCCAGGAGGCTTAGCAGCATGGAACTCATTAACAAACTGCCTTGATCTCTGGCTTCCTGTTGAGCTACTAAGGGACAGCATAGAGACTGAAAAAAGGGAGAGGTGAGGGGTTGGAGTATTTGTTCCTCCAGCTCTCTCCTTGCTGGGCGCATCAGGCTGACTGTCAAGGTCACCACTACCACAATGTGGCCTTCTCCATGCTGTATATCATTTCCAGGTTTCAGGAACCACTGTTCCCTCAATCCACATGTTTATGGGGGGTAGTACCTTCCTACTGTTACTTTCCCCAGCAGATGACACTATCTCTTGTTATTTCTCTATCCCCTGTCTGCATGTTTAAATGGGTCCCTTTATTAAATACTCCTCAAATCCCAAAGGTCCATTCAGCTATATTGAGAAAATTTAAAATACTGTTTACTGCAGAAATCTTCCACTACTTATTTCTTTCATATGAACTTGCAATATCAAATCATCTCAATTATTGATTATGATTTTTTAAGGATAAGAACAAATTTATATTGTTTCTAGTTGCTTGCAGATATAAACAGCAAAGAAGTTGTATGTTCGAGAATTTTATTTCTTGTTTATAATGTGTTTTAATTTTGAAATTTAAAGTTAGCAAGAAAATGCCACATTAATTCCATTTTCCACTATCACTGCAACATATTATAACAACCTTCACAGTGTATGGTTTTCCTTTAACATTAAAGCTATTTTTTGTAAAGTCACCAAGACATTTGGCGTAGTTGCTCATCTAAATTAAGAATATGGTCTTTCAAAGTGCAAACATTCACAGCATAAAAAATTTTTCCAGGTTTCACACCACACAAAAAAAAGACAAGATACTTCTATTTAGTATCTTGGGATACATGAGAAAAATCTTTATAAATAGTCCTACTACGTAAACCAGCCTGAAAGTCAGAATAGCTGGTAAATTGTGGCTTTTAAGGCTACTAGAAAGGACTTTTTAAGTTTCTTCCCTTCTTTCTAATTGCCCTTAATTATGTTGGAAACACCTTCTATAATTAAAGAAAAAAGAACTCTATCAACACAAAATTAGATATAGAATTAAAATGCAAAAATGTATTAAAATAAAATTTAGTTGTAGCTATTTTTCCTGATTCTGATAGTAACAACAAGGAAGGGGTTCAATGGTCAAAAAGAAAAAAGCTGGGAACACTGAAGACAAACATTACCTAATTCACATTTGTGCATAAAGCTGGCCTTGCACCCAGCTCTTCCAGATTTAAATAGAATTACTAATATATGCCCCCTTTTCTTGGTGATGTCACTGGGATTTATATAAAAGCTGCAAACCTGTTTAGAAGCATTTTGTTTTTGCTCAACATCTTTAAAAATGCTGTTATAAAGTATGCACAGTCAAAGTCCCTACTTAAACCCAAAGGTGACCCACCAGTCTAGGGAACTCATGGGTGACCCCCTCAAGTATACATTGACATAACTTGAAAGGCATTGACCTTGGTGAAAGAGAAAAAAACCTGTATGGGTTTTCATTTCATTTTGTTTTGTATCTGGTGCACAAGCACTTAAGGAAAATAGATGTAAAGATTAGGAGAATGCTTGAGTTCTCATTCAACCCCTTAGGACATTCAAAGCACAAATTGGGAGATGCATTAGAAGCAAAAGCTGCAGAAACTATTTTTAAAATTTTTTTCAAAACACTGTCCATGAACAGTGATGTTTCAGTATCAAGGTGACAACATGCCACCCAGAGGTGGGACAATATTTGTCACCTCTTCTTCGTGAATGCCAGGTCTGCACTGACTTTGAGGACTGATGGCATTCTGAGCAGCAAGACCCAGCACCTTTAACACAGACCTCAGCATTTTCACACCTGACAAGAGGGCTGCTTCATAAGTAAAGGCTGGATTCAGGGAAGGTGGAACCAAAAAACAAACAACTGGTAGGAATACTGTAAGCATTAGCAGATTAGTTCAAGAAAACATGTGAGGATTTTTTGGAATTGCCCTGAAATATTTTCTATGTGTGTGAAACACCAGGAGAAAAGAGGAGAAATATCTGGTAAATAAAAGATGAAGTCCATTTTCAGCAACTACAGAGCTGAGAGCTCCCCATATTGTGTAAAATAATACATAACACAGTAATAAGACCTTAGGCTCTAGAGTCAGTACCTCAGTTCAAATGCTGGCCTACCACTTAATAGCTGTACAACCTTGGGCTAGTTAGAGTAGAGCTTCAGTTTCCTCTTCTGTTTGCTGTGTGGTTTCAAGGGCTCATTCATACAAATGGTTAAAATAGTGATCAGTAATCATGACAAACATTTTGGTGTTTCAACTTGGCCCCATTTGTTCTCACAGACTGATGATATCAGAGACATCTGGAAACAGAAGTTAAGTGGCATCCTCTAAGCCAGATAGGAATTTCTGGCTTTCTCTACCATCCCAAGTCAATTAGAGTAGCAACTGGTACACATCATATAAATATCCATTTGAGTCATGTAAAAAAAAAATAAAAGTAACAAAAGAGTCTTTTATATTTGATCCCAGATTGACTAGTGTACATTAATAATATCTTGGAAAATCATAAATGAGCCAGGATTTTGAGAAGATATTCTGTTTGCAAGTCTGAAATTAACTTAATCAGAAAAGATTTATAATTTTAAATTAAAATTGCAGATAATAATAAAATACCTTCAATACCTAAAATACCTTCAAATACATACCCGGTGAAACAGGTATGTATTTATGTACTATATTTTTTTTCTCATCTTTACTACTATAATTCTATTCCAAAACTTAAGGATCTGTCACTTAACCTATTGCTTTCTAGTAGCCTTCTGACCCCAATCTTGACATCCACATAGCAGCTGACCTGATCCTTCTAAAACATAAATCAGAGCACAGCACTTTCCTACCTCCTAGCTTCCCATTACAAATGAATGAAATCTGAAGTAATTATCACCATCCACAGGTTATGCGTTAATGGCCTCTGGCTGCCTCTCAGGTCTCATGTCCCTCCATCTTCCACCATTTACTACACACCAGTCACACTATCCTTCTTTCTCTTTCTCAAACATACTAAGCTCATCTCCACCTCTGTTTATTTGCTTTTGATGTTCCTTCTTCTTGAAATACTCTTTTCCCTAAACTTCACATGGCTGCCTCCATCTCACCATTCAGGTATTAGCTAGAGTATCATATCCTCCAAAGCCCTTTCCTAGCAGTTCCCCATAAAGTTACTGATCTCCCCTCCCATTTTCTATTTATTGCCCCATTATTAATTCTTTATATAATTTATCAGTATGTGCATAAGTGAATGAATGAATGAATTACATCTCTCTCCTCTAGTTTTTCACCTCCAGTAGAATATAAACTCTTTGAGGAACATAACTACTTCTATGATGTTTTCCATTATATTCTCAGTGTCTAAAACAGGGCATGGTATACAGTATCATACATATAGTAATGATTTGATTACTGACTAAATAGTGTCTACCAACATTTATTAAATGGCTAAAATGTATCTTTCTCTGTTCAAAATATGAAGCTATACAAAGGTAAAAATAAAATACCTATCCTGTGAGATAAAAAGATAAACAAATTATGGAAATGCAATATGATGTTCCTTGTTCATCTCCATGCTTCATAAACATACACTACATAACTTATTAGAACCCACTAGTCTGTCAGAGTGAGCCATTAGGCTGTACAGTGAGTACACTGCCTTGTCATTATGACATATGCCCGAACTCCTTAATGTTTTTGGTTCCTGTCATTTTGACAAATTCAAATTTCTCCCCACTAGCCTCACTGCTTCAAATCTCTTCTTCCAGTTAATTCTAATTGCATTCTCTGAAATCTCCCCTTTTTATCACCATGACTACCTCACCACACTCACAAGTTCATCCTCTGATTTCCTAGGTCTTAAAAATTCAATTTACAAAGTGCTTGAGTGCTTATGATCACAGTGAGTGTGCACATTTCTCAGCATTCAAGGCCCTGCATCTCTGTGCCTCTCTCACTTCTAAACAGCTCACTTCATTTACTTTATATTTTCTCTCCCTTTAACTACTATATGGGGAGTACTTCCACTTCAGATACTACATTCTTTGCTACCACCTGTTCAATCAAACTCAGCTAATATCCCATTAACAATAAATTTCTACATAACAAAATACAGATCATAAGAAAGCAATAAATTAAACCTTGTTTTAGCACAGGTTGCTATTACACAAAATTCAATGTTTGATACTAGTCTTTAAGGTCATATAATATCAAGGTTCTTGTATAATAGTAGTAAAAATATTTAATGATAAAATTTAATATAAAAGTATTTATACAGTGACTTGGCCTAAATTTAAAAATTAAAAATTCATTTATTTTTTTAAAAGTAAGATAGGTTGTTTTCTGAACAATTGAATATTATAATTCAAAAATTATAAAAAGGGTTTTAAAGATATTATATCAATTTATAAGAGAAAGTTTATAATTTTCTATTAAAAATGCAGATAATAATAAAATATCTTAAATATTTTTCAAAAATTCAAATTATTTTAAAAATATCACATGAATCTATTTATTTATTTATTTATTTATTTATTTATTTATTTATTTTAAATGACAGTATTTTTTTTTTTTTTAGATTTTTATTTATTTATCTTTAGAGGGGAAGGGTAGGAGAGAGGGAGAGGGAGAGAAATATCAATGTACAGTTGCCTCTCGTGTGTCCCCTGCTGGGAACTGGCCTGCAACCCAGGCATGTGCCCTGACTGGGAATCAAACCGCGATCCTCTGGTTCGCAGGCCCGCGCTCAATCCACTGAGCTACACCAGCCAGGGCTGAATCAATTTATTATAGCACCCATTTAGGCACAAAATTGAAAGAAAATTCTAATATGTTCTAATTCCAACTAGAAATTTGGAATTTTGCTGTTCAAAAGTGGCTTAACATTCTGAAACATGAAATAAAGATTAATTTGACTTTGAATACCCAACATTTTAGTACATTTCCTGGGAGATCATTTTTATGCACTCTGCCTAAAACAGGAAAGTGTGAAGAAAAGTGAGGTATGGACAAAAATGAGTGAGAACTATTGCACAAACTATGGAGAACACCATTGTAAATTTTGCAATCACAGTAAAAATTTTAGGAGAAAAATTATTGTCATAGTCTAGTATGAGTAGAATTCTGTATGTAGAAGAATATAGAAACATTAATAAAAATTTTCTAGAATCCAGGTAATTATAAAACACATAAAATTAAGGGAGAAAAGCCAGGTCCTAGAAGTCCTAAAGACTTAAATTCCTTGACTCATACTGATAAAACATCAGAAGAACCTCAGAAAGAAAGATACAGACTAGAAAGTAAATGGATTTGCATTTCATGCAAATGGAAAAGAAAATAAGCTGGGGTAGTAATATTTATATAAAACAAAATGGACTTTAAAACCAAAATTATAGTAACAGATATGCAAGGACACTACAAAAAGGGAACAATCCAACAGGAGGATATAACCCTAGTAAACATTTATGCATCTAACATAGGAGCACCTAAATATGTAAAGCTAATCTTGATGGACATAAAGGGATCGATAGAAATAAAATCACAGTAGGGGATTTTAATAGTCTATTGACTTCAATATCTTCCGGACAGAAAATCAACAAGGAGACGAGGCCTTAAATAACACACTAGATCAAATACATTTAATTGATATCATCAAGGCATTTCACCACAAAGCAGAGAATACACACTCTCTTCAAGTGCACATAGAACATTTTCTAGGACAGACCACATGTTAGGAAACAAAACAAGTCTCAGTAAATTTCAGAAGATTGAAATCTTATGAAGCATCTCTTCTGACCATAATACTATAAAATTAGAAATCAATCACAAGAAGTAAACTGAAAACTACTCAAAGACATAAATAGTATGTTATTAATGATGAGTGGGTTAGCAATGAGATCAAGGAAGAAATCAAAAGATACCTTGAAACAAATGAAAATGAGGACACAATAACACAAAATTTGGGGGACACTGGGCAAACAATTTTAACAGGAAAATTCATAGCATTGCAGGCCTATCTCTAGAAACAAGAAAAAGCTCAAATGAACAATCTAACTTTACACTTAAAGGAACTTCAGAAAGAACAACAAAGCCCAAAGTGAGTACAAAGAAGGAATAATAAAGGTCAGTGCTGAAATAAACAAAATAAAGTCTAAAAAAAATACAGAAGATCAATGAATCCAAAAGCTGGTTCTTCGAAAAGATAAACAAGATTGACAAATCTTTAATCATACTCATCAAGAAAAAAAAGAGGACCAAGTAAATGAAATCAGAAATGACAGAGGAGAAATAACAACTGACACCAAAAAAATACAAAAGGTGTAAGAAAATATTACAAAAACATATGTGTTAACAAATTGGACAACCTGGATGAAATAGATAAATTCCTAGAAACAAACAATCTCCCAAAACTAAATCAGGAACAATGAGAGAATCTGAATAGACAGATTACACCTAGTAAATCTGAAGTAGTAATTAAAAAAAAAAACAAAACTCTCAACCAAAAAAAAAGTCCTGGACTGGATAGCTTCCCAGGTGAATTTTACCAAATATTCCAAGAACTAACACCTCTCCTACTCACACTATTCCAAAAAATTCAAGAGGAGAGAAGACTCCCCAGCTCATTTCACAAGGCCAGCATTATCCTAATTCCAAAACCAGACAAAGACACTACAAAAAAGGAAAATTATAGGCCAATATCCCTGATGAACATAGATGCTAAAATCCTCAACAAAATTTTAGCAAATGAATACATCAAAAAGATCACATGCCATAAAAAGTGGGATATATTCCAGGGATGTTAAGTTGGTACAATATTCCTAAATCAATAAATGTGATACACCACATATAAACAAAATGAAGGATAAAACCGTATTATCATATCAATACATGCAGAAAAGGCATTTGATACAATCCAGCATCTATTTTTGATAAAAATCTCTCAGCAAGTGGGACTAGAAGGAATACCTCAATGTAATAAAGGCCATATATGACAAACCCTCCCCCAGATTCATACTCAATGCGCAAAAACTACAAGCATTCCCCTTAAGATTAGCAACAAGACAGGGATGTCCACTTTTACCTCTCTTATTTGACATAGTATTAGAAGTTCTAGACATAGAAATCAGACAAGAAAAAGAAACAAAATGCATCTAAATTGTAAAGGAAGAAGTAAAGCTGCCATTGTTAGCAGATTATGTGATACTGATACTTAATATAGAAATCCCTAAAGATTTCACCAAAAAACTACTAGAATTGATCAATGAATTCAGTTAAGTAACAGGATACAATATTAATTAATATCCAGAAATAAGTTGCATGGTTAGGAAGAATTAACATTATTAAAATGTCCACACTACCTAAAGCAATCTATAGATTCAACACAATTCCTATCAAGACAACAATGACACATTTCACAGAACTAGAACAAATATACCAAAAATTTTTATAGAAACTGAAAATTCCTCAGATAGCAACAGTGATCTTGGCAAAGAAGAATTTAGTTGGAAAAATCATGCTATCTACTGTGAAACTATTCTATAAGGCCATAGTAATCAAAACAGCATGGTATTAGCATAAAATGAGACACATAGATCTGTGGAATTAAGAGAGAATCTAGAAATAAGCCCATGCCTTATAGTCAATTAATATTTGACAAGAAGCCAAAAACATACAATGGGCTAAAGGCAGATTATTCAGCAAATGGTGTTAGGAAAATTGGACAGATACATGAAGAAACATGAAACTAAACCACCTTCTTACACTACACACAGGAATAAACTCAAAATGTATTAAAGGCTTAAATATTAGATTCAAAACCATAAAAACCCTAAAAGAAAACATAGTCAGTAAAATTTCAGACACTTCTCTACAGCAATATTTTTTCTGATATAAATCCTCACGCCAGAAAAACAAGGAAAAAATAAACAAATGGGACTACATCAAACTAAAAAGTTTTTGCACAGCAAAAGAAACCATCAACAAAATAAAAATATAACCCACTGAATGGGAGAACATATTCACTGATACATCTGATAAGGATTTAATATCCAAATTTATAAAGAACTAATAAAACTCAATACCAGAATCAAACAATCCAATTTAACAAATGGACAAAGGACCTGAATAGACACTTCTCCAAAGAGGACAAACAGATGGCCAATAGACATATAAAAAGATGTTCAACATCACTAATCATCAGAGAAATGTAAATTAAAACCAAAATGAGATATCGTCTCACACCTGTCAGAGGGGCTATCATCAACACATCAACAAATAGCAAGTACTGATGAGCATATGGAGAAAGGGGAACCCTTCTGCACTGTTGGTAGGAATGCAAACTGGTGCATCCACTGTAGAAAGCACTATGGAGTTATCTCCAAAAATTAAAAATGGAACTGCCTTATAATCCAGTGGTTCCACTTCTGGGAATTTATCCAAAGAAACCTGAAGGATATAAGCACCCTTACATTCACTGAAGCATTATTTACAATCACCAAGATTTGGAAGGAGCCCAAGTGTCTGTAATTAGATGAGTAGATAAAACAGCCATGGTTCATCTACACAATGGAATACTACTCAACCATGAAAAGGAAAATATTCTATTCTTTGTTACAGTATGGATGGACCTGGAGAACATTATGCTAAGTGAAATAAACCAGTCAGAAAAAGACAAATACCATATGATTTCACTCATATGTGGAATCTAACGAACAAACCGAACTAACAAGCAAATAGAAATAGACTCATAAATAGAGAGCAGTCTGACAGCTGCAGGGGGAGGGTGAAGTGATTGAGCAAAAGAGAAAAAGAACTCATGGACATGAACAACAGTGTGGTGTTTGTGTAGGGGGTGGGAGTGGGTGGAGGTAAAAGAGAGTAAAGGGGGGGATAAATAATAATGGAATAAATACAATAAAAATTAACTTAAAACAACAGTAGAAGAAAAATCAAATATCTTTTGTTTACCTTTGCCTTTAAGATAAAGATATTATTCATAATTATACCTTTGACTTATTTGCTATACAATTTTGAATACCCTGTAAAATTAAGAATTAAAATCTTCATTAAAATAAAATTGTCATTTAAATGCACAAAACAGTTTTATAATTTGATAATTTCTGATATTTACACCCGGCAACCACTACCCCAATGAAAATATAGAATACCTCTATCATCCCAGAAAGTTCCCTCATGTCACTTTTAGACCATCCCCACATCCCTTCAGCAACCACTGATTGGATTTTTATCACCATAAATTAGTTTTGTCTGTTCTTGCACTTTATAAAATAGAATCATGCACTGTTATAATATTTCCTGCTGGGTGACTTTTCTCAGAATAATATTTTTAAGATTTATGTATAGTGTGATATGCAACAATAGTTGACTCTTTTTTATTAATGGGGAGTATCTCTGAATGAATATATCACAATTTGTTTAATCATTAACTTTATTGTTGAAATTTTGGGTTGTTCCCATTTTGTGCAATTATAAATTAAGTTGCTATGAACATTCGAATACAAGTATTTTGTTAAAGTATGTTTCTTGCATAAATAAATTTTTCTTGGATAAATAAATATCTAGGAGTAAAATTAGTGGGTCAAAGATAGATATTTGTTAGCTATGTAAGAGACCGCCAAACTACTTTCCAAGGTCATATGTTCCATTTTGTCTTCTGGTTTGCACAAGATGAGAGAGTTCCAGTTGCTCCATGTATCGCCAACATAAAGCAGGCAGCTTTTTAACTGCAGGCATTCTAGTGGGCATAATATTAATTTTAATTTGCATTTTCCTAATGACTAAAAATGCTGATACATTTTCAAGTGTTTATTGGCCACTCCTGTATCAATTTTTTGTGAAATATCTGTTCAAATCTTTTGCCCACTTTCTTTAAATGGTTTGTCATTTCATTGTTGATTCATAGGAATTATTCAAATATATTCTGGAAACAAATTCTTTGTCAGACCTTATATTGCAAATATATCTTTCCAGCATATGATTTACCTTTTCATTTTCCTGGCACTGTCTCCAAACAAGCACAATTTCTAAGTTTTGGTTAAGGCTGATATAATGTATTACTTTCTTTTATGATTAATACATTGTGGTTCTTGTCTAATAAATTTCCTGCCCACCCCAAAGTGGAAAATATATTCTTTTGTTTTTTTCCAGAGGTTTTATCATTTTAGCTTATAGGTTTAAATCCATAATTCTCTCAAATTAATTTTTATTGGTATGAAGTAGAGCATAAGGTTTACTTTTCCATATACTAATATTAATTATTAAATTTTAAGTTAAAGATTTTGGGTAAGAAACATAATAACACAAAACATCTAACATCACCACTTAAAAATGGTATTTTTTCTTTAACATTTGCCAGTCTTCTTTTTCTTGCTGTTGTTATTAATGCAGCTCGTGTCCATAGAAGAGTAGTCCAAACAAAAGTGGATTAAAAATGGTTCACAGGCACACTGCTTGTGCCATTTGTCTGTGACCAAATTTCACTCTTTCTGATGATATTTGCTGGAAGGCCCAAGCTTAAGAGGTTTCATAGGAGATCTCACACATACTGGCATCAACGGGCACATTGAGCAAATTATATCATCTGCTATTCTTATGAAATGCACTAACACTGCCAATGATCTGGCCTTCCACCCAGAAGTCCACTTTCGCTACCATCCGCAAACTGTGCAGTTGCCCTCCTGATCAGTTGAAATATGGCATAGGCACCAGCCATCTTTTTAATGAGCATACCATTTTGCAGACCTCCTTTAGAAAAATATTCCACAATGCTAACTTGCAGGGATTTTTTAAATTCTACAAAATAAAGTAACCCCCCGAAAGCTAGCACGTTAACATGATGATTTATGAAATCTCATTATTTCACTAAAATGGTTTTAAATCTGTGATTTCTATTTAATGTGGGCACATACCAGTTTTCTTGCTTTAGGGAAACCACACGCTCTACCATAAATAAAAGCTGTGTGAGTGCAGATTTTATCTTGCCCAAGGCCTAACAAAAGAAAGACAATTATTTTGAGCAGATAACAAACCCAAGACATAAGCTGTACCTATTAACAAAATCTAAAAAATTCTCAAAATAATAGTTCACATTTTATCCCAATCTAAAATTCTGTCAATAAATTCAACCAGGGGAAAATAAACATGTTTCATTGGTAGTAATTTTTAGCATAACTATTAATTGGTTCATGATCACAAAGTCAATAAAATGTTGTAGGAAAAACCAATACAATTTTGTAGTGATGTAATTGATGTCCAAAGAGTTTAAAAATTTGTCTTATTTTCAGAAGTCACCGAATCTCATTCTCTGATATATCAGATATTTATACTATATAGAAGTTTTGCCTTTATCATATTTTATTTTGATACAGCACTAAAGTATTTCTAAATAGGGAGTTAATGTATATTTTTTGTGATTTTTATGTAAAACTCAAATAACTGGTGCAAAGTGTTGTACTCAAAGAAACAAAATGCAGATAACAAATGTAATTCTAATTCCTAGTTTTACCTCTGGAAAAATGTTAAAGAAGATTCAATTTATAACCAACTTCATTAAGATCTTTTGTCCTTCCCATTCCTATTGATTTTCAGTTTTCCCCACTCCTTAACTCTCATCCCTCTCACGTTCAGCTCTCTTCCCTCAACCTTCCTATCTTGAGGACTTTCCTTTTTATCTCCTGCTATTCTCTTTTCTCTTAAGACCATATCTTCATGCAAGTACTCATCTATTGGGTACTATTCTAATTGTAGATTCTACGATTCAGCCTTTACAGATTATTCCAATCTGCATAGTTAATTGGTTAGGCAGGGAACAGAGAAAAACATGTCTCCTCACACATTAATATTTTCTGTCCCTCTTACATATATCAATTCTTTTCAGAAAGTCTCAAGATATTTTAAGTTACTCACCATTACAGTGTATTTCCAGCTAGTAGGTATCTGTCAATTAAACTTGACAGAAAAATTAAAGCAATTTTTTAAATTCAGTCAAGGATAATAAAGCATTTGGTTTAGGGCTCTGTCTCCCAGATTAATCTGTATCTCAGTGAACACCAAGCTTTTCTAAGGCTTGATGTGTGCAAGTACACCTTATTCATCTTCAAAGCTGCTTTCACTGGCATTATAAAGTTTCTTCACTTTAACGGAATGAAGGATCTTGATAAATTCAAAGAAAATTAAATCTACAATCATATTTTTTGTCGCTGGGTGAACATGTACCAGTTGTTTCACAAGATAATATTCGATTCTGAACATGATGAATTCTTAAAGAATCACTTCCAATTACACTGCCTGATAAGCAAAAATATAAAAACTCTTATCTCCATACCTACTTAGGGGAAAAGATTCAAGCTGATTTTGTGTAAAACATAGGGCCACTGGGCATTGCCTTTCTAGAATATAAAGAAGGTCACAACTTAAAATAATCTACATATTTTTTCAAATAAGATAAAAGTGAAATCTGTGACAAGGAAATAATATGGTCTACTTCTAATGAGTGAATCCAAATACTTAATTCTACATGATCCCTGGGAATATCACACTTAAAATCACATTTTATCAAATGTGAAAGACTCAAAGGACAATAAATACCAGAAGAAGTTTCACCATCTTGCAAAAGACCACTATAGTTCTACATCTGCCCAGGCTAAAAGATCCTCAAGTCAAATATAATTTTAATGCATGCTCTAGCCCAGCCATGGTGGCTCAGTTGGTTGGAGTATCATCTTGTGCACCAAAACGTGGAGGGTTTGATTTCCTTTCAAGGCATATGTCTAGATTACAGGTCAGTCCCCTGTTGGGATGCATGTAGGAGGTAACCAATTGATGTTTCTCATATCAATGTTGCTTTCTCTTTCTCTCTCATCAATAAATATATATTTTTACATTGTTTAATTTATTTTTTTACATTTTTAAAATTGTTTTCAAGTACAGTTTTCTGCCTTTTACCCCAACCCCTTCCCAGCAAGGGGAGGTGGAAATGGAATCAATAAATACATATTTAAAAAACAAAATACATGCTCTAGTTTCCAGGTTATAAAGATATATGGATTTTGAGTTTTAATTAAAAAGCCATCTCCTTCAGGAAGCTTCCCATGATTAAAAAAAAAGCATTATGCATCTTATATAATTTTAACATTCTTAGCACTTTATTCAAATTTTATTTGGCAATTAAATACAGCTATTACTCAATACCTTTTTTACTTCTTTGATGTCAAGCAAGCCTATAAGCTATATCTGTATAGGTTGTTTGTTCAATAACTATTATGACATTAAATATATACTTTTGATCTTTACTGTCATGAAATGTTTTTTAACTCTAAGTCTGATAAATATGAACATTTCTGGTAGGAATTATATAGACTGTATTAAAACTACTTGTTAGGGTTTTTCCTTATTGTATTGAGTTTATTTAGTTAATTCATATTTATATTATGTTTCCTTTTTCTGTTAACAATGCTCTTCTAGTTTCTCAAGATTACCAGGCAATTTTTCTATATTTTCCTAGTTCTTATCTCTATTGCCCCACCTTCCACCCAGTAATAATTTTAAACTAATCTCCCTCTTTTCAGATTGTATGTCCTTTCCCTCTAACTCCTAATTCTCAGAAAATAATTTTATCTCCCCCTTCACAGAGAATACAGAATCTATTGTACCAATCAGAGTACAGTCTAAGTTGCTATAATAAAGAGGTCCTAAAACCCAGTATTTAAATAATATAGATGCTTATTGATTTCTGATATAACATGCACAAGTAGATAAGCAAGCAGTCTAGATTCTGATCAGGAGGATAGTTAGGACCACAAACTGCCATGCCCCTCACATGAGGAAAACATGTGGTTTTCCCACAGTGTCTGAGACCAGCCATCAATTTAGTTATTTCCTAACCAAGTGGAAGGATAAAGGGCGATCTGGGTCAAGATGCTTCATCTTTCCCAGAAAACATAGACATTCCAATCACATCCCATTGGCCAAAACATTGTCACATAAACACACTTAGCTGCAAAGGAGGCCATATGCCCACCTAAAATTCAGGAAGTTCTTTACTAATAAGAATAAAGGAAAATTAATGTCAGAGGATAATTTGCCATTCTCCATCAAACCAATAGACAGGAATTTTTCAAAATATTTCCGCAAATTATGATTATAACCCTAACCATAAATCACAGAAAATGTATCTTGATGCACACCCATTGCTTTTTATGCTCTTCAGTTAGTGGAGGATCTATTATTCATCCTCCTTTCATCTTGGACTTATTATACAGGATCCTTCCTCTAGCACTCTCTTTCTTCTTAACTTCAAATACTCTGTCTGCAGGCTTCTTCCCATCAGAATTTACATCTTTAGATCTCTTCCATTTCCATTCTTTAATTCCCTCCAGCTATTTTCTTCTATAACCCCCTTCATAAACTTAAATTTTTTTTGAGGACAGATGTCAGTGATCTTTATTTTTTATTTATTTATTTTTATTGTTTATGCTATTACAGGTGTCCCATTTTCCCCCTTCACACCCCTTCACCCAGCCTGCCCCCCACTTCCCTAGTCAATCCCCATACCATGTCCATGTCCATGGGTCCTTCATGTATATTCTTTGACTAATTCCATCACCTCCTTACAATCAGTCCCCACCTCCCCACTTCCTTCTTACAGCTGTCAGTCTGTTTCATGACTCTATGCCTCTGGTTCTATTTTGCTCATTAATTTATTCACTCATTAGATTCTTCTTATAAGTGGGATTACATGGTATTTGTCTTTCACTGACTGACTTATTTCACTTAGCATGAGAGTCTCCAGTTCCATCCATGCTGTCACAAAAGGCAAGAATTCCTTCTCTTTTCCTTCTGCTTAGTATTCCACCAGGTAAATGTGGCACAGTTTTTTGATTCACTCATCTGCTGATGAACACTTGTTTTTATTCCCGTTAGATTGTTTAAGAATAGAAAGTATTTCTTTCATTGTACTCCTAGCACCTAAAAAAATGCCTAACATATAATTAGTTCTTAAAAACTATGTATAAAATAAATAAGTGAAATAACAAATAAGTGCTTTGCCCAAATACCTGCCAATCCTCACACTACTCCTCTTAAGCAATATCCTAATTACCCTTTTTATTTTTTAATTTATGAAGCATACATTCCAGTACTTTATGGATTACATATAATATATCTATCCCAAAACACACTTTTAAAAAGGCAGCAATAAACTTGACTAGGTTCTTAACTATTAGAAACAGCTACCTTCATCAAAGTCACTGAAAATGCTCCTTTGCATTTTAATTGCTCATATTGTACTGAGTTTACCCTGGAATAGAATTGCAGCCTCAGCTTCCACCCTGTAAAAGACTTCTGAGATAGAAAGTCATTCTTGACAGTTAGCTTCTTGACAGTAGCTGGAGAAATGCTGCAAAAAAAAATCTGAATATACTGCTGTTTCTTAAAATAAAACCCTTTCCCTCGTTCATGTAATTAGCGTTGCTTTAGAACCTTTGTTTTCACAGATGAGTATAGCATAATTAATGTGATGTACAAATCCTGTCTATAATTAGAATTTTGATATAATCTACTCCCAAATTTCATCTCCCAAGAAACTTAACAAAAGTTCAGTCTTTTTATTTACATAATTCACATCAAGAAAAAACAATAGCATTTTGATTAGAAAACTTACCTCAGTATCTCAGAGCCTCTTTTCGAGTGCTAGTACTTTGACTAAATTTATTTTCTCTCATATTCAAATATTACTTCAATTATCTCTCAACCCTCTTTTAATTTAGATGCCTTTCTTTGACAAGAGTTTATTCAAATATTAAATTGATTTTTGCCTGACCCTGTTTTAGGCATTGAAAAACCAGAAACAGAAAGATCATAGGAGATTCCTTCCTTTGGGAAGCTTACATTATAGTAAGGGAGAAAGACTAAACATATTAACAAACAGTTTCAGAGAGTAGTAAGTGCTACAATGAAAATAAAGGAGGCAATGCGATGGAAGGCAAATGTGCCAAGTCAGGGAGTAGGCAAGACAAGTGGTCAATTTTAGGTGCGATCATCAAGAACGTTTTCTCTGAAGGAATGACATGTAAAGATAGCTAAGTACATATTGGAGGGGGAAGGATTCCAGGCAGAAAGAATATGACAACAAACTCAAACACCCTGAGGTAAATATTAGTGAATTATGACAGAAAATAATAGAATGGTGATTTTGAACCACATTGTCTGCCATCGTATTTAGTTTTATTTTCTTCAAGAAAATATAAACTTATCAAACTATCAAGTGAGGTCTCTGTATGCAACATTGAGAAGACATGCACAGTGGCACCCAATTATAGAGTATTTTAATAACACAGATACAATGGGCATAAATAATCTCATGAGCATGAATAAAATAATAACAATAGTAAAGGGTAATTTAAAACATTGGGAAATGATGAGTCTTGAGTTTTTATTATTGTTGTTTTTAATAGTATGTATTTAGTTGTGATTTCATACAATTTAATTTTTACTAAAGGCTGTGTTTAATAACTGGGTGTCAAAACTCCTTAGAATTTAACAATTGGTTCTTGCAAACTGGCAAAAGCCAACTCCAACACACCACTACTGAATGCTCTCTCTGAGTAAGGGTTCATTAATCTGTCAGAAACCAAAAAAGAACTACAGAAACATTCCATTTTGTGTCCTGCTCCCCACTGCCAAATGGCTTGTCTCACTTCCCCATCACCTACATCAAAACAAACAAATGGGGAAAAAAAGGAAATAATGGCTTTGTAGACATATAACCTTAGAAGTAAACTGAGTTTTTTTTTAATTTTTATGATTTCTTATATGTTAATAATAAGATTTATGTATCAATCCAGGGTTTTAGGACTCTGTACTAGCTCTTAGCAGTAGCAAACTAATAAAATTATTTAAAAGCAATTATATAACAAACAAATTTAATACTAAGATTGCTAAGATGCTTTTTAAAGTGCCTACGCATTGAGATAAAAACGAATGATTATGTTACTAGATGGTGAGGCAGAAGGTAACTTTAAAAAGGCTAAGTTCTTTTTGCAAAAACAAGGTACACAAGAATGGGCATCAAATAACCAACATTATTATATTCCCCATTGATAAATACAAGAGCATTGCTAGAACTTGAGCACACTAAACCCTAGCTTATCATGAATATGTAATTTTATTCTTCTCCTACCTTTAGCCAAACCTTTGCTATTGCCCATCTAAGTTTAATTTTACTAAATAGCTTACCAAACATTAAAAATTTGCAGTCTGTTGGAAGCTGGAAGCAAATATTACCATTCATTTTGAAAAAGAAATAAGCAAACACACACAAACAACATGTAATACTACTTCTAAGGCTAAAAAATTAAGGCAAGTTATGTACTGGTTCTCTAGTATGTGGGGCAAAGGGTTTAAAAATAATACCACTAAATTTTATTTAATATATACAATTTATTATATACAAGTATATAAAACACAAAAGTATAAAATCATAATTTTTTAAATATGTACTTCAGTTACAAGCAAAACATACAAATTAGAAAAGAACACGGTCTTACTCAGGAATGACTGCGAAGTGGTTTCTTTACCAATAATTTGTCTACATCATCATTTTGCCATATGTTTTCCTCAAGTCAGAGGACAGATGTACAATTTTACATTCGGAGGATTTGTTTTAACTGAGCTGTACCTAGCATCAAGAAGCCTACACTAATAACCAAATTGGCCTGAAGTCCTTAACTAATAAACGTAGCTTTCAAGAACAGCAAAAGAAATGGCCTGGCTACTCATTAAATTGACAGAATTGGCTACAATTCACTAACTCCAGAGTGAGGTACTACATTTTGTATCACAATGAGAATTGCCTTTGGCTATGGTGTCTACTCCAAAATAGGGACACGGTGGCCTGCTCATCTTTCACGTAACTTATTGCACATCAATCAGATGGAGCATTTAGTTATATGTACTTTAAGGAGCAGATTATGTTCTAAATCACAGAAATTTAGTCACTGAAAAGCAAGAGCAAATTATATATGGTCCAGGAATCCACATGAGTTAAACGTTTTGCAATAAAACAAAACCTGCTAATAAAAAATAAAATTCACTAGAATTAACCAGGCCAAGATGGAGGCGTAGGCGGACACACTGTGCCTCCTCTCACAACCAAAATTAAGGACAACAAATATTTAGAAACAAGAAAACAACCAGAACTTATAGAAAACTGAACTGTACGGAAGTCCAACAATCATTCATCCAGACCGGTAAGAGGGGCGGAGTCGCGGCAGGAGAAAGTGGAGGTGCAGACCCAGGAACGCAAGCAGCAGCGGCTGGCAGTTCCCAGGTGCACAGGCGGCGGCTGGCGGTCCCCGGGCCCACAGGCAGCGGCTGGCAGACCCCGGGCACAGGGGGGCAACTGTGCAGACCCAGTGAGGCCGCACAAGGCGGCTGGCTGACTGACCAGGTGGTCTCATATTCGAGTGTGCAGATGGTCCAGGCGGAGGGGACTGAATCCAGGAGAGAGCAGAGCAGGCGCCATTGCTCCCTCTCAGGCCCCACCCCCACATACAGCATCACAACCCAGCAACTGGGCTGCCCCGCACTGGGGAGCGCCAGAGGCTCCACTCTTCACTACGTAACAGCACGCGCGCGTGCGCAGATAATCCAGGTGAAGGGGAAGCAGCGGAAAGGGCCGGAGTCCAGGAGAGAGCGGAGCAGGCACCATTGCTCCTTCTCAGACCCCGCCCCCACCTATAGCGTCACAACCCAGCGACTGGGCTGCCCCGCCCTGAGGAACACCTAAGGCTCCACCCCCTCACTACGTAATAGCCGCGACCAGACTAAAACCAAAACAACAACAAAAAAACCCCACCAAAAATGGCTAAAACCAGAAAACAAATAAAAGCCCCACAGCCAATTCCTCTAAGCAGTGAAGAGATAGCCAACCTGTCAGATGCACAGTTCAAAGCACTGGTCATCAAAATGCTCACAGAATTGGTTGATTTTGCTCACAAACTAGATGAAAAAATGCAGGCTACAATCCGTGAAATGAAGGAAGATGCATGGGGAACTGATAGAGATGGAAGGAAAACTGGGACTCAAATCAATGGAGTGGACCAGAAGGAAGAAACTAACAACCAAACAGAAAACGAGGAAGAAACAAGAATTCAAAAAAATGAGGAAAGGCTTAGAAACCTCCGGGACATCTTTAAACATCCCAACATCCGAATTATAGGGGTCCCAGAAGGGGAAGAAGAACAGCAATGAGTGGAAAACTTATTTGAACAAATAATAAAGGAGAACTTCCCCAATCTGGCAAAGGAAATTGACTACCAGGATGTCCAGGAAGCTCAGAGAGTCCCAAAGAAGTTGGACCCAAGGAGGAACACACCAAGGCACATTGTAATTACATTAGCCAAGATTAAAATGAAGCAGAGAATTCTAGAAGCAGCAAGGGATAAGGGGACAGTCACTTACAAGGGAGTTCCCATCAGACTGTCAGCTGATTTCTCAAAAGAGACCTTCCAGGCAAGAAGGGGCTGGAAAGAAATATCTGAAATCTTGAAAAGCAGGGACCTACATCCAAAATTGCTCTATCCAGCAAAGCTGTCATTTAGAATGGAAGGACAGATAAAGTGCTTCTCAGATAAGGTCAAGTTGAAGGAGTTCATCATCACCAAGCCCTTATTATAGGAAATGTTAAAGGGACTTATCTAAGAAAAAGAAGATAAAACTATGACAGTGAAAAGACAACAAAGTCATAGCTATCAAGAACCACACCTAAAACAAAAGCAAACTAAGCAAACAGCTAGAACAGGAACAGAACCACAGAAATGGAGATCATATGGAGGGTTAGCAACAGGGGCGTGGGAGGAGGAGAGAGGGGGGAAAAGGTACAGAGAATGAGTAGCATAGATAATGGGAAAAAAATATACAGGGGGAGGGCAAGAATAGTATGGGAAATGTAGAAGCTAGAAAACTTATGACCCATGGACATGAACTAAAGGGGGGAATGTGGGTGGGAGAGGGTGGGTAGGGTGGAAGGGAATGATGGGGGAGAAATGGGACAACTGTAATAGCATAATCAATAAAATATATTTTAAAAAAATAAAAATAAATAAAATTCACTAAATATTAGAAGTGCTGACTTAGCTAATTTTTAAAAGAAAAGTTATAATTAAAAAATAAAACATGGTCACCTTGATCAAATATGAATGTTAACATCACAAATAATACGACATATTGATGTGTTATACTCCCCTATGAAATGCGCTAAAAAGGGCACTCTTTTCCAAATTCCTAACCTCAATCTAATCCTAAGAAAACATTATACAAGCTCAAATTGAAGGATGTTCTACAAAATACTTCACCATTATTCATCCAAAGTTTCAAAGTCACAGAAAACAAACAAGGTCAAAGGAACTTATACAGCCTGAAGGTGATTAAAGAGACATAATAAATAAATGCAACATAGGATCCTGGATTGGATCTTGAAACAGGGAAAGAACTTTAGTGGAACAACTGGGGAAATTTGATTCAAATCTGTAACTTAGTAATAGTGATATATCAATGTTAATTTCTTTGTTTTACTTATTGTGCCATGGTTATATGAAGTGTTAACCTTGGGGAAATCTGAGTAAAGATTATATATGGAAACTGTACTGTCTTTGTAAATCTTCTGTAAATCTAATATTATATCAAAATTGCAAGTGCAGACTTCTGGCCAAGATGGAGATGTAGGTAGATACACTTTGCTTCCTCGCACAACCAAAAGGACAATGACAAATTTAAAAACAAAAATAATCAGAACTACCAGAAAATCAAACTGTATGGAATGCCAAAAAACAAGGAGTTAAAGAAGAACCATTCATGCAGACTGGTAGGAAAGGTGGAGAGGGGTGGCCAGGGCAGAGAGAACTCACAGCAAGGCGGTAGCTGGAGGACTGGGGTGGGCAAAATAGTACTGGTGGACTGGGTGGTCCCACATTTGCATGCAGATAACTGGGAAGAACAACCTGGGAGTGAAACAGATAGCACAGCCCAGGGTTCCAGTTCCAGGAAATAAAGCTTCAAAACCTCTGGTGGTAAAAACCTATGGGGGTTGAGGCAGTGGGAGAAACTCCCAGCCTCACAGGAGAGTTCATTGGAGAGATTCACAGGGTCCTAGAATGTACACAAAACCACCCACCCAGGGAATCAGCACCAGAAGGTCCCAATTTGCTTGTGTGTAGAAGGGGAAGTGACTGAAAGCCCGCTGAGAGCCAAGCAAGCAGCACTGTTCCCTCTCAGACCCCTCTCCAACATACAGTGCCACAACACAGCGATGTGGGTTATCCCACCCCGGCAAATACCTAAGGCTCTACCCCTTAGAATATAACAAGTGAGACAAAAAATATATATATGGCCTAAATGAAAGAACAGATCAAAGGTCCAAAAATAGAACTAAGTAATGAAGAGATAGCCAACCTATGAGATACAGACTTCAAAACATTGGTAATCAGGATGCTCACAGAATTGGTTGAGTATGGTCACAAAAGGGGAATAAAGTGAGAAAAAAATGGGACAACTGTAATAGCATAATCAATAAAATTTTAAAAAATTATAGGTGCAAATATATACTAATCAAAAATATACATATCACATTTCTTCATGAAACATTTGATTGTTGATTTGTTATTTGTAGATTTGTCACTTTCTCTTTTCCTATATTTCTTTCTCTTCAACTTTTTACCAAGTCTCTAAACACCCTTCTCTTCTTTGGCAAGGCTGAGCAATATGGAGAAAGCACAGATTCTGCAACCTGAGTGCCTAGATATCTAGGTACTATCTCTATCAATTACTGTGTGATTTGGGGCAAATAAATTAACTTCTTGTGCCAGGTTTCTTTGTTGCACAAATGGAGTAAATAATATCTGCCACATAGAGTGTTGTAAGAATAAATGAGTAATTGCAAAACACATAGAACGGTGTATGCATAAAGTGAGCACCATTTTACAGAAATGGCAAAATGATTCCATGGCAGAATAACATCTCCCATTCCAGAAAGCAAAACACTCCAGAAAACAAAACAGAACAACTCTTTCACTCCCTCAACTCCCTTGCTGGAATAAAGCTGACATTATTGGTAGATAGCTCATCTAATCAGATGCTTCTGGCTGGACTTTTGACTGCTGAAAAGGTAGTATGATAAGGGGTAGCATTAAGCAAAATCAAGCAGGCAGAAATTTCCTAGCCCCAGCACTCCAGCCAAACTCTCACTAGGTGGGAATCCAAGCTGCAGTATGCACTGCCTACATTTTTTGTTTCCTGGACATCTTTCCACCTTGGATCTCCAGGGCTCCTGCTATGCTGTGAACCATCATATGCCCTTCTAATACCTTTGCTGTTCAAGTTAATAAATGTTGCCTTCTATTATTTATAGCCAACCACAAATGTGCTGTGGGCCCTGATGCTGTAATCTAATGACCCAATTTCTACAGTCTGGAAGAAAAGGTGTCCCTGAGTCTTGCTTCTCAAAATGTAGCCTCCAGATCACACTTTGAGTGAAAAAGGAATGAAGTCTGTTGAGCTGAGATTTGAAATAATAAGTTAAAGGGAAAACAAATCCTACTGGAATGTAAGCCCCTTGAGGAAGAGCACACAGTATTCCAGCCATGTCCCAATTGCCCATTATGCAAGTTCTCTCCAGTCCCAGTATAAACAGCAAATAAAGGTGGATACCTATTATTCATGAGGATTTAATTGAGTGTTATAACAATACAACTCTTGATTGTAGCAATACAAAAATGGCACATAGTTTGGGTTTCTTCTCAAAACAATTCATGGTACATTAAAAACTGAAAGTTCAGTCTATACATTCCAATGGGTCCCTGTTAATGAGACTTTGACATTAGAGAATGGCCATAGTATCTCTGTGTTGTGCATGTGGAACAAATTATTTGGTAAAATGGACTAATTACTAAAAGGCCTAGATTACCATGTAACTTCAATGTTACTTATATGATGGATGAAAACTCAGGAAAAATTTATTGGGCCTTACAAGAAATACTCAGTTAAAAATTTAGATTATCAGATTATAGAGTTAAACTACTCATTAAGTTTTGATTGTGTGAGATTTCATAAGCAATTACAAAATAATACTCAAGTAGTTCACTTAAAAGGGCAAGCTACATTTGTGAGTTTAATGTAAAATGAGAATGTTGTACATTGCTAATCAAGACTCAAGGGGGTGGAGGGATTGAACAACAAGAAAAAAGGACTCATGGACATGGACAACAGTGGGGTGACTGTGGGGGAGGGGGGATAAGGGGACTAAATGGTATTAAAAATTAAAATAAAAATTCTAAATAAAAAAATAAAAAATAAATTAAGAATCCAGGATTCTACTCAATACCATACCATTAGTATAATATATTTAAAGATAATACCGGCCCTGGCTGGTGTAGCTCAGTGGATTGAGCGCGGGCCTGCGAACCAGAAGATCGCGGTTTGATTCCCAGACAGGGCACATGCCTGGGTTGCAGGCCAGTTCCCAAGCGGGGGACACACAAGAGGCAACCGTACATTGATATTTCTCTCCCTCTCCTACCCTTCCCCTCTAAAGATAAATAAATAAAAAAAAATCTTAAAAAAAAAAAGATAATACCTCAAAGTGAATATTGTATTAATTTTTTAATTATCTTGATCTAATTCTTATAATTGCTTGGACTTGCTGGACATTTTTTTTAGCTTCAAACTGCTTAGAAAAAGTAGAAACAATGGAGATAATCTACAACTTGTAGTGCAACTATAAAATAGTAACAAAAATGGGAAATTGTCTGAGCAAATACAGACCTAAAGAAACACTTTATTTTAAATTTTTCCTAATATCATAAGAGTATTCCTCCCCCTTCCTTAGGATTTCCCTTAGAAAACTTGACATTTTAAATGCTCCCTCTGTTTTTGAGATGTGTATTAATCTCTTTAAAATTTTAATAAAACTCATGCCAATTCTGTGTCCCAGCAATTGTATATCTTGGCAGTCTCACAGCCATTTCCTTGAAGTGAGGGCTTGTAGGAGGATGGGTGGCATCCCATCCTCCTGGCTCTGTGGGAATGAAACCTACTGTGCATAGACCTACCTGTGTGGCTTTAGGATGTTACTTCCTGCTTGTCTTAGAAAGATACTAGAAGTCTCACTTTTTCCTTTGATAAAGACAATATACATGCCATAGACTGTATCTGCCTAGCTATATAAAAGGATGATATTTCTTTCTTCCTTTGCAATCTCCTTAACAGATTGCCTGTGATATGCATCTTGGTCTGTTTTAACACTTATTCAATAATAAAACTGCTTCATTCTTTCCTAAATAAAGAGGATTCACTGAATGACAGGAGACTTTATTTTTAATTATAATTCCCTAACCCAGCTTAGCAGTAATGTGGAAATAATTCATATAAAAGCTAGTTGACTTTTAAAACCTAGCTGTCAGAAAAAAAAAAAATGCATGTCTAGTTAGTTCTTAAAAGCCAGGTAAAATTTGCCATCGAACACAGAAACATTAAATAAAACAAACCTGATCAATATAAGCTACCAGAAGTGCTGGGGGAAAATATAAAACAAACCTTCTGAATAATGCATTTTTATGTTAATTCAGTATCACTCTGATACCAAAGTAGGTCACGCTAGAGAAATGTAATTCCAACACACCGAAGAATAGTGTCCTTATGACATGATAATAGACACTGTACCACAAACACTCTGAAGGGATTATAATATGGTCACATAAACCACCCAGAAGGCTGAAGCTATGCCAATTTTAACTCACTTTTTTTACAACAGTCTATAAAAGTGCCAAGAAAACTTTCTTTTTCCTTTTTTTAAACTTTTTTATTGTTGTTCAAGTAGTTTTCTGCCTTTTCCCCCCACCCCTCTCTACCACCCAGCTCTCCTCACCTCCCTCCTGTTTCCACTCCCTCTTGTTATTATCCATGTGTCCTTTATAAGTGTTCCTGCAAACCCTTCACCCTTTTCTCCTATAATCCCCTCCCCTCTCCCCTCTGTTCACTGTTAGACTGCTCTCAATTTCAGTATCTTGCTTGTTTGTGTTGCTGATTAAGTTCCTGTTAAAGGTGAGATCATATGGTATTTGTCTTTCACTGCCTGTCATTTCACTTAGCATAATGCTCTCCAGTTCCATCCATGCTGTTGGGAAGGGTAGGATCTCCTTTCTTTCTGTTACACAGAATTCCATTGTGTAAATGTACCATAGTTTTTTTATTCATTCATTTACTGATGGGCACTTAGGTTGCTTCCAGCACTTGGCTATTGTAAATTCTGTTGGTATGGACACTGGGGTGCATAGGTTCTTTTGGATCAATGTTTCAGGGTCCTTAGGATATAATCCTAGCAGTGGAATTGCTAGGTCAAAAGGCAGTTTCATTTTTTGTTTTTTGAGGAAATTTCATACTGTTTACCATAGTGGTTGCTCCAGTCTGCAATCCCTCCAACAGTGCACTAATATTCCCTTTTCTCCACAACCTCTCCAACACTTGTTGTTTGTTGCTTTGTTTACAATGGCCATTTTCAACACTGTGAGATGGTATCTCATTGTAGTTTTAATTTGCATCTCTCTGATAGCTAGCAATACTGAGCATCTTTTCATATGTCTCTGGACCCTCTGTACATCCTCCTTGGAGGAGTGTCTGTTCAAGTCCTTTGCCCATTTTTTAATTGGGTTCCTTGTCTTCTTGGAGTGGAGTCATGTGAGTTCTTTATATATTTTTGGAAATCACACCCTCGTCTGATGTATCATTGGCAAATGTGTTTTCCCACATGGTGGATTCTCTTTTCATTTTAATGCTGTTTTCTTCAGCCATGCAGAAGCTTTTTATTTTTATGAGATCCAATTTGTTTATTCTTTCCTTTATGTCCCTTGCTCTAGGAGACATATCACTGAAAATATTGCTAAATGTAATATCTGAGATTTTCCTGCTGATGTTCTCCTCTAGAATTTTAATGGTGGCACAACTTATATTTAAATCCTTTATCCACCTTGAATTTGTTTTTGTGTATGGTGTAAGTTCATCTTTTTTTTTTTTTTTTTTTGCATGTAGCTGTCCAGCTCTCCCAATACCATTTGTTGAAGAGATTATTTTTACTCTATTTTATGCTTCTGCCCCCTTTGTTGAATATTAATTGACCATAGAGACTTGGGTTTATTTCTGGGCTCTCTGTTCTCTTCCATTGGTCTATACACCTGTTCTTATGCCAGTACCAGGCTGTTTTGATTACAGTGCCTTGTAATACAGTTTTATATCAGGTATTGTGATCCCTCCTACTTTGTTGTTCTTTCTCAAAATTGCTGCAGCTATTCAGGGTCATTTATGGTTCCATATAAATTTTTGGATTGTTTGTTCTATAACTGTGAAATCTGTCATTTGTATTTTAATAGGTATTGCATTGAATCTATAAATTGCTTTGGGCAGTATGGACATTTTGATGATATTAATTCTTCCAATCCATGAACATGGTATATGTTTCCATTTGTTTGTGTCTTGCTTAATTTCTTTCTTCAGTGTTGTGTAGTTTTCTGAGTACACATCTTTTACCTCCTTGGTTAGGTTTATTCCTAGGTACTTTATTTTTCTTTTTGCTATATCAAATGGGATTTTTTCCCCAATTTTGTTTTTGATGTTTCATTGTCAACATACAAAAATGCCTTTGATTTCTGAACATTGACTTTGAAACCCACTGTTTTGCCAAATTTATTTATTATGTTGAGTAGTTTTTTGGTGGAGTCTATAGGATTTTCTATGTACACTATCATGTCATCTGCAAACAATGAGTTTTGTTTCCTCCTTTCCAATTTGGATGCCTTTTATTTCCTTTTCTTGTCTGATTACTGTGGCTAGGACTTCCAATAATGTGTTGAATAGAAGTCATGAAAGTGGACAACCTTGTCTTGTTCCTGATCTTAGTGGAAAAGATTTTAGTTTTTGCCCATTGAGTATGATGTTGGCTGTAGGTCTCTCATATATGGCCTGTATTATATTGAGGAATGCTCTCTCTATTCCCACTTTGCTGAGTGTTTCTACCATAAGTGGGTGTTGTACCTTATCAAATGCTTGTTCTACATTTATTGATATGATCACATGATTTTTGTCTTTCCTTTTGTTCATGTGATGTATTACATTTATTGATTTGTGAATATTGTACTATCCTTGCATCCCTGGTATGAATCCCACTTGGTCATGGTGTATGATCTTTTTAATGTATTGCTGGATGCAGTTTGCCAATATTTTGTTAAGGATTTTAGCATCTATGTTCATCAGTGACATTGGCTTGTAGTTTTCTTTCTTTGTTGTGTCTTTATCTGGCTTTGGTATTAGGATGATGTTGGCCTCATAAAAAGAGTTTGGGAGTCTTCTGTCTTCTTGGACTTTTTGGAATAGTCTGTGAAGGATAGGGGTTAGCTCTTCCTTAAATGTTTTGTAAAATTCTCCTGTGAAACCATCTGGTCCAGGGCTTTTGCATGTCAGAAGCTTTTTGATTACTGCTTCAATTTCATCTGTTGTTATTGGTCTGTTCAGGCTTTCTGTTTTTTCTTCATTCAGTTTTGGAAGATTATATTTTTCTAGAAATTTGTCCATTTCACCTAGGTTTTCAAATTTCTTGGCATGTAGTTCTTTGTAGTAATTTCTTACAATCCTTTATCTTTCTGTGGTGTCAGTTGTAATCTCTCCTGTTTCATTTGATTGTGTTTATTTGGGTCCTCTCTCTTTTTTTCTTGATGAGTCTGCTTAAAGTCTTGTTAATTTTGTTTATCTTTTCAAAGAACCAACTCCTGGATTTATTGATTCTTAGAATTATGCTTTTAGTCATTTAATGTGGTCTATGTCATTTAATTCTGCTCTGATCTTGGTTATTTCCTTCCTTCTACTTGCTCTGGGCTATCTTTGTTGTTGTTCCTCGAGTTCTTGTAGACATAGGGTTAGGTTGTTTGTTAGAAATGTTTCTATCTTTTTTAGGTAGGCCTGTATCACTACAAACTTTTCTCCCAGGACTGCCTTCACTTTGTCCCATAAGTTTTGGGTTGTTTGAGTTCATTTTCATTTGTTTCCAAACACTTTTTGATTTCCTCCTTGATCTCATTCTTGACCCCAAGAAAACTTTCAATATTAAAGGGGATGACGTTGACAAGAGTGTGATCATAAGGTTTGAGTGCCTATATATATTGTTTTGTACAATAGAGAAAAAGTGTATTCATGATGATTTGTGAAGCTAAGAAGCTCATTGATGGTTAGTTGTTTTCAGTGTAATCATCAATAAAAGACATTTTCACAGCTGTTTTTCTATTCTTGTACAAGGTGTATGAAACAAAGAACATTTTCTAGACCGTGGTCTGTAGAACACCAATGTCCTGTGTGATATTATTTAAACTTCATGACACAAAAGGGGGATGGAGGTTCTATGGTCAAATATATATTTGAACCCTCCCTTTGAAGTTTTATAACCTAGGGAAATACATTAAAGGCTATGAGGAGACATTCAGTAAACAAACTCAGTTAATTAGAGCTCCCCAAGTTATTTGACTATATATTCTCCTACCTTTTTTTTTAACCATTTAATCATCATCATCGTCATCATCATCATCATCATAAATTAACAGCTATCACTTATTGGACAGTAACTATGTGTCAGTTTTATGAACTACTTTACATAAGACTCACTTGATCCTCATAAAAACTATATTAGGAACATGTTATCATTATCATCTCCATTTTACAAGTGAAAAAATTGAAGTCTAGAATGGTTAAGTAACTCACCCAAGCTCACGTAGTTTGTGGTAAAGGAAGAACTTGAATCTAGAAGGGCTACCTTTAGCAACTTTGCTCTCATTCTTTATAAAAGAGCTGTGCAAGAAAATAAAAAAAATCAAATCACTGCTACTACTGTAACAGGGGTGTATGCTTAGAGGCTCCAGGGCCCCACACAAGCTTAGCTTGAGGACTGGGAAAAGCAGCAGAGTTATTTTGCATATCAATAACAGCAGGCTACTTTCCTAGGTGAGTGGAGCCAGGAAGGTACACATGATTTTGACCCATGATGTAACTGGGAGGCAGCTCCCCTGCTTACAGTGCCTACATGAGAGCTTGGAGATGTTTGACTCCACACCATGGGGCCACACCTGCCCAGACTAACTATGACAGCCAAGACAGGCAGAGAATATGGAAATGCTAACGTGGGAAGACTCCTGGAAATGGGGTTATGGAGGAATTTCCAGGCTGGGATTTAAACTAAAAGGTGGGCCACCATGAAAGAATGGGGACAAGGTGAGACCATGCGGGTGAGACCATGCGGGACCAAGGGTGAAAGGACTCTCACTGGCAGGCCATGAGGAGGTGCCACATGGTTTTGGATTAAGAACTAGAGACCAGGGTGACTCTCAATGACATAGCTGATGGTGCTGGAAACTGTGAGAGACCTGCCCAGCCAAGCACAGATTACTAGGAGGAACCAGGAGAAGTGAGCTGCAGACTTGTTTTGTTTTGTTTTTCTTCTGGAGGATGGTACTGCTGACTGGCATGTCCTGAGACTGGCCTGACTGGGCAAAGGTGGGGGAACGCGGGACTGTGTGTGTTTGTGGATGTTTTAAAGGGACTTTGAGATTTAATGGCAGAATTCTGCAATTACTCTAAACTTGTTCCTTTTCTTTTCACCAAACTCTGGCATTGAGAGCCACGGTTCATACTGCCAGCGGGCAAAGACCAACCTAGAACAGAAAGACCCCAGGAGAGGGGGCTTGTTTCGGTAACAGTATCAGGGCTCCCAAACATGTTGTTTCTGCAGCACTATCAGGTTGCATCCCTTGATCTACATAGCAGTGGATTATAACTAGATTGTTTCCCGCTCTTTAGATCTGCAGCTGACTTGTCCAGTGTCATGGCCAGCATTGGCTTTCTAGCTTAAAGCAGTGTCTCTTAACAAGGGCTAGCAGAGGTCACCTTACAACTTTATTCCCACAGAGATTCTGTTATTGCTCTCTGCTGTCACTATCTAGGGAAGCAGTGTTACTGAATAATCATAAATAATAATAGTAATAATTACAACTAACACTTGTAGTGCTTACTGTGTGCCAGGCACTGTTCTAAGCACTTTATATATGTTGATTTATTTAATTTCATTATCATAGTAACCATATGAAGTTGCTACTGATGAGGAAACTGAATTAGAGAGAAGCAAAGAAATTCTCCCGAGGCCATACAGATAATAAATGGTAGGGCTAGTAAGTAAATGGTGCAACAGGGATTCAAATCCAGGCAGCCAATCTCCAGAGTTCTTGTTCTTAATCTCTTGCTCTTAACCTCAATGCTATGCTAAATGAGAGTCTCAGAATTCCTCAGGTACATTAGGGATGCAGTAGAGAGGAAGGTCATCATCTCTAGAGATGGCTCCCCCTTCCAGCTCCCCACCTAAGAGTAGCCTTAGGCAGAATAACCATATTGGTTTGTAGGTGATACTTCTCAATGTCATCAAAGACTAATGGGAGAGAAATTTAAAGGCTAAACCAACAGGAATTGAAAACTGATGGACAGAAAGCAAGTTAGAGCCTGTTTGGTAGAATGAAGTGTTAACAGAAATATAGAATCAGATCTGCCTTCAGGGACCTCAAATTGCATTCAGGAAAAATCACAGTGTAAAAACAAACTATTTTGGATTCAATAAAGAAAGTTGGGAGGGGGGGAGAAGATGGCGGCGTGGTAGGAGGGAACGGACCCTATTTCCCCTCTACACACGGGAGAAAAACCGGGCCAATCTATGAAAGATCAGAACAGACAAGGAACAGTAACACAGCATATTGGAGAATAAGAGGTCGGAAATTGTAGTGGACACTGAAAAACAAGCGGTAAGGAGAGCTCTTCAAAACAATAAGAGCCCAGGGTCCCAGCACGCGGAGAACGAGGCGGCTGAGGCCCCGTCCTGGCGCTCCGCCAAGCCTGCCCCAGGGCCCTGGGGAGGGAGCTGGGTCAGCCGCTGAACTGGTTGGGAGATCTCAGGGGCCACCGCGCGACTGCGGCCGGAGCAAAAGTGGGTGCCCCGTGAGGGAGCGAAAGTGGGTGCCCCGCACCAGGTCACTGCTCGACTTTGAACCGAGTTTTCATGGTCGCCGGGCGACTACGAAAGCACAGGCGCCCCAACAGAGACAGAGGCGCGGGCGAAGTGAGACAGCTGCATGAAAATAGACACCCTCAGGGGACCGCACACGGTCGTGGGCTAGTGGACACTCGTGAAAACATAGGCGCAGGCCACTGGAGACAGCTGTGGAGCCAGAGGTGCCAGTTCACGGGCGGGTGCTCAAACTCGGACAGCTCAGGCCCAAGGTGCAGGCGCCGGATAGCAGCTGGAACGCAGGCCCCTCTCAGAAGCAAATGCAGGCAGCTGTGCCCAAACACTGAAAGCCTCCCAGGGACAAAGGCAGGCAGCTGTGCACATCTGGAGAACCTAGCCCACACCCATAAACTCGGAGAAGTGTGCACACACCAGGAGGCTCAGATCACACGCTGGAAACCCTGTGGGGAGAGGTGCCCACTAACGCTGGGATACATAGCACAATGAGGACTGAGTTCTGAACACAGAGAAAAGCAATAAGATCACCCCTTGGCCATTGCGGCCAGCAAGACCTGAAAAACCGGCTGGCAAGTTTGAAAACAACAAGAGGGGTTTGTTTGTTTGTTTGTTTGTTTGCTTGTTTGTTTGTTTTGTTTTTCATTTTTTTATTTTATTTTTAATATATTTTTATTTTTTTTTAAATATTTTGTTGTGCTTTGCTTGTTCTTTTTTTTTCCCCCCTTTGGCTGCTTATATTTGTATGGGAGTGTCTGTGTGCGTGTCTCTTTTTTGTTTTGCCAGTTTCTTAGTGTCTTCTTGTTTGTAAGCCTGTCTATCTATATGAGTTTTTAACTACTCCTTCTTCATTGTTTATATCTTCTTCTTTACTCCCCAACTCCTTTTGCCTCCCTTGAATTCCTTCTTCTCTTATCCCCTCTTCCTTTCTTTTCAATTTTATCTCTTCTACCTTCCTCTTGTTTCCTCTTTTTTCTTTTTTTCATTCCCCCCCCTTCTTCTTTTTGTAAATACCCACGAGTGAGACAAAACAAACAAATAAGCAAGCCTGGAACTGTGGGGGTGGGGGGAACCAGAGTTGGCCCCCAAAAGAGGGTATTCCAGCTGATGAGACAGTGGAAGCGGTGAACAACAGGATATCCGAAGGAGAATCCACCACTGAATCTCACAGATATTCTACCACAGAAGGTCATACCACAAACCCAGGGAGCCAGAACAGATCAATTTAAGAAGTTGAGGCTAACAACAAGAGTCTTACAAACAATGGGAAGACAAAAGAACAATCCCCAAATGAAAGGAAAGGAGGAAGCTCAAGAAAGAATGCTAAATGAAACAGAGGCAACTCAACTATCAGATATCGAGTTCAAAGCAATGGTTGTCAGGAAGCTCAATGAGCTCTCAATGAGCTACCATAAACTACAGGGAAGTTATGATGAACTCACGGCAAACTATATCAACATGAAAAAGGAAATAGAAACCATCAACAAGGGCCAAGAGGAAATGAAGAACACAATCTCTGAACTGAAGAACACAGTAGAAGGAATGAAAAGCAGAATTGATGAAGCAGAAGATCGGATCAGTGAGTTGGAGGACAAAATAGAAAAAAACACTCAGAATGAGCAAGATAAGGAAAAGAGGCTTAGAAAGAATGAAGAGGGTTTAAGAGAAATGCAAGACAACATGAAACGGAATAATATTCGTATAATAGGGATACCAGAAGGAGAAGAACAAGAACAAGGGATAGAAAACCTGTTTGAAAAAGTAATGATGGAAAACTTCCCTCATTTGGTGAGAGAAAAAGCCACACAAATCCAGGAAACACAGAGAGTCCCAATCAAAAGGAACCCAAACAGCCCCACTTCAAGACACATCATAATTAAAATGGCAAAATTCCAAGACAAAGAGAGAATCTTAAAGGCAGCAAGGGAGAAAAAGGAAGTAACATACAAGGGGGCCCCAATTAGGTTAGCATCTGACTTCTCAATGGAAACGCTCCAAGCCAGAAGAGAATGGCAAGAAATATTCCAAGCAATGAGAACCAAAGGCCTGCAACCCAAACTACTTTACCCAGCAAGGCTTTCAATCAAGATAGAAGGCCAAATAAGGAGCTTCCCAAACAAAAGAAGTCTAAAATAATACACCTCTACCAAACCAATGCTGCAAGAGATACTAAAGGGACTGCTTTAAGGGAAGAAAGGAAAAGACAAAGAGAGAGAGAGAGAGAGAGGAACACAGGTATAAAAATGGCAATGAATAAATACCTATCAATAATAACCTTAAATGTAAATGGATTAAATGCTCCAATCAAAAGACATAGAATAGCTGAATGGATAAGAAAGCATGACCCACACATATGCTGCCTACAAGAAACCCACCTCAGGACCAAAGACATACACAGGCTCAAAGTGAAGGGCTGGAAACAAATTTTCCAAGCAAATGGTCAGGGAAAAAAAAGCTGGGGTATCAATACTCATATCAGACAAAATAGACTTCAAAAGAAGGGCCATAAAGAAAGACCCAGAAGGTCACTTCATAATACTCAAGGGAAGAATCCACCAAGAAGACATAAATATTGTAAATATATATGCACCCAACGGAGGAGCACCTAAATACATCAAGAAAATTTTAGAGGACTTCAAGAAAGATATAGACAGCAACACAATTATAGTAGGTGATTTTAACACCCCACTGTCAAAAATGGACAGATCTTCCAAACAAAATATCAACAAAGATATTGTGGCACTGAACAACACTCTAGAGGAAACGGACTTAACTGATATATATAGAGCCCTTCATCCCAAAGAAGCTAAATACACTTTCTTTTCAAATGCACATGAAACATTTTCAAAGATAGACCACATGATAGGACACAAATCAAGCCTCAACAAATTCAAGAAAATTGAAATCATACCAAGCATTTTCTCTGACCACAAGGGACTGAAACTAGAAACCAACCCCAAGGAGAAAAACCCAAAACCCTCAAAATCATGGAGATTGAATAGCATGCTATTAAACAATGAATGGGTCAAGAATGAAATTAGGGAGGAAATCAAAAAGTTTCTGGAAACAAACGATAATGAACTCACATCGACCCAAAACTTATGGGACACAGCAAAGGCAGTCCTCAGAGGGAAGCTTATAGCGATACAGGCCTATCTAAAAAAGACAGAAACATCTCAAACAAACAACCTAACCCTTCACCTACAAGAACTCGAGGAACAACAACAAAGACAGCCCAGAGCAAGTAGAAGGAAAGAAATAACCAAGATCAGAGCAGAATTAAATGACATAGAGACTAAAAGCACAATCCTAAAGATCAATGAATCCAGGAGTTGGTTCATTGAAAAGATCAACAAAATCGAAAAGCCTTTAAGTGGGCTCATCAAGAAAAAAAGAGAGAGGACTCAAATAAATACAATCAGAAATGAAAGAGGAGATATTACAACCGACACCGCAGAAATACAAAGGATTGTAAGAAATTACTATGAAGAACTGTATGCTAAGAAATTTGAAAACCTAGGTGAAATGGACAGGTTTCTGGAAAAATATAACCTTCCAAAACTCAATGAAAAAGAAACAGAAAGCCTGAACAGACCAATAACAGCTGGTAAAATTGAATCAGTAATCAAAACACTCCCGACGCACAAAAGCCCTAGACCAGATGGCTTCACAGGAGAATTCTACAAAACATTTAAGGAAGAGCTAACCCCTATTCTCCACAGACTATTCCAAAAAATCCAAATGGATGGAAGACTCCCAAACTCTTTTTATGAAGCCAGCATCATCCTAATCCCAAAACCAGATAAAGACACAACAAAGAAGGAGAACTTCAGGCCAATATCGCTGATGAACATAGATGCTAAAATCCTCCACAAAATATTGGCAAACCGCATCCAACAACACATTAAAAAGATCATACACCATGACCAAGTGGGATTCATCCCAGGGATGCAAGGATGGTTCAACATTCGCAAATCAGTAAATGTAATTCATCACATAAACAAAAGCAAAGACAAAAATCACATGATCATATCAATAGATGCGGAAAAAGCATTTGATAAGGTACAGCACCCATTTATGATAAAAACACTCAGCAAAGTGGGAATAGAGGGAGCATTCCTCAACATAATAAAGGCTATATATGAGAAACCTACAGCCAGCATCATACTCAACGGGCAAAGACTAAATTCTTTTCCACTAAAATCAGGAACAAGACAAGGCTGTCCACTCTCTCCACTTCTATTCAACATAGTATTGGAAGTATTAGCCACAGCGATTAGACAAGAAAAGGAAATAAAAGGCATCCAACTTGGAAAGGAGGAAACAAAACTATCATTGTTTGCAGATGACATGTTAGTATACATAGAAAATCCTATAGTCTCGGCCAAAAAACTGCTCGACCTAATAAATGAATTTAGCCAAACAGCCGGCTACAAAGTCAATATCCAGAAATCAAAGGCATTTTTGTATACCAACAATGAAACAACAGAAGCAGAAATCAAGAAAAAAATACCATTTGATATAGCACAAAGAAAAATAAAGTACCTAGGAATCAACCTAACCAAGGAGGTAAAAGACCTGTATGCAGAAAACTACATAACACTGAAGAAGGAAATCAAGGAAGACACAAATAAATGGAAACACATACCATGTTCATGGATCGGAAGACTTAACATCATCAAAATGTCCATACTTCCCAAAGCAATCTACAGATTCAATGCAATACCTATTAAAGTACCAATGGCATATTTCACAGATATAGAACAAACTCTTCAAAAATTTATATGGAACCATAAACGACCCAGAATAGCGGCAGCAATCTTGAGAAAGAAGAGCAAAGCAGGAGGGATCACAATACCTGATACCAAAATGTATTACAAGGCCACTGTAATCAAAACAGCCTGGTACTGGCATAAAAACAGGCACGTGGACCAGTGGAACAGAACAGAGAGCCCAGAAATAAACCCTAGTCTCTATAGTCAATTAATATTTGACAAAGGGGGCAGCAACATAAAATGGACTAAAAATAGCCTCTTCAACAAGTGGTGTTGGGAGAACTGGACAGCTTCGTGCAAGAAAATGAAACTCGAGCACCAACTTACACCGTACACAAAAATAAATTCAAGGTGGATAAAAGACTTAAACATAAGCCGTAACACCATTAAAGTCCTAGAAGAGAACATAGGCAGGAAAATCTCAGATATTCCACGCAGCAACATTTTTACTGATATGTCCCCTAAAGCAAGGGACATAAAGGAAAGAATAAACAAATGGGATCTCATCAAAATAAAAAGCTTCTGCATGGCCAAGGAAAACACTATTAAAATAAAAAGAGAACCAACTGTGTGGGAAAACATATTTGACAATGATATCTCAGATAAGGGTTTAATCTCCAAAATATACAAAGAACTTACATGACTCCACTCTAAGAAGACAAGCAACCCAATTAAAAATTGGGCAAAGGACTTGGGCAGACACTTCTCCAAGGAGGACATACAGAGGATCCAGAGACACATGAAAAGATGCTCAATATCGCTAGCTATCAGAGAGATGCAAATTAAAACCACAATGAGATACCACTTGACACCAGTCAGAATGGCCCTCATAAACAAAGCAACAAACAGCAAGTGTTGGAGAGGTTGTGGAGAAAAGGGGACACTAGTGCACTGCTGGTGGGAGTGCAGACTGGTACAACCACTATGGAAAACAGTATGGAATTTTCTAAAAAAAACTAAAAATGGATATACCTTTTGACCCAGCAATTCCATTGCTAGGACTATATCCTAAGAACCCTGAAACATCAATCCAAAAGAAACTATGCATCCCTATGTTTATAGCAGCACAATTTACAATAGCCAAGTGTTGGAAGCAACCTAGATGCCCATCAGTAAATGAATGGATCAAAAAACTGTGGTACATTTACACAATGGAATGCTATGGAGCAGAAAGAAAGAAGGAGCTCATACCCTATGCAACAGCATGGATGGAACTTGAGAGCATCATGCTAAGCGAAGTAAGCCAGGCAGTGAAAGACAAATACCATATGATCTCACCTTTAACAGGAACCTAATCAACAAAACAAACAAACAAGCATAATATAACCAAAGACATGGAAATTGGGAACAGGCTGAAAGTCACCAGAGGGGAGAGGGGAGGGAATTTCAGGGGAAAAGGGGAAGGATTTACAGGAACAAGTATAAAGGACACATGGACAAAAACTATGGGGGGGTGGAAATGGGAGGGAGGTGGGGAGGGCTGGGGTGGCGGGTTCGGGTGAGAATAAAAGACAGAAAACTGTACAAGATCAACAATTAAAATAAAAATTTAAAATAAAATAAAAAAAATAAAAAAATAAAGAAAGTAGTATGATTTGCTCCAGGTGTCATAGGAAGACAAAAGAGGTGCACTTATCCAGCTGAATGAGGAAAGATCATCAGGGAAAGTGTAAAATAGCAGAATCCATTTTCTAGAATCCTAGACTAATAAATCCAGTATTTCCCCATTATACTCAATCAACACAAACTTTAAATGTTGTCTCTGCTTGTCAAAAGTTAAATAGAAGCACTGTAATTGTATTTGAGGTGATTCTAGTTTTCAGTCTTCTAAGTATCTATTTATTATAAATTATTTCTGTCAAAATTCTTATCCTCAAACTTTTTGGTTTGTGCTCTTTTTTAACCAAAATGAGCCATATAAACTGTATATGAAATCTAAATATATTCTTGCCTTTTTCTGAACGGTAATCTTAATATTCATCACCAGATAGGAAATGCAGCTGCCATTATTTTAGAAAAGAGTCATGAGTAAAGGTTTATTCTATGTTTCTGAACATCAGATGCTCAAAAGAATCAAGTTAATTTCATTATCCCTAAATATTCTATACATAATACAATTTACATTGTTTAAATGTTTATATTAAAATTAATTCCATTAATCTACAAATTACACACTACCGCATAAACTTACCTAACTGATTTTTAAAGAAACTAATCGTGACCAGATATAATTCAAGTTAAGGACGGTTTTCAATAATGTTGATGATATTTGAAATCAAACTACAGCTTCGAATCTGTCTTAAAATTGAACTTAATGTGTCTGCATTGTTATATTCTTGTGATAAAAGTGTGACTTGCTGAATTGGATGACTGAGGCTTGCTTCTAAATATACAGAAAAGAAAATCTAATATGAGAAAACACAATAGAATGAAGAGGTTGGATATACACAATCTTTGGAGGTTACCACTGGATACATGATCACCAAAATCAAGGAAATTGAGTAAGCTGTGGAAGAATGTCACAATGAGAAAAAGCCTGGACTACAATCCAAGTATTCCAACTCTAGATCTAGTTTTGTCCATCTCCTGAGCTCTGGGCCTCACCTTCACAATGCATTAGAAAAGGCACTGGTCTAGATAAACATCAATGTCAAAATCAACAAACTCTAAGATTCTAAATTCTGCATTTGTTGTCTTAATGTTATCTTAAATTCTGCATTTTATGTCATGTGGGAAATTGCATGCTTTTCACTATTAAAAATTATAGATGAAAATTTCATGTTATTTCAGAGTATCATTCAACTATTTTCTAAAACAGAAATAACTGCATTTCACCCAGTGCAAGATAGTTTATAATAACAATGCTACTAACCTAATGCTTTGAGGAGATACTAGAGATTCCTTGAATTGTTTCTTTAGGGAACAATGAGACTAAGTAATCATTAATTCATTGAATACACTTTTATGAAGCACCCCTATATACCCAGGCATTTTTTCACATTGGCATATCAGAGATGAATGTTAATGGTCTTTCCCTTTCCAGGGGCTCACAGTCTAATAAATGAGAAAAATTACTTCCAATTAAGACACAGCTCTTTAACTGCTGTTATAGGGTGCTGTGGAAACTCAGAAGAGAAACCTCAATTCATTTTCAATAAAAAATATATAGATTCAATGAATTTTCAGTGAGATATGAGAGAAAAAAAGCTGTAGAAGGCTCCCAAGGTTTAGCTTAAACAACAATGTGAATAATGCTGCCATTTACTGAAATAGTAAAGATACGGTAGAGAAGGTATTGAAAGTGGGGTTGAGCATAAAAATTTAATTTTTGGACACATTAAATGTGGGATAAGACACCAAGTAAGCAATTATATATACAAATCTGTATAAAGTTGTCAGAGAAGTCAGGGTTGGAAATAAATATTTAGATGTATTTATAATATGTATGTAGCCATAGGATTGGATGAGCTGATATAGAAAATGGAGAGAGAAGAGAAGAATTATGATGACTGAGCCATAAATAGAGTACTCCAGCAGTTCAAAATCACAAGGAGAAACTGGCAACAAAGCCATGAGTCAGACAAGAGGAAACCTGGGAGAGTGGTGCTGTGGAAGCAAGCAATCTTGTGCATGAAGAGCTGCTAAAGGGGTTTTCACATGAAAACTAAGAACTGACCATTGGATTTAACATGTTGTTCCTTGTTCCTGGAATATTATTCTAGATGTTCTCATAGCTGGCAATCTCTCTTTCTTCAGGTGCTTGCTCAAAAGTTATCTTCTTGACCTCCAGTCAACACAGCAGCATAGGCAGACATGGCTCACCTCTTTGCACAACCACGTCAAAATTACAGCTAAAATATAGGACAACTATCACTCAGGAACGTCAGAAACTGAGTTGAAGGGAAGTCTGACAACTACGGAATTAAAGAAACCACATCCATCCAGACTGGTAGGGGTGTGTTGACACAGAACAGGCTGGTCCCACAACCACGTGGATACAAATTTGGGAGGGATATCTTGTGAACCAGGACTCCCAGCCCCACACCGGGCTCCCCAGCCCAGGATTCCAGTGCCAGAAAAATAAGTTCCCACAATTTCTGGCTGCAAAAACCAGGGATTTGAGCCAATGGAAGAAACTTTTGGAGCCCCAAGCAGTTCCTCTTAAAGACCCTGATGTGGACTCACCTACTAAGATTCGCTCCCTCTGAGCTCCACCACTGGAGTAGCAGCTTGAAAGGCAATAGTGGTTGGTATACAGGGAGAGACTGAAGTGTCTGGTATCAGGGTGAGCAAAGGCCATTGTCCCTTTGCTGAGCCCTTCCCCCACAGAGCTTGTTGGCTAGTGCTATATCTGAGGCTCCATCAACCTGGCTGACACTGTGTGGCATACCTTAGAGATCCCCAGAGGCTCTACCTGACTCAACTTATAGGCCCATGCAAGCTGCTTTTCCATAAGAATGGCTGGCCTTGGCTCCTAAATCCTATCAAACAAGCAACAGTTGGCTCCAATGAGCCCTAGCAGCAGCCAGCCCAAGTTCATAGCTTGGCTTCACCTGGGAATCTCCAAGCCCAGCACAAGCAGCAGCCATCTCAGATCACTTTACAACTCAGGCAGAGTGCCCTGGGCAAAACACCCGTGAAGACTTATGTTGGCCTGTACCACCAGGGAAATCCCAGGACCAGCACGCTCAGTAGACAGCTATAGACCAGGTCAGAGCACCACCACACTTCCCCAGCACAGCTGATCCTCCACAGAAGGCAGAGGTTGGTGGTAAGTGGTCACAGCCCATCCTTGAAACTTACTGGCTTGGGTAAATCCCTCCCATTGACCTGCCTACAGCAACCAAGCCTCAACTACAAGAGGAGTGTGTACTCAGCCCACACAAAGGGTGAAAGAGGAGGCTGTGCCACTGGACCCTACAGAACACCTAATACATTGGGCCATACCACCAAGACATGGAATCAAAGCCATTCTACCTAATACATAGAAACAAACACATGGAGGCTGCCAAAATGATGAGACAAAAAAACGTTAGTCCAAACAGATCAAAAGTCCAAAAACAGAGCTAAATAAAATGGAGATAAGCAATCTATCAGATGCAGAGTTCAAAACACTGTTTATAAGAATGATCAAGGAGCTTAGGGAGAACCTCAGCAGCATAAAAAAGGCCCAGTCAGAAACAAAGGATACACTAAATGAAATAAAGAACAATTTACAGGGAACAATAGTAGAGTGGATGAAGCTGAAAATCAAATCAATGATTTAGAACATAAGGAAGCAAAAAATAACCACACAGAACAAGAAGAAAAAAGAATCCAAAAAAATGAGGATGGTATAATCAGCCTCTGGGACAACTTCAAGAGATCCAACATTTGCCTCATAGGGGTGACAGAAGGAGAAGAGAAAAGGCAAGAAATTGGAAATCTATCTGAAAAAATAGTGAAAGAAAACTCTAATTTGGTGAAGTAAATAGACGTGTAAGTCCAGGAAGCACAGAGAATCCCAATTATGATGGATGTAAAGTGGCCCACTCCCAGACAAATTAAAAGACCAAAGGTTAAAGATAAAGAGAGATTCTTAAGGGCAGCAAGAGAAAAGAAGTTAGTAACCAGATGGTTGACAGATGAGAGGGGAGAAGGGGGAGGAAGGGTGAAGAGGTGAAGGGATTAAGAATCTACAAGTAGGTAGCTACAGAATAGCCATGGGGATGTAAAGTACAGTATAGGAAATGGAGTAGCCAAAGAACACACATGAGCCATGGACATGAACAATAATGGGGAGATTGCCTCAGGGAGTAGGGGGCACTGGGTGGAGGGGGACATAGGAGGAAGATTCAGGACAACTGTAATGGTATAATCAATAAGATATTTTAAAATACTGATTCAAACAAGCCTTGATATCAAATAATTTCCCAGATCATGTGATTGTGAGAAGCATTTTGGTTAGTTTATGTTATATTTTTGAGATTTCTTATGTAAGTGCTTATTTGTTTAAGCCAATTAAATAGAGCTCTTTTATAAATTAACAATATCATCTCAAGATAGAAAGACCACACAATGCACATGAACACATACAAACACAAACAGAGAACTCTCAGGATTCATCTTAAAATTACTGTCACAATATGAGCATGATAATATAAAAAACTGAAAAAGTTGCATCCAAACTATGTTTCTGGCATACAGAATAAAATAAGTTTACCTACCAAAAAAAAAAAGTTATCTTCCTTTTGATGCTGGCAATGGCCTGTCAAAAATGTCAACACACTATCCTGTTAATTGTATCTTTTCCCAGCTTTATTTCATCTCTTTAGCACTTTATCACTGCATAATAGACTAGATGCTTTACTTATTGTCTGTTTCCCTCATCAGAATAAATCTATAAAGACAGGGATTTGGATACATTTTATTCACCGCTGTTTCCTGAGAACCAAGAACAGTGCCTAGCACCCAATTGGCACCCAACACTCAATAAATACTAATTGAGTAAATAAACAAAATCACCAATAACTTTATCAGAGTTAGCCTTTCTTCCTTTTTAGCCAGTTCTACCTTTGGGCATAGAGTCATCCTCTACTGAAAAACAAATGTGTAAAAGAAATATTTGCATATTTCTTAAAAATATTGAAAGGTTAGCTTGCTAGAAGCCTACCAGACATTCTGTAAACTCTTGAGCAGATTTTGATGATGAGTGCATACAAGAGGCAGGGAGGCCACTCCCATAGAACATTCAGTCTGGTGGCGAACAGTATATAGTATGATAAGTGCAAACATAGAAAAGACCACTAGAGTCCTAATCAAAATGAAGTGGGAGCCAGACAGGTAGAGAACTAGGTCAGATTTCACCTGTGCATGACTGGGAACAACAATCTTGGACTTAAGTTGCTTGTTCACTGAATATTTATTGACATCCCAGCAGCACATTAAGCACTGGATACAATAAGCAAAAGAAACACAACCTCTTCCCTTATGGCACAGGTGGCAAACACAAGACCCACTGGCCAAATCCAGACCTCCACCTTGTTTTATCTGGCCTGGCACCTTCTTTCTATCTGGCAGCAACACCAAGCTCTTGCTTAACTGTTAAGGAGTAGTTACATTTATACAGTCCTAAAATTACATTCGGCCTTTTGAAGGCAACTGCGAGGCTGATGTGGCCCCTGGTGAAAATGAGTTTAACACCACTGACTTACGGCATTCAATCTAGCAGGATTTATAACCTACCTGTATGAATCAGTACTTCAAAAAAAGTACCTGAAATGCTTTATAGGTCCTGAATCAGCCAATTCTAAGTAATTGCATTACACATCGCATCAGCTACACTGGAACAGCAATTCAATGTTCTGATGAATGGTTCTTAGTGAAAATATCTAAGCACACCCCATTGCTGGTCCAATGGTTACAGTAAATGTACAAGGCTGCATTTGAGTGTAAGGTCTCTTTTGAGAAATCAGCTGACAGTCTGGTGGGAACTCCTTTATAGGTGACTGTCCCCTTATGCCTTGCTGCTTTTAGAATTCTCTCCTTCATTTTAATCTTGGCTAATGTAATTACAATGTGCCTTGGCATGCTCCAAGAAGGGTCTGGAAAGAGGTATTTGAAGTCTTGAAAGACAGGGACCTACATCCAAAATTGCTCTATCCAGCAAAGCTGTCATTTAGAATGGAAAGGAAGATAAAGTGCTTCTCAGACAAGGTCAAATTCAAGGAGTTCATCATCACCAAGCCCTTATTATATGAAATGTTAAAGGGACTTATCTAAGAAAAAGAAGATAAAAAAATATGACAGTAAAAAGACAGCAAACTCACTGTCTATTTTCTACCCACCGTCTATGCTACTTATTCTCTTTACCTTCCCCCCTCTCTCCTCCTCCCACTCCCCTGTTGCTAACCCTCCATATGATCTCCATTTCTGTGGTTCTGTTCCTGTTCTAGCTGTTTGCTTTTGTTTTAGGTGTGGTTGGGCAAACAGCTAGAACAGGAACAGAACCATATGATCTCCATTTCTGTGGTTCTGTTCCTGTTCTAGCTGTTTGCTTTTGTTTTAGGTGTGGTTGGGCAAACAGCTAGAACAGGAACAGAACCACAGAAATGGAGATCATACGGAGGGTTAGCAACAGGAAAGTGGGAGGAGGAGAGAGGGGGGAAAGGTAACGAGAATAAGTAGCATAGACAGTGGGTAGAAAATAGACAGGGGGAGGGCAAGAATAGTGTGGGAAATGTAGAAGCTAAAGAACTTATGACACATGGACATGAACTAAAGGGGGGAATGTGGGTGGGAGAGGGTTGCAGGGTGGAGGGAAATGATGGGGGAGAAATGGGACAACTGTAATAGCATAATTAATAAAATATACTAAAAAAAACAAGGTTGCATTTGCGAAAAGGCAGCAACCTGAGCTATATACACTTTTTTTTTTTTTTAATAAATGCATTTAGTTTTGGCATTTCGAACTAAGACATGACACTGAAAGTTGGATGCTTGAATTTAAAAAACGTAAATCATAACATTTCAGCATAAATTTTTAGTTTTAGTTTTCAGATAGTTCATTTCCCAGTACTGGCTACTTCCTACATGATTTTATATTGCATTGGTATTTGCCAACTTCCAAACTAAAAGGCCTCCAAGGAACTAAATTCCCTTAGGTTAAAGCAAGACGAGCGAAAAACAAATTCATTTCACAAGGGTGAATGCTACAAATTCCCATAAATTAAATATTTGGGACTGAAATACAAATAAACATATAGATAGTCATAAAACCTATTTCTTGATAATTATACAAATCATTGCACTTACAGTGAAAGAAAACTTCCGGCCATCATGCTTCCCCCGAGAAGGATGACCCTCCCCCTGGACCTGTTCTCTCATCTTGCAGAGCCACAGTGTTATTCCACTAATTGAGCCCTGTGGAGAGAGACCTACTTCTCAGATTTTACAGCGTTGCTGATTCTAAAGTATGTTTATAAGGTATTAATCCTCATAAACTAATCAGGAACCTTGCAAGATTTTCACTGTCTAATTATTAAAGTTAGAATTATTATTATTATTATTATTATTTTTTTTTTTTTTTTTTTTTTTTTTTTTTAGAGAGAGGGGAAGGGAGGCAGAAAGAGAGGGAGAGAAACATCAATGTGTGGTTGCCTCTCACATGGCCCCCACTGGGGACCTGGCCTGCAACCCAGGCATGTGCCCTGAGTGGGAATCGAACCGTGACCCTGTGGTTGACAGCCCGCGCTCAATCCACTGAGCCACACCAGCCAGGGCTAAAGTTAGAATTATTTTTAAATGGTGTCAAGTGTACTATTTCTAATAAAAAGTTAAGAGGAACGTGCAGAAATGTATGCAACTGAGCAATGTCCAAGAAAGTGTAGTATGATATTGACCTCAGTGACTATTAAGGAAATATCACTTTTCCCTTCATATCTCTGGCACAAAATCATAAAATGTTAAAGCATAATCCTCATTTCATTCTGTCAACAACACATGGGAGGAAAAGCATTCAAGTAAGTGAATGAGGAGGTTCTTGGGATCAACCATGTTGTGATTGAAATAATAGGTGCATTTTGAACCAGTGCCGATAACTCAAAAGGTGGGAACAGCTTCAGCAAATGAGATGATTTTGTAGGTGAGAGGGGGCAATAAAACCACTACCATGTCAGCTGTGGTGAGCCATGATATCAGAACTGTTTTGGCATAACTCACTATTATTTCCCTGCCCAGGCTGTCACATTACCCCTCACCAAGAGTTTTATGAGTAAGGTACATAAAACTAAGCTGGTATGAGATGTTTCATCAAGAAAGCCACTACCAAGGTACCATTGATTTTAAATTTCCTTCTCTCCACATTTACAGGTGCAACTATACCTATGGTTTTAATAAATTACATTAAATGAAATTAGTGAATCTCCTTAACAAAATCTAAAATCTACTTCATGTCCTCTATTTAAGAAGGGAATAAAAAGTGTAAGTTTATTTCTATAAAACAATTACTGTGCCAAAATGTCATTACCTAAAGAGTCAAACTTTCAGGTATCACATGTATAGAATTATCCATTCCTGTGAGTTCCAAACAAGTTAGGTGTTCACTGTACTTTTGAGACATAAATATTTAGAGAACATTAATTACTATGAAAGGAAGGGAAAATGGCATAAGCCTACATATACTAGGTCAGGTCTATTTTTGTCTGCTGGGTTGAAAGAAGAACATATAGCACTTCTGTTTAGAATGAGTTTAATTTATATCTTGTGTCTGGTACTAGTAACATTGCTGCTACTCCACTTATATTCCCTTTGTCTTTCACCCCTACATTTTAAGGCTGTTCACTATGAACACCTGAAGTTCTCTGCCTGAGGGTTTTTCTCTGGCCACAGGGAAAGTGCTCAACTTGCTTGCAGGGCAAGCCAGAAGTGCAGAGAGTCAACCCCACAGAAGCAGCTCTCATCAAATGATGGATGAGAAGTTGAGAGATAAATACCTACCTTCCTTACTCCTCAATCATGATAGCTTGGAGGCATACAAACCTATTCTACCTCCCAGAGTTCCTCTGTAGGACTGAGCCCTTTGGTATATCTGGTGAGTGAATTGATACCATATCATCTAGATTCTTCCTTCCCTTCCCTCTCTCACTTCCCCAAGCTTCCAGTTGTGTTTCCTGGGATCACTTCCCAAATGAACTTCTCTGCACAGAAGCCCCTTTCTTAGGGTTTCCTTTGAGATAACCCAATCTAAAACACTTGGGCAGAGTTGATGTTCCTAAAATTAGTTAAAACCAGATTTGTGGGAAGAAGAGCAGAAAGTGTAGCAGTGATTGTCTTCAAAAGAAGGAACAGCTGAGACCTCAGTAGTGTGAGGGAGGAATAGGATCTTCCATTTGAAGGAGCACCAAGTACCTAAAAGGAGCCAGCTCTGGGCAGCCCAGCCCTGGATATAGCCCTGAACAGAAAGATGGACACTTTTTGTGTGGGTGAGACATGAAAGAAACCTTTATACCTTTATTAAAATGGAACCAAATAATACCAGGTAGGAATTTCCCTATTTGATGAGATAAACCAGAAAATTATAAAGTGGATTGGTGAACTTAGAACTGGAATGTCAGTATAATGTCTTAGCCTATAAACTATTTAAATAGCACAAGGAATTGAATACTGCAGACTTAGATAAAACAAGGGACCTAATCCACTCTAGGAATAAAGACACAATCAAATTCTCATTAAAGTTAAAAATTTTAATAGGTTCTTCTAGCATTTTTTAAATGATTGCAAATTATAAGAATTTCTTCTGGCTCAGGCATTTGATAATCCTGAATGTGCATTTCTGATTATTCCTTAAAACTTTTTTTGTAAATTTTATTCATAGGACCTCTGCTTTATGAAAAAATTGACTTCTTATATCCTTCATATTGGAAGACATCATTCTGTCAACCTGCCAAAGCAATAGTTATCATACTCAAGCCTGAATCAGACAGAATTTCCTAAACACCGACTGCTGGGCCCACCCTCAGAGGTTTTGCTTCATAGGCTTGGAGTGGGGCCTGGAATTTAAATTCCTAACAAATTCCTAGGTGTTGCTGGTGCTGCTGGTCAGGGTCCCACATTTTAAGTACCCCTGACTAAAGTATGGTATTTAGCTTGTAAAGTGTTAAGCAACTCTGGCTTTCATTAGTTGCTTTGTCTTTCTTGTATAGCTTGTATCCCTAGTCCCTGGTACAAGGTAGGCTCTCAATAAATATTTGTTGAATGAATGAGATTTATTTCTAAAGTCATACTAAATCAATCGGATATCATTACATCCATACTGAAATTTTTTACCAGTTATAAAGACAACTGCTCTGCCCTGGCTGGCATGGCTCAGTGGATTGAGTGCCAGCCTGCAAACCAAAGGGTCCTAGGTTCAATTCCCATTCATGGCCTAAGCCTGTGTTGTGACTCAAGTTCCCCAGTAGGGGGCGTGCAAGAGGCAACACCTTGATGTATCTCTCCTACACTGGTGTTCCTCTCCTTTTCTCTCTCCCTTCCTGTCTCTCTAAAAAGTAAATAAATAAATTAAATACAGTGCAAGAGGCAACACCTTGATGTATCTCTCCTACACTGATGTTCCTCTCCTTTTCTCTCTCCCTTCCTGTCTCTCTAAAAAGTAAATAAATAAATTAAATACAGGTAAATCTATGTTTTGAACATACTTTTAAATGAGAGATTTATAAAATAAGACTTTAGTTTTCATGTCATTAATAAGTTAAAGCTTTGATTTCATACTGTTAAAAACATATATTGCTCCCAACAGTGGTATTGATGGGTCAAAAGGCAGTTATATTTTTAGTTTTCTGAGGAAATTCCATACTGTTTTCCACAGTGGCTTCATCAGTCTACATTTCCACCAACAGTGCACTAGAGTTTCCTTTTCTCCACAACTTCTCCAATACTTGTTGTTTGTTGATTTATTTATGATGGCCATTCTCACTGGTATGAAGTGCTATCTCATTGTAGTTTTAACTTGCATCTCTCTGACGGCTAGTGATGCTGAACATCTTTTCATATGTCTCTGGGCCCTCTGTATGTCCTCCTTGGAGAAGTGTTGGGATTATAAGTATTTGGAAACACCAATTCAAAAGAACCTATGCAACCCAATGTTCACAGCAGCACAATTTACAATAGCCAAGTGCTGGAAGCAACCTAAGCGCCCATCAGTAAATGAGTGCATCAAAAAACAGTGGTACATTTACACAATGGAATACTACACAGTAGAAAGAAGGAAGGAGCTCCTACCCTTTGCAACAGCATGGATGGAACTGGAAAGCATTATGCTAAGTGAATTTAGCTAGACAGTGAAAGAGAAATACCATATGATCTCACCTGTAAGTGGAACTTAACGAAACAAGCAAGCAAAATATAACCAGAGACATTGAAATTAAGAACAAACTGATGGTAACCAGAGGAGAGAGTGGAGAGGGATAATGGGGGTAATAGGAGGGCCCATCAAGGATCATGTATGAAGGATACATGGACAAAGCCAAACGGGATGGGTTTGAGGGTGGGAGGCAGTAATGGGTGGGATGGGGGTGCATGGGTGAAAATGGAGACAATTGTACTTGAACAATAATAAAAATAAATAAATAAGGAAAAACTGAAAAAAATATTGCTTTTTAATTACCCAGAACTAATTGGAAAGTGGAACTCATATATAAATAATTAACTCCAGTCAACGAAATGCAATATGGCTGTTTGTAGTACCAACACAAATTTCACAATAGTTTAAAAGCAAAATAGTAAGGGGGAATATTAGAAGCATCACTTTACATAGGGTAATATTGTAAATACTGAAAACAAAAGAACCTGTGCTGGGTCATCACCGCATATTTGTTGTCAGCAAATTTTTTGCACAGATGCCTTATTTGTATGTTTCAACTTATGATAGCTTGTTAGCAGTAAGAATATGCAATGCAGAATAGTATTTGATTAAGCAGTATTTTTAACTTTTTAGTATTATATTTTGTGATACACCATTATATTTTTGGATCATCAGAATGAGAGATTGGTCATTTTAAATTAATTTGTTTCTAAAGTAGGAAAAACCAGTAACCATAATGATTACTCAAATGATAGCACATCATACTTGGAAAAAATCGAGTCCATGTGAAAAACAAAAATAAAAAACCTTACTATCCTAACATTTAACAGCAGAAATTTATTTTCATCAAAACCACACTATCACATTAATTTAATATTGTTCTTTGAATTTTATTATGTTTTAATTTCATTGGTATTTAATTTGTAAATCTATTGATTTTAATGTTCTATAAAAATAATAAGCATAAAGATGTCCTGTAGATTTTCATGTCTATACACATTTAAATTTTATAATAAAAATGATTACTTATGAAAATTTTGTTCCTGTAATGGATTCCATACATGTCATTCAAGGTTGTCATTATGTTAACCATCTTTCCTATCTATAATCTCTCCTCTACTCTATTCTTTTCCCTACATTGAAGCAAGACTGATAGATGTAAAACACAAAACTTATCCTGACCCTTCCCTCTGAAATACTTTTCAAGGGCTCTCTCTTTTTGCCTAAATCAATTCTAAGTTCTGTGAGATGAAATAGAAGGTAATTTATGATCTAGGCCCTGCTTATGTCTCCTGACTCATGGCAACACCTTCTCACCTCCACCTATAATCAGTTGGGCCACTTACGGTTCTGTGTTCTCCTTTGTATCAAAGCCTTTGTCTGTGCAGTTTCATCTGCCCAAAATTCTATTCTCATTATCTTATTGGATGTGGTTTTGGATGTCAGTTCCTCTCTACATCACTCCAGATTACCCATAAAAATATTCATCATACTCAATTGTCATTTCTTTTTTTCTTGTCTGTGTTCCACTAGAGTTTGCGGACATTTCTAGAGCATGGACTATGTCAGTATTAATTACTGAGTTCCTCCCAAAAATCATGGCATACAAAAGGCCCTAAACAAACTTTTAAAAATATAACAATAAAACTCAATGATAGGCATAAATAGGCCTAAGTTCTCTATAATTTTTAAATAAACCAAGCCACTTTCAGATTAACCAGCATTGAGACCGTCCTCTAGCCACCAGGAAGATTAGAGTGCTGAGCTTTAGTACATACCTGAAGCCCTTCCCAACAATCCCTTCACTCTCTGCAGACACTAAACCCAACAAATGCTTGAACCAAGAACTGCTCCACTCATTCTCTCTCACCATTCTCTGTCTCACTGTGTTCCAATGCCAGGCACATAGTAGATGCTTAATAAATATTGGTTGCCTTTTGTTAACCTAGTCATGTTTACTGAGAAGCCTTTGTTTCTAGCCATTGTGGCATGATTAGAGTAAATTCAGATAATCAACTTGATATTTAGTCCTGAACTCTCTCAATGACTCCTCTAAATATAACTTTTACCACCCAACACTTTCCTCTTTAATTCTCATCCTTCCCCCTTGTATTCAGTTTCCAAACACTTAAAGCAGATTATGGGCAACACAGTTTTCATTTAGTTCTATGTTTTTCTTTATGGAAAAAAGGTAGAAAAGATGAGAAATGAGGAGAAATAAGAATAGAAAAGATAGAGATTATTCTGCTTTCCCCCTTCCCACCATGAGGACAATATTAATAGTTAGTGCTTATAAAACCACTTAATTTCTATTTATAAGGAAAGAAACCTGAAAGGCGTACTGATTAGTTGAATGTGGGATATAACATTCTTGTTATTGGTTTTTAATTTGGATCATTTTGGTAGTACAATAAATAGGGGCATGACTAAAATAAGGAAATTTCATTTCAGAATAAAAGTAGTAAAGAGACCTTGTACACTTTGCAATTTTATTATGCAAATATTTAGGAAAGGAACTTTGAAACATTTTAAATAAAATCTAAAAGAAGAAGAGCACCTCCAGCCAAGATGGAGGCACAGGTAGATATGCTTTGCTTCCTTGCACAACTAAAAGAAGAATGACAAGAAATTAAAAAATGAAAAACAACCAGAACTGACAGAAAATCAAACTGTATGGAAGTCCCAACAGCCAAGGAGTTAAAGAAGAGACATTCATTCACCCAGAATGGTAGAAGGGGCAGAGACAGGTAGCTGGGATGCAGAAGACATGTGACAAGGCAGTGGCTGGCAGATGTGGTGGTCCAACATTCATGTGCAGATAAGCTGGGAGGAACAACTTAGGAGCAAGACAGACCACACAACTCAGGGTTTCAGCACAGAGAAATAAAACCGCAAAACCTCTGGCTGTAAAAACCTGTGGGGTTTGGGGCAGCAGGAGAAACTTCCAACCTCATGGGAGAGTTCATTGGAGAGACCCACGGGGTCCTAGAACACAGATACAAGCCTACTTAACTGGGAGTCAGCGCCAGATGGGCCCAATTTTCTTGTGGGTCATGGGAGAAGTGACTGAAAGTGAGGCAAGAGCCAAGCAAATGGCATTGTTCCCTGTCTGACCACTCCCCCACGTATAGCGCCACAAGGCAGCAACCTGGGTTACCCCACCCTGGTGAATACCTAAGACTCCCCCCGCTTACAACATAACAGGTGCACCCAGAGAAACAAATATGGCCCAAATGAAAGGACAGATCAAAACTTCAGAAAAAAGCTAAGTGATGAGGAGATAGCCAACTTACCAGATTCAGAGTTCAAAACACTGGTAATCAGAGTGTTCACAGAAATGACTGAGTGCAGGTGAAAAATAGAGGAAGAAGTAAAGGCTATACAAAGTGAAATAAAGAAAAATATTCAGGACTTCTGGCCAACATGGAGGCGTAGGTAGGCATACCTCCTCACACAACCAAAACAAGGACAACAAGAAACAACCAGAATTGACAGAAAATCGAACTGTATGGAAGTCTGACAACCAAGGACTTAAAGAAGAAACACCCATCCAGACCAGTAGGAGGGGCAGAGACAGGCAGCCAGGTGGAGAGGACTCATGGCAAGGCAACAGTGGTGGCTGGTGAAGCAGGCGGTCCCATATTCATGTGCTGATAAACCAGGAGGAACACTTAAGGAGCGAGACAGACCTCCCAACCTGGGGTCCCAGCATGAGGAAATAAAGCCTCAAACCACTGATTGAAAACACCTGTGGGGGTTGAGGCAGCAGTGGGAGAAACCCCAGCCTCACAGGAGAGTTCGTTGGAGAGACCCTGAGGGTTCTAGAATGTACAAAAGCCCACCCACCCAGGAATCAGCACCAGAAGGGCCCACTTTACTTGTGGGTAGCAGGGAAGGTGACTGAAATCTGGCAGAGAGCAGAGCAAGAGCAATTGTTCCCTCTTGACCCCTTACCTACATACAGCATCACAATGCAACGATGTGGGTTGCCCTGCTCTGGTGAACACCTAAAGCTCTGCCCCTTATACATAGCAGGCATGCGAGACAAAAAAAGAAATCACCCAAATGAAAGAACAGATCAAAGCTCCAGAAAAAATACAATTAAGCAATGAACAGATAGCCAACCTATCAGATGCACAGTTCGAAACACTGGTAATCAGGATGCTCACAGGAGTGGTTGAATTTGGTCACAAATTAGATGAAAAAATGAGAGCTACACTAAAAGAAAAAAAGGAAAATGTACAGGGAACCAATTGTGATGGGAAGGAAACTGGGACTCTAATCAACAGTTTGGAGCAGAAGGAAGAAAGAAACATTCAACCAGAACAGAATGAAGAAACAAGAATTCAAAAAAATGAGGAGAGGTTTAGGAGCCTCCAGGACATCTTTAAACGTTCCAACATCTGAATTATAGGGGTGCCAGAAGGAGAAGAGGAAGACCAACAAATTGAAAACTCATTTGAACAAATAATGGAGAACTTCCCCAATCTGGCAAAGAAAATAGACTTCCAGGAAGTCCAGGAAGCTCAGAGAGTCCCAAAAAACTTGGACCCAAAGAGGAAAACACCAAGGCAAATCATATTTACATTAGCCAAGATTAAAAATAAGGAGAGAATCTTAGAAGCAGCAAGAGAAAAGAAGATAGTTAACTACAAAGGAGTTCTCATAAGACTGTCAGCTGATTTCTCAAAAGAGACCTTGCAGGCAAGAAGAGGCTGGAGCCCCAGCTGGTGTAGCTCAGTGGATTGAGCACGGGCCTACAAAGCAAAGGATCACTGTTCGATTCCCAGTCAGGGCACATGCCTGGGTTGCAGGCCAGTTCCCGGTAGGGAATACTCGAGAGGCAACCATACATTGATATTTCTCTCCCTTTCTCCTTTCCTTCCCTTCTAAAGATAAATAAATAAAATCTTAAAAAAAAAAAAAAAGAAGAGCCTGGAAAGAAGTATTCCAAGTCATGAAAGGCAAGGACCTACATCCAAGATTACTCTATCCAGCAAAGCTGTCATTTAGAATGGAAGGGCAGATAGAGTGCTTCTCAGATAAGGTCAAGATAAAGGAGTTCATCATCACCAAGCCCTTATTATATAAAATGTTAAAGGGATTTATCTAAGAAAAATAAGATAAAAAATATGAACAGTAAAATGACAGCAAACTCACAATTATTAACAACCACACCGAAAACAAAAACAAAACAAAACTAAGCAAACATCTAGAACAGAAAAAGAACCACAGAAATGGAGATCATATGGAGGATTATCAGTAAGAAAGGGGAGTGGATAGAAAGAGGGGAAAGGTACAGGGAATAAGTAGCATAAATGGTAAGTAGAAAATAGACAAGGGGAGGTTAAGAATAGTATAGGAAATGTAGAAGCCAAAGAACTTACATGTATTTCCCATGGATATGAACTAAAGTTGGGGAATGTGGGTGGGAGGGGGTGTGCAGGGCACAGGGGAATAAAGGGGGGGATGGGACAACTGTAATAGCATAATCAATAAAATATATTTAAAAAAAGAAAAATATACAGAGAAACAACAGTGAAGGGAAGGAAACCAGCACTCAAATCAAGGATTTGGAACAGAGAGAAGAAATAAACATTCAACCAGAATGGAATGAAGAAACAAGAATTCAAAAATATGAGATGCTTAGGTACCTCTGGGACAACTTTAAGCGCTCCAACAATTGAATCATAGGGGTGCCGGAAGGAAAAGAGGAAGAGCAAGAAATCAAAAACTGATTTGAAAAATAATGAAGGAAAACTCCCCCGACCTGGCAAAGGAAGTAGTCTTCAAAGAAGTTCAGGAAGCTCAGGGAGTCCTAAAGAAATCTGACTCAAGGAGGAACATACCAAGGCACATCATAATTACATTAGCCAAGATTAAAGATAAGGAGAGAATCTTAAAAGAGAAAAGAGACAAGCAAAAGAAAAGGAGACAGTTACCTACAAAGGAGTTCCCCTAAGATTGTCAGCTGATTTCTCAAAAGAAACCTTGCAGGCAAGAAGGGGCTGGAAAGAAGTATTCAAAGTCATGAAAGGTAAGGACTTATATCCAAGATTACTCTATACTGCAAAGCTATCATTTAGAATGGAAGGGCAGATAAAGTATTTCCTGGATAAGATAAAGTTGAAGGAGTTCATCATCACCAAGCCATTATTATATGAAATGTTAAAGGGACTTATCTAAGCAAAAGATGATGATCAAAAATATGAGCAGTAAAATGATAACAAACTCACAACTATCAACAACTGAACCTAAAAAAGCAAAAACAAACTAAGCGAACAACTAGAACAGGAACAGAATCACAAAAATGGAGATCACTGGTGGGTTATCAGTAGGGAGAGCAGAAAACGGGGAAAAAGAAGCATAAATGGTAGGTACAAAATAGACAGCGGGAGTTTAAGAATTGTATGGGAACTTGTATGTACAACCCATGTACATCAACTAAGGGGTTGGGGGCACAGGCTGGTGGGAGGGTGGGTACAGGGCAGAGGGAGATAAAGGGGATAAAAAGAAATGGGACAACTGTGATAGCATAATCAATAAAATATACTTAAAATTGAAAAGAACACATAAAGATTTTTAAACCTAAAAAATACTAAAAGAAGAGATTGCATATTTGATTTTGGCAACATATAGATATTAATTTATATAATATTAATTTAATTTAAATCAGTACTTTTTAAATTTATTATCCATATTTTCTTTTTCTGAAAATATCAAGGCCAATTTCCTGAAATCAAAGACTAAAAATTACTATGTTATGCTATTTACAAAGAAAACATCTTAGAAGGGGATTTAATTATAGCTTTTGAGAACAGAAACATTACCCTTAATCATTGCTCATGAATTTGCTCAACTGGAATATTATATTGTAAACAATGTTCAAATAGTTCAGGATAAATAAAAACACATTAAGAGGGTTATAAGAATTAATTAGTTAATGTTTGTAAAGCATTTTAAAGATGAAATGTTCCCCCCCTTCAAATGTCATTGATCATTGAACAACTGAAAATCAATATTGCTTTCTCAAAAATATGAAAAGGGACTTCCAGCCAAGATGGAGGCATAGGCGGACACACTGCCTCCTCTCACAACCAAAATTAAGGACAACAAATATTTAGAAACAAGAAAACAACCAGAACTTATAGAAAAATTGAACTGTACGGAAGTCCAACAACCATTCATCCAGACGGGTAGGAGGGGCGGAGTCCCGGTGGGAGAAGGTGGAGGTGCGGGAGCGTGAGCAGCAGCGGCTGGCAGTTCCCAGGTGCACAGGCAGCGGCTGGCGGTCCCCGGGCCCACAGGCAGCCGCTGGCGGACCCTGGGCACAGGGGAGCAACTGTGCAGAACCACTGAGGCCGCACAGGGTGGCTGGCTGACCAGGTGGTCCCACATTCGAGCGCGCAGCCGGTCCAGGCAGAGGGGAAGTGGCGGAAGTGACTAAATCCAGGAGAGAGCGGAGCAGGTGCCATTGTTCCCTCTCAGACCCTGCCCCCACATACAGCGTCACAACCCAGAGACTGGGCTGCCCCGCACTGGGGAGCGCCAGAGGCTCCACTCCTCACTACGTAACAGCAGTCAAGCGTGCACAGATAATCCAGGTGAAGGGGAAGCGGCGGAAAGGACCGGAGTCCAGGAGAGAGCGGAACAGGCACCATTGTTCCCTCTCAGACCCCGCCCCCACCTATAGCATCACAACCCAGCGACTGGGCTGCCCCGCCCTGAGGAACCCCTAAGGCTCCACCCCTCATACGTAATAGCCACGACCAGACTAAAACCAAAACAAAACAAAACAAAAAACCCACCAAAAATGGCTCAAACCGGAGAACCAATCAAAGCCCCAGAGCCAATTCCTCTAAGCAGTGAAGAGATAGCCAGCCTATCAGATGCACAGTTCAAAGCACTGGTCATCAAAATGCTCATAGAACTGGTTGATTTTGCTCACAAATTAGATGAAAAAATGCAGGCTACAATACGTGAAATGAAGGAAGATGCATGGGGAACTGATAGAGATGGAAGGAAAACTGGGACTCAAATCAATGGAGTGGACCAGTAGGAAGAAACTAACAACCAAACAGAAAACGAGGAAGAAACAAGAATTCCAAAAAATGAGGAGAGGCTTAGGAACCTCTGGGACATCGTTAAATGTGCCAACATCCGAATTATAGGGGTCGCAGAAGGGGAAGAAGAAGAGCAACAAGTGGAAAACTTATTTGAACAAATAATAAAGGAGAACTTCCCCAATCTGGCAAGGAAGCTCAGAGAGTCCCAAAGAAGTTGGACCCAAGGAGGAACACACCAAGGCACATCGTAATTACATTAGCCAAGATTAAAATGAAGCAGAGAATTCTAGAAGCAGCAAGGGAGAAGGGGACAGTCACCTACAAAGGAGTTCCCATCAGACTGGCAGCTGATTTCTCAAAGGAGACCTTGCAGGCAAGAAGGGGCTGGAAAGAAAAATTTGAAATCTTGAAAAGCAGGGACCTACATCCAAAATTGCTGTATCCGGCAAAGCTGTCATTTAGAATGGACGGACAGATAAAGCGCTTCTCAGATAAGGTCAAATTCAAGGAGTTCATCATCACCAAGCCCTTATTATATGAAATGTTAAAGGGACTTATCTAAGAAAAAGAAGATAAAAATATGACAGTGAAAAGACAGCAAACTCACAGCTATTAAGAACCATACCTAAAACAAAAGCAAACTAAGCAAACAGCTAGAACAGGAACAGAACCACAGAAATGGAGATCATATGGAGGGTTAGCAACCGGGGAGTGGGAGGAGGAGAGAGGGGGAAAAGGTACAGAGAATAAGTAGCATAGACGGTGGGTAGAAAATAGACAAGGGGAGGGCAAGAATAGTATGGGAAATGTAGAAGCTAAAGAACTTATGACACATGGACGTGAACTAAAGGGGGGAATGTGGGTGGGAGAGGGTGTGTAGGGTGGAGGAGAATGATGGGGGAGAAATGGGACAACTGTAATAGCATAATCAATAAAATATATTTTTAAAAAAAATTGAAAAGGTCTATCCAGTGCTGTGAAATTATCTAATTTTTCATGCTAGAATTCAAAATTTGAACCACATATCCATGCATAAAAAAATCAGTTCTTTTTTTAATGCCTATTATGTCATTCAGATAAATTTGGGGGTTTCAAAGATAAAACATGCCCATCCTATGAGTAATATTATTAAGATTGTTTGACTACATTTGCTTTCCAGAATTGCATATAATACACAAATACCCAATTTTAAATTTCTCTACAATGAAAAAAGGTTTAGAACATAAAAATATTTACTATTTAGAGCAGCTTTAAAACTCCCTGTGGTACATTTATAGAGCTTTCCTTATATGTCTCTCTCAAAACCAGTGGGATATTCAGGGTGGATTATTCTTGAAACTCAGTTTGTATACTTACTTGCCTTTCTTCCCTCTGGAATTTGTGGCTACTAGCAAGATAACTATGTACCTGAATTCAGACACTAAAAGCAAAGAGCAAGAGTCTCGCTCCCTTTCTCTCCATGGTAACATCCTGAGATAAGGAAAGCAAATATTAAAAGTATTAAAAAACAAATTAAACCTAAGGGAGGGGGAGATGGGAGAAGAGGAAGGCATAGAGTGTAATTCTAACAGGTTTTGGACAGTTCCAGGAAAGAGCCTGAAGCACCAGAATAAGTTTCTCAACCTTGGCACTACTGACATTTTTTTTGCCAAATTAAGTCTTTCTGGTGAGAGCTGTCCTGTGCATGAAGGTGTTTTAGCAGCAGCCCCGCCTCCACTTACTAGGTGTCAGTAACACTTCCCACCCCTTGCCAAACTGTGACAACCAAAAATGACTCCAGATATTGCCAAATGTCCCAAGGGGTGGGAGTGGAAGATGGGGTTGTAGGGGAAACACAAAACTGTTCCCACCTAAGAACCAGGAACAGGACTTGGCACGAGTTGAGGGACAACATTGGAAGTACCTACCTAAAACAACCAGTGAGAACTTTGTCATGAAATACAGGGGGTGGCCAATCTAAGAGATATGGCAAATGATGCCACCCAAAGCTGTTAATTGGATCACTAGCTGGGGATGTGGAATGCTGATGAGAAGAACAGCCTTTGAGTGGTGTCTGCGGGAACGGGCTCTTGGAGTGGCCGCAGCCATAAGTAACTGCCAATGGAAGCGCCACATCAGAAACTTAGGGGTAAAGCAGATGGTGGTGAGGATTATTATGCTCTTTAATGAGGGAAGAGTCTAAAAGCTTCTTCCAGGAAATTTGATTGGTTTAGATAACAGAAACTTCTTGCAAGGGATCCACTGAATTCCATTCAATTCATTAAATATTTATTGAGCACTCAGAGTATGTCAAGTGCTGTGGTGGCTCTCAGGAGTGCAATGATGAAAACAGTCCACCCTCAAGGAACTTATGCTCTAGAAAGAAACATAACTATAATTAGTGAGGCTGGCCTTCAGATTCCTGGTATAGGGTGTGACCCAAGCACAGAGGGTCTCAATCTCCTGCATTGATAACCACCATACAGCTAGAACTTCAAAATCATTGCACTCTTCATTTTTAAAGAGTAAAAATGGCTTAGCTTTTTTTCCTATTCAAAAGCTCTTATGTTTTCCCCTCTCATTTTAAATTTCTCAGACATTTTACTGGCATTTCAGGCACCTGCTTTTTCTCCATTCCAATATATGAGCATTTTAAACAGAAAAAAAAAACCCACTTCGGTTGCAAATTTATTTTTCTGGTAGCATACATGTGCATAATCACTGGGATTTACATGATGTGCTGGCCAGCTAAAGTCAGCAAGTCTTCCTGAAAAAGCATTTGATTCAATGATGACAGACATGCTGTCATTTCTCATTTAGACCCAGCTGCCTCATAATAGCAAGGTAACATTATTAATAAACTATAGCATAGCTGGCTAGGAAATGTACAATCTCCAATTACGTATAGTTTTTAATTCACTACAGCAAAATGCTCACTACTTTTCCACATATGATTCCCAGACTGATCTTCAGTAGAACTGAACCACAGCCTTTGTAGACTAGTCATTAGTATTCAACATGAGAAACAACTGCTTGGAACAGGAAACACAGAAGCCAGACATTTGGCAGCATCACACGGACTTCACTGCTGAAGTCAACTGGCAAAGCACTCTGGGCTGACAGTAACTGGCCTCTGTTGCCATGGAAACAGCAGTGAAATGTGTTGGTAAACAGTTTGGGTTTTCTCACCTGCCACGGCATAAATTCAGAATTTACTGCTGATTTTAAGTCCACTATTTATAAGTGACTTATGGAGTAAACACCTAAAATCCTTTCTTCATTTCACAAAAGATACCTAAACATTTCTAAAAATAAATATCTGAGTCTTAAAGTATTCAAACAATTAAATTTAATTGTGCAAAACATTTGACAAAAAGGAGTCTATCTCTTCATTCTTATAGTTTCTTATTATGCCAAAAACTAGTTCCTAAAAATACATACATTAAATTAGAATGGTAAGAATGTGAGGGTAATACTAACCACCCAGAAAAAGACCCTTCCAAACTCAAGGTAAGGAGCCAACTCACTTTTTAGTTTTATTTCAAGCCACAGTTATATATTTCAAGTTGTAAAAGAAATCCACATTTATTTTAAATTTCTCTCATCCTCACTCATAGGCAAATGCTCTAAGTAGGCTGCATCCTGCCCACTTTTGACTTAAACATCTCCCTACATGAATTCCTCTGTCTTGATTATTATAATAATTATTATCCCTAAATTACATATGTATAAATTATGACAGAAGAAAAATGTCTTGACTAGAGTAACTCAGGAAAAAAGCCAGAATGCAATCTTCTAAATCCCAACTCTTTCAATTCATATTTCTTCTAGATCATTAAGCTTCACTAAGCTTCGTCATTCACTTTTTCAATTTCATACTAAATATATATTCCCATAAAGTGCACAAAAGTTTTTCCTCTGACCAGCCAATTCCCCCTTATTGACAATTTCTAAAGTATGCCCATCACCCTATTCTGTGACTTCTACATTCATTCATTAATAAATATTTACCAAATATCTATATGTCATGTGTTAAATGCCTGACAAAGAAGGCAATAAAATAATGATAAATAAAACATGTTTTCTGCTTTCAAAGAGTTATTCTAGTGGGAAAATATAGATGGATGTACCACAATTTGGTAAGCACTGTAATAGAAGTAGATTGAAAGTGCCATAGGAACATTATGAACTAAAAAGTCATTTTGCTTAGGGAAATAGAAAAGGTCTCATTGAGAAGGTAAGATTTTCACTATATCTGAAACAATTAATAAAAGTTTTATACACGGTAGTTGGGAAGGGTACATACTAGAATATAATTTTCCAAAAGTTAAAAACACTACTCTCATTCATATATAAAATGAATATGTATCACATAGTTTATTTGACCTATAGAGATTTATATCTTCTGTTTGACAAAATCAATTTGCATTGCTATGAGTAAGAATCGTTTGTAATTTCTCAAATATATTTTATTGACTATGCTATTACAGTTATCACATTCCCCCTGCTTTATTCCCCTCTATCCTGCACACTCCTCTCACACACATTACCCCACCCTTAGTTCATGTCTATGGGTCACAAATACAAATTATTTGGCTTCTCTATTTCCTATACTATTCTTAAACACCCTCTATTTTGTATCTACCATTTATTCTTCTCATTCCCTGTAACTTTTCCCCCAATCTCCCCTCTCCAGCTCCCCACTAATAACCCTCGATGTGATCTCCATTTCTGTGATTCTGTGTCTGTTCCAGTTGTTCGCTTAGTTTGTTTTCGCTTTTTTAGGTTCAGTTGTTGATAGTTGTGAGTTTGTTATCATTTTACTGTTCATATTTTTGATCATCTTCTTTTGCTTAGATAAGTCCCTTTAATATTTCATATAATAATGGCTTGGTGATGATGAACTCCTTCAACTTCATCTTATCCAGGAAATACTTTATCTGCCCTTCCATTCTAAATGATAGCTTTGCAGTATAGAGTAATCTTGGATGTAGGTCCTTGCCTTTAATGACTTGGAATACTTTTCAGTCCCTTCTTGCCTATAAGGGTTCTTTTGAGAAGTCAGTTTAGTCTTGTAGAAACTCCTTTGTAGGTAACCATCTCCTTTTCTCTTGCCGCTTTTAAGATTCTCTCTTTATCTTTAATCTTCGGTAAGGAAATTATGATGTGCCATGGTGTGTGTTTCCTTGGGTCCAACTTCTTGGGCTTCCTGGACTCACTGGAAGTCTAGTCCCTTTCCCATATTGGGGAAATTGTCCTTCATTATCTTTTCAAATACATTTTCAGCTTTCTGCTCTTCCTCTTTTCCTTCTGGCACCTGTATAATTTAGATGTTGGAATGTTTAAAGTTGTCCCAGAGGTGCCTAAGCCTCTCCTTATTTCTTGGAATTCTCGTTTCTTTATTCTGTTCTGGTTGAATGTTTATTTCTTCCTTCTGCTCTAAACCATTGATTTGAGTCCCAGTTTCCTTCCCATCACTGTTGGTTCCCTGTGCATTTTCCTTTATTTCACTGTTCATAGCCTTCACTTTTTCTTCTATTTTGTGACCATACTTAACCATTTCTGTGAGCATCCTAATTACCAGTGTTTTGAACTCTGTATTTGATAGGTTGGTTATCTCTTCATCACTTAGTTCTATTTTGAGGGCTTCATCTGTTCTTTCATTAGGGCCATATATATATATATATATATATATATTTGTCTCGGCACACCTATTACATTGTAAGGGGTAGAACCTTAGGTATTTGCCAGGGCAGGGCAACTCATGTCACTACATTGTGGCACCATATGTCAGAGAGGGGTCCATGAGGAAACAATGCCACTTGCTCAGCTATCTGCTGGCTTACAGTAACTTCCTCCACTATCCCCAAGCAAATTAGTCCCTTCTGGTGTTGATTCCTGAGTGGGTAAGTTTGTGTACTTTCTAGTACCCTGTGGGTCTCTCCAATGAACTCTTCTGTAGGGCTGGGCATTTCTCCCACCACCTCAACTCCCAAAGGTTTTCTCAGTCACAGGTTTTGAGGCTTTAATTCCCCTCAGTAGAACCCTGGGTTGTGTGGTAGGTCTCACTCCCCAGTTGTTCCTCCTAATTTATCCACACACAAACGTGGGACCGCCTGGTCCACCAGCCACCACCTTACCCACCCCAGTCCTCCAGCCACTGCCTTGATTCAAGTCCTCTCTGCCCTAGGCTGCCCATCTACACCACTCCTACCAGTCTAGATGAATGTTTCTTCTTTAACTCCTAGGTTGTCAGACTTTCATACAGTTTGATTTTCTGGCAGTTCTGTTGTTTTGTTTTTAAATTTATTGTTGTCCTTTTGGTTATGTGAGGAGGCAAAATGTATCTACCTATGCCTCCATCTTGGCCAGAAGTCCCATTTGTAATATATGGATAAGAATCACTTGCATTGCTATCAGTCTTCTGCAGCCTAACTTCTACAACAAAAAATCTCTAAAATAGTCTGGTCCATAGAAAGTCAATCAACTCTGTACACCCTTATGGAATCAGCAATACACAGTGGATTCTCTAGATAACATGCAGTAATCCTGTCAGTCCATTTTCAAGTCTTGAACAATTTTTCATAATGGAAGAAATAGACATTCCAGATTTGGGGAAAATAAGCACTTGAATATGACTAAGATGAGCCTACAGGAAGGGACAGATGTCATTGTCAGTCATGGAAAGATTACACTGTAATGGGGGTTTGGGGTCAAGTTGTTTAGGCTTTCACATGCTGTGCAGAGTTTAGACTTTGTTCAATAACATGGAAAATCCAACAAAGGATTTTAAACTTTAAAGTGTCAAACTACAAGCATTCCCCTTAAGACCAGGAACAAGACAAGGATATCTTCTTTCACCTCTCTTATTCATCATGGTACTGGAAGTCCTAGACACAACAACCAGACAAGAAGAAGAAATAAAAGGCATCCAAATTGGAAAGGAAGAAGTAAAACTGTCTTTAATTGCAGATGACATGCTACTGTACCTAGAGAACACCAAAAATTTCACCAAGAAACTAGTAGAACTGATAAATGAATTCAGCAAAGCAGCAGGATACAAAATTAATATCCAGAAATCAGTTACATTTTTATATGCCAATAACAAACTAACAGAAAGGAAAATTAACAAACAACCCCATTCACAATTGCTTCAAAAGAATGAAATACCTAGGGATACACCTAATCAAGGGTGTAAAACACCTGTATGTGGAAATTTATGACACTGAAGAAAGAAATTGAAGAAGATACAAAAAAGTGGAAGCACATACCATGTTCATCTACAGGAAGAATGAACATCATTATAATGTCCATATTACCCAAAGCATTCTATAAATTCAACACAATTCTTATCAATATTCCAATGACATATTTCACAGAATAAGAACAAATATCTCAAAAATTTATATGGAACAATAAAAGGCACTGCATAGGAACAGCAATCCTGAGAAAGAACTAAGTTGGAAGAATCATGCCACATAATATGAAACTATACTATAAGACCATAGTAATCAAAACAACCTGGTATTGTCATAAAAACAGACACATAGATCAGTGGAACAGGATAAAGAGCCCAGAAACAAACCCACACTTTGATAGTCAATTAATATATGACAGAAGAAGCAAGCACATGCAATGGACTAAAGATTGTTTATTCAATAAATGGTGTTGGGAGAATTGGAAAGATACATGCAGAAAAATGAAACTATACTACCTTCATACACCACACACAGGAATAAATTCAAAATGGATTAAAACTTAAATATTAGACCAAAACCATAAATATCCTAGAAGAAAACATAGGCAGTAAAATCTTGGACATTGCTCGTCACAATACTTTTTCTGCTATGTCTCCCCAGGCAAGGGAAACAAAGGAAAAAATAAACAAATGGGACTACATCAAACTAAAATGTTTTTGCTCAGCAAGGGAAAATTTCAACAAAATAAAAAGACAAGACACAGAATGGAAAAACATATTCATTGATACATTCGATAAGGGGCTAATATGCAAAATATATAAACATCTTATAAAACTCAACACCAAAAAGCAAATAATCCCATTAAAAAATGGGCAAAGGACCTGAATAGACACTTCTTCAAAGAGGACATACAGATGGCCAAGAGACATAGGAAAAGATGCTCAACATCACTAACTATCAAAGAAATGTAAATTAAAACCACAATGAGATATCACCTGATAGAAGTCAGAATAATTATCATTAATAAATCAACAAACAAGAAGTGCTAGAGAGGATGTCGAGAAAAGGGAACCCTTTTGCACTGTTGGTGGGAATGAAGACTGGTGCAGCCACTGTAAAAAGCAGTATGGAGATACTGTTGGGAACTGCTCTGCCTGGTTTCAGAAGCTGTAACCCCCACATGGCTAAGGCTGAGAAAGTGACCTCTGGACCATAAGCCAGTAAGGAGACAAGGCTTATCTCCCTGGCAGGGGTGCCACTTCTGCTCCTTTTACTTCATCCATAACTGTCCCCCAGTGCTTGATCAGTTAGCCAATGACAGGTAAGATTCCCCAAGGGGGGAACAACCTAATACAGGCATGATCACGTGGAGGCCCCAAGAAAGGACTTGGGGGGCTACAGCAAAAGGGGATGATGGACTCTGGCCCCTCAGCTATCCTGACATAGCCTGAGTCCTCATTCTGTCTGTGAGAAGTCTCATAATCTCTTGGCTGCCTTGCTTACCCTGCCTGACTTAAGCCTGAGACAATGCCTTAAGCCCGAAACAATACCACCCTGTGCTGGAAAGGGTGGGTTCCCTAGGGCAATCGGGCCTATGACAGAATATGTAAAATCCTGTGAAACCTGCTTTGTTTAGAATGCTCTCAATTAAATAAGGGTTCAAGCAAGAAGTGAGTTTGTTCCTCAAAGTTTTATTGTTCTTTAGCTATCTAACCCTGACTCAAAATAGGCCCTCAGAATTCTTTGTACGTTATCTATTGTTTGATCCTTATGCCTGACAATGGTTAATGAGCCTGTGTTCCTATGCAAAACAACCCAATAAAAGCCCATTGAGGAAAAGGCTCTTGGCCCTTTTCCTTTGAGAGATTGGCCACCTTTCCTCCCCAAGCAGATCATGTCTTGGTAGACTTATTCTCTTTCGTGATGGCCGGGGTGGGGGGGGAGGGGGCCTGTGGGCGGAGCCCCCTGATAGAGATACCTCAAAAATTAAAATGGATCTTGCCTTTGACTTAGTTATCCCACTTCTGGGAATATATTCGAAGGAATCCAAAACACTAATTCAAAAGAACATAAGTATCCCTATGTTTATTGCTATTCAGTGTTATTTACAATTGCCAAGATATGGAAGTGACCTAACTGCCCATCAGTAAGTGAGTGAATAAAACAATGGTACATTTACACAATGGAATACTACTCAGCCATAAAAGAAGAATTTTTTACCTTTTGTGACAGCATGGATGGACCTGAAGATCATTATGCTAAGTGAAATAAGCCAGTCAGAGAAAGACAAATACCATATCATTTTACTCATGTGTAATCTAATGAAAAAACTGAACAAGAAAAATGGGGACAGTCATAGATGGAAAGCTAGTGGGACGGGAAAATGAGGAGGAGGGAGCATTGAGCAAAAATGATAAAAGACTTATGGACATGGACAACAGTGTGGTGACTGAGGGAAGCAGAGGGTATTAGGGGACTGAATGTTAATAGAAAAAAATAAAATAAAATATTTTTAAGTGCAAGAGTCATTTTCCAGGTAGAATCTGTAAAATGTACCAACCCGATAAGTACAATAATTAAGGGAGTTACACCTCTCAAAAACGACTCTGATTCTGACCCTTGTCCATTAGGGAAATTATGATACAATTAATATTGGCTTGGCCAAAAAGTTTCCATGTTTTTCCATAAAATAAAAGACACATTTTTCATTTTCGCCAATAACTTTACTGATTTAGATATTCTGAGTATGTAGGCTATCTCCTGTGTGGTAGAACATTGATCGTTCTCAATTAATGTCTTGATTTGATCACTATCAACTTCAACTTGTCTAACCACCTGTAGAGCATCATTCCAAAAGAAATCTGCAGCATGAAACTTCATAAACCACTTTTGACCTATTTGAACAGTCACAGCACCTTCTCCATACACTGCACAAATCTTTTTTATGAGTTTCAGTTGCATTTTTACCTTTCTTGAAATAATAAAGCATAATATGCTGAAAATGTTGCTTATTTTCTTCCATCTTCAATATTAAAATGGCTCCACAAAAATTTACCAATTTTGATGTTTTTAATGCACACTGATAAGATTGTCACAATACAATGTAACAAAATTGTTACAAATGAAGTTAAAGACAACTAAGCACTTCCAGAGCCAGCTTGCAGAAAACAAACTTTTTGGCCAACCCAATATTAATAGGAAAGTACAAAAAAGAAAAGACTTGGGAGAAGAAAAAAAAAGAGTTGCTGAACACGGTAAATTTCAAAATGGAGGTTAAGTAGGCATTTGAAAATAGAGAATAGGGTCTGAAGTTCATCTATTTATGACCCTTGAACATCTTTTTAATACCTTAAACCTCCAGGAAGAAAAAAATATATGAATGAGTTTCTTATCTAATGCAAAAAATAGATTGATTTTATCTTGCAATTTCTTCCAAAAAGGTGAAACATCAGACATTATTATCCTATATTGCTACAGAGAGCTTAAAATGAAGACAGTCTTCTTTCTTCGTTGAACTGCTATCTTGATTTTAAGATTATAGAGAGAAAAAGAAGCTTAAGAAAATAAACTTGTAAGAGAACACAGTGATATAGTACCTCTATGCTTCTATTCTTACAGGAATTTCTGTAGGTCATCTCCCTTTTTGCAAGCGAGGTAGTGTCTCAGGGCATGATATAGTTAAACAGCCTACTTAGGTGCATCTCTCTAAAAATAATACCCACAAGCTACTTACCTGATCTCCAGACTTTTAGCTTAGCTGGCTGGCCAAGGAAAAAGGAGATTTTCTCAGGTACCTGGCACTGGGGGAAAAAGCATTTAAAAAATTTCAAAACCATCTCCTTTTTTTGCTAACTTTACCAATATAATTGACATTCAATTGAAAGGAGTTATTAAAGCTTTTTCTTCATATGTTTACATTTTATTCCATGAATTTCAATTACTAAACACTAAACATATTCAGTAGGGCAATAAGTTAACATATACAGAGTCCTTAGAAAAGTGCTTGTCCAGAAGAAAAAAATACACAATTTTTTTAAAAAGAAAAAAATCTCTTGAGTTTTCAGAACAGTAAGGTACACTGCATTCCAGGGAAAACGAATGCAAGGGAACACACAGAAATACTTGTTTGCACTTTATAAATTAGAGGATTAATAAAAACTAAAAATTTCAGGATGACCCAAATCATTTACTCACAAAGAATCTAGCAGTAGAGAAGTAAGAGAAGGGGTACAAGGATGAAGATATAGAGGAAAAAGAGAAAAAAAGAGTCTACTAAGGATGATGCCCCTACTGTGTGCCAGGCACTGTGTGTTTAGCTTTACAAACATTTTTTCCACTTAAAAGAGAAAAAATGCCTGGCATAGTAGTCAGCTGCTCTTTAAATACTACTATCATCATCATCACATTCAATAGCTGAAAATTTTGGACATGGACTTATCTTCCATTTGTAAAATTAAAAGAATATTCCTACAATCCTCACATTAAAGTGGGGGGAAAGGAATATTTTCAAATACAAAGTCTTATGGGAGAGTACTGTTAATTAATTCTGGCCTTTACTTTTGATTTTTGTTATTTTGAAACTTGCTTCCTTATTTTAAAACTCTATTTTATATTCCATAACTAAAATAAAAAAAAAAAATTGAGTCTCAAATGCAGTCCCACATTCCCCACTGACACTGTACAAGGTCCACATTCCCCCTACTGACACAGGCAGGTGGGTAGGCACACAAAGAACAGGTGAACTCTATTATAGAGATCTTTGGACACCTCTATGCTCACATACTACATCAATGTTGTAAATGAAGGTGGCTTGTGCTCAGAAAGTAAAGACGAAGGGCCATATTGCCTTCAGCCACCTGACACCTGCATTCAACAGCCTGCAGGACAATTTCAAAAAGGAGATGTTTCTAGCAACACTAATGTAAATATAAACATTTGTAATGGTTAAAACTGGCTCCAGATACAGCTGGTCTTGGTTCAAATCCCATTACCTTCCAAGGGTGTGGCCTTGAGCAAGTTACTAACCTCTCTCTTTCTCAGTGACAAGGTCATAAAATAAAGATAATGATAGAATCTTCTTCATTAAATTGTTAAGAAGAATCTAGAAGACATGTGAAGAGATTTGAGCAGTGCTTAGCACACGCTAAGTGCTTACTAAATTAACTTAAGCTAGCAGAAGTATGTGCCAGACCCTTGCATGCCTAGGATTAGGTGCTACACAGCTAGCTCCCCTTTGAACTGTTAGAGTGTGTAACACCCTCAGCAAGTTTATAATACCTTCTGCCTTGGTTTTTATTCAAAAGTACAGAGAATATATCTGTTCTATACGGATCATTCATTTATATACCAAGTGATATATTACTCAGCAACTTGTGTGAATATTTCTGATCAATGTGTACAGTACATTGGCTCCTCCATTAGTAACTTCCTTGCAAGCAACATAAATAAAATACCAATATTTGTAAAAATATCAGTATATAATGTCAGGGGAGAAGCTGATCCTAAAATTGCTGGTAGCCTAGAAATCCAATGAAATGTTCTCACATCCTTAAGCTTGAGTCCTGTTTTTTTAAATACCATTCACTTCCTTGAGGCACTATTTATGATGGCTTGCTCTCAGTTGTTATTTTTTCCTAATTTTTCCCTGTGTGATTAGAAGTTTTTTTCTTCTCAAGGAAGATTCTTTATTCCTTTCCTTCTGTGGAATGCTTTTCACAAAGGCAGCTTTAATTATTTACTCTATATCTCCAACTGTAGCACATGTCAGACCATTACTTTTAAGACAAGCTGCTGTACAGGTTTCCTGTGAAAGCCCAAGGTCACAAACAGGCCCAGAAACACAAAGTATGAAGACACCAAATTTCTAAGCACTATGTGATTACACAGTTTTAAGTTCAACATGCAATTATGAGGACTGCATGTATCTGTCCTCAAAAACAAACATCAACAAAAATGGTTCAATATTAATATAAAAGCTTTGAAATAAAATAATATTAAGCAGATGAAAAATTGTAAATGGAAAATTATAAACTCCTCTTATTATTCATGGAATCCAAAGTAAAGCTCTACCATTTCTGTGATTCCCAACATCACTGCATGATTTTTTTAAATAGCACTGATCTTACATATTGAGACACTTTTAGGATGATTTCTGGTTGGAATTTGAGGACATATATCCCCAACATTGTCACTAAGAGTGACAATTCTTTTATCTTGTGAAGAGCTAATGCAACTTTAAAAGGTTATTACTACATTTCCCTACCAAATAATGCCAACTTCTATCTTCCCCTTTGCAGAGATAGACCCCATGGTTCAGAGTTTCTGCTTCAGCTTTCATAGTAGATGTGTGAGGCTCTTCACTTCCCAGATGGCTACTTGCAATTTTTGCTATTATAAATTACACTGGATGAATATTTTTATATAGTTTTTTATTACTCACATAAAATGCATTCTAGAGGTGGAACTAGTAAACCCAACAGGGTAAACACTTCTAGAGCACTTACTACATACTGTATTGTCAAATTACCTTCCCAGAATGTTGTGCTGGAAGAGCTTTGCCTGTTAATTTTACTTATGTGTATGTGCACAGTTGCTTTATAAAGTAAATAAGAGAAATTATTTAACAAGTACTGGAGAGATTGTGAACAAAAAGGAACCCCCATTCACTGCAGGTGGGAATGTAAACTGCCATAGCCAATGTGGAAAATAGAATGGAGGTTCCTCAAGAAATTAAGAATAGAGTTACCATATGACCCAGCAACCCCTCTTCTAGGTATCTACTGAAAAATTATTCATGGTGGTCAAGACATGGAAACAACCAAAGTATCCCTCAATAGATGAAAGAAGATGTGCTGCATATATATACAATGGAAAACTACTCAGCCATAAGAAAAAATGAAATATTGCCATTTGCAACAACATGGGTGGACCTTGAGAACATCCTCCTGCTAAGTGAAATATGTCAGAGAGAAAAATTTAAGAGCCATATGATTTCACTCATATGTGTGATATAAAACTGAAAGCAACAAAAGAACAAACAATAGAACAAAAATTTATAGACACAGACTGAGGAAAAGAGGATGGAGAAGTGATAAAGGGGTCAACTATATGGTGACAGAAGATGATTTGACCTTGGGTGGTGGGCTTTCAACACACTATGCAGACCACATATCATAGAATTTTACACTCAAAACCTTTATAATCTTATTAACCGATGTCATCCCAATAAATTCAATAAAAAGAAAAAAATTCACATCTGAAAATATTTTTGCAAGGAAAAGAAAACTGGCATTTATATATGTTTCTCTATTCTAAATTTAAATCAATCAAACAAATTAAAACCAATTTTTTATTAAGGACAGAATAGATAATATTGACATATAAATCAAATTAGTCATATGACTAACAATATCTACATAAGAATGACCTTTTCCAGTGAAATTTCACAATTCTTGTTGAACATTTATTTCTTTTGCTCCAAATCATTGATTTGAGTCCCAGTTTCCTTCCTTCCAGGTTGGTTCCCTGTATATTTTTCTTTATTTTACAACCATACTCAACCATTTCTGTGAGCATCCTGATTACCAGTGTCTTGAACTGTGCATCTGGTAGGTTGGCTATATCTTCATCACTTAGTTGTATTTTTTCTGGAGCTTTGATCTGTGCTTTCATTTGGACCATATTTCTTTGTCTGGGTGTGCCTGTTAGGTTGTAAGGGGTTCAGCCTTAGGTACTTGCCAGGTAGGGGCAACCCATATCACTGGGGGAGGGGTCTGAAAGGGAACAATGCCACTTGCCTGGCTCTCAGCCACTTGCTGGCTTTCAGTCACTTTCCCTACTACACCCAAGTAAATGGGGTCCTTCTGGTGCTGATTCCTAGGTAGGTAGGTGAGTTTGTGTATGTTCTAGGACCCTGTGGGTCTCTCCAATGAACTCTCCTGTGAGGCTGGGAGTTTCTCCTGCTGCTGCAATACCTATAGATTTTTATAGCCAGAGGCTTTGAGGCTTTATTTCCCCACACTGGAACCCTGAGTTTTGTGCTCTGTCTCACTCCCCAGTTGCTCCTCCTGGTTTATCTGCACACAAATGGGAGACATCCCAGTCCTCCAGCTACCACCTTGCCATGTGTCCTCTCCTTCCCAGCTGCCCATCTCCGCCCCTCCTACGGATCTGGGTGAATGTTTTTTCTTTAACTCCTTGGTTGTCAGACTTCCAGACAGTTCTATTTTTCTGTAAGTTCTGGTTGTTTTTTATTTTTAAATTTGTTGTTGTCCTTGTTTTGATTGTGCGAGGAAGCAAAGTGTATCTACCTATGCCTCCATTTTGGCCAGGAAGTTTATGTGTGTTTCTGTCTGACATCTCCCTCTCTCTCTCTCTCTCTCTCTCTCTCTCACACACACACACACACACACAAAATGTACAAGTTAAGATGAAACACTACAATGTTAAAATACAAGTGAATTTGCAATGATCATTTGGTCCAAGGGCTATAAATTCAAAAACCCACAGGAGCTAAACAGCTCTCCCAGATACAGGAGGAAGCTGAGTTCAGTCTGGGCAGCCTGGACAGCACAGGAGCCAGGAGCCATTTAAGTGACAATCACTACACCCAGTAGCAGCTGAGGTAGAAATGCCTACCTGATGCTTCAGATTTTATCATTTTCCATGATAGGGTCAAACTTTGGATTTTAAAAGTTTCTAATTAATATTTAAAAGTTTTAAAACAATGTACAAGCCTTACTTAATATGGATTCCACACAAAGATTGGTTTCCATGCTCTAATCTAGTCCAATGTGAGGCCCATAAAGGAGCCCAAAGTCACACAGTGAGTTACTGGAAAACTCAAAAGAGGTTTTCTCCCTCTAAGAGGAGTGTCCACCACTACTCTGCATTCTCTGATGAAACTGTGATGCAAAACCACATTTTGTCATGGTTTCTGGAACACCACTATGAATGTATGCTGCTTCCCTCTTCCTCTTTCATCAGATTCTCCCATAGTCCCAGCTACCTCATCTCCACTCCAGTGACATTAATGTCCATGTCCATGATGTTCCTGCACACACCCGTTTTTTTGTTTATGCTCTTTCCCATTTCCAGAAGATGCCTACTACTCCTTCCTCTTTTACAATTCCTGCCCACTGCCCCCAGACAAATTCAAAAGCTGTATTTCTAAAAAGCTTTCCTTTGAAGCCCACATGAAGTCTTCCTTCTTTGAAATCTTTCAGCACTTCTAAACAGTGTCATATTATCTATTATGTTTTCTGTTACGTGGCTTGTTTTATCTCCCCAAATCAACTGTAAATCTCTTGAGGGTTAAAGTTCTGTCTTCTCTTTTGTACACTCCCTGCATTGTAACATATTACTCAGTTACTAAGTAGACAAGAAAAAAATAGTGTTGACTGGTCTCATAGCTCTCCCAGAATGAATAATGATACTATAAATAATCTTGGAAATTATTTGCCATGCTATCTTAGTATTGGCATTAGTTTCCTAGGGCTGCCATTGAGTCCCACCAGCTTGGCTTAAAACAACAGAAACTTACTCTCTCAGAGTTCTGGAGGCTACGACACCAGAACTCAATGTGTTGGCAAAACAATACCTTGAAGATCTCTGAAGGCTCTAGAGGAGGATCCTTCATTTCCTCTTCTAGCTTCTGATGCTTGCCAGCACTCTGTGGCATTCCTGGGCTTACAGATGCATCACTGCAATCTCTGTCCCTATCTTCCCATGGCCTTTACCCCTGCAAGTCTTAGCGTATCCAAATTTCTCTTTTCTTTTAAGGACACAATTCTTTATTCAAGGTTGATTTTATAAAGAATATGAAATAAAAGTAATCACTATAGAATAAAAAAGATTCAAAAGTAAATCAAATATAAATTTTTGAAGTATTTGTTCTATGTCTGTAAAATATGCCATTGGTACTTTAATAATTTCAGAAATTTATATGGAACAATAAACGACCCAGAATAGTGGCCGCAATCTTGAGAAAGAAGAGCAAAACAGGAGGGATCACAATACCTGATACCAAAATGTATTACAAGGCCACTGTAATCAAAACAGCCTGGTACTGGCATAAAAACAGGCACGTGGACCAGTGGAATAGAACAGAGAGCCCAGAAATAAACCCAAGTCTCTATGGTTAATTAATATTCAACAAAGGGGGCAGCAACATAAAATGGAGTAAAAATAGCCTCTTCAACAAGTGGTGTTGGGAGAACTGGACAGCTATGTGCAAGAAAATGAGACCTGAGCACCAACTTATACCATACACAAAAATAAATTCAAGGTGGATGAAAGATTTAAACATAAGCTGTAACACCATTAAAGTCCTAGAGGAGAACATAGGCAGGAAAATCTCAGATATTCCACGCAGCAACATTTTTACTGATATGTTCCCTAAAGCAAGGGACATAAAGGAAAGAATAAACAAATGGGATCTCATCAAAATAAAAAGCTTCTGCATGGCCAAGGAAAACACTATTAAAATAAAAAGAGAACCGACTGTGTGGGAAAACATATTTGACAATGATACCTCAGATAAGGGTTTAATCTCCAAAATATACAAAGAACTTACATGACTCCACTCTAAGAAGACAAGCAACCCAATTAAAAAATGGGCAAAGGACTTGGGCAGACACTTCTCCAAGGAGGACATACAGAGGATCCAGAGACACATGAAAAGATGCTCAATATCGCTAGCTATCAGAGAGATGCAAATTAAAACCACAATGAGATACCACTTGACACCAGTCAGAATGGCCCTCATAAACAAAGCAACAAATAGCAATTGTTGGAGAGGTTGTGGAGAAAAGGGGACCCTAGTGCACTGTTGGTGGGATTGCAGACTGGTACAACCACTATGGAAAACAGTATGGAATTTTCTTAAAAAAACTAAAAATGGATATACCTTTTGACCCAGCAATTCCACTGCTAGGACTATATCCTAAGAACCCTGAAACACCAGTCCAAAAGAACCTATGCACCCCAATGTTGATAGCTGCAGAATTTACAATAGCCAAGTGTTGGAAGCAACCTAGATGCCCATCAGTAAATGAATGGATCAAAAAACTGTGGTACATTTACACAATGGAATTCTATGCAGCAGAAAGAAAGAAGGAGCTCCTACCCTTCGCAACAGCATGGATGGAACTTGAGAGCATCATGCTAAGTGAAATAAGCCAGGCAGTGAAAGGCAAATACCATATGATCTCACCTTTAACAGGAAGCTAATCAACAAAACAAACAAACAAGCATAATATAACCAAAGACATGGAAACTGAGAACAGGCTGAAAGTCACCAGAGGGGAAAGGGGAGGGAATTTCAGGGGAAAAGGGGAAGGATTTACAGGAACAAGTATAAAGGACACATGGACAAAAACTATGGGGGGGGGTGGAAATGGGAGGGAGGTGGGGAGGGATGGGGTGGCAGGTTCAGGTGAGAATAAAAGACAGAAAGCTGTACAAGATCAACAATGAAAATAAAAATTAAAAAAAAAAAACTATGGGGGGTGGAAATGGGAGGGAGGTGGGGAGGGCTGGGGTGGTGGTTGGGGTGAAAATAAAAGACAGAAAACTGTACGAGATCAACAATTAAAATAAAAATTGAAAAAAAGTAAATCAAATAAACTTATATATGTCTTACGCTTTTTTTCCACTACTCTTGTAATTTGGGGTAGAGGAAAAAAACACTAAACTATAACTAAAAATCAGAGAAAATTTGAGAATTACAAAATTTGGCTAATTTTAGGTTTTCATGCCCCATACATCTCAAATTATCTATAGATTTTAATTTTGCAGTAATCCATAAGAGGACCCATTTAGTAAAGTAAATAGTCAGGCAGTATAAATAAGAGGAAGAGCAAATGATGTAATGACCTTTGCTCTCACTTCCTTGCATCACTTCAAGAGCTCCACCTGATCTCCAGCTGTAGTTATTATTATTACTATGTTTGTTGTAGTAGTTACATAAATTAAGTAAACAGATATAGTCCCCAACCATAAGAAATTTGCAATTTACAGATTTTGACATTAATTATTAATTTATTTTAAGCCAGCAGTATGGAAAGATCCCCAAGTGCTCATCACAGCTCTGCCATTATTAGTTGTGGTACCTGAGCAGGTTACTTAACCTCTCTATAAATCACTTTTTCTCTTGAAAATTGAAGTGAGACAGCTCAGATTATTTATAAAAGTTCCTTCTAACTCTAAGTGTAAAGGAAAAATGTCTACATTTTTGGATCAATGACTTAGAGGATGTCTCAGAAGTAAAATAATAAAAGGAACCATCAGCACTCTTCAGTTCAAAGCTTCAAAAGACTCGGATACTAAATGTATTTCAGTCATTACTTCAGTTGAAACAAGGTGAGTAAAACTTGGGTTAGAGGATAGGAAATTTATTGTTAGAGGGGGAAAGGCATGACGGACCTGGGAGGGAGAATGACACAGCAGAAAGGTGGGTAAAAGAAATCTGAGCTATGGGTCACGGAGGGTAGAGGTAGGTGGGAAGTAGCCAGGGGAAAAATAACTGAAAAGAGTGAAAGAAAGTGACATGGCAAGGGCCAGAAGTATTTTTTTAATGGGAATTAAAAAATACTGCAAAATAGTTTCAGGGTTCAGAGACTTGGAAGCATTCCTCATCGAGCATGAACAAAGACACACATAGATGAGTTCTCCATTTCAGAATGCATGTAAAACAATCAGAATAAGCACTTTCAACTAGAGGATAGAAAGTCCTGAATTATCCATTGCAAAAAATCTGAAGCATTACAACAACACACTATTATAAAAAACTCTGATCCAGCTGTCGTAGACCCTGTTGGTATCCTGGGCTACTTATCTTCCACTCATCTCTGATTTTTCAACCACAGCTGCAGAAGACAGTTCCAAATAAGGTCAGACATCACTTGTATTTGGGCAGCATCCTACCTCAAGAGGGGACCACATTGCTTTCTACTTTATGGCTTGTTGGACCCTTGAGCTCAAGCTCAGCCTTCAAGTGCTGGAGGAGTCAATAGGGGCAACAACCAATAGGGACTGCAGGCACTGCTCCCAAGTGTTTCTGCCTCAAGTCCTTAAGCAGACAACCCTGGGCTACCTAATGTTTGCCTCTCAGGAAATCTCGACCAAATGAGCCCCAACTGGACATGACAGAGACCTCTTCCCCAAGCCCATTCACTCTCTCCCTCACTCCCTCCCTCTGAGATAACCTCTGAAACATATTGCCTACACCCAAGCCCTTCTCAATCTCTGCTATGGACTAAAATTTTTTTGAAAATTTGTGTCTTCAGAGGAGATTTTTGAAAGCAATGAGAAGTACACAAATCTAAAGAGCAACAATGATTTGTGGAGGCATGGAGTCCGTTTCCAAAAGGCTGTATGATCTTCGACAAGTCAGTTAACCTGTCCAATCTGTGGTTTTCACATCTGTAAAATACAAGTGCCAGACTACATATCTTACGATGCTCCAGTTAACACCAACTTTAATTAAAAAATATGTCTCCCGATCCACAGTTCAGAAATTGTAAAGCTGAATAGCTAAGATTCTTTTATATCTTCCTTGTTGGAAAGTAATTCTGCTGCAATTATATTTACAAAACTTTATGAGAGCCTGCAGTGATTTCACTTGATTTCTATTTCCACGAGTCATGCTCATTTCTATTCCAAGTTCCCAAATAGTCTAGTATCGAATCAAGTAGAAAATCTACCTGTATTGCCAGAAAGAATAGTTTCAGTGACTTAGAGTTTGGGATAATGAAAACTCTAATATAGGCTGATTTGCTAAATATCCTAGACAAATAGTAAACCTGTTTTATAACTCTAAAACTGGTATGTGTTGCTCTCATTTGTAATATATCTCATTTTTAAAAGGAGATCTGTAAAAAAAATTATTAGACAAGTTTTAATTGCCACTATAAATCAAGTATTCATAATTTCATAAAATCATCTGTCTTTAGTAACTAAAATATAGCTTCAAGTTAATGGACATGTTTAAAAAGCTTTATAGCATGTTTTAAGTCATGAGAAACTATTTAAGGAAGAGCTTGTGATAATTTTGTTAGAAAAATTTGCTTTTGTTTGTCCTTGAATTTCTTTTCTACATCAGCTTCTCACTTCTCAGAGGACTGCATTTCTTATATATGAAATGTTTTAGAATATTATCTAATCAGCTAGCACATGTTCTACAGAGATTCTATTTATGTAACTTGGAGAATTAAGCAGCACAAAAAAAGGAAACATGAAGTTATGAATTCTAACATAAATTAATTGGCAAGGAAAAGGCAAACCAATATGAAGTCCAAGAGCTTTCTATTTCAATATTTAAGTTTGACTTCCTTGCAAAGCTTAAAAAAGAAGTCAGTGAGAGGGAGCAACTCCTGTGGCTGAATTCAAGATCAAGTCTACACTTGTTCAAGAACATAACTATCTACCTTTTCTGAAATAGCCAGGATAGCAGAGGCTTCTTGATTGTTATGGGGGTGGTGGTAGAGGGTATATATCAGATAAAGATTATCCCCTATGCTACTATTACTGACCCACCCTTGGTCCCAGAGAAGCCTCATTCTTTTTCCTGAGGAATTTAAAGGCAATAATTGTGGCTTAAATGCTCACCAAAGTCATTCTAAATTTGAAATGCTCAAGCCAGAAAAGAGAAAAATATTATTTTCCAGATCTCAGAAAAAAAAGTTTGCTTTGAAAAATAGCATTTATTATAACAGGAGATATAGTAGAAATCTACCACACATGCTGAAAAGTAAATGCTGGTAAATAAAAGGTAAACTTTCTGCCTGCACTCTTCTTTATGATACCTCAGGAACAGGATCTGAGTAATCTCTAAATCTCTCAATGTGGTGTTGCATTTCATTTCCATTAAATTCAGGGCAGGTCAAGCAACACACAAATCTGAAATAAATTAGAAATAGTGTTTGTCAACTCTGTGCCAGACTTGAGCTAAGTGTCATATGTGTATAATCACATTTATACCTCACCAAGTGATGTTGAGTGTCTTGGAGAACTAACTTTTTCGCTATCATACAACAAGCTAGTGTTGGAATTAAAGTTTAAACCAGGTCCATCCAATTTTGCAATAATTTCTCCTACAACAGTCTAAACGAAAACTGAAAGTTACAGAGAGAAGACGATCATAAATTGGAAGGAAATCAACTTAAAGACATACAAAGTTCTTTGTCATAATCTCTGTGTCATCAGTGCCTGGCCAGAAGATCTCATACAATAATAGAATTATCAAAAATTATTTTACTATTTCACTCAATGATATATTATTCGTTACATATAAAACTCTTAAGTTGATTTTGGGTCCATTAAGAGATTTGAACTGCCAAAGAAAATACTTTTAAAACTCTCTGTGAAAATAATGCCTATCCTTAACTAAAGAGAAATAATCTCTCTTCCAAGAAATTGGAAGAAAATTGAGGGTATTTCCTTACCATCGTCAAAATGTAGAATTAAACTAATACTTAGTCTGTTATTGACAAATTCTAAATGGTAAATTTGAAAATATTGTACAGCTTCTCTTTGAGGTAGAAAGTTCAAAAGATTTTAGAGAACCAATATCAATACCAGAATCTAAGAGAAGAGCCATATTACAAATTATAGGGGCCAGTTTAAGGACTGACTAACAAGATGTAAATATAATAACTAATATTTACGGATTGCTTCCTGTGTGCCAGAGACTAAGCCTGCACATTTATTATCTCTGTCCATACAACAACACTATCTCCTGTGCACTATTATTTCCATTTTACAAAGGAAACAGGTTTCATTAGATTAAAAAATGCCTAAATCATAAAACTTGTAAAGGGCAGCATCAACATTTGAATCCAAGTAGTAGTCTGTCTTCAGATCCCTTATATTATATTGCCTTGAAAATATTTAATACATGGACTCAAAATCTGATAGTTACTACAAGAAGGCCTGGGAAAGAAAGTAACATTTAGGTAGCAGCATGATTAGAGCTGGGAAAATATTAATAGTGTCATTTATTCAGACTCATCTCTCTTTCCTCTGCAGAATTATCTTCTGTTCATTTTTCTCATGTAATAATCAAACAAATTATTATAGATAGAACATATTCCACCTCTATAAATATAAGAAACTCACAATCCATCAAGTCAGTTACAAAAATTCTATCATAAAGACCATCATTAACAAATTTGTTCCTCCCCTTTTTCTTATTTAGTCCTCTTTTAAGGAACCCTTATCTATTAATTCCTTCCACCTATTTATAAATATGACCAGCCTCTAAAACATATAATTTTATACATTCATATTCTTTCTCTTCTCTTTTCTCCCCATCTCTCTCTCCAAAATTTGCTCTTCATAATAAAACCTGTCCATTTTAAGATTATTTTTTAGTTTACACTTTGCACAAGTTTTCACACATCAGCCACTGTACTCTATGGATATTCTCTTCTAAATTGTATACTGTTTTGGACAAGGACTTTTACACAAAAGAAATAGGAACTTCAATTTAATTTCTAATTGCCAATTCTTCCTTTGTTGTAATTTTAATTCAACTTTGTTTTTCACCTCTGAGCTTCCTACAAATGTTGCAATTTAAACTGGCAAATATTCCTAGAAAGAATAAAGCACCTTACAGCAGTAACTGAATAAGTGACATTTCACAGAGTACAGAGGAAGAGGGTAAAGTAATTAAGGAATAGTGATAATAATCACTGTTGACTTTATGGGGTACTGGGCAATTTACATGAAATAATTCATTTAATTCATAAAACAATCTCATAAGGAAGGCTACCACTATTATTTCCATTTTTAAAAAAAGAAATTGAAGCACAGTAACTTCTCAAAATTATTCAAGCAGTAATTGAACCCAACATTTAAACCCAAACACATGGGTTCCAAAGTCAGTTTGCTTAACCAACATATTATGCTGCTTCATGTATTTAATTTATTGAAGTAAACACCATCAACAAATAATTTACTAAACAATCTTATAGATCAGTGTAGTTTTAGAAATATATCAAATTTTATCACAACATGGCCTTAAGTGTTTATGAATGTTTATTATGAAAAATGCATGTGCTCTGAACTAGGAAATCAAATAAATAGCAAAAAAGATATGACTATATCTTAATTTCTAAATAAAATTTCTATTAGAACATTTTGTTATTTTGTTATACTTTCAATGTGAAGAAGTTTTTAGACTTCCAGCCAAGATGGAAGCATAGGTAGATACAGTGTGCCTCTTCACACAACCAAAAGAAAGACAATAACAATTTTAAAAACAAGAAATAATCAGGACAGTCAGAAAATTGAACTGTATGGAAGTCTGACAACCAAGGAGTCAAAGAAACATTCATCTAGACTGGCAGGAGGGGTGGTGAAGAACAGTTAGTCAGAGAAGACTGGTAGCAAGGCAGTGGCTGGAGGACTGGGTGGTCCCACATTTGCATGCAGCTAAACTAAGAGGAACAACTGGGAAGTGAGACAGACCACACAACTCAGGGATCCAGTGTGGGGAAATAATCCTCAGAATCTCTGACTGAAAAAACCTGTGGGGGTTGTAGCAGCAGGAGAAACTCCCAGCCTCACAGGAGAGTTCATTGGAGAGACCTGCAGGGTCCTAGAATGTACACAAATCCACCCACCTGAAAATCAGCACTAGAAGGGCCCGATTTGCTTGTTCATAGCCTAAAAGCCAGCTGAAAGCAAACCAAGCAACATTGTTCCCTCTCAACCCCTCCTCTATATATAGTGCCATGGCACCGTGATGCGAGTTGACCCACCCTGAGAGAGACCTAAGGCTTTTCCCTTTTCTATGTAATAGGCATGTGGAGACTAAAAAATATGGCCCAAATGAAAGAACAGATCAAAGCTCCAAAAATAGAATGAAGCAATGGAGCAATAGCCAACCTATTTGATGCAAAGTTCAAAACACTAGTAATCAGAACACTCAGAGAAATGATTAAGTATTGTTGTAAAAGAGAGGAAAAGTGAAGGCTATGCAAAGTGAAATAAAGCAAAATGTACAGGGAACCAACAGTGACGGGAAGGAAGCAGATCAACAGTTTGGACCAGAAGGAAGAAGTAAACATTCAAACAGAACAGAATGGAGAAACAAGAATTCAAGAAAAATGAGGAGAGGCTTAGGAATCTCTGGGACAACTTTAAACATTCCAACATCTAAATCATAGGGTTGCCAGCAGAAAAGGAAGAGCAAGAAATTGAAAACTTATTTGAACAAATAATGAAGGAGAACTTCCCCAATCTGGAAAAGGAAATACTTTCAGGAAGTCCAGGAAACTCAGAGAATCCCACAGAAGTTAGATCCAAGGAAGCACACACCAAGGCACATCATAATTACATTAGCCAAGATTAAAGATAAGGAGAGAATCTTAAAAGCAGCAAGAGAAAAGGAGACATTTACCTACAAAGGGGTTTCTATGAGACTATCAACTGATTTCTCAAAAGAAACCTTGCATGCAAGAAGGGGCTGTAAAGAAGTATGCCAAGTCGTGAAAGGCAAGGACTTACATCCAAGATTACTCTATCCAGCAAAGCTTTCATTTAGAATGGAAGGGCAGATAAAGTGCTTCTCAGATAAGGTCAAGTTAAAGGAGTTCATCATCACCAAGCCCTTATTACATGAAACGTTAAAGTGACTTATCTAAGAAATAGAAGATCAAAAACTATAAACAGTAAAATGACAATGAACTCACAACTATCAACAACTGAACCTAAAAAAAAAAAACTAAGCAAACAACTAGAACAGGAACAGAATCAGAGAAATGGAGATCACATAGAGGTTTTTCCATGGGGAGGGGGAGGGGAAGCATGTCAGGGGAATGGTACAGGAAATAAGGACCATAATTAGTAGGCATAAAGTAAATGGGGAGAGTTTAAGAATAGTATAGGTAACAGAGAAGTCAAAGAACTTATATGTACAACCCATGGATATGAACTAAAGTGGGAAATGCTGGAAGGTTGTGGGGCACAGGGCGGAGGGGGGATGAAGGGGGAAAATTGGGAAAACTAATAGTATAATCAATAAAATATACTTTAAAAACATGAACAGTAAAATGACAACAAACTCACAATTATCAACAACTGAACCGAGAAAAACAAAAACAAACTAAGGAAACAACTAAAACAGGAACAGAATCACAGAAATGGAGATCATATGGAGGGTTATGAGCAGGAAGGGAGAGGGAGAAGAATCGGGGGAAGGTACAGAGAATAAGAAGCATAATTGGTAGGTACATAATAGACAGGAAGAAGTTAAGAATAGTATAAGAAATATAGAAGCCAAAGAAGTTATATATATGACCCATGGACATGAACTAAGTGGAGGATGTAGGTGGGAGGCAGGTACAGGCAGAGGGGAATAAAGTGGGGGGTGGGACAACTGTAATGGCAGAATCAACAAAATATATTTTTAAACATTTTGAAGATACAAAATTTAGTTTAGAATGTTATCTTTATTAATATAATCTTGTTTCCTTAAACAATAATAAAGTGACAAGATTACTAATACATAACTAATAAATATCAAGTGGGTAAATGATATGCAAAGAAAATAATACTGTCATCCCCCTTAACCACAGAAATGTATTCCAAGACCCCGAGGAGAAGCCTGAAATGACCAATAGTACCAAACTCTATATATACTATATTTTTCCTACATATATACTGTTATAAATTTTAATGTATAAATTAGGTCCATTAAGAGGTTAGCAACAATAGCTAACAGTAAAATAGAATAATTATAACAATATGCTGTAATAAAAGTTATGTGAATGTTGTCTCTCCAAATATCTTGTACTATAACCCCCTTTTCACTAAAAGGAAGAACTTAGGGCTTCTCTTTGGCATATCTGAATCGCTGGCATCACTACTCTAGCACTTTGGGGCCATTATTAAGTAAAATAAGGGTTACTTGAACACAAGCACTGCAATGCTGCCACAGTCAGTCTTAAAACTGAGACAGCTACTAAGTGACTAACCCAGTAGGCAACACATACAATACAGAGAGGCTGGACAAAGAGATGATTCAAATCACAGAATGAATGGATCAGGATGGTACAAGAGTCCATCATGCCGCTCAGAAAGGTCCACAATTTAAAACTTATGAATTGTTTATTTCTGGATTTCTCCAGTTAATATTTTTGGGCCACAGTTGACTGCAGGTAACTGAAATCTCAGAAAGCAACACCAGTGATACTGTATGTAAAGAACTTATAAAGCAAAAAACCTAAGCAAAATTTTTCATTTGTCAACCAATATTAATTGAACACCTAGTATATTCAGACAGCATGCCAGAGGACTGGTAATAAGAAAATAACCATATCCTTGAGGATTCCTCAATCAAAAGAGCTATGGAAACCAAGAAAATGGAGCATTATTTTTTTGCTGCGTGAGTGAAAACTTCCAGAAAGACCTTGTCGGGGGAAAAAGAAACTGTCCTCCACCCTCAAGATTCTTTTGGCTGGTCTAATAATTAAATCTACAGGATACAGATTAACAGGATAAAATAACCAAATTTAATTACATGCATAAGCATGGGAACCCCACATACATGAAAGAATCAGAGACCCCATATACACAAGAGGTTCAGAGACAGAAAGGGAAAATGAGGTACACATGGCATTCTGACCTAAGGATGAAGCAAAGCACCTGGGGGCCCCAGGGTGTCTTTGCAGGATGGTAAGGGGCAGATATTCAGTAATTAGTAATTTGCCCTCCCATACAGATAGATCAAAAAAGGTTCTGATTCTCACATTATAGGCAAAGCCCATAATTCAAATTCATCTGGCACTTAAGAGGAGTGGTAGTGGGGCAGAACTTTCTATTGAGCCTGCAATCTCGCAGTTGCCTTTAGCTCAAAATACTTTGCCTATCAGAGAGACACATCTTGAGATGATATATTGTGACTCCTACAGCCTTCACAGAGTCGGTCACCCTGTCTTAAAGAATGTGACTTACCCAATCAGAGACTGGAATTAGCAGGCACAAAATATTCCAGTCTGAAAAAAGTTAATGGAAGTACAGGGCTTGTTCAAGGAATAACCAGATGCTCAACTCATAGAGGTAGGAAATTAGCTGGCAAGACTATAATGTGACATGGCTGCTATGGTAAGAAATGTGGACTTTATGGGAGAACCCACTAAATGCACATACGCATGGAGAGTACATGCCCAATCTGTTTTAAAAAATTCACTGTGGCATCAGTGTATCTGGGAGATTCAAGTAAGGAGAGAGTCGAGGCAGAGATCAGGAAGATAACTGCAGGGTTTAGCCATGAGATGGTAGGGGTCTGAGCCAGAGCAGTAGCTAGGGTCTAGAAAGATGTAACAGCAAGATAGTTTGCCATAGCTTCTCCCTTCCTCTTGAAACTCCCCTTAGATGTTGAAAAACAAGGGTATCACACAAACTTTTGGAATATAGCCCAAATTCCCTTTAGAATAGTACACCCCTGGAGTCATTTGTTGTCAGTTTATATTAGAATTTAAGATGAAATAGCTGAAAATCTACCAAGTACAACGCTATAGCTCTTCTCACTAATAGGAAACAAATTAAGCAGTAACAAATAACAGAAACTAGAAGTTGATCATATTCAATAGGGAAATAAAATCGCTATTGAAAAATGGAGTAAACTATTTATGCTAATAACCATATAAGTATGCCTAGTAGCACAGGAAATATACAAACTTACTTGATTTTAAATCTATGCTGTGTATTTAGCCATTTTGTTCCTTGTTATATTACTTTCAGTATTCTTAAATTTACCTTAAGAACATTTTTATAACTATAGAGAAAGTACATGTAATGTACAAGGACTCAAAGTGTTTTTATGTCATGTAGTATGTAATCTATTTTGTTTAAAGTCAAAGTCTTCATTAAATATTACAAATCTTAGAAAACTTGAGAATTCCATGATGTTTACTAAATACATGAATACCTTGATTATCTTACCTGGAGATTTAAAAAATTATCTCATTCAAAGTTTAAAAAATAATGAATATTTTTCTTCACTCAGAGCCAACATGCTGCTTTAACCAATAAAACTTCAAGGAATTATATCTTATAATAGCTGACACTTTTCTCTGAATTACTTACATAACTTTATTACTTACAGTACTACTCACTTTTTCAAATGTTTAAACATTCACACATTTTACTCTTGCACTGAATATAGATCTTTGAAAGACAAAATATCAATATGCTACACAATACATAATTAAAATTGAATAATATTTAAATTCAACTTTTTCTAACATCTCAATATTTATTTAAAGTTTATAAGCCATTATAAACTCTACTTGTAATGAAACATTCTCTACAAATATAAACATATTTAAACACATTTTTAATTAGCTGGATAAATGAATATAAATTTTTAATTCATTAATCTAATCCTATTCTTTTTCATATTATTACTATTATAGAGATTGTAAAAACACATTTAATATAGACACTAAATTGCATTGTTCTATAACAGTATTATTTAAGTAGGAAATCATCACTGGTTATAAAGAAGAAGATGGGACTTCCGGCCAAGATGGAGGCATAGGCAGACATACTGTGCCTCCTCTTACAACTAAAATTAAGGACAATAGAAACAAGAAAACAACCAGAACTTATAGAAAATTGAACTGTACGGAAGTCCAACAACCATTCATCCAGACCGGTAAGAGGGGCGGAGTCGTGGCAGGAAAAAGCGGAGGTGCGGACCCGGGAACAAACGCAGCAGGGGCTGGCAGTTCCCAGGTGCACAGGCGGTGGCTGGCGGTCCGAGGGCACAGGGGGGCAACTGTGCAGACCCAGTGAGGCCGCACAAGGCGGCTGGCTGACCAGGTGGTCCCACATTCACGCTCCCAGATGGTCCAGGCATAGGGGAAGTGGCGGAAGGGACTGAATCCAGGAGAGAGCGGAGCAGGAGCCATTGTTCCCTCTCGGACCCCGCCCCCACCTATAGCGTCACAACCCAGTGACTGGGCTGCCCCCCCCCCACCCTGAGGAACACGTAAGGCTCCACCCCTAATTACATAATAGCCGCGACCAGACTAAAACCAAAACAAGACCAAAAAAAAAAAAAACAACCCACCAAAAATGGCTCAAAGCGGAAAACAAATGAAAGCCCCAGAGCCAATTCCTCTAAGCCGTGAGGAGATAGCCAACCTATCAGATGCACAGTTCAAAGCACTGGTCATCAAGATGCTCACAGAATTGGTTGATTTTGCTCACAAATTAGATGAAAAAATGCAGGCTACAATACGTGAAATGAAGGAAGACGCATGGGGAACCGATGGAGATGGAAGGAAAACTGGGACTCAAATCAATGGAGTGGACCAGAAGGAAGAAACTAACAACCAAACAGAAAACGAGGAAGAAACAAGAATTCAAAAAAATGAGGAGAGGCTTAGGAACCTCCGGGACATCTTTAAACGTCCCAACATCCGAATTATAGGGGTCCCAGAAGGGGAAGAAGAAGAGCAACAAGTGGAAAAGTTATTCAAACAAATAATAAAGGAGAACTTCCCCAATCTGGCAAAGGAAATAGACTACCAGGAAGTCCAGGAAGCTCAGAAAGTCCCAAAGAAGTTGGACCCAAGGAAGAACACACCAAGACACATTGTAATTACATTAGACAAGATTAAAATGAAGCAGAGAATTCTAGAAGTAGCAAGGGATAAGGGGACAGTCACCTACCAAGAAGTGCCCATCAGAGTGTCAGCTGATTTCTCAAAAGAGACCTTGCAGGCAAGAAGGGGCTGGAAAGAAATATTTGAAATCTTGCAAAGCAGGGACCTCCATCCAAAATTGCTCTATCCAGCAAAGCTGTCATTTAGAATGGATGGACAGATAAAGCGCTTCTCAGATAAGGTCAAGTTCAAGGAGTTCATCATCACCAAGCCCTTATTATATGAAATGTTAAAGGGACTTATCTAAGAAAAAGATCAAAAATATGACAATGAAAAGACAGCAAACTCACAGCTATTAAGAACCACACCTAAAATAAAAGCAAACTAAGCAAACAGCTAGAACAGGAACAGAACCACAGAAATGGGGATCATATGGAGGGTTAGCAACTGGAGAGTGGGAGGAGGAGAGAGGGGGAAAAGGTACAGAGAATAAGTAGCATAGATGGTGGGTAGAAAATAGACAGGGGGAGGGCAAGAATAGTATAGGAAATGTAGAAGCTAAAGAACTTATGACACATGGACATGAACTAAAGGGGGGAATGTGGGTGGGAGAGGATGTGCAGGGTGGGGGGAATGAAGGAGGAGAAATGGGACAACTGTAATAGCATAATCAATAAAATATATTAAAAAATAAAAAAATTAAAGAAGAAGATGCCTTTTACTATCTACAAGGACATGGGCAAGGACTAGGTCCTAAACCTGGTTCAGACCAGCAGCAATGAGAGATTCCAGTTTGGGGCTAAAGAACAGTGTGACTTTTCCTCCTCTCTTTGCTTATTCTTATCACCTTGTTCACCTTATCACCAATGCTATCTGCCATACCTCCATGAAGATATCCTGAACCACAAATTTGCTTTTTCTTCCCCTAGTTTTACTGAATAACCCCATTCTCTGGTTTTTACATGTCATCTAATTTTTACCTTTTTCAAAAATAAAAAAATTAAAATACCCTTTGCAGAAAACCTATATTACTACAAGAATTTTTTTTACTATTTGCAAACGCAGCTACACCCAAAGTTATAAATATCATAAGCAATAAATTAACAAAATCAAATCTTACTTGAATAAAGACTGACAGAGTCATATATTATGTAGACTTTCATTTTAGTAGAATTCTATATCCCTAATTCAGGAATGTTCATTTATGGTGGCCACTGGAGAGAACACATAGAATCATGTGTGTGCACGGCTGTGGGTGTGTGCGTGCATGTGTGTGTGTGTGTCCTTATCCCTTAAAATGAGCAGCTACAGTTATGAGAATTCACATAAAGGTGTATTGTACAGTCGTCCCTTGCTATATCACAGTTCACTTATTGCGGCTTCACTGCATCATGGGTTTTCTCATGATACAGTGAAGCCACAATAAGTGAACCATGATATAGTGAGGGATGACTGTATACTTCTCTGGCGAGTACCCATATAGAATTTTATATGTTGTTAAAATTGCATAGGTTTAAGAGTGTAGGAAGTGTTTAAGAGCATATGAAATGTTTATAAGAGTGTAAGAAAGGTTTATAGGAGTGTGGGAAGGGTTATAAAGCCTTAAAATATATATAAATGATAAAATAAATATAACGCCACTACTTCACGGATTTTCATCTATCGCGGGGTCTCTGGAATGTAACTCCCATGATAGGTGAGGCATCACTGTACTATGTTGGTCAGAATAATCAATGTCTTTCTAATGAAATTAATATAATAGCACAGTGCTTATTTTCTGTTTCTTTGTGTTGAAATAGAAGTTTATGAGAAGCTCTGGTACCTGCTAGCTTTCTGAACTCCTCAGCTTAAATAATATTTACAGGCTATGGCAAATTGAAAACACGTGCAAGCAGCAGGTTTTCAAGACAAACTTCATCGTTGCCCTTACTTTTCCTTTTCCATTTTTCTACACTTGAGAGAAGCTCTGGAACAAACTAAGAGAAGGTATAAGGATATTATTATGGAGTTTGTTTTCATTTCCATATGTTAATTTGGCATAGTCATACTAATGGGTTAGTATTTTGAATTCATTGTCAAGTTCTTAAACTAATTAAAATATGTCAAATACACTTGTTATTTCTTCTGGGATATAAACTGTATCTTATTCATCTTTATCATAGAATTATAGCACAATGGCTTTAAAAATTATCAAAGAAAAACAAATATTGACAAGAAGCTTATCAATGTTGTAAGTGATGATAAATATATAAAGTCAGAGATAGAGTGCAGGTCACTATACATGTTTTATTCACATGAGCTGGCCACTCTCCCTCTCAAGGTTGACTTGAACCACAGGAAAGTTCTCCAAACCAAAGACATTCTATAGGTTTTTCTCAAGCTCTCACCAAAGTATGAGCCAGAAAAATAGCCTTTTCCAAAGGGATAGATGATTCCATACAAGGGAGACAGCATCCAAAGGAGAGATGGGAAATGTGAATTCCCTCACTTAGTGAAACACAGACAAGACACAGAACACAGTGCCAGCTTGGTGATTTCCTGTGAGTTTCCTGAATTCACAGGAATGTGTTTCTTGAACATGATATGTAGCCATGTTTAAGTTTGAATATGATTACAGAATCCCCAGCACAGCCTTTCATCTACCTGTGAACTTAAGAGGTAGATAAAATGGTCTCATGAGAACAAGCCCAGACTGGGGAAAAAAAAGTCTCACTTGTGTTTATCTCTCTCAGAAACGGATCTAAGAGGCTTACCATGAGAGCACAGGTGTTCGTTCCATCTCATATTCAGTCACTGAGCTGAAAAGAAAAAATGTTCCCAATTGTTGAATGAAAAACAAGTCAATGAAGCCAAAGAATTAGGTACTGAGAATTTCCTCAAGCAAGTAGTTACTGACTTCTTTCAACAGGGAAAGGCTCAAGCACTTTTTATCAAGAGCAACAAATCAGTCATGAAATGAACCTAAGGAAATATGTTTTATAGTCAATGGGAGGAAATGCACAACGTGACAAATTATTCAGCAATTATCTACAAGGCCTATTTAGAAAAAAAAAAGTACCACAATGGTTGTTTTTGGCCTCTGTGGCTATCATTTTTTAAGTATTTTTATTGATTATGCTATTAGAGTTTGCCCAATTTCTCCCCCTTTATCCCCCCACTACCCTGTCCCCCCAACCCTCCAGCATTCCTCCTCCTTAGTTCATAAGTTCTTTGAGTCCTCTGTTTCCTATACTATTTTTATCTCTCCCTGTTTATTTTATGCCTGCCAATTATGTTTCTTTTTCCCTGTACTTCCCCCTCTATTCCTACCTTCCCCCTCCTCACTAAAATCCCTCCATGTGATGTTCATTGTTTGCTTAGTTTTTGTTTTCATTGTTTTACTTTTCTTTTAGGTTCATTTGTTGATAGTTGTGAGTTTGTTGTCATTTTACTGTTCATATTTTTGATCTTCTTTTTCTTAGATAAGTCCCTTTAACATTTTATATAATAATGGCTTAATGATGATGAACTCCATTAACTTGACCTTATCTGGGAAGCACTTTATCTGCCCTTCCATTCTAAATGAAAGCTTTGCTGGATAGAACAATCTTGGATGTAGGTCCTTGCCTTTCATGACTTGGCATACTTCTTTACAGCCCCTTCTTGCAGCAAGGTTTCTTTTGAGAAATCAGTTGATAGCCTTATGGGAACTCCTTTGGAGCTAACTGTCTCCTTTTCTCTTGCTCCTTTTAGGATTTTCTCTTTGTGTTTAATCTTGGGTAACTTGATGATGTGCCTTGGTGTGTTCCTCCTCGAATCCAACTTCTTTGGGACTCTCTGAGCTTCCTGGACTTCCTGAAAGTCTATTTCCTTTGCCAGATTGGGAAAGTTTTCCTTCATTATTTGTTCAAATAAGTTTTCAATTTCTGCTGTTGTTCTTCTCCTTCTGATACCCCTATGATTCAGATATTGGAACATTTTAGGTTGTCCCAGAGATTTTTAAGATTCTCTTCACTTTTTTGAGTTCTTGTTTCTTCGTTCTGATCCCGTTGGATGTTTATTTCTTCCTTTTGTTCAAATCGTTGCTTTGAATCCTGGTTTCCTTCCTGTTGCCATTGGCAATATTCGGTTCCCTGAATATTTTGCTTTATTTCACTTTGAGTATCCTTCATCTGTTTTTCCATTTTTCAACTAAGCTCAATAAGATCTGTGAGCATTTTGATTATCAAGGCTTTAAATTCTCCACCAGATAGGTTGGTGATCTCCTCTTCACTTAGTTTTCTTTCTGACATTTTGCTCTGTTCTTTCATTTTGGCCCTATTTCTTTGTTCAGGGCCTCCGATAAGTTGTAAGGGGTATGGCCTTAGGCATTCACCCAGACAGGACAACCCTCCTTGCTGTGCTGCTGCACAGCCCGTGGGGGAGGGGCCAGAGACAGAACAATGCAGCTCACCTACTTGTCTCTAGTGCACTTTCAACAGACTCTCGAGTGAGACTGAGAATTTCTCCCACTGCAGCAACCACCATAGTCCACAGTCAACTCTGAGTCTCAGTGTCACCTTCAGTCAGCCCTGCCCACATACCCCTCTGAGGTTTGTCTGAGTTGGCCTGTGCAGTCTGCCACTTTATAGGTCTGGTTGTTCTGATTGATTTTTTTCTTAATTCCTTGGTTGTTGGAGTTCCATGCAGTTTGATTTTCTGGTGCTTTTGGTTGTTTATTGATTTTAGTTTAGTTGTTATCCTCCTTTTGGTTGTGCAAGGAAGCAAAGGGTTTCTACCTACACTGCCATCTTGGCCAGAACTCCCAAAATGGTTCTTTAACCAGTTTTGTTTATGCTTTTGCTGGGTTTGTAACTAAATTTATTTAATTGCTGACTGTATTTTTCCATCATTAATCTTGCTTCCTCTTCCCTTTTCTTTTATTAATGCCCAAATGGGGCTTTTAAATGGCTAACTGATAACCTTACATTTACCTCAAATAGCAAATGCTCTCTGTATGGCACATATGTTTTTTTTCTTCAAACAATATGCAAATATACTATGAGTGCTTCAAAAACCACACACTAGTGGCATAACAAAATTAGGGTATTAAAAGAAATCTTATATAAATGCATTTTACATTTAAATTTAATAAAACTTTATTTTAATAAAACTGTTAAATACAACTTTGTTTAGCTGTCTCATTTAAGGTTTTATACATACATACATATACATACATATTTTTAACCCTCCTTCAGATCTGCTCAGGCGTCTTCTGTCACACCCTACAAGTGGCTTCGGTGTGTAACCCTGAGGTGGTGGATGGCTACCACAACAAAGGACACCAGGAGGCCCCACCCCACATCTTCTCCACCTCTGACAACACCTATTAGTTCATGCTGACCAGAAGGTTTTTGAGGAGGAGGCCTGGGGAGACTATTTGTACTAGCAGGACTTTGTTTCTTTTTCTCTGTCTCTCTTTTCATCACTCAAAACAGCAGAGAATCCAGGGCAAGAAAGACTGTGAACAACAAGAGGGCCATCTAGTACTTTACAACAATTGCAGCTACTGGAGACCTTGCCAAGAAGGACTCCGAAATGAAGGTATGGAGATGAGGAAGGCTTATTGGGCTTTTACTTCTATCCTTTGTGTTAACTTCCAAGTGAGAGAGCTAAGGGAGACAAGACATCCCTTTTCCAAGGAAAGGCATGCAGGCCAGGATTTAAAATCTGGAAGGACAGCTGGTTACTTTAGATGACCTAGTGTATAATTAATCACAGATTACCAGATCCTGGTTTGGTTTTTGCTTTGTTTTATTTTTAAATAATCCTCTAAGAAAGGTCAGTTTGGGAGCATCTCAGAGAGCTTCTTCTTTTATGGCAGAATCACATACACCCACTTGGAAGAACTGTAGCATATACTTACCTATCTAAACAAAAACAACAGCTTGAAGTGAATAGGACAGCCTAACTGACTGAAGAATCAAGGAACTGAAGTATTAATGGAATTTTAAGTAAAGACATTCAGCTATCACTAAATAGAACAAAATGGCAAAGGTGTGTTTGAGTAAGATGTGCTATTGATTTGGTTCATCCTCAGAGGGGAAAGTCAAGGAGGGAGGGACTGGCTTTGCCATGGACTGGAAGGCAGGAAGGACAGGCAGGAGTGACAGATTTAGAAGCATTGCTTACTGTCATTTTGGGGCTTCCTCCCTTGATTTTGTGCACTTGGGGACTATGGACGACCAAATCATCAATGCCAACCCATTGCTGGCTGCTTTCAGGATACCAAGACTGTGAGGAATGACAACTCCTCTCACTTTGAGAGTCAGCATTCAGTTATGCTGGAATTTTCTCTGTGGCCCTCACTTTGTGTCCTGTATAATTCCCAACAAAATCAAAACCCCAGGCAAGATACCTACTGGCTCTCTAGATGGTGGAAATTGTGTGTGGAGCTGTGTCTTACTTCTGCTCTCAGGGCCTATGGAATGTAGCCTTATCCTGCACCAGCTGTGCTGTAACAGCATCCTGGAGGGCATTCACATCTGTGGGAAGGGATTCCCAAATCAGATTCTCTACCTGAGCTCTTTGATTTTTAGATGTACAACCCAACACTCAGCTCACCAAATTCTGAAGAACTCAGCATGAGCTCAAGGGGGCTGAAGAACATGCAGATATTGCAAAATCACAAGTCAATATGCTTCATGCTAAGACTTGAGACTTCACCTTCAGCAAGGTAGGTGGTTCCTGTTGGAACTAGGTAGAGAGTAGCAGATGCATGCTGGACTTGCTGCCTCCTGAATGACCTGGGAAGAACCCAGTGTGATACAGAAATTTTGAACTAGAAGGAATGTTAGAGAACCTTTAACCTTAGAACTGGCTAGTCCTGGGCTCAGGAAGGGAAGGGATTTGCTTACAATCACTTAACTGAGAATAGTCCCACTAGAACCTAGGTCTGTAAGTCACAATAAAAGACTTAAACACCATTCTTAACTGCTTAATTTTATAAATCGTTTTCCTTCATCAGGAAGATTTTTGTTCTATTATTCTGAGAAAAATGTCACAAGGTCATCAAATTCATGCTGTAGATTTAAGATAAGAAAAGGAAAAACTTGTGGAACCAACAAATCTTTGATATTCAGTTCTTTAAAAAGTATTCTCAGTAATTTCCAGTCTCTGTAATGGAAAAAGGGAAAAAATGCCACCCATTGAATTATGTAGAATTTCAGAAAACACATTCCAGTTCACCTTTGTCTGAAGGCATTTTTTTATGGTTTGACAAAATAGTACCAGTGTGGGATCTGTGACATTTTCATGTGCCCTAACTTCCCAAAGATAAATAGGCCAGTTCATCCTGTAGCTTTATACAAAATCTTTCAGAAGAGCTCCTTAATGAACTGGAGGTTACAGCAGAGATGGTAGTCCAGCTGACCTTCTGAACAAAATCTGGAGTCAAAATTTTTTTTTATCAGTATTTTTTATTTGTTGATATTGTACAGTTTTCTGTCTTTTACCCCGCCCCAGCCCACCACCCCAGCCCTCCCCACCTTCCTCCCACTTCCACCCCCCATAGTTTTTGTCCATGAGTCCCTTATACTTGTTGCTCTAAACCGTTCCCCTTTTCCCCTGAAATTCCCTCCCCTCCCCCTCTGGACACTGTCAGACTGTTCTCAAATTCAGTGTCTTTGTTTATATTATGCTTGTTTGTTTGTTTTGTTGATTAGCTTCCTGTTAAAGGTGAGATCATATGGTATTTGTCTTTCACTGTCTGGCTTATTTCGCTCAGCATGATACTCTATGGAAAACAGTATGGAATTTTCTAAGAAAACTAAAAATGGACATACCTTTTGACCCAGCAATTCCACTGCTTGGATTATATCCTAAGAATCCTGAAACACCAATCCAAAAGAATCTATGCACCCCTATGTTCATAGCAGCACAATTTACAATAGCCAAGTGCTGGAAGCAACCTAGGTGCCCATCAGTTAATGAATGGATCAAAAAACTGTGGTACATTTACACAATGGAGTCAAAATTAAACTTGATTTAAAATCAGGAGAAAAAGTAATTTTGAGGGAAAGTTCCCCAAGGCAATCCTTACCATCTGTAATCTTACAGTAAGAAGTAGAAGGAAGTGAACAAATAGAAAACAGAGTGAAATGTACCAGAAAATAATTGTCATTTGTCCTAGGTGAGAGCATTCCACTTATGTCTGGTTAAAATTTGTAATATATTTGTTCCCAGCATTCTCAAAAGAGCAGTCATAAATCAGTGTATTTCTGGCCATAGGTTTCACATCCAAGTTTAATGCTGCTGACTGATGGGTGATGGTAGTCAAATAACCAGCACATGACTGTACAGATTTTAGGAAAGCAACGAATTCTATAACTTATCATCACAGATAGCTTTATGATTATTTTGGGCCATAACTGCCTTTTTCTAGAAAAAAACAATGTTTCTCAAATTTATTCCTCTCATAAAGAGTTCCTCTTTCCTGTACCTCCATATCAACTCATTTCCATTACTTTCATTCCTATTCCAAGACTGTCATCTAGAATATCCCAAGTCTTCCCTCTTCACCTTCCCAGCCAAAGTGCTTGACAGCATCATCTATACTGTGTCTTCATTTCCTAACCTCTCCATAGATCCTCAACCAGCTGAGATCTATTTTCTTAGGCCACCACAACAGCAAGCAGGTTCTCGTTAATAGCAAATGTCCCTAAACCTAACAGACAACTTTGTTCTGACCTTCCTTGACATCTAGGCAGCCCTCCTCCCAAAGTTTCTGGACAGCACATCCCACAGCTCTCAGAGGAGTACAGAGGAAGAACCCACACTCTGAAGCCAGAATGACGAGATTTCTATCAGCTCTGCCATAAATAGGCTGTGTGAGGGTCTGTAAGCCACTGGCCTCTCTGGGATTCACATATTTTTTGTCTGCAAAATCAGGGATAACCATAATATCAGCCTCTGTTGAGAGGATTAAATTAAATTAATGTATGTAAAAGCATATAAAGCAGTTCTAGACATAGTAAGTGTCATGTACGTTTTAGCTTCTATCATTTTTATTATTTTCCTCTTACTTCTATGGTCAACCCTTCTTTTTTGGTGGCCAAGATTTTTTCCTGGATTCTCTCTTCCTCCAAGCTGATAAAGCCTTAATATAATCTCCAGCCCAGCCCAATTTCTTAAACTTTAAACAGACACATGTGACTGCCTCCTGAATATCTCAAATGCCACATGTCCACAGCTGGATTCAGCTTCCTTCCAAGCTTGTTCCTCCTCCAGTGTTCCTTTTCTCTGAAACTGCAACCACTACCCACATAGTCACCCAAGCCAGAAATCAGGAATCATGTCTGACTCTGCCACTCCCCTCATCTTCCAAATGCAAACAAGTCCTGCAGAGTCTACCTACCTCCTAAATATCCTTTGAACATATGCCCTCCTCTCTGGAGTGCACCAGCACTCTGTCTCTCCTGGACCACTGCTACAGCATCCTTGTCTCTGCACCATCACCAGTCTCCCCTTCTCCAATCATTTTCCATACAGCTAACCCTCAAATCTGATCTTGTTTCCAACTCTTTACTTAAAACTCTTCTATGTTATAATGGACATGGCATAGAAAGCTCTTCATAAGGTAACCGGCCCCTGCATACTTCTTACCCTTCATTTATTACCCCTCTTTCTCTTGCATGGTTCTTCAAATACTTGTCACCTCTGGATCCTCACAGATGCTGTTTTCTCAGCCTAGAAATTTCTGTCACTCCACCAACTCTCTCCTTCTTCTGGCTACTTCCTATCCAACCACATTTATTCAAGGAAACCTCTGACACCTAGACTATGTTCAGTACCCATGTCATACGCTCATAAAATATGTTATAGTACAGGAGATAATGATTCTCATATTTTATTTAAATATTTAAAGTTAAGATACAAATAAATTATGTAATTACAAACTATGATACATACTATGAAGGAAAATGTCTATTTCCCTAACCAGATCATAACCCCATCATGACAAGACCTTTGCTGAACTCAATGCCTAGAATAATGAGCACTCAGAAAATATATATTATATGCATGTATATAAATCTATAGAAAAAAGGAAAATATCATCAATACCAACAGAAAGATGAAGGCGGAAAGAGGAAGACAGACAACTCAATTTCTCACCTGCACTTATTTGTTACATTCCCTGAGGGCCTTAACTATCAGCACCCATCTCCAAACATCAACCCTGTACCTCCAATGACATCTCCAGAGCTTTGATGAAGCAAAAGGCAATTCATTAAATGCCTGGAATAACCCCTGATCTATGTTTTAATTTGGTCAGATACATAAATAATCTGTTGTACATGTTATACTACTCAAGGCATTGAACTGTATTCAAATTAAAAGACCATAAAGCTCTTAGAAGTTTAAAGGAAAAATAAATGCCATTTGTATGAAACATGTACAAAACATTTGTTTATAAATGCTGAGAACAATAATTTTTAAAATTTAAGATCTGACCATAATGATGATCCTGCTTTAGAGTATAAAGTAATAAATGACAACCAGATAATGTCACAACAGATAGAAATGACAAGCTACAAATAAATTTGGGTGTTTTTTTTTTTTTTTGCTTTTTATCTTCTTTCTCTCTTTCTTACCTTCTCCTTCCATTTCTCTCTCCCTCCCTCCCTCCCTTCCTCTCTCCCTTTTTTCCCCCATTCTCTTTCCCCAATTGATAATTCATTACATTATTCACATAATGTCAGAGATGCCATCCTAACTTGGAAGTTAGTCAAAAGAAATCAAACTAGAATCAAAAAAATTTCTAACATGAAAGGATAACTTTTGTTTAAATCAGTGTAAGATCAAATAATAAATGAACAAATAAGAAAATGTTATATAATAACCTTTAGAAAGTAGAACATATAATTACTTCTATAAATTAATATCAAATAATTTCTAATAAAAGCAGAATCAATTTCATGGAAGAGACAGATAATTTTTAAGGTTTAATTTTTTTAAATTACGGGTGTACATATTTTGGGAGACCATTTTGATTAACTCTAGAAGTTCAACCTATTTGAGACTTAGTCTTAAGCTGAACCAAACATTTTAACTTAAGCTTGACAAACTTACTTTCATCTCTAAGTGGTTCTTCAAACTTGTTTGGAGGTTCTAGCAGGTAATTAGGGTGACTCACAGATCCATAAGCAGAGGGTCATTCCGGGAAGTGCTTTCATCAAGTACACAACTTTGGAAGGGACAAATATGCAATCATGAAGAAAGGGGAACACATGCCTATTGAGATGTGTCAAATAAGGTCTTTGGCTCAAATACTTTTAGGGAGGGTTTCCCTGGTCACCATGTCAAAAATTATAACCCTCACCCTGTTTTGTGTGGCTTAGTTAGTTGGGTGTAGGTCCCACAAAGCAAAAGGTCACCAGTTTGATTACCAGTCAGGGCACATGCCTGGATTGTGGGTTTGGTCCCCAGACAGGGCTCTTATGAGAGGCCACTAACCTATATTTGTGTCTTGCATTGATGTTCCTTCTCCCTCCCCTCCCCCTAAAGATAAATAAATAAAAATCTTTTTAATGAATGAATAAATAAATAAACAAATAAAATTATGACTCTCTACCACATTCCCTAATCTATTTTCCTGCTTTACTATTCTCCTTGACCACTTGTACTAATTAATATACAACATAATTTATTTATTCATCTGATTTTATTTCCTGTCTCCTTAAACTGGAACATAAGCTTATGAATTATGAAGCCAGGGAGAGTTTTTTAACCTAGATTAAATTAGAACAAGTTTTCTGTGCTACTCATAAATGTAGGTTGATAATCACTTTGATTACCCAAGAAAAGCAAATCATACTGAATCACTTTAGATGGACTTCTCAGAAACTGCTCAAAGTCTCTATCCACACTTGCATGAGTAGATGTCCAGAAGGTGCATAATAAGCCCCTCTGTGTTTGAGAGTCTTAGAGAAGCTGCCTCACACCAGAGAGAGAATAGAGAAGTGGAAAGTGATGAGAATTCTGGGTTCTTAAAATGGTGAATATCTGTATTTAACATGATCAGACAATCCAGAACAAGCCTGTAACCCAAGAAGAGGGTCTACTACAAAGAGTGACTGTATCAGCACTCAGGTCAGAAGGATAGCACCCAATTAACCTGCCCTTGCCACTTCACACATAATGAAAGAAAATGTTGCTCTTCAATTCTCTGCATTACTATGTGAATCAATATATGGGATCCAAGCACAAATGCTAAGGATGGGTTGAGGCTGACTGAATATCATTTAGAATCCTTTACCACCATGCAAGCTGCCATTGATTTGCCCCAATATTCCATTACTATCAAAGTGATCATCATATATGGTTTTTCCTTATATACCTTATATGATAAGGTTTTTACATACCTTATCATATACATGTTTCCAATATCTATTTATTGGCCTTTTCAAACAGTCCAAATGCTCAAATTTTAATTTCCTTCAATCCAATTCATACTTTCTTTAACATGTAAATTAGCAAGACCTCCTCGTCTTCTTGTCTTCCTTGATTAATTCCAAACTTCTTCTCAGAATGCCTATGGAAATTAGTTTTTTAAATCTTATATTTGCAGAGAAATTGAGAATCTGCAAAGCACGTTCACATACATTATTTCACTTTTATAAACATTTTATAGACTTACTTTTTTCTTATATTCCCCAGCTATGCCCTTTCCACAGCTTGCTCTTCTCAATTCCAGCTGGGGTCACCCAGAAGTATACGGGCTAATGAGGATGAAAATGAAATTACTTTATTTTATTTTATTTTATTTATTGAAAAGTACTTCAGGGTATTTGCCATGATAACAACTAAGTGTCTTTTATTATTCCAATAATGAAACTATTTGGTAATGATCCAAAGCAAACCAATCTTTTTTCAAAGTTTTTATTGCTAAAATAACAACAACAAAAAAATTTTTAATAGGAAATGTGATTTATTTATCCCTAACTTATTTTTTTAATCAGTATTTTTTTAATTGTTGATATTGTACAGTTTTCTGTCTTTTACCCCGCCCCCAACCCACCAACCAAGCCCTCCCCACCTTCCTCCCATTTCCGCCCCCCATAGTTTTTGTCCATGTGTCCTTTATACTTGTTGCTCTAAACCGTTCCCCTTTTCCCCTGAAATTCCCTCCCCTCCCCCTCTGGTCACTGTCAGACTGTTCTCAAATTCAGTGTCTTTGTTTATATTATGCTTGTTTGTTTGTTTTGTTGATTAGGTTCCTGTTAAAGGTGAGATCATATGGTATTTGTCTTTCACTGCCTGGCTTATTTCGCTTAGCACGATGCTCTCAAGTTCCATCCATGCTGTCGCAAAGGGTAGGAGCTCCTTCTTTCTTTCTGCTGCATAGAATTCCATTGTGTAAATGTACCACAGTTTTTTGATCCATTCATTAACTGATGGGCACCTAGGTTGCTTCCAGCACTTGGCTATTGTAAATTGTGCTGCTATGAACATAGGGGTGCATAGGTTCTTTTGGATTGGTGTTTCAGGGTTCTTAGGATATAATCCAAGCAGTGGAATTGCTAGGTCAAAAGGTATGTCCATTTTTAGTTTTCTTAGAAAATTCCATACTGTTTTCCATAGTGGTTGTACCAGTCTGCACTCCCACCAACAGTGCACTAGGGTCCCCTTTTCTCCACAACCTCTCCAACACTTGCTTTTTTTTGCTTTGTTTATGAAGGCCATTCTGACTGGTGTCAAGTGGTATCTCATTGTAGTTTTAATTTGCATCTCTCTGATAGCTAGAGATATCGAGCATCTTTTCATGTGTCTCTGGATCCTCTGTATGTCCTCCTTGGAGAAGTGTCTGTTCAAATCCTTTGCCCATTTTTTAATTGGGTTGCTTGTCTTCTTAGAGTAGAGTCGTGTAAGTTCTTTATATAAATTTAATTCTCTTCTCAAGCCAGACAGTGTATTAAAATGTTTTACATTCAGTTCCCTCAGAAACTATAGGATATGTCCTATATGCCCATTCTATAAATAAAGAAACCAAGTATTAAAGTGTTAGCTAACTGCCCAATGTCAGACTGGAAACTGGAATCTGATGTGTAGGACTCAGAAGCAGAGGCCCTGGGCACCACACCCTGCAGACAGGCACTCTTCTGTTACACAGAGGGTGACAGCAAGGCTGCAGTGCAGCAGAAAGTCATCACAACTGTCACCATGGACATACAGAGTATTAAACACAATAAATAACCTTTTAAATTAAAATGAGTGCAATTGTTTGGGGCCTCACACAGCTATGCAGCAACTAAGGCAAGCAGCAGGAAAGGGTAGATGTTGACACTAACTACAATAAGAAGTCTTCTGTAAACCCCACTCTCACCTCACCCCCTAGAGAGGAAGATCTTATCTTGGACATTCAGGACTGAGTTTCACTTGCATACACAACCACAGAGACTTCAGGTTCCCCCTTCACAACTCTGCCTCACCTTCTTTTCTTCTTTGGTGCTACTTAGAAATCTTCATTTCAACCAGGATTTTCTGACTATGTAAATAGGTTCAGGGTTTAAGAGAGTGAGGACAGAGTGAGAGCCTAATCATTAGCCTAACAGTCTAATTCCATTCTCTAAAGGTTATAGTCATCCTTTTTCTTTATCTTCATAAATAAAGAGACAGTAAAATGTAATTCAGAAATACACAGATTCTGCTTTGCTTCTCACTGAGTGTGGGACCTTGAACATGTTACTTAACCTCTCTGTGGTTCACTTTGCTCATCTGTAAAATGGGCATAATATTAATAGTATCTGTCCTATTGTGAGGTATGTGAAGAATAAATGAGATGATATATGTAACATACTCAGGTATATTAATTATCTGACTCAGAATAAATTCTCCATAAGTGTTTACTATTATAATATGTAATGTCTGTGTCATAAGGATTACAAAAATAAGCTAATATTCAATGATAATTATGCTACGTGATTTCCATTTCTTCCTCACATAAATGTTGTGATTTACATACTATCACTGTCCTAATGAAAAATAAAACAAAGTCTCAGAGAAGTTATGGAAGAGTCCAGAATTATGTAAGCATTAATAACTTTGCATCTCTGACATATCTCTTATGAAAATTAATTCAAATTCTTACAACTACCTCATGAGGTACTTTTTTTTCCAATTACAGTTTACTTTCAATATTATTTTGTGTTGGTTTCAGGTGTATAGCAGAGTGGTTATACAATCATATACTTTACAAAGTGTTGCACTCAACATTTCCAGTATCTACCTGACACCATACACAGTTATCTCGATATTATTGAGGGCAACATGTTACTTAACATAGGCAACATTGTTGCCTATGCTGTACTTTACATCCCTGTAACTATTTTGTAACTACTCTTTGTATTTCTTAACCCCTTCCCCTCTTTCACCCAGTCTACCTAATCCCCTCCCTTATGGCGACCATCATTCTGTTGAGACCAACGCTTTTATTGGTCCCATTTTATAGATGAGATAACCAAGAGACCAGGCAATAGGTAACATAGCCAAGATCACACAACTAGCAAATTGATAAAGCAAGTGTACCCCACAGTGAAAGTAGGTAAAGCCAAGGTGCTGAATTTAAATCTCAGTGACCTAATATCAACATGAGTATCACAATTTTCGAAAAGGAAACTTCCTCTTAGTATAGTCATGTAAACAATTTCTCAGCCAGAATGATTAAGACAGATGCTCAACACTGGAATCATAAAAGAAGGCACTGATTAAATGCTAATATATTCTGATTTGCCTTACTACTCAATCACTTTCCCACCTCTAATAGCAGCTATTTTCAATAGTCATTTTTATTCTGTCCTCTACGATTTGAATAGATTCACTATTAACAAATATGAATTAACTTTTTTTAAGGAAGCAAGATTATTGCCTTCATTTGGTTCTGATCCCATAGAAATTCAAAAAAATGTAGCAAGAGATAATGGATGAATATTCAGTTCATGCAACTCCAACAAGAGGAGAATCTGCCAATGATATATCTGGCCAAAATGAATAGGAATTCATAAGCATCACATACCAATACTAAGGGATAACAACAGATTGGGCACTGAGCAGTACTACAGTAATCCAATAATTTAGGAAGTACTTATGCAAACTAGAAAAATGAGTCTTGGTTTGATGAGCAGAGCACAGGTTTGGCTGTAGCCCCAACCACCCATGGAGCCTGCACATGATATGTCAAGGGCTCGGTGTATGTTCCAAACAAATCTAAATGGACCTGAGCTACTATGGGAAGGTGCCTTTGAAGTTCAGAGAGACATGATTGATAACAAGATCAGAAACATACTGTTACAGATCTTGAGAACAGATTAAGTAAAATATAAAAGTCAATAAGGAAGATGGCAAGCTAAATTTCTTTACTAAAAAATTGTGTGGGAGGATAGCAATGTGCCATGGAAAATAATACCAATCAGATGGTCAGAAAAGTTATTGAATCCCTTATATTTACAATAGAATTAAATACTTGATTTGCTAAGTGAAAGAAAGCCCAATAGGAATATTACGTGTGTGTGTGTGTGTGTGTGTGTGTGTGTAGACATTTAATAAAATTTAAGATTTGAACAATTCTTCAAAATTTTATTCTAGGTTTTTAAAAAAGGTTAATGATCAATTGTACAGTCATGAATTAACTATTGCACACAACATGGCAGTTACTGAGCACTTAATGCTATGTGCTTCATTCATACCCTCACAATAGCCTTATGAGATCAGCACCATTATTAGTACCATTTTTACAGATGAGGAAACTGAAGCTTAAGAGATTATGTGACTTCACCAGGATTATATGAAGTAATAGAATTTGGATTTAAACCCACATGGTCTAATTCTGGAAATTACATGCTTGACCACCAACTATACAGCTACATATTAAATTAATGAAAGTAGCCATAATTAACAAGAACACAGATGTGAGTACTTGACACATCAAATGTCCTACCTCCCTTTGCAAGAGAAAAGTCAGGATAATTAAGTCCCTGATAACAATGGAAAACCTTAGCAGAATAGAGTGATAGAAATAATGGGATACATTGAAATTTAAATATTCTTAAAATGACTTCTCTGCTAATCAGGAAAATAGTTTCCAATAACAAGATTCATAATAAACAAAATGGAATGGACTTCCATGCCCAGCTTCATCTTTCCACTTTGGAAATGACAGAAAACAAGATTTCTGTGTAGGCATTTTGTGGTAATGATTTTACTAATATTAACAGTGACAATAGTTCCAGGCAGTATTTTATATTTGCATATCAGCCTTCAACATAGAAGCAAAAGCACCCGACAAACATTCTCATTCGTTTTATTGCTGGCTGAGATTAATAGAGAGCATTTCTGTCAAAGAGTTCATTAACCCTCGCCTGGAGTCCTGTGACACAAATAAGGAAGCAATCCATTTCTACATTTTGCATGTGGAGAATCCAAAAGCCTGAGGTCCTGTGTGCAATTGTTTAGTAATACCATGATTGAGTCTACAGTGAAATCACAAAGAACCAAGTATTTCCCATCCTTGCTGACTCAAGCACTGTCTTGCACAACTTCTTACTCCAAATTCACTGAAACCTGGAGGCCTTCTCTATCTACTAGGTCTCTCTCCACTGATTCATACTGCCTCTTCTTCAAGCTGGATTCTCACCTCCTCCTTTCCCATAACTTCTTACCCTGCCTCCATTCTTTCTCCTCTCCAAAGCATTCTCAACATTGTTGCCAGAATCGTTTTCTTACACCTGCTCAGAAAACAGCTGTAGGTCCTCATCATACCTAGAAACAGACCCAATTCCTTCACAGATATTCACAGCCTCCCACAGTCCAGCCCAGATCTGTGTGACTAGCCTTACCCCTGACTGCCATCTCCTCTGCCCTGGGTCCCACAAACCTAAACTGAAATCCAAATCCACTCTGCTCCTCACTCATTCTGTTCACTTTTCCAGAACTAACCTTTCCAACTCCAATACCATCAAAATTATCTTCACAATTCCACTCCAATGTTCTCTCTTCCACAAATCCCTTCTAATACTGTGGAAAATGGCTGCTCCCTTCAACTTCACAACATATGTCAACCTTTATTTCTCATCACATTCTACCTAGGACTACTGTGACCTACAAATATACATCTGTCTTATTAGAATCTTCTATCGTTGAGCTTCCCAGGGAGTCAACCACGTGTCAGGCCCTGTGGCATCTAATGAGAAACAGATCTCTGCCTTCATAGATGTTATGATCTTACAACCTTTCTCATCTAGACTCCCTCCTCTGAATGACAAAACACACTATTTTCTCAGTTTTTACAAGGGTAGTATACAATCAGTACCATCCTAGATACAGAAAAGATGTTGAGTCATTACTTACAACAGATGCTTTTTAGAAGTGGTTCTCAAAGTATAGTACAGAGACCCCCAATGGCTCCCAGACCATTTCAGGAGGGTCACTGATGTCAAAACTAATTCTAAATAATGTTAATGCATGGTTTGCTATTTATACTTTCATTTTCTCTCAAATGAAGTGTAGTGTCCACCAGAGGCTGCATGATGTGTGATAGATATAACAACAGATTGAAAGCTTAACAAGATAATTCAGCTGTCTTTTATTAAATCAGTCATTAAACAGATTTACAAAGATGTAAAACAATACTACTTTGTAACTAATTTTGCAAAAAGTTTTCATTAAAAGGTAAGTTATTTTATGTTAACATGTGATGTGTTTTCTGTTAATTATTAAATGAATTACATATTTTAAATTCATATCTTACTAACACAGCAAATACCAATGGATACAACCCACATAAACAAGAGCTCTTTGAGTTCCTCAATAATTTTTAAGGGTGTAAAGATTTCATGAGACCACGTCTGAGAATTGCTTGCTGCCTTAGAACACTGAGACTTGTGCTTACTGCAGAACCCCAGCTGAGAATGCCAGAGTGCTAATTAAGTCATTTGTAATTTTAATATTCCCTGAACTTGTCCTCTGTTCACTTATTTACAAGCCCCCCCCCCACCCCTTCCCTTCCCACTCAAAGGCCCCTGGTTTGATAGTGAGCTGCTTGAGAGCAGAGATCGAATAGAATTTATCTTTGTTGCTGTAGCACCTAGCAGAGAGGTGGCAGACAGTAAATATTTCATGGAAGAGGGAGGGAGGAAGGGGAAGAAGAAAGAATTATGCCTTATTCATTCTTCAGAAATTCTACCACAGCAATCAGTTTATTGAAAATATCTGTTAACCTTCATGTAACTGTATTGAATTGAAAGTATCTAAAGTGATCAAGATGCCAATAGTTTCACCTGGTACATTGGAAAATCTCAGCACAGCTTAGAAACCATGATTTTTAAAGGCAAATTTAAGAGTCCTCTCATAAATCAGTGAACAAACATTCGTGCATACTAGTCCTTCAACAGCAGAAGACAATTTTTAGACAAAAAAAGATACACATCTTGGAAATAGCATAAGCAATTTGGTTGCGTATGCATATAATGATACTGCATATGGATAATACAGTCTTAATAACTACAAGTGACTTCCTATACCTAAAATATCTTATCTCTTGATTTAGAATGAGATGGGTATAATTAGCCAAAAGATAAAGGGGGCAAGTTAAAAAAAAATTTGAGCATTGGCAAATCTGTCTTCAAGACCCTTCCAAGCCTCCATCTGACCTATTCCTCCCTTTCAGCCATCTTGCAGCTGTTCTTCATCCCCATGAAGTTCCTTCACTGGCCAAGCCCATCCTCACCAAGGTACTCCACTTGGGCCTGGTCTCTTGGGTACTATCCCATGACTTCATTTAATCTGTATAATTTTAAAGATCATCTACCACAACTCCCTCACACACAATTGAAGCTTGGCTATGTTAACACTTGCCTAAGGGAATATTAATTCATGACAGAGGTGGGATGAGAATATAACATTAAAGTTTCTTTTTCCAGAGACTATACAATGAAAAATTTAAAATAATCTGATAAACCCCTAACAAAGCATTCTCTTCCAGACCTATCTTGTTTCCCACCCCATATAAAAATCTTTCCTATATACTCTATTCTTTTCATCTCCTATGTTAATGCATTCAGACATTTCTCCAAGGATGGTTATTATCTATGATTCAAAATCCATTATCACCAACTGAAACCTTAGTTTATCAGGGTAACTAGCCAGCCAATTTATGTCCCAGTATGTCTATTTTAACAGAAACAGTCTTCAACAAAATTGAGTAAATGGGAATTTCGTGCATTTTATTGGGTTCAGAAGCAGATAGTTGAAAACCAAGGGTATTTTGGCTCCTTAAATTATAACACAGAGTCAGACATCTATACTTAGGACCAAGACTAGAAGAGAAGTTCAACACATTAGATTCAACTGCCTGTGATGTTCCATATTGCTGACCTGAACCCTGGTTAGCATGAGGATAGTTAACAGACACATGATAGATATATTTGGCTGACATTCATAAAAGAGAAAAAACAACTTAAATTCATAGTTTTCCACCCACTATTGCACATAGCTTTTACCTAAGTTATTTTACTCAATCTTTTTTTGGGGGGAGGGAGCATACAATTTCTTTAAATCTTAATAAATTGCAATTGTGTTGATTCTTGAGATATATAAATTACTTTCTAAAGACAGTGACTTCAAGGTTATCCACTCTCAAATTTAAAGGACCTTGAAAATGAGCCTTCAGGATTTAAAGCACCAAGAAACCACCCAGACCACAGGTGGGAAACACAAGGCCCTCCACCTTGTTTTATCTGGCCCACCACCTTGTCTCTACCCGGTGCAGCACCGAGCTCTCTTAACTGTTAAGGAGTAGTTACATCTACACAGTCCTAAAATTACATTCAGCCCTTTGAAGGCAACTGTGAGGCTGATGTGGCCCCTGGTGAAAAAGAGTTTGACACCCCTGACCTAGACCTTCCAAAACTATAACTAGAAAAAAGAAACTTCCAAATACCTGGCATGTATAATTTCTGGGATCTACACTATAAATAATAGATTAATGGAGAGATTCAAGATAGCAGCAGAGTAGCTGGAAGGTATACTCACTGCCTCCCAGGACCAAACTGGAATTACAACTAAATTATAGAACAATCAACCTGAATAACCAACTGAAGACTAGCTGAAGAGAAGTCATAACCATGGACTTACATAAGAAGCCACAAGGAGACTGGTAGGAAAGGATGAGATGCAAAAAAGGCTGGTCCCGACTTTTGGCCAAGATGAAGGCATAGCTAGACGTACTGTGCCTCCTTGTATAACCAAAAGAAGGACAACGAATTTAAAAACAAGAAAAACCCCAGAACTGACAGAAAATCAAACTGTATGGAAGTCCAACAACCAAGGAGTTAAAGAAGAAATATTCATCCAGACGAGTAGGAGGGGTGGAGACAGGCAGTTGGGTGGAGAGGACTCTCAGCAAAGCAGCGGCTGGCGGACTGGGCAGTCCATTATTCCCGTGCAGATAAACCAAGAGGAACAACTGGGGAGTGAGACAGACCACACAACCCAGGGTTACAGGGGAATAAAGCCTCAAACTGCTGATTGAAACACCTGTGGGGATTGAGGTAGCAGTGGGAAAAACTCCCAGCCTCACAGGTGAGCTTGCTGGAGAGACCCACAGGGTCTTAGAATGTACACAAGCCCACCCACCCAGGAATCAGCACCAGCAAGGCCCAATTTCATTGTGGGTAGCAGAGGAAGTGACTGAAAACTGGCAGAGAGTGGAGCAAGTGCCATTATTCTCTCTTGAACCCCTCCCCAACATGCCACATCACAAAGCAGCAATGTGGGTTGCCCCACCCTGGTGAACACCAAAGGCTAAATTCCTTTCTACATAACGGGTGTACTGAGACAAAACAAAAAAAAAAAAAAAAAAAAAAACAATGGCTTAAATGAAAGAACAGATCAAAGTTCCAGAAACAGTACAACTAAGCAATGAAGAGATAGCCAACCTATCAGATACAGAGTTCAAGACACCGGTAATCAGGATGCTCACAGAATTGTTTGAATATGGTCACAAATTAGAGGGAAAAGAGAAGGCTATGCTAAGTGAAATAAAGGAAAATGTCCAGGGAACCAACAGTGACAGGAAGGAAACTGGGACTCAAATCAATGATGTGGACCAGAAGGAAGAATGAAACATTCAACCAGAACAGAACAAACAAGAATTCAGAAAAATGAGGAGAGGCTTAGGAACCTCCAGGACATCTTTAAATGTTCCAACATCCAAATTATAGGGGTGTCAGAAGGAGAAGAGGAAGACCAACAAATTGAAAACTCATTTGAACAAATAATGAAGGAGAATTTCCCCAATCTGGCAAAGGATATAGACTTTCAGGAAGTCCAGGAAGACCAGAGAGTCCCAAAGAAGTTGGACCCAAGGAGGAACACACCAAGGCACATCATAATTACATTAGCCAAGATTCAAATGAAGGAGAGAATTCTAAAAGCAGCAAGGGATAAGGGGACAGTCACTTACAAAGGAGCTACTATCAGACTGTCAGCTGATTTCTCAAAAGAGACCTTACAGGCAAGAAGGGGCTGGAAAGAAGTATTCCAAGTCATGAAAGGCAAGGACTTACATACAAGATTAATCTATCCAGCAAAGCTGTCATTTAGAATGGAAGGGCAGGTAAGTGCTTCCCAGATAAGGTCAAGTTAAAGGAGTTCGTCATCACTAAGCCCTTATTATATAAAATGTTGAAAGGACTTATCTAAGAAAAATAACATAAAAAATATGAACAATAAAATGACAAAAGAACTCATAGTTACTAACAACTGAACCTAAAACAAAATAAACTAAGCAAACAGCTAGAACAGGAACAGAACCACAGAAATGGAAATCATATGGAAGGTTAGCAACAGGGGCATGGGAGGAGGAGAGAGGGGGAAAAGGTACAGAGAATGAGTAGCATAGATAGTGGGTAGAAAATAGACAGGGGGAGGGCAAGAATAGTATGGGAAATGTAGAAGCTAAAGAACTTATGACACATGGACATGAACTAAAGGGGGGAATGTGGGTGGGAGAGGGTGTGTAGGGTGGAGGGGAATGATGGAGGAGAAATGGGACAACTGTAATAGCATAATCAATAAAATATATTTAAAAAAAGAATAGTATAGGAAATGTAGAACTCAAAGAACTTACATATGTATGACCCACTGACATGAACTAAAGGAGGAGGGAAGATTGCAGGAGGGGTGTACAGGGCAGAGGGGAATAAAGGGGAAGAAAATGGGACAACCGTAATAGCATAATCAATAAAATGTATTAACAAAATAAAATAAAATAAAGTTAACAAACAAACAAACAAAAAAAGGCTGGTCCCACTCCCATGAGGTGGCAGCTGAGATTCCAGAGGAATAGCTCAGAGCTGGAGTTCCCCCTGAGAAGCATGTGGTTTGAATCTCTAGCCAGGCTCTCTAGCCCAGAGCACTGGAATAAGGAAGAGGTGCCCACATAATACCTACTTATAAAAATCATCAGGGATTCTGTCCTCCAGGAAGAGGCAAGTATCTTCTAGAGACACAGGTGCCCTCTTAAGGAGCCAATGCACAAAATCTCCTTTATGGCCACTTCCTGGGCTCTACCACCCCAAGTTGCATGACCTAATGCAAGTTCGCTCCACTTTTACTATGTGTAAAATAGAAATGCTCAGTAGGAATTCTGTGAAGATTAAATTAATTAATGCACACAAAGTACTTTAAACAGTGTACATCACGAAATAATCACTCAATAAATGTTATCCACTATTATAATCTTTGTTATAACCCTCATTCTTCCTGAACTTCCCTAAATAACTACAAACTCCTAATTCTAAGGACCTTTGACCTTAAAGATCATTTAGGTCCATCTCCCACATAAAGTAGTATCATTTGGTCAATGATGAACATGGTAAAATACTTGTACTGCTAGAAATTTCACTACCTTTCAAAAAGCACAGACTTCAACACAACTCTAATAAAAAGAAAGACATTTTTTCACTTCCGGCCAAGATGGAGGCATAGGTGGACACACTGTGCCTCCTCTCACAACCAAAATTAAGGACAACAAATATTTAGAAACGAGAAAACACCCCGAACTGAGAGAAAATTGAACTGTATGGAAGTTCAACAACCATTTATCCAGACTGGTAAGAGGGGCAGAGTTGCAGCAGGAAAAAAATGGACGTGCAGACCCGGGCACACAGGCAGCAGCAGCTGGCAGTTCCCAGGTGTATAGGTAGCAGCTAGCAGACCCAAGGCCCACAGGTGGTGGCTAGTGACCCCAGGCACAGGGTGGCAATGGGCAGACCCAGTGAGGCTGCACAAGGCGGCTGGCTGACCAGGTGGTCTCACATTTGTGCAAAGATAATCCAGGTGAAGAGGAAGTAGCAGAAGGGACTGGAATCCAAGAGAGAGCAGAGCAAGCACCATTGTTCCCTTGCAGACCCTGGCCCCACATACAGCATCACAACTCAGCAACTGGGCTGCCCCACACTGGGGAACACCTAAGGCTCCACCCCTCACTATGTAAGAGCCACAACCAGACAGGGAGAAAAAACAAACAAACAAACAAACAAAAACACCAAAATGGCTCAAACTGGAGAACAAATCAAAGCCCTGGATCCAATTCCTCTAAGTGACGAAGAGATAGCCAGCCTATCAGATGCACAGTTCAAAGCCCTGGTGATCAGGATGCTCACAGAATTGGTTGATTTTGCTCACAAATTAGATGAAAAAATGCAGGCTACAATACATGAAATGAAGGAAAATGCATGGGGAACCAATAGAGATGGGAGGAAAAGTGGGACTCAAATCAATGGAGTGGACCAAAAGGAAGAAACAAACAACCAAACAGAAAACAAAGAAGAACAAAGATTTCAAAAAAATGAGGAGAGGCTTAGGAACCTCCGGGACATCTTGAAACGTCCCAACATCTGAATTATAGTGGTACCAGAAGGGGAAGAAGAAGACCAACAAGTGCAAAACTTATTTGAACAAATAATACAGGAGAACTTCCCCAATCTGGCAAAGGAAATAGACTACCAGGAAGTCCAGGAAACTCAGAGTCCCAAAGAAGTTGGACCCAAGAAGGAAAGCACAAAGCCACATCATAATTACATTAGCCAAGATTCAAATGAAGGAGAGAATTCTAGAGGCAGCAAGAGATAAGGGGACAGTCATCTACAAAGGAGATCCCATCAGACTGTCAGCTGATTTCTCAAAAGAGACCTTACAGGCAAGAAGGGAATGGAAAGGAGTATTTGAAATCTTGAAAGGTAAGGACCTATATCCAAAATTTCTCTATACAGCAAAGCTGTCATTTAGAATGTAAGGGAAGATAAAGTGCTTCTCAGATAAGGACAAGTTAAAGGTGTTCATCATCACCAAGCCCTTATTCTATGAAATGTTAAAGGGACTTATCTAAGAAAAAGAAGATCAAAAATATGACAGTAAAAAGACAGTAAACTCACAGCTATTAACAACCACACCTAAAACAAAAGCAAACAACTAGAACAGGAACAGAACCACAGAAGTGGAGATCATATGGAGGGTTAGCAACAGGGGAGTGGGAGGAGGAGAGAGGGGGAAAAGGTACAGAGAATAAGTAGCATAAACAGTGGGTAGAAAATAGACAGGGGGAGGGCATGAACAGTGTGGGAAATGTAGAAGCTAAAGAACTTATGACACATGGACATGAACTAAAGGAGGGAATATAGTTGGGAGGGGGTGTGCAGGGTGGAGGGGAATGATGGGGGAGGAATGGGACAACTGTAATAGCATAATCAATAAAATATATTTTAAAAAAAGAAAGACATTTTATGTATGCTATCTACTCTCTACTCCCTGGTCTCTTATTTCTATCTCCTATACAACTTCAAAACAAACCTGCTTCCTCTATAGTCTTTCACACAATATTTTATTTTTTTAAGATTTTATTTATTTATTTTTAGACAGAGGGGTAGGGGGAGAGAGAGGGAAAGAAACATCAATGTGTGGTTGCCTGTTGCATGTCCCCACACTGGAACCTGGCCTGCAACCCAGGCATGTGCCCTCACCAGGACAGGAATTGAACCAGTGACCCTTGGGTTTGCAGGCCAGAATTCAATCCACTAAACCACACTGGCCAGGGCTCACACAATGTTTTAAATCAGTGGTGTCAAACTCGTTTTCACCGAGGGCCACATCAGCCTCACAGTTGTCTTCAAAAGACTGAATGTAATTTCAACTCTTTAACAGTGAAGGAGTAGTTACATTTATACAGTCCTAAAATTATTTCAGCCCTTAGAGGGCAACCACGAGGCTGATGTGGCCCCTGGTGAAAATGAGTTTGACACACCTGTTTTAAATAGTCTCTGGCAAATTAAAAGGACAGTAGGACACTTTGTTCAGTAAGCTCAAACAAATTTTGCCAAAATTTACTCAACAACAAAAATAACAAAGCTAAACTTTTACATGAGAAATTAGGGTAATCTTTGTATTTTAAGAGATTTCACAAACAGTATTCACATTTATCACCTGATCTATTTAAATGAGATGGTAAACCCTCTGTCAGCTGCTTTCTAAATTGTATCTATAGGTACAATTTTTGCTGCCTTTTTTATAGTCTAGTTATTTCTCTGACAAGTCCTTTTGGCTATATTGTATTTTCCTCATGATTTTCTCTTCCTTCCTCTGCTTCTGTCTTTAAGATATATATATATATATATATATATATATATATATATATATATATATATATATATATATATATATATATATCTTGCTCTCTCTTCTTTATTTCATCAAACAATTACCAGTGTTCCACAAACATTTATCCAGTACTATCAAGTATCAGGCACTGTGCTAGTCATGGAAAAACCAAAGGTAATTAAATCTGGCTCAAATTACTCCAAGGCTAAGGTAGAGTGACAGATTCATGAATGGTAAAATGTTGTAAGGCAGTAGTTATGGTGCATAGGCTACTGTAAGAACACCAGGAAGAAATAAATTACAAATAGAAAGAGTCAGAAAAGGTTTCTAAAGGAAGGTAACATCTGATGAAGTCTAAAGGGAGCCTAAGCAGTACCTCTCAAACTTTAAATCACCTGAGACTCTTGTTTGAAAGATTCTGAGTCAGTACATCTGAGTGAGGCCTATCAAGCTCTCAGATGATGCCCATGGTATTGGTCCCCAGACCATTCTCTAAACTGCAAAAGTCTTAAAAGATGACTAAAGACTGTTAGTGAAGGTTGGGTGAGATGAATATAGGCAGAATAGACAGTGGGAAATCAGAGAGGTAATAAACACCTCTGTGTGTGTACTGAGACTGAAGCACATTGGTATCCCAGGCAATTGGAGAGATTAGTTCCTAAACTGGGGCAGATAGGTATATGGGTATATTTTTAAAAGAAGGAAATTTATATAATAGGCAAGGGAGCATATCAAAGTAAGCAACATAGTTACATAGTAACAACTGCAAATCAGATCTGGTGACTTCGTGGGTAGAATCATGAGCAAAAAGATAACCTGAGAGGCTAGGTCAAATAAACCTGCCAACAATAATGATGAGTGCTTAACTTATGGTAGTAACAAGAGCTTTATTGCAAAGGGAAATGACTTCAGAAACACTTAGGAGATAAAGTAGGTTGATTGTATTTTCACTTATTAATTTAGCAAGTTGTAATTTCCTTGCATTCTTTGCAGGCCTGGTATCTATTCTTAAAATGAAGTCTGAAACATGTGATCTTGAACAAGCCACTTAACCTCTTTTTGCACCAGGTTCCCATTTTAAAACAGTGAACAGTTGACCAAATGAAATACTGTGGTATCTTTAAATGCTAAACTTTATTATCCTATTAACTAAATTCATCTCTTATTAAATCATGGAATTATGTGGAATGTATATAGAATGTATTTTTTATTTAATCTTTATTTCATTTTCTCCATTACCATTCAGTCCCTTTATACCCTCTTGCCTCCAGCAATCACCACACTGTTGTCCACACCCATGAGTCCTTTTTCCTTTTTTCTCAGTCCTCTAGCCCATAATATCCCCCACCCCCACTAGCTGTCATCTGCTCTCCACCTATGAGTCTGTCTCTGTTTTACTTGTTAGTTGAGTTTGTTCTTAAAACTTAGCACTATACCTAGAATATAACTATACATTGTATGATTAATATTGAATTCACCTAACCAATAGGTATTAAAACTTAAGATTTTAAAAATCCTTCCTCTTCACAATCCAAGATAGCTGCAGAGTAGCTGGGAACTCCATCCACTTGCTCCCAGACCTGAGTAGTCTTGCAGCCTATCCACAGAACATTGAACTCGAACATCCAGTGGGCAGTGAGCAAGAGCATGAGCGAGTGAGTACAAAGAGGGACAAAAGTGCAGGGAGTGTGCAAGAGTGGGCAAGACCCTACCCACCAGCAGGGCACCTAGGAGTGGGTGTCCCAGGCTCTCCAAGCAGAGCAACTGCTGCCACCGTCACCCAAACTGGCACTTTTGGCATCGCAGAGCTGGGGCAGCTATGTATCAGCACAGGAGCTGTGAACACTGGTGGTGGAGGGAAATGGGTGGAGAGCTGCTGGCTCCAAAAACAGTACAGTGGGAGCAGGACCACTGGAGGCTGAATATCTCTAGTGGGAGCAGGACCACTGGAGGCTGAATATCTCTAGAGGGAGCAGAGACAGCACCCCATTACCATATTATAATATAGCTGCGGGAGTCTTCCCAAGGCCATCCGAGAGAAATCCACAGAGAAACTTTATCTAAAACTGTCAGAGGCTCTGACAGGCAGTGGCCAGCCCTGACCATGAGAGACTCTGTGGTTTTGGGGGAGAGGGAGCGTGAGGAGAAAAGGCACCCTGAGGGCTCAATGCTGCAGCATGTGGGCCACACAGAAACTCTTTTAAAAGGAAAGCAGAGGCAAGACTGAGACTTGGCAGAGACCCAGGGTTCACAGTCATGTGTGCAGGGGTGCAGTGGCTCTGCTAACAGAGAACACAGAGGGGTAGAGTCACACTGAAGGGTCTGTGTGTCCCACCCAGTATGGCTGGCTGCAAGAAGAGGGCTGTTCAGAATGGAGAATTTAGGCCCACGCCTCCTATGAGATAGCAGCAAGCTGGGGTCTAGAAAGCCAAAAGCTGAACACCTGATATTTGCTGTAGCCAGCCAGATCCCCTCACAGACAGGAGAGCCCAAACCCCATCTGCTTATTAGAAACTCTCAGATCAGAGAGGCCAGGCTCAGGATCATCATCTGGGCATATTTCCACAGGGAAAAGAAAAAGCTGTGAAAGGGCCCTTACTCAGACACTACAAGCTACAATGATCCTTGGGCCCTAATCCACTAAATCCAGTAGAGCAAAGAGAATGCGCAAGAGCAGTGGGGGGTTAGGATGTCACCAAGGCTTATTATCCAGACAGAGCTGCTGCCTGTGCCAAGCAGGAAAGAGCTCCCCCTTTTACACAGATTGGCCCCTTACAGGAAACGGTCAGCAAATTCGCCAAAAACCATACATTATTGAAAAGAATATGGGACAAACCAAGGTGGTGAGGGCATGGGAAAATACTCCCACCATTTCTCTGAAGACTAAAAAGTGACCCCCGGGGGTGACCCAGGGTTCCCACCCACCCAATACACCAGAGGCCTCTCTGGAGGCAGGTAAAGGTATTGGCAGCCCTCTCAGGTCATTAAAGGAACCACTCTTGGGCCCACCACTGATGGAAAACCAGCAGGACAGGACAGTGGGGTCCAGCCAAAGCTGAAGGAGACAGCCACAGACTGCGGATCACTTGTAGTCTAGAACAGGCTACCTAAGGCCAGACTAGGGCACCATCTGATATTATCAGGGCTGGGTCCAGAAAAAGAAAGCAGTGGTAAACACTGAATTCTACTGAAATGAATTCCAATGCGGTTTCTTCATGATTTGATTTATTCGTTCTCCTGCATAGCTTGTTAACACTCATTTCTTTTTTCACTAATTTTTATATTTTAGATTATTTCAAACCTCAAATTTAGCTGCACCCTTCTCTTGCTTCATTTTACCTTCTTCCCTCCTCATATTTTTGTTTTAAATTTTTTAAAATATAATTTATTGATTATGCTATTACAGTTGTCCCATTTCTCCCCCATCATTCCCCCCACCCTGCACACCCTCTCCCTCCCACATTCCCCCCTTTAGTTCATGTTCTTGTGTCATAAGTTCTTTAGCTTCTACATTTCCCACACTATTCTTACCCTCCCCCTGTCTATTTTCTACCCACTATCTATGCTACTCATTCTCTGTACCTTCCCCCTCCTCCTCCTCCCACGCCCCTGTTGCTAACCCTCCATATGATCTCCATTTCTGTGGTTCTGCTCCTGTTCTAGCTGTTTGCTTAGTTTGCTTTTGTTTTAGGTGTGGTTCTTAATAGCTGTGAGTTTGCTGTCTTTTCACTGTCATATTTTTGATCTTCTTTTTCTTAGATAAGTCCCTTTAACATTTCATATAATAAGAGCTTGGTGATGATGAACTCCTTGAACTTGACCTTATCTGAGAAGCGATATATCTGTCCTTCCATTCTAAATGACAGCTTTGCTGGAAAGAGCAATTTTGGATGTAGGTCCCTGCTTTTCAAGATTTCAAATATTTCTTTCCAGCCCCTTCTTGCCTGGAAGGTCTCCTTTGAGAAATCAGCTGCCAGTCTGATGGGAACTTCTTTGTAGGTGACTGTCCCCTTATTCCTTGCTGCTTCTAGAATTCTCTGCTTCATTTTAATCTTGGCTAATGTAATTACAATGTGCTTTGATGTGTTCCTCCTTGGGCCCAACTTCTTTGGGACTCTCTGAGCTTCCCGGACGTCCTGGTAGTCTATTTCCTCTGCTATATTGGGGAAGTTTTCCTTTATTATTTGTTCAAATAAGTTTTCTACTTGTTGCTCTTCTTCTTCCCCTTCTGGGACCCCTATAATTCGGATGTTGGGACATTTAACGATGTCCCAGAAGTTCCTAAGCCTCTCCTCATTTTTTTGAATTTTTGTTTCTTCCTCGTTTTCTGTTTGGTTGTTTGTTTCTTCCTTCTGGTCCACTCCATTGATTTGAGTCCCAGTTTTCCTTCCATCTCTATCGGTTCCCCATGCGTCTTCCTTCATTTCACGTATTGTAGCCTGCATTTTCTCATCTAATTTATGAGCAAAATCAACCAATTCTGTGAGCATTTTGATGACCAGTGCTTTGAACTGTGCATCTGACAGGTTGGCTATCTCTTTGTTGCTTAGAGGAATTGACTCTGGGGTTTTCATTTTTTCTCCGGTTTGAGCCATTTTGGGTGGGGTTTTTTGTTTTGTTTTGTTTCGGTTTTAGTCTGGTCGCAGTTATTACGTATGAGGGGTGGAGCCTTAGGTGTTCCTCAGGGCGGGGCAGCCCAGTCGCTGGGTTGTGACGCTGTATGTGGGGGCGGGGTCTGAGAGGGAACAATGGTGCCTGCTCCGCTGTCTCCTGGATTCAGTTCCTTCCACCACTTCCCCTCTGCCTGGACCGTCTGCGTGCGAGAATGTGGGACCCCCCTGGTCAGCCAGCCACCTTGTGCGTCCTCACTGGGTCTGCACAGTTGCCCCCCTGTGCCCGGGGTCTGCCAGCCACCGCCCGTGCACCTGGGAACTGCGAGCCGCTGCTACTTGCGTTCCTGGGTCCGCACCTCCACTTTTTCCTACCGAGACTCCGCCCCTCTTACCGGTCTGGATGAATGGTTGTTGGACTTCCGTACAGTTCAATTTTCTGTCAGTTCTGGTTGTTTTCTTGTTTCTAAATATCTGTTGTCCTTAATTTTGGTTGTGAGAGGAGGCACAGTGTGTCCACCTATGCCTCCATCTTGGCCGGTGTTTTAAATTTTATTCTCTCTCTTGCTACGACTTGTTTCTGTTCTTCACTCTTACTATCTTTCCCCCCTCCAGCCTCTCAAAACCACTTTTCTTGTCATTAGTCATCTCACATTATTTTTCCCATTCTTAAATACCCTTAGTCTCTCACCACCTTTAACAACCTTAGCTTGTTGGTTGTGGATACAGTGGTTGTTGTCCCATTTCTTCAATTTTATTTCCAGATCTTCACTATTTTTGTTTCAAATCTCAAATCTTACCATTCCCCTCTACTACTCCATTTTGCCTTCCTCCTGCACATTCCTTTTTTCATTTTTAACCTCAACTTTTCCCTGTCTTAGCCTGATTTTATTCCTCACTCATAGTATTCCTTATCTCTCTATCTTCTCAAAATCACTTCCCTTCGCTCTAGGCATCTCTTAGGCTGTTCTTTCCTTCTTTTTTCCCTCTTATTCCCATCCCACATATACTAACTTTTGTTCATCTGTTGTTGGTATTGCTGTGGTAGATCTTTCTCTCCAATTTGGTTCCTACTTTTTTTTCACTATATATTTTTTAAATTTTTGTTTAAACCTAATACTATATGCTTTCCTTCTCTTACTCCATTCTGCTTTCTTACTTACTTCCTTCTGCTTTTTTTATTTATGAAGTAGATTTTATTTTCTCTGTTTGACTTGTTTCTATTTCCTGCTATTATTATTTCTCCTCCCTCTACACTCTCAAACTTATATTTATTTCAGTTAGTCATTTCATATTAGTTTTTCCCTTCTTATAATGGTCTTAGTCTTTTTACACCTTTATTAATATTGGTTCAATTGCTGTTGATAATGCGTTTGTGGGTGGGGCTTATATTTGTGGCTGAGAGTTTGTTTTCTGGGCTGTTGGTTTTGTTCTAACAAAACCTGAACAATAGCATATAAGACATTGTGGATGGTATGAATATCAGCCAGCCAGCCAGAGTGAAGGACCCAATAAATAATGACCCAACAACAATCAAACCCCAATTATAACAAAAGAGCCCACATAAACAGCATAAAGGTCATACAAACAAGCATCAAGATCAGGAGATCAAGGAGACTGCACAACTGAGCCCCACAGTTATCCTACCACATACGATCATACCACAAAGACAGGGAATCAATGCAAATCAATCTAACATGCAGAAATAAACAAGAAGAGTCACCTAAAATGGAGAGACAAAAAAAAAAAAAAAAACCCCAATTGAAAAAAAAAGAATGATCGCCAGAAAGACTGCTAAATGAAATTGAGGCAAGAAAACTATCAGACATTGAGTTCAAAATAATGGTTATAAGGATGCTCAAGGAATTCAGTAAGAACTACAAAGAACTCCATCCACGGAAGCTACAAGGAACTTACAGTGAACTACAGCAACATGAAAAAGGACACAGAAATTTTCCATAAGAGCCAGGAAGAAATGAAGAATACAACATCTGAAATGAAGAACACAGTAGAAGGAATTAAAATCAGGCTAGATAAGGCAGAAGAATGAATCAGCAAGCTGGAGGACAAGGTAGCAAAACATCCAAGACAGAGCAATGAAATAAAAAGAGACTCAAAAAGAACAAAGAGGGTTTAAGCGAGCTGCAGGACAACATGAAATGTAATAATATTCATATCATAGGGATACCAGAAGGAGAAGAAAAGGAGCAAGGGATAGAAAACTAATTTGAAAAAGTTATGACAGAAAGCTTCCCTAACTTGATGAGAGAAACAGTTATACAACTCCAGGAAGCACATAGGGTCCCAATCAGGATGAATCCAAAGAAACCCACACCAAGACACATAATAATTAAAATGGCAAATTTCAAAGACAAAGAGAGAGTCTTAAAGAAAACAAGAGAGAAACAGCTAGTAACATATGAGGGAGCTCCAATAAGGATATCAGCTAATTTCTCAACAGAAACACTATAAGCCAGAAGGGAATGGCAAGAAATATCCTAACTAATGAAAAGCAAAAGGCTGCAACCAAGACTATTCTACCCAGTAAGGCTCTCATTTAAAATGGAAGGTGAAATAAAGAGCTTCCCAGACCAAAAAAATGCTAAAAGAATACACCTCCACCAAACCATCATTGAAAGAAATGCTAAAGGGACTGCATTAAGAAGATAAAGAAAGAGAAAGAGATGTAACAGAACATAAGAGCAAAGAAAAAAATGGCAATGAACAAGTAACTCTCAATAATAACTCTAAATGTAAATGGGTTAAATGCTCCAAACAAAAGACATAGGGTAGCTAAATGGATAAGAAAACATGACATGCATATGCTGTCTACAAGAGATCCACCTCTAAACAAAAGATCTACACAGACTGAAAGTGAAGGGATGGAAAAAAATTTTCCAAGCAAACATAAACAAGAAGTTGGGGTAGCAATACTTATATCAGATGAAATAAACTTTGAAACAAAGGCCATAAAAAAGAGACATGGGACACTTCATAATACTAAAGGAAAAACACCCATCAAAAAGATATAACCCTTGTAAACATGTATGCACCCAATATAGGGGCATCCAAATATGTAAGGAAAATCTAGGAGGACGTCAAGAAAGGTATTGACAGCAACACACTTGTTGTAGTAGGTGTTAACACCCCATTATCAACAATAGATAGATCTTCCAAGCAAAGAATCAACAAGGATATTGTGGCATTAAACAACACTCTAGATCAAATGGACTTCATTGATATATATAGAACCTTTCAACCCAAAGAAGCAAAGTATAATGGAGACAACTGCACTTGTGAACAACAATAAAAATTTAATAAAAAATAAATAAATAACAAATAATAAATTCTCTTTGTGGTATGAATAAAATATTGAAATTTTAAAAAGAAGAAATCAACTCGTGGTTTATCATTACTGGGATTTAAGGAATAAAATTTTATGATTTCACATACATAAAAAAGAAGCAAACTATAAATTATTTTCAAATGCCGATGGAACATTTTCAAAGGTATACCACAAGATAGAACACAAAAAAAAGCCTCAACAAATTCAAGAACATTGAATTCTTATCAAGCATCTTCTTGAATCACAATGGCTTGAAACTAGAAACCCAGAAAAAAACTCAAAAGCATTCCAATTCATGGACACTGAATAATATGTTATTTAATAATGAATGGGTTAAAAATGAGATCAAGGAAGAAATCAAAAAATTTCTGGAAACAAATGAAAATGAACACACAACTGCCCAAAAACTATGGGACACAGTGAAGGCAGTCCTGAGAGGGAACTTCATAGCAATACAGATGTACCTAAAAAAGACAAAAAAAATCTCAAATAAACAACCTAACTCTACATCTACAAGAACTAGAGGAATAACAACAAACAAAGCCCAGAGCTATAGAGGAAAGGAAATAATCAAGATCAGAGCAGAATTAAGTAACATAGACATTGAAAGAACAATTCAAAGGATAAATAAATCCAGGAGCTGGTTCTTTGAAAAGATAAACAAAATCAACAAGCCTTTAACTAGATTCATCAAGGAAAAAAGAGAGAGGACTCAAATCAATAAAATCAGAAATGAAAGAGGAGAAATCAAAATGGATACATAGACGTACAAAGGACTGTAAGAAACCACTACGAACAACTATATGCCAAGAAATTAGACAACTTGGGCAAAATGGACAATTATCTGGAAAGACAGAATCTTCCAAAGCTGAATCAAGAAGAAGTAGAAAGCTTGAACAGACCAATAACAATTAGGGAACTTGAAGGAGTAATCAAAAAACTCCCAGAATACAAAACCTGAACTGGACAGTTTCACAAGAGAATTTTACCAAACATTTAGAAAAGAGCTAATTCCTATCCTTTTCAAACTATTCCAGAAAATTCAAGAGGAGGGAAGACTCCCAACTCTTTTTATGAGACCAGTATTATTCTAATTACAAAACCAGGTAAAGACACAACAAAGAAAGAAAACTGTAGGCCAATATTGCTGATGAACATAAATGCTAAAATCCTCAACAAAACATTGGCAAATTGGATCCAGCAATACATTAAAAAGATCATACACCATGATCAAGTAGGATTCATCCCTGGGATGCAAGGATAGTATAATATTCACAAATCAATGTAATACCCCACATAAAAATTAAAGATGAAATAAAATGATTGTATCAATAAATACTGAAAAGGTATTCAATAAAGTACCCATTCATCATAAAAACACTCAACAAAGTGGGAGTAGAGGCAGCATACCTCAACGTAATAAACACTATATATGAGAAACATACAGCCAACATCACACTCAATGGACAAAAAGAAAAAGCTTTTCCCCTAAGATCAGGAACAAGATAAGGATGTCCTCTTTCACAACTTTTATTCAACATAGTTTTGGAAGTTCTAGCCACAATGATCAGACAAGTAATAGAAATAAAAGACATCCTAATTGGAAAAGAGGAAGTAAAACTGTCATTATTTGCAGATGACATGATAGTGTACACAAAAAAACCCTACAAGCTCCACTAAAAAACCTACTCAATCTAACATGTGAATTTGGCAAAATAGCAGCAAATAAAGTCAATATTCAGAAATCAAAGGCATTTTTGTACACTAACAATGCAATAACAGAAAGAGAAAATAGGAAAAACATCCATTTACTATAGAAACAATAAAAATAAAGTACCTAGAAATAAACTTAACCGAGAAAGTAAGAGACCCATACTCGGAAAACTACAGAACACTGAAAAGAGAAATTAAGGAATATACAAATAAATGGAAGCATATACCATGTTCATAGATTGGAAGAATTAACATCATTTAAATGTCCATACTACCCAAAGCACTGTATAGACTTAAAACAATCCCCATCAAAATACCAATGACATATTTCACAGATAGAGAAAAAATATTTCAAAAATTTATATAGAACCAAAAATGACCCTGAATAGCATCAGGAATCTTGAGAAAGACAACAAAGTAGGAGGAGTCACAATACTTGATATCAAACTATATTACCAGACCACTATAATCAAAACAATCTGGTACTGTTATAAGCACAGACATACAGATCAATAGAACAGAATAGAGAGCCCAGAAATAAACCTATGTATCTATGGTTGATTAGTATTTGACAAAGGGGCAGGAGCATAAAATGGAGTAAAAATAGCCTCTTCAAATAAGTGATGTTGAGAGCTCTGGACAGGTACATGCAAAAAGTGAAACTAGACAACCAACCTACGCCATATATCAGAATAAACTCAAGATGGATAAAAGAGTGAAATGTAAGCCAGAATACCATAAAAGTCCTAGAGAAAAATAGAGACAGAAATTTCAGATATCCCATGCAGCAATATTTTAACTGATATGTCAGTGAAAATATTTCCCTTGCTCCTAGAGTAAGGGGATAAAATCAGAAATGAAAGAGAAATTAAAATGGATATACAGAAATACAAAGGACTGTAAGAAACTACTATGAACAACTATATGCCAAGAGCAACTATATGCCTGATGGGCATATATGGCATCAAGCCATCTATACACCAAGAACAACTATATGCCTTACTCCTGGAGCAAGGGAAATATAAGAAAGAATAAAAAAAATGGGATTACATCAAACTAAAAAGCTTTGGCTAAAGAAAACATCATCAAAATGAAAACAGAACCAACTATATGGGAAAACATATTTGCCAATGATAACTCAGACAAGAGTCTGACCTCCAAAATATATAAAGAACTCATTTGTCTCAACACCAGGAAGACAGTCAATCCAATTTTAAAAATGGGCAAAGGACCTGAACAGACACTTCTCCAAGGAGGATATGCAGAGGGCCCAGAGAAATATGAAAGGATGCTCATCATTGCTAGCCCTCAGAGAGATGAAAATTAAAACCACAGTGAGATACCACCTCACACTGATCAGAATGGCCATCATTAACAAATCAACAAACAAGTGCCGGTGAGGACGTGGAAAAAAGGGGACACTCGTGCACTCTTGGGAATTCAGACTGATGCAGCCACTATGGATAACAGAATGGAATTCCCTCAAAAAACTAGAAATGGAACTGCCTTTTAATCCAGTGATTCTACTACTGGTATTAAACCTTAAAAATCCTGAAACACTAGTTCAAAAGAATTTATGCACCCATGTGTTCATAGCAGAGCTATTTGCAATAGCCAAGTGCTGGTAACAACCTAAGTACCCAACAGTCAATGAGTGGATCAAAAAACTGGTACATTTTCACAGAGGAATACTATGCAGCAAAAAGAAAGAAGGAACTCATGCCTTCCACTACAACATGGATGAAACTGGAGACAATTATGCTAAGTGAAATAAGCCAGGAGATGAAAGACAAAGACTTTTTGATATTACTTATAACTGGAATCTAATTAGCAAAAGAAACAAGAAAATTAGACCCCAAGACATGGAAACAAGGAACAGACTGACAGTGACCAGAGGACAGAGAGGAGGGAGAGATCACAGGAAAGGAGAGGGGTCCAGTCAAGGAATACATATGAATGACCCATGGACATGGAAAACAGAATGAGGACTGACCGTGGGAGCTCGGTATAGGTGGGGCAGGGGAGAGGAACAAGGGAAAAATTGGGACAACTGTAAAAGAACAGGAAAATAAAAATTTAAAACTTAAACTGTTACTCTAAAAAAAATCCTTCTTTACCCACATTACTGAGTCCATTTGTTTTATATTTATGTCCTACTGCTGATTCTCAGTTGATATCCTTAGTCTTTTTAAAAAATATATTTTATTGATTATGCTATTACAGTTGTCCCATTTTCCTCCCCTTTACTCCCCTCCACTCTGTACACTGCCTCCCACAATCTTTCCCCACTCCTTTAGTTCATGTCCATGGGTCATATATATGTTCTTTGGTGTCTACGTTTCCTACACTAATCTTAACCTCCCCCTGTCTATCTTCTACCTATCATCTATGCTACTTATTCTCTGTACCTTTTCCCCCTCTCTTCCTGTCCCACTCCCCTGCTGATAACCCTCCATATGATCTCCATTTCTGTGATTCTGTTCTTGTTCTAGTTGTTTGCTTAGTTTGTTTTTGTTTTTGTTTTAGGTTTGGTTGTTAATAACTGTGAGTTTGCTGTCATTTTACTGTTCATATTTTTATCTTCTTTTTCTTAGATAAGTCCTTTTAACATTTCATATAATAAGGGCTTGGTGATGATGAATTCCATTAACTTGACCTTATCTGAGAAGTACTTTATCTTCCCTTCCATTCTAAATGATAGCTTTGCTGGATAAAGTAATCTTGAATCTAGGTGCTTGCCTTTCATGATGTGGAATACTTGTTTTCAGCCCCTTCTTGCCTGCAAGGTTTCTTTTGAGAAATCAGCCGATATTCTTATTGGGAATTCCTTTGTAGGTAACCATCTCCTTTCCTCTTGCTGTTTTTAAGATTCTCTCCTTATCTTTAACCTTGGCTAATGTAATCATGATGTGCCTTGGTGTGTTCCTTTTTGGGTCCAAGTTCTTTGGGACTCTCTGAGCTTCCTGGACTTCCTGAAAGGCTATATTCTTTGCCAGATTAGGGAAGTTCTCCTTCATTATTTGTTCAAATAAGTTTACAATTTCTTGCTATTCCTCTTCTCTCTCTGGTACCCCTCTGATTCAGATGTTGGAACATGTAAAGATGTCCTGGAGGTTCCTAAGCCTCTCCTCATTTTTCTGAATTCTTGCTTGTTCATTCTGTTCTGGTTGAATGTTTTTTTCTTCCTTCTGGTCCACACCATTGATTTGAGTCCCAGTTTCCTTCCTGTCACTGTTGGTTCCCTGGACATTTCCCATTATTTCACTTTGCATAGCCTTCACTTTTTCTTCTGTTTTGTGACCATACTCAACCAATTCTGTGAGCACCCTGATTACCAGTGTCTTGAACTCTGTATCTGATAGGTTGGCTATCTCTTCATTGCTTAGTTGTACTGTTTCTGGAACTTTGATCTGTTCTTTCATTTGGGACTTTTTTTTTTTTTTTTTTTTTGTCCAGGCATGCCTGTTATGTAGTAAGGGGCAGAACCTTAGGTATTTGCCAGGGTCGGACAACCCACTTGGCTGCGTTGTGGTGCTGTCTGTCGGGGAGGGGTCTGAGAGGGAACAATGCTGCTTGCTCAGCTCTTGGCCAGCTTTCAGTCACTTCCTCTGCTTTCCACAGGCAAATATGGCCTTTCTTCTGCTGATTCCTGCAACAGAATCATTGTAGGACCCGGTGCATTCTAGATGAGTGGTTTTGTGTACATTCTAGGACCCTGTGGGTCTCTCCAATGAATTCTCCTGTGAGGTTGGGAGTTTCTTCTGCTGCCTCAACTCACACAAGTTTTTTTCAGCCAGAGGTTTTGAGGCTTTATTTCCCCACACTGAGACCCTTGGTTGTGTGGTCTGTGTTGCTCCCCAGTTGTTCCTCCAGGCTTACCCAGATGCCCATGTGGGATCACCCCTTTGCCAGCCACCACCTCGCCCATTTCACCAGCTGTTGCCTTGTTGTGAGTCCTCTCCACCCTGGCTGCCCATTTCTGCCCCTGTTACTGGTCTGAATGAATGTTTCTTCAACTCCTTGGTTGTCAGACTTCCATACAGGTCGATTTTTCTGACAGTTCCGGTTATTTTTTGTTTTTTACATTTGTTTTATTTTTCTTTTGGTTGTGCAAGGAGGCAGTGTGTATCTACCTATACCTCCATCGTGGACGTAAGTCTAGTGTACAGTTCTTCTTACATGTTGATGCATGAAGTTTATTCATGGAAATTGTTGTATTCTGTTCCATGAATATACCAAATTTATTTATCCATTTTACTGTTAATCTACATTTGGATTGTTTGAATATCACTTATACTAACATATATTACCTGAATTATATATATTTATTTAATAAACATATTCATAATACTTATTAAGGATATAAAATACTCTTTATAATATACATATATAATTGCTCATGGATTTTAGTATATATGTATAGGAGTTTCTCTTAATAAGTATCAAAGAAATGAACTGAATTTTGGGTTATGTGAACATTCCATTTTTCTAAATAATGCTAAAGTATTTTTTCTAGTTGGTTACATCAGCAATGTATGAAACGTCTATGTCTTCATCAACACTCAACTTATAAGTTCTTAAATTTTGCTAATCAGGTGGATATATAATTGCACTTGCACTTATGATATTATTAATTTGTATTTTGCTGATTACTAATGAAGATCTTTTCATTTTTTTCTTGGCCATTTGATTTTCTTTTTTTTTTTTTTTTGTGAAGTGCCTGCTCAAGTCTTTATGAGATTTGTGTTTCAAAATAATACCTAGCATTTATTGAGTTCTTTCTCTGTAGTAGGCACTGTTCTAAACACTTTACAAACATTTAATCTTATATCATTTTTATGATTTACAGTTAGGGAAATTAGGGCTTAGGGATGTTAATAACTTCCTAGCAACCACACAGCTATGAAATATCAGACTTAGCATTCAAGCCCAGGTCTTTCTGACTCCAGGGTTCTTCAGTTTATCAGATAGTGTACAGAAAGTTACTAGATTGGAGCCAGAGAGAACGCTTAAGGTGCTATCATAAAAATCTAGTTAAAAAAGAATAAGGGGAACTTCCAGCCAAGATAGAGGCATAGGTAGACAAACTGTGCCTCTTTGTGCAACCAAAAAGACAACAACAAATTTAAAAACAAGAAAACCCCAGAACTGACAGAAAATTGAGCTGTATGGAAGTCCAACAACCAAGGAGTTAAAGAAGAAACACTCATCCAGACCAGTAGGAGGGGTGGAGACAGGCAGTTGGGTGGAGAAGACTCACAGCAAGGCAGTGCTGGAGGACCCAGAGAGGAGGTGGATTTCATACTGGACGGGTTCCATATTTGCATGCAGATAAACCAGGAAGAACAACTAGGGAGCAAGACAGAAACAGACTGAAAAACCCAGAGTTCCAGTGAGTGGAAACAAAGCCTCAAACTTCTGATTGAAAACACTTATGGGGATCAAGGCTGCAGCAGGAAAAACTCCCAGCCTCACAGGAGAGCTTGCTGGAGAGACCCCCAGGGTCCTAGAATGTCCATAAGCTCACCCACCCAGGAATCAGCACCAGCAGGGCCCAATTTCATTGTGGGTAGCAGAGGAAGTGACTGAAAACTGGCAGAGAGTGGAGCAAGTGCCATTATTCTCTCTTGAACCCCTCCCCAACATGCCACATCACAACACAGCAATATGGGTTGCCTCACCCTGGTGAACACCAAAGGCTAAATTCCTTTCTACATAACGGGTGTACTGAGACAAAACAAAAAAATGTAACAGGCTCACCAAGACAAAAAAAAAATAGCTTAAATGAAAGAACAGATCAAAGTTCCAGAAACAGTACAACTAAGCAATGAAGAGATAGCCAACCTATCAGATACAGAGTTCAAGACACTGGTAATCAGGGTGCTCACAGAATTGGTTGAGTATGGTCACAAAACAGAAGAAAAAGTGAAAGCTATGCAAAGTGAAATAATGGGAAATGTCCAGGGAACCAACAGTGACAGGAAGGAAACTGGGACTCAAATCAATGGTGTGGACCAGAAGGAAGAAAAAAACATTCAACCAGAACAGAATGAACAAGCAAGAATTCAGAAAAATGAGGAGAGGCTTAGGAACCTCCAGGACATCTTTACATGTTCCAACATCTGAATCAGAGGGGTACCAGAGAGAGAAGAGGAATAGCAAGAAATTGTAAACTTATTTGAACAAATAATGAAGGAGAACTTCCCTAATCTGGCAAAGAATATAGCCTTTCAGGAAGTCCAGGAAGCTCAGAGAGTCCCAAAGAACTTGGACCCAAAAAGGAACACACCAAGGCACATCATGATTACATTAGCCAAGGTTAAAGATAAGGAGAGAATCTTAAAAACAGCAAGAGGAAAGGAGATGGTTACCTACAAAGGAATTCCCAATAAGAATATCGGCTGATTTCTCAAAAGAAACCTTGCAGGCAAGAAGGGGCTGAAAACAAGTATTCCACATCATGAAAGGCAAGCACCTAGATTCAAGATTACTTTATCCAGCAAAGCTATCATTTAGAATGGAAGGGAAGATAAAGTACTTCTCAGATAAGGTCAAGTTAATGGAATTCATCATCACCAAGCCCTTATTATATGAAATGTTAAAAGGACTTATCTAAGAAAAAGAAGATAAAAATATGAACAGTAAAATGACAGCAAACTCACAGTTATTAACAACCAAACCTAAAACAAAAACAAAAACAAACTAAGCAAACAACTAGAACAAGAACAGAATCACAGAAATGGAGATCATATGGAGGGTTATCAGCAGGGGAGTGGGACAGGAAGAGGGGGGGAAGGTACAGAGAATAAGTAGCATAAATGGAAGGTAGAAAAATAGACAGAGGGAGGTTAAGAATAGTGCAGGAAATGTAGAAGCCAAAGAACTTATATGTATGACTGATGGACATGAAGTAAGGTGGGGGAATGATTGTGGGAGGGTGTGTAGAGGGCAGAGGGGAGTAAAGAGGAGAAAAAAATGGGACAACTGTAATAGCATAATCAATAAAATATATTAAAAAATAAATAATGAAGAACTGTACAATGTTTAGCAAGACAATGTGATTAAGAATATATGTGAAGATATGGGAAATCTACAATATGTAAAATCTACAAAGGAAAGCAAACAAGTATGGCAAAATGCAGAGTAGTGGTTAATGGTTACCTCTAGTGAGGAAGGAAAAGCATGTGATCTTAAAAGAGCACACAAAGGCTTACTGGGAGTCTATTAATAGGAGTGATGGTTGTATAACATTTGCTTTATAATTATTCCTTAAACTGTATTTTTTCATTCTTCTATGTGCATGACCTTTCATAATTAAAAAAAAAAAGTAATGTGATCATGTCAATTACCTTCTTAAAATCTTTCAGAAGTTCTTCATTTTGGAATGAAATCCAAACTCCTTAGCTTCTTCTAAGAAATCCTTTATCATATATGCCCTGTATCCCTCTTCCTCTTCACCACCCCCATTTATGTCCTAGCACAGTAAATGACACCTAGTTCCCCCACAAAACAATCATGCTCTCTCAAGCCTATGGACCTTTGAAAAACACTCCCCCGCCCTCGCTCCCCTTCCTCTGTCTAACCTCTTATTGTCCTTAACATTCAGCCAAAATATCACTCCCTCCAGTAAGCCTTCCTTGACAAATTTTCATCTGTATTAGACTGTCTTCTAATGGCACTTCTTGTACCACCCAATGTCTGCCCATTAACAGCACTGTGTAATTACCACACTGTTTAGAGTACATCTCTCCCTTTTAATGGCATATTTTATCATGCTACGCCTCTAGACTGAAAGTTTCGTTAAGGCAGGTACAGTCTCTGTCACCTAGCAAGAGCTAAGGATGATATCTACATCACGGATTCTCAATAAATACATGCACAATGAATAAATGTAAAAGATGAGACAATGTAATATGTTTTCTACATCAGTGGGAATAATACATAACTCAAATATTAAGTTCGGCCATACAATTTTAGACTGAAAATGGTTTATTGTTGGCAATTTATTACATGTTGATTAAGCACAGAATAGTGACTATTACATCTCCTTTCTCAATATAACTGTAAGCAGACTATAGTGAAAATCACGATGTGAAACAAGTATAAGGTTACTTTCATCCGTCTTCTACAGTTATAGGTTATGCATTAGCTCACAGGGCATCCTACCTATCCCAGAGTCATATAAGCCACTAAGCAAATGAAAGAGAGCTATTGATCACTAGCTGAAAACAGCTTCTTTTGGCGTCTTACAAGTACCACTCTCCTGCTCTTATTTCTCAAAGATGCAGTTTGACAGATAACTGATTCATCTCTGCTGGAATATATTGCTTATTGACTTTGGTAACTGTGAAACATCAAGTATGTGATTAAAAATATATTTTGCCTATGTATGCTGGTATTTTTATAGTATTTTAAAAATTATTCCAACTAGCAGGGCAACTGGATCTATTTTTAATATTGTTTTTATCAAGCAAAAAGATTTGTAGGCTAAAATGTACATAAACTGAGTTTTATAAAACTGGGATATGATTTCTCTTCTCTTATTTCTAAAGATCTAAATGTTATATTATATATATACATATATATGAATGTACATATATGTGTATGTGTGTATATGTATAGGAATATATATACGTGTGTGTGTGTGTGTGCGCGCGCGAAAGCAATTGGGCATTATAATTTAGCTCAGAACCAATTCTTTACTAGAGGGAATGAACTGGTAAATATAGAATTATATCACAAATAATAAAACCACTGAATAATACTGTTACACAACTGTTACTCAACCTCAAGAAATTGTTCATTGCAGCCATCTTACATCGGCTGTTATCGTCTGGAGTGATAGCATCATGCTGTTATGCAATGCACTCATGCACCTCAAGAGCTCATGCTGCTATCTGGGGTATTAATAGCACATACCACCAGCTAAACATTCTGTCTTACTGATTTTCACTTCTTTAGTGACATTATTTAGAGAAGTATTTCTTCAGATCATATGCAATAAATCATGTGCAATATATTTTTTAAATTGTTCCTATAGATCACATTTCCTGTTAAGGGACATTTTCAAATTCACAACTCACCACTGCTTGTATGGGTTCTCATCTATACAAAATGGATCTAATTCAACAGCTTCTTGCATGAGTTGCCATAATGAAGATCTGAGATGATCTTGCCATTGGTGTTTCTCATACTAGCCTAAAATCAAAGCAAAAACACAGGCAGGGTTGATTTTAACACTTAAATGGAAATCAGATGACTGAGAAGGTAGCTGGTGCTGGGTGATGTGGGGTAGGGGACAGGGAGGAATAAAACATATTGCAGTAGTTTTCTCTGTACAGTTATCACAAGCACAAGAACTTTGGTTTACCAACACCAGAGTAGCTGATATTTTACAGGATCCCAATTAGTATTACTATTTTGGGTGGTGTGATACTTGGTTTTGTGACACGGACTTGGGTTTTCTGATACGAGCCATCATACCAAGCTTCAACTGGAACAACTCCACTGTTACACGTTTGCACAGTCTACTTTTCATGTAAGATTTCATTGGAATAGTGAGTTACTTGGTTACTGATAAAAGAACTGAGAGAAGTTTGAAAACCACTTAAGCGAAATAAAATAAAACTAAAGTTGGTCTGAAGCAGAAAACTGACCTATATGTAGTTCTTCCATAATCTGATCATAACCAAAAGCAGGTTTGTAACTTCAATCTCTTACTGTAACTTTTCAACACTGGACTAGATTCTCCAGGACTGTACCAGTTCCCATTGTTCTACCCATCATCAAACATAAGTTTTGCTTTCTAGTGTGCAAAGTGTGGTCACAACACCCAAAACAAATTTCCACTCCGCCCCAAGTAAGAGTCTCTTTCTTGGCCAGGGGCTTACAATGGCTTCTGGGAATTCCTCCCCTATCCCTTCCTGCCCCAGGTTACCCCAAAGTGGCCGGTGTCACCCACCACCAATCAGAGGAGCTTAATTTCCTTCTCCTCTGAATTCCTATTACACTCATCATCAAGTCAGAAACTATGTCATCATATACCATCTTTGTTATTTAGCCTCACCTCCCTAAATGAGTATAAGCTCCTAAATGTCAGAAGCTATATTACAGTTTCACAAATTCCGCCACCCATAGCCCTTAACAGAAAACTGTGGGTATGGGAGACATTCATTCAAGGGACATTTATTGTGCCCCTGCCATGTGCCAAACAGATCACGATTTAGCAGGTTATACAGGAAATACAGAAATAGGTAATTATTGTGTTGTGTGATAAGGGCTGTGACAGACGTAGCACAGACACTGAATAAACATCAAGTAAACAAACTTAGGAGCTTTCCTTCACTATCATCACCTCTAAATCCTGTTTTTGGTGTATGAGAAGGGGTAATTACTTTTAGAAACATTTTCAGGAAGCACATGAAGAACCCAGGACATCTGAAAACCAGGAGGCAGTTTTACTTCTATAAAGACAAGCCACTAAAATGAATTTCTAGTACTTTTATGTCACTGCTGGGAGGGGGCGGGGGGGTCACCCCTGCTTTCTAACAACAACAACACACACACACACACTAGCACAAATCCTGTTTATCACTGTGCAGGCCACTCTGCAAATGCTTAGTTCCCCTGTAGGGGAACTTCATTTCACACCTGCACAACACAGCCAGTTTCAGAGCAACTGTGGGGTAGGAATGCTTCTAAGGAACCTTTGGTCATTTCTTTTTCTACTCAAAATTCTACTTTCCATTCCCAGGAGCTCATGGGTTTTACATCTCATAGTCACCAGGGATAAGAACAGTAAGATAGGCCACAGTGGCTTGTTGGGAATCCAAATCATCAATTCAACTAAAAAAAAAGGCTTTACCAAAAATAAATATAAAATTGAGGTCCACTTGTCAAACCAAAATATCTCTATTTAAAGATTTTCGAGTATCATCTGTGGTAACCAATTAGAGTTTCCACCAAGATTCACAATAAGAAATAAAACTCTCTTCCATTAAATAATGGTGGGTGAAGTGGATTAGTACCTAAAACATATAGCAAACAGATTTTTCACTTCCCCCTATTTACCTTGATTTTTTTCATAAGGACACAATGTAGTCAAGCTGAAAAATCTTTATTCAAAACTGTACAACTTTAGCCCTGGCTGATGTGGCTTAGTGGATTGAGCGTCGACTTGCTTGCAAACTAAAAGGTCACCAGTTCAATCCCTGGTCAGGGTGCAAGCCTGAGTTTTGGGCCAGGTCCCCAGGTGGGGGCATGTGAAAGGTAACCATTTGATGTTTCTCTCTCTCTCTTTCTCCCTCCCTTCCCTTCTCTCTAAAAATAAAATAAATAAATCTAAAAAAAACTTCATAACTTTGTTATGAAAATATGAACAGAGAGGTAAATTTCTGGAAATCCAAGTTCCAATTCTAAATTATATTTTCTCTTTCAAACAATCAATATGCAGCATGATCTTTTATCTGAATCAGCAACTGTGTGTCATCTCAGATTTATAGAATGCAATAAATATATCTAATATGCAAAAGAAAGAAATGGATTCTGTTCTTCTTTACCAATAAGCATCACCCCAGTAGTTTATAGGCCCAACTACAAGTCCTTAGTCCTCAGAAGTTGTAAGACATCCATGTGTGGTAAGAAAGAAGCACTCAGGCTGCAGCAAATACAACATTGTATTCCTCTCTTGTCATTACTGGACACTTTTTGCCTGTTTTTGCATAAGTGTTGTAATGTCCAACCAAAAGATTAAAAGAGAGTGTAGAGGAAATAGTAGAGGAACGGAGAAAAAAATTTAAATGTCAATTTGTTTTCTATTATGCTAATTGAGGGAATTCTCTCTTGCTCTGAGTCCATTATTCTCATAAGCAACTGAGCAATCATTCAATCTGAACACACCAATTCCATGCAGTCTTTTAGCTACAAATGTCACCTGAAACCAGAACTAGAGCAGGAAAGACAAGCATCTGCTTCTGTGTCTAACAAACAAGAAAACCCCCAATTGGTCTTTGTTTTTTATCATTAGTATTAAAATACTTTTTCACTAAGATTACATACAAAAATAGATTCATTAACATAAAGCCACAATAAAACTTATTTTAAAAAAAAAACCTTTAATTATAAGAAGCTTTACCTTAAACGTGGGAGGCTTGTTCACATTATTTAGGTTAGGCAGATTTCTTTTCCTTGTAATTTTCCTATAGGATATACTAACAAGAAAAACCCTAAAAATTTTCCTGTAATTTAAAAATTTATATATTTTATGGCATCCATGATGAATTCTCAGTTCATTCTAACCTTGAAAAATATTAACCACAGTCTATGAAACTATTAAATACTAATAGCTGCAGACATACCAGACAATGACAGCAAAAACACACCGGTCCCTCCGAGATCTGTGCATAAACACCCCTTCCAGCATGGCAAACACACTCCTCCCAACACCAGATGCTGCTCTGGGGCAAACAGGCAGGAAGCTGGAGGCAGCTGATTTTTCTACTCTACATATAATTTCTCACTGCCTCATCATCAAGAATCTTTTTACCGAAACTGCGAAGATTTTATAACACCAGGAGCCCATCAAATTAAATATACTTTGCAACAACAGGGGTGAGTGATGTGCAAATGAGAAAGCATAAAGACTTTAATTTCTAAGGTCATATTACCTTTGTCATCTGATTTTCTAGTTCCGTTGTGGGGGTGAGAAAATCCAATTTGCTCTATGTGGTACAATAAGCTAATCCAGGACTCTGTCTTTTATAAGAGGGACATCAAGGTAGAGAATGGAATACATATCAGAGGCAGCAAAAACTGCTACATCCCAACTAGCCAATCTAAAAATCCAAGGGTTCCAAAGTGGAGTCAGAAGCTTGTGAGCTCATTCATGAGCATCTGTATCTATATTTACAATACATATGCTCACCTAAGGCATAAAATTTACAGAAACCTCCCTGCGAGAAATGGCCATTCCCACAACCATTTTTAGCACATTGATCAGCATTCTGTGAGATCTCCAAGGGCTCAACACCAAGCAGTCTAAAGATAGAGAGAGAAATCAGACCCTGGGCTAGCAATGGCTGATGCACTTATACCCATTTTCCTTTCATCTGAGTTGTGGCCTGTCCCACATGACTTAGCCTGCCTGCTTCTGGTTCGTTCGTAAAAGTTATCATCAGCAGACCAGCAGCAGACAGGGCTGCTGTGCAGACCCTGTCTGGCTCTGCAGCAAAGACGGCGTGTAAACAACCTTGTGATTGCTTCAGAGCTTCCTGCCTTGGGATAAGCCATTCTCTTTCTGTGGCTGAACTGCAATATCCCAGGAAGTTCTGTCTTTAAAAGGGTTGAAGCAGAGACTCAGTCTTTAGATTTAAATGCAGAAATGGGGATATGGAATAAATATATGTGTGTATATCTATAATTTTCTTGAAATATCTCTAATCTTGATTAACTTGAAGACTTTCCAATAAATCACATTTATTTTGCTGCAAGCACATATAAATTCTGATAAATATATTGTCATGCTCATTTCTGATGATATATCTTTCACTCCCCCCAAAAAGCTCTGACATTTCCAGGGAACACAGTCCCAGCACAGAATACCTGGGAACCATGCCATTAAAAAAAAAAAAAAAGCTGCCTGCTGTGACTAGGAGATCACTTTCTTAAAGGGACTCCTTACCTCTATGACTGCAGTGCCAGTGTTTCCTCTTATCTCTAAGCTGATCCCTGTTCTCTGTTTCTCTCCCCAGCCCAAATTTAGCCTAGCGTGTCTGCAAGAGTAATGCCATTACTTTTGCAACTAAAATGTATAAATAGCATTCTCAACTAAATATGTAAATATGTCCCAAAATATTTATTTAAGTTATACCTCTCAGAAGTGAACATAAATGCATACTGAAGATATGATTTTTAATGTTTTAGGGAACCCATAGCATTTTTTGGACGTGGGACTGAGGCCAGCACTTCTAACAAGCACAGCTGTTTCCCTCTCTCTCTCTCTCTCTCTCCCCCCTCCCCCTCTCCCTCTCCCTCTCCCTCCCTCTCTCTCTCTCCCTTTCCCCCTCTCTCTCCTCTGTCTCTGTTTCTGTTTTCCCTTCTGTAGCTCTGCACTGGTCTAAAAATCCCTGGTCACAATAAGAAACCCCCCTCCCACCCTCTGCCAACCCTCACTGCAAACAGAAAGGTTCCAATACTCCCACATCAGGGGAGATGCTCTGCACTTGAAGGAAAGGCTGGTAGTTTCTTGCATCAGAGGTAGTTCACTTCATTAACCTGCTTTCCACTTCATCTTTACCCTACTCCCGTCCTGGTTCTCCCACCCTACCAGGAGCAATTAATAGACAACACCACACCCTCCAAAAATCAGGTTAGAACCCAGAATGAGCAAAGAGCCACCTACCATTCCGTGCTTCAGAACTACGATCCTCATCCAGCAGTGTTTGCCCAAGAAATCCTCCTTATTTGTTTTTCATTAACCACATCCCAAACTGTTATCAAGAGCAGATTCTTTGGAGGTGGGAAAATTGTTTAAAATTAATGATGGACAAGTGGTTTCCGAGAAAACCCAATCTTAAAGTCACTCAAGCCCCTAGGAATTGAGGGGTGAGGAGAAAAAAAGGGAAACTAAAAATGAAAAAAAGAAAAGAAAATGATAAGCATATAACAAGCAACACCCACCCCCATAAAAATAAAAAGAGAAGGGAAGGTTTTTAAAAAGAAGAAGAAGAAGAGTGGCTTGCTGAATCACCCTCTTTCACTGCCTGGAAACCATTGTGCAGCGTGATGCTGCCTGTACCATTGTGGAACCTACCAGAGGAGACGGACAGAGGGCTTGGGGAATGGGGTTGCTATGGCAACTTAAAGGAGCACACATGACGTCAAAGCCCAGAGCGGTCTAGGGAGGGGGAAGAGGGGGAAAGAGAAAGAGGAAAAAGTCTATGTGCGGCTACAGCTACTGTTTTCCGGTGAAATGAGGACCAGGCAAAATGGAAAGGAATAGGGTTTGTTGACAGCCACTATCAGCAACTACGACACCCGACAGCCAGCCTGCACGATCCGGAGAAACAATCGGCTCCACTCAGATCTGGCCCTGTACATAGCCGCGCTGAGGAACAAATGCCCGCAATGCAAAACACCATTGGAAATACAGTCCATCTCTTCTTTTCCACTACCTCAGCTTTTTGCAAACAGCAGGCACAAAGAGAGACATATAGTATCTGTAAACGTCAAAGCAAACAAAGATGCTAATAACCTCAGAGGGTATGTGAGCGTTTAAGTCCTTCCTGAACCCCACAGAGCATTTGCACAGCACTATTCCTTTCCTGTTTCTCTTGTTTTTAATAAAAGTCCTAAACAAATACCCACTAGATCAAACTCAAAAACTCAAAAACTTATTCTTAGACAGCAATTTGAATGTGGAAGCAAAATACAGATAATTTGAGTTGTTAACAAATCAGGGCTGGCTCTTTTTTAAAAAAATTGCAGGTAATTCTGTGGAAAACTGATACAAATTATATTATTACTATTTGGGGCAAATCTCATTTTAGTTAAGTAATTTATCCTGCCTTTGACTGCTAGAATATATTTTTAAGTCTCCATTTAGTTTTAACATCTACAAATAATAGTATTTTTGTGATTTTTTAAAACTAATAAAATATTTTTTTTTCAATTTTTATTTTAATTGTTGATCTTGTACAGTTTTCTGTCTTTTACTCTCACCCCAGCCCACCACCCCAGCCCTCCCCACCTCCCTCCCATTTCCACACCCCCTAGTTTTTGTCCATGTGTCCTTTATACTTGTTTCTGTAAACCCTTCCCCTTTGAATGAGACCAGTTGACTACTTCCACTACTAGAAAAAATTACCAATTTCTTTTAACATTTTAAAATATTTATTTACATAAGGAAAATTTTCAGTACATATTTGACCTAACTTGAGAAGTGCTTGGACTTCTCAAATTAACCAATCTAACCAAAATCTTTTTTTCCTTAAACAACCAAGTAGTGCTGAGTTTTTACACTATTGTACGTTATGTTTTGGAACTATTTTACATAAAGAATTAGGAGCTTCTTCCACATGTTAACAAAAAAGACATAACATGCAACAGAGATAAAGGAATCAGTGATTGTAGACAGTAAAACACATCATAAAACTACACGAGGCCACATCAGGTTTTGTGGTTGTTGTTGTTGCTACTGTAGTTATTTTATTCAGGAGGCAATCTAGAAAAAGAAAGTCTTGTATGAGTTTGCTGTCTTTTTCAGTCCATTGACCAAATTTTTGGATGTTGCTTACTCTAACAATCAACAAGAATCAGTTGATCATTAACTTTTAGTTTTGGCAATTGGCCTACCTACAAGATGACTACGTCTGGAGCGAAAGTGTGTACTAATTAGCCAAATAACTTTATAATGCAATGTAATTGGCATTCAGATTTTTAAGTTATTATATTCTAAGTTTGGATATCAAAGGTAAGTTCCCAGTAACTGGATATCAATGAGGAGAACATGAACTTTAAACTCTTACCTCATATTACAAAGACAAAAATTAAGTCAAGATAAATTATGCACTGAAACATAAAAGCTAAAAATCTATAAAACAACTAGAATGAAATGTATCTTTTAGAAGAAAAATAACTTTCTGATCTTGGAGTAGGCAAAGATTTCTTAGGACTCAAAGTACTCATTACCACAGAGAAAAAAGACTTAATCAAAATTAAAAGCTTCTACTTATCTGAAGTTACCATTAAGAAAAAAAATAAACAAGCCACAGACTAAAAGAAAGATATTTAACATAAACATATCTGAAAATACTCTTGATATACACAAATTTTGGGTTATATAAAAATATCCTACAACTCAGGGATAAAAACAATTTTGTTTAATGGGCAAAAGTCTTGAGCAAGCACTTGCCAAAAGAAGATTCATAAATGGTCAATAGGTATATAAAAAAGTATTCAGCATCATTGGTCATCAGACAAATGCAAATTAGAACTGCAACAAATGTCATTTCACACCCACAAAAACAGATAAAATTAAAAAGATTAACATTAAATTTCAGCTAGGACATAGCGAAACCAGAACTCTCCTACATTAATGACAGGAGTATAAAATAGTAAAACTACTCTGGGAAATGGTTGGCAGCGTTTTTTTAATGATAAACATACACCCACAGGATGACAACAATTCTATTCATAGTCAACCTAGAGAATAGAGCCCTATGTCCATAGAAAAAAAGTTTTACATAAATGCTTGTGTTAGTTTTATTTATAAATGATACAGACTGGAAACAACTCAAAGCATATCAACAGGAGAATAGGTAAATTATAGTATATTCATATATGGAATACAATTCAGCAATTAAAAAGCAGCAAATATAAATAAATTAAAATGAATCTTTTTTCCATTACATATTAATTCTTGATGGTACAAGTTATGAAAATGATAAATGCCAACATTGTTCATAGATTTTGGGGTGGATTTTACAGTTTAAGGATTTAATTCTCAACTTACTCATTTCAGTAATGCTTTGATGATTAAAATGGTCTTCTAAGTTGATTATGTATTGTATTCAAAAATTAATTCCTAAAGTTAGATCATTAAATACAAGTTAATTTTTTAAAAATCTACACCAAAATAGATACCATCTCTTATTAGATAAAATCATAATTCTTTACTCAACACCTTCAAAAAGATGATTTGAATGTAAGTCTCTCTTGCCATTTCTCAATCCAACACAATATGTTTTAGAATTTCCGCTTCCAAAATTACAGATTTTTTTAATCAAAGAAGAGAACAAAAAAAAACAGATACCCTTTGATATCATTGCATTTACCAGGTACTGTGCTTTTGTGGTTCTACCTACCATGTAAACTCCCACAAAAGTGTCTCCTTCCTTTCATTTATCATAATGTATTTTGTATTGGTCTTATTTTATAAGCATATAATATCTTACCTTAAATTTGACTGTGACTTAATTCTATTTATTTCTCACTGTCTTCCCTGAGTGTCTTTTTCCAGCAACCTACCATATCTTCTTATGCATGGTAGGTGATCAGTAAACACTTATTGTTAATTATAATTATCTGTGTTCATATAATTTTTTATCAACTATGAAAACTTTTTATCTCAAATATTATTATGGAATGCTAGGTTTTATCTAATGTTAATGCAGGGAACCTCTGTTAATAATATTACATGTTTAAACTTTAACTACTTCAGACTCTTTTCAAAGTGTTTTCAAATAGCACTGTATTTAATCTAGAATATGACCCAAATTCTATCAATACTATCATCATAAGAGTTTTTGAAACGGGAGTTTTAAATAAATAAATGAATGTAAGTTCTTCATTTTAAAAGCACAGAATTGCATTTAGTATCCCTTATATACAGGTTTATTTATTTAATGTCATGTTTGTAGTTTGTGGTAGGACTGAAGATGTCCAGGAATATTTCTTGTTCTCCAAGCAAGCAGATCTCTCTTCCACTATAAATTAAATCTTCAGGATAGCACATGTCCGAAATGAATGAGACAATGCATCAATATAGGTGAATCTCAAAAATATTATGCTGAGTGAAAAAATGATACAAAAGAGAATATTTACTATATAAGTCAATTTACATAAAGTTCTAGAGTGGACAAATCTATTCTATAGTGATGGGACTCAGAATGGTGTTTGGGGGAGGCACAAGCCGGCGACTGTGCTGAGGACCAGAGGAAACTTCCTGGAGTGATGGAAATAAATATGCTGCATCTTGATAGATGGGTGAGTTGTTGCATAAGTGTAACCGTTTGTTAAAACTCTTCAAAGTATAACTCTTAAGATCAGCACATTTTACTTTAATTAAATTAAATCATTGTTTATAAAATTTTTTCATCAATTCCCAAGGAAAAAAACTGCTGAGTGAGCAATAAGGTACATACTAACCTGTTACTTACTAACCTGTAAGTCCCCACATGTGAATCCTAATTCTGCCGACTCAAGCAGACCCAGGAATAAGAAAGGCCAGACTCAGAGTCACCAGGATATTAAAAGATCTAGAATCCCTGTGTAATGAGGCAGACAACTAATGGACGTTTAAAAACAAGAAATGAGAATTCAGATTAAAAAAAAACAGACTGTTCAGAGACTCCTGTAGAGAAGCAGATTCCTAGGTTCTACTCTAGAGGCTGATAAGTCAGTGTTAGGATCGAAGTCTCTTGAGGACAGGAAGGCACTGAGGAATCGGCTTTCCACCAGTAAATGAATGTCAAGGGACTCAGGAATAGAGGAACCTAGAGGAATCAAGTCAGTGAAATGATAGTGTCAAATTAGAATTCAATTTCTGAATCCAAGCCTCAAGTGCATTCACTGAGGGAGTTGTGAGGGGAGTGGCAGTAGAATGAACTAAAATCTGCATTCTAAGGTCTCTTATTGAAACTTGTCCCAGACTAGGGTGTCTAACTCATCCCCATTTGCTATGGGCTTTGCAAGTTTTAGCAAGTCCTACATCCCAGAAAACCCCTCAGTCCCAGGCAAACTACAAAGGTTGGTCACCCAGCCTTTATAGATGTTGGTTACTCAGCATCTAGAATGGATTTGAACCCTCATGAAAATTAAAAGTCCCAGCTGGGAAAAAGAATAACAAAAAGAGTCAATTAGTTCACTGTAAGAGTAATGTGGCTAAAGAGGAGTGTCACCTAGCTACACTTTCAACAATTAGATTATTATACCATGAACTACAATTGTGGCAAGAGGATGCAAGTGGTTTGATACACATGAGCAAAATCATGAAAGGTAAATCAATAGAATTTGGTAAGTAAATGAATATGAGGGGACTGCAGAAGGTCAGTTTTGCTTTCGATTCACTATCATTTCGAAATACATAATAATGTCTGCTCTCAGAGTCAGTTATGTATTTTTCATGATGTTTCCACTTGGGGAACACTTGTCCTTTGCAAAATTATTCCAGACTTCAAAAGTTTCAGAGATGCTCTATATACTATTTCCCTCTTGGAAAGTCATATTGCACATTACAAAATTAAGACACTGAGAAAGCTTAAAGTAAAAAAAAAAAAAAAACTAAGTTTTCCAAAATTAAATTAAAATTTATATCTCAAAATAATTTCTCAAATTAAATTTTTAATTAATAACATCATTCTTATGGGTAGGAAACACAGGGCCAATGGCTTACCATGCCCATGATGACCTTCAGTGAAGTAAACTTAAAATATGAGTGGCTCCTCATATGATCCAGCAATTCCATTTCTAGGTATATATCTGAAAAAAAACAAAAACACTAACTAAGGTTCACACATCCATGCTCATTGTAGCATTATTTATAATAGCCAAGATTGGAAACAATTTAAGTTTCCATTGGCAAATGAATGGGTAAAGAAAATGTGGCTCATAGATACAACAGCATATTATTCATCCATGAAGAAGAATAAAATCTTGCCATTTGCAACAACATGGATAGACCTAGAGTGCATTAAGCTAAGTGAAACAAGTCAGGGCAAGACAAATACTATATCTCACTTATATGTGGAAGCTAAAAACAAAATGAGCCCATCGATACACAGACTAGATTGGTGGTTTGCTGAGGCAGAGGAATGGGTGAAATGGGTGAAGAGTGTCAAAAGGTACAAACTTCCAGCTATGAAATAAATAAGTCATGGGATATACTGTACAGCATGGTGGCTATCATTAACTATACTGTACTGCATATTCAAGAGTGACTGACAGAGTAGATATTAAAAGTTCTCATCACAAGAAAAAAAGTTCTGTAAATATGCATGGTGATGAGTGTTGGATAAACTTACTGTGATGATCATTACACAATATATATAGCTGTTAAATAATTGTGTTGCACACCTGAAATGAATGTAGTGTTAAATGTCCATACCTAAAACAAAAGCAAACAACTAGAACAGGAACAGAGCCACAGAAATGAAGATCATATGGAGGGTTAGCAACAGGGGAGTGGGAGGAGGAGAGAGGGGAAAAGGTACAGAGAATAAGTATCATAGATGGTAGGTAGAAAATAGACAGGGGGAGGGCAAGATTAGTGTGGGAAATGTAGAAGCTAAAGAACTTATGGCACATGGACATGAACTAAAGGGGAAATGTGGGTGGGAGGGGGTGTGCAGGGTGGAGGGGAATGAAGGGGGAGAAATGGGACAACTGTAATAGCATTATCAATAAAATATATTAAAAAAATACATGTCCATTATACCTCAATAAAAAATAAAGTTTAAAAATACTAATGGTTCCTAATAAGAATAAACTTTACAATCCTTTAATATCATAGAAAGAAAAGGGATCTAATTCTGCACTCTTCTTAACTAAGAGATTTCATTTTTTTAGAACAGTTTTAGGCTTACAGGAAAACAGAGCAGAAAAATGCACACAATCCCCATATACCCTGCTCCCCTTCTCACATGAGCAGTTTCCCTCATTGTTAATGTCTCACATTAGCATGGTATATTTAATGAACCCATAGTAATATATTATCATTAACTAAAATCTCTAGTTTGTATGAGGCTCACACTTTGTGTTGTGTAGTTCTGTAGGTTTTGACAAATGCACAGTGTCCTGTTGCACTCGCTTTTAACTTTCCTCCTGTTTAGGAGTCAATTTTACATTCAGGAAACACCTGTGTTCACATTAAAAAAAAAAAAGTAGATAGAATTGGTCTGGCAAAAGTTTTTCCTAGAGGAAAGAGCATTACTTTTAGAATTTAATGGCAGGAAACATACTTTGAACCAACTTTTGTTAAACTTATAAAAGCATCAAATTTTTTTCCCACTGGAAACACCTATAACTAGCCAAAGGGTGTTCCTTTGTGGTTAAACATATTCTGATTGTAAATGTAGAATATACCCTGCAATGAAAATAGTACCATTGACCCTTGAACAACGTGGGGGTTAGGGACACCAATCCCTTGCACAATCAAAAATCCACATATAACTTTTGACTCCCCAAAAACTTAACTACAAATAGCCTACCATTAGCCAGAAGCCTTACTGATAATATAATCAGTTGAAAAACACATATTTTGTATATTATATGTATTACATACTATATTCTTACAATAAAGTAAGCTAGAGAAAAGAAAATATAATTAAGAAAATCTTAAAGAAGAGAAAATACATTTACATTTATTGAAAAAAATTGCATAAAAATGGACTTGCACAACTCAAAGCCGGGTTGTTCAAGGGTCAAATGTAGTTATACACAGCTTTTCAATATCCTGGTAGACTTTTTTATAGTTCTGAATTTAGTTTACAATAATAATGGAGGGCAAATTCTACTTTAAAATAATATCAAAGAAGCTTAAGCTTCCTCAGGTAGCAACAGCTTTAAAAACCTCATTACAGTATTGTCTTTTGAACAACAATGCTAATGGAAAATTGCCTCTCTTAGATCCCAGCAGAAGCTGGTTTGTGAGATAAAGAACAGTTATTCTTGCCAGACAGCCTCAGACTTATCCGCACTTCAATCCATGCACATTCGCAGCAATTCCACTTTTCCTTATCCTTGCTTTACCACAGTGCCTCAGGAGCATGACAAAAGCGTGGAGACACCATGGATTATTTTGGGGGTTGGTCTGGAAATTCAACTTCTTACCACTCTGCAGCAACTTATATCTTTGTAAAAAGGCCACTTTTCCTTTCAGCTTTATTTAGGTAAAATTTACAAATAAAACTGTAAGACATTTAAAGTATATAACATGATGATTTGATACACATACACATTCCAAAAGGGTTCCCCCATCAAATTACCACGTTCGTCACCTCACATACCCTATTTAACTTGGCTTGAGGGTTTCTTATTTGTTTGCTTTTTACATTTAAGATCTCCTCTCTTTGCAAATTTCAACTATACACTAGAGTGTTATCAACTACAGTGAGCATGTTATATATACATTAAATTCTCAGACCTTATTCATCTCATAACCGGAAGCGTGTAGCCTTTTACCAGCCTCTCTCTATTTCCCCCACCTCCCAGCCCCTCACAACTACTTTTCCATTTCTATGAATTCAATACTTGTTTTATATTCCAAATATAAATAATACCATGTGGCATTTATTTGTCTTTCTCTGTCTGGTTTACTTCACTCAACATAATGCCCTTAAGGTCCATCCACATTTTCACAGAAAAACAGGATTTGTAAAAGAGCTATTCTCACCTTTGATGACTAGCCATTGTAGAGGTCAAACAAAAGGTAAGCTAAGCATTGGGCCACTGGTGTGGCTCAGTTGACTGGGCATCATCCTGTGAATCAGAAGGCCCCAGGTTTGGTTCCCAGTTAGGACACATGCCTCGGTTGCAGGCTTGGTCCAGAGATTGAACATTGATGCTTCTCATTTTTCTCCCTCCCTTCCCCTCTCTCAAATCTCAAACAAACAAACAAACAAACAAACAAAAAAACAGGTCAAGAGACAAAATACAAGCCGAACTTTTGAAATTAAATATAAAATATGATGTTAATAATATTATTTTTATAAATATAGTTCCTCTATTACCATTAAATAAAATTTTTTAATATTAGAGAGACTATTTTTAAACATTGATATAAGATTTTTGCAATCACCACATTCGTTAGTGAATTCTCAGTCTCTATAATAAGGCAGGTAATAGTAATGTATGGTGATAGCATCTAAACAAGTGAAAGACTAGTAATCAGAGATAATACACAACAGAGGATTTGGTATATTTGGCCCTATATTTTTAAATCACATAATGATCAGCATAAACATATATACAGCTTATGCTTCCTAGATTTTTTAAATATATTTTATTGATTATGCTATTACAGTTGTCCCATTTCTCCCCCATCATTCCCCTCCACCCTGCACACTCCCTCCCACTCACATTCCCCCCTTTAGTTCATGTCCATGTGTCATAAATTCTTTAGCTTCTACATTTCCCACACTATTCTTGCCCTCCCCCGTCTAGTTTCTACCCACCGTCTATGCTACTTATTCTCTGTACCTTTTCCCCCTCTCTCCTCCTCCCACTCCCCTATTGCTAACCATCCATGTGATCTCCATTTCTGTGGTTCTGTTCCTATTCTAGTTGTTTGCTTTTGTTTTAGGTGTGGTTGTTAATAGCTATGAGTTTGCTGTCTTTTCACTGTCATATTTTTTATCTTCTTTTTCTTAGATAAATCCCTTTAACATTTCATAGAATAAGGGCTTGGTGATGATGAACTCCTTTAGCTTGACCTTGTCTGAGAAGTACTTTATCTTCCCTTCCATTCTAAATGACAGCTTTGGTGGATAGAGCAATTTTGGATGTAGGTCTTTGCCTTTCATGATTTGGAATACTTCTTTCCAGCCCCTTCTTGCCTGGAACGTCTCTTTTGAGAAATCAGTGGACAGTCTGATGAAAACTCCTTTGTAGATGACTGTCCCCTTATCCCTTGCTGCTTCTAGAATTCTCTCCTTCATTTTAATCTTCGCTAATGTAATTATGATGTGCCTTGGTGTGCTCCTTTTTGGGTCCAACTTCTTTGGGACTCTCTGAGCTTACTGGACTCCTGGTAGTCTATTTCCTTTGCCAGATTGGGGAAGTTCTCCTTTATTATTTGTTCAAATAAGTTTTCCACTTGTTGCTCTTCTTCTTCCCCTTCTGGTATCCCTATAATTCGGATGTTGGGATGTTTAAAGATGTCCTGGAGGTTCCTAAGCCTCTCCTCATTTTTTTGAATTCTTGTTTCTTCCTTGTTTTCTGTTTGGTTATTTCTTTCTTCCTTCTGGTCCACTCCATTGATTTGAGTCCCAGTTTTCCTCCCATCTCTATTGGTTCCCCATGCATCTTCCTTCATTTCACGTATTGTAGCCTGCATTTTTTCATCTAATTTGTGAGCAAAATCAACCAGTTCTGTGAGCATCCTGATCATCAGGGCTTGGAACTGTGCATCTGATAGACTGGCTATCTCTTCGTCACTTAGAGGAATTGGCTCCGGAAATTTGATTTGTTCTCTGGTTTGAGCCATTTTTGGTGGGTTTGTTTGTTTGTTTGTTTGGGGTTTTTTTGGTCTGGTCCCGGCTGTTACATTGTGAGGGGTGGAGCCTTAGGTGTTCCCCAGGGCAGGGCAGCCCAGTCACTGAGTTATGAGACTGTATGTGGGGGCGGGGTCCGAAAGGGAACAATGGCGCTTGCTCTGCTCTCTCTGGGATTCCAGTCCCTTCTGCTGCTTCCCCTTCACCTGAATTATCTGTGCGCAAATGTGGGACAACCTGGTCAGCCAGCCACCTTGCACGGTCTCACTGGGTCTGCACAGTTGCCACCCTGTGCCCGGGGTCCGCTAGCTGCCGCCTGTGCACCTGGGGTCTACTAGCCACCGCCTGCATGCCTGGGAACTGCTAGCCACTGCTGCCTTCGTGCCTGTGTCCACACGTCCACCTTTTCCTGCTGCGACTCCACCCCTCTTACCGGTCTGGATGAATGGTTGTTGGACTTCCGTACAGTTCAATTTTCTATCAGCTTTGGTTGTTTTCTTGTTTCTAAATATTTGTTGTCCTTAATTTTGGTTGTGAGAGGAGGCACAGTGTGTCCACCTACGCCTCCATTTGGCCGGAAGTCATGCCTCCTAGATTTTTAAGTGGCTAACCAAAAAGCTTGTATCCTATACATGCCATCCAACCTTTACTGGAATGTTATGTTGGAGAACTGGACAGAGAAATAGGAATCCAATTTTGAAAGCTGTCTAAATTCATGAAGATATAGCCATGATAAGAGTATAAATTCAATACGTGTCTTGAATATGTACAGAATATTTTTAAATAATAAATAATATATAAATGCTTTTAAAGCTGATTTGGAACATGTATAAACTGAAGAAAGGGTATTAGACTCATGAACAGATCTTCTTTAAATCATAGCTCTGTGACTTGGACAAATCACATGGCCTCTCCATTTCTCAATTTAGGCATTGATATAATGGGTATAATAACATTCACTTCACAGAAATTTTGTGAAAATAAAATTAAATAATGCATATGACAGTGACTGGCATAGCCCTAGGTATATGAGAGTCAATAAATATTGAACATTTAACTGAATTTATTATCAATAAGGAAGATATAACCCACACTTAAATTTAAGTTTCATGATGTAACTTTGTAAGCTATAAAGATTGTCCAGTGCCCCAGAAGCAGTCATCTTCTCTTGATTGATAAGATTCTTTAAGTGTATACACAAGAGGAGATGCAGTTGATCACATGCTACTTGGTGGTATTGAAGCAGCACTGTGGAACTAATAATAAACTTGAAGGAATTTGAGCCTACCTGCCAGTCTACACTTGAGAAACTATTCAGAACATCAGCAATTCTCACTGGAAATTTCCCAGAGAAAATTCAGCTACTTTATCAGCAGATATTCAGAGATATACTCTTTCACTAGAAATAGAGAACCAAATAAAAAAAAAAACTAAGCAAAACAGTAGTACAGCTTTTGGAGCTATGTGACATTCTTACTGTAATTTAATTAAAATCAATTCAACCAGCAAATCAGCAAGTACCGTATAAGGGAAAAACACTGTGCTGGAGATTTAGAAAAGAAATCCAAGACATGGTACCCATTAAAAGGAAGCTCATGATCTTACTGTAGAATCAACACTGGCCCACTCAAGGATAAAACATCTTTAAATAGGTTCATAAATGTAGGATAAAAACAATAAAGTTTTTAATTTGAAGAGGAAAGACCTCAATATGGGCATGCATGCTGAAAACATGATCTCTAATCCTGTATATGTTGAGAAGCAGCATGATCCAATAAAAATGGAGATCTAAGTTCTAATTCCACTAGGACTGACTACCCATGAGATGTTGCACAGCTAATAGATTTCTAGATTTTGCTTTCTTCAACTAGTAAATATTGGGTCTAGATTACATGATAATCATAATTCAGAAACAAAATGGAAGAGACAGCTTTAAGAGACTGAGGAGGTCTTTGATGAAGTCTCTCCACTTCTTCAGGACTGCTTTCTCATCAGGTTAGCATTGAGACCTAAGGCAGCTCTTGCAGGGACCTCTGAAGGCAGATGGTCACAGCTGCAACAGCTTCCAGGAGAGCTCTATTATTCAACTGCCCAGGAAACTTCCATACAAAGAAATGGCAACTGCCTCAAGCCCTGCAGGGAAGCTAATCTGACAATGAGAGCAGTGATCAGCTATAGCTGCCGGCAGAGCCTTCTACTGAATCTCTGCTGTGAGAGGTTTTCAACTGAGCTGCATGCAGGCCTTGGAAAGAAAGGACCAGATCCTAAAAGGCTAGATGACCTAAACTCTTAGTGGGAGGAGGGAGGATCTTGTATCTCAGAGTGTAAGTTTCATGAGGGCAAGAATGTTTACTGTCTATTTATGGCTCTATGCACCATACCAAGGGTAGTTCCTGGCAAACACTCAAAACGAATTTATTGAATGAATGAATCAATAAAGCAACCAAATATGAATAATATAAGAAGCAAATGTTTTAAACTGTTTGTCATGGACTGAATTGTGTCCTCTCAAAAGGAGTGTCAAAATCCTATCGCCTGCCCAGTACCTCAGAATGTAGCCTTATTGAGAAATACAATCCAGATGGTTTGCAAATATAATTAATTAAGACAAGGTCATGCTGGACTAGAGTGAGTCCAGAATTCAATACAGAATTGCCACTAATCCATTAAGGACAAGGTATCCTTACAAAAAAGGGAAATTTGAACAAAGACAGAAACACACAGGAAAATGATGTGAAGTGGCCTGGGGAAGAAACAGTTACCTATGAGTAACTGTCTCATATCTCTTCCCTTTGCAAGACATACAATGGCTTCCAAAACATTGAGAATAAGATATATGTTCCATATCCTGGCATACCAGACCCCCATGCTCTGTCTCATGGCTCCCTCCCTGACCTCATCCTCTACCCTTTTCTCCTTCACTTCTTTTTCCTTTCACTCAATACTGGCTTCTTGACCCTTTCTCAGAAAAGTCAAGAATGCTTTCATCTTATGGCATTTTCACTCGCTGTTCCTCCTTTCTGTGTACTATTTGTCTCTCTGTTCATTCAGAACTCACAGAAAGGTGTTCTAGAGACAACTTTTTGACAAGCCTATCTAAAATAGTATCCTACATCAACTCTACCCCTTATTCAGTGGCTGTGTTTTTCTTTACAGCAGTTACCCCTTCTTGACATATTAAATGTCTATGTTTTAATTTTCTGTCTTTCCCTCTAAAATGTATGAGTATAAGAACAATGTTTTGCTTACCTAGAATAATGTCTGACAAGTAGTAAGTACAGTAGATAAATACTTGGTGAATTAATGAGTGCAACAATCTTATACATTTTTCTGACATCTTTGAAAATTCTATAAAAAGATGATATTATTCAATCACTGTTTATTTGGCACTTCTTTTGTACCTGGGACTAGTATAGGCCTTAGGATCAGCACAGGAGAGATAGCACAAATAAATCTCTTATGAACTCAGCCCGCAAGAAGCTTGGGAAAGAATTTCAGTGTGTTCCATGAATTGCAACATGCAATGTACAAACTAACTATAAAACTACAGAGGAGAAAACAGAGAGTTATATCTGATAGGTAGAAAAGACTTCATGGAAGAAGTACCTGGTGAATGTAAGCTTGAAGAACTTTCCATAAGGAAGAGGCAATATAAACACGTTCAGTGTAGCACAAAGAGTCTGGTAGTTCAGATAATGAAAAGGAGTCAAGTATGGTTGGAGCACAAGAGTGCAGAAAGACTACAGTGGCAATGCTTGTGTGGCGAGAGTTGAGGCTTAGCGGAAAAGCAGGAAACAGATAGTTTATTTTTCCCATTTTAAGGAACTGGTAGTTTATCCTAGAGCCTAAAGAATCCTCCTTAAGACCAAGCCTAATAAATATAATACTGTTTTAAGTTCTGAAAGGGATAAAACATACATCTCTAACTACATGCATCACAATTCTACTACCAGCATTACCATATTGTAAAAATCATTTTGCATGTGAATAATACCTAAAAGGCATCACAAAAACAAAAACAATTTGATTTGTTGAGGGTGAGAACTCTTGGGGTTTTGCTGTTGTTTGGTTTCTTTTCATTTTCTTCTAAAGTGTGTTTTGATCAACATCCATTATATGTTGGCTTAGAGTCTCCAACTTTATAATTGCCACTACTCTATGTAGGTCTGATTTCTCTGGAATCCACATCTCTGGAAACGCCATGTTGCATTATTTGTTGACTTTGTTTGTAGTAAATTAGCCCTAAATGGTACCTTTGCCCCAGTCTTAACAAAAGAGATCAGGCGGATCACACATAAGGACTGCCACTGACTGACGGCTTTTCTAACATTTCAGTCCTCAGCTCAGGCCCTCTGGTTATCAGTTTTCCCATCACAAACCTCTAGTGCTTTCATCTAGTCTACTTGTTTTTTGTTTGTTTTTTTTTAATAAAATCCCTTTTTTCCTTTTCCTTAACAAAATCTCACACAGAGCCCAATGTATAAAACTATAAAGTGATGTTTAATTCATTATACATTATGCAGATTTGTACCATAGGTTTACAGTAAAATTAACTGGTGAACAACATGTGGTTATTTTAATAAACAAGATATTTTCAATCCTGACTTATGAATGATAGTTGTGGACCTATCATTCGTTACCAGCATGAAATTTGCTTCTGTATATTTCTGTTGTAAATTATATTTTGTAATGAATCTGATTTATAGACCCTGAGTTTATGAAAGAAAAAGTAAGAGAAAGAGAGAGAGACACCAAAACACTGTTAGAAACTTTTAATCTATGTCTCACTTACATTAGTTTATGTAGCTTAGAGGTTGTAAACACAAAACGCTCTAAAACCTAGAGTCAAATCAAGTTTAGTCTATATTATATGTTTTTAATGAGTTGCCACAGTTTAAAAATTAAAAGATTTCATTGAAAAATCTGAATTCATGGTTTCTCTTGAAATCTCTGAGGATCTGGCGATACTAGGCCAATATTCTGACCTAGTGACTGCTTTAGATGGTTTGCTCTTTCAGAATGGCCTTACACACACACACACACACACACACACACACCCCTTCCATTCACTACTCTCCTGGGTCCTATAGCATTTAAGTTTGTGTTCCCTGGACTTTATGTCCAAAGACAATTGGAGAAACTTCATTTCCTGTGCTCTGTGTCTCTATTCCACCACTCTAGTCCCTGACCCTGATCCAAGCCACTGTCAGGCTTGTCGTGAGCCATTGCAATAACCCCCAAAATGTTCCCATTCTAAGCTGCCCTCCCTCCACAGGCCTGACTGTATTTTCCCTTGGATCCATTCCTCATCTTTCTCTGACTCCTGTAGCCTTCATTTTCCAGACACTTATGCTATCTTTTGACTGGTTTCAGCCAATGGGAGGCAGTATAGCAGACTGGAAGATGGGGGAGGGAGGAGCCAAGGTATTTGTGTCCCTTCGGGTCTGCCTTATGCGATGCTTCTGGCAGGAACACTTCTCTCCCATGACTCCAGCTCCTGGAGTCCTCACACAGGCTGTCTCTGTTGCTGGGAATACCTTTGTCCCACTCAGGGTCCCACAGGAAACAGATGACACATTTGAAAATGACAATTTGAGGTGCATTTTTCTACAAAAGGCTTATTTAAAAAGATGTAGGTATAGAGGAACCATGAGGTAGAGGGCTTAGTACTCCTAGACCCACTGAGAAGGAGAATCAAGTAGAATCACCCAGATTGTGAGGAGCAGGTACCTTCAGGCAAGGGAGACAACCAACTGACCAGAACTGGAGGAGCCAGAGGAAATAAATACCCGACATCACTTTCTTACATTGTTTTGGGCCAGCAATTCTATATGAACGCAGGAGAGAAGGGGTGTTTTTGTAAGGTGTTTAGCAGTGTCCCATTAGATGATGTGGCAATAAAAAATGTCTCCAGATACTGTCGCATGTCCCCTGCAGATCAAGATCACTCCCCAGCTGAGGACTACTGAGGTAAAACTACCTGTTCTAGTCTGCTCAGGTCAGCCTCCTGGATCAAGGGGAAGGGTAGAGAAAGGTAGAGAGTGGCTCTCAAGGGGCAAATGGAAAATACTCAGCACAACTCTTTACCCCACCTTGAAGAAGTTCTTACTTGCTGTATAACCTTGAGCAAGCAGCTTAAACTTAGTTTTCTCATTAGTTAAATAAAAATAATAATACTAATATATACTTTATAAAACTGTTATAAGAATTAAATTAAGGTAAGAATTTTAAAGTGCTTAGAAGAAACTTGAATTACATAAAATTAAGCTTCCTTTCCATGAAGGCTTCTTCTTTTATTTTCCTACCTTTTGGGTACAAGACTGGAAGAGTCCAAGCTTCTTATAATAAGCTGTTCCTCTAAGAAGTGTCGAGTGTTAATTCTATGTCAAACAGCCAGCTAGTGGCAAATCCATTGGCCTTTTAACAGTGCTTCTGTGATATGTGGACCTGGGCAAAAATGGCTGTCAGGATCTCCCCACCCTCCGGGCAGTCTCTCACCAGGCATGGGCTGAACCTAACCTCCATTCTCTCATGAACCCTTTGAGCCTCCCTTTTCCTTTCAGCATACAATGGGCAGGTAAATAAATAATCTATTAACTCAATTTCCTTCTTAGCTTTTATTTTTACATTTTTCTCAAAAGCATCTTAATGTCAGAAGAAAAATGACTTATTAATGTCATGAAGAATATGACCTAAGTGTGAACCAGTAAAATAAAAAATTGTCACCATACTTTTATGTCAAGATAAAATATTAACCTAAAATAATTAAATTAAAACACCCAGCAATTCCACTGCTAGGACTATATCCTAAGAACCCTGAAACACCAATCGAAAAGAACCTATGCACCCCTATGTTTATAGCAGCACAATTTACAATAGCCAAGTGTTGGAAGCAACCTAGATGCCCATCAGTAAATGAATGGATCAAAAAACTGTGGTACATTTACACAATGGAATTCTATGCAGCAGAAAGAAAGAAGGAGCTCATACCCTTTGCAACTGCATGGATGGAACTTGAGAGCATCATGTTAAGCGAAGTAAGCCAGGCAGTGAAAGACAAATACCATATGATCTCACCTTTAACAGGAAGCTAATCAACAAAACAAACAAACAAGCATAATATAACCAAAGACACAGAAATTGAGAAAAGGCTGAAAGTCACCAGAGGGGAGAGGGGAGGAATTTTCAGGGATAAAGGGGAAGGAACAAGTATAAAGGACACATGGACAAAAACTATGGGGGGGTGGAAATGGGAGGGAGGAGGGGAGGGCTAGGGTGGTGGGTTCGGGTGAGAATAAATGACAGAAAACTGTACAAGATCAACAATTAAAATAAAAATAAAAATTAATTAATTAATTAAAACTTTTTAAAAATTAAAAAAATAAATTAAAACACCTACATATGACTTCAAAATCTAGAAATTTTGCTAGTTTTGTAATAGAGAATAAAATAACATTCCCTTCTTCAATTTTATTTTATTCTTTAAACATAGATTTGATACAGGTAGAAGATGCAGACAATTTATTTTCAGAAACAAGTATATATCACTACAAAAAGTTGGGTGAAATACCAAGAATACAAATTTTTTTTTAAAAAAAAGGCTTAAACAATCATGAAAAAGATGATATAATTTACCTAACACACATAGTTGAAATGCAAAAAAAGCAAATGTGTGTGGCTAAAGTATATAATAATTCTAAAGAATTAAACAATCTAGTTTATCCTCTTAGATTAATTTTTAATCCTCACATCTCTTTGCTCTCATTTATTGCAACCTAGAAGACATACTGTTTCTTTCACCATTATATCCCAAAGTTTTATGTACTAGTCAGCATTCACTAGTTTCTAACATCCACTTACATGTCACAAACATTGGAGAAATACGAAAGCTCTCCTTACCCGCACCACTACTTTGTTTTTCTGGGTCATTTCTAAAATGCAAAATGTTAGTTTTGATTTTGTCACCAGATTGTTCATTGATTTAACAATTGTTATTGAGTTCTTCCTATATGCTACATACCAAGAGCTAGGAAAATAGCAAAAACAAGCTCTGTATACACAAAGGTTACATTTTAATTTTAGAGACAGAGTAGACAGCATTTAAGCAGAGAAATTTGTGTCTTCAGGGCAGGAAGAATATCAAGTACAAGAACCTAAGACCTAAGACAGGACAGAGCTTGGTTCATTCAAAACACAGCAAAAAGGCCAAAGCAGAAATCAGAGAGCCATAGGAAATGAGGCTAGAGGGTAACCAGAAGGCATGATAGGGACTTCATATTGCATACTGTGCAATGGGAAGCCACAGAGGTTGAAAGCCGGGCTATGACAGGGCCTGATTCACACTAAAGGACCACTCTGGGAGAAGTAGGTATGTGGAGACTAGAGTCTAGATGGAAAAAAGTAGAGACAAGGAAACAAATTAGGAAGTTATTAGTTGCAACAAGAGATGATAGCGTTTCCGGTCAAGATGGCAGTATAGGTAAACTCAAACTCACATCCTTCACAACCACAGCAAAATTACAGCTAAATTACAAACAACCATTATTCAGAAATGCCTCAAATCTAGATGAACAGAAGTCCTACATCTAGGGAATGAAAGAAGAAGCCATATTGAGACTGCTAGGAGGGGAAGAGAAACAAAATGGGTTGGTCCCACACCTACGTGCAGTGATAAAACGATAAAAATTGGGACTTCTGGGCTGCAGAGGTCCTCTCTGAAGAGCAATGGATCCCAGTCCTACACCAGGCCCTCCACCCAAGGTTCCAGTGCCAGGAAGAGGAGTCCCCATAACTTTTGACTGTAAACCAGCAAGGATTATGGCTGAGTGAGATGGAGGGCTTCTGGAATCCCAGGTGCTCCTTTTAAAGGGTCTGTACACAGACTTAATTCTCTCTGAGCTCAAGCACTGAGGCAGCAGCATGAAAGGCAGCAAGGACATACAGGGAGAAATTAAATTGCCTGGCATAAGGACAAGGGTTGGAGGGGCAGTTTTCTCCCAGACAAAAGTGCTGGCTGAAGCCATTGTTGCTTTTATGAACCCTGCCCCCACAGAGCCAGAAAGCAGGCACATATCAGAGACTCCGTCAACCTGGCTAACACTGTTCTCCAAGCCCTGGTGATTCCCTGAGACTCTACCCCACCCAACTTGCAAGCCCACTGAAGCTGTTTCTAGTGGCTTTTTTATACATATAGTCTAAAATTTCTTAAATATCCAGCAACTGGCCTTGGCATGCCCCATGTGTATCACAAAGTGGCCCCAGGCCTGGCATTAGTGGCAGCTTGCCTTGGTTCTCAGCTTGGCTTCTCATAGGCACCTCCAAGCCCAGCACAAGTAGCAGCCATCTGCAGATCCCTTTGTAGTTCATGCTGGGTGTCCTCATAAAGAAGACGGGTAGAAGCTGACCTTGGCCAGCATCTCCCAGGAGGCCCCATTGCCAGCATAGCAGGGGACAGCTTCAGACCATGCCAAACACCATCTAGCCACTTCCACAAGCAACATACTGGAAGAGTAGACTTCGTGGGCACCAGAGCTCCCCTGAAGTAAGTCTTGCTCCATGGCATCGCCCCCTACCCAGCTGATCTTCCATGGTGGTCACATCTGGTCCTTATAGCCCATTGGTCAGAGAGTAATGCCTTCCATTGATGTGTCAACAGCAATCAAGGTTCAAATACAACAGGAAGGTGTATTTAGCCCACAAAGATGGTGCACCTACAGTGCTTAGCTCACGTGAATAGGGAGGCTGTGCCACAGGACCCTACAGAACACTGTAGAAGGCTAGTTTTATGAGTAATTAAAACTGTCAGACCTCCAAACAAACGACCCATTCATAGAAGTCATAGGACCATAGAGGAGGAAGTTTGGTAAGGTCTCCTAGGTTTGAAACAAAGGAGAACTAACAGAACCTCAAGGATATGGCCTCAGCAACCCTAAGAAATGAGAAACGTTGACACAACAATACTAAGGAACTAGACGTTTCCAAGGTAAAATCAGGACACAAGCCAGGACTTACGTTTCCAAGGTAAAATTAGGACACAAGCCAGGACCCTTGTGTACCCTAGCAATAACTGCAACTTCTGCTTCTGTAAACTGCTTGCTTGCTAATCATGCATAAAAGGAGCTCATTCTAAGTGCAGGGCGCGACTCCCATTTGTATCTCCTGCTTAGGCAGTCGGGAGTTCGCCCCTGCGCAGGTTAATAAATCCCATCCTCACTTTCACCTGTCTCCGACTTGGTCATTTGTCTCGCGATCGGGATACAACAAACACCTGCTACATAAGGCCACTCTACCAAGCCTGGGAGACATAGCAGTGCTACATAATACATAGAAACAAACACAGGGAGGCTGCCAGAATGAGGAGACAAAGAAATATGTCCCAAATGAAAGTACAGACTAAAACTCCAATTTCTTTTAAATTCATGCAATGACTAATGTTTCAAAAAGTATTGCAAATTTTTTTCTTTGAAATTCTGTAATTTGATTGGCAACTCATTTTTCTAGGCACATCCATTATAGTGATTTTCAATCCTATTCAACCCAATATACATTTTTAATAACAAATTTTTATCACTCTCCTTTACTATGATGGAGTGAAGTTTATAGAAAATACAACCTACCTACATATACAATTTCAAAGAACCAATATGATGTCTCAACTATGAAATAAAGGAGAAATAAAAATTCATGTATATAGCAAAATAATGTACATTTCAATATTTAAATTCTCAGGTATGACTCTACTAGGAAAAAAAGACAGTTGCTTCCTTTCAATTGTAATGAATAAATTTGGACTTAAGGAAAGGCAATATTCAATTGAATATTGTCCACTTTGCTTCTCTATATTTGTCATTTTAAAATAAGGGATAAATAAATATATTTGGAATTGTATGTAAGAGAGAAGTCTTTTAAACATTAATTCAATGTCTATAATTGTGGAATGATTCATTTTATCATTTCAAATTCTACAAGTGATGTTGCCTTCAGTAACATACTTTTAATTCTTTACCAGCCACTACTAACACTGAAAACATAAAAAAAATTGTATAAAATCTTCCCTCTAATTACAGAGTAATTGGATTGCTGGAAAACTTAATATGTATATGAAAACCATGATAAAATATAAAGTTTGGTCACCTGTGAAATATCTGAAAGTCACACTGAACACGAGACAATCTTCCATTGTGTGGTGCTGGCCCACAATGCACATCTAGCCTCCTTCACCCCAGCCATTGGAGGTCCAGTTGGACCCCTAATCATTGTAACAGCCAATAAAGACAAAAACAAAAACAAAAACTCCAAAACATCTCCTGGGGGAGTGTGGCATATCCCACTGAGAATCGGGAATCTATTGTCTCATAATGCCTGGAACGAAACTTAAATGTTACGTCCTGATGAGAGGAAATGAAGTATAAAATCTTTTGAGAAGAGTAAAATAAAAAAAGGAAAAGTCTTTACTCAGAGCACAATTTTGTGTACTTCACTGTGACTAGATACTACCACCAGAAGTTTAAGGCTAAATTAAAATGCCTGTTATTCTCTTCTTAATTAGCATGTACCTAATTTCTTATTTGAATTTTGTTAAAACATTTTCTAAAGGATAGAAGGTGATTATTAGATTGATAAGAAAAAGCAACTTTTAAAAAGAGAACTATAAAATGATGTTTTATTACATTTCTTTGAAACCTCATGTGACCAAAAATGCTAAATATTTGAGTTAATAATGTCTGCACTATGGATTTTTAGATATTAAAGTTTTCCCTGGGTAGGTTACCAAAAATTAGCTTTCATCATCTACTTGAAATGCCTAAGTAGGTGCTTAAAGCTGAAGGCATCTTTATAAACAGTGGTGCCCATTCTTAGGAAAGAAGAATACATACCCCTTCATGTACCTGCTTTATGTAATTGGTTCTTATTTAGAAAAGCAAAGTACGAGTGATGAAAGGTTTAGACATCTAAACACACACACAAATATGTTACAGCATTTCCTTAGCAGCCTATTATAAGGAAAGCAAGGGTATATTCCTTATATCTTACAGTCTCCCCATCTCCAATAATCAGCTACTGTGAGCTACTCATCATGAAGATGCATTCTGAGCAAACAGATAAAGCCTCATCTGTGCCCTTACATAAATGTCCTCCAGTATGAATATAAGGAGTAAAACAGTGTTTCCTGCAGAGCTAGCCCTGATCCTATCCCTGTGATTCCACCTTTGACTTCATTATAACCCTAGGAAAATCATTACTGTCTTGGTTCCATCTGGAACTAGTGATTCTAACATGTTAGCTTTGTTATCCAAAAGCACTAGCAACTTAACACTGATGTACATGATAGCAAGTGTTGTATGTGTGTTAAGGCCCCTTGTAGATCCTTCCAAGCTTTCCAACATTAAGTGTCTTCCAAAACATGTAGGGCCAGAGAACCTGTTACTACTCTTCAGTCCATGTGGTTATATTATCCTTAGTGTCTTCTTTTGTTTGACTCTTTGAGAAATTACCTCTCAGAGCCTGTGCCACACAGTTGTTCTCTGAAAGGTTTTATTATTTTATCTATTTATATTACCAATGAAACCCTTTTGAAAATGTTAGAATATTGTTCAAGAAAGACAAACTCATTTTCAGACATAAAAGCCTACACAAAAATTAGTTATGAAATTGAGGGAGATGAAACTAGAGTTGCACAATTTACATTCAAGCCTATGTGTATATTTGTATAGTTAATAGCTTCTTCCTTAAGCATTATTTTTGTACCTAAAATTATACTTGAATTAAATTTGAATTCAGAAATAATATCAATTAATACTTCAGATTTTTATCTTCCAGTCATATTAGCCAGAGTAATTTAATTTTTATTCAGAACATGCATATGTCTACATGCAATTTTTTAAAGTATATTATGATTGAAGAAAATAGAACAATCTACTCTAAGCATTCATAACTGTTTTCATAACTCCACATCAAACCCAATGTAAAGTGGGAAATAAAGAGAGGCCTGATTCCATGGCTTAGAGAGCCAGTGGGCGGGCTACCCCTATAGGCAGTGAACTCTGCCTCTGGTGATCCTCAAATGAAGATTTAATTCTTGGGGATATAGAGAAGAAATTCCTGAATTGGGTGTGAAATTACACTGGGCGAAGCTAAAACCTCATATGCTGCAAGAGAGATGATGTTTGTTAACATGGGTAGAAGAGATTGGGTCCTCTGGGGAAAGCAGAAAGAACACTGACATGGTCCATGGTCTTTTGAGCATTCAGAATCATTCACACTCATTTCCTTCCAGGGCCACCATCCCTCTCACGTCCTCAGCCCAATTGCTTCAAGTAAAATATGAACTCAATCTCTGGGATCCAGGAGCAAAGCATGCCATAGGCTTAGCCAGACAGTACCATCCATCTCTCGGCCACATTGGCGATTTCTGGAGTGGGCACCAGACACAAAAGAGGCCAAGCAGGACGAGAAATCTCAACTCTAAAATTCTCTTCACAGCATCAGGGAAGAGGAGTCTCTCTTATGCTGGATTTCTGTTTCATGCTTCGAAACAGCAGCTCTGCAAAGACAGCTGGGAGAACATGAAAATGGAAGCAATCAAGAAGCAGAGTAGAAAAGTGGATTCTAAGGACATCCTTTGATTTCTGAACCAAGGCATGTCTGTTCAGTTATATAAACCATTAAAGTATCTGTGTCTATGTAATAAGACAATTTGAGTTGGACCTTTTGTAATCTGAAAAAAAATCCTAACGGATAAAATGAGCATCATGCTAAGCGAAATAAGCCAGGCAGTGAAAGACAGATACCATATGATCTCACCTTTAACAGGAAGCTAATCAACAAAACAAACAAACAAGCATAATATAACCAAAGACATGAAAATTGAAAACAGGCTGAAAGTCACCAGAGGGGAGAGGGGAGGGAATTTCAGGGGAAAAGGGGAAGGATTTACAGGAACAAGTATAAAGGACACATGGACAAAAACTATGGAGGGGGAGTAGAATTGGGAGGGAGGTGGGGAGGGCTGGGGTGGTGGGTTGGGGTGAGAATAAAAGACAGAAAACTGTACAAGATCAACAATTAAAATTTAAAAAATGTAAAAAAATAAAATATCACAATAAAAAAATAAAATAAAATAAAATGGGGATAATGAAGATTATAGTTTTCCACTACATCATCAGTACTAAAGATGGTGTCAAACACGTACTAAGTGTGCAATAAATACTTGCTGAATGAATGAATAAATTCCCCAAGGAAGCTTCAAGCAGCACGAAGTATAGCTCAGAATAGAAGGGTGAGAAAGAATTGAATGGCAACAATGTGTTAGTGAGGAAATTGTGTTGGACAGAAGTTTCTAGCAATTACAGATGTGAAACTTTAAGTAGATGGATAGAGATATAAAGAAAACTTTTAGGAAGCTCTGTGTACATATAAGATTCCTATACAAAGAAAATAAAACCTAAGATCCTGTAGTCTATTGCCGAAGACTTACATCTCTGTGAGTTCTTGCAGAGGCTGGCTTCAAGGCAGAGCACATTTTACAGATTTAATGAGGATTACCCATATGTAACTAAACTCTTTAAGTAGAAATGACATTCAAATGTGTTGATAAAAACAGGTATATTTTGAACATGATAGGAAAAAATAAAAGGAATTTTTTTTCTTCAAGCATAGTTTTAATTAGAAAGTTAAGAAATTTAACAAGATAATTTGAAATGTTTACCCAATAAGTCTGGACATTTGCATCAATAAATTAAACTCAAATTTTTGGCCATCCAAGTTCATTTCTTAAAGGTCCCTCTTTTATATGAAATGAATGGTTTTGCTTCTTTCTTTGAAGGCTTTGCCAACCTTTGCAAATAAAAGCAAAAAGAGACATATTAGAGAATCAAGAAATGTGATTATTATATACATTGACTTTGACAGTCCTACAATCTTTCATAAATTTAGAAATATATTCATGATTACCTTAACTCAATCATGTTTATAATCAAAATAGTGTTTAAAAACATAAAGAAAGTAATGTTTTGAACTGAACCACCACCAGGCAAACATTAACAAGTTGAATAGTTTAAATACTCCCATGATAGCTTTTGTTCTATTAAGTTATAATTTTTTTCTGAAGGAATCAAGGAATATTTTAGTTTCCTTAAAAAGAACCAATTTTTGTTGTAATGCTAACATGACCATCCTTTACTTAAAGTCTGTGAGCCACTGTTATTCAATTTGTGGGTCTGGTCATGCTCAAAGGCTTTCAGCAGAATGATGAAAAATAAAAACAAATTTGAAGTCTCTCCATGACCCATGGACAACAATAGAGACATTACTGTTACTCTCTATGTGACCCTAAGTGTCTTTCTTATATTCCTTATGTTTCAGTAAATCACATAAGGTTAAGGGCCTCTTTAAGGGTATTAAAGATCCACTCTATTATAACTCTATTAATACTTAGCACATCTTAGTGAAAAAAGGAGTACATCAAATGACTAATAAGAAACAAGAATTGTTTTTTGAAATTATTTTTCTTTAAGCAAATAATAACATGCCATTTGTTCATACTTGATTTATCAGCATTTCATAACTAAAACATTTTTAGTAATTTTTATGAAGGATATAATCCCCAAAGAACATATCTAAATTGAGAAAACAAGTATAGTTTGAAAATAAAATAACTACCCTTTGTGACTAAAATAGTCATGGTGAGGGCCACATCATTTTCTCCCCTTGAGAGAAAAGCCATGCTCTCCCTTTTCCTCCACAAGACTCGGTAGTCCATGTGAATTTCTCATGTCTCATCCACAATGCAGTGGACCCCACCAGCCGGGGTCTGCATCACAGCATAGCAACAGTGGTCATCAAAAAGCAGAACAGAGTTAGAGGAATCACACTACCTAATATAAAACTACACTATAAGTCCATAGTAATCAAAACAGCATGATGCTGGCGTAAAAACAGACACATAGACCAATGCAACAGAATAGAGAGCCCAGAAATAAATCCACATCTTTATAGTTGATTAATATTTGACAGAGGAAGCAAGCACAAGCAATGGGCTAATGATAATTTATTCAATAAATTGTATTTGGAAAACTGGACAGATATGTGCAGAAATATGAAACTAGACCACCTTCTTATACCACACACAAAAATAAATTTGAAATGGATCAAAGACTTAAATGTTAGACCTGAAACCATAAAAATCCTAAAAGAAAACATAGGCAGCAAAATGTTGAACATTGTTCATAGCAATTTTTTTAATCAGATATATCTCCCCAGGCAAAGGAAACAAAAGTAAAAAAAACATGAGGCTACATCAAACTGAAATGTTTTTGGACAGCAAAGGAAATCATCAACAAAATAAAAAGACAACCCACAGAATGGGAGAACACATTTGCTGAACATCTGACAAAGGGTTAATATCCAAAAATTATGTGCTTTTAAAACTCAACACCAACAAAACAAACAATCCAATTAAAAAATGGGCAAAAACATTTCTCCAAAGATGATCTCCAGATGGCCAATAGACATATGAAAAGATGGTCAACGACACTAATCATCAGAGAAATGCTAATTAAAAACCACAATGAAATAATATCTCACACTGTCAGAATGGCTATCATCAATAAATCAACAAACAACAAGTGGTGACAGGGATATGAGGAAAGGATAGTAACACCTGCACTGGTGGTGGGAATGCAGAGTGATGCAGCCACTGTGGAAAGCAGTGTGGAGTTACTTCAAAAAATTACACATGGAATGGTGTTTAGCCCCAGAAATTCCACTTCTGGAAATTTAGCTGAAGAAACTCGAAACACTAATTCATAAGAATATAGAACATCATACCTTGTTAAAGAATATAAGCAATCCTATGTTCATTGCAGCATTATTTATAATTGCCAAGAATTGGAAATAGCCTAAGTGTCCATCAGTAAATGAATGGATAAAACAACTATTGTACATTTATACAATGGAGTACTACTTGCCCATAAAAGAGAGGATTTTACCCTTTGTAACAGCAAGGATGGACCTAGAGTACATTACACTGAGTGAAATAAGCCAGCTTGAGAAAGATAAATACCATATGATTTCATTCATATATGGAATCTAATGAAGAAACTGAACTAACAAGCAAAATAGAGACAAACTCATATATAAACAGTAACCTGGCAGCTCCAGCAGGGACAGGGCTAGGGTGTGAAAGGATGGAGCAAAATGAAAAAGGCCTCATAAACATGGACAGCAGTGTGGTGAATGGACAGGAAAGTGATGGGTGGAGGTTGAAGAGAGTATAAGGGGGATAAATGGTAATGAAAAAAGTACAATAAAAAGTATTTTAAAAACAAAAATCACTATGATGTTTCATACCAAAGGTGTAATCATGCTGTCATGATGTCAGGTCCAAATTTGTAATTCTCTATTGTAATATTCCATTGTCAAGTCCCCAAATCAGAGCCTATATTAACGCTGTCTTTTATAACTCCCCTGAATTCCCAGTCAAGTTTTAGGAATCAAAGTTGAGAGCTGAACAATATTCTATTCTGTTCTCATGAGATAATCTTCACACAGAGTGTACTTAATAACTGTGCTGTTCAACTGATATAGGAAAGAGTGGTACAATATTTAAGGCAAGAGAGCAAGGCAATTAGTAAATGTCTCAAATCTCCTCTTGCAATTAACTGTACCTATGAACATTGCACCCTAATCCTGAATGTACATATTCTAGGATGGTTTTCTTGGACTCCAGATTTCTATTACTATTGATGCTTGATTCCTTGACTCTTTATGCTAATGTACTCACCAATGCCTACTATATCACCCATTAGGTTTATACTACCTCATTTTTATATACTATAAAAAAAGCAGTTTACCACTGATTAAAACTCTTTAATGATCTCTTTAAATTCAGTTTTAAAGTTGAGGTCTGACAGTTTGATCCTGCTACTTTAAGCCCCTTTTAAAAAGAAAAGAAGCAAAATCATTTTAGAGGAAGAAAATCTGTAAGCAGAGAAAGGCAAATCTTAAAGATCTTATTTTATTGGAAGAAATCGTGAAGGTATAGCATAAGCCTGAGATGTTGAAAGTCCTGGTTTCAAAACTATCTTGGTAGCTAGACAGCAGGAATAGTGCAGTACTTAAGGGTTCCTATTATGGAGATAGGATACCTGAAATCAAATTGTCATGTACAATATATATTTGCTAACTCTAAGATCTGAAACAAGTAAAATAGAGATAGTGATATTATCCACTTCCTAGAATGGTTTCTGTGAATCTAACAACAAAATCCTATATAGCAGTTTGGCATGATCCTGGCACATTGTATTCAATGCTCATTTGGTTTTTATTTGTTTGTTTTTTAATAAAGCACTTCATACCATATGACCTACAGCATTCAGTAGAAGGTATCTATGATTGTCCCCATAAGAACATGTATAGCTGTCAGTCCATATATGCTGATTTGGAATTATTAAGGTAAAGTCTCCATATTAAGTCATTCTTGAAGATATAGTTCAACCATTTATCTACCATCTAAAAATTAAAGCTTATTGATAAGAGGATACATTATGTGTGGAAGCAAGAATCTAGCAGGTATCCCATGTGGATGAATGTGAAGCAATTAAGTAGCCAGCTACTAGGGGAAGTGCTAATTAGAAAGTCAAAAAGGAGTTTTTACGTAGTCAAATGGATGCCTTCAAGGTTTATCCAAGTTGCAAAGAGGAGGATTTCCTTCTTTCTCATGGCTGATACTATTCTATTGTGTGTGTGTGTGTGTGTGTGTGTGTGTGTGTAAAATCATATCTTCTTTATTCATCCATTGACAAAAACTTAGGTTGTTTCCATATCTTGGCTGTTGTAAATAATAATGAAAGTGCAGATATCTCTACTAGATCCTGACTTTAATTCCTTTGGTTATATACCCAGAAGTGGGATTGCTGGATCACATGGTAGTTCTGTTTTTAATTTTTTGAGGAACCCCCACACTATTTTCCATAGTGGCTCTACCAATTGACGTTCCCACCTACCCTACACAAGAGCTCCCTTTTCTCCACATCTTCATCAACACTTGTTATCTATTGTCTTTTTGATGATAGCCACACTAACAGGTATGAGGTGATAGCTCATGGTTTTGACTTGCATTTCCCTGATAATTAGTGAGATTGAGCACCTTTGCATGTGCCTGTTGGCCATTTGTGTGCCTGTTTTGGAAAACTATTCATTTTTTCTGCCTATTTTTAAATCAGATTATCTGTTTTTCGCTATTGAGCTGTATGAGTTCTTTATATATATTATATTTTTCAGATTATAAGATGCACTCCCCAGCCCCCTGACAGATTTTGGAGGAATAATGGTTGTTAATGCTACAGTTGAGTTCTGTTTACATTTACATTGGTGAAATATTATGTTATTTATGTTATTAAATATTTTACCACATTTTTTACTTCAAAAAATTTTTTCCTATTTTTCTCTTCTAAAACCTGGGTGTATCTTATGGTCCAAAAAATATGGTATATTTTTAATGTATTTTATTGATTATGCTATTACAGTTGTCCTGATTTTTATCCCTTTGCTCCCCCTCTACCCAGCGCTCCTTACTCACTCAGGCAACCCCTCCCACCCTATTTTTAATGTCCATGGATCGTGCATATAAGTTCTTTGGCTACTCTGTTGCCTATACTGTAGTTTACATCCCCATGGCTATTTTGTAACTACCTATTTCTACTTCTTAATCACCTCACCTCTTCATCATTCTTCCTCTTCCCACTCCCATCTGACAACCATCTGGTTACTAACTTCTTTTCTCTTGCTTTTAAGCGCCTCTCTTTATCTTTAACCTTTGACCTTTTAATAATGGAGTCTTGGAGTGGGCCTCTTTGTATACATCATAATTGGGACTCTCAGTGCTTCCTGGACTTCATGTCTATTTCTTTCACCAAATTGGGGAAGTTTTCTTTCACTATTTTTTCAGATAGATTTCCAATTTCTTCTTCTTTCTCTTCTCCTTCTTGCACCCCTATGACACGAATGTTGGACCTCTTAAAGTTGTCCCACAGGCTATTTATACTATCCTCATTTTTTTTTTTTGGATTCTTTTTTCTTCTTGTTGTTCTGCATGGTTGTTTTTTGCTTCCCTATGTTCCAAATCATTGATTTGATTCTCAGCTTCATCTATTCCACTGTTGTTTCCCTGTAAATTGTTCTTTATTTCAATTAGTGTATCTTTCACTTCTGACTGGTTCATTTTTATGCTGCTAAGTTCCTCACTAAATTCCTTGAGCATCCTTATAAACAGTGTTTTGAACTCTGCACCCAAAAGATTGCTTATCTCCATTTCATTTAGCTCTTTTTTTGGAGTTGTATCTGCTCATTCATTTGGACAATGTTTCTTTGTCTCCTCATTTTGGCAGCCTTCCTGTGCTTTTTCTATGTATTAGGTATGTTTAATTTGTCCATGTCTCAGTATGTGGCCTAATGAAGTAGGTGTCCTGTAGGGTCAAGTGGCACAGACTCCTTTATCACCCAAGCTTGGTACTCAAGGTACACGCTTTGTGTGGACTGAATACACCCTCCTCCTATATTTGAGACTTGGTTGCTATTGGCAGATCAATGGAAGGGATTTAGCCAAGCCATTCAGCATCAAGGGTTGTCTGTGACCACTGACCACCAACCAATACCCTCTGTGAAGGATCAGCTATGCAGGGGAAGGGTGGTCATGCCTCTATGTGGCCTATAGCTGCCTGACTGAGTGTGTTGGCCTTGGGGTTCCCTGGGTGATACAGGCCAAGGTCATGCCCCACTTGTGTTTCACCCAAGGTACCCTGCCTGAGCTATAAAGCAATCTGAGATGGTTGCTATTTGTGCTGGGCTTGGAGATTCCCAGGTGAAGCTGTGCTGTGACTCTAATATGGCTTCCACTAAGGCTCACTGAAACACTCACATAATTATTAAAGCTTCCTTTTTATTTTTTTGTACATTTATAGATTTTAATTTGGTATAACGGATGTGCTGTCTGCATAATTTCTAGTTATTTTAAAAGTAGAATTTAAAAATTTGATAGCTTTCTATTAAAATTCATATTCTCCTCTCAAAAATCAATTATTTGAGCAACTAAAGAATTATAGTGGAGTTTTTGTTTTTGATATTATTATTTATACGCGTTTAATTATTCACCTCCTTCATCTAAAAAGGTAGTTTTGATTCTCCATGGCAGTTTGTATGTATAGACGTGACCCTTTTTTTATCCTCACCCGAGGACATTTTTTCATTGCTATTGTTTTAGAGAAAGAGAAGAAAGGACAGAGAGACACACAGGTGTGAGAGAGATATAGCTATCAGTTGCTTCCCACACCTGCCCAACCGGGGATCGCACATGCCCTCACACTGAACCCAGACATGTGCCTTGACTGGGAATCAAACCTGCAACCTTTTGGTTATGGGCCGATGTTCAAACTAACTAAGCCACACCAGCCAGGACTAGAGTTAATTTGTAAAACTTAGATTCTTAAATTGCCAGAAATATAGAACATTTCCCAAATGTATCCCTTCTTCAATTATTTTTGCCTATAATTCAAAGAAAGGTCTAATTATTTCAGCATGAGTCCTGAACCCCAGAAACTAAATTGTGATGGAGTTGAACAAAGATGGTTTGAGGTATTATATTTAATATCCACTTTCAGATTATTTCTGAGATTTTATAACTTAATCTGGAGATCCTCCTTGAGAATTTACCTACCCCCTTGTGAGATGCTACTGGATTTCTGACATGATCAAGGCCATTCCTGCTACCCCATCCTCTACTCACCGACCTCTCCCAAGTCCTCCTTTCCTTTCAAGACTTTTCTTGTTTGGGGGTCTTATCCTACAAAGTTCTTACCTCCTTGAGAAAAGATAAAATCATTCATGTCATAGGGTATGAACCATCCCTATGGAAGGGAAGCAATAAATGCTTTTTGTATAAGGCTGCTATGTTTTATTACTCTTTTTACCCACATAGTACTTTGCATATGTACACATGGTACATAATAGGCACTTTAGAAACAGAGTGAAAAGTTCTAGAGAAAGATACCTAAGATATCTTTCCAAAATCTGGCATAAAATGTAAAAACGTTTTCATTCCAAAGCTATCCCTTGCTTCAGATGACCTTGAACCAACCTTTTTCTCTGACCATAATACAGCTCACTTCAGTGAATCATCAAGCCCCAAAGAACGCACAGCAGAGCCTGGCTGTACCACAAATAAACAAACTATTAATCATTTCAAACTACTAACTCCCTTTAGTACAGTAATCCATACACAGTACATACTCAATAAGTGTTGTTGGAGATTATGATTAATAGTGTGAATATTAAAGGTATACAGTAATCAATAAATACTTGTTGAATAACAGTTTAACAGCAAATTAAAAGTATATAACTAAGAAAAAACATAAGTTTTAGAGACAACTGCACTTGAACAACAATAAAAAAGAAAAAATATGAGTTTTATTTTAATATGAATTCATTTTTCAACATGTGGTGTTTGCCATTTCTAAATCACCATCAAAAATGTGTTTTCTCGGTAGAAGATAGAGCAGGGCGGGGGGAGGTTAACAATGGTAGAGGAAATGTAGAAGCCAAAGAACTTGTATATATTACCCATGGACATAAACTAAAAGGGAGGAATGTGGGTGGGAGGGGGTGCTCAGGGCAGAAGGGAATAAAGGGGGAAAGTGGGACAACTGTAATAGCATAATCAATAAAACATATTTTAAAAAGACTGTTTTCAATCTCTACATTTTTAAAAATTGTGTACTTTTATCCAATATTATAGAATATGTTCTATTTTTATACATCAGAGAGATTATAATTAAAATAACAGATTATTCAAGAGTTTTGGCAGAAATCATTTATTATGAAATGTACCAAAGTAGTAATTTGAAACTTATCAAGTAGACCTAATAAATTATGAACTAAAATTAGCAACTGCAGACTACTCAAAATATTTTAGTATAAAATGCTTCTCTTTTTGTTTTCAACAACTTTTCCTAAAGACTAGATCAATTAACACTTGAAACCTATATAATTTTATTAACCAGTGTCACCCTAATAAATTAAATGAAGATTTTTAAGTATAAAAATACAAAAAATCATGAGGACTTGAAGTACAACCTAGGGAATATAGTCAGTAATATTGTAATAAGTATGTATGGCATCGATGAGTGCTGGACTTACCAGGGTCTTTATAAGTTACACAAATGTGTAATTACTATGGTATATACCTGCAACTAGCATAATATTGTACATCAAAAATAAGTGAAAAATCCAAAAGTTGTTTTAAAAAATTAATTTTTTAAAAAAGACTAGATCAATTAAAACTATTTATCACAAAAGAGTAATGGCAAAATATTTAAAAGGACCTACATAAGAAGCTTTCAAAGATTTAAAAATATATCTCTTCTTGCTGGCTTTGAAGAAAAGCTCTGACTATAAACATATGCCATTTTATAAATGAAAAATATTTCTTTATAAAATCTCTGTGTATTTTTATCAGTTTTACCAGTTTTGCTTTCCTTCTCACTTTGAGGGTAGTAAAACAATGGAAACATCAACTTGGCAAATTAAATACCATATACAAAATATTATATGCATACATATTTAACAACTGATTTTTACAGCACATACATTTACAAACACAAAAAGTACTATATAAAATTTATCATACAATGTGATTCTATGTAATTCTACTATACGACTCAAAAGGGTTATACCATCATATTTGGAGATCAAATTCTAAATCCACTACTTTCTATAAAATATAATGTATTCATAAGTAGTAAAGTTGAGTTTCTTTCATTGTCACTTGGTATTTTACATACTTGTCTTTAATTTCAAGTTCACCAGCTTTGGTGAGTGATTTTTTTAATAGAAATGCAGTGATGGTTTATAAAAGAATATTCAATGAGGAAAAAACCATAAAGTTTCAAATTCCTGTGTTCTATTTTCTGGTTTATTTTCTTTTATGCCCCTTTCTAGAAATCTTTTTTGCTCGGTGGCATCAATTAATATCCATGGTAATAAACTATCATTGCATTTTTACAGAAAGTCTTAAAAACAAAAGATGTAAGGACCCAAGAAAGAACTAACTGTATCTCGGTCATCATTGTGGCTTCTGTAGTTCCTAACAAGATGTTCTCAACAGAACAGTGCTCACTCATTTCATCACTGATATCCTGAACATCAATAAATATGTGCTAAATTCTGCTCCAACCACTGGTATAAACAAAGAGTAAGTCCTGGTTCTTTCTCCTGATGAATTCAGAGTTACTGAGGAACAGGAGTCCTAAAGGGGATTACAATAGACATCCATAAATGTTTGGTAAGGAGCTGCAATTTTCCTGAGGAGCAATAGGTCAGGTAGATTTAAGCAACAAATACCTGCCCAGTACAGTCACCTGTTTCACTTACTTGTAATGACAGCCCTCAGTCAATTTGTCTAAGTATTGGAACAAAATACCCAACAACAGCCAATCAGCAGTAAACCAGATATAAAACTAAATATTTATTTTGGGTTATTGAGGAACTAGTTCTCCTGTTAAGTCATTCCATCACTAATATTCTCTTTTATAGAACCTACAAGTACTTCTGTGGATGATGCAATCATAATCCACAAATCCATGGAATGATGTGGCCTTAAAGGACTAATGAAAAACTAAATTAAAGTAACCTTCTTTTAAAAATCCCATCCTTAAGTATACAAAGTCTACTTTTAGATGAAGTATTCTGTGTGTGTATGTGTGCATGTGTGTGTGATCAATGTAAATGTGCACTAAAAGTTCCCATCTTCTGGGTCATTTTACCAAGTTCCAGTGCCCTTTTTCACTTCTTGCCACACTGACTAACAATAGCATCAAGCTCCTGATTCTTGTTCCCAATTAGAGAATCCTGTGCCTCTATTCACATTTATTTTATGTCTAATAGCAATAAATTATTAACTATCTGTAAATTATTTTAAATTGCTCAGGGGTAAGGAGAAATGCATAAAAAGATAAGCCTTTCTTACACTGGCCTGTCCCAATCATTGTTATATTTTGAAAAATTCTTGAGGAAAGCTTTATTTTAATTTTTAGCTCTGTGTGTGATTGAAATTGTACGTTTATAGGCAAAATAGAATTAAGCCAAAAAAGTTGCCATTTAATTTTATCTAAAACATTAGTGCTCTTAAGTACTAACTTAATAAGCATTTATACTGTTTTAGATTTTGAGAAATAAACTCTTCTAATCATTTCAATATTTACTCGATAGGGTACAGGTATCTTCTCTTATTCTGACTGTGATCAAAACAGACAAGTTTGCATAATAGCCAGGCAGTGGAGAGAACTAGATTCTGATTCGTTCTCTCTGTGACTCAAGAAATACACTTAAACTTTCTTCTTTCATATATAAAAAGTGAAGTAGGGAGAATGAAAAAGAATTTTTAATTTGCCTTTCATCTTTTCAGCACTTTTAGTCATTTTTAAAAATGTGTTGTATGATAGGCACTGGGTTGTAAACCAAGAATACAAAAGTGAACAAATAATACATTGTCTCTACCCTAAGGAGTTCATAGTCTATTGGGGGAAAGGCCTATAAACATAGTTGTATTATTATTTGAAAAGGACAATGATAGTTAATATTTAATGAATCCTAAATATGTCCCATGCTAAGTATTCTGCGTGCATTATTTAATTTTTTCTCCACAATAAAAAAGTCATTAAGGAAACACCATCATTACCCATATTTCACAAATGAAAGCACTGAAGCCTAGAGGGTTTGTGTGACTTGACCAAAGTCACAGAGCTCAAAATGAATAGGGAACAGAGGTGGTATTTGAATTCTGGTGGCCTGGATTCAGTGCCCATGGCCTTAACCATTGGGCATACTCATGCAAAAGATAAATAATAGTAAGGAATGCCAAGAAGACAAAATTAAAAGCAATCAGAGGGCAGAGATAGCCACACATTCCTGTCTATTTTACACATGTTTTCCCAAGTCATTTTTAATAGTGCTCCTCAAAATATCTCATGAGGATGATAATTATACAGTCACTGTTCATAGAGAAGGTTGCATTTGAGCATATATCTGAAAAAAAAGTGGGAGTTTGCCTGACAGAGAACAAGAGGTTTAAGGAAGAAGGAGGCTGCTCCAGGCAAAGGGGATACAGAGCACTAAGGCAAGGAAATGGCGCTCAGCTCAGGAAGGAAGGGCCCAAGCAGAAGCAATTCCCTGCAGGCAGATCCCAGCCCACCACTAACTAGCACAAATATTCTCTACACCTCAGCCAGGGTGACCTTTAAAAAGAAATGATATTGTGCCAGTCCTCTGACAACATCCTAATAGTGTTTTCCCATTGCTCTTAGAATAAAGCCTGAATTCCCTACCATGCCTTACAAGGCCCCATGGGGTCAGCTTTGCCCACTCTCCAGCCCCATCATGTGCTTCCCTTCCCTGCGTGCACTATGCTCCAACCTCACTCTCCCTTCTGTGGCCAACTTCAAGACTTCTCATGTGATTTCCCAGTTCCTCCAAAAGGCACTTTCCTGTCCGAAGTAATCCTCCCCACTCCCTAGCTCTACTGAATTATCTATCATCTTTTTTGGTGTTCCTCATGGCTTCGACCATCAGTTAAATATTTTGTTTGTATTTATTGGTCATCTGGCTGTGACACTGGAATGTCAGCCCTTGAAAGCAAAAGTCTTATCTGTCACATTCACAAGTATATTGCTCCTACCAGCAAAGTGACCTGCAACATAGAGATGTTTTATGACTTTTAACTGAATGAATGAAGTGTTAGATACCATACTGAATATATTACACCTCTGAGAGTACTTGCATTTTTAAAAAGATAAAGACAGAAGGCAATTTCTGTCATATGGGAATGATCCTCCAATGTTATATTTGAAAGCACAAGTGGGAAAGAGACTCCTAAAAACTTCATTCTCTACCGGATGATATTTAATTCTACCTACCATGTAACTGCCATACCCATTAGAGCTGCAACAATCTCCAGAGCTGCAACAATCACTGCCACAACCTGTTATGTTATATGCCAAACACTTTATATGCATTATTATCAAGCCTTTTATTTGCTTTGGAATATCAATATCTTTCCTATCCCTTCATTCCATTGACACTTACTGAGGACCTAAATACTGAAAGGAGAAAAAATGGCTACATATATGGTTCTTAGTGTATCTATGAAAATAGTGTAGGCAATCAGAGTAACATTTCTCTTTTGAGAAGTAAATACTACACAATTTTAAACATTACATATGTTAATATCATTGGCACTGCCAGTAAGCCAACAAAGACATAATTATCTTCAGTGTACTTTAAGATAGGATATTTCTAACTAAGGTAAATTCCAGAACAAACTGGTAGGTATATTAATAAAAAGGTGCCCTGGCTGGTGTAGCTCAGTGGATTGGGCACGGGCCTGTGAAGCAAAGGGGTCACTGGTTGGATTCCCAGTCAGGGCATATGCCCGGGTTGCAGGCAGGTCCCCAGTGGGAGACACATAAAGGCAACCACACACTGATGTTTCTCTCCCTCTCTTTCTCCTTCCCTTCCCTTCTCTCTAAAAATAAATAAATAAAATCTTTTTTAAAAAGGTGAAAAGTTTTAAGAGTATATGATACATAGAAGGATGTAAAAACTCAACTGGCAGTGTTATCAAAATAAGAACAGCCTATTAAGATAATGAAAATTAGAAAATCCTAGTAAACAGAAAATACATTAAGAAGCAAAACACATTAAGAAAAGTGTAAGAGTTTTTTTAATGAATTTTAATTCTTTTCCTCAGCCTTTATTGTTATTTGCTAAGGTACTTTGTGAAGGTTGAAAACTAAAGTTTATTTTCTCATTAGCTTCAGTCTTTTCTACTGACAAACATCAGTTCTCTCCTTTCCTTGATCCTTACATCAGAAATACACACAACTGAAATAAATACGTGTAGACGGTTTTTAAGGTGGCCTAGAAAATCTGACACATGTGACATGACAGAGGCCCACACCTATTGGCAGGCTGTGCCGAAACTTGTCAGTATCACACGCCATGAAAAAATATGCCGCCCCGTTTTCTCAGAGTATTTACCTTAGAAAGCTTCTAAGTACTTTCTCATCTCTTTAAAATGCATCCCCTTTTTTTCAGCTTTATGACCCAGAATGTCTTTCTTGGTAACCTGGGCACCATCTTCCTGAAATGTAAATCATCAAGGGAGGTAGGGCCCCATCTCCCAGTTCCTGTGGTAGGGCAGAAGCCTAACCACAGTGGGCACTCTGCTCCAATTTATAAAACTCCTTCCTGTCATAAAGATATGAGAAAGTTGTTTTACCTCTGGATGAATCCAATAAGCTAACAGTATCACCCAGGAATCAGATGAAGGTAGGATGAACTACATATGACGAATGGTGCTATCAAGATTGGGTGAAGATTAAATATCACTTATCTTGAAAGCATGTATGCAATGGGTTGTATCTTCTTGGCCACGTGGGGGTGTAAATATGTTTCTGTTTACAATGTCTTAGTGTATTGCATGTGATGCACATCACATTCTTGCATAACGCTTATTCAATAATAAACAGTGTTCCCGTTTCTACTAAAAAAAAGGAGGAGGAAATCTGGAGGCCTTACATTAACAAAACTGTGGATGTTATTTTTTGTGAGAGGCAACGATACAGTCTTAGTGTCAGAACGATGTGGGACTTCACCTGTTGAGCAGTGTGAGTGGCAGGCAGCCCAGTTTTCCTGGGATAAGGGCTCTACATAAGGAAGTAATGGGTGAAACTGTGGAAGGCTTCATTACCAGACAAGCATTTTATCCCATAAAAAAAATAGAGTCAAAATAATTTTGGCCAGGGAAGAGACATAGGGAGAGTAAAGGGATTGTTTTAAGGAAATTAACCTAAAAATAGTATACAAGGTGTATTAAAAATATAAAGACTTGAGAGATCCATAACCAATTAGGAGACTTTAGCAAAATTCATATAAAGCCACTTCCTTCAGATGCCTCTAAGACATCTTTCCCTTTATAAGGCTGATAAAAATACCCATGGTGATGTTCTGACAGCTCATAGAATTCTACCAGATTTTACTTCCCACCCTCTACTCCAGAACCATTTCTTCAGGTGTTATGTCCCCTACTTCCATAATTTTGCCTCAGTTTAGATTCTCACATTTAGTCTAACACCTTTGTGAAGGAATCTGGGTCAGGCTGGCGGCTTGGTCTCAATTTGGGCTTCAGCATAGGAAGCTGCCTATTGAATTATGCTTGGCCAATTCCACCATCCCATTCTATCCTCATTTTGAAGAAACCAGAATCCAGAGCTGTGGGCTCGACTTATTCTAAGAGGATGAATCAGAAAGAGGAGTTGTGACTAATTTGGTGGACACAAAGGAGAGAAAAGCTAAAACTGACTTCAATGCTTCAAGCATAATTGACCATTATAAAAATGTCCTGCTGGCAGATAGAGATGAAGAAATAAGTCTTGGAGGAAAATGTCATGGACAGAGGAGAAGATTTCAGGAGTATCTCAATGATCCTCCTAAGGAAAGACTTTTGTGATAAGGCAGACTGGCAAGGACATTCAGGGTCAGAAGGAAGAAGTATAAGCAGCAAGGACTGACAGAGCCAAGATTGTGAAAGCAAAGGAAAGAAAAAATCAACAGAGACACTGAAAACAATGACAAGGTCAGCAAGAATAGGATATTGTCTTTTGGTTTAACAGTAGATAATATAGTGGTAGTCTTAAAGCAAAATGACTATTAGTTCCAACTATTTCTAATCTTGAAATGTATCTCCATTGTAAGCTACATATTACTTGTGATGCACATCACTGTTAGTTTAGTTCATTTTTAAAAGTTTAAATATATACCATTAAAATAATAACATAGTATATATAAATTGACTGCAAGTATTTTTCTTTACCAAATAAAAAGAAGTTAGACTTTAGTATTTTCACTAGACTACTAAAAGCACATCTATTTTGTCTATTGGAGATTTCTATTTTTTTTTTTTTAGATCTTTCTTCAAATCAACCAGTTTTATGACTTAAACACTCTGCTTAACCTACAGCTTTCTTTCTACACTTGAACTCATTTTTTTCTACAATGATGTCACAGAGTTATATTCTAAATGTATGTCACAGATACGTTCTTTTTTCTAGACTCAGTCTAAACCAAGCCATGCTAAAGATTCTTACATTGCAAATGTCTGTTTCAAAAGTCTCTCTATTGCCCTGACTGGTGTAGCTCAGTGGATTGACTGCAAGCTGTGAATCAAAGGGTTGTCAGTTCAATTCCCAGTCAGGGCACACTCCTGGGTTTTGGCCCAGATCCCCAGTATGGGGCACGTGAGAGGCAACCACACATTGATATTTCTCTCCCTCTCTTTCTCCTTCTCTTCCCCTCTCTCTAAAAATGAATAAATAAAATCTTTTTTAAAAGTCTTTATTTCCCTTATTTTGGCCTCCCATTGTTTAATCTAAAGAAATAAATTAATTATGGTCATTTCCTATGTTTTCATTATTTCTATTTGTGATATATTATATTACTGTCAGATATGCCATCTGCACTATTTATCAAATACAAAGCTAGAATTTCTCTTTCCTTCAAATGTAATATGTTTATATTCCCTTGTCTTTAAATATAATTTTTATTATGATGTTTAAAGCACTCATATTCAAAATAATTGGTCTGCCAGTATGGAATGGATTTTTAAGTCCTTCTCTGGATAAAACTACTGGTAGACTGTGAACTTTGCCCAAACACCCAAATCCCCATTTTTTCTTTAAGTGGTGTCATAGCCTCAGAGAGACATGAAGTCAGAACAACACATCGAATTCTGCCCTGCCTCTTGGTAAATAAAAATAACCACCATTTGTTAGAGGGCACATAGTGCTAGGGCTTTACTCATACTATTTTAATCTTTGCTACTTATTAATAGAAAGGGTAATAGTCTTCTCTTACAGAAAAGGTAGCTAAAGCTCAGAAACGCTAACATCGTCATACTCAAGCGCACCACTAGGAATTGGTGAAACCTACAGCCAAGCTTTGCCTGATTTCAGAGTCCATGCTTTCTGTTATGCACATATGATCCCTGACAAACCACCCTGAAATCTGAAAAACAGTTATAAATACCCAAACTAAACATGTTTGATTGTTGTTGTAGTTTTAAGTACCAAGTTATATTAGCAGGTCACACCAAAACAGAAATAACTATTAACCTGAATTTACCTAACATTTCCAAATAAGTTATATTAAAAACTGTGTAGTTCATCAGACCTTCAAAGATGTAATTTAAATATTTGAATGTTTGTCAAATTATTTATTTAAATCAAACATTTTTCTCTATGATCCAGCTGAGTAGATATTTTCATTATGTTTGCTATAACTTATCCTCTCTATGAGATTACAAAGCTGCTTAAAGAGTATCTGTATCCTACTGTAATCTGCATGATGTTCTGTTCAGTGTTGCAACTGTGTTTATATTTAATAGTAAAGGAGTTTAAACCAAAGAAACAAGCAGAAAGAAATAACTAGCACTCAGCAGAAAATTAGTACATGAGGATGATTCAAGAAAAAGGGTGGAGAATGGAGTTCAGAGTGAGACAAAGTGTTGGCTTCAATTGATGTGCCTAACCAAGATGTAGTTTTCTATGAAAATAATCAATTTTATGATTTTAAAATATCCTTACCTATAAAGGAGTTGTTTTGTATGTCATCATTCATCAAGAAACATGAAGACTTCTTTCATATTTTAACATTTCTGAAGTTAGATACATCTCACACATAATGGCATATTATAATCATCAACATTTTTTTCTTAGTGGTATATGAACTAAATAGTGCATCTACAATAGATTGTGTGGCAGCCAGTATCCAAGATGTCTCCCAATGACCCCCATCTCCTGGCATTCACAGCCTTGCACAATCCCCTCCCACCTTGTGCAAAGGTGTTCTGTATAACCAACAGAATAGGGCAGAAGTGACAATATGTCATGTCCAAGATGAAGATATGAAGGACACTGCTGTTTTGTCTTGATTTCTTTCGTATCACCCACTTCAGGCTTTGGGGCAGTTAGTTGCTATGTCATGCACACCACTGCAGTTTACAAGGTAAGAAACTGAGGCCTGTTGTTAACAGCCAGTGAGGAACTGAAGCTTCTCACCAACAATCTCATGAGCAGGCCATCTTGGAAGCAGGTCTTTTATCCCTGGTCTAAATACCAGGTGACAGCAAGCTGGCTGACACCTTGACTCTTACCTCATGAAAGACTGAGCCAGAACAGCCTTCTGTTGTTCCGGATCCTTGACCTCGGAAACTGTATGCAATAATAAATGTTTGTTGTTTTAAATGGATAATTTGGGAAATAACTTGTTACTAAGCTAAAGATAACTACTATGGATGGTGTCTTAGATTCAATGAAACAGATAAAAGGGGAATTGTGAGGACTTATCTAAAAAACGCTTTTAAAGTACTGTATGTCTACTCCCCACAATCACCAAAGAGAGCTGAGAGATTAGGGAGGTGCCTGTCCCTTATTTCAAATCTATGGAAGGTTGATTTTTAAGATTTCGTTTATTTGTTTTTAGAGAGATGTGAAGGGAGGGAGAAAAAAGGGAGAGAAATATCAATGAGTGGTTACCTCTCAGCACCTGCCACTGGGGACCTGGCCCACAACCCAGGCATGTGTTCCTGACTGGGAATTGAACTGACAACCCTTGGTTTGCAGACTGGCACTCAATCCATTGAGCCACACCAGCCAGGGCTGGAAAGGTTTTTAATAGTATTAGTCAGAAAGGATAATATGTGACTGCTGTAGTTGGGCACACGAAGTGAACTGGAGGCTGGCTTCCACCTAAAAAAACCAATAAGCAAGAAACCATGGTTGGCTCCTATGACAAGAAAAAGGGAACAATAACCACCTTGAGTTACCTCGAGACACCAAGTTTGTCAGGCCAAAGGATGAGTAGATGGACTCCAAAGTGTACAAGGGGGGACATAAAAAAAAAACAGAATTTACTTATAAATGAATGCATTTATAAAATTTATTTATAAACAGAATTTATTTATAAATTAATTAAAATTTATTTATAAATATTCATTTTTATAACCAGAATTATTTATAAAAATTTATTTTAATTTATAATAAAATGTGTATTTATTCTTACATATTTAAACTTCAGTCACCTTCAAAGTATTCTCCATTTGATGAAATATACCTATTGAGTTTTTTTTTCCCACTGATCCAAACAGTTTTTGAACTCATTAATTTTGATGTCTTTTAGTGCTTCTGCCATTTTTCGTTTCACCTCTTCCACACTGGCAAAACGTTTCCCTTTGAGGATGTTTTTCATCCAGGGAAACCAGAAATATCACTGGGCATGAGACTGGGTGAATAGGGAGCGTGGGGCACAAGGGTCATGCTGTTTTTGGTCAAAAACTGCTGAACGTTCAACACGGTATGGGCAGGTGCACCTGTAAATCACCCATCATGAAATGGTACATACATTGAAAGAGTCTTCAAAAAAATTCACTGAAGGTGAACACAGCCTCTTACAACAATACCAGCTGGTACACTGATAACAGATGGGTTCTTAGAACACTCACCTAGCAAGGGAAGCCTGTACTACAAGGGGCCTGCCCTCCAGAAGATAATTCTGGTTGTTTTGGGGTCCCCCCTCATAGATAGTGGGCCACCTGAAAAGAAAGTGGCCTGCAGCCACTTAAACTTGGCAAGAAAACCACCCAAAAGAGTCAGAGAGCTCAACAGAGTGAGTGTATATGGAATCGATCACCAGAAAATGGAAGCTGAGTGGGACGCTGCAGCAGGGAAAGTAAAGCATCACTGCCTGTGCCAGAAAAGATTCCAGGAAGTTTCCGAAGTATCTAGGAGAGAAAGATCTAGCACCACACAACTGCACACCCAGAAAGCATAAAGCCATGCTGTAGCAAGGTGAATTATAGACTTTCTGCTCCCCTTACCCTCCCTCCCTCCTCTTGCTCCTACTGCGGGAAGATCTTGTAATACCTGCTAGCTACTGAGAAAGATGCCATTCCGCAGGTAGGCACAGCTGGAGGGACAAGAGTTAATTATTGACCCAAGATACTGTCTCCAACTTAAAGTAAATGAAAGATTTTTATTACTGAGTGACCAGATAATCTGACCTTGTCAAGTTTTCATCTAGGGACTAGGGAAATACATCTCCTTGAAAACATTTTAGAGATGGTGGGAGACAAAAAATAAATTTGCATTTACATTGCATCCCATGAGCTGTGTTGGTTAAACATACCTGTTCCACAGTTTGGGAAATGCTGCATACTGCAGCCCCCTTTTAAGGACACATAAAATGTGTGAAAACCACATGAAAACAGTTGTATGTTTGCCCTGGCTGCTGTGGTTCAGTGAATTCAGTGCCGGCCTGCAAACCAAAGGATTGCTGGTTCAATTCCCAGTCTGAGCACATGCCTGGGTTGTAGGCCAGGTCCCTAGTGGGGGATGCAACCCCCCCATTGATGTTTCAAGAGGCAACCACCCATTGATGTTTCTCTCCCTTTCTTTCTCCCTCCCTCTTCCTCTCTCTACAAATAAATAAGTAAAATCTTTAAAAAAATGAAAGTTGCACACTTAACTTTCTTTAATCCTGTATATCCCAAACTTATTTAAGCACAGATCCCTTTCTGTTCACTTACCATCTATGTTCTGGAATCAAATAATTCTCATGCAAGTTACTTTGCCCAGTTCAGCCTTGGTTTCTCCGTCTTTAAAACAGAGATGATAATACTACCTACCTCATGTCATTGAGAGGTTAAGGTAATTCAATATATTAAAGTACTTAGCACATAAATATTCTACAAATGTTGGGAAAGAAAAAATCTGCAGAAAATTGGTACCTTGTTTTGCATTTTTTCAACTTGATCATTTTTTAGAGAATAATATTAAAGCTGCATAAATGATCAAATATGGTTTCCAAGTCCATGAAAACTGCCTGTGTCACCCTTACAACTCTGCAGCTCAGAGCTGTGTTGGTAGCTCAGTGTCTAGTGCCTTCCTGATAGCTGGCTTCTCACAGTTGCCCTCTTTGACTCTCCACTCATATTCCCATGGATCAAAATTATCCCTTTGTGTCATCAGAATCTCCCTTCCTTCAGAGCTGCTAGAGAGCAGATGGTCTTGAACTGCTCATAAACAAGGTCTTATTTATCTGTGAATCCACAGCACCTAATTCTTAGCACACATCAAGTGCCCAAGGAATGACTAACAAAATGAAAAAAAAAAAGAAAGGAGAAAGGGATAAAGGCAGAAGAGAAAGAGTATTAAAATGTATCCCAAGTGAGTCAGGGAGTTCCGGCCAAAATGGAGGTGTAGGTAGAAACCCTTCACTTCCTCGAGCAACCAAAAGGAGAACAGCAACCAATCTAAAACCAATAAACAATCAGAAGCACCAGAAAAATCAAACTGCATGGATCTCTGACAACCAAGGAATTAAAGAAAAAAGCAACCAGAACAACCAGACAGGTAAGGCAGTGGACTGCGAGTGCTGACTCAGAAAAACCGCAGTGAGGCAGCTGAGGAGCAGGGCTGACTGCCAAGCTCCACAGAGCTGCAAGTGAGGGACTGACTTAAGGGGGAAACTGAGACTCAGAGCTGACTGTGGGCTAAGGCTGGGGTTGCCCCAGTGGGAGATACTTGTGGTCTAACTCCAGAGTCTGTTGGAAAGTACGCTAGAGGTGAGCAGGCGAGTCTCACTGTTCCCTCTGTGACCTCTCCCCCACAGGCAGCGCAGCAAGGAGGGTTGCCCTGCAGGGTGAATTCCTAAGGCACCACCCCCTTACAACTTATCAGGTGCACCAAGACAAAGAAATATGGCCCAAATAACAGAACAGAGCAAAACCTCAGAACTAAGCAATGAGGATATTGCCAACCTATCTGATGGAAAATTTAAAGCCCTGGAAATCAAAATGCTCACAGATCTTATTGAGCTTTGCTGAAAAATGAAAGAACAAATGAAAGATACCCAAAATGAAATAAAGCAAAATATTCAGGGAACCAACAGTGACAGGAAGGAAACCAAGATTCAAAACAACGATTTGGAAGAAAAGGAAGAAATAAACATCCAATTGGATCAGAACAAAGAAACAAGAATAAAAAAAAAATGGAGACAGAGGACTTTCTGGGACAACCTGAAATGTTCCAATATCAGAATTATAGGGGTGCCAGAGGAGAAGAACAACAGCAAGAAATTGAAAACTTATTTGAACAAATAATGAAGGAAAACTTTCCCAATCTGGCAAAGGAAATAGACTTCCAGGAAGTCCAGAAAGCCCAGAGAGTCCCAAAGAAGTTGGACCTGAGGACAAACACACCAAAGCACATCATCAAGTTACCCAAGATTAAACACAAAGAGAAAATCGTAAAAGCAGCAAGAGAAAAGGAGACAGTTAGCTACAAAGGAGTCCCCATAAGACTATCAGCTGATTTCTCAAAAGAAACCTTACAGGCAAGAAGGGGCTGGAAAGAAGTCTTCAAAGTCATGAAAGACAAGGATCTACATCCAAGATTACTCTGTCCAGCAAAGCTGTCATTTAGAATGGAAGGGCAGATAAAGTGCTTTCCAGATAAGGTCAAGTTAAAGGAGTTCATCATTACTAAGACTTTATTACATGAAATGTTAAAGGGACTTATCTAAGGAGAAGAAGATCAAAAATATGAACAATAAAATGACAACAAACTCATAACTATTAACAAATGAACCTAAAAGAAAAGAAAAACAACGAAAACAAAACTAAGCAAACAATCAGAAGAGGAACAGAATCCGAGAAATGGACATCACACAGAGGGAGTTCAGTGGGGATTTAGAAGGGAGGAATAGGGGTGAAAAGGTACAGGGAAGAAGAAACATAATTAGTAGACATAAAATAGATGGGGAAAGATAAAAATGGTATAGGAAACAGAGGACTCAAGGAACTTATATGTACAATCCATGGACATGAACTGTGGGGGGACAGGGAAAGTTAGAGGGTTGGGGGGCAGGTGGAGGGGTGTTAAAGGGGGAAAATTTAGGAAAACTGTAATAGCATAATCAATTAAAAATACTTAAAAATAAGTATTTCTTTGTTCACCATTTCTTTGTTCATCATTCCTTCTCAGATCTTCCTTCTGAGATTATTTTACTTCTTTTTGAGGTAAATCTTCCAGAATGCTCTCTAACAAGCACCTGTTTTGCACTGTTTTGAAAGTTTTAAGGTTAACAATAATTATATATGAGCCCTTTAAAAGGTTGTGGTTGGGTTTTTTTTTTTTTTTTTTTTGGCATTATCTTCTGGTTCCTATTGTTGCTATGTAGAAATTAATTGTAAGTAATTATCAAGCAGCTTTTAAGATCTTCGCTTGTCTTTGAGGTTTTGCAGCTTCAGTAGAATATATCTAACTGTGGATTTATTTTTCAAGATCCTTCAAGGGAGTCAATGGGGCTCTAGAATTTGAGTTTCCTATTTTTGGATAATTCTCACTATTATTTCTACAAAACATTCTTTCTCCCTCATTTTTTCTAGTTTTCTTCTGGAAGCCCAATTAGATATATAGTTCTTGCTTTCTTACTCAATCTTACATACCATGTACCTGTCTTTCATATTTTCTAACTACTCACCACTATATCTATGGGCATGTTACAATTCATTATTTCTTTCTTTATCACATCAAATCTGCTATGTAAACAGTCATCTGGGTTTTTCACAAATGATTACATATTTCATTTACCGAAGGACTTCTTACTCTTATTTTAAATCTAATTGGTTATCTTTGGTATACTATTATCCTTTATGGTTCTCTTGATAGTATCTGCATCTTCTTTAAAAATTTTAAATTTTCATACTACATTTTGCAACTGATAAATTCCAATACCCACAATTTTTGTTAATCTGATTCTATAGTTTTGTAGTTTTACTGGTCCTTGCTCATTGTTCTGCACATCTTTTATGATTTTTATTGTCTACTCATATGCATAGAAATGTTATCTGTGGAGTTTCATTGAGGCCTAAGTTTATAATGAATTCTTCCAGAGAGATTTACCTTTGCTTTTACTTGAGACCTAGGAACACCCAAAGCCTGAGAGCACTTAACTTTCAGCCAAAGGTTTTTCACTCAACAATAGCATGGATTTGGGCAAAAATAGCTATGTGAGGGCGGGCTTTGTGAAGACTTCTCCAGCAACACATTTCTTCCTGCTTCACACAGAGGCAAGGCAGAGGGAGCAAGAATGCCCACATCATCCTCCAGGAGGCAGGAGTTTTTCTGGTTCACCAGCTGAGATTGTGAAAGATCTAGTTTTATAGCTCAACCTTCCAGCTTGTATAAACCCCAAGACTGTTTTCCCATGCTCTTTTCATGGATCATTAAAGTAATTCTGTCTCTTGTTCTTCTGATTCCTGTCTCCTAGTTATTTCTCCAGTAATTTCCCTTATTTTCCTAATAGCTCATCTAAGCATTAATGTAAAAAAAAAAGTTTTTTCTAGGACTTGTAGATGTTCTTTAGAAGAAGTGTTGCTCCAGACATCTGTTACACCACATTATCAGAAATAGAAGTCCCTGAATCTCTAAATAGTGATATTTCTGGCACTTCTGCACAATATCAGGCAGTGTTAAAAAAACCATTCTCACTGAACTAAAATACCATCCACCAGTCACCTTCTTTTTCTGTTTCTGTATGGGGAGGGACCTTTCTTCTGAACACAGTGGAATACATTATTGAGGAGATAATAGATAGATGGATAGATAGATAGAACAGATGGATGATAGAACTTTCCCTCATTCTTTCACTAACAATTATGACTTGTTTCTCTGTCACAAAAAAAAAGAGAAAAAGCACTATGCTTTATCAAAAATAGAAATGGTATATTTATCAGAGTTCTCTTACAATATAAAGCTAAGGAATTATTTCTTAATAACATTTCATATTTTTAACACAAATTTTCCTCATGCAAATTTTCTTCAAGAAGAAGGTATATTAATAGTAATAAGAATGCAGCACAGTACTAGAATTTCTTGTATTAAATTATAAGAAAATAGGTGTGCATCATTGCTATCTCCAAATAGACTGTGGCTTCTTTTTCATTTTCAAGATGCAAATTTCACCATCCCATTGAATTTATTGTATTCATTAAATAGCATTTACCAAGGTTTTTGTGGTTTTGTATTTTTTATTTTGTTTTTAGATTTGGAAGATTTCTGAGGAGGAAATCACTATATTAGAGTGATAATATTATCATTCAACAAGGATTTTTAAAAAACTACTTTCTTCCATTTTAATATTACCAGTCATTTTTTTATTTATCTTTTATTTTAGCAACATTATCTGTGCCTGCCACTTGCTTTCTCAGCACAATTGAACACATAATTACTATGTAAATTTGGATTCCCACATGCTTCCAAGGAACACAGACCATTTGGTACTGGAGATTTCTAAACATTAATCATTTGGAATATGATACGTTTGACTTAATCTGAAAAACAAAGATAATTCTTGTCTTCCTTGCAGCATTTAGTATTAGGATTACTTAATTTTAGATAAACAATTTAAACATAAAAAGCATTACATAAATGAAGGTAAGTCCTAATAATATTAAAACAAAAATTACTGAGCCACCTTCAAAGAAGCACAGAGATATCTCTTATTGTTAGTCAGTTATTATTATTTGTGTTATGTTCATTAGATTATTCTCAATAATTTATAGATTAAAAAGTGTAAGACATGAACTTTTTTCCTCAAGACTTGATACTCACATAGGTGATTCTTTCCTTCACGAAAGTAACACCACGTGTATCATTACCATTAAAATGTGATTGTCTACTACTACAATGTTGAATTATTCATAAAATATTGTGATATGGCTCAGATCACTGAAATACCTTTTTATTACATTTTATTATGTTATCACAGTCCTAATTTCCCCCCCTTGGGCCCTGCCACCCAGCACTCCCACTCCCTCAGGCAATCCCCACACCATTGTTCATGTCCATGGCTCATGTGTATAAGTTATTTAGCTACTCCATTTCCTATACTGTACTTTACACCCCACTAGCTGTTCTGTAACTACCTATTTGCACTTTTTAATCCCCTCGCCTCTTCGCCCATTTCCCCAGCATCCCTCCCATCTAGCAAACATCAAAGCACTCTCTGTATCTGTGATTCTGTCTCTGTTCTTCTTGTTTGCTTAGTTTATTTTTTAGATTCAATTGTTCACAGATATGTATTTATTGCCATTTTGCTGTGTTTAGTTTCAATCTTCTTTTTAAAATAAGTCCCTTGAATATTTTACACAGTAATGGCTGGGTGATGATGAACTCTTCTAGATTTCTCTTGTCTGGGAAATTCTTTATCTGCTCTTCCATTCTAAATGTTGTGTTTGCTGGTAGAACAATCTTGACTGTAGGTCCCTGCTTTTTGTGACTTTGAATATTTCTTGCCAACCCTTTCTAGCCTGCAAAGTCTCTTTTGAGAAATCAGCTGACAATATTATGGGAACTCCCCCATAGGTAGGTAACTGTTGTTCTCTTGCTGCTTATAAGACCTTTGGCATTTTAATTACGGTGTGTCTTGGCATGGGCTTCTTTACAATCATGTTGTTAGGGATACTCTGTGCTTCTGGACTTGCATGTCCATTTCCTTCACTAAATTAGGGAAGTGTTCTTTCATTATTTTTTTCAAAAAATACATACTCTATCTCTCCTCTTTCTGGCACCTGTATGATGAGATTGTTGAAATGCTTGACATTGTCTCTGAGGCTGCTTATACTATCCTCATTTATTAGGATTCTTTTTTTCTTCTTCGTATTCTGTTTGGTTGTTTTTTGCTTCTTTATGTTCCAAATCGTTGATGTGATTCCTAGCTTTATTTACTCTACTGTTGTTTCCCTGTAAATCGTTCTTTATTTCAACTGTGTACCTTTTGCTACTTACTGCATCTGCTGAGGTCCTCACTAGGTTTTCTCACTGGTTCATCCTTGTGACCAGTGTTTTGAACTCTGCTTCTGATAGATTGCTTACCTCCATTTTTTTTACTTATTTTTCTGGAATTTTGATCTGTTCTTTCATTTGAGCCATATTTCTTTGTCTCATCATTTTGGCAGATCCCTGTGTTTATTTGTTTATTACATAGAGTTGCTATGACTCCCTGTCTTGGTAGTGTGCCCTGATATAGTAGGTGTCCTGTAGGGTCTAGTGGCACAGCCTCCCCTATCACCCAAACTGGGCATGTGAGGTGTGCCCTTTGTGTGAGAAGAATACACCATCCTCTTGTAGTTGAGTTTTGGTTGATGTTGGCAGGTCAATGGGAGGGATTTACCCAGGCCAGTCAGTTGCAAGGATTGGCTTTGACAACTGACTACCAACCTCCACCATTCGTGGAGGACAAGCTGTGCAGGGGCAAGGTAGTGGTGCTCTGATGTGGTCTGTCGCTGTCTACTGGGTGCACGATCCCTGGGGTTTTCCTGGTGGTGTAGGCCAAGTTCAGCCCCACCTGTGTTTTGCCCAGGAACACCCTGCCTGAACTATAGAGCAGTCAGAAATGGCTGCTACTTGTACTGGGCTTGGAGATTCCCAGGGAAGCCAAGTTGTGAATTTAAGCTAGCTGCTCCTAGTGCTGGGCCTAAGGCCACTTAGTAAGAGGTACAGGGGCTGGAGGCTCACTGTAGGATAAATGGAGTCAGTTTGGCTCCTTTGCCCAGATGTCTGGGCAACTAAGAGAAGCAGTTTTCTCATAACCTTGAGTGGGTCTGCATGTGCAGAATCATGCTGTGTTATACAATGTTTTGGCACCCTGCCAGTTTTGTGTACATTTAGTATGTAAGAGACGGGGCTTCCCACTGTGCAGCACGAGGCTTGTGGTGAGCGTGTATTGCCCACCCTTGAATAAAGGCATGTCAGGCATTCCCTTGGCTCCACGCATTTTCTTCCCTCTGCCCTAATCCTGAGTGAACCTGCCTGGCCTTGACGGGCTGCAAGACAATTGGTGCCATTGGAAGGATTCATTGCAGTATGGTACAAATATGGAGGAGCCAATAGTAGGACCCCTCCAGAGGTGGGCTTCAATGGGTGGCTGGTCACTGCGATGTGGTATCCAGTGGCTAGTCTCCACCCATGTAGGCCCCACCCTGGGAGTGGTCCAATGTTAGTGCCACACCACACAGATAGAGAAGGCCCTGCATGTGGTCAGGGAGGCCCTAGAAAAGCCCAGTGCCCATGCAGTCACAGGGGCCATGGGCTTGGGGGTGTTTCTTTCAGGTTTGCAAGCTGAGACAGAGACTGCACTTCATGATGCCATGAAGCTATGTGAATTCCAAGGGAGAGAAGAAGCCCTGAAAGCCAGATTTGGCACCTTAGAGGAAGATCTCCAAGTGCTGGAGCAACGACGATCTCCCTCTCCCGCTGTAGCAAATGAGTCAGAGTCAGAGAGGGAAGATGATGGTAATGAAGAACCAACTTCCTAGTAAACCTGCCCAGTAGTACCACAGAAAATGAAGTCCCAGTAACCCCTGGTTGACTAAGGGAAATCTGTCTGGTCCTGCCCAGATGGTGGAACATACCACGTACTCTCCCTACACACAGGCCAAACTGGTCAATTGTGCGAATCAGTTTTGCCAGCAATCTGGGGAGCCCTTAACACCCTGGCTGTTTATGCCTTTGGGATTTAGGGGCAGACAGCATCATGTGCACTGATAATGAGATGAAAAAGTTAGCTTCCATCATGACTCACCCCTCTCTGCACCAACAGCTGCAGAATAGCTGGAGGCATGGGCAAGGGTAGGGATTGCATTCTCTGTTGGAGTGGATTATGGTGGCTATCTGTACAGTCTGAGAGAATGCAGGAAACATACCAGACACTGTGAGCAAATAACAGTCCTTTGCAGACTTAGTGCAAATCCTGTAAGAGCTGGGCGTGTGTCAGGCATGTTCAATCCTAATACCCAGGGCCCCGATGATGAATATTTTACAGCAAAGATCCAGGATCTCTTGCTGCAGCATGCCCCTCCCACCTCATTTGGCTCTCTTACGGAGATCTTAGTTCATATGTCAGCGATCACATTAATGACATCACCACGATGATGGCAAGTCTGAGAGAGGTGGAGTCTCCCTGCCAGCAAAAAGCAGTTCAGGCAGTAACTCAAAGTTCCTATGTTTCTCAGTCAAACAGAACCCCCGTAGGAGTGACCAGGACACCAATGTAATCAGATCTTTTAGGGGCTACAGTAGATCGCACTAAAATTGATCGGAAGCTGAACACTTACCTATTAGAGCTCTGGAAACAGTTACAAGTTGACCAACACTTTCTGTGACCCGAGAAGAAGGAAGTGTGGAAGAAGCCTGGAAACATGAACCCAGGAGCCCATCCAGTCTGGCTGGAAAACCACCTGGATGCGTCAACCTCCCAAGAAGAGGGAGGAGATATCCTTTGGATATTTGAATAGGGGGCAGGCCAAGGAACTTGTCTACAGGAGGTGGGCAGGGACCGGAGGTTACATATCAAATTGGCTATCCATTGGTCCCCTACAAATGTCCAGTGGGTCCTGGCTCTTGTGGACACAGGAGCTGAGTATACCCTCCTACATAGGAACCCTGAGAAGTTTCCTGGGCCTGAGGTCTCTATTGATAGTTATAGGGGACATAGTGTCAGGGTGAAGGCTATGCATCTCTCTCTGGATATCAAGTGCTTGCCCCTGCCCCATGAGTATACTGTTTATGTAACCCCTATTCCTGAATATATCCTGGGCACTGATGTGCTCCAAGGAATGTGGCTCAACACCACTGAGGGAGAGTTTCTCCTGCAAGTGCAAATGGTAAAAGCCATTCTGTGAGGACATGCTAAGCATGCCCCCATACAGTTGCCACTTCCATGACAAGTAACGGTGGTGAAACAATATCAGTTGCTTGGGGGACTTGAGGAAATTACAGCAACTACAGGAGAGCTGGAAAAGGTGGTGATAATTAGGGCTACTCATAGTTCCTTTAACTCCCCTGTGTGGCCAGTGAGGAAGCCAGATGGCACATGGAGAATGATGGTAGATTACCGGGAGCTCAATAAGGTCATTCCTCCAATACACGCAGTGGTCCCTTCTGTAGTGGACTTGATGGACCGGTTAAGTAATGAGCTGGGAACTTACCACTTTGTACCTGATCTAGCAAATGCCTTTTTCCTCCATTGACATTGCTTCAGAGAGTCAAGATCAGTTTGCCTTCACATGCGAAGGCCAACAGTGGACTTTTACAGTGCTCCCTAAAGGTTATTTGCACAGCCTGACCACCTGTCATGGCTTTATGGCAAAGGACCTGGCTAAGCGTCCACAGCTGGCAGAAGTACATCTATTCTATTACATTTATGACATTTTGCTAACCAGCAATTCTCTTACAGAGTTAGAGAAAGCAGTGCTTCAAGTGCTCTCTCACCTGAAGTCATAGGGCTGAGCTGTCAACGAAGCCAAGCTGCAAGGGTCTGGATTATCTGTCAAGTTCTGAAGGGTTGTCTGGTCAGGTAAGACAAAAGTCATCCCCAATGCAGTGATAGATAAGATTCAGATGTATCCTACCCCTATCACTGTGAAGCAGCTCCAGACATTTCTGGGCCTGTTGGGGTACGAGAGAGCATTTGTGCCTCACCTTGCTCAAGTTGTTCACCCCCTCTATGCTTTGGTGAAAAGGGAATGAGCTGGGACTGGACGCCAATCTCAGAACAAGCGTTCCAAGGAACAAAGCATGTCATTAAATGGACTCAGGCCTTGCATGCTCTAGATCCTGCTAGACCCTGTGAGCTAGATGTACATGTCACACAGGAAGGCTTTGGGTGGGGTCTGTGGCAGAGATCAAAATGGCTGCATCAACCCTTAGGTTTCTGGTCCCAACTATGGAAGGAACAGAGGTACGGTACTCCCTGGTTAAAAAGCAACTGGCTGCAGTGTGTGCTGTCCTGTTGGCCATGGAGGCTATAACAGGAACTGCCCCTGTGACAGTAAAGACCACATATCCCATTGCAGCTTGAGTCCGGGATTGGATGGCCAAACCTCATAGCAGGACGGCTCAGATGCTCACATTGGCTAAGTGGTGGGCTTATCTGCAACAAAGTGCACTCTGTCAACTAGCCCCTTACAGGCTGAGCTGCAGAGAGTGCTAGGCCCTGTTGCCTATGTAGATGAAAAATCTACTGCTTCTGCACCTATAGAAGAACTGGAAGCTAGCCTCCTCCAAGAAGGGCAGGCACCTATTTACTCAGATGCCTGGTACACTGATGAGTCCAGCAGGGGCCAGCCTGCTGTGTGGACTGCTGTGGCAATTCAACCAGAAACAGATGATCTGGTTTGACACTGGAGCAGGTCAGAGTAGCCAGTGGGCAGAACTGCCGGCTGTGTGGCTCCTGGCTGCTAATGAAGCACTGCCCAACTATTTACACAGAGAGCTGGGTGATGTGCCGGGGGCTAATATTGTGGATCTCTACATGGCATGTAAATAAATGGATGGGGACATTATGGGGACAAGCCTTATGGCAAGACCTCTGGGAATTAAGCCGCGAGAAACACATCACTGTATATGTGACCAGTCATACACCCCTTGCTTTTCCTGGGAATAATGAGGCTGATACTCTAGCCAAGGTACACTGGCTGGAAATGGTACCTACCGGCCTGTCAGGAAGGGATGTAGCCCAGTGGCTACACCATTGCCTCTCACATGGTGGACAGAAGACCATGTGGTCCTCTACAAAAGCTTGAGGGTTACCTGTCATCTTAGCAAAGTTACAGGAAGCCTGTGAGACCTGTGTTGTCTACTCACAAGAGCATCCCTGGAGGCCTGTGGGAACTACAGGACAGGTGGTATGGGGACAGGTACCGCTGACCTGGTGGCAGGTGAATGTAATTAGGCCCCTACCTAGTTCAGAGGAGTATGAGTATGCTATCACATGTGTGGACATGGCTACTGGACTTTTAGCTGCTCACCCCTCATGGCACCCAGATCAGAAAGTGGTAATTGCTGCTCTGGAGTGGTTAGGTGCTGCCTATTGATGACCCTTGATCACTGAAAGTGATCAGGGAACACATTTTAAAGGGACCTTGGTGCAACAATGGGCCTGAGAACTGCAGATTGACTGGAAGTTCCATGTGGCCTATCACCCTCAAGCTGCCAGAATGATTAAACACTATAATGGTCTCTTAAAGCAGGGTCTGCAAGCCATGGCTGCCACCCCTATGCTGGGGTGCTGGATAAAACACTTATGGACTGTCCTCTGGACTCTGAATGAGAGGAGCTGGAGTGAAGGCCAGGCTCCAGTGAAGCACTGCTCCACAAGACTGCCACTCCAATTCAGCTACAGACAGAGACTAAGGATATTTTACTGAAACCAGGCATGGGAAAACAAGGAAATATTCTCTTGCCTGCACCTAAGGGCCTGGAACGAGGGCAGATGGCCACTTGACCATGGCCTTGGGAAATAACCCCCCTCACATGCATTAGGTGGCTCTTGTTGGCCCTTGGGGACAAAGGGTGGGCAGAAGTTTGCAAATAGTGCCCTGAGAGGTTGAGTATTTGTGCCCAGAGAGGCCCCTCCTGCCAGCCACCATCTTATCAATGGACCGGAACGTTGCTTGTATCTTGCCTGACGGTCGTAATTTGCCATTGTTAGTTCCTGTAATTGCTTTGTCTTTTCAAAGTAACACCTTAGTGGACTGGGTACATGCCTATGCCTCAGTGACTAGCCAATCAGCATGCTGGGTCTGCACTGAGATTACCCCTGAGCATGGCTGTCAGCTTCCCATGGTGCATCTCTCCAGCTTCTGTCTCAGATTGGACTTGGTTACACCAGTGGAATAGTGCACATTCCTGGACTGTCATCTATGCTGGGGTGGAGCATCGGTGTGACTGGCCCCAGCAGTTGGTCAGCTGCTCCATGTGGGGTAGTTCCGGATTGGCTTATTGTTGTGACTTCGGGGTTGGCTGGGCCAGCCTCCTTCTATATTAAGAGCCTCAAGGAATGGGTCCAGGTGGACTGAACTCCTATGGGTCTGTGTCAAAGACATCCTCCTGGACATTCCTGGGAGGCATAGAATAGTGCATGCACTTTGGATCCCACAGGGGCCCTCTGGGTGTGCGGCTCACATGGGTGCTCTCACTTGCATGGGGATTGGACTGTCCATTGTACCTAGGGGTGGCACTATTTGTTTCTTGTTGCTGCAGCTTGTACTGCTGCCATGGTATGTGGGCGCATGGCCCTGCACTCCTTGCCAAGGGACCCTTGCGGAAGACACCCTCACATAGATTGTATGGTGAGGAACCCTGAAGGGGTGGATTCTAGGGTAAATGGAGTCAGTCTGAGTCCCTCACCCAGATGGCTAGGCAACTAAGAGAAACAGTTTTCCCATAACATTGAGAATGGGTTGTTGGGAACCACCCTGCCTGGTTTGAGAAGCTGTAACCCCCACATGGCTAAGGCTGAGTGAGCGACCTTCAGACCATAAGCCACTAAGGAGACAAGGCTTATCTCCCTGGCAGGAGCACTGCTTCTGCTCCTTTTACTTCATCCATAACTGGCTCCCAGTGCTTGATCAGTTAGCCAATGATGGGTTAGATTCCCCAAGGGGGAACAACCTAAGACGAGCACGATCACCTGGAGGCCCCAAGGAAGGACTTGGGGGGCTACAGCAAAAAGGGGTGATGGATCCTGGCCCCTCAGCTATCCTGACATAGCCTGAGTCCTCATTCTGTCTGTGAGAAGTCTCGTAATCTCTTGGCTGCCTTGCTTACCCTGCCTGACTTAAGCCTGAGACAATGCCTTAAGCCTGAAACAATACCACCCTGTGCTGGAAAGGGTGGGTTCCCTAGGGCAATCAGGCCTAAGAAAGAATATGTAAAATCCTGTGAAACCTGCTTTGTTTAGAATGCTCCCAATTAAATAAGTGTCCAAGCAAGAAGTGAGTTTGTTCCTCAAAGTTTTATTGCTCTTTAGCTATCTAACCCTGACTCAAAATAGGCCTTCAGAGTTCTTTGTACATTATCTATTGTTTGATCCTTATGCTTAGCAATGGTTAATGAGCCTGTGTTCCTATGCAAAACAACCCAATAAAAACCCATTGAGGAAAAGGCTCTTGGCTCTTTTCCTTTGAGAGATCAGCCACCTTTCCTCCCCAAGCAGATCATGTCTTGGTAGACTTATTCTTATCCATGATAGCCAAGGGGGCCTGCAGGTGGAGGCCCCCCACAATGGGCCCAATAAGCAGTATTCCTGTAACCTTGAGTGGGCCTGCATACATAGAATCACACTATGTCATGCAATGTTTTAGCACCCTGCTGGTTTTGTGTACTTGTAGTATACAAGAGACTTGGGGCTTCCCACTGTGCAGCACGAGGCGTGTGACAAGTGTGGATCACCCACCCTTGAATAAAGGCATGTCTGGGATTCCCATGGCTATATGCATTTTCTTCCATCTGCCCAAATACTGAGTGAACCTGCCTGGCCTTGACAGGCTGCAAGACACTCACTAAGAGCATCTGTTGCTCCTTCAGAAGGATTTAGGAAGTTTTTTTTTCTTTTCTTTGTTTTTGTTGCTGTTCAAGTACACTTATCTCCATTTTCCCCCTGCCATCCACTCTGCCCCAACCATCCCTACCTCTTACCCTTGATCCTACCCACCCTTGGCTTTGTCCATGTGTCTTTTAAACATATTCCTTGATGACCCTTCCCTTTTTTCCCCCATTATTCCCTCCCCTCTAGCCTCTGGTTACTGTCAGTTTGTTTTTTATTTCAATGTGTCTGGTTGTATTTTGCTTGCTTGTTTGTTTTGTTGATTAGGTTTCACTTACAGGTGAGATCATATGGTATTTTCCTTTCACTCCCTGGCTTATTTCACTTAGCATAATGCTCTCTGGTTTCATCCATGTTGTCTCAAAGGGTAGCAGCTCCTTCTTTCTTTCTGCTGTGTAGTATTCCATTGTGTAAATGTACCATGGTTTTTTGATCCACTCATTTACTGATAGGCATTTAGGTTGCTTCCAACACTAGGTTATTATAAATTGCGCTTTTATGAACATTGGGGTGCATAGAATCTTTTGAATTGTTGTTTCAGGATTCTTAAGGTATAATCCCAGCAGTGAAATTGCCGGGTCAAAAGGCAGTTCCACTTTTAGTTTTCTGAGGAAATTCCATACTGTTTTCCACAGTGACTGCACCAATCTGCATTCCTACCAACGGTGTACTATGGTTTCCTTTACTCCACAACCTCACCAGCACTTCTTGTTTGTTGCTTTGGTTATGATGGCCATTCTGACCAGTGTAAAGTGTTTTCTCATTGTGGTTTTAATTTGCATTTCCCTGATGACTAGTGATGCTAAACATAGTGGTGTAGAAGTATTGAAGCATGACCAAAGAGCATCCATTCATATGGAAAAGCTACTATTAACAGCTGTAAGTTGGGTGGGATGGAGCCTCAGGGGGTCTCCAGGGCCTGGCAAACAGTGTTAGCCAGGTTGATGGAGTCTCATCTGCCTGCTAAATTTGTGGCTCTGCCAGCCTTTCTGTCTGGGAAAAAGTGGTCCCCCAGCTCCTACCTTGATGACAGATACTTCAGTTCCTCCTTGTATGTCTTTCTTTTTAAAAAAATATTTTATACAGAGAGGAGAAGGGAAGGAAAAAGAGAAGGAGAGAAACATCAATGTGTGGTTGTCTCTCATGCACCCCCTAGTGGGGACCTGGCCTGCAACCCAGGCATGTGCCCTGGACTGGGAATTGAACTGGCAACACTTTGGTTTGCAGACTCATGCTCAATCCACTGAGCTACACCAGCCAGGGCCTACTGGTGCCTTTCAAGCTACTACCCCAGTGCTGGAGCTCAGATGGAGTAAGTCTGAGTAAGTTCACGTGTGTGTTCTTTAAGAGGAATGGCTTGGGACTCCAGAAGTTTATTCCATCAATTCAATCCCCACTGACTTTTTCAGCCAGAAGTTATGGGGACTTATCTCCCTGGCACTGGTACCCTATGCTGGGGAGCTAGGTTTGCACCTGGGTATCCTCACCCCTGAGATATCCCTCACAAATATCTATCCACCACTCATGGATGTGGTACCAGCCTGTTCCATGTCTTGCCCCTCCTACCAGTCTGGATGAGTATGGTTTCTTTAATTTTTTAGTTGTCAGACATCCATTCAACTTGATTTCTGCAGGTTCTGAATGATTATTGTTCTACAATTTATTTGTAGTTTTGATGTGGTTGTGCAAGAAGGTGAGCCATTTACTTATGCCACCATCTTTGAAATACTTGTTTGATTGGGAGAACATTAATAAGAAATTATAGGTCTCTTTTAAGAATTTCTTACTTAATATGTATCCATAAAAACTACTGGTAATATAGACTTCTGGCCAAGATGGAGGCGTAGGTGGACACACTGTGCCTCCTCTCACAACCAAAATTAAGAACAACAAATATTTAGAAACAAGAAAAAAACAAGAATTGATGGAAAATTGAACTGTATCGAAGTCCAACAACCATTCATCCAAACTGGTAAAAGGGGCGGAGTCACAGCAGGAAAAAGTGGAGGTGCGGACCGGGAACGCAGGCGGCAGTGGCTGGTAGTTCTCAGGTGTGCAGGCAGCAGCTGGCAGACCCCAGGCGCACAGGTGGCAGCTGGCAGACCCCAGGCACGGCGTGGCAACTATGCAGACCCAGTGAGGTTGTGCAAGGCGGCTGGCTGACTAGATGGTCCCACATTCATGCATGCAGATAATCAAGATGAAGGGGAAGCAGCAGAGGGGACTGGAATCCAGGAGAGAGTGGAGCAGGCACCTTTGTTCCCTCTTCTACCCCACCCCCACATACAGCGTCACAACTCAGCAACTAGGCTGCCCCACCCTGGGGAACACCTAAGGCTCCACCCTTCACAATGTAACAGCCATGACCAGACCAAAAACAAAACAAAATAAAACAAAACAAACAAACAAAAAAACCACCAAAAATGGCTCAAACCAGAGAACAAATCAAAGCCCCAGAGCCAATTCATATAAGCAACGAAGAGATAGCCAACCTATCAGATGCACAGTTCAAAGCACTGGTGATCAGGATACTCACAGAATTGGTTGATTTTGCTCACAAATTAGATGAACAAATGCAGGCTACAATAAGTGAAATGAAGGAAAACGCACTGGGAACCAATAGAGATGGGAAGAAAACTGGGACTCAAGTCAATGGAGTGAACCAGAAGGAAGAAAGAAACAACCAAACAGAAGAGAAGGAAGAAACAAGAATTCAAAAAAAAAAAAAAATGAGGAGAGGCTTAGGAACCTCCAGGACATCTTTAAACATCCCAACACCCTAGAAGGGGAAGAAGAAGAGCAACAAGTGGAAAAGTTATTTGAACAAATAATAAAGGAGAACTTCCCCAAACTGGCAAAGGAAATAGACTACCAGGAAGTTCAGGAAGATCACAGAGTCCCAAAGAAGTTGGACCCAAGGAGGAACACACCAAGGCACATTATCATTACATTAGCCAAGCTTAAAATGGAGAGAATTCTAGAAGCAGCTAGAGATAAGGGGACAGTCACTTACAAAGGATTTCCCATCAGACTGTCAGCTGACTTCTCTAAAGAAACTTTGCAGACAAGAAGGGGCTGGAAAGAAGTATTCCAAGTCATGAAAGTCAAGGACCTACATCCAAGATTGCTCTACCCAGCAAAGCTTTCATTTAGAATGGAAGGACAGATAAAGTGCTTCTCAGATAAGGTCAAGTTCAAGGAGCTCAGCATCACCAAGCCCTCATTATATGAAATGTTAAAGGGACCTATCTAAGGAAAAGAAGATAAAAAATAGGACAGTGAAAAGACAGCAAACTCACAGCTATTAACAACCACACCTAAAACAAAAGCAAACTAAGCAAACAACTAGAACGGGAAGAGAAACACGAAAATGGAGATCATATGGAGGGTTAGCAACAGAGGAGTAGGAGGAGAGAGGGGGGAAGGTAGAGAATAAGTAGCATAGATGGTAGGTAGAAAATAGACAGGGAGAGGGCAAGAAGAGTGTGGGAAATGTAGAAGCTAAAGAACTTATGACACATGGACATGAACTAAAGGCGGGGGATGTGGGTGGGAGATGGTGTGCAGGGTGGAGGGGAATGATGGGGGAGAAATGAGACAACTGTAATAGCATAATCAATAAAATATATTAAAAATTAAAAATAAAGAATAGTACAGGAAATGAAGAAGCCATAATACATAAAGAACTTATATGTATGTCCCATGGACATGAACTAAGGTAGAGGAATGCTGGTGGGAGGGAGGTGCAGGGTGAGGGGAGTAAAGAGGGGAAAAATGGGACAACTGTAATAACATAATCAGTAAAATATATTTTAAAAAAAAAGATCCAGTCAGAGATGAAGGATTTACTAATTGAAATAAAGAACAATTTACAGAGAAACAATGATAGAGTGGATGAAGCTGAGAATCAAATCAAGGAGTTAGAAAATAAAGAAGCAAAAAACAAGCAATCAGAACAACAAGAAGAAAAAAGAATAAAAAAAACGAGGGTAGGGTAAGCATTCTCTGGGACAATGTCAAGTATTCCAACATTCAAATCATAGGGGTGCCAGAAGGAGAATAGGAAGAGCAAGAAATTGGAAATCTACTTGAAAAAATAATGAAAGATAACTTCTATAATTTTCAGAAGGAAATAGACATGCTAGTCCAGGAAGCAGAGAGACTCCCAATCAAGTTGGACCCAAAGGGGACCACATCAAGATACATCACAAAATGCCAAATGTTAAAGATAAAGAATCTTACAAGCAGCAAGAGAAAAGCAGAAAGTTACCTAGAAAGGAGTTCCTATAGGACTGTCAGCTAATTTCTCAAAAGAAACTTTACAGGCAAGAAGGGGCTATCAAGAAATCTTCAAAGTGATAAAAATCAAGGACCTACAACCAAGATTACTTTATTCTGCAAAGCTCTCATTTACAATGGAAGGGAAGGTAAAGTGCTTTCCACACAAGGTAAAACTAGAGGAATCGATAATCACCAAGCCATTATGTTAAAGGGAATTATTAAGAAAAAGGAGAAGATCACAATTATGAACATGAAAATGAACAAAGTCTCAACTATCAACTGAATCTAAACCACCCACCCCCTGAAAAAAAACAAAACAAACTAAATGAACAACCAGAACAGGAATGGAATCATATGTATGAGGATCATTTGGAGGGTTTCAGCTGGGAGGGTTTGGGGTAGAAGGGGGGAATAGTGCAGGGATAAAAAAGCATAAATGATAGGAACAAAATAGATGGGGAGATGTTAAGAATAGTATAGGAAAGGGACAAGTGAAAGAACTTACATGCATGACCCATGGACATGACCTAAGGGTGGGGGGTGTGATTGTTGGAGGGAATGGTAGTGGTACCTGATGGAGGGGGGCAAAGGAGAAAAATTGGGACAATGTAACAGAATAATCAATAAAATATATTTAAAAAGTATTGACTGAGGGGAGAACAAAAAGCAAGATGACTTACATCTCAAATGGACAAGTGTTGGACAGCCATAGTCAGCCCCCATTGAGATTATCTCTGATAACAGATTTCTTCTGGGGACTAGCTGAGTTCATGGTTTTGTTTTTCAAAATTCTGCTTCAGCAAAATGTGAAAAAGAAGAGGGGCTATGGAAACTCATCAGATTCCAGATATAATGATGAAAAGGAGACCCCCAGAAAACACCCCCAGAAGAAGGGGTCAAATTAATTATCTGTGTTGCCTGTCTTCATCCAATGGCTGGTAAATGAGGAAGGTAAATGTCTGCTCTAAGAAGTAGACAACTGGACATGCACATTCATAACAGAAGGAAACCATCCAACAGTGGAAGAGTGACCTGGACAAGTAGATGAATGTGTACGTCTAAACAAGAATTACTCTGTGTCCTCACAGACCAATGAGGTAGTGTTGGGAATTCCCTAAAGGGATCTGGCATGACTGATATGCAGGCTATAAATGCAAATGTTTCCCTTATCATTCCTTGTATAGTTTATGAAAGTAATAATATAGTTTTAATAAGTAAATATTTTTAGGTTACAAACTGGATAAGCCAGTTTGTAACCTAAAAATATTTAGGTTACAAAAAACTCTGAATTTGAAGAAAATTAAAAGACTATGAATTTAATACTGTTAGTGTCCCTATTTTCAACTTCTTTTTTAAAAAGATTTTACTTATTTATTTTTAGATAGAGGGGAAAGGAGGGAGAAAGAGAGGGAGAGAAACATTAATGTGTGGTTGCCTCTCATGTTTCCCCAACTGGGTACCCCACCTGCAACCCAGGCATGTGCTCTAACTTGGAATTGAACCAATGACCCTTTGGTTTTCAGGCTGGTGCTCAATCCACTGAGCCACACCAGCCAGGGCTCAACTTCTTTATTTATTTATTTTTTATTGTACTTTTCCCATTACCATTTATTCCCCTTATATTTCCTTCCCCATGACAATCACCATACTGCTGTCCATATCCATGAGTCCTTTTTCCTTTTTGCTCAATCCTTGCACCCTCTTACCAGAACCCCATAGCTGTCAGCATAATCTCTATTATAAGTCTATCTCTATTTTGCTTTTCAGTTCAGTTCATTAGATTCCATATATGGATGAAATTATATGGTATTTATCTTTCCCTGACTAGCTAATTTCACTTAGCATAATGTTCTCCAGGTCTATCCATACTCTTGCAAAGGGTAAGATACTCTTCTTTTTTATGGTCATGTAGTATGCCACTGTGTAAATATCCCATAGTTGTTTTATCCACTCAACTACTGATGGACATTTGGGCTGCCTCCATAACTTGGCAATGGAAAATAATGCTGCAATGAACATAGGGGTGTTTGTGTTTTTTTGAATTAATATTTTGGTTTCTTCAGATATATTCCCAGAAGTGGGATCACTGGGTCAAAATGCAGTTCCATTTGTAATTTTTTGAATTATCTTCATACTTCTGTCCACAGTGGATACTCCAAATTCATTCCCACAAACAATGCAGAAGTGTTCCTCTTTCTCCACATCCTTGCCAGCTCTTGTTGTTTGTTGCTTTATTGTTGATAGCCCTTGACAGTGTGATATGATATTTCATTGTGGTTTTAATTTGCATTTCTCTGATGATTAGTGACATTGAGCAACTTTTCATGTCTATTGGCCATCTGTATGTCCTCTTTGAAGAAGTGTCTGTTCATGTCCTTTGCCCATTTTTGTAAATCGGATTTTTTTTGGGGGGGGGGTTATTTTGCTGTTGAGTTTTATAAGTTCTTTATAAATTTTGGATAGTAATCCCTTAATGGTATGTATCACTGAATATGTTCTCCCATCAGTGGGTTGTCTTTTTATTTTGTTGATGGTTTCCTTTGCTGTTCAAAAAATTTTTAGTTTGATATAGTACCATTTATTTATTTTTTTCTTTTGTTTCCCGTGCCGAGACAATAGATAAAATGTTGCTATGAGCCATGTAGAAGAAACCATGTCTATGTTTTCATCTAAGATTTTTATAGTTTTGAGTTAACATTTAAGTCTTTAATGCATTTTGAATTTATTCTTGTATGTGGTGTAAGAAGGTGGTCTAGTTTCATATTTCTGCAAATATCTGCCTAATTTTTCCAGTGCCATTTTGAGTAAATGATCTTTAACCCATTGTATGTTCTTGCTTCCTTTGTCAAATATAAATTTACTGTAAAGGTTTGGGTTTATTTCTGGGATCTCTATTCTTTTCTATTGATCAGTATGTCTGCTTTTATGCCTGTACCATGATGTTTTTATTACTATGGCCTTATAGGATAGTTATATATTAGGTAGTGTGGTTCTCAAAATTTGTTCTTGTTCCTCAAGATCACTGTTACTATTTAGGCCTTTGTGGTTCCCTATAGATGTTTGAAATATTTGTTCTAGTTCTTTGAGATATGTCATTGGTATCTTGATAGGAATTGCACTGAATCTATAGGTTGCTAAGGTAGAAAGGACATTTTAATGATGGTAATCCCTCTTATCCATGAAAAACATGGTATGCGCTTCCATTTATTTGTATCTTCCTCAATTTCTTTCGTGAGTATCTTCTAATTTTGAATACTGGTCTTTTACATCCAGTGAGATTTATTCCTTGGTATTTTATCTTTTTGGAGCAATGTGAATGGGATTGTTTACTTACTTACTCTTTCTGAGAGTTCATTTTGGCATATAAAAATGCAACCGATTTCTGGATATTAATTTTATATCCTGCTACTTTGCTGAATTCATTTATCAGTTACAGTAGTTTCTTGGAATCTTGGGAATCTCTATATACAGTATCATATCATCAGCAAATAAAGATAGTTTTACATCTTCCTTTCCAGTACGGATGACTTTTATTTCTTCTTCTTGCCTGATTGCTGTGGCCGGGACTTCCAGTACTATGTTGAATAAAAGAGGCAAAAGCAGACATCCCTGTCTTGTTACCAATCCTACGGGGGACATTTTTAGTTTTTGCCCATTGAGTATGAAGCTGACAGTGGGTTTTCATATAAGTCCTTTACTATGTTTAGTTATGTTCCCTCTATTTCCTTATTGCTGAGAGTTTTTATCATCAATGGGTGCTAGATTTTATCAAATGCTTTTTCTGCATCTATTGATAGGATCTTGTGGTTTGCTCATGCATTTGTTTATGTAGTGAGTCACATTTATTGATTAGTGAATGGTGTATCAACCTTGCATTCCCAGAATAAATCTCATTTGATCATAGTGTATGATCTTTTTGATGCATTACTGTATTCAGTTTGCTAATATTTTGTTGAGGATTTTCATGTTATGTTCATCAAGAATATTGGCCTATAATTTTCTTTCTTTGTAGTGTTTTTACCTGCTTTTGGAATTAAGATAATGCTGGCCTTATAAAATGAGTTTGGGAGCCCTTTCTCCTCTTGAATTTTATGAAATAGTTTGAGAGATGTTAATTGTTCTTGGAATGTTTGGTAAAATTCATCTGTGAAGCTATTCAATGAAGCACTTCTGTTCATGTGAGTTTTTTTATTATTGCTTCAATTTTACTACATCTAATCACTCTATTCTGATTCTCTGATTCTTCCTGATTCAGTTTTGGAAGATCGTATGTTTCTAGGAATTTATTCATTTTGTAGAGGTTGTTGAATATGTTGGCATATAATTTTTTAAATAATATTTTCTTACAATCCTTTGCATTTCTTTGATGTCAGTTCTTTCTACTCTTTCATTTTTTAAAAAAAATAAATTTTATTAATTATGCTATTACACTTGTCATTTTTCCCCCATCAACCTAGGAACCCCCCAACCCTCAGGCTATCACCACACCATTGTTCATGTCCATAGGTCATGCATACAAGTCCTTTGGTTGCTCGTTTTCCTATATTGTATCTTACATCCACATAATTATTCTGTAACTACCAATTTGTATCTTTTAATATATTTTATTGATTATGTTATTACAGTTGTCCCATTTCCCCCCTTCATTCCCCTCCACCCTGAACACCCCCTCCCACTCACACTCCCCCCGTTTAGTTCATGTCCATGTGTCATAAGTTCTTCAACTTCTATATTTCCCACACTATTCTTACCTTCCCCCATCTGTTTTCTACCCACCCTCTATGCTACTTATTCTCTATACCTTTTCCGCCTCTCTTCTCCTCCCACTCCCCTGTTGCTAACCCTCCATATGATCTCCATTTCTGTGGTTCTGTTCCTGTTCTAGCTGTTTGCTTTTGTTTTAGGTGTGGTTGTTAATAGCTGTGAGTGTGCTGTTTTTTTACTGTCCTATTTTTTTATCTTCTTTTTCTTAGATAAGTCCCTTTAACATTTCATATAATGAGGGCTTGGTGATGCTGAGCTCCTTGAACTTGACCTTATCTGAGAAGCACTTTATCTTTCCTTCCATTCTAAATGAAAGCTTTGCTGGGTAGAACAATCTTGGATGTAGGTCCTTGACTTTCATGACTTGGAATACTTCTTTCCAGCCCCTTCTTGCCTGGAAGGTCTCTTTTGAGAAATCAGCTGACAGTCTGATGGGAACTCCTTTGTAAGTGACTGTCCCCTTATCTCTAGCTGCTTCTAGAATTCTCTCCTTCATTTTAATCTTGGCTAATGTAATGATAATGTGCTTTGGTGTGTTCCTCCTTGGGTCCAACTTCTTTGGGACTCTCTGATCTTCCTGGACTTCCTGGAAGTCTATTTCCTTTCTTCTTCATTATTTGTTCAAAGAAGTTTTCAACTTCTTGCTCTTGTTCTCCTTCTGGCACTCCTATGATTCAGATGTTGGAATGTTTAAAGTTGTCCTGGAGGTACCTAAGCCTCTCCTCATTTTTTTTGAATTCTCGTTTTTTCATTCTGTTCCGGTTGAATGTTTATTTCTTCCTTCTGGTCCAAACTTATGATTTGAGTCCTGGTTTCCTTCCCCTCACTGTTGATTCCCTGTACATTTTTCTTTATTTCACTTCTCATAGCCTTCACCTTTTCCTCTGTTTTGCAACTATACTCAACCATTTCTGGGAGCATCCTGATTACTAGTGTTTTAAACTGTGCATCTGATAGGTTGGCTATCTCTTCATCACTTAGTTGTATTTTTTTCTGGAGCTTTGATATGTTCTTTCATTTGGGCTATTTTTTTGTCTTGATATGCCTGTTATGTAGTAAGTAGTGGAGCTTTAGGTATTAGCCACAGCAGGGCAACACACTTGGATGCTTTGTGGCACTGTCTGTGGGGGAGGGCTCCAAGAGTGAATAATGCTGCCTGCTAGGCTCTGGGCTGTCTTTCAGTCACTTTCTCCACTACCCACAATCAAACTGGGCCCTTCTCATGCTGATTCCCATGTGGGTGGGCTTGTAGAACTCTGTGGATCTCTCCAATGGATTCTCTTGTGAGACTGGGAGTTTCTCCTGCCACCCCCTGAAAAACCCCACAGGTTTTTCAGCCCAAGGTTTTGAGGCTTTATTTCCCCACTCTGGAGTCCCGGGTTGCAAGGTCTATCTCACTCCCCTGTTGTTCCTCCCAGCTTATTCTCATGCAAATGTGGGACTGCCTGGTTCTCCAGCTGCCACCTCACCCAGTCCTCCAGCCACCACCTTCCTGCGTGACCCTCCTACTGGTCTGGGTGAATGTTTCTTTAAGTCTTTGGTTGTCAGACTTCCATACAGTTCACTTTTCTGGAAGTTGTGGTTGTTTTTTGTTTTAAAATTTGTTGTTATCCTTCTTTTGGTCATGCAAGGAGGCACAGTGTATCTACCTATGCCTCCATCTTCACTGAAAGTCTCTGACTGGATCTCTTTTATGCTGTTGAGGTCCTCACTAAGTCCTTTGAGAATCTTTATAACCAGCGTTTTGAACTCTGCATCTAATAGATTGCTTATCTCCATTTCATTTAGTTCTTTTTCTGGAGTTTTCATCTGTTCTTTCATTTGGGCCATGGGTTTTTGTCTCCTCATTTTGGCAGCTTCCTGTGTTTGTTTCTATGTATTAGGTAGGGCTGTTTTGATTCCGCGTCTTGATAGTGTGCCTTAATGTAATCAGTGCCCTGTAGGGTCCAGTGGCATAGCCTCTCCTATCATCCAAGCTGGGTATTCAAGGTATGTCCTTTGTGTGGACTTAAGCAATACTTTTGAAAGAATTATTTATCAAGCATCTACTAAGAGCCAGTCCCCCTTGTTAAGTGCTAGAAATACAAAAGGAGGAAAAGGGAGGGAGAGGGTGAATTCCTGACAACAGAAAGATTGGACTTCAAAAAAAGATACAGATCGTTACCTAAACAAATATATACTAAATCATGTATACAACGTAGTTGTGTCAGGGACTACAAAAGTTAATACAGAATGCAATAAAGACACATAACAGAAAACCTAATCTGGTGGGCAGAAAATTTTTCCTGCAAAAGTGTCATTTAAACTAAGACATGAAGAAAAAAATTAACCAGACAAAGTTGTAGAAGCATTAAGAGGGACGGACAGGTGACAGTCTGTGGTGAGGCTCTAAGGGGAATGGGGCCTTGCAAAGGAGAGGAAAAGAAACGAAATGGCTAAAGAAGAGGTCACAGGAGTAGAGGAGGGCCCAGATTAGAGAAGCCTTGTACAAAAATTTAGCACCTTACCCTAACAGCAACAAAAAATCACTTGAAGTATTTGAAGCAGCAGTGTGAAATATTCACATGTGCTTTTTAAAAATCAGTCTGGTTTTTGTATAAAGAAAATTCTGACAGAAACAGTAATGAAAGCCAGGCTATTATAGTTAAAAGGCAAGTTCTTCCAAAAGCAAACTCTAATTTGGAAGATCGTATGCAGGAAACTTATTTGGGATTGGTCATCCTCTGAGAGCTGGAGCTGATAATAGCAGGTGCTGCTGCTACAGAACTGCTCTCACTATTGCATGGGAATGATAGAATAGCAAAAGCCAAGTGGTGGCGCTTAACCCTTAGCCAAAGAAAGGCATAATTACCATAATGGGCAGCAAGAACAGAATGATCTGATTCACAGGCATCAGTGGATATGGCAAAACAGAGTTCCTAGGAAAAAGACAAATGAACAGCCAAAAAGAATAATCCTTAATTTATATAACAAAAAATCATGAATGGATGAGCAGGAGGCTGAAGTCCGAATTCCCAAAATCATGATACGATACCTTGTCACATTTGCAGACCTGAGCAAATTATCAGACCCAGAATTCACTCACTGAATAAGAGGTTATCTGTATTAGGAAGGATTGTAAAATACCATGGAAGGTGTATGTAGTAGTAATTCCCCACTCCTTCCCCCAAAGGACTGTAGAAATTCACTCAGTAAATGACTCACTGTAAAAAGAGAATACCCAGATCTTTTGAAGCTCTTGTACAGAGTAATGAGCTGACACTAACAGCTAGTGAAACGAAGAACCATCATAGAGATGAGTAGTAAATGGAGTCCTGGACAAGTCTGTCTTATGGTCTGCATTCACATTAGGCAGACAATACTGATTCATAGTCTGGACCCCGGGCTATAATCCTCTTGCTCCCTACTATAATAAAGGCACCTGGACCATCCCAACGTTCTGCAGAGTATCACATTAATTTACTATATTGATGATATTGTATAAATCAGACCTGATTAGCAAGAAGTGACAAGTATTCTGGGTGCTATGGCCTCATGTGCTCCAGATGAGAGAGAAACCCTGCAGATTCAAGGTCCTATCTCATCGGTAAAATTTTTAAAGGTCCAGTTGTCTTGGTCATGCTCAGCCATCCTCTTAAAATTAAACAGCAAGTTATCTGCTTCATACATATTACCACTAAGAAAGAAGTACAACCCTTAACAGGCCAATTTGGGGTTTTAATGCAGTATATTCTGCATTAAATGGGTGATGTGGGAGACTGCTAGATTTGATTTGGTCCCAGAGTGCTTTTGTGCCTAGCTTTTTTCCACCCTCCTATCCTGATGCCTTCGCCCTCCTCTCTCTTGAGGGTACTCCTACAATCAATCACTACCATAAGGAATCCCATCTTAGATTCTGTTTCTAGGGAACCAAAATAAGGCCGTGCGCCTCAGTTTTCTCTCCCATACCTACGATTATTATCCTTTTGTTACAGAGAAGGAAATTGAGGGTAAACAGAGAGTGAGAACAATAATAAACCAAATAAAATTCTAAAATGTTGTCTACCCATTCCTAAGAAATAAATTTTAGTATTTAAAAAAACTACCTTCGTAACTGTTTTTCAAAATTAAATTTACCCTTCCCTCAAGAGGCAAGGGTTTACACCCATTTATTAGACATATATTATGCCAGGTTTATCACTAATCTATCCTTGTGTAATAAACTACTCCAAATCAGTAGCTTAAAATAACCCATTTTGTGTTGTTTTTGACTCTGTAAATCAAGTTTGTGCTGGGTTCTGCTAGGATGTTCTTCCACTGGTCTCCTGTGGAATTACTGTAGCTGTAGGAATACACAGGCTTGATTCATGTTTTAGCCATTTGTGCTATTACAACAAAATTCCATTGTTTGGGTTACTTGAACAATAGACATGTAGTTCTAACTGTCCTTCTGGTTTTTAAAATTTTTATTTATATAATTTTAGAGAAAAGGAAAGGGAAGGAGATAGAGAGGGAAACTCAATGTGTGGTTGCCTCTTGCACATCCCCCACTGGGGACCTGGCCCACAACCCAGGCATGTGCCCTGACTGGGAATTGAACCAGTAACTCTTTGGTTCTCAGGCCCATGCTCAATCCACTGACCTACACTGACCTAAGCATACTTCTTACTGTTCTGAAATCTGGAAGCCCAAGATCAAGATGCTAGCAGATATGGTGTCTGGTGAGAATTTGCTTCCTGGTTCATAGATGGGCTAGCTTCTCACTGTGTCCCCATATGGTAAAAAGAACAAGGGTTCTTTCTGGGCCTCTTTATAAGGGCACTAATCCCATTCATGAGGGATCCACCCTCATGACCTAATCACCTCCCGAAGGCCCTATCTCCAAATACTATCACACTGGTCATTATGATTTAACATGAATTTGGGGGAGATATAAATATTTAGTCTATAGCGACTGGATTGCGTAGGCTAATATGGCCTCCTTCTCGTGTCTAATGCTTGGTTTATGCTGACAGTTAGGCTTCTCTCTCTATATGGTCTCTCATTCTCAAAAAAAACTTTCTTCACATGGAAGTAAAGGAATTCCAAGAAGGTAAGAATAAAAGCTCAAGGCCTCTTGATGCCTCAACATATAAGCACCACAACATCACTTCAACCACATTTTATTTGTCAAAGTTCAAAAGCCAGCCCAGATTCAAGGGGGGGGTGGCTTGGGTTGACGAATGGGGGAGAACAGACTTTATCTATTAATGGAAGGAACGGAAAATTACGTTACTAAGGAGCATAAATACAAGGATGGGAATAATTGATTTGGCTATTTTTGCAAATAACTATCCACCCTAGGCGATTTGTGTAGCTATTTTGCATATATTCATTGTTATTTATTCTCATGATAATGGTGTAAGATAAGGATTTTCAATCCCTCTAACAAATGCAGAAATTCTGGTCAGATTTTGGTTCTTATTTTTGTTCTTGGATTATTTTATTAGAATCTCCACTAGCCTACTCTTATGTCTCAACCAAGTTGATCAGTTTTTATATTAATCACTTTAAAAGTAGAAAACAACTAATAAATGGAGCTTCATTGAAAAAAGAAAGATGTAGCACTAATTACATAGTGTCTCATTTTACTATCTGTAGTCAGGATTAAAATATTCTCACAGTCTGCGCCTCCTTTTCTCAGGATGAATAGCTAATAGATTTTGGGTATTAATGACTACTAGACCATGACTGGACTGGGCTGGGCCTTGTGCCAAGGCTCCAATTTACTGGAGCATTGAAGGAGTAAGATTGATCCTTGGTGTCACCTAAATTAGTGTTTTTCAAACTGAAATTCATGACACATTAATGAGCAGTGAAATCAATTTAGGGAGCTACTACTGGCATTTCTTAAATGAAATGCAATAAATTATGATAGAATAGAAACTATCTATCATGGTACCACAGCATCCACAGGCTATAACTAGAGCTCAAATATTTAAAAATGTAGTCCCAATAGCCCCTGCCTACCAAACACAGCTAGCTCTTCACCAGTCTGCTTTTCTCCATCTGTTACATTAGCTAGAGGTTCATTGTTCACTGGGTCTTGATGATTATTGGCTTAGTTAGTTAATAGTATTTATTTGGCTATAATCTTACTTATTAAGTTGAGCCAAATTCAACTAATACTAGAAGCAAAGCCCTTCTTAAGCTATCGCAACATCATCTAAGAGTCACTGGCATTTTAAATCATATCAAAGTCACTATCTAATTTCAAATGTGAAAACATTTATATATACATACCAAATTTTTGTTCTAACAAGATAATCAAAATATTTTAAGCTTCCTGTACAGAAGCTGAACACAACTTTTCTTTTTCTTTACTTTTTCAAGCTGAAATAACTTACAGAAACTTTTAAGATAGTTCTTATTCAAGTAAAGAAGAGAGAGAGTTCATCTTTCTCTTCTAAAAGAGATATAGATACAAAATAACACCCCTGTTCCTTGGGGTTTGCACTTCTGACAATCTCAGTCATTTCAAGCAAAACTGAACCCCGAATGTAAGTACAAAGGACTCTGAGTAACTCCTAAGTGGCCAAAATGAAAATCACAAAGTCTAGGTGCTAAAATCCTTTCAGTTTTATTAAGGTAATTCTTACCCAGTTTACGTTATTATTGATTTCCCAATCATAGCACATTAAGGCAGAAAATTACTAAAAGAAGTTGCAGCTAGAAGCGAGCAGAGTGATAGCTACAGAAATGGTAGCTAACAACCTACTGACTTAAGAGATAGGAAAACTATCAAAGTTCTGATAAGAGGACACCAAAAGCAAAGCAGTCTATGGTCACTTTGTCCAATATAAGCACCAGTGTAGCCTTTTTCGATGCCATTTTACATTGTAACTTTTTTAAAAGGTCATTTTCCAACAGTTTTCTTGTTGGTATATTAAAAAATTTATTTGTATATACTGACTTTATATCCAACAACCTAGGTAAATTCACTTATTAATTCTAAAATTTACCTGTAATTTTTTGGGTTTCGTATTAATCCAGTCATGCCATCTATGCATAATTGTTTTACTTCTCCCTTCCCAATATTTATACTATTTTTTCTTGTCTTATTGCCCGTGCTAGGACTTCACATTTAAAAAAATTAAATAGAAGTGGTAATAAAGAACATCTTGTCTTACTTTTTTATACAGGGAAAACACTTTCAATATTTCACCATTACAAATAAGATTTGCCACAGATTTTTTTATAACTATTCTTTATTAACATAAGTGTTCCTAAATTCTTTTTAATTGGTGTTTTGGCATTCTTAGAAAATATTTTCAGCAGTGGAACCGCTATATCAAAAAGCAGTTCCATTTTTGATTTTCTGAGAAAACTTCATACTGCTTTCCAGTGGCTACACAAGTCTGTATTCTCACCAACAGTGTACCAGGGTGCCCTTTTATCCACATCCTCGCTAGCATCGGTTGCTTGTTAATTTATTAATGATGCCCATTCTGACAGGTGTAAGGGATACCTTATTGTGATTTTATTTTTTTAAGATTTTATTTATTTATTTATTTATTTTTAGAGAGGGGAAGGGAGGGAGAAAGAGAGGGAGAGAAATATCAATGTGTGTTTCCATATCCAGTACCCCCTACTAAGGATCAGGCCCGCAACCCCTGTATTTGCCCTACACTGGGAATCGAACCAGTGATCCTTTGGTTCACAGGCTAGCACTCAATCCACTGAGCCACACGAGCTAGGGCTCACTGTGGCTTTAATTTGCATCATCTATTTAGGTCCTTTGCCCCTTTTTTTATTGGACTGTTTTTCTTCCTGGTATTGAGTCATATGAGTTCTTTATATATTTTGTAGATTAAACCCTTGCTTGCTATATTGTTGGCAAATATGTTCTCCCATACAGTCAGTTCCCTTTCTGTTTTGATGATGGTTTCTTTAGCCATGCAGAAGCATTTTAATTTGATGTAGGCTCATTTATTTTTTTTTTCCTTTTTTGCCCCTTGCCCTAAGAGATATATTGGCAAAAATATTACAATGTGAAATATCTGAAATTTTACTGCCTACGTTTCCCACTAGGATTTTTATGGTATCACAACTTATATTTAAGTCTTTTACCCATTTTGAGTTTATTCCAGTGTATGGTGTAGGTTGGGGGCCTAGTTTCATCTTTTTGCATGTACCAGTCCAGTTCTCCCAACACCATCTATTGAAGAGACTGTCTTTAATTTACTCCATTGTATGCTCATGCCCTCTTTGTCAAATATTAATTAACTATAAAGACATGGGTTTATTCCTGGGCTCTCTATTCTGTTCCATTACTATATATGTCTGTTCTTATGCCAGTACCAGACTGTTTTGATTACAGTGGCCTTGTAGTGAGGTTTGATATCAGGTATTGTGATCCCTCCAACTTTGTTCTTCTTTCTCAGGATTGTTGAGGATATTTAGGATCTTTTGTTGTTCTATCTAAATTTTTGGAATATTTATTCTAATCTATGAAATATGCCATTGCTATTTTAATAGAAATAGCATTGAGAGTTCTAGCCAAGATGGAGGCATAGGTAGAAAGGCTTCGCTTCCTCAAACAACCAAAAGAAGTATAACAATTAATCTAAAAACAATAAACAAGCAGAAGTGCCATAAAATCAAACTGAATGGAACTCTGACAACCAAGGAGTTAAAGAAACATTCAACAAGATCATAAGGAGGGGTAGAGATGGGCAGCTGAGCAGAGAGGATGTATGGCAAGGCACGCACAGCATGGGAGAGGGGGAGCTGGCTCAATGGAAAACTAAAGACTTATAGCTAGCTGTAAACTACTGCAGAGGTTGCCATGGTGGGAGAAACTCTGTCACACAACAGAGTTCACTGACAGTGGGGCCAGAGTGGAGCAAGCAAGCTGCATTGTTCCCTCTCTGACCCCTCCCCCACAGACAGTGCCACAATGTAGCAAAGATTGGAGGGTTGACTCACCCTGGTGAATACCTAAGGCCCACCCCTTACAACATAATAGGGGCATTAGGGCAAAGAAATATGGCCCAAATGAAAGAACAGTTCAAAACTCCAGAAAAAGAGCTAAATGACAAGGAGATAGACAATCTATCTAATGCAGAGTTCAAAATACCAGTAATCGGGATGCTCACAGAATTGATTGAGTTTGGTCACAAAATGAAGGAAGAAATTAAGGCTATCCAAAGTGAAATAAAGGAAAATATACAGGGAACCAACAGTGAAGGGAAGACAACTGGGACTCAAATCAATGATTTGGATGAGAAGGAAGACATAAACATTCAACCAGAACAGAATGAAGAAATAAGAATTAAAAAAAAATGAGGAGAAACTTAGGAAACTCTGGAACAACTTTAAGCACACTAACATCAAAATCATAGGGGTGCCAGAAGGAGAACAAGAGCAAGAAGTTGAAAACTTCTTTGAACAGATAATGAAGAAAAATTTCCCCAACCTGGTGAAGGAACAGACTTCCAGGAAGCCAAGGAAGCTCAGAACAGCCCAAAGAAATTGGACACAAAGAGGAACACACAAAATACAGCACCATTAAGTTACCCAAGATTAAAGATAAAGAAAGAAGCTTAAAAACAGCGAGAGGAAAGGAGACAGTTACCTACAAAGGAGTTCCCATAAGACTATCAGCTGATTTCTCACAAGAAACCTTACAGGCAAAAAAGGGCTAGAAAGAGGTATTCAAAGTCATGAAAGGCAAGGACCTGCATCCAAGATTACTCTATCCAGCAAAGCTATTATTTAAAATGGAAGGGCAGATAAAGTGCTTCCCAGATAAGGTCAAGTTAAAGGAGTTCATCATTACTAAGCCCTTATTATATGAAATGTTAAAGGGACTTAGCTAACAAATAGAAGAAGATCAAAAACTATGAACAGTAAAATGACAACAAACTCACAACTATCAACAATCAAACCAAAAAAAAAAAAAAAACTAAAACTAAAACTAAGCAAACAACTAAAACAGGAGCAGAATCAGAGAAATGGACATCACATAGAAGGTTTTCAGTGGGGAGGGGGAGGGGAAGAATGGGGGGAAGGCACATGGTATAAGAAGCATAATTGGTAGGCATAAAATAGATAGGGGGAGGTTAAGAATGGTATAGGAAACAGAGAAGTCAAAGAACTAGTATCTACAACCCGTAGGCATGAACTAAAAGGGGGAATGCTGGAGAGTTGGGGTGTACAGGACAGAGGGGAAATAAAGGGGAAAATTTGGGAAGACTGTAATAGCATAATCAATAAAATATACTTAAGAAAGAAAGAACATAAAAAACAGCATTGAATCTATAGATTACTTTGGGTAGTATGCACATTTTAATTATTTTAATTCTTCTAATCCATGAACAGTGTATTTGCTTCCATTTATTTGTATATTCCCCAATTTCTCTCTTCAATGTCCTATAGTTTTCTGAGTACAGGTCTTTTACATCCTTAGTTAAATTTATTCCGAGGTACTTTATATTTTTGTAGCACTATATACAATAGTCAAGATTGTAAACAACCTAAGTGCCCATCAGTAGATGAGTGAATCAAGATATTGTGTTACATGTATACAATGAAATACCATTCAACAGAAAAAAAGGAATTCCTGACTTTTGTGACAGCATGATTGGAACTAGAGACTACTATGTTAAGTGAAATAAGACAATCAGTAAAAGACAAGTATCATATGATCTGACTTATAAAAGGAATCTAATGAACAAAATAAACTAATGAGCAAAATAGAGCCAGAGGCTTGGAATCATGGAATGGACTGATAGCAGTCAGAAGGAAGGGGAGAAGGGAAGATTAAATGAAAAAAGGTGAAGGAATTAGTCAAGTATATACCTGAAGGATCCATGAACATGGACAACGGTGTGTAGATTGACTACAGAAGTGAGGGGCAGGCTGAGTGAGTAGAGGGGGATGAAGAAGGAAAATGGGACAACAACAATAGCATAAACAATAAAACATTAAAAAAAATATTCTTTATTAAATTAAGAACATCCCCTTATCTTGAGTTTACTGAGAATTTTTTCAGTATGGCTGGGTATTAAATATTAGCCAATGCTTTTTCCTTCCATTTAGATAACTATATGAATATGTGAAATCTAATGAACAAAATAAACTAACAAGCAAATAGAGATAAAAAACTATATGATTTGTCTCTTTTACTCTGATACTGTGAAAAATTACATCAATTGATATTTCAAATGCTGAACTCACCTTGCATTCCTGGGATAAGTCAAATTGGATTGAAATATATTATCTTTTTATGTTCCTAGATTCTATTTGCTAGTAACTTAAAGATTTGTTGCACCTTTGTTTATGAAAGAGATTGGACCATAACTTTTCTTTACTACTATGTCCTTATCAATTTTATATCAAGCATTAATGATAACGAGGATATAGAAAGAGGAGTGCTTATACATGGTTAGTGGGAGTATAACCACTTTGAAAAAATATCTGCCAACATCTTCTTATGACCATATACATAATCTATGATCTTATGATTCTACTCCTAATGATTTACCAAGAATGATTACAAATATACACCAGTAAAAATGTTCAAGTATGTCCTTTGCGACATTATTTGTAGAGTACAAAAGTGAAAAACACTGATGTCAACTAATGATAGAATGAATAAATTGTAGTATAATTTTTGCAACAACATGAATAAACCAAGAATGTATTATTCTAAGTGAAATAAGTCAGACAGAGAAAGACAAATGCCATACGGTTTCACTTCTATGTAGAATCTAAAGAACAAAATTAACAAACAAACAAAACAGAAACAGACTCATAGACACAGAGAACAAACTGAAGGTTGCCAGATGGGGGCGTAGGAGGGAGTTGCAGGTCTGGATGAAAATGATGAAAGAATTAAGAAGTACAAATTAGTAGTTATAAAACAGTCATGGGGGAACAAACATTTCAAAAATTTATATGGAACCATAAATGACTGTGAATATCTGCTGCAATTTTGAGAAAGAAGAATAAAGCAGGAGGGATCACAATATTTAATATCAAACTTTATTACAAGGCCACTGTAATCAAAACAGCCTGGTACCAGCATAAAAACAAGCACATAGACCAATGGAACAGAACAGAGAGCTTAGAAATAAACCCAAGTTTCTATGGTCAACAAACATTTGACAAAGGGGAAAGAAGCATAAAATGGAGGAAAAATATCCTTTTCAACAAATGGTGTTGGGAGTTCTGGACAGCTACATGCAAAAAAAATGAAACTCAATCATCAACTTACACTACACACAAAAATAAATTCAAGGTGGATAAAAGACTAAATATAAGTCATAACACCATAAAAGTCCTGGAGGAACACATTTGCAGGAAAATCTCAGACATTCCACACAGCAAGATCTTCACTGATATGTCCCCTAAAGCAAGGGACATAAAGAATAAACAAATGGGACCTCATTGAATTAAAAAGCTTCTACATGGCTAAAGAAAACAGCATTAAAATGAAACGACAGGGACTTCCAGCCAAGATGGAGGCATAGGTAGACACACTGTGCCTCCTCACACACCAAAAGAAGAACTAAAACAATTTAGAAACAAAAAACAACCAGTACTTACAGAAAATTGAACTGTATGGAAGTCCGAAAACCAAGGAGTTAAAGTAGACACATTCATCCAGACCAATAGGAGGCGTGGAGTTGAGCAGTAGGCAGAGAGGGGTCCTGGCAAAAAAAGCAGTGGCTGCAGAACCCCGGGCTCAGAAGGCAACAGCTGATGCCCCCGGGTGCACAGGCAGTGGCTAATGGACACCAGGTGGGTGCAGCAGCAGTGGACGGACACAGCAAGGTGGCAGATTGTGGAGGGGCAAAGCACATGAGGCAGCTGGTAGACCGCACGGTCCCCCATTCATGCACAGATAAACCAGGTGAAACTGGGGAGTAAGACGGACCAAGCAACCCAGGGTCCCAGCACGGCGAAATAAAGCCTCAAAACACCGATTGAAAACACCTGTGGGGGGTTGACATTCTGGAAGGAACTCGCAGCCTCACAGGAGAGTTTGTTGGAGAGACCCACAGGGTCCTAGAATGTACACAAACCCACCCACAAGGGAATCAGCACCAGAAGGACTCAATTTGCTTGGGGGATGTGGGGGAAGTGACTGAAATCCAACAGAGAGTGGAGCAACCATCATTGTTCCCTCTCTGACCTATGCCCCACATACAGCGTCACAACCCAGCGACAAGTTGCCCTGCCCTGGAGAACACCTAAGGCTCCGCCCCTCACTACATAACAGGCACACCGAAACAAAACAAAATGGCGCAAATGAAAGAAAAGATCAAAGCTCGAGAAAAAAATACAACTAAGCGACAAAAAGATAGCCAACCTATCAGATGCACAGTTCAAAACACTGGTAATCAGGATGCTCACAGAATTGGTTGAATTTGGTAGCAAATAAGATGAAAAAATGAAGCCTACAGTAAGTGAAATGAAGGAAAATATACAGGGAACCAATAGTGATGGGAAGGAAACTGGGACTCAAATCAATGGAGTGAACCAGAAGGAAGAAACTAACAGCCAAACAGAAAAGAATGAAGAAACAAGAATTCAAAAAAATGAGGAGAGGCTTAGGCACCTCCAGGAGATCTTGAAATGTCCCAGTACCCGAGAAGGGGAAGAAGAAGAGCAACAAGTGGAAAAGTTATTTGAACAAATAATACAGGGGAACTTCCCCAATCTGACAAAGGAAATAGCCTTCCAGGAAGTCCAGGAAGCACAGAGAATCCCAAAGAAGTTGGACCCAAGGAGGAACATCAAGGCACATCATAATTACATTAGCCAAGATTCAAATGAAGGAGAGAATTCTAGAAGCAATGAGGGATAAGGGGCAGTCACCTACAAAGGAGTTCCCATCAGACTTCAGCTGATTTCTCAAAAGAGACCTTCCAGGCAAGAAGGGGCTGGAAAGAAGTATTTGAAGTCTTGAAAGGCAGAGACCTACATTCAAAATTGCTCTATCCAGCAAAGCTGTCATTTAGAATGGAAGGGAAGATAAAGTGCTTCTCAGATAAGGTCAAGTTCAAGGAGTTCATCATCACCAAGCCCTTATTATACGAATGTTAAAGGGACTTATCTAAGAAAAAGAAGATAAAAAAAACATGTACAGAGGCATACAGGAAGCAGCTGAAGTGTCTGGCATCAAGGCGGGAGATGGGGGACAGCTTTCTCCAAGACTGAAAGTCAGGCAGAGGCCATTGTCCCTTTTTTAAACCCTCCCCTGACAGAACTACAGAGCTGGCATGCAGGTGCCATATCTGAGACTCCATCAACAGGCTAACCCTGTTTGCCCCACCCTGGAGATACCCTGAGTCTCTGTCCCATCCAATTTATGGGCCCACTAAAGCTGTTAGCAATGATTTTTCCACATTGATGGCTAGCCTTGGCTCATGCTTCACAACTTGCTAAATCCTCTCAAACAAACAAAAGCCAGCCTCAGTGAGCCCCCCACTTCCCATACCTCTCGTTAAGTGATCCCAGGCCCAGCACTAGCAGCAGCCAGCCTAAATTCACAGCTTGGCTTAACCTGGAAATCTCCGAGACCAGCACAAGTAGAAGCCATCTCAGATTGCTCTATAGCTCATTCAGGGTGGCCCTGGAAGAAACATAGGTGGGGGCAGAGCTTGGTCTGCACCACCCGGAAACCTCCAGAGCCTGCACACCCATTGGAGAGCTAGAGGCCATATTGGAGAATGCCACCCTGCCCCAGCTGATCCTCCACAGAGGGTGGAGGTAGTATCAGTGGTCACAGCCGGTCCTTACTGCTGACTTGCCAGGGTAAATCCCTTCCATTGATGTGCCAACATCAACCAAGGCTCAACTACAAGAGGAAGGTGTACTCTGTCCACACAAAAAGTGAACCTCAAGTACTTTGCTTAGGTGATAGCAGAGGCTGTACACTGGACCCTGCAGGACACCTACTACATTAACCCTGCTACCAAGACAGGGAGTCATGGAAGCTCTACCTAATATATAAAAACAAACACAGGGAGCCTGCCAAAATGAGGAGACAAAAAAATATGGCCCAAATGATGAAACAAAAAGAACTTCAAAAAAAAAGAACTAAACCAAATGGAAATAAGCAGCCTATCATATGCAGAATTCAAAACATTGGTTACAAGGTGCCCAAGAACTTAGTGACTACATTAACAGCATAAAAAAGATCCAGTCAGAATATTCAGCAATGAAGGATACACTAACTGAAATAAAGAACAATTTACATGGAAATAACGGTAGAGTTAATATAGCTGAGAATCAAATCAATGAATTGGGACATAGTGAAGCAAAAACAATCAGAACAACAGGAAGAAAGAATCCCAAAAAGTGAGGATAGTGTAAGCAGCTTCTGGGACAACTTCAAGCATTACAATAATTGCATCATAGAAATGCCTGAAGGAGGACTTCCTGCCAAGATGGAGGCATAGGTGGACATACTGTGCCTCCTCTCACAACCAAAATTAAGGACAATAAAGATTTAGAAACAAGAAAACAACCAGAACTGATAGAAAATTGGACTGTACGGAAGCCCAACAACCATTCATCCAGACCGGTAAGAGGGGCAGAGTCACAGCAGGAAAAAGTAGAGATGCGGACCCAGGCATGCAGGCAGCAGTGGCTGGCAGTTCCCAGGCATGCAGGCAGTGGATAGCAGATTCCAGGCACAAAGGCAGGGGCTAGCGGACCCCGGGCATGGGGTGACAACTGTGCAGACCCAGTGAGGCCACACAAGGTGGCTGGCTGACCAGATGGTCCCACATTTGCATACAGATAATCCAGGCAAAGGGGAAGAGGCAGAAGGGACTAGAATCCAAGAGAGAGCAGAGCAAGCACAACTGTTCCCTCTCGGACCCCGCCCCCACATACAGCATCACAACTCAGCAACTGGGCTGCCCTGCCCTGGTGAACAACTGAGGCTCCACCCCTCACTACCTAACTAACAGCCGAGACCAGACCAAAAAAAAAAAAACCACCAAAAATGGCTCAAACCAGAGAACAAATGAAAGCCCCAGAGCCAAAGAGCCAATTCCTCTAAGCAACAAAGAGATAGTCAACTTATCAGATGCACAGTTCAAAGCCCTAATGATCAGGATGCTCACAGAATTGGTTGATTTTGCTCGCAAATTAGATGAAAAAATGAAGGCTACAATATGTGAAATTAAGGAAAATCCATGGGGAACCAATAGAGATGGGAGGAAAACTGGGACTCAAATCAATGGAGTGGACCAGAAGGAAGAAACTAACAATCAAACAGAAAAGAAGGAAGAAACAAGAATTCAAAAAAATGAGGAGAGGCTTAGGAACTTCCGGGACATCTTTAAACACCCCAACATCCAAATTATAGGGGTACCAGAAGGGGAAGAAGAAGAGCAACAAGTAGAAAACTTATTTGAGCAAATAATAAAGAACTTCCCCAATCTGGCAAAGGAAATAGACTACCAGGAAGTCCAGGAAGCTCAGAGAGTCCCAAAGAAGTTGGACCCAAGGAGGAACACACCAAGGCACATCGTAATTACATCGGCCAAGATTAAAATGAAGGAGAGAATCCTAGAAGCAGCAAGGGATAAGGGGACAGTCACCTACAAAGGCGTTTCCATCAGACTGTCAGCTGATTTCTCAAAAGAGACCTTCCAGGCAAGAAGGGGCTGGAAAGAAGTATTTGAAGTCTTGAAAGGCAAGGACCTACATTCAAAATTGCTCTATCCTGCAAAGCTGTCGTTTAGAATGGAAGGGAAGATAAAGTGCTTCTCAGACAAGGTCAAGTTCAAGGAGTTCATCATCACCAAGCCCTTATTATATGAAATGTTAAAGGGACTTATCTAAGAAAAAAAAGATAAAACGATGACAGTAAAAAGACAGCAAACTCACAGCTATTAACAACCACACCTAAAACAAAAGCAAACAACTAGAACAGGAACAGAACCACAGAAATGGAGATCACATGGAGGGTTAGCAACAGGGGAGTGGGAGGAGGAGAGAGGGGGAAAAGGTACAGAGAATAAGTAGCATAGACAGTGGGTAGAAAATAGACAGGGGGAGGGCAAGAATAGTGTGGGAAATGTAGAAGCTAGAGAACTTATGACACATGGACATGAACTAAAGGGGGGAATGCGGGTGGGAGGGAGTGTGCAGGGTGGAGGAGAATGATGGGGGAGAAATGGGACAGCTGTAATAGCAAAATCAATAAAATATATTTAAAAAAAGAAATTTCAGAAACAGAAGAGAAAGAACAAGAAATCGGAAATCTATTTGAAAAAATAAGGAAAGAAAACTTCCCTGATTTGGTGAAGGAAATAAGCATACAGGTCCCAGGATCACAGAGAGTCCCTAACAAGATGGATACAAAGAGATGGATGCCCACTCCGAAACACATCATAATTAAAATGCAAAGGTTGAAGATAAGGAATCTTAAAAGCAGCAAGAGAAAAGCAGCTAGTTACTTACAGGGGAGTTCCCTTAAGACTGTCACCTGATGCCTCAAAAGAAACATTGCATGCTAGAAGGGATTGGAAAGAAATATTCAAAATCATGAAAAGCATGGACCTAGAGTCAAGATGGCTCTACCTAGCAAAGGTATCACTTAGAATCAACAGGCAGATAAAGAGCTCCCCAGATAAGAAAAAACTACAGGAGTTTATCACCACCAAAGTATTATTATGTGAAATGTTAAAAGAACTTATTTAAGAAAAAGAAGATCAAAACCATGAACAATAAAATGGCAATAAATACTTACCTATCAACAATTGAATGTAAAAAACAAACTAAGCTAACAAGAACAGAGACAGAATCATGGATGTGGAGGGCATTTTGATGGTTGTCCAAAGGGAGCAGGGGTTGTAGGAGAATGGATGAAGAGGTGAGGAGATTAAAAAGCACAAATTGGTATTTACAGAATTGTCATAGGGATGTGAAGTACAGTATAGGAAATGGAGTAGCCAAAGAACTTATATGTATCACCCATGGACATGAACCATGGTGTGTGTGGATTGCCCGAGGCAATGGTGGATTCTCCATGGAGGTAGGCAAAGGGGGAAATATAGGGACAACTATATAGCATAATGTACAGAGGAACAGTTAATACCATAATTAATAAACTATATTTTTTAAAAAAGCAAAGAAGCCAGGCCAAAATAAAAATATATATTGAGTGATGCCACTTTATAAAATTCATAAATAAGCCAACAGATCTATAGTGTTAGAAATTCAGGCCACTGATTACTTTGAGAGGCAGTATGTCACTGAAAGAGGGCATAAGTTGGGGTGTAGGGGAGCTTCTGAATGGCTAGTAATGTTCTTGATCTGGGAGTCTGGGTGATATTTTTCATTTTGTGAAAATTCATAGAGCTGTACACTTGTGTATATTTTTATTTATATATATTATACTTCAATGTATATTTTTATAACAACACATGTATTGAAGTACAATATACATCAAGATTTTTAAAATGTAATTATACCTTTTTCCTCTGTGGTGATATTATAGAGTACAGAACTGGAATTTGTGTTAGTTCAAGTTCTATAAGAAGCTTCTGCCAAGACAAGATTAAAGCTGCAGGAATTCTCCTCAGAGAAATGCCTATGTGAGAGAAATTGAGTAGGGAGCTAGTTGAGGTTAGGAGAGCTAAAACCACCATGAAAGTCTGACCTAAATGAAGGAGTAAAGAAAGGTTGAATGGAAGTGTCCTGCACTACAGTGTAGTCTATGGAAGGTGTAACAAAGCCACTGGGGAATCCCATGACTCCAGAAATGGACCTGCTTTATTATCCCTGCCATGCTCAGACACTGGGAAACATAGGATAAACTTCAGGCACAGCAGCTGGGCCCTTTGGTCCATCACAATCCCTGGGTTGGAAGTATATAATGCACATTTTGTGGCCATTACAAATGCTTCATTGTGGTGTTTTCTTTTTCCTATTAAAATAGAATTATTTTAATTTTTAAGTTTTTATTTATGCTTAAAATTACATGCAGTAAAACTATATTTTTTGATGTACAGCACCATCAGTTTTGGCAAATGCATACACAGAGCTGAGACCACTATTTATCAGTTTTTTCACCCTAAAAATTCCCTCATGATACATTTTTTTTTAATTTTTTAACGTTTTATTTACTTATTTTTAGAGACGGAAAGGCAGGGAGAAAGAGAAACAAACATCAATGTGTGTTTGTCTCTCTGTGCCCCCTACTGGGGACCTAGCCTGAAAACCAGACATGTGCCTTCTCTGGAAATCAAACCAGAGACCCTTTGATTCACAGGCCAGTACTCAATCCACTGAGCCACACCAGCCAAGCCATGGTATAAATTGAAAGTCACCCACTCACCCCATCCCCAAGTCCTGGCAACCATGATGTGTTTTCTCTGTATTTTTTCCTTTTCTAGACTATAAGTAGAACCATATATTGTGTAGCCTGTTGAGTCTTAATCATATTTAAATGATTATATCATATTCCTATAAGTACCAATATTCATTCCTTTTTTTATTTTTTGAGAACTATTCCACTGTACAGATGGGCCACACTTTTTTTATCTATTCATCAGTTGGGAATATTTGTAGAGTTTCCAGTTTGGGGCAATTATACGTAGAACCACTACAAATATTTGTATATATGTTTTTCTGTAGACAGAAGTTGTTCATTCTCTTGATAAATATCTGGAAGTAAAATTGCTAGGTCATATGGTAATTGTATAATATTTTAATCTTTTTTGTTTCATGCATTCCAATGGGTTTATAGTACTATATCATTTTAGATAGATTTATATTTCCCTAATGTGGAGCTCCTTCTCATGTCTTTAGTTGCTATTCATATATTTTTGGTGAAGTGCCTGATTCAATCTTTTAAAGTACTGTATCTTTTAACCCATGAAGGAATCTGCTTTTTAGCTCCAAAATTATGTTCAAATAATTTTAGCTCCAAAATTATGTTCAAATATTTTTGAGTTTCAGGTGTTTATTTTTATATGAAAAGTTTTTAAAAATTAAGGGAGATACCTCTCTTCAAAATGTAAATCTAAGTGGGAGTACACATTCATACTACTTTCCTATGAATAGGTGAAAAAAATAAATACTTCAAGACATTTAATTACCAGTTCAGCAAAGACACTGAACAGAGCAGACACAAGCTCTACGAGCTATGTACGCAGATACATGAACTAAATGTGAGCCTTGATGACAGAACATATAAAAATTCTCAAAAATGTGCATGTTCTTTCCCTTACAACTTCCATATTTAATAATTTATTATAGGAAATAATTAGGCATGTATATAAAGATATATATACACATATACATACATAATCATTCAACACAGTGTTGTTTGTCATGTAAGAAGTTTCACATAATCTAGCTATCCAATAATATGGAATTGTTGAAATAAAATATACCCATACAAATAGAGTGTAATACCGTCATTTAAAACTATGTATCAGGTATTGGACTACTGGTAGTAAAATATTTTTTCATGATAAATCTCTATGAGAAAAAGGCAGTTCACAAAAGACATTATTTTTTCTTTTTTAAAATATATTTTATTGATTATGCTATTACAGTTGTCCCATTTCTCCTGCTTTATTCCCCTCCACCCTGCTCACCCCCTCCCACCCTCATTCCCCACATCAATTAGTTCGTGTCCATGGGTCATACATATAAGTTCTTTGGCTTCTGCATTTCCTATACTATTCTTAACCTCCCTGTTTCTATTTTCTACCTACCATTTACGCTACTTACTCTCTGTACCTTTTCTCCCTCTCGCCTCCTTCCACTCCCCCACTGATAACCCTCCATGTAATCTCCATTTCTGTGATTCTGTTGCTATTCTACTTGTTTGCTTAGTTCGTTTTGGTTTTTAGGTTCAGTTGTTATTAACTGTGAGTTTGTTGTCATTTTATTATTTATATTTTTATCTTCTTTTTCTTAGATAAGTCCCTTTAGCATTTCATATAATAAGGGCTTGGTGATGATGAACTCCTTTAACTTGACCTTATCTGGGAAACACCTTTTCTGCCCTTCCATTCTAAATGAAAGCTTTGTTGGATAGAGTAATCTTAGATGTAGGTCCTTGCCTTTCATGACTTCAAATAATTCTTTCCAGCCCCTTCTTACCTGCAAGGTTTCTTTTGAGAAATCAGCTGACAGTCTTAGGGGAACTCCTTTGTAGGTACTCTCTGCTTTTTTCTTGCTGCTTTCAAGATTCTCTCCTTATCTTTAATCTTAACTAATGTAATTATGATGTGCTTTGGTGTGTTCCTCCTTGGGTCCAGCTTCTTTGGGACTTTCTGAGTTCTCTGGACCTCCTGGAAATCTATTTCCTTTGCCAGATTGGGAAAATTCTCCTTCATTGTGTTTTCAAATTAGTGTTCAATTTCTTGCTCTTCCTCTTCTCCTTCTGGCACCCCTATGATTTGGATGTTGGAAAGACATCCTGGAGGTTCCTAAACCTCTCCTCATTTTTTCAAATTCTTGTTTCTTTGTTCTGTTCTGGATGAATGTTTCATTCTTCATTCTGCTCCAAACTGTTGATTTGAGTCCCAGTTTCCTTCCCATCACTGTTGGTTCCCTGGACATTTTCCTTTATTTCCCTTTTCATAGCCTTCATTTTTTCCTCCAATTTGCTACCATATTCAACCAATTCTGTGAGTATCCTAATTACCAGTGTTTTGAACTGTGCATCTGATAGGATGGCTATGTCTTCGTCGCTTAGTTGTATTTTTTCTGGAACTTTGATCTGTTCTTTCATTTAGGCCATTTTTGTTCTGTGTCATCATGCCTGTTACATAATGAGGGGCAGAGCCTTAGGTGTTCACCAGGGCAGGGCAACCCATATGGCTGCATTGCGATGCTGTATGTGGAGAAGGGGTCTGAGAGGGAACAATGGTGCTTGCTCCACTCTCTGCTGGTCTTCAGTCACTTCCCCAGCTTCCCACAAGCAAATTGGGTCTTTCTGATGCTGATTCCCAGGTAGGTGGGTTTGTGTATGTTCTAGGACCATGTGGGTCTCTCCAACAAACTCTCCTGTGAGGCTGGAAGTTTCTCCTTCTGCCACCTCAATCCCCACTGGTGTTTTCAGTCAGAGGCTTTGCAGCTTTATTTCCCTGTACTGGAACCCTGCATTGCATGGTCTGTCTCACTCCCCAGTTGTTCCTCTCAGTTTATCTGCACACGAATGTGGGACTGACCAGTTCACAAGCTGCCTTGCCAGCTCCACCAACTACTGCCTTGCCTGCCCCAGTCCTCCAGCCACTGCCTAGCCATGAGTCCTCTCCACCCAGCTTCCCATCTCCACCCCTCTTACCGGTCTGGATGAATGTTTCTTTAACTCCTTGGTTGTCAGACTTCCATACAGTTCAATTTTCTGTTGTTGCTTTTTTATTTTAAATTTGTTGTTGTCCTTCTTTTGGTTGTGCAAGGAGTCACAACTTGTCTACCTATGCCTCTATCTTGTCCGGAAGTCTGTCTGTCACAAAAGACATTATTGAATGTCCCCATTTGCTTAAGAATGTGTATGTATATGAGTGATAGCATTAATTATTTCTGGATAAGTAAAATAATTAGTGTTTTCCTGTTTGTATTTCTGATTTTCTGCAATAAGTATTGATTTAATAATCGTGAAGGGGAAAGGGATAAAAACAAAGCATTACAGAGAAATGAAAACACTTAATTTTTAATAGTGATGGATAACTCATCAAAGAAAGTTTACATGTATTTGGTATACTTACTAAAGAAATTAGATTAATATTAAATATTAAACTATTTTATTTAGTTGAGTAAGTTTCATTTGTATGGAGAAAACTTCATTACTCAGCAATGCCAGATAAAGGAGAGGGAGTATTATTTTTGTGTGCATATTTGCATGGACATGCCATACAAGTGTGTGTGCCTGTTTGTTCATTCTACAAAGTTAACCTGGGCTTCCCTAAACTTTTTACTTGGTCATAAGGAATATCTGACCTAGAGGGCAATGTTCTGATTCATCCCGCAGTCGGCACTGGAATTGGTAAAATACCCTTACTCTTATTTTGCTACAAGCATTGAGTTCGGAGAGGAACTTACACTTCAACAGCATCCCTTGGTTTAGGTCAAAGAGATCTACTTTGCATTGCATAGTTACAGAAACCATGTGAACCTTTTAGCCGCAAAGCTTATGTCCCAAACAAATGCTATTTCACAATGGAAATTTCAGGCTTCAAACTGCAGCTTTCATAGCTCATATGATTGTATAGATTTTTTTTCACTTAAAGCTAGAAAAATAATGCCCAAAATGTTTTATTTCCTTTATCTTTTTTTTCACAGTCTCAGCCTTACTGACAACCAAAGCATAGAACAAGCATTTTCCTAAACAGAGGTATTTTCTCTCAAAAGCACTGTATTTTTCAAAGCAATCTCGAGCAAGGTCATAGCAATCTGACATGCCAGAAAAAGACTCTAGAGATTTAGAAAACAAGGACTAAGGTGTCAGTCAGATCAGACACTATCCACACTGGAGGACAAAAGCCAAGCAAACGACAGACCAGCTGCATATTTAAAGAGCATTCCAGTTCCTTCTATTGTCCCCATTGGAGGCTCTCCTGCTGTTTCCTGTATTTTTGATGGACAGAAACAGTAGTAAATTCCACTAGGAAATTGGAAAGATTTTTGTTTCAATCTAGGAACACAAAAGGAGGTCTCCTTGTGAGTTATTAAATATGGACACAAAAAGCAAACAGGCTCAGCAAAAACTGTCACATTCCTTAGGAGAAGCTGATGGAAGACAAATCAGGCTCTGACTTCTCCAGAACAACTGAAACTAATATCTTGTTTTTACATTTTACCCTTGATCAATTAATCACCAAAAGCAGAAGCATTGGTAACATTTTTCAAAGAAAATCGCAGCTATAGTATGAAGTGCTAAAAGGTGTATATGTATTTGGTCTACTTGCAGATGAATATGATAGAACTTGCAACAATAATAAGCTACATAGTGTCATTTTTAAGTTCATCCATATTCTTAAAATATTTCAATCCTCTTCTTTATATTTTTATTAGAAAAATTTTAAATATGTTAGAAATATATAAGTAATTTAACCTTCAAAACAACTATGGGATAAGTATTATTACTGTCCCTATGTCAAAGAGAAGAAAAGGCACTTGGAGGTTAATTAGCTTTCCTAAGGTCACATAGAATAAACAGGTATTAGTATTTTCTTCTATTTGCTTTATTGTTTAGATATTTTTTATTGATTATGCTATTACAGTTTTCCCAATTTTTTTCTCCCTTTATCCCCTCTCTGCCCTGGCCCCCCAGCCCTGCAGCATCCCCCGCTTAGTTCATGTCCATGGGTTGTACATACAAGTTCTTTGACTTCTCTGTCTCCTATACCATTTTTGATACCTCCCCCTCCATTTTATGCCTACCTGTCTGGTTGTTTTGATTGATTTTTTCTTTAATTCCTTGGTTGTTGGAGTTCCATGCAGTTTGATTCTCAGGAGCTTCTGGTTGTTTATTGATTTTTAGATTGGCTGTTATCCTCCTTTTGGCTATGCGAGGAAGTGAACGGTTTATACCTACGCCTCCATCTTGGCTGGATCTCCTCTTCTATTTGCTTTAAATATTTTCTTCTACTACATTATTCCCCAAAGTGGTTGTACCAATTGGTCTCTACCAGCAGCTCTTGCTATTATTCTCCATTTTCATCACATTTTTAAATTTTGGAATGTGAAATTATCTACCTCATTTTTATTTGCCTTCCCATAATTATTAATCTGGTTGATCATTTTTTCATGTATTTATTACACTAAACTTCCTCTTCTATGAAACACCTGTTCATATCTTTTTTCATTTTGTTTCTATCAGTTTGCTTTTTTCTTACTGATTTATAAGATCCTTTTTATGTCCTGGATAATAATCCTTTGTTGGTTCTATACATTATAAATAAATATCTTTTTTACATTTTTGGAACTCATCTTTTCATTTATTGATGGTACATGTTAAATTTTTATAACATAAACTGTCTTTCTAAGTAGAAGTAAGATACTTGTAAAAGCATACTATATAAACCAGGCCTTTGAATTACTCTTCCCTGTGTTTACTGCTTTTGTTACTGTTATTTAATTTCTTTTCTTTAATAAATACATATGTTTATTGCACAAAATTCAAAACACACAAATTAAAAACATGAACAATAACTCATCTTCCTCCCTCTGTTCCCCAAGACACTTAATTCCTCTCCACTAATCCAAACGCTAGTGCTAATATTTTTGTATCTGTGAAGATAAACCATGTATTTATAAAAATTTATCAGTATATTCTTTTTTCCACAAAAATGGTAATCTACCATTGTATTCCTTGTGGCTTTCTTATAAAATATATATTTTAGAAATACATGTATATGTATATTACTAGACAATCTAGATTACACAGTACACAGAGTGGCTTCCTTCTTTTTTACACCTTCCTAGAATTGCATGTGTATGAGAGAAACTGTAGACTAGTAAATGTGTATCAACTCTAGAGGCTGACAAAGGTTGAGTCCCAGCTCCTCTGTTTATTAGGAGTTAGTTGTCCTCTCCTTTTCTCAGTTTTCCCTTTTGTAAAAAGAGAATAATAGTGCTCCTATCCTCAAAAAAGAGGATACTAGTGCTTTGTTGTAGAAGTTAACTTAGATTATATATGTAAAGTGCTTACTACATTACCTGGCACACAATAAACTTCAAAAAAACTCATTTTTCTCACAAAATGATATTTTATTTAAACAATACTCTATTGAAGGGCATTTAAGTTGCTTCCAAATGTTTCTAAACAATACTTTCATGAATATCTTTGTACACATTCATTTTGCTCTTGTATGATTATACTTTAGAATCAATACATACAAAATACATTGCAGGATCAAAGGCTGTATGAATTTCTTAGCTAGATATTGCTAAGTTACTCTCCAAACAGTTTTTTTTAAATCAATCAACACTCTCAGCATTAATGTAAGAGAGTAAGTTTCCCTATGACTTGCTAACCATGTATTATAAAACTTCTCTTTGCCAACTTAAGGTAGTGAAAAAGTGGTATATTATTATAATTTTGCATTTGTCTTTCTCTATTTTGAGTAAAGTGTTTTCATCTGTTTGAATTTTTTTTTATTTCCTTTTTTTTGTGATGTTCTTCCTTTTTCTGTTAGCACATAGTTGCCATCTTTATTAATTTACATGATATTTTTATGTATTTAAAAGTCTAGAACTTTTATATAATATACTTCAAATAATGTTTCCAATTTTATCACTCTTCTATGTTTATGGTGTCTTTCATACTTTTAATTTTCATTAAATTGAATTAAATCATTTTAATAGATTTCAGGGGGGTTGTGTCACTTATAGAAAGGCTTTCCAAACATCAAGGTTATAAAGCTATTTCCTGTGATTTCTCTGGTACAATTTTGGTTTAATATTTTAATATTCATGATTTTGACTCCTCTGGATTTATTGGGAGTGGGAAGATAGGGGTTACTCTTTATGTTTTCTTTCACAAAGCTAACCAATTGTCCCTTAACAATCTATTGAATAAAGTATATTTAAACACTGATTTGAAATGCCATTTCTACATTAAAGTCCTGTATAGATTTGAGTCCACTTCATAATTTTCTGTGCTTCCTATTCAATACCAATACCACAGTTTAATTAATGTTGGTTTATTGTAGCATATGCATATTAATATGTGCTCAGCAAATCCTTCCTAAATCTTCTCTCCCTCCTTCTCTCCCTCTCTCTTTCTCTATCATTACTTGATAGTTTTTCCATATGCATTTTAGTCAACTTGACTAGTTTTTTAAAAATTGGTTACTATTTTGCCCTGGCTGGTGTAGCTCAGTGGATTGAGCGCGGGCCTGCGAACCGAAAGATCGCGGTTCGATTCCCAGTCAGGGCACATGCCTGGGTTGCCAGGCCAGTTCCCGGCAGGGGACATACAAGAGGCAACCGCACATTGATGTTTCTCTCCCTCTCTCCTTCCCTTCCCCTCTAAAGATAAATAAATAAAATCTAAAAGGAAAAAAAATCTAAAAAAAAAATCAATACAAAGAATTGTTAAAAAAATATTTTTAAAAAAATTGGTTACTATTTTAGCTTAGATTTATAGGTTAATTTAGGAAGAAATATCAGCTTTATAATATTAAGTCTTCTTATCCAAGAACATGGTATACCTCAAGATTTGTCCAAGTATTCTTTGTGTTCTTTAATAATATTTTAATTATTATTCAGATCCTGTAAATTTTTGTTAATTTCATTCCTAGGTATTTCATCTTTTATCACTATTATAAATGAGCATTTTCTTCTATTATATCTTCTAACTGGTTACTGTTCTTGGAGTCTTATTTTCTTATCTTCATATCTAATCCTCTATGAAAATTGTCTGCCCCCATAATGCATCAAAATCTGAAGCTCTGAGATGACCAATAGCTACTACTCAAAAGACACTACACATGCCATTATGATCATGAAGGTAACGTGTACTGCCTCTTAATTTTAGGGACTTAGAACACAAATTCAAGTTGTAGAATACTTTATTCAAGACTAGCAATGGTTTCAGTGACTTTTGTGTTTTCATAATATAACAAATCTTTAATTATATCTCGATTTATCATACTATGCTATGAAATGTAAACACTACCTAATTCTAGTCAGCTCTAATGTGATATATGACCTATTTACACAGTTTTGGGAATACTAAGAGCAATGAACCCACCCTAAAGTGGCCCCAATGAGTAATGCCTGAGGGAACTATTACTTTCTTCTTAGTCAATAGCATATAGCAAAGGTAGTAGGATAATCACTCCCTTGATTATGTTACATTATATGGCAAAAGTGATAGTATAGTCACTGCAGTGAATGTGTTACATTATATTAGACTATCTTTCAGGCTGGAGGGAGAGATTCTCCTGCTGGCCTTGAAGAAGCTATGCTGCCATGTTGAAAGAGGGCCACATGTCTAGCTCAATGGGAGGCCTCTGGGAGCTGAGAATTGCCTTAGCATATTGCTAGCAAGAAAATGAGGACCTCACCCCATAATTCCACAAACCTGCATTCTTCCAACAACCACAGGAACTTGAAAGAGGACCTTGAGCTCTAGAAAGAAATGCAACCCACCTGGCACTTTGACTGAAATCTTGTGAAACCATGAGCAAAGGACAGAGACGAATTGTGCCTGAACCCCTAATCCATGGAAACTGTGAGATAATATACATGTGTTGCTTTAAGCTCTAAATTCGTGGTATTTTGTTATAACAGCAATAGAAAACTAACACACTGTTACAAAACCTGTCCCTGAATATTACAACTACAAAAAGTAAATATCTCATAGTTTAGTAAATTTATGGTAGAGGTTAGTCCTGATGAAATATCAGCATAATATAGTTTTATTCTCTCTCTAAATATATGGTAGTGTGAATAGAGAATTACAGAATAACCTCACATACTCCAAAGCTCAAAACTGGGACATAACTCTTGCATGCCATATACTTCAAACCTAAGCTAAATATTTATCAATATTTATTGTCTAAATTGTAATCTTTTGTAAGCGCAAGACCTTATTTGAAAAATGAAAGTATTATATTAACTTAATACTTTCAGTTAATTATATTAACTGAAAATTGTGGGAAAAGAGTCTTATTTTAAAATAATTGAAATGCTGCATTTATCTCTGCCTTGGCTTCTTTAGTTACCTCTGGGGTATGAATTTCCATGCTTTTTTCTTTTATGGTCAGAGACAAAACCACAAGATACTGCCCATAGTTACAGCTATAATAACATTTCCATGGAAAACCTAATTTTCTAGAATTTTACATAATACAACTATTTGGACACTTACAATCTAACATCTGGGTTCAAACTTAACATTAAATGTCCCAAGTCTTAAAGCAAACTGTTCCATCTCTTTCATAGAGAACATTAAAATGTTGGCTTACAAAATAATACATTCGTTGACCAAAACTTTTTAATGCTTGCAGTCCTGGAATTCAAAACTACTGTTTCCATTAAAAGTTATTTTCTTCATCTTCTCCCACATATTGTAAAAGACTATGAATTAGTGTCTAACATGCTATTTGGATATAAATACTGATATATTATTCACCTCAGTCACTCAAAGAAAAGAATTATATTCAGTCACATTTGAGAGACCCTGGAGGAGACAACAGTTTTCTGAAGAGGACAGGGGCTTACAACACAAAGACTTAAAGGAGCTTGCCCATGCCAGGATTGGAGAAAAGAATATACCACAAATGGCGAAGGCAAGGCCAGACTCTATTTGTTGAGTCCTCTATAGATAAATTTGTATTCATCATCAAGTTTTAACTTTTTGTGTCCTACACTGTTATTCATAAACCTTCTGGAAAGCTGATACACAGCAGCCTTGTATTAACAGTCCTGTTATAAATTATTAAATATAACAAAACACATATGCTTGGTGTGAGGCAGTGAGGAAAAGAGGACCTTCACCAAATCATCTTGCCTTAGACCAATAAAATAATATCATGAATAAGCAAGTCAGAATTTATATGACATACTTCATCCAAAGCACTTTATACAAATAACAAGTCAAATAAACTGCATTAAGTTGGCTTCTCCTGAATCAGACACCTAGGCAAGTTTTTTGTGAACGTTATTTAATGAAAGTATTTTCATGAGAAGTGAAAATATTGAAGTGGGACCAGAAAGCCAAGGAGGCCAAGCAAAAGTATGAGCCATGTCAGAGGGAGGGTAACTCAACTCCACAGGAGCTCTGTTATAAAACACATCTCAGAATTATGCATCTCCCGGGGTATCTGAGGGCTGGGGGTGCAAGGAAAATGAAGTATTTTTTTCTCTGCAAGTGTCAGTCATTGGATAAAAGCGGGGTGGGGAGCAGCAAAAGGGGGTTAAATTGCCAAGTATTTTGGGGTCTTGTGTGTAGACATTGCAGGTTCTGGCAGCTAAGGGCAGTTGCAAATGAAGGTTCAAGGTGCTACCTTGGGAGTGACGGATCATCTAGAACAAGGGTCCCCAACTCCCGGACTACAGACCAGTGCTGGTTTGTGGCCACGAGGGAAGCTTGCCTGAGCTCCACCTCCTGTCTCTGCCCTCCCTGTCCCCTCAACTTGTCCACAGCAGGTGAGAGGCAGCAAGCAAGTGAAGCTCCTCTGAGCTTTGCCTCCTGACCCCACTAACAGCGCCTGAGTTCCACCTCCTGTCCCCAGTCTCCCACTCCACACAAAGCCCCCATCCATGGAAACACCGGTCTGTGGTGCCAAAAATGTTGGGGACCACTGATCTAGAACATTATGCACAAAAATGAAAAAGAAACCTGAGATACTGGACAACCCACTTAGCGCATAACCCTCACAATAACCCCATGAGGTAGCTATTAGTTTTATATCCACTTTACAGGTAAGGAGACTGAAATACAGAATGGTTGAGTGAGATGCCCAAGATCATACAGCTGGTAAGTGTCAACCCAGGATCTGAATCCAAACCATCTGGCTCCAGAGTCCATACCTACACCTATGCATATTATCATCATTATTATTATTATTATTATTATTATTATTATTATTAAGTCAAGTGCTATAGCAAAAGTTGCAGAGGGCTAAGGAAGATCTAGCTCACGATTAGGAAATAAACAATTATAGCAAACAAGCTAGAACCAGAAATGACTAAAACACCACCCAAGTGTACTAAAGTAAAGTATTCTCTGTTTTGAGGGGGTGGATAATTAGATCTTTCTATTAAGTGGTTTAGGAACTATCCAAGCATCAGACACTTGGGTTACACATAACAGTCACTTTCACTCCAAGGTTGCAAGGGAGAGAAATTATTGCAGGCAGAAAAGTAGCTTTAAGGGGAACAAAAGAAAAATTTCCTTCCCTCTTTCCTTTCTCTCCTTAATTCCTACTCCTTCCTTCCCTTCTACTCACACACTGAAGCATAAAATCTTCTTTCAGCTTCTGATATTTTTTTAGAATAATCAGAGAAAACTGGCAAAGATATTAAACTCAACACATCACAGCAGGGAACTAAATTAGAGAATTTCCTATAGCTAAGATTGCCTATCAAAAACAGCTTGGGTAACAGGTAGCTTTTTAATTAATTTTAAAAGCTAGTTGCTTCAATACATAATTTGAGATTCCCTTGGAAGTTTTGTGATCCATAAAATATCTTTTTTGTCAATCAAATTACCACTACATCTACCATTAGATCTTCCTTCATTTGAATATTATAGATTTTCAGAGGGTCTCTTATAAGTTTCAACAACAGGACAGACTAAGCTGTACAGACTCCTCTCACGTTACCAACATAACAAAGTGCTGAATAAACTATAGCCCCCAAATTAGTTTAAATAGCTGGGAAATAATTCATGAGAAAGATCAGTCTCAAGTGCCAGAGACACAGCAGAAACTCAAAGCCAGAGATGAAACTGGGGAGCCAGTGCCATGGGTCCAGAGGGTGGGGCCAGGAGAGACACATAGAACACCAGGTCCTGGAGAAGGCTTTCTCCTAGACAGAAAGCCTCAGGGACAAGATAGAATCCACCCAAGTGGAGAAAAAATTCTCCCCTGAATAATTAACACCCCAAGGCTGAACCATGCTTGGATGTATTTTTGAATTTTAAAAAATTTATATATAGTAATTGACATAGGCATACACAAATAGACAAATAGAACCTATCTGAGATACCAGAAAGAAACCACATATACATGGGAACTGAAGATATGGCACAGATCACTTTAAAAATATCAGAGGAAAAGGAATGGGGTGGCCAATGAATGCTGGTAGGCATATTTGACTATCTAAGAAAAGATAAAATAAACTTAGATCTATATCTCACACAATATCCAAAAATAATACAGATAGATCAAAAACAGATAGGTAAAAATAAAATCTTTCAAAGAACATATAGAATATTTTTATGACATTTGGTTATGAAATTATTTCTTAGAATATGGCATTAAATGCACAAACCACAAAGAAAGGGATTGGGAAACTAGGTGGTACATTACACCACTGGGAAATATTTGCTGCCCTTCCCTACCAGGTTCACCTGCAGGAGGTTATACACCCTCCCTCAGCCCATGTCACTTGCTTTGGCCATTGGAATGTAGATATTGAGTGATGTTTTTGGCACTTGTAAACAGAGAAGCCTTAAGAGTCTGCAAGTCTCTGTGTTCTCTCTGACACAAGACGGGCCTGTTCAAAATTGGAGCTGCATCTTCAGCTATGGTCCCTGGAGTGAAAAAAATGTGTAAAAGAGTCCATCAACCCATGTGAATGTAGGTGAAAAAATAAACTTTGGTTATCGTAAACCCTGAGATTTGGGAGTTCTGTTACTAGGATATGATTTACCTTATGCTGACAGAAACACTTGTTTACATTCAATCTAAAAACTCTGCGTGTGTGTGCGTGTGTGTGATACTATAAGCAAACTGATTTGGTATAGATATTTTCAATGTATATAATCAACTAAGAAAGTATTACATGGAAACATGAGAAATATCTATAATTCAATAAGAAAAAAACAACTCAAGGAAAAAATGAACCAAGGCCAAGAATATTGTATCACAAAGTAAAACAAATTAATACTCTATAAAAATACTAAAGTAAACCCAGCCTCATTACTAATCAGGAACTAAAACTTAAAACAAAAAGATTTACCAGTTTATGCCTAACAATATGGCAAAAATTTTAGTCTAGTAATATAATATAATTAGTCTAGTAATATAATATGTGGAGCAAAAGAAACTGTCATAGACTACCATTAGAGAGGGGTAAATATGAATTGGTATAACTTCATTAGAGAAAAAATTGACAGTATCTGTTAAATTACTAGAGGCACTTTGAGAAAAATGTGATAATATCTAGTAAAGTTCCAGAAACTCCACTTTTAGGTATATACCCTAGAGAAAGTCTTTTACATCTACACGAATTCAAAGGTACACACCAAAAAGACCTTAATTTTTGTAATAGGAAAAAAATTCAGAAACCTAAGTGTTACTCATAGATAGATATCTACAGATATACTACTATATGACAATATGACATACATACTATAGATACATACATGTATACTGAATGATATCACTTAGTAAATTTAAAACACATTAAGCGATACTGTGTGTATGTGTGTTTCATGGGTCATACATACGCAACAAAATCTAAAAACACAAAAAACATGGCCGAGAGAGAAAGATATGTACATCCATGCAGTAGATAACTCTTGAGAGAAAGATAAAGAAATAAAATAGGTTGTGGGGGTTCACTGTGTCTGTAGTAGATATTTCTTTTAAAAATGTTCTGAAGGAGAGGTGGGAACATGGTGGCATGGTAGGAGGGAGCATATTCCACTTCCCGCTACACACAGGAGAAAAATCCTAGCCAATCTATGGAGGAACAGAGCAACAGCCAACAGTACCACAGCATATATGAAAATAGGAGATCAAAAATTGTAGCGGACATTGAAAAACCAGATGGTAAGGAGAGTTTTTCAGGACAATAAAGGCCCAGGGATTAGCGTGGAGACCAGGGCGCCTGAAGCCCCAGGCCAGTGCTCCCCAGGTCTGCCACAGAGCTCTAGGGAGGGAGCCGGGTCAACTGCTCTGTCCCTGGCCAAACGAGGTTTGAGCAGCACTGGGAGAGACCTGGTTGCTTGAAGACACAGGGAGGGGAGTTAAGGTCTGAGAGGCAAACACACAGGGGCTGTGAGCACCCAGACATAGCCCTGGGAGGAGTGCACACCCAAACCCCTGCGACCGGAGGCAGCTGAGCGACCACAGGAGGGAGCTTTGTGGAAGACCTGGAGATCATACCCGTAAACCTAGGATGAGTGCACCCAATGCAGGAATCCTGCAGAACCCACACCCATAAACTCAGGTGGGTGCACGTGCCCCATAGGAGACCCGGAGCTCACACACATAAACCCGGGGAGTGCTTGATCCATAGGAGATCCCAGCTCACACCCATAAACTTGGGAAAGCATGCGCTCTGTGGGAGGCTCAGAAACTGTGCCCAAGGACCTGCATGGAGAAGCACTGGGCTAGCTCTGGGGAAAGCGCAGGGCTAGCAATGAGGAGAGTAGCCCAAAGCTGATGAAATGCTGAACAGGGAGTAAAGCAATACCAGTTGCTCCACAGCCCATTGTACCCAGCAAGACGAGAAAAACCAGTTTGGCCACTTTGAAACCAGCAAGAGGTTTTCGTTTGTTTGTTTGTTTGCTTTATTTTTTTATATTTATTTTTTGTCCCTCAATTCCTTTTGCTTCTCTCTCCCTTTCTTATTTCATTCTTTCTTCCTTTCTTTCCAATTTTATGTCTACTTCCTTCCTCTTCTTCTTTTTTTCTTTTTTCATTTTTTTCTTTTCTCTTTTTAAATACCCATGAGTGAGGGGGGAAAAAACCAGAACTGGGAAAAAAACAGAGTTGGACCCAAAAAGGGGGCATCCCAACAGCTGAGACAGTGGAAGCTGTGAACACCAGGATACCCAAAGGAGGCTGCACCACTGAATCTCACAGGAATTCTACCACAGAAGTTCACACCGTAAACCCAAGGAGCCAGAAGAGATCAATTGAAGAAGCTGAGGCTAACAAGAAGAGTCTCACAAACAATGGGAAGACAAAGAAACAATCCCCAAATGAAAGGAAAGGAAGAAGCCCCAGAAAGAATGCTAAATGAAACAGAGGCAACTCAACTATCAGATATTGAGTTCAAAGCAATGGTTATCATGAAGCTCCAGAAACACTCAATGAGCTACCAGAAACTACAGGGAAGCTACAATGAACTCACAGCAAACTATATCAACATGAAAAAGGAAATAGAAACTATCAACAAGGGCCAAGAGGAAATGAAGAATACAATTTCTGAACTGAAAAAAACAGCAGAAGGAATGAAAAGCAGAATCGATGAAGCAGAGGATTGGATCAGTGAGTTGGAGGACAAAGTAGGGAAAAAAACACCCAGAAGGAGCAAGAAAAGGAAAAGAGGCTCAGAAAGAATGAAAAGGGGTTAAGGGAAATGCAAGACAACATGAAACGTAATAATATCCATATAATAGGGATTCCAGAGGAGAAGACAAAGAGCAAGGGTTAGAAAACCTATTTGAAAAAGTCAGGATGGAAAACTTCCCTAATTTGATGAGAGAAAAAGTCACACAAATCCAGGAAACACAGAGAGTCCCAATCAAGAGGAATCCAAACAGGCCCACTTCAAGACACATAATTAAAATGGCAAAATTTCAAGACAAAGAGAAAATCTTAAAGGCAGCAAGGGAGAAACAGGAGGTAACATACAAAGGAGCCCCGATAAGGTTAGCAGCTGACTTCTCAATAGAAACACTCCAAGCCAGAAGAGAATGGCAAGAAATATTCCAAGTATTGAGAACCAAAGACCTGCAACCAAGACTACTTTACCCAGCAAGGCTCTCAATCAAGATAGAAGGCCAAATAAGGAGCTACCCAGACAAAAGAAGTCTAAAAGAGCACACCTCTACCAAACCAGTTCTGCAAGAGATGCTAAAGGGACTGCTTCAAGGAAAGGAAGGAAAAGAGACAGAAAGAGGAACGCAGTTATAAAAATGGCAATGAATAAGTACCTATCAATAATAACCTTAAACGTAAATGTATTAAATGGTCCAACCAAAACACATAGAATAGCTGAATGGATAAGAAAGCATGACCCACACATATGCTGCCTACAAGAGACCCACCTCAGGACAAAAGACCTACACAGACTGAAAGTGAAGGGCTGGAAACAAATTTTCCAAGCAAATGCACAGGAAAAAAAAAAAAGCCAGGGTAGCAATACTCATATCAGACAAAATATACTTCAAAAGAAGGGCCATAAAGACAGACCCAGAAGGTTACTTCATAATACTCAAGGGAAGAATCCACCAAGAAGACATAAACATTGTAAATATATATGCACCCAACATAGTTACACCTAAATACATGAAGAAAATCTTAGAGAACTTCAAGAAAGATATTGACAGCAACATAATTATAGTAGGGGATTTTAACACCCCACTGTCAAAAAATGGACAGATTTTCCAAACAAAATATCAACAAAGATATTGTAGCATTGAACAACACTCTAGATGAAATGGACTTAACTGATATATATAGAGCCCTTCATCCCAAAGAAACTAAATACACATTCTTTTCAAATGCACATAGAACATTTTCAAAGATAGACCACATGATAGGACACAAAACAAGCCTCAACAAATTCAAGAAAATTGAAATCATACCAAGCATTTTCTCTGACCACAAGGGATTGAAACTAGAAACCAACCCCAAGGGGAAAAACCCAAAACCCTCAAAATCATGGAGATTGAATAGCATGCTATTAAACAATGAATAGATTAAGAATGAAATTAAGGAAGAAATCAAAAAGTTTCTGGGAAAAAACGAAAATGAACTCACAACGACCGAAAACTTATGGGACACAGTGGGAAGTCCTCAGAGGGAAGTTCATAGCAACACAGGCCTACCTAAAAAAGATAGAAACATTTCAAACAAACAACCTAACTCTACCCCTACAAGAACTCCAGGAACGACAACAAAGACAGCCCAGGGCAAGTAGAAGGAAGGAAATAACCAACATCAGAGCAGAACTAAATGACATAAAGACTAAAAGCACAATTCTAAGGATCAATGAATCCAGGAGCTGGTTCTTTGATAAGATAAACAAAATTGACAAACCTTTAAGCAGCCTCATCAAGAAAAAAAGAGAGAGGACCCAAATAAACACAATCAGAAATGAAAGAGGAGAGATTACAACTGACACCACAGAAATACAAAGGATTGTAAGAAATTACTATGAAGAACTGTATGCCAAGAAATTTGAAAACCTAGGTGAAATGGACAAGTTTCTAGAAAAATATAATCTTCCAAAACTCAATGAAGAAGAAGCAGAAAGCCTGAATAGACCAATAACAGCTGATGAAATTGAAGCAGTAATCAAAAAACTCCCGACACACAAAAGCCCTGGACCAGATGGTTTCACAGGAGAATTCTACAAAGCATTTAAGGAAGAGCTAACCCCTATCCTTCACAGAGTATTCCAAAACATCCAAAATGATAGAAGACTCCCAAACACTTTTTATGAAGCCAGCATCATCCTAATCCCAAAACCAGATAAAGAGACAACAAAGAAAGAAAACTTAAAGCCAATATCGCTGATGAACACAGATGCTAAAATCCTCAACAAAATACTGACAAACTGCTTCAAACAATACATTAAAAAGATCATACACCATGCCCAAGTGGGATTCATCCCAGGGATGCAAGGATGGTTCAATATTCACAAATCAGTAAATCTAATACATCAAATAAAGAAAAGCAAAGACAAAAATCACATGATCGTATCAATAGATGCAGAAAAAGCATTTGATAAGGTACGACACCCATTTATGATAAAAACACTCAGCAAAGTGGGAATAGAGGGAGCATTCCTCAACATAATAAAAGCAATATATGAGAGACATACAGCCAACATCATACTCAATAGGCAAAAACCAAAATCTTTTCCGCTAAGATCAGGTACAAGACAACATTGTCCACTTTCACCACCTCTATTCAATATAGTATTGGAAGTCTTAGCCACAGCCATTAGACAAGAAAAGGAAATAAAAGGCATCAAAATAGGAAAGGAAAAAACAAAACTATTGTTGTTTGGAGATGACATGATAGTGCACATAGAAAATCCTATACACTTGGCCAAAAAGGTGCTCGACCTAATAAATGAATTTAGCCAAACAGCTGGATATAAAGTCAATATTCAGAAATCAAAGGCATTTTTGTATGCCAGCAATGAAACAGCAGAAGCAGAAATCAAGAAAAAAATCCCATTCGATAGAGCAAAAAGAAAAATAAAATACCTAGTAATAAACCTAACCAAGGAGGTAAAAGACCTGTATGCAGAAAACTACACAACACTGAAGAAAGAAATCGAGGAAGACACAAACAAATGGAAATATATATCGCGTTCATGGATCAGAAGAATTAACATCATCAAAATGTCCATACTACCCAAAGCAATTTACAGATTCAATGCAATACCTATTAAAGTACCAATGGCATATTTCACAGACATAGAACAAACACTTCAAAAATTTACATGGAACCATAAACGACCCCAAATAGCTGCTGCAATTTTGAGAAAGAAGAGCAAAGTAGGCGGGATCACAATACCTGATACCAAACTGTATTACAAGGCCACTGTAATCAAAACAGCCTGGTACCGGCATAAAAACAGGCACATGGACCAGTGGAACAGAACAGAGAGCCCAGAAATAAACCCAAGTCTCTATGGTCAATTAATATTCAACAAAGGGGGCAGCAACATAAAATGGAGCAAAAATAGCCTCATCAACAAATGGTACTGGGAGATCTGGACAGCTACACCCAAAAAAATGAAATTCAAGCACCAACTGACACCATACACAAAAATAAATTCAAGGTGGATGAAAGATTTAAATATAAGCCGGGACACCATTAAAGTCCTAGAGGAGAACATACGCAGGAAAATCTCAGATATTTCATGCAGCAACATTTTTACTGATATGTCCCCTAGAGCAAGGGACATAAAGGAAAGAATAAACAAATAGGATCTCATATCAAAATAAAAAGCTTCTGCACAGCTAAAGAAAACAGTATTAAAAAAAGAACCAACTGTATGGGGAAACATATTTGCCAATGATACCTCAGACAAGGGTTTAATCTCCAAAATAAAGAACTTATACGACTCCACTCTAAGAAGACAAGCAATCCAATTAAAAAATGGGCAAGGGACCTGAACAGATACTTCTCCAAGGAAGATATACAGAGGATCCAGAAACACATGAAAAGATGCTCAGTATCGCTAGCTATCAGAGAGATGTAATTTAAAACCACAATGAGATACCACTTCACACTAGTCAGAATGGCCATCATAAACAAAGCAACAAAGAACAAGTGTTGGAGAGGTTTTGGAGAAAAAGGGACCCTAGTCACTGTTGGTAGGATTGCAGACTGATACAACCACTGTGGAAAACAGTATGGAATTTTCTAAGAAAAGTAAAAATGGATATACCTTTTAACCTAGCAATTCCACTGCTAGGATTATATCCTAAGAACCCTGAAACATCAATCCAAAAGAACCTATGCACCCCAATGTTCATAGCAGCACAATTTACAATAGCCAATGTTGGAATCAACCTAGGTGCCCATCAGGAAATGAATGGATCAAGAAACTATGGTACATTTACACAATGGAATTCTATGCAGCAGAAAGAAAGAAGGAGCTCCTACCCTTCGCAACAGCATAGATAGAACTAGAGAGCATCATGCTAAGCAAAATAATCCAGGTGGTAAAAGACAAAAACCATATGATCTCACCTTTAACAGGAACCTAATCAACAAAACAAACAAACAAGCAAAATATAACCAAAGACACTGAAATTGAGAACAGGCTGACAGTCACCAGAGGGGAGTGGGGAGGGAATTTCAGGGGAAAAGGGGAAGGGTTTACAGGAACAAAACTAGGGGGATGGAAATGGGAGTGAGGTGGGGAGGGCTGGGGCGGTGGGCTGGGATGGGAGTAAGAGACCGAAAACTGTACAAGAACAATTAAAATAAATTTTTTTTAAATGTTCTGAAGGAAATATGGCAAAAAATGTTGACATTCGTAAATCAGTGAATAGTAACAATGTTGAGTTTACTGGAGTCCTGTGATCCTGGAAAACAACCATGTTTAAAGAAATGCTCCACCTCCATCATTATGTGCTTAGGAAAATCACTTACTGAAAAGAACCTCTGCTCCTCATGAAAATTAGATAAGACTCCTGGATGTCCCCCTTGTTTACCTTAGAGAAGGCCAGATACAGAATTCCTATTCTTGTTCTTTGCCTCCAAATCCCCATTCTTTGTCTCCTAAATAATTAGCTGAACTGCTTGTCCCCAGTAATTGGGACAAAGTGCTTGTTAAACTGTGGTTTACTTCTCTCCTATCTCCAGGTCCCTGAAAGTTGGCCAGTAGTCAACTGCTCCTTTACAGGGCCTTCTGATAATACACTGGCCTTGGGGTGAACTGCTCTTGGTTCTGTGATCCGATTTTTCTACCCTTTCCCACATTGTTCTTTCTAGCCATTTTACTCCCTTCTAGGGAAAAAACAACAACAACAACAAAAAAAAAAACCTTTTCTCCCTCTGGAGGTATTTAACTCTTGAGTTGTTTGCAGATCTTCTTGTCAAACATTCTCCTTATTGCAATACTCCCTTTCCCCATGTTGCAATAATCTTCTCAAATAAAGTTTCTCTTTATTAAGTCTGGACGTTTTTGTTGTTTGGCAATCTAGGTACATGTACTTTTTTGCATTTTAAACATTTCATAATACAAAATAGAGTTTGAAGGATTCCTTATCGAATTGAAAAAATAGTGCAAAAATGGAAACCAAATGGTTTTTCAAAATGTCTTGATAAAAATATCAACTGTACTCAGGTCATGCCAACTTTCTAGCAGAGGTAGAATTAGAATTCCTGATTGACCAGGCTGGTCAGGGGACTCCTATGACATACAACTGAAGGAACTGATATTGTTAAACATGGTGGGGGGAAAGACTCAACTTTGCAAAATAGCTGCCTTCAAATATATGAAAGGTTGTTTTGTGGGAAATGGAATAGGAAATTTCTGTATGTTGTCATTAGGTAAAATTGACCAATAAATGGAAGCTTCAGGAAGACTTCACCACAATCTAATAAAGAATTGTCCAACAGTATTATCACAAGGTGGAATGGGATACCTTAAGAGTCATAAGTTCCTCACCAGTGTCAGTGTCCAGACATGATCTGTATGAACCCCTAGAATGAAAATAATGAACAAGGTTGCTAGACCAGCTTCTGTATCCTACAGTTCCATCCACTAGATAATACAGAGAGCACCTATTTTAAGAACTAAGCAATCATTTATTGCCAAAATTTTTCAACTGCCCATAATTTCCAATTTCATTAAGCTTAAGTATCAGAAAGACAATAGTAATTCATTCCATTGGGATATGTATGTTCTATGATGTTTTTAAGAAGAGAAAGAGCAAAACAAAAGCAATCAATGAGCAAAAGAAGTCATTCATGTACCAGAATATGCACATAAAAAGAAACAAAAAGAAATTTAACTCCCAAACACCAGGTGTAGCTTTTGCTTCTCTTTAATGGTACTGCATCATTTTAATGCTTTTATGAAGGGGAAAGAAGAAAATTGTAAAAACTATAAATTCTCCATAAAGAAAGTATTTGATGGCTAAATGTTGGATAGGACACTGAGAGGCTTTTTTTAAAAGCTGTAACAGGAAACTCTGAATGAATACATCAATCAATCCAACACAATCTACACAATACAAGGTTCTGGAATAGCAAAAGAAAATGATAACTGATTTAAGATTTAAGCAATGTCATTAGAGAAAAAAATGTTTTGCAGATCTGTTTGTCAATTATTTTCATATTCCAGCTTCGATAATAATGAAAGCCCTGCATGGGGTATAATTATATTTCACAGAAGCTGTTCATGTTTCAAGTTTGCCCTTAAAATAAAGCAGCCAAGAGAGGAAATTATATTTAATAAGACATCTGGCTTTCAAATGAAGATGCATCCCATTTTTAATCTAAAATAATTTAAATTGGGTTAATAATTGAAATATAAACTTCACATCATTTGGAGTTTCCTGTCCCAGAGAATTATGTTTACAAAAAAATACCAGAATATTTTCATGGTGTAAGATTATGCTTTTATCTAACATATCAAAAGTCTGAATAGATATTTTGATATTAACACCTGCCAAGAGAACTTAACTTCTTTTTATTCATATATTTGCTTTACCAAAATGAATAACAAAGGTATTTGTTTTATCCTAAGCTCTTTACTTTAATATTTATCTGTTTATTCATTCTATCCATTCATTTTCTCTGAAGTTAATGGATTTATTTATACCTTTTTGTGTTAAATAAAATTTTTTCAACTACTCATATTTCATGTCGCTTATGTTTCTGCTTCCCTTTCTCTGATCCTATATCTAATTTTGTCCTTATTCTAGCCTCACAATGAAAAGGACTCATAACCACTACCAAGGGAAAGATTTAAATGTAAGTAGAGCCCTCTTGGCCTTCCAATCAAGATGTCAACATAGGTAAACACAGCTGGCCTCCTCACAACCGCATGAAATTACAACTAAATTATAGAACAATCATCACTCAGAACTGTCAGAAATTGAGCTGAATGGAAGTCTAACAACTACAGATTTAAAGAAAAAACATCCATCCAAACTGGTAGGAGGGGTGGAGACACGGAACAGGTTAGTTAGCCCCACATCCATGTGTGGTGGATGAAAATTCAGGAAGGATGTTACTGGAGCAAGGAGTCCCAGCCCTACACCAGGCCCCCCAGCCAAGGGTTCCAGTGCCAGTAAGATAAGTCCCCATAACCTCTGGCTACAAAAACCATCAGGGACTGAGTCTATGGAAGAAACTTCTGGAGTCCCAAGCAGTTCCTCTTAAAGAACCCACACACAGACTCCCTCCCTCTGAGCTCCAGCATTGGGGTAGTAGCTTGAAAGGCACCAGTGGCATACAGGGAAGAACTGAAGTGTCTGACATCAAGGCAGGAGCTAAAAACAGCTTTCTCCCAGACTGAAAGGCAGGCAGAGGCCATTGTCCCTTTCCTAAACCCTCCCCACACAAAGTCAAAGGGCTGTCAGGTGGTTGCCATAAGTGAGACTCCATCCACCTAGCTAATCCTGTTTGCCCCACCCTGGAGATACTCTGAGCTTCTAGCCCACCCAATTTACAGCTATTAACAGTAGCTTTTCTGTATGAATGGCTGGTCTTGGCTCATGCTTCACAACTTCATAAATTCTCTCAAACAAGCAACAGCCAGCCTCAGTGAGCCTCCCACCCCCATATCTCTTGCTAAGTGGCCCCAGGCATGGCAATAGAAGCAGCCAGCCTAGATTCACAGCTTGGCTTCTCCTAGGAATCTCCAAGCCCAGCACAAGTAGAAGCCTTCTCAGATTGCTCTATAGCTCATGCAGGGTGGCCCTGGGCAGAACGCAAGTGGAGGCTGACCTCAGCCTGCACCACCCAGGGAATACCAGGGCCTGTACACTTGGTGGGCAGCTATAGACCACATCAGACCACCACCCTGCCCCTGAACAGATGATCCTCCACAGAGGACAGAGGTGGTGATCAGTGGTCACAGCCAGTTCCTTGCAGATGACTGGCCTGGGTAAATCCCTCCTATTAACCTGCCAACAGCAACCAAGGCTCAACTACTAGAGGAGGATGTACTCAACCCACATGAAGCGCACACCTCGAGTACCCAGCTTGGGTGATAACGGAGGCTGTACCGTAGGACCCTACAGGATGGCTACTAATTAAGCCACACTACAAAGACAAGGAGTCATAGCAGCTCTACCTAATACATAGAAACAAACACAGGCAGGCTGCCAAAATGAGGAGATGAAGAAACACAGCCCCAGTACAAGAACAGAAAAAACTCCATTAAAGAACTAAACAAAATGGAAATAAACTATCAGATGAAGAGTTCAAAACATTTGTTATAAGGATTCTCAGGGAACTTAGTGATGACCTCAATAGTATAAAAAAGATCCAGTGAGAAATGAAGGATATACTAATTGAAGTAAAGAACAATTTACAAGGAAATAAGAGTAGAGTAATGAAGCTGAGAATTAAATCAACAATTTGGAACTTAAGAGAAAAAACAATCAGAATAACAAGAAGAAAAAAGAATTCAAAGAAATGAGAATAAGGTGAGCATCCTCCAGGATAACTTCAAGCATTCCAACATTTGCATCATAGGGATGCCAGAAGGAAAAGAGGAAGAGCAAGAAACTGGAAATCTATTTGAAAAAATAATGAAAGAAAACTTCCCTGATTTGGTGAAGGAAATAAACATGCTGGTCCAGGAAGCAGAGAGAGCCCCAGTCAAGTTGGACCCAAAGAGAACCACACCAAGACACATCACAAAATGCCAAGGGTTAAAGATAAAGAATCTTAAAAGCAGGGAAAGAAAAACAGTTAGTTGTCTACAGGAGAGTTCTGATAGTACTGTCAGCTGATTTCTCAAAAGAAACTTTGCAGGCTAGAAAGGATTGGCAAGAAATATTCAAAGTCATGAAAAGCAGGGACCAAGATTACTCTACCCAGGTACATCACTCAGAATTAAAGGGCAGATAAAGAGCTTCCCAGAAAAGGAAAAACTAAAGGAGTTTATCATCACCAAACCATTATTAAATGAATGTTAAAGGGACATATTTAAGGAAAATAAGATCAAAACTATGAATGATAAAATGATAATAAATATGTATCTAACAACTATAGAATCTAAAAAACAAACTAAGCAAACAAGAAGTACAGAGATGGAATCATGGATTGGGAGAGCGTTTTGATGGTTGCCAGATAGGAGGGTGTTTTAGGAGAATGGGTGAAGAGGTGAGGGGAGTAAGAAGTACAAATAGGTAGTTACAGAATCACCATGGGGATGTAAAGTACAGTATAGGAAACAGAGTAGCCAAAGAACTTATACACATGACCCATGGACATGAAAGATGGTGTGGGGATTGACTGAGAAAGTGGAGGGTACTGAGTGGAGTGGGGCAAAGGGGGAAAATCTGTGACAACTGTAATAGCATAATCAATAAAATACAATTTAAAAAAGAAATACAATCAATAAACATTTTAAAAATAAATAATTGTGAACAGAAGGAATTATTTTGCATTTAGAAGATCCTCCCATAAGAAGAGAGTTCTAAAATGGTATCACGGCAGATAGTTAAATGGAAAAAAGAATAAAAGAATGCCAGAATAAACCAAAACAAAAGTCACTCAAAATCTAGAAATTAAGGTAAGTAGCTATTACAGGAACTAAAATAAAGTCAGCTATAAGTTCTATTCTAACTAAATGATTTATTGACATTTTGTTACTAATTAATAATTTAATATTTAGTGCTTATTGTACAATTGCATTAAAAACATAATGCTATGGGGAAATTTTATTAAGAAAAAAATTTTGTTTTATAAGTTTTCAGCTGATTTAGTCTTACAAAATAAGAGATAAATCCATGAAAACTTAATCTAGTGGAAACCTACACCCAAAGACTTCTCTTCTCAAAATAATTGACTTTCTCTGTCTTCTTTCAACTATACATACTGTTATTCCTGAGTTTATTTGAAAAGTAAAGTTGACTATATGAAGAAGGATGTTTCCTCAAAATATAAAATATTTTACTACATTATTCCTTTTATCATGTATGCTATAATACAGATTTTGTGAAAATCAATAGAGTATATATATTTGTTAGCATGCTGAAACACAGCTGGCCTAATTAAAATGCCTGAAAAATTGGCGGGGGGGGGGGAGGGGGAGTGTTGGCCTGCAGCAAAAATTGTTATATAATTACTGTAATGCATCTGCTATATTTTTTTAACTTTTTTTTACAAGATGAACCAGGAGATTTCTGGGTAACTTTCCAATATTAATCAAGAAAGGTAATTGTATAAGCTGAATGTATAAATAAAATATGTGGAATTTAGAATAATTTAAGACTTTGCCTTTGAATAAAATTATAGTCATTTACTTTCTAAGACTTTAGGAATTGGTTGCCAGATGGGAGTGGAGTTAGGGGGCTGGGACAAAAAGGTGAAGGGATTAATAAGTACAAATAGGCAGTTACAAAATAGTCATGGGGATGTAAACTGCAGCCTAGGAAATATAATCAATAATATTGTAATAACTGTGTATGGTGCCAGGTTGGTGCTAGACTTACGGGGGGTCACTTATGCTATACATGGGAAACTAAGATACTGAACGTCAACTGTAATTTTAAAAAAGAAAAGAAAAATAAATAACAATCTTGATAAATGTTCATTCTGGGATGTGCATGAATTTCTCTGGGATATATATCCCCAGGACACTGATTAGGAGTTCCGGCCGAGATGGAGGCATAGGTGGATACACTGTGCCTCCTCTCACAACTAAAATTAAGGACAACAAATATTTAGAAACAAGAAAACACCAGAACTGATAGAAAATTGAACTGTACAGAAGTCCAACAACCATTCATCCAGACGGGTAAGAGGGGCAGAGTCGCAGCAGGAAAAAGTGGAGATGCGGACCCGGGAATGCAGGCAGCAGCAGCTGGCAGTTCCCAGGTGCACGGGTGGCAGCTGGCGGACTCTGGGTCCACAGGTGGCAGCTGGCAGACCCCGGGCACGGGGTGGCAACTGTGCAGACCCAGCAAAGCTGCACAGGGTGGCTGGCTGACCAGGTGGTCCCACATTCCCGAGTGCAGACAGTTCGAGTGAAGGGGAAGCGGCAGAAGGGACTGGAATCTGGAGGAGAGCGGATCAGTTGCCATTGTTCCCTCCAAGACCCCACCCCCACAAACAGCATCACAACTCAGCAACTGGGCTGCCCCCCACAGGGGAACACCTAAGGCTCGATCCCTCACTACCTAACAGCCACGACCAGACCAAAAACAAAACAAAACAAAATACACACACAGAAAAAAACACCAAAAATGGCTCAAACCAGAGAACAAATGAAAGGCCCAGAGCCAATTCCTCTAAGCCGTGAAGAGATAGCCAACCTATCAGATGCACAGTTCGAAGCCCTGGTGATCAGGATGCTCACAGAATTGGTTGATTTTGTTTGCAAATTAGATGAAAAAATGCAAGCTACAATACGTGAAATGAAGGAAGACTCATGGGGAAGCAATAGAGATGGGAGGAAAACTGGGACTCAAATCAATGGAGTGGACCAGAAGGAAGAAACAAACAAACAAACAGAAAACAAGGAAGAAACAAGAATTCAAAACAATGAGCAGAGGCTTAGGAACCTCCAGGAGATCTTGAAATGTCCCAACATCCAAATTATAGGGGTCCCAGAAGGGGAAGAAGAAGAGCAACAAGTGGAAAACTTATTTGAACAAATAATAAAGGAGAACTTCCCCAATCTGGCAAAGGAAATAGACTTCCAGGAAGTCCAGGAAGCTCAGAGAGTCCCAAAGAAGTTCGACCCTAGGAGGAACACACCAAGGCACAGCATAATTACATTAGCCAAGATTAAAATGAAGGAGAGAATTCTAGGAGCAGCAAGGGATAAGGAGACAGTCACCTACAAAGGAGTTCCCATCAGATTGTCAGCTGATTTCTCCAAAGAGACCTTACAGGCAAGAAGGGGCTGGAAAGAAATATTTGAAGTCTGGAAAGGCAAGGACTTACATCCAAAATTGCTCTATCCAGCAAAGCTGTCATTTAGAATGGAAGGGAAGATAAAGTGCTTCTCAGACAAGGTCAAGTTCAAGGAGTTCATCATCACCAAGCCCTATTATATGAAATGTTAAAGGGACTTATCTAAGAAAAAGAAGATCAAAAATAGGACAGTGAAAAGACAGCAAACTCACAGCTATTAACAACCACACCTAAAACAAAAGCAAACTAAGCAAACAACTAAAACAGGGACAGAACCACAGAAAGGAGATCACGTGGAGGGTTAGCAACTGGGGAGTGGGAGGAGGAGAGAGGGGGAAAAGGTACAGAGAATGAGTAGCATAGACGGTGGGTAGAAAATAGACAGGAGGAGGGCAAGAATAGTGTGGGAAATGTAGAAGCTAAAGAACTTATGATACATGGACATGAACTAAAGGGGGGAATGTGGGTGGGAGAGGGTGTGCAGGGTGGAGGGGAATGATGGGGGAGAAATGGGCAACTGTAATAGCATAATCAATAAAATATATTTAAAAATACACTAATTAAATTCTACCAGACTGCTCTCCATAATGGTTGGAGAGGGGAGACTTTACAGGTTTTGTTGTAGTTATTGAGCAAATTATATAGCAACATTCATCAGATATAAACCAATTGTTATAATAAACTTATTGTATGCATTAAATTGAGTTACAGTACAGGAGGATGAAATGCATCATATATCAAATTCAAATTTCAGTTGTTCTTAACGTTTAAACTGAAAGACATACCAAGTTTAACAGGTTTCCTTTTTAGAAGATAGAATTCTGAGAAGTACACAGATGTATTGATTATAGAAGTTCACTTTAGTTCATTTAAATACCTTTTTTCAGTAGACTAATATTATGTCTTCTACAAATTTATTTTCCCACAATATATTTATTTTTTAAACCAATATAAACAATTCTAAATGGTATTAATGGATCCTGTTAAGAGAGCTTCAAGTACTTATGGCTTAAGAGGTTTATTCAATTATAGGTTTGTGAACATTTGAGGGGAGTGGTTCAGCATTTTACTTATACAAGGAGGAAAAAATTAAAGACTGAAGAGAAAAGGTAATGTTGCAGACTGGAAGAAAAGGGTAAAATTCATAAACATTAAAAACCTTATGCAGACAACTATATAGGGAGGAAATTCCCTGGCATTTTTCATTGGAAATGATGTCATTTTTTATTTATTTATATTTGGCAAAAAAAAATGTTTCTTTAAAAAATATGTCTTACCACCTGCATGAGGACCACACGAAGACATCATAATTAAAATGCCAAGGGTTAAAGATAAAGAGAGAAAGCTTTGAAATATTTCTAAAATTTTTTGCTTAGAAGTAGTGATCATAGACTTCCAGTTGAGATAGAGGCATAGGTAAACATGCCTTGCCTCTACACACAACTGTAGAAAAAAATACAGCTATACTAAAAAACAAATACCACCCAGAATTGTCAGAAAATTGAGCTGTGTGGAAGTCCAACCACCAAGTAGCTGAAGAAGTCACATCGATCCAGATGGGTAGGAACAGTGGGGGTGTGGTGAGGTGCGGAGAGGTGTGGAGATGCAGAGTGGTGCAGAGAGGTGGGGAGATGGGAACAGGCAGTCCCACATCCACATATGGTGGATAAAAAAATATAAGGAATACCTCGAGAGTGAGGGATCCCAGCTCCACACCAGACCATCAAGCCCAGGGTCCCAGCACCAGGAAGCTAAGTCCGAGTAACTTCTGGCTGTAAAAACCAGTGGGGGCTGGGTGGCAGAATAAACTGTATCCTCTTAAAGGGCTGGCAGTGGGCTTAATGACTCATGTAGATCAACCTCTGGGATTCGGCACCAGGGCAACAGCTGGAAGATCACCAGTGGCATATGGCTAGAAAGTAAAGTGCAAGTGGGAAGTCAGCTTCCTCCCAGGCAATACTCTAGAGGTCAGGCAGTGGCACTGTTCCCTCTGTGAGCCCTCCCCAACACAGAGCAGTGACATGGGTTGCCCCACCCTGGCAATTACCTAAGGCTCTGCCTAATACAACTTAACAGGTGCACTAAGACAGGGAGTTAAAGCAGCTCTACCTAATACACAGAAACAAACACAGGGAAGCTGCCAAAATGAAGAAACAAAGAAATATGGCCTGAATGAAAGAATAGAACAAAACTCCAGAAAAAGAACTAAATGAAATGGAGATAAGCAACCTATCAGATGCACAGTTCAAAACGCTGATTATCAGGATGCTCCAGAAACTCACTGGGTACTTCAATACCATAAAAAAGACCCAGGCAGAAATGAAGTTTGCATTAAGTGAAATAAAGAAAATCTACAAGGAACCAATAGTGGAGGGGATGAAGCCAAGAATCAAATCAATGATTTGGGACACAAGGAAGGAAAAAGTATTCAATCAGAACAGCAGGGACAAAAAATTATTTTAAAAATTAGGATAGGCTTAGGAACCTCTGGGACATCTTTAAAGGTACCAACATCTGAACCATAGGGGTACCAAAAGGAGAAGAGGAAGAGCAAGAAATTGAAAACTTATTTGAAAAAATAATGAAAGAAAACTTCCCTAATTTGGTGATGAAAATAGACATACAAGCCCAGGAAGCACAGAGACTCCCAAACAAGATGGACACAAAGAGGACCACAATACGACACATCATAATTAAAATGCAAAAGGTTAAAGATAAAGAGAGAATTTTAAAAGAGCAAAAGAAAAGCAGATAGTTACCTACAAAAGTGTACCCATAAAACTACCAGCTGATTTCTCAAAAGAAACTTTGCAAGCTAGAAGGGATTGGCAAGAAGTATTCAAAGTGATGAAAAGCAAGGACCTACAACCTACAACCTAAACCACTCTATCCAACAAAGTTATCATTTAGAATTGAAGGACAGATAAAGTGCTTCCCAAGGTGACACTAAAGGAGTTCATCACCACCAAGTCATTATTACATGAAATGTTAAAGGGAATTATATAAGAAAAAGATGAAAACAATGAACACTAAAATGGCACTAAATTCACATCTATCAATATTTGAATCCAAATAACGAACTAAGCAAACAAGCAGAACAGGAATAGAATCATAGATAGGGAGATCATTTGGAGGGTTATCAGTTGGGAGGGGGCAGGGGGAGAATGAGAGGAACAGTACAGGGATTAAGAAGCCTAAATTGTAGATACAAAATAAACAGGGGATATTAAGAACAGTATAGTCAATGGAATAGCCAAAGAACTTATATTCATGAACCATGGACATGAACTAATGGGGGGATTTCTGGAGGGAAAGAGGGTACTGGGCAGGGGAAGAGAAAGGAGGGAAATTGGCACAACTGTAATAAGCATAGTCAGTAAAATATATTTTTTAAAAAAGAAGTAAAATTCATAATATATGTTGAAACCAAAAATGTTGTTGTCATTGCTTTTAGAGAGGTCAAAAACAGCCAGATTTTAATGATTAACACACAACCTCAGATGTGACCTTAAGGCAGCAAGATTAAATTTTTCCAAAAGAGGAAGTGAGTGAGCTACTGTGAAGGTTTTTTAATTGCCAAGATTACACTCCAACTAGAATATATAGAGATTTATATATATCACAAGTTTCTCAAGTGACTCATAGCTAGAAATTACCATCAGATTTATATTGCTGAGTCTTAAAATTGGAAAGAGATCAGGAAATCTCTCTCCCTTCCTCTATCCCAAGCCCAGTCTTTTCTGCTCCTTCACACCCATGAGCGAAACACAGCTAAACCTCCCAACTCCAGCAAATTTATTAACTCATTTATATTTCTGTGTCCGAATTATGAATCCCCATTAGGGAGAATCTAAACTGGATGGTTCTGATGTCCATCCCTCCTTTGCCTCCTAGCTGAGATCAGAGAGGAACAGGGACTTGTAATACCCATAACTTCAGTAACCCAACCTCTGTTCAGAAATGGGGTGTTCCAGAGAAGTGAGGTGATTTGAAATAATTTGTTATCCTCCAGAGATAAGAATGATTAACAGCTTGTTCCTAAATAGGTTTTTATGCGTATACATGTGCTGTACTATTCATAAATGGGATCACTTATTATATATTATTTAGCAACTTACTTTTTATCTTTAAACTCTACAGTGTGTCTTGTACATACTTCCATCAGATTTCAATCTCATTTATTTTTGGATGCTTTTGGCATATAATAGACACTTTGTTATTATTTATTAGAAATAAATAAGGTGGGTATAAATAACTGTTAAGAGATAAACTGAGGCATGTTAAAAATTTTAAGAGTTGATTTGAGCAAAAGTGGATTCAAATGAGGCAACACCAAACAAGAAGTGGTTTGGAGCACTCTGCAGACAGGAGCCGTGGAAAGACATATAGAGGAACTACACAAGAAAAAAAAAAAAGGAAATTATTTGATTGGCTTAAGCTTAAAGCCTAGTGAGCTGTTTGTAACTGGTTGTCAAAGATAGGCTTTGACAGCATAACTTTGAAGCGTTTCCAGGCTTGGATTTTGGTTTGCTTGCAGCCAAGACATTAGAGCCACCACAGTGTAATGCTCTCTCGGTTAAGGGAACCTATGTTTGATTATTTTTCTGGCTAATATGGAAATTTCTAAAGATTCTTGCAGAGCAATTTTGACAGATTGAACTGTGAGTGTTAAAATAGCTTGTACGTACAATAATTGAGACATCCCAAGGCTGAATACATAATGTTGGAATTAATACACAGCTTTAAGAAGCAAAACAAACTAATTTACCTATTGTTATATAATTAAATAAACCGAAATGAAATATTTAAATTGTTGTCCTTCAAAAGCATAGATATGTCCAAATGTTATTCAGCAATTTCCATTATCTATTGTTTCTGGCAGAATACATAAAGAGTATTTTCTTGCACTGAATATCATACTGATTCCTAAAAATATTTCTTCCTTCATCATCACCCTTGACCACCACATCCGACTGCACCTGTTTAGCGCACAAAGGTAGAAAGTGTGATGAAGGCTAACTTGACTAATATAGTACCTGACACAAAGTGAGGATTCCAAAGAACCCTGACTGGACATATAAATGAAGAAATATGTAATAAATGAGTCAACACATCTTGACAGTTCTTCAGTCAATACACCATTCCTTTGTCTGTAAATACACCCTTCCATTCTGCCATAAGATGAAGAAAACAAACGTTTGGAAATGAAGGTCATAAAATGTGTAGCCGTGGGCATTAAAATCCAATCACAATTACCCTTCTCAGAATTCATTTTGTCAGAGGCAGCTTTGAAGCCAAAGAATTTTTTACTGTGGAAGTTGTGAAAGTAGAAGAATAAAAACCTTTACTACTATTACTCCCACATCTAAAATTCTGTTTCTACAACTTGCAGCCACAATTTCTCTTGCTTACCCTTTAAATGGTCTCCTTTAAAAATGTTTGGTGTTGACTTCCAGCCAAGATGGAGGCGTAGGTGGATACACTGTGCCTCCTCTCACAACCAAAATTAAGGACAACAAATACTTAGAAACAAGAAAACAACCAGAACTTATAGAAAATTGAACTGTACAGAAGTCCAACAACCATTCATCCATACTGGTAAGAGGGGTGGAGTCGTGGCAGGAAAAAGTGCAAGTGCAGACCCAGGCACGCAGGCAGCAGAGGCTGGCAGTTCCCAGGGGTGCAAGTGGCGGCTAGCAGACCCCAGGCTCACAGGAGGTAGCTGGTGGACTCTGGGCATGGGGTGGCAACTGTGCAGACCCAGTGAGGCAGCGCAAGGCGGCTGGCTGACCAGGTGGTCCCACATTCGTGCACAGATAATCCAGGAGAAGGAGAAGTGGCAGAAGGGACTGGAATCCAGGAGAGAGCAGAGCAAGCTCCATTGTTCGCTCTCAGACCCTGCCCCCACCTACAGTCACAACTCAGCAACTGGGCTGCCCTGCACAGGGAACACCTAAGGCTCTACCCCCTCACTATGTAACAGCCGCAACCAGACCAAAAAAAGCCACCAAAAATGGCTCAAACCAGAGAACAAATGAAAGGCCCAGAGCCAACTCTTCTAAGCGATGAAGAGATAGCCAACCTATCAGATGCACAGTTCAAAGCCCTGGTGATCAGGATGTTCACAGAATTGGTTGATTTTGGTTGCAAATTAGATGAAAAAATGCAAGCTACAATACGTGAAATGAAGGGAAACACATGGGGAACCAATAGAGATGGGAGGAAAACTGGGAATCAAATCAATGGAGTGGACCAGAAGGAAGAAACAATCAAACAGAAAACAAGGAAGAAACAAGAATTCAAAACAATGAGCAGAGGCTTAGGAACCTCCGGGACATCGTTAAACGTCCCAACATCCAAATTATAGGGGTCCCAGAAGGGGAAGAAGAAGAGCAACAAGTGGAAAACTTATTTGAACAAATAATAAAGGAGAACTTCCCCAATCTGGCAAAGGAAATAGACTTCCAGGAAGTCCAGGAAGCTCAGAGAGTCCCAAAGAAGTTGGACCCAAGGAAGAACACGCCAAGGCACATCATAATTACATTAGCCAAGTTTAAAATGAAGGAGAGAATTCTAGAAGCAGCAAGAGATAAGGGGACAGTCACCTACAAAGGAGTTCCCATCAGACTGTCCAGCTGATTTCTCAAAAGAGACCTTCCAGGCAAGAAGGGGCTGGAAAGAAGTATTTGAAGTCTTGAAAGGCAAGGACTTACATCCAAAATTGCTCTATCCAGCAAAGCTGTCATTTAGAATGGAAGGGAAGATAAAGTGCTTCTCAGACAAGGTCAAGTTCAAGGAGCTCATCATCACCAAGCCCTTATTATATGAAATGTTAAAGGGACTTATCTAAGAAAAAGAAGATAAAAAATATGAACAGTGAAAAGACAGCAAACTCACAGCTATTAACAACCACACCTAAAACAAAAGCAAACAACTAGAACAGGAACAGAAACACAGAAATGGAGATCACATGGAGGGTTAGCAATAGAGGAGTGGGAGGAGGAGAGAGGGGGAAAAGGTACAGAGAATAAGTAGCATAGACAATGGGTAGAAAATAGACAGGGGGAGGGCAAGAATAGTGTGGGAAATGTAGAAGCTAAAAAACTTATGACACATGGACATGAACTAAAGGGGGGGAATGTGGGTGGGAGGAGGTGTGCAGGGTGGAGGGGAATGATGGGGGAGAAATGGGACAACTGTAATAGCATAATCAATAAAATATATTAAAAAAATAAAATTCGAAAACCATTTTAAAAAATGTTTGGTGTTGTTCTCAGCCATTATTTGAGTGCTGACCCCAGCTGTGACACAATAAACTCTTCAGAAAGTCTCCACCCAGGAGCAAGTGAAGTGCTTAAGGAGGCTTATTTGTTCTCCTGCTAAGCAACCACTTAGTCCATTATAATGAAAAGAGGGATTTAAAGGCAAGGTCGTGCTGCTGGAAACAAGTGCCTAAGAATGTAACTATCTTACAATTTTGAGAAGGCAAGAAATTCAAGTTAACTCCATGAAGCCATCTGTTTAAAACCACCAATCTGACAAGCAAAGCAATAAGTACTTTCTATTCAACTCTAGACTGCTTGATTCTCTACGTTCTCGCCACTTTGAGTGATTTCCCTTTACTACTTTAAAGTCAAGTGGAAGTAAATCATGCAGTTTTAGTAATTCTAAATGAAGAGCCACTGGAAAGAAAAACAGTAATAAAAGAGAAGTGAGAAATACTGCAGCTTATTGGAAATCAAACTTTTCCCAAAATTTATCATTTATATCACAATACAGTTAAGTATATATTACAAGGTAAAAATTCACAGTAAATAATTTAACGCGACCTTGTTTATTTGCAAAAATTCTTAGTAGCCTAACAAGTTATAAAATAGGTGTTTTGTTTGCCGAACAGTACACTTCTGCCTCAATTATAGGGACATAAGTCAGATGGACACTGTTTTTATAGCTCTTATGTTCTCCCCTGTGCCTTACGCAGCGGTGGGTGATTTGTAAACTGTCAGTTAAAATTGTATCCTACCCAATGCTTAGTGCTACTGGATTTTATTGCAAACAACAGTCAGTTCAACAACATAAATCCTGCTTGTAGATTCAAATGCTATATTAACTCAATGTCCCAAATAACACACTCCTCTTTTTATTTACTCCCCTTATCTGCATTTCTAGTGCCATGGTATGAGACAAGGGAAGGAGAGAAGAAAAGGGGATGGGAGAGACAGACAGAAAACTCCTGCCATTCTAAAAGACCTCGGCCTGTTCCAACAAAGGCAAACACACTAGTGACGGACTTGCCTTTTTCAATAAGCATTGTTGTGACCAAAGAAATTACCTAAAGCATCTACAAACTACAAATGACTAATTCAGTCAACTTTGGGGCTGCATTGTAGCAGACTTTTTAATTCTTCACCATTAAATCCACTCATCCTGCCTGAAAGTGTTGAATTTTTACACATGGGCCCAAGAAAATGAGGCAGAGTGCACTAGCACTCTTAATTATATCTGGGATAACAACCTAATGAAAAGTGAAAATAAGAAAAAAATAAATTACTGCCACTTGAGAGAGATTTGAATATATTCCATTTCTTTCTCACCTGATGTTTTCCACATATTTCTGTGGCAGGCATAAGATATTCAGCTTTCCAAAGAGCTGACTCCTGGATTTAAATAGTGAAAGAAAGAATCCTAGCTGTTAGCACAGGGGTTAAAATGTACAAATGCCTGCAGCAATTCATTTTTTTTTTACTAAGCTGTCAAAACATTTAAATTGTGTCTTTGTCATTTCTCCCCTCTCTGCTCTTTCCCTAGCACAGGCTCCCAGCACTGAATCTTTGTCAAAAGAAAAGACAGTCTGATTAACAAACTGTACCTTCTAAAAGGATCTTCAACCTGTTGTGCAACTTGTCATGTTTATTTTTTATATCATTTTAGCATAATCCTTATACAATTCTTTTTAGTTTGACTTAATGGAAATGCCTATATCTTAGGTCAGTTAACAACTTAACAAGAGACATTACATTTGGTTAGTGAGAGTACTTAAAAAAATCCAGCCCAGGCCGGTGTGGTTCAGTTGGTTAGAGCATCATCCTGCAGACTTAGAGGTCATGGGTTCAATTGCCTATCAGGGCACATACCCAGGTTGCAGGTCTGATTCCGCTTGGGGCATGTACGGAAGAAGGCATCCAGTCAATGTTCCCCTCTCACACTGACGTTTCTCTCTCTCTTCTCTCCCCACCACCCCCTTTACTCTCTCTCTCAAAACAATTTAAAAATGTGCTCGGGTGGGAATGAAGATAAAAAAAATGTTTTTAATCCAAATAACTAGAAACCTCCACTGTGTCTGGACAATGAGGAAAATAAACAGTTTGCAGAGTCACTTTATAACTTCAACTGGTAAGTAAGAATATATATACTATAACAGAGAGACTTCAATAAAAATGTTGCTGAAATTCTGAAATATGTACAAGAGAACGAATGTAATGCAGACAGTGCTGAGCCTCAAACATCACCCTAATATTGCAAATAATTAAATAAATACTACCAAAATAGGATATATTATATAAATAGCATATTATACAAAAATTACTAAAACTATTTATTTTTAAACACCTGCCAAGAACCAGGCTCGATACCTCTGATTATCACCTTTATCTCTCACACATCAGGCTGTCCTTGAAGGCCTCCACTTACTTGCTAAGTTGAGAACCCCAAAGTGAGAGACACGAGCTTTGCCCCCTGATAGCTCCTTGTCAAGTGAGGAAAATGATGAGTATGCAACGGAGAAATAAGATTCAATGAATGTTTCCCACTTACAGAAGCATCTGAGAAAGGACATCCAGCTATAATTGGGTGAGTTTGTAAAAGGGGGAATGGGGAGTGGGGAGATCTAAGTATTGAAGAATGAGAGTTAACCAGCAGACAAAATGTTGGGGTGGGGGTTGGTAAGAGAAGGAGGGCTGTTTCCCAAGTCAAGAAAGCCCCTTTACAAAGGCAGAGTGTCATGAGGGAGCAATGATCTTTGGGAAACTGCAAGTGATCATTACTGAAGCTCCAGGTGGAAGATGAAGGGAGAAGACATCAATGCAAGGTTGGTAAGCAATGCTGAAGAGAGCGGGCTTAGACCCGGAGGCAGAAGGGAAACAATAAGATTTTTAAACAGCATAGCTAAGTAACTATATTTTTAATCCAGAAATAAAGATAATTATAGATATCCTTTATTGAATGCTATTGCATACCATTTATTTTACATACTACATTCTTACTGAACTCTCTTTGCCTTGCTACAAGTATTGATATCCTTATTTTACAGATGATTGATGCTCAAAAACTTCAAGAAACTTGCTCAAGTTCATCTAGCAGCTAAAAACTGGGGCAAAGTTTCACAACATTCTCACCTTCCCACCCCATCTCTCATAATGATTGTGGTCATGTTGCTGAAAGCAGGTGTTTTGGAGGCCAACTGATGGGCTTAAATTCCCTGCCACTTCACTTGCTGTGTGACTCTGCAAGTTGTGCCTCATTTCATCACCCAGAAAATGGGAATAATAAAATCAACCCAAAGCTAAATGAAGAAAAATGAGGTATTGCACATTAAGCAGTTAGCACAACACCCAGTCCATAATGTAGTGCTAACTATTAGTTGTGTGATACCAGGCCAGACATTATGATAGAGCACATATTATACATCCACTTAATCTTTATAAAATCCAGACAAGGTGGGTATCATTATCTTTATTCTACAAGCTTAAAATATGCTGAAACTTAGAGAAATTAAGTCACTTGCAGAAAGACATATACCTAAATGGCAGGGCTGGCTCCAATCCAAAGCCCATACTCCTTATACAGCAGAATACAGTGCACCGGAGACAGTCTCTGGGACACTGTAAAGGATAAATTTAAAATTTTTTTAAAGATAAGACAAGAGGCAGGAGATAGAATATTCAAGAGTCTTTGTAGAAACCTAAGAGAGGGATGTGGAGTCTGAAATAATAAGCACTTACGTGAAGATGTCAGTTATAAGAGAAATAGACAAGGTTGAATGAGTGAGACAGGGCAGCAGATTAAGTGTTGGGAAGTAAGGGAGAGCGCTCAGGAGGGCTTTCCAGTTTTTTTGGTTCATCACCGGGCAGATGACAGCCGTGAAATAAGGAAGAGAATGAAAAAATCAGAATGAGTAATATCTTGGATAATTTTTATTGCCTGAATAAACAAATAAATGATCATTTCAATATGGTACATAGTGAGTTCATGGACTTGGTTCAACACCTAAAAGAGATATTCAGTAGTCTAGGAAATTTTGCTCTAGACCTTTGCAGAGAAGTCTCTGCTATAGAAAAAGAAAATATACATAGGTCACCAAAATCACACATGTATGAATGGCATTGCTACAGAAACTAGGATGAAAATAGATGTGGGAAAAAGTCTTTTTCCACTAGTTTCAAGTTAACATGTGAAGGAATTTCACTAGAATACTGTTCTGGGCCTGCTTCTCCACGTATTACACCCCACATGCTGAGTTGTAGGGAAGGAAATGAATGTGCAGCAGCTTCCTCTCTGACCTTCAGTCTCTCTGCAGAGCATTCTCAATCCCTCTTGTACAGTGTCTCAGGCAGTGACCAGGAGAGGAACTTTAATTCTATAGCTAAATATTTGGTAGCCTGTTGTAAATACCCATTCAAAGCCACATTTTATAACTAGTTGTTATCAGTGATGAAGTTGGGTCTTCATCTCTATGTATGTGCTTTATCCCTCATTTCGTGTTAAACTTAGGAGAGAAAAAAAGTGTGACAGGATAGTAAGAAGCTAGGAAAATTCCTGGGCAAGTGGAATGGGGAAATTGAGATAGGAAAATTAAACAGGCCAAACAGTTTGAGCAACTTACAGCTAGCTGGTGAATTGCAAGGCCTTATCTCCCCTAACTAAGGACACTTGAGAGCAAATGGTTTATTTACCTCTTCTCCCTAACCAAAGAATACATAGCTTCAATCTCCCTGGTCTGGGAAAGTACAGAGTAGAGACCCAATTAATGTCATTTGTGCCAGCTAAACCCCAGGACAGGTGAAATCAGGGGAACAAGTAACAAAAACCCCATTAAAAGCCAAACAGACCCCAAATAAACAGTAAAAGAGTATAGCCGACAAAAGAATATTCCCAAACCCCCATATGTGCTCATATTGATGCATCAGCACACTAAAATGCATCTGGAAAGCTGATAAATATTCTGCTGAAATCCTCCCCTAAGATTCTCACCCACAGAAAAAAGAGTAAAAGCCCTCAGGACAAAAACTCAGTGCAGGCTCCCTCTAGAGCATGCCTGTGCCCCTTCCTAGGCAAGAACATTTTTTTTTCCCTCCTAAACACTAAGGGTCCCCAGGAGACTTGCAGCCAGTGGAACAGTGGCAGTGGAAGCTCGACCTGGGCTTACCCCCTCCCTCATCCTGTCTCCAGGGCTCCCTTTTCTCTAACTTCCCAGGTGAGCTAAAGCCAGCCCCACCTTGGCTCACTCTTTTCCTATAACTTTTCTAGGGAACCAAGCAGAGAACCGCCTAGGCTCTCTCCTGTTATTTCTTCTACCCTAAGCCCTCCCATTGTTTCACTGTCCACAGCCTTAATAAATGTAGTCTCAAAATCGCTTGGATTCATGTTGTGAAATCTTTCCTATGTAAAATAAAGAACCCACACAGTACAGGCTGGCCTGAGGCTCACCCACTCCAGGCCTGTGCCTGTCTGGCAACAAAAGGAATACCATTAATGGACTCTCTAAAGCCCACACGAGTTTTGCGCTGGCTGGTCTGGCTCAGTGGATTCAGTGCCAGCCTTCGAACTAAAGTGTTGCCGGTTCGATTCCCAGTCAGGGCACATGCCTGGGTTGCACGCCAAGTCCCCAGTGCAGGGTGCATGAGAAACAAGCACATATTGATGTTTCTCTCCTTCTCTTCCTCTCTTCCACTCTCTCTAAAAATAAATAATCTAAAAAATAAAAATAAAACCCATATGGCTGGAAAACACAATATTAAAGCAGCAAGAAGGAAAGGAGTTCATGAGGAAGTCAGAGAATGTTCAGTAAAAAGTATTAGAAGAAAACCAGAAAAGAATGCTGTTATCAAACTCAAAGGAGAAAGAATCCTGGAATGGCCAATAGTGTCACATGCTATAAAAAGGACAGAGAGTTTAAGTTTAAGATTAAAAAAATAGTCCACTAGACATGAGGACTGAGAGCAGGTTTAAGGAAATAGTAGGAACATAACAGCAGAGTATGGAGAATATGCCTCACAGATTACACTGGTGGCCCCATTGTTTTACGCCTTCCTATAAGCATGCCCTGGCCTGATCATGTGACTTGCTTTGGCCATAAGAACATTAGGTTATCTGATGCAAGCAGAGGCTTGAAAAAGTACTTTCATGTTTCAGCTTTTCCTCTTGAACCCTCCCTACCGACATAGGAACATTCATAGGTTAGAGGGCTAGAAGGATATGAAAGACATTTTGTGGAGTCAAGTTGAACTGCTCCAGCTAAGGCCACCCTAGACCACCAAGCACCTAAAAACACTCTAAAAATGTAAGTCAATTAAAAATCAAATGAGCAAACATAAAGACAAGAGAGGTGGAGGAGTTTGGGGTGATGTAAAGTCCAAGCCTTGATTTTTAAGGTAGATTGTAAAACAGTCTAACACACAGATAATAATACCCTCACTTTACTGAGAGGAACCTAGGACTCAGAGGCTCAAGATCTGGGGCTACCTAAAGAAGATGAGGCCCAGGTACAGAGGGAATGAGCCAAGTTCTTCCCTTGGCTCCACTTACTGTCTTAATTCAGTCCCTTGAAGGATGAGCTCACCGAAGGAAAAGCAGCTCCCTCACACCCTTCCACCTCCTCCTCCCATTTCTGAAACGATGCTCTGCTCAGCTCATTAATCATCTCATTAAAGCTCCAGCATGTACAATTCAGTAATATTGGCCACATACATGGTCCTTTTATTCTCTTGACACAGCTGATGAAAAAGATTCTATTGTAAGATGTCTACTCTTAGCACAGTTTTCCACAACAATGAGGAAAATGATACCTTTTCATCAATGTCTAGTTTTAACTTTAATAACTGTGATTCCTGGTTTTCTCAAGCTCCTTGCACAGTGTTATGAATTGGGTAATGTCCCCTAACCCAGATAATGGGAGCTTGATAATGGAAGGGTAATACCAGATCTAGACTACTAGACTGAGTTGAAATAATATCTAAGGCTGAATCTTGGGCAATGTTTTAAAATATTTTTGTGGTAGGGGTTTTCTAATCAGCCACACTCCTTTCCTCTATTAGTTTTCCCTTTCCCAATAACTTCTGTCATTAACTTAGCTTCTGACTCTGCCAGATATATTTTTCCTACACAATGGCACTTAGGTTAAGTTAGGGGCAGTCCCAGGAAAAGCTGTGAACGAAGACTATCTTTAGAGCTTACCCTTACCCCTCTACACACACCTCTCTTCCTTCATCCCCTACCTGCTATCTTCTCTGCTGCCTAGAATCCAGCAAATAGTAAAAATGGTATTAAATCCTTCCCTTCCCCGTGGTGTTTTAGATCTTCCCATCAAGAGGAGACTTCTTCACCCTTTGAACTGAGTTTCGCCACGTGACCTGCCAAGCAAGATAGTAACAAACACAAGGTACGATGTACAGAGGCTTGAAAAGTACCTGTGCTTAAAACCTGAAACCAGCACCATAGAGGCCTGTTGTAACTTGTTAGAGGATAAGAGGCCTGAGGAGGAGAACCCAAGGTACCCTAGCCAGGAGCCAGTCAACTACAAAATGTATGAAGGAGGCCTTCTGGGATCAATCGGCCAGCCCCAGCTGACCCACCAACTTACCTAGAAGTAGCAGGTGACCACAGATACATGAGTAAGCCTGGCAAAGACCAGCAGGAAAACCACCAAGCTGATCCCATACTGTAACTATGAGCTAAATAATGACCTGTTTTAAAGCACTAAGAGTTGGGGTAGTTATTCACATAACAGCAATGGGTAATACAGACTCAAATACCTCCAAGTAGACGCTGCTCTCACCCTGCCTCCTGGCTACCTCTCATTACTCCGCTGGCAGCTTCTAGCTAAACAATAGCTGATTTTTTTCTCCACCATCAAACTCATTTGTTTCATATGTTTTAGGAACTCAAAATCCTTGACTATGCTGATAAACTAATAAGAATTAATTTATGAATATGAAATAATTTTAATTAATGTAACTACTAAAATAATCAAGAATATAATAAATAAGACATCACAGAGTCCCCCAAAAGGTCCAAAAATAAACCTTCTCACTTCTTCCGTTGTTCTCTTGTGCCACATTCTGACTGATGTCACGAAGGAAAGGATTTCTTCTTCCCAAGCAGCAACTTGACAATTTATGGGCTTACCCTCTTTTTCCCCTCCCAAGGAAAAAAATTTAACTATCCTTATATCCACTAGTGATAAAGTTTGTTCAATTGTACCTGAATTAAGAAAGCATTGCCCTGGCTGGTGTGGCTCACTGGATTGAGCACCAGACTGTGAAGCAAAGGGTCGCTATTTCAATTCCCAATCAGGGCACATGCCTGGGTTGCAGGTCATGTCCCTGGTGAGGGGCATGGGAGAGGCAACCACACGTTGATGTTTCTCTCCCTCTCTTTCTCCTTCCCTTCCCCTTTCTCTAAAAAATAAATAAGTAAAATCTTTTTTTCTTTTTTTAATATATTTTATTGATTATGCTATTACAGTTGTCCCATTTCTCCCCCATCATTCCCCCCACCCTGCACACCCTCTCCCACCCACATTCACCCCTTTAGTTCATGTCCTTGTGTCATAAGTTCTTTAGCTTCTACATTTCCCATACTATTCTTGCCCTCCCCCTGTCTATTTTCTACCCACTATCTATGCTACCCATTCTCTGTACCTTCCCCCTCCTCCTCCTCCCACGCCCCTGTTGCTAACCCTCCATATGATCTCCATTTCTGTGGTTCTGTTCCTGTTCTAGCTGTTTGCTTAGTTTGCTTTTGTTTTAGGTGTGGTTCTTAATAGCTGTGAGTTTGCTGTCTTTTCACTGTCATATTTTTGATCTTCTTTTTCTTAGATAAGTCCCTTTAACATTTCATATAATAAGAGCTTGGTGATGATGAACTCCTTGAACTTGACCTTATCCGAGAAGCGCTTTATCTGTCCTTCCATTCTAAGTAAAATCTTTAAAGAAAAGAAAAGAAAAGAAAAGAAAAGAAAAGAAAAGAAAAGAAAAGAAAAGAAAAGAAAAAGCAAGCATTGGTCCAATTCCTTATCTCCTCTTCCTCTAGTCAAATTCGAATGTTTCTAAATGAGTTAACTAAGCTTTCTCCACCAAAGTCAACATCTGAGTACCTTCTGACTCACTCTCTGAATGCCTTTTTCCTGTCCCTCTATCAATCGTTACCCCCCACCACCTTTTAATAAACTCTCCAAATAACAAGCTAAGTGTGGTGTATGTACTCCCAATATATTAGCAAGTCACAAAAGATTCATTTAACTCACAAAACTTGCCTCCTGACTATTCTAGCACTATTCTTTACTAACTATATTTATGTAATAAATAGCATTATCTGTCCTTTCTTAACACTTTATTCATTCATGAATAAAACATTAATTGAGTTACTAGTCTCATGATTCCATGAGTAAGAACTTCTGCAACAATAATACCCATGATCTTTCTCCCTACCTGCCCTCTTATTCCTCCCAAGGCCAAAAAAAAAAAAAAAAGAAAAGGAAGTATATTAATGCAGACATTGAAAGAAAGAACTGAATGAACTTAGCAGAAGTCCTTCTGAGCCTCAGTTTTTTGTGTCTGCCAGTGTAGCGTGGGCTCATCCCACTGATGACCACGTGGTGAGCATAGTGGGCCAGGTTCTATCCCTACAAGGAGAATCCTACTATTTGGAAGAGTAAATTCAGTTAATTAGAGACTGTTAAAAGCCCATCATAGTAGCATATCTATTCAATATACTCTAATTCAACTTCTATTATTTAAAAAAGAAAAATCCTCCCGCTTTGATCTCCACAGTCACCTGCACAAAGACATCATCCCTAGTCACAAGCAGGGACTAAAATCCACCCAGCTTCCTGCACCTGTGGGCACCTTTCTTCTAACTTGTCCACCCAGAGGAAGTCCCTCGTTACAATGATCTTCCAGGTGTGGGTGTTTTATTCTAACCAATGTGTCAAAAGGAAGAAAAAGAAGATGCCCTTTTCTGCTCTGAACAAAGGTAACTTATGTGCTTGATTCCTGGTGAGTCTCCTTTGCCTATCTCTTAGTTGGTTCCCACCTAAAGAAGGAAAGCAAGAAGTGTTATTTAGTTCCTAAAATTTCAACACTGCTATTTACCAGAAATTGTGGTACGCATTGGTGAGGGGAGGGGAGATGAATAAGCAAGATCCCTGACTTCAAAATGCTCACTGTCTAATTAATACCCTAAATCCTCAAATCCATTGATTGTTTGTGTTCACATAGAGAGAGATGCCGACTGCTCTCTAGGAATGTCTGCATTCCTGGCTCCCCTCTCGGGGTCTTGAGGGCTGTCCCAGACATAGCTTCAGTTGTGTGGACCATGAGGGAACAGGATGCAGTGGTGACCAGAGTGATGGTGCTATAAATGATGAAAACAGACACAGGCTAAGGACACAAGCGCCTCAAATGCAGATCAGTAACAACATTTCTTTTACACACTGACACACAGGCAGAAAAGATAATGGCACACCAAGGTGAGGGGCATGCATCCCTGCCCAACAGAGGCACCGCCCTGGCCGACGAGAGCTAAGTATCTACTCAGGTAAGCACCACAGTGAACCTCAAGAAGCTCCCAATTTGCCATTGCCAAAGAGCTTTGTTATATCCTCCAGACCCTTTCCCCCAACCCCACTCCTTTACTCCATCCTACCAACCCTCCCACCACATCCTCGAGACTCTGACTATGCACCTGCCTGCCCACCAGGGTTTCAAAACCCCAGACATTGCTATTTACTATGAGGCTGGGTAAACCGAAGGTGGGTGTCCCAGGGCAGTGTCTCCTAGCAGATCTGGCCCAGGGCTGCCTGGGTCTACTTCTGTAATCATTAGGAAGATCCTGTGACCAAAAGGATGAGAACTGGGAGACTGGTGGGGGTGCTGAGGTGCAAAATAACAGAAGGCTGTCTTGAAGGTTACCAAATCTGAGGCAGCCAGAAGCAAGTTTCAAAGTGGAGTCAAATCCTAGAATCCATGCCAGGGACAAGAGAGCCCAACCTGCAATGTGGGAACAAATGATGGGGAAATAAAAACACCAGACAGAAAAGGACCCTGAACAACTACCCGGAACATGGAGATACTCTAGAGGAAGCTCTTACACCCCTCATGGATAACATTTTTTTAATTGCAACTTTCAGGTGCCTTCATTTTAGAAGTAATAAGAACTGTACGTGTATTTCCTGAACCAAAAAGCAAAACATACGATCTTACAGTGTGTCCAAATTGCTTAAAATCATGTCACTTCAGGAAATTTGACACCCCTCCCACAGTAATTTTAGACCCATAGAGAGGACATACTTGAAATGAGCACCTATAACTATCCCAGCACTTTACATTAATTATCTCATTTGATCCTTACTCGAGGAAATAAGAAAAAAATTACACTCCCTTTCCAAATAAGAAAACTGAGGCCTACTGAAATTAAGTAACCTGCCAAAGTCACATGGATGGTGGAGCTCATGAAATCTGGCTCCAAAGCCTGAACAACCAGCACTTCACAGCAGAGCTGGCCGGGATGGAAGGATACTTATTCAGCAAAGGGGAGAGGGAGTATTCTGCTCACAGAGAATACCTAGGAATCTCGAGTTTATTTAGGGAAGAATGGGGTAAGGGAAAGCATTGGTCACAGCTCCAGTTCATGTTAAATGCTTCCTGTAGCTCTCCACTGCTCCCCCACCCCCACAATAAAATGCCTGCTGGTGTTTCAAGATTCCAAACCTCATCATTCCTTCTCAAGACCTACCACCAGGGATAAAGGACTCATGGGCATGGACGACAGTGTGGTGTTCGCTGGGGAGAGGCAGGTATAAGGGGATTAAATGGTAATGGGGAAAATACAATAAAGATTAAATTTTTAAAAAACTAAAAAAAAAGAAGAAGAAAAAGAGGTACTTTCAGGAAAATTTGCACGCCCCTCTCCAAGTATTCTAGCAACTTTGCCCCAGATTTAAAGACAGAATTCTTACGTCTCTCACCGTGAGAAATGAACCCACTTACCATGACTTCATGACACAATTTCATCAATTTCCATCTGGCTGTCTAAATAAAACTTCTCTACTCTGTTCTGTTCTCTGTTAAGAAAAAACAGAGGTGCTTGCCATTAACAAAACCCTGTCTGTAAAAACAAAATAAAATAACCTACTCATTGAGACTATATTATTTTCTTTTTCTTGTTAAAAATCCTTGCTGAAAAGGAAGAAGTTAAGAACCCAAATTAGAAGCTGGAGAGGACAGTCACACCTAGTCACAGGCCCTAGGCACACTCTATGTGTAAGACAAAAAAAAAAAAAAAAAAATAGACCACTTCTCACTGCTCTTAAGAAAAAATAAAAATACTTGTGTGTGCTTGAAAAGGTTAGATTAAAAGTATAAAGAATCAGCATAAAGTCTAAGCATTAAAGTGACATACCTTCCTACTGTGGAATAAAAATAGATTATTAACTGATACTCAACATGCTAGCTCTACATACTGATAACCTACATACTTCAATTTAGGGTCATTCTTCCCAGATAATAAGGCCTAAGGGGAAAGAATAAATACATCAAAGCCCTGTTCACTCTCCCCTTTACTCCAATCCTGTCCCGATGGAAGCCCAAGGGTAGAAAGCCTTATTTCCTCACAACCTTCTCTTCAGGACTAAAGTGTCTACTGATAAATGGTTGCTATCTATGGTTTATAAAAATATAGTTTTATAGGCCGCCCTGCTTGGCTGGAGATTTTACAGTCATTAAAAAGAGAGTGTGTATATGTTTGTAGTCCCTCCTATCTCTTTCTTTCAATACCCAATACAAGTGAAGGCATGGCCTTAAGCCTGTCCTTCCAGAGGCAGCCCCGGCCATCTCCTACCCCGAGTGCTCTCCACTGGTAAGGCTCCTGCTCTCTGTTTGTCTCTCAGGATTCCCTGGCTTGTTTCTCCATGTGGCTTGGTAATGAACATGCAGCCTACCCTAGCTCTCTACTAGGTTTTGAGATAACCACTCTCTAGTTCCTCCCCCCATATCTTTTGCTCTCTTTGGCTTCTTGTTAGCAGATAGGAGTAATAGGAGTAGAATTTAGGTCCATGCTATAAAGTAGAAGTAGACAGAGTAGATATTTAACCCCTTTATTTTATTTTATTTTATTTTATTTTATTTTATTTTATTTTTTATTTAGAGAATACTTTATTACTTTCTGTAATCAAACCCATTATATTTAACCCTTATTAATCCTAAACTACCTTCTGAGAAAGAATTCCTGGTGGGGTCCTATCACTGGAATTCTTCTCTGGGAGACACACACACACACACCAGTGAAAACATACTGTATTTTCTTACTATTTTATTTTTTGAAATCCTCACCCAAGGATACGCTCATTGATTTTAGAGAGAGAGGAAGGGGAGGAGAGAGAGAAAGAGAGAGACAGATTGATTTGTTGTTCCACTTATTTGTGCATTCATTGGTTGATTCTTGTATGTGCCCTGACTGGGGATCAAACCTACAACCTTGATGTATGGAGACAATGCTCCATCCAATGGAGCCACCTGGCCAGGGTTATTTTCTTACTATTTTATTCTTGCATTTTTTTTTCATGACCTTGTAAAGGAGATTGCTAGTGAGAGGCTGGCTCCCATTATTCCTGGATCCCAAACCTAATATGGTAAAAATGACATCTTAATCACAACCCAAAGGCCAAGCACCTTATTTCAAGAAAAAATTTTAAGAGCCTATAAACAATTTTCATATTCTCTCTTTCCCTCAACCATGGTAACTGACAACATTTCAGATGCTGGCTGTTCCATCAGCATGAATTTCAGAGGAAGGAGATCAAGCAGAACTTCAGCCTATCCATGGTGGGCATGTAGTGTTAAGTGAGAAGTAAATCTTGCTGTCATAAGCCACTAAGATTTTGCAATTATTACATACCCAGAATAATCCAAGACGGTGGTTGTTGGGAGGGGGAGGGGATGGCGGTGTTTCAGAAAGATCCAGACCTAAGTAGTGGCAATACATCAAATATGGTATGCCAAACCCTATGGTTGGTATTATAGCCAGTATTATCTCCTTGAGAACAGTCTAAAGAATGACTCAAATCATCCTGTCTTCATTTGACCCTTCCATCATGTGCCAGCACATTCAGAGCTGCAGTGGAAACTGTTCTTAGTGAAGAATCCCCTCAAGTCTCTTCTGAGAATGTAGGGCCCATAGCAAATGGTTTCACCGCTGCTCCCACAGTCTGGGGTAGTGCCCCATCTACTGACACATACAACAATCCTGATGCCTAGACTTTAGTCTATTCCTATATTACCTGCAGGCTGACGGTGTATTAGATAATTTTAGCATCATAGGAAAACCATTTGCCCATATATGCCTCTGCTTTCCAGATGTTACAGTGCCTTTAACATTCCCATTTTTTGTTGTTCAAAGAATCAAATGTTAGCAATTAAATAGGAGTTTTGACTAAGTTTAAATTTCTATGAATTCAAAATTTTCTTAGAAGTTCTATATCCTTTGCAAATAGTTATCATGCCTGCTTATATATTTCAAGGACAACTTCACAACCCAACTGCTTTCATTTTAGACAGAAAAAGTGGCTAGAAAATTCTTCCTTATGAAAGGTTGAAATTAGAAACCCTTTGCTAGGGAGTTTGGGCCAAGATGGAGGGGTAGGTAGAGACCCTTCACTTCCTCGCACAACCAAAAGGAGGATAACAACCAATCTAAAATCAATAAACACCAGAAGTGCCAGAAAATCAAACTGCACGGAGCTCCGACAACCAAGGAACTAAAACAGTCAGCCAGAACAACCAGACAGGTAAGAACCCGTAGTGGGGTGGCTGACCACACGAGTGGGACCTGCTGAATAGGAAACGGAGACTCAGAGCTCACTGTGGACTATGGCAGTTGCTGTGGTAGGAGAAACTCCCAGTCTCACATGAGAGTTTGTTGGAAAGTGGGCTAGTGATGAGCAGGTAAGCTGCATTTTTCCCTTTCTGGCCCTTCCTCCACAACAAGCGTGACAGCCCTGCCCAGGTGAATACCTAAGGCCCCGCCCCCTTACAACTTAACAGGTGTGCTGAGACAAAGAAATATGGCCCAAATGAAAGAACAGAGCAAAGCTTCAGAAAGAGAGCTAAGCAATGAGGACATAGCCAACCTATCTGATGGAGAATTTAAAGCCCTGGTAATCCAAATGCTCGCAGATCTGATTGAGCTTTGTTGAAAAAGAAAGATGCCCAAAATGAAATAAAGCAAAATATTCAGGGAACTGACAGCGGCAGGAAGGAAACCAGGACTCAAAGCAATGATTTGGAACAAAAGGAAAAAATAAACATCCATCTAAAACAAAATGAAGAAACAAGAATTCAAAAAGGCAAAGAGAGGCTGAGAAACCTCAGGGACAACCAGAAATGTTCCAATGTCCAAATTATAAGGGTGCCAGAAGGATAAGAAGAAGAGCAAGAAATTGAAAACTTATTTGAACAAATAATGAAGGAAAACTTCCCCAATGTGGTGAAAGAAATAGACTCCCAGGAAGTCCAGGAAGCCCAGAAAGTCCCAAAGAAGTTGGACCCAAAGAGGAACACACCAAGGAACATCATCATTAAGTTACCCAAGATTAAAGATAAAGAGAAAATCTTAAAAGAAGCAAGAGGAAAGCAGAGAGTTACCTACAAAGGAGTTCCCATAAGACTATCAGCTGATTTCTCAGAAGAAACTGGATAGGCAAGAAGGGACTGGAAAGAAATATTTGAAGTCATGAAAGGCAAGAACCTACATCCAAGATTACTCTATCCAGCAAAGCTTTCATTTAGAATGGAAGGGCAGATAAAGTGCTTCCCAGATAAGGTCAAGTTAAAGGAGTTCATCATCACTAAGCCATTATTATATGAAATGTTAAAGAGACTTATCTAAGAAAAAGAAGATCAAAACTATAAACAGTAAAATGACAACAAACTCACAACTATCAACAACTGAACCTAAAAGAATAGAAAAACAATGAAAAAAACTAAGCAAACATCTAGAACAGGAACAGAATCAGAGAAATGGACATCACTGGAAAGATTTCCATGGGGAGGGGGAAGGGAGGAGTTGGGGGGAAGGTACAGGGAATAAGAAGCATCAAAATTGGTAGGCATAAAATAGATGGGGAGAGGTTAAGAATGTATAGGAAACAGAGAATTCAAAGAACTTATATGTACAACCCATGGACATGAACTAAGGCGGGGAAAGCTGGAGGGTTGGGGGTACAGGGCAGAGGGGGGAGAAAGGGGGAGAAATTGGGAAAACTGTAATAGCATAATCAATTAAAAAACACTTAAAAATAAAAGGTTGAAATTACCTCTACTTTCTTTTCTTTTATCCTAACTTGTAAAGTTTTGACCGTTCTAGCTATCTTGCAATTCTATTTTTTTTAAGTTTTCTGGGAAGAAGTTAATCCTAGCAAAAAACAAACAAACAAACAAAAAACGAGGATTTAAGAAAGTTTGTAGATTTAAATAATTTTTTTTCTTTTTTTTATATATTTTATTGATTATGCTATTACAGTTGTCCCATTTCTCCCCCATCATTCCCCTCCACCCTACCCACCCTCTCCCACCCACATTCCCCTCTTTAGCTCATGTCCATGGGTCATAAGTTTTCTAGCTTCTACATTTCCCATACTATTCTTGCCCTCCCCCTGTCTATTTTTTTCCCATTATCTATGCTACTCATTCTCTGTACCTTTTCCCCCTCTCTCCTCCTCCCATGCCCCTGTTGCTAACCCTCCATATGATCTCCATTTCTGTGGTTCTGTTCCTGTTCTAGCTGTTTGCTTAGTTTGCTTTTGTTTTAGGTGTGGTTCTTGATAGCTATGAGTTTGTTGTCTTTTCACTGTCATAGTTTTATCTTCTTTTTCTTAGATAAGTCCCTTTAACATTTCAGATAATAAGGGCTTGGTGATGATGAACTCCTTGAACTTGACCTTATCTGAGAAGCACTTTATCTTCCCTTCCATTCTAAATGACAGCTTTGCTGGATAGAGCAATTTTGGATGTAGGTCCCTGCTTTTCAAGATTTCAAATATTTCTTTCCAGCCCCTTCTTGCCTGGAAGGTCTCTTTTGAGAAATCAGCTGACAGTCTGATGGGAACTCCCTTGTAGGTGACTGTCCCCTTATCCCTTGCTGCTTCTAGAATTCTCTGCTTCATTTTAATCTTGGCTAATGTAATTACAATGTGCCTTGGTGTGTTCCTCCTTGGGTCCAACTTCTTTGGGACTCTCTGAGCTTCCTGGATGTCCTGGTAGTCTATTTCCTTTGCCAGATTGGGGAAGTTCTCCTTCATTATTTGTTCAAAGAAGTTTTCCGCTCGTTGCTGTTCTTCTTCCCCTTCTGGGACCCCTATAATTCGGATGTTGGGACGTTTAAAGATGTCCCGGAGGTTCCTAAGCCTCTCCTCATTTTTTTGAATTCTTGTTTCTTCCTTGTCTTCTGTTTGATTGTTAGTTTCTTCCTTCTGGTCCACTCCATTGATTTGAGTCCCAGTTTTCCTTCCATCTCTATCAGTTCCCCATTCATCTTCCTTCATTTCACGTATTGTAGCCTGCATTTTTTCATCTAGTTTGTGAGCAAAATTGTTGCGGACCGTTCAGCCTGGTTTCAGGAGTTGTAACCCTCACCCCATGGTGGGCTGTGTAAGAGCCCAAGGGACCCACTTCATCTGGGTCTGTTCTGTCACAAGGACGTGACCTACTAAGGAGACAAAGTTTATCTCCCTGGCAGGAGTGCTACTTCTGCCTCTCTGGCCCAATTGCTTGGTTGGCAGTCAATGACGGGTAAGACTCCTCATGGGAGGGGCAACCTAAGCCAGACGCAACCACTTGGGAGGCCTCATGGAAGGACTCGGGGGGTTGCAGCAAAGAGGATGTGATGGACCCTCGCCCCCCGGCTATTCTGACATAGCCCGAGTCCTCATTTCCATCTGGGAGATGTCTCCTGCTTCCTAATCGGCTTAAAGCCTGAAACTGTGGGGGTGAGCGGTGCAGCCCTGTCCTGGCCAGAACGGCTCCTTGGGTGATTGGCATAAGAAAGAATTCCTAAAGTCCTGTGAAACCTGCTTTGTTAAGAGTGCTCTTCCTTAGGTGATAAGTGTCCCAGGAGGAAATGAGTATGTCTCCCAAAGTCTGGCAACCCCCTTTCCTGACAAACACTGGCTCAGATTAAGCCCTCAGATTGCTTTGAAATGTTAACCATTGTTTGGTCCTTGTCGCCTGACATACCTGTATTCCCGTGGATTTAAGCCCAATAAAAGCCTAGTGAGGAAGGCGCTCTGGGTCATTCTCCTCTGAGAGTTTGACCCCTTTCCTCCCCAAGCACAAGATGTCTTGGTAGTTTTTATTTTCATCCGTGATGAACGGGGGGTTCTACGGGTGAAGCCCCCCGCACAAAATCAACCAATTCTGTGAGCATTTTGATGACCAGTGCTTTGAACTGTGCATCTGACAGGTTGGCTATCTCTTCGCTGCTTAGAGGAATTGGCTCTGGGGCTTTTATTTGTTTTCTGGTTTGAGCCATTTTTGGTGGGGTTTTTTTGTTGTTGTTGTTTTGGTTTTAGTCTGGTCGCGGCTATTACGTAGTGAGGGGGTGGAGCCTTAGGTGTTCCTCAGGGCGGGGCAGCCCAGTCTCTGGGTTGTGACGCTATAGGCTATAGGTGGGGGCGGGGTCTGAGAAGGAGCAATGGCGCCTGCTCTGCTCTCTCCTGGACTCCGGCCCTTTCCGCTGCTTCCCCTTCACCTGGATTATCTGCGCACGCGCGCGTGCTATTACGTAGTGAAGAGTGGAGCCTCTGGCGCTCCCCAGTGCGGGGCAGCCCAGTCGCTGGGTTGTGACGCTGTATGTGGGGGTGGGGCCTGAGAGGGAGCAATGGCGCCTGCTCCGCTTTCTCCTGGATTCGGTCCCCTCCGCCACTTCCCCTCCGCCTGGACCGTCCGCGCGCCTGAATATGAGACCACCTGGTCAGTCAGCCAGCCGCCTTGTGCGGCCTCACTGGGTCTGCACAGCTGCCCCCCAGTGCCCGGGGTCTGCCAGCTGCTGCCTGTGGGCCCAGGGACCGCCAGCCGCCGCCTGTGCACCTGGGAACTGCCAGCCGCCGCCGCCTGCGCTCCTGGGTCCGCACCTCCACTTTCTCCCGCCGCGACTTCGCCCCTCTTACCGGTCTGGATGAATGGTTGTTGGACTTCCGTACAGTTCAGTTTTCTATAAGTTCTGGTTGTTTTCTTGTTTCTAAATATTTGTTGCCCCCAATTTTGGTTGTGAGAGGAGGCACAGTGTGTCCACCTACGCCTCCATCTTGGCCGGAAGTCCAGATTTAAATAAATTTGTTAGAAAAATATTCTCTGTCTGCATCCTTGAAGTTGGTCCGTCCTGGAGTCTGAGTCATGCAACAGTTGAAACAACTGCAGGGGTAAGAAACAAGCAGCTGCTTGGCCAATGGAACTGGGCCAAGAGAGACTGAGGCTAGGTGGCTTGGGCTGGTGCACAAGTTGTCACGTATTTTCTGTGTGTTGCTCTCCTTACCTTCAGTAATGATGTACTGCAAATTACCATCTTATGGTGAATCATTAATTCACGATGAGAACTCAGTGAAGGCAAGGACCATGGTCTTGTGTTTTGTTTCGTTTTGTTTTTGGTTTTCATTTATTGGTTTGTTTGTTTTTCTTACCTTTCTATCATCACTGCCTACCCCTGAGCCTAGCATATATTATAGGCACTTAATAACTATTTGTTCAATTAATGGTGAACTAAGTATGTGAGAAGTGGTCTGGGCTTATTTTGGATTTGCAAGGGGAAATAATTTAACTTAAAATCTGCAAAGGATCTTGGCTTATTTCAGACTGACATCAAGGGGCAACAAGGCCCAGTCGGTATGTATGTGGACACAGAGAAGGAATGGGACAGCCGAAGCGGGCAATGATGAGAGTCTGAGAGGATGGTGGCATCCTGGGTCTGCACAGACAGTGTGTGCAGAGCAAGAATCCAGGCAGATGCTGGGTGGGAACACAATCCCCAGCTTCCTTGGAGTAAGCAGAGGAGTGGCTTTGCACATGGGCTAGGTTAGGGTCAGGTGGTGGAAAAGGGAAGATGATTAAGGAGGGGTACGTATGAGAAGTCTTAAACCCTGCAGGTAAGTAGAATGTGAACATCAGGGCCAGTCGATGTCACTTCTCCACCTCTAACTACTCTTTAAAATGCCTGACACATTTCAAGTGTTGATAACTATAAAATGTTTGCTCACTTACCCTTAAACAGATCTTGATTCTATCTCAAGAAACTAGGTAATTTAAGTCTCTTCCCTAAGAAGCTTGACCTTTAGTCTAAGATCCCCTTTGATTTAGATAAGAATTAAGGGTCAGATAAAACTGACCCAACTTCATAGATGTTCAGCACATCAAGGCTCAATTTGGACTAAGTCAGACTTCTCAGGGCTGCTTTTACAGCTATAGGATGTCTCTCCAATACCAAATAAAATCTAAAAGCATCTTGACCTGGGTTGAGGAGGGTAAACACAATTGTTTTAGTAAGATAGAAAATAATGGTGTTTAATAACTAAAGGACTGTAACCAATTTATTGACATTTTAAATATTTTTATGGAGAATTTTACATGTACTCAAAAGTCGATAAAACAGTGTAGTGAATTCCTAAGCCAACACGTATCAACCCAAGGCCGTTTGTCCCAACCTCACACCTCGGCCCTCCACCCCTTCCACCAAAGCAAATCCCAGAGATTTTCATTTCCTTTATAAATATTTTAATGTAAATCTCTAAAAGATAGTAACTTGTCCTTAAATGTAACTGAAGTGCCATTATTATACCTAAAAATAAGTATTTAATAATATTAAACGTATATTATCAGCTAATTGTCTCATAAATCTTCCAAATAGGTTTTTTCACTATGCTTACTTTAAGCAGTATCCACACAGGGGGCAGATACAGTAAATGACTATTGTCTTTTACGTGTCTTTTAATTTTCAGGTTTCACTTTCATCGCTCTCCTTTTTCCTCTTGCAATTTATTGTTGATGAATTGTGCTTTGATGTCCTGTAGAATTTCTCACTCTGAGTTTGACTGATGACATCTCCTCAGAGTGTTCTAACATGTTCTTCTGTGCACTAGATCCCTGTAAATTGAAAGTTGAATCTAAAGGTTTGGTCAGATTCAAGTTTAATTTCTGTTTGCAACATATTAGTTTCTACAAAAAAAAAAATTTTAAACCCTGTAAAGTAATGTAAGCTTTGGCCAAAAAGTTATCAATAAATTAGTTTTTCTAGAATTTGTACCAGACGATAGTGCATAAAGCGTCAAAAGCTTGAAATTTATAACTGGACATACAGCTGAAAGAGAAATACACATACACGCGCGCGCGCACGTGCACACATTTAACTACCATGGAAAATACACACAAGGCCCTGGCTGGTGTGGCTCAGTGGACTGAGCACCGATCTGCAAACGGAAAGGTCCCTACTTCAATTCCCAGTCACGGCACATGCCCAGGTTGCCCGCCGGGTTCCCGGTTGGCAGCGTGCCCAGTTGGGAGTATGTGAAATGCAACCAATTGATGTATTGCCACATTAATGTTTCTCTTCCTTTTTATCTCCCTCCTTTTCCTTCTCTCTAAAAGTAAACTAAAAAATCTTTTTTAAAAAAATCAATAATAAATAATAATAAACACAAGAAAAACTCGTGTAACAACAAAAAAATAACCCAATCTATAAGAACAAAAGAAAATCCCAAACTATAGGGGAGAGTGCAAATTAACATGAGTATTTTAAAAAATGCCAGATTAATTACATGCTTTCCAACCTTTTTTTAAAAAAAACCTTACTTTTGATTCAAAGAAATGAGTTTTATATCCTAGGTTTCGGGTCAGTTTGCCAAAGTCACCACTAGAGGGAGACCAAGATACATCTGAAAAACCCATGTTTTAAAAACCAGGCCTCAAACCTGATGTACATTTTAAGTATTTTTCAACATATCAAAAATCAATATTAAAAATTGTTTACTATGTGTTTTATAAGAAAACATTATACTAAAGTGATTTTATTTGAGTTTTGCCTAAAATGAGGAGAAAAAACACAACCTTGTGTGTCCTTATAAAGTTTATGACAAACCCAGGCTGGGTTGGCTCAGTTGGGTAGAGCATGGTCCCATGCACCAAAATATTGGGAGTTCGATTCCCACTCAGGGCACATGCCTGGGTTGTAGGTTTGATCCCTAGACAGGATGCATATGGAAGGCAACCAATCCATGTTTCTCTTTCACATCAATGTTTCTTTCTCACATTGATGTTTGTTTCTCTCTCTCCCTTCCTCTCTAAAATCAGTGAACATATTTTTTATTTTTTTAAATAAAAAAAACAAACTAAGCATATGGCACAAAATGTGCCCCCTGAAGGCTTTCTTTACCCCAAGTCTGTTAGCACATTGAAAGGTAAAAGAACCCAAGTAAAAATTATTTGATGGTGACTGAATTAATGGGCTTCATTTTGTTTTTTAGAGATTCAAAACACTCTTTAAGAGTGCAACACTTCAACTTCTGGCCAAGATGGAGGCATAGGTAGATACATTTTGCTTCTTTGCCCAACTAAAGGACAACAACAAACTTAAAAACAAAAAACAACCGGAACTTCCAGAAAATCTAACTGTATGGAAGTCTGACAACCAAGAAGTTAAAGAAGAAACATTGATCCAGACTAGAAGGGAGGGCAAATATGGGAAGCAGGGGCATCGAGGATGCATGACAAGGCGGTGGCTGGCAGACAGGGCAGTCTCACATTCGTGTGTGGATAAGTCAGGAGAAACAACTGGGGAGCGAGACCGACAATGCAACCCAAGGTACCAGCATGGGAAACTAAAATCTCAAAACCTCTGGCTGTAAAAACCTGTGGGGGGTGTAGCAGCCAGAGAATCTCTCAGTCTCACAGGAAAGTTCATTGGAGAGACATACAGGGTCCTAGAACATACACAAACCCATCCACTCAGGAATCAGCACCAAAAGGACCCAATTTGCTTGTGGGTAGCAGGGGAAATGGCTAAAAGCCAGCCAAGAGCTGAGCAAGTGGCATTGTTCCCTCTCTGACCCCTCCCTCACATACAGCACCACAATGAAGTGAAACAGGTTGACCCGTCCTGGCAAATAACTAAGGCTCCACCCATTACAATGTAATAGGTATGCCAAGACAAAGAAATATGGCCCAAATGAAAGAACAGATTAAAACTTTTTAAAAAAAAAACCTGGCTGGTATGGCACAGTGGATTGAGTGTCAGCCTGTGAAGCACAATGTTGCCGGTTCGATTCCCAGTCAAGGTACAAGCCTGGGCTTCAGGCCAGGTGCCCATTTGGGGGTACATAAGTGGCAACCACATATTGATGTTTCTCTCCCTCTCTTTCTCCCTCTCCCGCTTCTCTCCATATTAAATAAATAAAATCTTTAAAATAAATAAATAAACACTTTAATTTTTTTTTAAACTCAAAAAAAAAAGAACTAACTGATGAGGAGATAGTCAACCTATCAGATGCAGAATTCAAAACACTGTTAATCAAGATGTTTACAGAAATGGTTGAACTTGATCACAAAATAGAGGAAAAAGTGAAGGCTATAGAAAGTGAAATAAAGAAAAATATATAGGGAACCAAGAGTAAAGGGAAGGAAAGCAGGACTCAAACCAATGATTTGGAATGAAAGGAAGGAATAAGTTTTCAACCAGAACAGAATAAAGAAACAAGAATTAAAAAAAAAATGAGGAGAGGCTTAGGAACTTCTGGGACAACTTTAAGCATTCCAACAACCGAATCATAGGGGTGCCAGAAGAAGAGGAAGAGCAAGAAATTGAAAACTTATTTGAACAAATAATGAAGGAAAACTTCCCCAGTCTGGCAAAGGAAATAGACATGTAAGTCAAAGAAGGTCAGAGAGTCCCAAAGAAGTTGGATTCAAGGAGGAACTAAGACACATCATGATTACAGTACCCAAAATTAAAGAGAAGGAGAGAATCTTAAAAGCAGCCAGAGAAAAGCAGACAGTTCCCTACAAAATAGTTCCTGTAAGACTATCAGCTGATTTCTCAAAGGAAACCTTCCACTCCCTTCTTACAGGCAAGAAGGGAATGAAAAGAAGTATTCCAAGTTCTGAAAGACAAGAACCTACATCCAAGATTGCTCTATCCAGCAAAGCTACGATTTAGAATGGAAGGGCAGATAAAGTGCTTCCCAGATAAGGTCAAGTTAAAGGAGTTTGTCATCACGAAGCCATTATTATATGAAATGTTAAAGGGTACTTATCTATGAAGATCAAAACTATGAACAGTAAAACGACAACAAACTCACAACTATCAACAACTAAACCTAAAAACAAGCTAAGCAAACAACTAGAACAGGAACAGACTCACAGAAATAGAGATCACATGGAGGATTATTAGCAGGAAGCGGGTGGAGGGAGAATGGGGGCAAAGATACAGGGAATAAGAAGCATAATTGGTAGGACCAAAATAGACAGGAGGAGGTTAAGAATAGTATAGGAAACGGAAAAGCCAAAGAACTTGTATGTATGACCCACGGACATGAACCAAGGGGTGGGGAATGCTGGAAGCAGGATGGTGCAAGGCAGAGGGGGATAAAGGGGAGAAAGTAATGGGACAACTGTAATAGCATAATCAATAAAATATCCTTAAAAAAAGAAAAAAGAGTACAGTACTTCAACTCCCTTTCATATAACAATTTGAAAATATTAAACTGAAAAATAAGCATAAGTAAATTTAACAAATTTGTACTTTTTCAATGATGATTAATTTACTGAGGAGGGACATATTAAATTCTTTTCCTCCAAAAAATAAATCAATGATCCTTTGCTGGGAAGCTTCACACACACTTCATTGACTTTGAGGATAACCCAGCTCTGTTTCTTGTCCTGCAAATAAACAGCTTAAATGTCAGAACTAACTAATCTCTCCTTTTGCCACAAAATAGGGATTCTTCTAATAATGCTTACATTTTATATTAACATTAACTGTTTCCATTTGTGTTACATGTAAGATTCTTAAAGCAGCAATGTGATGTCTATGTTTTCCATCTCAGAGTTGGCAAGGGACTAAAGGAAGGCTGTACTAAATGGCCAGATTTAATACCAAATGGAAGGTCGTCCTCAGACCCCTCAGCTTGCCAGGTCAGAGGACTGAGCACAGACTGCACTGCAGCTGTTGAGCTATGGAGAGCAGGCCCAGCGCAGTGCATCCCTGAGAGGCATAAAGAGGTGCAGAGGCTGGATTTTATTTGTGGCAATGACAAATGGGCCTTTTATCACTGATCATGAACAGCTCCACTGGATGATGGGTGTAGGGGGAAATATCAACCATAATTACAGGAGAAATAAAACTCCAGTCCAGGACCAAGTGGTGTGCTGATAAATTTTTTACAATTGGGTCTACCTGAGGTGAGGAAAGAATGGTGCTGATTTGTAGCTTGACTATTCCCATGGCACAAATACTCCCATCATGGCCAGCATCAATCCACCAAACATCACTGACTGTGGAAATGAGAAGTGATGCTAACAAGCAGCTCTGCACACCATTCCTCTAACCTTAGGCTTAGAGCATCCTACTCTGGCCCACTTCTGACTGTGCAAATGTAGGGGCAGACCTGATAGGAAAAGCTCTTTTGCTTTATTCTACGTGAATAGGTTTTCCATGAGCACGAATGGCTTCCTGGGCCATCCTTCCCTCCTACCTGGGGAATGAAAAACTGATATACCTGATTGGTGTGTTAGGGAGAAGACACTGTCAGGCTTCCTTTCCTTTCTCTCTAAGATCTGTCTGCCAGAAAATGGCATGCTCTTTGATTTGACAGCTCTCATGAAATAAAAAGTAGAGACCCTAACACAAATGTCTCAATAACTTTAAGAAGACTGAAATCATATCAAACATCATTTTCAACCACAATTGTATGAAACAAAAAATCAATTACCAAAAAAAAAAATTTGAAAACACACACCCTTGGAGGCTAAATAACACATTACTAAACAATGAATGGGTTAATGATGAGAGCAAAAAAGAAACTAAAAGCTACCTCAAGACAAATGGAAACACAATTCAAAATTGATGGGACATAATGAAAGTAGTTCCAAGAGGGAAACTCATAGTAATGCAGGGTTATCTCAAGAAACCAGAAAAATATCAAACAATCTAAAATTATACCTAGGAAAAAACAAACCTCAAAGTGAGTAGAAGGAAGTAATGAAGATTAGAGTAGAAATAAACAAAATAGAGTCTAAAAAAACAAATACAAAAGGTCAATGAAACCAAGAAAGACCTGGTCCTTTGAAAAGATAAACAAAATTGATAAACCTTTAACCAGGTTCATCAAGAAACAAAAACGAGAAAGAACCCAAATAAATTAAATCAGAAATGAAAGAGGAGGAATAACAACTGACACCAAAGAAATATGAAGGATTGAAAGAAAATATCATGAACAACTGTACGCCAACAGACTGGACAACCAGGATGAAATAAATAAATTTCTAAAAATACACAATCTTCCAAACTAAATCAGTAAGAATCAAAGAATCTGAGTAGACAGATTATACTTAGTAAAATTCAATCAGTAATCAAAAAACTCCCAACAAACAAAAGTCCTGACCTGGATGTCTTCGCAGGTGAACTTTACCAAACATTCTGAGAAGAACACACACTTCTCCTTCTCAAACTATTTCATAAAACTTAAGAGGAGGGAAGACTCCCAAACTCATTTTATGAGACCAGCATTATCCTAATTCTAAAGCCAGATAAAAACATTACAAAGAAAGAAAATTAAAGGCCAATATCCTTGATATAACAAAATACTAGCAAACCAAATTCAGCAATACATTAAAAAGTCATACACCATGATCTAGCAGGATTTATTTCTGGGATGCAAAGTTAATACAATGTCCACAAATCAATTAACGTAATATACCACATAAATAAAATGAAGGATAAAAAATATATGGTCATAGCAATAAATGCAGAAAAAGAATCTAACAAAATCCAACATCCAATTATGATTTAAAAAAAAAAAACCTCTTAGCAAAGTGGGAATAGAGGGAACATACCTCAACATAATAGAGTTCATACATGGCAAACCCACAGCTAACATCATACTCAATGGGGAAAAAACCTTAAAAGTTTCCCTTCAGTTCAGGAACAAGACAAGAATGTCTGCTGTCACCACTCTTATTCAATATAGTACTGTAAGTACCAGCCACAACAATCAGATAAGAAGAAGAAATAAGAGGCTTCCAAATTAGAAAGAAGTAAAACTGTCATTATTTGCAGATGATGTGATACTGTATATAGAAGACCTTAAAGATTCCACCAAAAAAATTAGAACTAATAAAGGAATTCAGTAAAGTAGAAGGATAAAAAAATCTGAAATTGATTGCATTTTTATACATCAATAATTTAGAACTATCAGAAAAGGCAACTAAGAAAATAATCCCATTTACAATTACCTCAAAAAATACCTAGGAATAAATTTAACCAAAGAAGTAAAAGCTGTACTCAAAAAATTATAAGACACTGAAAAAAGTGAAGAAGATAGAAATAAATGGAAGCACATGCCATGCTCATGGATAGAATTAACATCATTAAAATGTCTATACTACCCAGAGTAATCTATAGATTCAATGCAATTCCTATAGCAACACCAGTGGCATTTTTCACAGAACTAGAATCACCCAAAAATTTATATGGAACCAGAAAAGACCCCAAGTAGCCACAACGATCTTGAGAAAGAAGAACAAAGTTGGAGGTATCACACTACCTGACATCAAACTATACTACAAGACCATACCAATCAAAACAGCACTAGCACTGGCATAAAAACAGACACACAGAGCAATGGAACAGAATACAGATCCCACAAATAAACCCACACTTATATGGTCAATTAATATTTGACAAAAGAGGCAAGAATGTACAATGAGGTAAAGACAGTCTACTCAATAAATGGTGTTGTGCAAATTGGACAAATACATGCAAAAAAATGAAATGACAACTTTCTTACACCATACATAAGAATAAACTCAAAATGGATTAAAGACTTAAATGTAAGACTCAAAATCATCAAACTCTTAGAAGAAAACATAGGCAGTAAGATCTCTGACATTTCTCTTAGCAGTATTTTTCAGACATATCTCCTCAAGGAAAGGAAACAAAAGAAAAATATGAACAAATAGTGGTACATATATACAATGGAATATTACTGAGCCATAAAAAGAATGAAATCTTACCTTTTGCAACAGATGGATGGACCTAGAGAGTATTATGCTAAGTAAAATAAGTCAGACAAAGATAAATACCATATGATTTCACTCATATGTGGAATCTAAAAAACAAAATAAGTGAACAAACAAAACAGAAATTTAGTCATAGATATAGAGAACTGATAGTTGTCAGAGGGGAGAGGGTTTGGAGGGCTGGGTAAAAAAGGTAAAAGAATTAAGAAGTACAACTTGGTAGTCACAAAATAATCATGGAGATGTAAAGTACAGCATAGGGAATATAGTCAATAATATTGTAATAACTATGTGTGGTGCCAGGTGAGTACTTGAGATATTAGGGGGACCACTTTGTAAAGTGTATAATTATCTAACCACTGTGCTGTACACCTGAAATTAATACAAAGTAATATTAAATATAAACTGTAATTGAAAAAAATGGTGTTGGGAAAACTGGACATCACACACAAAAGAATGAAACTGGAGCACTATATTAAAGCATACACAAAAATCAACTCAAAATGAATTAAAGGCTTAAATTTAAGTCCTTCTATAAAAATGCTGTGTGAATGGCAAACCTAGAGGGGCTAAAGCTCCTTGACATGGTCCTGGCAATGACTTGGATTTGACACCAAAAGCAAGTGCAGCAAAAGGAAAACTAAACAAGTAGGACTACAAACTAAAAAGCCTCTGCACAGCAAAAGAAACCATCAACAGAATAAAAAGGCAACCAATAGAATGGAAGAAAATATTTGCAAGTCATATCTGATGAGGAGTTAATGTACAAAATATATAAAGAACTTACACAATCCAGTATCAAACATTATCTGATTTAAAAATGGGCAGAGGAATTGATTAAATGCTTTTCGAAAGAAGACGTACAGAAGGCCATGGGAAGGCACTGAACATCACTAATCATCAGGGAAATGAAAATCAAAAACACAATGAGATGTCACTTTACGTATGTTAAAATGACTATCATGAAAAAGACCAGAGATAGCAAGTGTTGGTGAGCACGTGGAGAAATAAGGCAGATAGCATGGTACCACTTATATGTGAAATCTGAAAGAAAAGAAAGTCAACTCACAGAAACAGAGTAGAATGTTGGTTGTCAAGGTCTAGGAGAGATAGAGAAAATAGGGAGAAGTTGGTAAAATGGTTCAAACTTTCAGTCATGAGACGAATAAGTTCTGAAAATCTAATTTATAATACAGTGAGTGATTATACCATAGTTGTTAACACCATATTGTATAATTTAAATCACTGCTGGATGTCCACATCCTTTTGCAATGAGAACTTTCAGTGAAATACTCCTTTCAAGCAAGTTAGCCACTACTTAGGCTTTCAAACTCCTCCCCACAGTGTCTGGGGAGTGCACAGAAAGGGGGCCTCAGGATAACACACAGAGACACACATACTCAGAGAGAGGTCAGTGTAGAAAGGTGCACAAAGGAAAGGGGCTCTGTATCGCAGACAACTGCGAGCCAACGTTGAGATTTACACTGCCCTGGCTCTGCCTGCCTGTGACCAGCAGCAGCCGTGTTGTGAGCACACCAAGAACGTAGACTTAAGTTCATGACCAAAGACAGGGTGGGGAGGAATGCAGCAAGAACACTTCCAAACAATTTTGCTGAAGCATTTGTTGGTCCAGTTATTTTCTTGCCAGGGCCACACATTACACACCCACAGGCGGTACCTCCAGTACCAAATGCAGTGGAAACGTGTCAGTTGTTCCATCAGCATCAGCAACACGAAAGGCCAAACCATAAAATTCACTGTCAAGGACTTTGTTTTTGCTTTAATTTCAGTTTCTTGCTATAGCCAAGACCATGAATCACCTATCTAATCTTAACTCTCTAGCATCTCTTCATTTCTTTTTTCTCAGTAATAAAGGTAGTTTCATAGCAAGTAGTGACATATCCAGATAAATGAATACATTTACTAACTTCTCCTTACAGTTAGGGATGTTTGAAACCAGACACCTAGAGTGTGCCTTTTTGTCCTTTCTGCTTCCTGCCTGGAACATGTATGTGATGTCTGGATCCCTAACAACCATCTTAGACCATGAGACAACCTTGGGGATGGAAGCCACAAGCTGTGGATAGTGGAGAAAAAAGAGAAAGAGCCTGAGTCCTTGATGCCCCATAGTAGAGGCCCTATGCCACCTTAAGATACCTCACTTCGGCCTTCTTTTATGGAAGAAAAAATTTAAAAAATGACATTTTGTTAAATTCCTACCTGTGTTGCTAACAATTGAATAAAATTTACAACTGATATGCTGGCTATCTGAATCACCTAAATTTCCTGATAATTGCTCAATACCCATTTCCTTTTGGGATGTAGAAACAAACAAAACTTTAAACTAGCCATGATAGTTATGGTGATTCAATTCTCAAACTAAAAATTAGGTCACATAATAAGAACAGTTGAAATCCAGTTATGGAAGACACAAATCAACCTACTTGAAATCAGGGTTGTGCTAGAACACCCAGATCATGTGATTCTATTTGAGTTGAGTTCAAGCACATTGCAGAAATCATGACCTGATTTTCCACTTCATGTGGAAAAAGATAAGTTTGCATACTGGGTAATACACACTGTTCTAACCAGGACCTTTGGTTTAATATCTAATCTCCAACATACTTCAAAAGGGCTCTGGGCCTCCTGAAACTCACATTACCCCATAAACTTTGGTTATTTTGTAGTAATTACACCTATGCTTCTCTGTGTTCTCAGGAAGAAGCGTTATTGGCACATTAACCTATAGAAAAACCTAGTTCTATATATTTAATATTTGTCTCAACTAAGCCTTCTATATCTGTTTCCCCATAAGAGGATAATAACACTTACTTTCTTCCAAGGTGTGTTGTGATGCTTAATTAATGTTTATAAAGTATTTAGTGAGCTACACATGAAAGATGCTAGAGAAGCAAAAAGTAATATCATTAGTCTGACTCATCAGTTACCCTTATTAGTTATACAAAATGAAAGCCATGTTGCTACAACTAAAATAGTTATGAATACACATTAGATCAAATATAAATCCCAGAACAACTTAAATCTGCAAACCACATCTACAAAGCAAACACCTAAAGATTCTTATTATAGCAGTGTTTTTTTCTGTAGTAAGTACTTAAAACCTCTTAACTTTTAAAAATGTAAACTAATCAGCACTGGCTAGTGTGGCTCAGTGGATAGAGTGCTGGCCTGCAAGTCAAAGTGTCACTGGTTCAATTCCCAGTCAGGGCACATGCCTGGAGTGTGGATCAGGTCCCCCAGTAGGGGGTGCAAGAGAGGCAATTACACATTGATGCTTCTCTCCCTCTCTCTTTCCCTCCTTTCCCCTCTCCAAAAACATATAAATAAAATATTTAAATATATATGTATATAAACTAATTAGAAGGTGAGGCTAGTGATAAAAACATGATATCTTTGGTAAATATCTGATATTCAATATGATGATACTTTATACTTTATTATGAAGTTAAATATTCAATCAGCAATGATGTAAAACTACACAACTTGAAAAAGGAAAATTTATTTTATTCTTTAACTTTATACAACTTGACAGAAGGAAAATTTATTTTATTTTTTGACATTGAATTGAAAATGAAAATTTATTTTACTCTATTGCAATTGAAGTAGCAATAGTAATCTGAATTTCATAGACAATTTAAACAATAAGTTGATAACCTTGAAAGTTTACTTCAACTGATATTTCTTGATTGAGATGCATGGTATTTTATGTACAATTATTCAACAATTTTCAACTAAGTACACTATTATTTATATTATAATAAGAACATATTAAGATTCTATATTTCTGAATCATTTATACTATATATTCTGTTCTGCTATATTAACACTAAAATCTCATTTTATCATGTGACATGGGGCTCTTTTCCAAGCTCCAACAACTCTATATCCTAATGCCCCCTTGCTGCATAGCAGAAAGGGAATTAGGAAATAGGGAGAAAACTGCTCGTGAGAAGGATTCGTTCTCCTGTAACTAGTTGGGTGTAAATCTGTACTATTCATGCATAGCTTACCCTGGGTGTACGATTTCAAAAAAAAAAAAACTAATAGTCTTAAGGGAGAAAACAAACATGAGCACGTTGATCTTGTCTTCCAACTTCCAAACACTGTGGTCAGTTTGAGACTTGTGATCTAGTCAGGTTTTTGTGAAAGATAAAGGAGACTCACATCCATTTCATCCCCAAAAAACACAAAGTTAATATTCTCCTAAGTTGAAGTCAACCCCTTACCAAAAAAATAATAATAGTAAGACAAGTAGGTAATTGTATTATAGGGCTGAGGGACTTTTAACGGTCAACAGATTCTATCACATCCTAACCAGTCCAGATATAAAGTCATCCAAGTGCTGGAAATAATCTGAAAGTATTTTCTTCTACCTCTTTGACGAATACTTTTCTCACCTCCATTTCTTCTTTTTTCCTCTAGATGTGTTGTGATCCATAGCTGTACAAACTGGATGTCCCCAAAATCGTTACCAACCTCCTTCCATTGCCACATTTGTTTTTAACATGTTGTGTGGATTAAAATGGGAAAAATCCCTGTCCTGCACATGATGAAAACCAGTGTCCCCTAACTTATCCCTAATACCTTCATGAATTATAAAGAAGCTTCCATTACTAAGTCACTTTCTCAGATTTCTTGACTCTATTGAATTCTCAAGTGTCATCTTTTGTGTTTCCTTAGCTTTACTCTGTACTGACTCAACATGGAATACACCCCAAAATACTAATTTTGCCAAGATACTAATCTCATAAGACCCAGTCACACTATAGCTATGATCATACATCTATTGAAATTTCAGTGAGAACATGAGCTAAGAGGATGTGCTGTATCATGCACACCAAAGAAAAGGTCTAAAATTGAATTCAGTATTTCTGCTATTCTGTTTTCCCATATTAATTTTTCTAGAATTTTAATATACCTTACAATCTGTCTGTATATTTAATGTATTGTCATACTTTCTTCTGCCAAGTTTTTTAAATGACAGAATATCACATTATCTGTGGTATCCTAAAATCAAAGAGATTTGATTAAAATCACCTGAGTTCTTAATGTTCACAGCCATACCCACAATCAGGAACTTTTCACCTATCATGTGCTTTGGGATCCTAGCTCCTGTCCCACTCCTACTCCAACATCCACTTGATCCATCCCATTTTTCATATCTCCCAACTGTTCCCACTTCCTGGACTTCCTCACATTCTTCCTCCAGAATGTTCCTTCAAACCTCATAAGCCTTCATGTTTATTTGTCTTTAAATCACCCCTAGACCACTTTCAGCATGCACTGTTTTGTTTTTCATTATAATGTGGCCCATTAAAGTGATTTAGTGAACAAAGTATTTTCTTCTTGAGGAATTTCCTTGATAGCATTTTTTTGCCGTCTTTAGTTTTCTTTTTCTTTTCAATTTAAAAAAAAATTTAGGGACTTTTGGCCAAGATGGAGGCATAGGTAGATACACTTTGGCTTCTTGCACAACCAAGAGGAGGACAACAACAAATTTTAAAACAAAAAATAACTGGAACTGCCATAAAATTGAACTATATGGAAGCCTGACAACCAAGGAGTTAAAGAAGAAACATTCATCCAGACCAGTAGGAGGGGCAGAGACAGGCAGCTGGGAGGAGAAGACTCTGGTCAAGGTGGCGGCTGGTGAAGTAGGCAGTTCCACATTTGCGTGCAGATAAGCCAAGAGGAACAACTGGGGAATGAGACAGACCACACAACCCAGGGTTCCAGCATGGGGAAATAAAACCTCAAAACCTTGGGCTGAAAAAAGCTGTAGGGGGTTAAGGCAGTAGGAGAAACTCCCAGCCTCACAGAAGAGTTCACTGGAGAGATCCACGGGGTCATAGAAAGTACACAAATCCACCCACTGGGAATCAGCACCAGAAGGGCCCATTTTGCTTGTGGATTGTGGGTGAGGTGATTGAAAGTCACCTGAGAGCTGAGCAAGTGTCATTGTTCCCTCTCTGACCTCTCCCCCACAACACAGCGACATGGGTTGCCACACCCTGGCAAATATCTAAGGCTTGTCCATGACAAGGTCCCATAAAATATATTTAAAAAAATTTTAGCCCTGGCCACTATGACTCAGTTGGGACCAAAAGGTCACCAATTCTATTCTTGGTCAGGACACATGTCTGGGTTGTAGGTTCTAACCCCAGCAGGGCATATGCAGGAGGACACTAATCAATGTTTCTCTTACATCAATGTTTCTCTCCCTCTCTTTCTCCTTCCCTTCCCCTCTCTGTAGAATCCATTTTTTAAAAAGAAAAAATTTAAATTTTTAAATTGAGATATAATTGACATATTGTGTAAATTTAAGATGTCTAATATGCTGCTTTGATAAACATATATTGCAATACATTTACCACAACGTAAACTAACATGTCTATCATGGCATATAATTATCATTTCTTTCTTGTGGTGATAACATTTAAGATCTCAATAACTTTTATTTTTTAACTATATTTTATTGATTATGTTATTACAGTTGTCCCATTTTTTCCTCCCCTTTATTCTCCTCCATCCTGCACCCTCCCTTCCACCATCATTCCCTCCCACCACCACCACTTAAATTCATGTCCATAGGTGGTACATATAAGTTCTTTGGCTTCTGCATTTCTTATACTATTCTTAACCTCTCCCTGTTTATTTTGTACCTACCATTTATGCTTCTTATTCCCTGTACCTTATTCCCAATTCTCACCCCTCACCCTTCCCATTGATAACCCTCCATATGATCTCTATTTCTGCGATTCTGTTCCTGTTCTAGATGTTTGCTTAGTTTGTTTTGGGTTGTTTTTTAGGTTCAGTTGTTGATGCTTGTGACTTTCTTGTCATTTTACTACTCATAATGTTTTATCTTCTTCTATTTCTTAGATAGGTCTTTTTAACATTTCATGTAATAAGGGCTTGGTGATGATGAACTCCTTTAACTTGACCTTACCTGGGAAGCACTTTCTCTGCCCTCCCATTCTAAATGACAGCTTTGCAGGATAGAGTAATCTTGAATGTAGGTTCTTGTCTTTCAGGACTTGGAATACTTCGTTCCATTCCCTTCTTCCATGTAAGGTTGCTTTTGAGAAATCAGCTGCTGGTCTTATGGAAACTCCTTTGTAGGTAACTTTCTCCTTTTCTCTTGCTGCTTTTAAGATTCTCTCCTTCTCTTTAATCTTGGGTAATGTAATCATAATGTGTCTTGGTGTGTTCCTCCTTGGGTCCAACTTCTTTGGGACTCTTTAAACTTCCTGGACTTCCTGGAAGTCTATTTTCTTTTCCAGATTGGGGAAGTTCTTTTCATTATTTGTTCAAATAAGTTTTCAATTTCTTGCTCTTCCTCTTCTCCTTCTGGCACCACTATGATTCAGATCTTGGAATGCTTAAAGTTATCCCAGATGTTCCTCAGCCTGTTCTCATTTTTTTTAAATTCTTGATTCTTCATCCTGTTCTGGTTGAATGTTTCTTTCTTCCTTCTGCTCCAAATCATTGATTTGAGTTCCAGTTTCCTTCCCTTTATTGTTGGTTCCCTGTACATTTTCCTTTATTTCACTTTTAATAGTCTTCACTTTTTCCTCTATTTTGCGACCATACTCAACCATTTCTGTGAGCATCTTGATTGCCTGTATTTTGAACTCTGCATCTGATAAGTTGGCTATCTCTTCACCACTTAGTTCTTTTTCTGGAGTTTTAATCTGTTCTTTCATTTGGCCCATATGTCTTTGTCTCTGTGCATATGTTATGTTGTAAGGGACAAACAAGCCTTAGGTATTTGCCAGGGTGGGGCAACCCATGTCACTGCATTGTGGCACAGTCTAGATGAATATTTCTTCTTTAACTCCTTGGTTGTTGGACTTCCAAACAGTTCAGTTTTCTGGAAGTTCTGGTGTTTTTTGTTTTTAAATTTGCTTTTGTCCTTCTTTTGGTTGTGTGAGGAGGCAAAGAATATCTACCTATGCCTCCATCTTTGCCTGAAATTCTCAATAACTTTTAAATCTACATCTCCTCCCTCTAACCCCACCAATTATTCAAATTAACTTTCCTACCACATAAAATATTTCCAGCCCTTGCAATTAATATTCTTCTCTTTTCACATTCTTTTCCTTAGAATTCTTTTTCAGTTTGATGGCAAGTGGCTCTCATATTTCAGCATCACTTTTACTCCCTCTTTACATTCTGTACTTACATTCATGTGTGAAGGAATGTCTTCACCAAAACTTACCACAGACACCTCAAAGTTAGCATATAATCAAAGGAAAATGAGGAATTTCTTGTGAGATTCTTGTTCTGTGTGGATTATTAATATAGCCTACAGAGTAAAGTAACAAATTTTTATTCAAGGAAGTGTGGTATCCAATTGTCAAGGCCTCCACAAATGTAAAGTGACTTTTTGCCAGTTAGAAGATTTTGTTTTACCAGACACCCCTGGGCTCTCGAAAGGGGGACTGCTGGTAGAGGATTATAGAACAATCATTTAAAGTTGAGCATTGGAGTCAACCTAGAGGGCTAGACCTTCAAAGCCATGACAATGCTAAATTAAAAGTATCATCATCTTCCTTTTCTCACTTTCTCAATCCTATTAATTAACTACAATTTACCTAGTTACACAATTTCAAAAAATTTAGCTTTGACTCTTCTATTTCTGTCTTATCCTATATTCCTTCAATTGTCTAATTCTTACAATTCAAACTCTGAAATGTCTTTCCATTCCCAACTTTGCATCCCCATAATCTTTCAGATTTTTTAAATTTAATCTAATCCTTCCCATCTACTGCCACTAATAGATTTTCATAAAGTACAATGCTGATGACATCATCTCACCATAAATATTTATAGGCTCTTTTTTACCTACCCAATTCAGAACACACTCCTTAGTATTTTCGCCACTGCCAAATCTATGGCTCAGTTCTCAGTCTATCTTCTTCAACCAATCAGAAGCATTTAACCATTTCTAGCCCAAGTTTTTACAATTGGTCTCTTGCTTCGACACCAAACCTAATGACTCATTTCATTAACAGCCATGGTGGCACTTTTAAAACACAAGTCAGGTCATGTCACTATTCATTTTTTTTAAATTTTTATTTATTCATTTGAGAGAGAGAGAGAGAGGAACATTGCTTTGTTGTTCCACTTACTTATACATTCATTCGTTGATTCTTGTATGTGCTCTGACCAGGGATCAAACCCACAACCTTCATGTTTTAGGACAACACTCTAACCAACTGAGCTACCCAGATAGAGGAAATCATGTCACTATTCTAATTAAATTTCTGCAACAATGAAGCAATAAACACAAAATGATAAAAAAGAAAAAAGTTCTTCAGTAACTTCCTTCTATCTCATTTAGGGTAAAATTCAAAGCACTTTAAAATGGCCTGCAAGATCCTACATTATTACGCCTGGCCATCCACTGCAACTCTTGCCTCTTTCTCTACCACAATCCTCCATCTCTCTAACTTTCTTCTAGCCACACCTGTCTTCTTGCTATTACTCAAGACAACAAATATGCTCCCACCTCTATGGATTTGCAATAGCAGTTTTCTTGACATGAACACTCTTCCCCTTAGACCTGCATGGCTTGCACTCTGACTCATTCAAGTATTTACTCAAATATCACTGAGTTAGAGAGCTCTTCTCTCTCCAATCTATTTAAGTAGTATTCCCTTCAGCCTACCCAGGCACTCTCTATTCTGCACAACACATAACAGCACTAGAAATATTGGAGTTATTTGTATATTACTTTTTATTATCTGTCTCTTACCACCAGAATATAAGTTTTCTGACAGAAGGACCTTTGTTTCTTTTACAGCTGCACTCCCAGAGCCTAAAAGAACACTTTGTGTTCAATAAATATATGCCGAATAAGTGAATGAAACTCTCACAGAAAGACCCTCCCTACAGAAACCTATGCTGGCCTGGTGGAATCTAACCTCTGGGCCAAGGACTTGGGAGATACTGGAGTAATGTATCTTAAAGTACAATTTATCATTGTGAATTTTCTCAGTCAAAAGATACTAATAATTCATTCACTACTATGCAAGGACCTACTGCTTTTTTTTTTCTCACTAACAAGAGATTTTCATACTTAAAAATATTAGGAACCCTACTGCACTAGCCAAATAAAACCACAGTCTTTTCTTCAAGTTGTTCTTAAACATTCATACCTGTGTCTTTGCTCATATCTCTATCTTAACTAGAAAAACCTTTCCTCTCCTCCTCTTCCCACCCCACCCTCCAATTGTTTTTTTCTCTCCAAGTCTAAAGCCCTCATCATCCACACCTGAATGAGCAAGTCCCTAAGTGATGACTGTGTGGGGCAAGGGGTGGTTAGGCAGGAAGTGCTAGGAAGAGGAAAAGAATTCCAAAAGACTAATCTGGTAGCACTCCCAAGTCCAACTTCATCCACCTCCCCAGTTGCCTCACATCCCCCCACGTGAATGTCCCCGGCAGAACCTTCCCATCAGCAAAGTCCATCCACTCTGCAACCCCCATGAAATACAACATGCTAATTCTTCACCCTGCACTATCTTTTCATACTCACCCATGTGCCATGCCCACTATTTCTGCCAAATAACACCCATCACATCTTCATTTTGATTTAGTCTTCACCTATTTCTGGAAGTTTTACTAGCTAACCAATACCACATTACATTATCACACCTTTATAGCCTTCAGCAATGTAATAAACACTTTTTCAAATAAATTGCTACTCTAACGACTGGTTTTGTAAAAGTTTTCTTTTTTCATTTGTTCTCTAAAATGTGAATCCCTGGCCTTAAATATAAGTGCCTCATATCTTTTTCTTTTTATAGGTCTCTTCTTATATCACAATGCTTTGTACTATACTAGGTACCAAAGAGATACTGAAAAATACATTGTGCACCCATTCTTCTACCAAATTTTTCTATGATGAAAGATAACATAGGCAAAGTTTTAAAATGCTAACTAGACTAGAGAAAAAGGTTTTTGGATGTACTTGTTAGCACAACCCATGGGATATGGCTGAGGCCCAGACCATACCAATTACAATGTATATAAAAGTATGAGCATGTATATACCTGAGAATATACAAGTGCTGCATATCAGGAAAAGATTGATAAATTAGATTGATAAATATACATTTTTATGCATTATAAATGACAACCATAGTAAAGTTTTTAAAAAGGAGCAATAATGCAGAAAAAATATTATTCATGTATATAACAAACTATTATCCTGAATGTACACTAAAATCCTACATATCAAACATAAACAAAAACAGCCCAATAAAGTGGATGAAGGGTATGAACAAAAAGTGTAAGAGACAATTTCCAATGAAAAAGATGAAATGGTTAATAAAATTAAAGAATGAGTAGCCAAGGAAATAAAAGTAAAACCAACAATAAAATACCAGTTCTTAGCTATCAGATAGGCCAAAAAAAATTTAAAGTTTGATTAGACCAAGTGTCAGAAGATATAGGCCAAAAAATATGGGGCAAAAGCCTTTTTGTTACAGAAGCTACCACAGAGGACAATAGTCAGTGTCTGTCAAACCAGAAATGCATATACCCTGCTGCCCAGCAATACCATTCCTCAGCAACTCTCCTAGAAAATACCTATGTGTACTAAACAAGAATGTTTAATGCAGCATTTTTTGAATTCTGAAAAAAGCCTAAAAAGAAGACAGGCTGAATATTATGGAATACTACATTACTGTTTTAAACAATAAACAAGATAGATAGGTAACATAATGAGTAAATCCCCAAGTGGTATTATTAAGGTACAAAGCAATTGCATACAGTGGTATAGCATTTTAATATTTATATACAACACATACATAGTAATACCAAATAATTTCTGTGTGTACATTTACAAGTATACCACAGCTTAAACAATATCCAGAAGGATCCACAAACCTACAACTATGGTGACTAGGGTGCCAATCAAAGCAAAATTTGGCCATTTCTTTTTTTTTTTTTTTAAGATTTTATTTATTTATTTTTAGAGAGGGGAGGGGAAACAGAAAGAAAAGGAGGGAAACATCAGTGCATGGTTACCTCTTGTGTACCCCCTACTGGGGACCTGATCTGCAACCCAGGCACATGTCCTAGACTAGGAATTGAACCTGTGATCCTTTGGTTCATAGACTGGCATTCAATCCACTGAGCCACATCAGCCAGAGCAAATTTAGCCATTTCTGTCAAGGTGTAGTTTGAACTGAGAAGCGTTATTCATGTATTTGCATAGTTTCTACTAAATATAAAATAATCAATGCACTTTTTGGTGATGCATGAATTAAGGCATTGCTCCTTGAAAGCAGGTACTGAGGCTGATGGGTTTGCACTCCCTTGGAGGCCAGCCCAGCACTGTTGACTTGGTGGGCTCCATCTAGTACATGCATGTCAAAATGAATGAATGAATGGGATGAAATGAGACTGGAGCCATATTGTGAAAACCTTCAATTTCTGAGCTCAAGAATTTGTATTCCATTTGGCAGGACAAGGTGATGAATGAGACAATATATTTAGCACAATTCCTGTGGCTACATTTTAGTTTTTATGATTAACATCACATCTTAATTCTATCTTGTTTCATAACCAGAAGATGGAGCTACAAACACTTAAATCATCTTTTCTTTCTTTCTTTCTTTCTTTCTTTCTTTCTTTCTTTCTTTCTTTCTTTCTTTCTTTCTTTCTTTCTCTTGTTTTGTTGGAGTCTTTGGTAAAGATTGTGGTTTGTTTCCTTAATTGTTTTTTTTCCTCCTCCTGCATATATCACTTCCATTCTTATTTAGTTCTCAGATAATCAAAATTTAATTGCTGATTGCAGATGGGAGGACTAACTTATAGAGGAAGCTACACCCTACAGTCTGATATTTCTACTCCTGGGTGACTTCTTTGTTTTATGCACTAGTTCATACATTTTATCTAATTCTTCCCAATTTCTTCCTCCCTCTTCTCTATGGGAAATCTTACTGCAAACAGGTGCTGGCATCCACACTGTCCTCATGGGAAAGAAAATTCCAGCCCTGCTACACACAGACTTTGTCACTATGTGCAGCCAAGAACTTGTGCATTGAGGAAAGAGAAATTGGCAGGGCTGGGAATATATGCTTTGAACTGCTCTCCAGTTTCTATGCACTTCTAACCAAAGTTTCTTACCCATACAACTCTTTCTCCATAGAACTCTTTTTTCATTGAACTTTTTCTTGAGACATCTAAAAACTCACGGGGCCCTGACCAATATGGCTCAATTGGTTTGGTGTGGTTCTGCAGTGCAAAAGGTCTCAGGTTCAATTCCCAGTCAGGGCACATGCCTAGGTTACAGGTTGGGGTATACATGTGAGAGGAAACTAACTGATGTTTCTCTCCCTCTTTTTCTCTCTCCTTTCCCCTCTCTCTAAAAATAAATAAATCAAATCCCTTAAAAGTAAAAAGTCATGGGAAACACTGTATTCTCTAAATTTCCACATGAGCACTACTATCTTTATGCTGATGTTATAAATACAGCTAGACCTCTAGCTTTTTATTCAAGACTCATTCATTTATTCACTCTTTTTTTAAATATATATTTATTGGTCACCACTGCAGAATTTCAGAAAGGTTATGGGTTGATCATACACACACATCCCTTTACTCTAAGACCATTCCTCTCATCTAAGTCCATAATATATTTATCCAAGAATACACAACAGGCTTCAGACCAAGACAGAGGTGTATGTAGAAATACTTTGCTTCCTCGCACAACCCAAAGAAGGATAACAACCAATTTAAAACAAACAAACAAACAAAAAACCAGAACTGTCAGCAAATCAAACTGTATGGAAATCTGACAACCAAGGAGTTAAAAAAGAAACATTCATCCAGACCAGTAGGATGGGGCAGGATGGGCAACTGGGGTGAAGAGGATGTGCAGCAAGGTGGCAGCTAGAGGACCAGTGGTCCCACATTCATGTCTAGATAAACCAAAGCAACTGGAGAGCAAAACAGATCCACAGCCCAGGGTTCCAGCGCAGGAAAATAAAGCCTCAGAACCTCTGGCTGTAAAAATCTATGTGGGTTGCAGTGGTGGGAGAAACTCCTAGCCTCACAGAAGAGTCCATTGTTGGGGCCCACAGGGTCCTAGAACATACACAAGCCCACCTACCCAGGAATCAGCACTTGAAAGGTACAATTCGCTTGTGAGTAGCAAAGGGGAGTGAATGACAGCAGGTTGAGCTGAGCAAGAGGCATTGTTCCCTCTCTGATCCTTCCTTCATATACAGCACCACGGCACAGTGAAGTGGATTACTGCACCCTGTCAAATACCTAAAGCTCTACCCCTTACAATGTAATAGGTATGCCAAGACAAAGAAACATGGCCCAAATGAAGGAACAGAGCAAAACTCCAGAAAAAAATACAACTAAGCAACAAGGAGATAGCCAACCTCTCAGATGCACAGTTCAAAACACTGGTAATCAGGATGCTCACAGAAATGATCGAGTATGGATGCAAAATAGAGGAAAAAGTGAAGGCTATACAAAGTGAAATAAAGAAAAACATACAGGAAACAAACAGTGAAGGGAAGGAAACGAGGACTCAAATCAGCAATTTGGAGCAGAAGGAAGAAGTAAACATTCAACCAGAGCAGAATGAATAAACAAGAATTCAAAAAAAAAATGAGGACAGGCTGAGGAACCTCCAGGACAACATTAAACTTTCCAACATCCAAATCATGGTGCCAGAAGGAGAGGAGGAAAAGCAAGAAATTGAAAACTTATTTGAACAAATAATGAAGGAAAACTCCCCCAATCTAGAAAAGGAAATAGACATGTAAGTCAAGGAAGGTCAGAGAGTCCCAAAGAAGTTGGACCCAAGGAGGAACACACCAAGACACATCATGATTACATTACCTGAGATTAAAGAAAAGGAGAGAATCTTAAAAGCAGCAAGAGAAAAGGAGACAGTTACCTACAAAAGAGTTCCCATAAAGCTATCAGCTGATTTCTCAAAGGAAACATTACAGATAGGAAGGGAATGAAAAGAAGCATTCCAAGTCCCAAAACATAAGAACCTACATCCAAGATTACTCTATCCTGCAAAGCTATCATTTAGAATGGAAGGGCAGATAAAGTGCTTTCCAGATAAGGTCAAGTTAAAGGAGTTCATTATCGCCAAGCTCTTATTATATGAAATGTTAAAGGGACTTATCTAAGAAATAGAAGAAGATCAAAAACTGTGAACAGTAAAATGACAAGAAACTCAACTATCAACATCTGAACCTAAAAAAAAAAAAAAACTAAGCAAACAGCTAGAATAAGAACAGAATCACAGAACTGGAGATCACATGGAAAGTTATCAGCAGGAGGTGGGTGAAGGGAGAATGGGATAAAAGGTACAGGGAATAAGAAGCATAAATGGTTGGTATGAAATAGACGGGGGAGGTTAAGAATAGTGTAGGAAATGCAAAAGCCAAAGCACTTATATGTATGATTTGTGGACATAAACTAAAGGAGTGGAATGCTGGAGGAAGGGGACTGCAGTGTGGAGAGAAATAATGGGAAGAAAAAATGGGACAACTGTAATAGCATAATCAATAAATTCACTTAAAAATAATACAGAACATAAGAAAGCCAAGAATGACTCAAGCAGGGGCAGCATCATCTTAATAGATTTTACTAATACAGAAGGGCTCTGGTAAGGTTCCACTCTGTAAGGTTTTGCAAGAAAATGTCTTTCTTAACCATTGCCCTATTATACTCAGACTTACATTACTGTCTTAAAAAAATAGACCCCTTGGTTTAAGGGAATGAGACACATGTCTTCACACTGGGCAAAAAAAATAGGTATATTCCAATAAAATCTTTCTACCTCTTTCTTCCCAGAGTCCTTCTTGAAAGGCTCATATGTCTGTTGGTACCAGACCTCTCTCAGGCTCTAAATCTGGATCTCTACATATCTACTGGTCATCTCCACTTGTAAACTGAAAAGGTTTAAATTAAATTTATTTTTTCTCCATCCCTCCCTTCTCCCACATAAACCTGGTTTCCTCCCAGCTTTTGGGAAATCATTTTTCTGCAGTCATCTACACAGTAATCTAAGTTAAAAACCTTGAAGGTATCACTTTGGATTTCACTTCACTTCTCTCTCACCTCCCAGTCAGCAAGTCCTGCCCCATTCTACTTCTACCATGTGCCTGGAATCCAGTCCTTGCATATCCATTGTCAGAAACTGTTCTCTCCCACAATAATTTCAGTAGTCTCTTAGCTGCTTCCATTCTCTGCCTATTCAATCTATATAGGCTATATTACCACCACACTAGGGGTGCCAGACAAACTAAAGAGCATCCTGTATTTTTATTTACTAAATGTGTCAACCTTGCACCATACTCCTCTCTCTAAACACATTTCTGATTATGTAATGTTTCTCTTTAAACTGTCCCCACTATCTATTACTGAATTCATTTTTTGGGTTTCGTGGGTGTTGTTTGAGTTTCCTATCCATTAATAAGTTAAGGCTAAACTCCTCAGCTCTTTACTCAACAAATATTTTATCTGTCACTGGTATGTACAAAAACACTTTTGATTTGTGTTGTGAAGTAGGAAAAATAAATAATTTATAGTCCCTATCCTTAAGAGCTTACAAGCTAAAGAATGATCATTGAGCCATGGTTCAGGTGACTCAGAGGGATAGGCTATGGTCCTGTGTACCAGGAGGTTGCAGGTTCAATCCCAGTCAGTGCATGTATGCAAGGCAGCCAATCAGTGTTTCTCTCTCGCTCTCTCTCATTTCTGAGTCTCTAAAATCAAATTTTTAAAAAAGAATGATTGTTGACATAAAGACACACAAGCAGATACAGAGTGGGAAAGTCCAATTTAGGGTAAAAGTATAAGAGTAAAGGAACTCCAGGGGTTTGTAATCGTGTCACGTAGATTTTAATTTGGCCTTAGGACAATGAAAACTTTGTTTAAACCCCACCCACACCTTAGTCCTAAAACCAATTACTAAAACGAGGCCACTTCTAGGCCCTAGCCAGGTAGCTCAGTTAAAGGCTTGTCCCAAAGTTCTAAAGTTGTGGGTTTGATCCCCAGTCAGGGCACATACAAGAGTCAACCAATGAATGCATAAGTAAGTGGAACAACAAATCGATGTTTCTCTTTCTCTCTCTCTCTTTCTCATTTTCTCATTCATTCTCTCTCTCTCTTTCTCTCTCTCCCCTCCCCTTTTCTCTCTCTCTCTAAAAATCAATAAAATTAAATTAATTTAAAATGCAAAAAAAAAGTTAATTAAAATAAAACAGGGCAACTTCTCAACATCCACCCTTGTCACGTAACAAAATCAGTCCTGGCTAATGCAGCTTTTTCTCCAACTGATAAAGCGAAAGAAAGCAAGTTGTCTTTATTCAGTTTCATAGCTGAGGAAAGTAAGTGTGGAGTTGCATGATTTACACAGAATACTAAATGATTAAAGGACGTAAGAATGGAATCCAATACTTATAATTGTTCTTTCTAAAACCAAACTCATTTCTGAATAGGAAATTAAAACCCTCAATGAATAAAGCAATTTTATTCAAATAAAGAAAATATAAGGAATGGTATAAAATAAACAAACAATAAGATATAATTAATGTAGGAATAGCTGTTTCAAAGTTTCAAAAATAAAAGGCAATAACTAGAAGATAATCCAAATATCTGCTTCTGGAGAATTTCAAACACGGATTCACTGGGTCACAAAGAAGCAGTGAGGGCAAGATGATGTTGTCTGGCAACAGGTTTTAAAAGACAACCCTAGAATGTGGAAATGTGTCTAGCCCACAGATTTCTTATGTGTGTTGACCAGTGTTATGGAATAGATATAGAACTATATGAGTATTTTGGGAAACTTTTAATATAAAGCAATTCTGTGACATTTCCAGAAAGAAACCTAAGAACTGCATGGTAAGAGAGAGGAGAGAAAAAAAATGCCTTTTTATTTTACTTTCACCCTTTTATATCGTTTGAATTCTATAATATGTGCATATGTAATTATTCAAAAAGTTTTAACAAAAACTTTGGCATGTGTCCTGACCAGTGTGGTTCAGTTGATTGGACATTGTAGTGCAAAGCAAAAGGTCACCAGTTCAATTCCCGGTCAGGGCACATGGCTGGGTTGTGGGTTTGGTCTGCAGTCAAGGTACTTACAAGAGGCAATAGATCCATGATGTTTCTACTCACATTGAAGTTTCTCTCCCTCTCTTTCTCCCTCCCTTCCCTGTCCCTAAAAATAATTAGAATCTTAAAAAGAAAAAGAAATATCAACTCATTATAAATATGTAATGATTTTACTTTTCCAATTAGTTTCCCAAACAAACACCACTTTCCTGCTGCATAGCAGCTCCTCAAATACATCTTGCCTAATTTCATGTTTTTCAGCCAAATATTGTTATTACAACAATCTCACTCAGCTATTTCAGACTCAGTCTTGTTCACTTACATACTCCAATTATATAGTAAATTAAAACTCTACTTGTCCCATGACCAAGAAGAAGTTGGACTTTCAGTTCTGGACTAAAAGCTTAGGGTGCAAGTCTGGCAGGTGTAGGGGGTGGTGGGGTTGGGAGAATGAGTCTGGCTCTTTGTCACCTAAATTTTTATCGCATTAATTCTGGGACAACAATGGCTCCCAAACTCACAGATTCTCAGATCCAACTCTCAGGTCTTCAGGAATTCGAGGACTTCCTCACCTCAACTTTGAGGGCAGAGGCCTCCCACTCCACCTAGATTTCACTCTACTCAGTTCTATTTCCCAACATTTTAGTAGCACACAAGGCACATCCACAAATCTACTACTCAGGAAGGTCATACAGGCCAAGAATAAAGAATCTGTTTAGTTTTCTTTCAAGTGATTTACTTGAGCTCCTGCCCCTCAAGTACTTGACTTGAAAGAAGGAATAAACTCTGTAAATCCACTCCCCAAAAGGCTGTCTTTTCCTCCCCCGGCTTCCCTTGGGAAGTGGGGACAGTGATGGGACTCTCAGTGACCCCTGCAAAAGGGTGGCTAACCCCAGCTACTGGTGACTCTATTGTGCCTCCTGTCTTTGTTTGGGCCTTAACAACAGTTATGTGGCAAAAATAAAATTCCTACTTGATCTCCTGTAAGGTTTGTATATATACTTGGCTCCTATCAGCCATATATGGTTCGGACACCACTGCAATTTCATTTCTAAATGATTAGAATGTTTTTAGAAACAATGGTTCTCAAACCTAGCTGCATGTCAAAATGCCTAAGAGGTTTCTTCTTCTTCTTTTTTTAAGCTGCAGAATTTCTAACTCCATTCCAAAGCCAATTCATCAGCACATCCAGGGCTAGGACCAGGGAATTGCCAATTGACTCAAGTATAAGCAGACTAACACTTAGGAACCTCTGGGTGAGATCAAGAGAGAGAAAGAGACAGAGACAGAGAAGTAGAGAGACTGATTTAGGTAAAAGGTCAGGAAACTATTATTTGGGTCAGTATATAAGCCCCATGGATAGATTCATATTTTTATCCCCAACACTTAGAACAGTCCCTAGCATATAATATATGTACACATATACAGAACAGTTCATGTACCTGTATATAAATATAGGCATATAATATATATTTCCTGCATGAGTGAGTGAATTAGAGGAACACTTTCATTTTGTGGTCAGAGCAACTATCCACCTCACCAAAACGTACCACCACACACTGGGAAAAGAAGACTCTGCCAGAAGATGTATTTTCTTCTGTAATCACCTTAATATAAACAGGTCTTTCTGGAACTTGGCTATAAATAAATGAGGGAAGATGAAAATGATACTTAGAGAAGGTAAGTGGCCACCTAGGTAAGACTTCTTAGGGCTGCCTCACCACCATGAGGAGAATCAACCACACAGGATTTGGAGCTTCCCAGGAGGGAAGACGCTGGGACAAAGAGGGGGGTTTGTTCAATGATCTCTATGACTGCCAAGCTGATGATCACTTAGTGCATCCTCTTCCACTATAACAATATACCTGCCAATGTGACCAGACCATTTAAATTAGAGTGCTAAAGACTTACTAAAAATTTCTCCCTCAATGGCTACCTTTTCTTCACATTCCATTATGCTTATCAAACTAAGATGAACCAGCCTTTGCCTATGCAAGTCATGAAGTAATTTTTATTTGAGCCTACTGTATTACAATCACATTTAAGACCCCTCACTCTGAGTATACATTCAGATCTCCTGATTAGAGTATGTGACATAGAATGAGATTAGTTAATAAAAATTAAAAATTAAAAAAAATTTTAAGCTCCTAACTGGAGTTATACCTTAATATACCTTAGTGATAGACTCACTAAGAAGGATAAAGAATCTCTTTTCTCCACTATATTGCAGGAAAGAAGCTCTGCTTTTTAAAGGTTGATTGCCTCCCTCACAAGGAGGGAAGTAAATAGCTTTTGTGTTTGAGGCCCATGGGAGAAGTTTCAGGTTAATCCCCCAGCAGAGTTGGTGTGGAGGAGAGACAGCATAAATTGCCACCAGAGGAGATGAAGGGACCTTCTCCAACATGGAACTGAGACATGATTTGGCATTTTCACAGATGACAAATTGTGATCTTTCCTGGCACAAAGTGCCCAGGGTTGTGGATGGTGTGAGTTACGTAGCCTGAGAAGGAGGTTGGACACCTGGCCAGGGAGCCTCAGCAAAAGTTTTCACAAACCAATGAGAAACAGTGGGAGGAGCCACTCACCTTCAAAATGGACTCCAAAGGCTTCTTTAGCAAGCTTCTGGGCAGCTACTGAGAAAAAAACTGTAAGAAGGGGGAGGAGCCCTCAATAATGATGGACATTTGGCATTTCTCCCCCAGTGTCAACCACCTCCTGAATGAGGGCTTGGAGCCAGATTTTATTTGATTTGGAAAATGAAGTTCTGTGATTTTCTTGTGCCAAAGCTTTGCAGAGAAATTTGTATCCCCTCAGGTTTGTCTAAACTCTTTAGATCCAGATTACAGGCAATCTCTCATGGTTTGCTTGTGCAGGTGGCTAATCTACTGCTTGTGGGTAAATTTTATAGGTTTAACTCTCGGCAAGTAATTTTATTTTTCTATAACTAGGAAATATTTCACTCTGTTTCCATGTGCCAACAAAAATCTCTTCAAATACATTATTTTCTACTGTTCACAAAAAGTAGGAAACAGTTAAACTGAACCCACAAGGCTACCAACTAGTCAGACAAGTCCAAATGAAAAATGAGAACAGCTAAATTATTTTTGCTTTCTGACTAATAGAGGTATCATTTTATATAGAAGTAGCAGCTCCTATGATTCTAAGAAAAAGAAATTATTTTTGTTGGCCTTATGTTAAGTAACTTGTTCAGGATTCCACAGGAGAAAATATGCAGAAGGGGTAGCTGATGATTCATTCCTCAGATTTTCTCCTTCTTTCTTCCTAACCTTTGTTTTCAGCTGCCACTGAGAGACCACTGGCATGTAAACACTGGGTTATCTGGTGTCAGATTTCTCTTCAAATTCTTCCCTTCTTGTCCAGGCCTGGGAGAGAAATGCCTTTGGTTACCTCACCACTTTAATATTGTAGTAACTCCCCCACTACTCAAACTGCCTCCCTTTCCCCTACCCATTTTCATCAGATTGATATTCCTAAATGATAGCCTTGATAATTTTACCCCATTCTCCCATCAAAAACCCCTAGTCTAATCCCATGCCATTCAAAGAATGCTCACTGAGGAACTAAGAATTTCAAAAGATTGTGCTTAACACTCTGAGGGACAAGAATTTGAATCAAATAGCTCTGCATGCAGGAAGTTAATATTTAGGAGATACAAACATTTCCCAACCTACTGTAAGGCAAAGTACACCAACTCTTTTAATTAAGGTCAAGATTACGGTTTAGGAGTCAAGGAAAAGGAAAAGATAAAGCTAGCTCCTTTTCTGACGATGCCCATTGCTTGCAAAATAATTTGAATTATTTATCTGGCAATAACAGCACTCTTGTAAACTGATACCATCAACCTACTCCTATCTCCTTTTTCATTCCTTACAAAACCTTCTGCAGACTCAGCCAAACATGTCTATTTAGCCCCAAAAGCATCTTGCAGTTTCCATCTTTCTTAACGGTACTTCCTCTGAGTAGAACACCACCTCAGTTCTCTCTGCCTGTCCAAATATTACCCACTTTATACACTACATTTTCCTTGAAAACTTTCCTAGATCAACCAGCCAGAGTGGCCTCTCGCTCCTTGGCATCTGAGCCACTAACTGGGGCCGTTCCCTCCACCTTTCTGAATCTACTGTAACCTGCATGTGCACTATGACTCTGGGACTCACACGATCCCTGGCCTTCCTGTCTAATATTTCTGCCCCCAGTCCAGCATCCCATGTGATTTGGCACTTTGTTGCCCACATCCCAGTGCTATGCCTGGTCCTCAATCTTCAACTCTGCCTCTAGTAGCTAAGGGGCCTGGGGTCGCTGTTTAAGCTACCTCAGTATCCTGCCCCTACTACAGATGCCACACACTCTTCTCCTCCATGTACTTCATGTGTCTTCTAATCCACTTCATCCTATGAAATTGCCTGAGGGGAAAAAGCAAAAGCTCAGCACAACTTAAATGTTACTACTTTAGGAATAAAATTATAGCACCACAACATGGATACACCTTGAAAGACATTATGTTAGGTGAAACAGCCCTACACTAAAGAACATATTACATGATTCTACTTAAATGAGATACATAAAGCAGTCGGATACATAGAAACAGAAGGTAAAAGAGTAGTTACCAGGAGCTGGGGTAGAGAGGGAAATGGGGGGTTATTGTTTAATGGGTACATAGTTTCAGTGTGAAATGAAGAATAAATTCCGGAGATGAATGTGGTGATGGTTAGAGAATTGTGTGAATGTCCTTAATAACATTCAACTGTACACTTAAAAATAATTAAAATGGTATGAGACCAGCATCACTCTGATACCAAAGTCAGACAAAGACACCACGTGAAAACTACAAGCCAATACCCCAGATGAATATAGGAACAAAAGTCCTCAATAAACCACTAGCAAACTGATCTCAGCAGCACATTAAAAATATTATATGCCATGACCAAGAGGTACTTATCCCAGAGATGCAATAATTGTTCAACCTATGCAAATCAATCACTGTGATACACCATATTCACAGAATGAAAGATAAAACCATATAATCATCTCAATAGACACAGAAAAAAACATTTGAAAAAATTCAACATCATGATTAAAACTCTCAATAAGGTTGGTAAGGAAGGAACTTACCTCAACACAATAAAAAGCATATATGAAAAGCCCACACCTAACATCATAATCAATGTAGGAAAGCTGAAAGCTTTTCCTCTAACATCCAGTACAAGGCAAGGGTGGCCACTCTTACCACTTCTATTCAAAATAGTACTGGAAGTGCTAGGCAGAGCCATTAGACAAGAAAAAGAAATAAACCATCTAAATTGGAAAGGAATCTGAGTTTGCAGATGACATGATTACATGTGTAGACTCAACAAAAACAGTGTTAAAACCAAGAAATAAATTCAGTAAAGTGTGAAGATAGGAAATCAACATATAAAAATCATTGGTGTTTCTATTCACTAACAATGACCTATCTGAAAATGAATTTTTAAAAAGTCCCATTTAACCCTGCCCAGTGTGTCTCAGTTGGTTGAACATCAGTCTGTGAGCCAACAGGTTCCTGGTTTGATTCCTGATCAGGACACATGCCTGGGTTGCAGGTTCCGGTCCCCTGTCAGGGCACATGTGAGAAGCAACCAGTGTTTCTCTCTCACATCAATGTTTCTCTCCCTTTCCCCTCTCTCTTCCCTTCTCTCTAAAACAAATATATGTTTTTAAAAGCTCCCATTTATAATAGGAACACAAAGAATAAAATACTTAAGGCTAAACTTAAAAAGGTGAAAGTTTTGTACACTGAATATTATAATTCATTGGCATTGATGAAGTTAATTTAAAAAAGACACAGATAAATGAAAAGGCATTTTATTATCACATATTGGAAAAAATAATATTGTTAAAATGTTCCTAATACCCAGTGTGATCAATGGATTCTAAATTGTCCATATCAAGATCACAATGACAATTTTTACAAATATTTTTGAATCCTGGACTTTGAGTGGAGCCTCAGCAGACCCCAAAGACCCATGCAACCTTAAACAAAAAGAACAAAGCTGAAGGCATCACACATTCTAATTTCAGAATATATTACAAAGCTAAAATGATCAAAACAGTAGGATACTGGTATAGAAACGGACATATAGGCCAATGGAGCAGAATAGAGAGTTCTTAAATAAATCTATGAATTTAGTCAACTGATCTTCTATAGAGTGCCAAGGATACACACTGGGGAAAGAACAGTCTCTTTAATAATATTGGAAAAATTGGATATCTACTTGCAGAGGAATGGGAGTAGACCCTTATTTCACACTACACACAAAATCAGCTAAAATGGATTAAAGACTTTAATGTAAGGCTTAAAACTAGAATTCCTAGATGAAAACATCTTCGCATTGGTCTCAGCAATGATATTTTTTCTTGGGGGGGGGGCTATAAAATAAAAAGCACAGGCAACAAAAGCAAAAATAGTAATTTTAAATAGTAATAATTAAAAGGCAAATTTTATGTCATGTCTATTTTACCATGATAAAACAAATAAATAAACATTTTAACTTAACCGTGCACACACGAAAAAAATAGTGTACCATGAAGAGTTTGGTAGAAAATCAAAATAGAGATCTATATCAGCACTCATACTTTCAAGATTCCTAACTAGCTGGCTAAATATTAGATTAGATACTTAGATTTCATAAGATCATAAGACTGAATATTTGCTCCAGGTGTACCTTTGTTCTTTCTGGTTCTTGGCTCTAATTTCCTGTAGGCCACTTTGTTGCCTGACTCCTAATGATGTACATTAAAATAACGTGTAAAGAGGTTTAATGTCAAGAGCTATTGAACAAATATATTTCACCAAGGCATTCCTTCCTGCTCATGGTCCTACTGTTTGATTTTCCCACCCTCTACAGACTTCATGCCCTATGGACTCAAACTCATTTGATCCCAGACTAGTAAGCATGTTTTTCCCATGAGAGAGAGGGAACCAATCTTTCCTCCTGTATCAGTGTTTCTCCCCATTCTCACAGATACACCACCACTCCCTGCTTGGAATCATGAGTCTTTGGTCGCTCTAAAGATATAGCCCTCTACAGCCGCCTCAGGGATCCTGTTGCCATGACCACTGAATTTATTTACTGTGCAGCGCCCAACTCTCTTCATTAAAACTTGCCTTTCCCACCACATAATGATACCTTGAATTATTTCCCTTCCTTTCCTAAAAGGCAGACACAGTGTTTTATATATGTCTTTATATTTTTTGCAGTGCCTTTGACTGTATATGCCACATTTTAAAAAACATATAACTAAAAGGTCACTTAGACATTTTCAAGAATCATAGTTATCAGTCTGGGGGGAAAGGTATTTAAATCAACCATTCAATTTATTCAAATATGAATTTATTTATTTTTTAAATTATAATTTATTGATTATGATATAACAGTTGTCCCAGTTTTTTCCCCTTTGCTGCACCCCCACCCAGCACCACCCACTCCCTCAGGCAGTCCACACATCATTTTTTATATCCATGGGTCATATATATAAGTTCTTTGGTTACTCCATTTCCTGTACTGTACTTTATATCCCCATGGCTATTTTGTAACTACCTATTTATACTTCTTAATCCCCTCAGTTCTTCATGAATTCCCCCACACTCCCCCACCAATCTGGCAATTTTTTTCTTATATAAGTCCCTTTAATATTTCATATAATAATGGTTTGATGATGATGAAATCCTTTAGTTTTTTTCTTCTCTGGGAAGCTCTTTATCTTCCCTTCCATTCTAAATGATAGCTTTGCTGATAGAGCAATCTTGGCTGTAGGACCCTGATTTTCATAACTTTGAATATTTCTTGCCAATCCCTTCTACACTGCAATTTCTTTTGAGAAATCAGCTGACAGTCTTAGGGGAACTCCCCTGTAGGTAAATAATTGCTTTTCTGTTGCTGTTTTTAAGATTCTTGCTTTACCTTTAACCTTTGGCATTTTAACTATGGTGTGTCTCGGAGTGGGCTTGTTTAGATTCATCTTGTTTGGGACCATGTGCTTCCTGGACTTGCATGTCTATTTCCTTCACTAAATTAGGGAAGTTTTCTTTCATTATTTTTTCAAATAGATTTCAAATTTCTTGCTCTTTCTCTTCTCCTTCTGATACCCCTACAATGCAAATATTGGAACACTGAAGTTGTCTCAAATTCTTCTTACACAATCCTTGTTTTGGGGGGTTCTTTTTTCTTCTAGTTGTCCTGATTGTTGTTTTTTTCTTCTTTATGTTCCAAATCATTGATTTACTTCTCAGCTACATCCACTCTACTGTTGTTTCCCTGTATATTGTTCTTTATTTCAATTAGTATATCCTTCATTTCTCAATGGATATTTTTTATGCTGTTGAGACCCTCACTAAGTTCCTTGCATCTTTGTAACTAGCGTTCTGAACTCTGTATCTGATAAATTGCCTATCTCCATTTTGTTTATTCTTTTTCTGGAGTTTTGATCTGTTTTTTTCATTTGGGTCATGTTTCCTTGTCTCCTCATTTTGACAGCCTCCTTGTGTTTGTTTCTATGTATAAGGTAGAGCTGCTATGATTCTCTATCTTGGTAGCAAGGCTAATGTAGTAGGTGTCCTGTAGGTACCAGTGGCACAGCCTCCCCTATCACCCAAGCTGGGTATTGGAGGTGCACCGTGTGGGCTAAGTACTCCCTCCTCTTGTAGTTGAGTCTTGATTACTGTTGGCAGGTCAATGACAAGGACTTACCCTGGCTAGTCAGCTACAAGGACTGGCTTGACCACTGACCACCAACCTACACCCTCCATGGAGAACAAGCTGTGCAGGGTCAGGGTAGTGGTACTCCGACATGGTCTGTAGCTGTCCACTTGGTGCATAGACTCTGAGGTTTCCCAGGTGGTGTGGGCCAAGGTCAGCCCCCATCTGTTGTCTGCCCATGACCACCCTGCATGAGCAGTAAAGCAATCTACATATAACTGCCACTTGTGCTGGGCTTGGAGATTCCCAGGCAAAGCCAAGCTATGAATCTAGGTTGACTGCTGCCAGTGCCAGGCCCGGGGCCACTTAGCAAGAGGTATAGGGCCTGGGGGCTTACTGAGGCTAGATGTTCCTTATTTGAGAGGATTAGAAAGTTGTGAGGCATGAGGCAAGATCAGCCATTCATATGGAAAAATCAGGAGAGGTGGGCCCGTAAGTTGGGTGGACCAAAGTCTCAGGGGATCTCATGGGTGGGGCAAACAGTGTTAGCCAGGTTGATTGTGTCTCAGATATGGTACCCACCTGCCAGCTCTGTGGCTTTGTTTGAAGAGAGTTCAGAAAAAGGACAATGGCCTCTGCCCACTTTTCTGTCCAAGAGAAAGCTGCCTCCCAGCTCTTGCCTTGATGCCAGATACTTCAGTTCTTCCCCCTATGCCACTGATGTCTTCCAAGCTGCTACGCTGGTGCTGGAGTTCACAGGGAGTGAGTCTGAGTAAGACTGTGTTGTGTGTTCTTTAAGGGCAACTGCTTGCTCCACAGCTCAATACCCACTGATGTTCTCAGCCAGAAGTTATGGGGACTCATCTTCCTGGCACTGGAACCCTGGGATATGGCTAGTGCGGGCCTGGGACTCCTCACTCCCAAGATATTCCTCCCAAATTTTTATCCACCACCATGGATATGGAACTAGTCTGGTCATGCTCCACCCCTCCTACCAGTCTGGATGGATATGGTTTCTTTAATTTCACCATTGTCAGACTTCCATTTAACTCAATTGCTAATGGTTCTGAGTGATGGTTGTTCTATATTTTGGTTGTAATTTTGATGTGCTTGTGCAAGTAGACAGGCTACATTTATTTATGCTGCTATCTTGGCTAGAAGTCCATAACTTTCTCTTGAATCTATTTATCACTTTTAGATTTTCTCCTATTTGCTGAAGTTCCAGCAAGGCTCATGGAAGTTCCATTTCAGTGCCTCTCAGGTGTGAATGACAGTAATTTAATATGCTGTTTGTCAGTTTGATTAATCCTGCTCACACTCATGATAATTTTCAAGGCTATATGAGTATTGTTCTTCAATCTTATAATTCACTTATATGCCTTTGGTGTAAGTTTCTTTCCTCAGTTGAGTGATTTCTGGTAAAATTCCTAGATTTTAGATCATGCCATTGGTTACTATTGTGAAAATTATCTGAGCTCTACCTGTCAAAGCTTTCCAGGGTTATAATTCATTATTAAAATTCATCAAAACATCATTCTCTGGTAAAGAAACAGGACTTCTCAGAGAAATTCTGATCCTGGGGCTGGGGTAAGACAAATAGAAGATGAGCCCAGAGGATCTTATAGTGTCACAAAGTTCAAAACAAAAAATGATGGTGCATGTCACATGTACACAGAAACCAGCCTGAAAGTGTTCCCAATGGCAAAAAGCCAGAACAATTTTGCAAGAAATTAAATAACAGAGCATGCAATTATAACCCAAAGTATAAAATACAGGAGTCCATATTAATGTAAATGAATAAGTGAATAAATGAATGGAGAAGGGATGAATTTTTCCTACAGATGACTCCCAAATAATATATGTAGATAGTCTCCCTTAGAGGATGTAGAGATTAATTTCCCACACCCTCCCTCCCTCTTGTGTGTGAGCTACACTAAGTGACTTGCTTCCAAACAGTAAGATTTAAAAATAGAAAAATAGCAACTTTCCAATGGAGAAAGCTGGCAAACAACAACTGAAAAAGTTAACATCACTGGATCGGTCATTATGATTGCATGTACTCCTGATATAATATCATGCTTATGATATTCTTTCCAAAAACTTGTAACCCAAATATAATCATGAAAAAAAAAAAAAAGATGAAGTCCACTTAAGGGATATTCTACAAAATACCTGGTACATGACTAGCACATCACAAAGCTGTCCAGATCATGAAAAACAAGAAAAGATTGAGAAACTGAACAGACTAGAGGAGACTTGGGAGAAATGATGAGTGACTATAATGTGGTATCCCAGATAAGAATCTGGAACAGAAAAAGAACATTACTGGAAAAACTAGTAAATTCATATGAAGTATAAAGTTTCATGAATAGTGATGCACTGATGCTGACATCAGCTATGACAAATATAGTAAGATATTATCATGAAAGGAACTCTGCACTATCTTTACAACTCCCTCTGAGTCTAAATTATTTTACAATAAAAAGCTAAGAATAAAAAATGTATTAATACTTTCTGATCTATAGAAGCAAATAAAAAAGTGTATGACCCCGCTTATGGAAGAGACCCCTTTTCTTTTTTTTTAAGTATATTTTATTGATTATGCTACTATAGTTGTCACATTTTTTTCCTTCCCTTTATTCCCCTATGCCCAGTACCCACATTCCTTCCAGCATTCCCCACCCCTTAGTTCATGCCCATGGGTTGTACAGGTAATGATTTGGTTTCTCCATTTCCTACACCATTCTTAAACTCCCCCTGTCTATTTTTACTTACCAATTATGTTTCTTATTCCCTGTACCTTTTCTCCCATTCCCCCTTCCCCCCTCCCCACCGATAATACTCCATGTGCTTTCCATTTCTGTGATTCTGTTCCTGTTCTAGCTGTTTGTTTAGTTTGCATTGGGTCTTTTTTTTATGTTGAGTTGTTGATAGTTATTAATTTGTTGTCATTTTACTGTTTCATATTTTTTATCATCTTCTCTTTCTTTGATAAGTCCTTTTAACATTTCATATAATAAGGGCTTTAACTTTCCTTTAACTTTACCTTATCTGGGAACTGGATAGAGTAACCTTGGATGTAGGTCCTTCATTTTCATGACTTTGAATATTTCTCTCCAGCCCCATCTTGCCTGTAAGGTTTCTTTTGAGAAATCAACTGATAGCCTTATGGGAATTCCTTTGTAGGTAATGCTTTCCTTTTCTTTTGCTGCTTTTAAGATTCTCTACTTATCTTTAATTCAAGTAATTTAATCATGATGTGTCTCAGTGTGTTCCTCTTTGGGCCCAACTTCTTTGGGACTCTCTGAGCTTCCTGGACTTCCTGGAAGTCTTTCTTTTGCCAGATTCGGGAAGTTTTCCCTCATTACTTGTTCAAATTAGTTTTCAATTTCTTGCTCTTTCTCTTCTCCTGGCACCCCTATGATTCAGATGTTGAATTCCTTAAAGTTGTCCCAGGGTTTTCTCAGCCTGTCCTCATTTTTTTTTTAATTCTTGTTTCCTCAGTCTGTTCTGGATGAATGTTTATTTCTTCCTTTTGTTCCAAATTGTTGAATTGAGCCCCAGTTTCCTTTTCTTCATTGTGGTCCCCTTTATATTTTTCTTTATTTCACTTTGTATAGCCTTCACTTCTTCCTCTATTGCATCCATACTCAGTCATTTCTGTGAGCATCCTGATTACCAGTATTTTGAACTCTGCACCTGATAGGTTGGCTATCTCCTTTTCTCTTAGTTCTTTTTCTGGAGTATTGCTCTGTTCTTTCATTTGGGCCATCTTCGCTTGTCTCAGTGTGCCTGTTACATTGTAAGTGGTGGAACCTGAGGTATTAGCCAGGGTGGGGCAACTCACTTCACTACATTGTGGTAGTGGGAGAGGGGTCAGAGAGGAAACGATGCTGCTTGCTCAGCTCTTGCCCAGCTTTTGCCCAGCTTTTGCCCAGCTTTCAGTCACTTTCCCTGCTTCCCACAAATTGTGCCTTTATAGGTGCTGCCCTGGTGCTGATTCCCAGGTGGGTGAGTTTGTGTACGTTCTAGGACCCTTTGATACTGGCAGCTTATCCTGCTGCTACAACCACCACAGGTGTTTACAGCCAGAGGTTTTGAGGCTTTATTTCCCCATGCTGGAGCCCTGGGTTATGCAGACTTCCTTGCTCCCCAGTTGTTCCTCCCAATTTATCCACATGCAAATGTGGGACCAACCAGTCTGCCAGCCACCACCTTGACCCACATCCACTCTGCCCCAGCTGCCCATCTCTGCCCCTTCTACTAGTCTGGATGAATGCTTCTTCTTTAACTCCTTGGTTCTCAGACTTCCATAGAGTTTGATTTTCTAGAATTTCTGGTTGTTTTTGAATTGGTTGTTGTCCTTTTGGTTGTGTGAAGAAGTGAAGCATATCTAGTGATGCCTTCATCTTAGCTGGGAGCCAAGTTTCCTTTTCTATCCTGCAACTTATAAAACCAATAAAACAGAATCATAGCCATCTGTATACATGACTTAATATATTTTCTCAACAATGTTATAACTGCTTTTGGGGGCTCTTATTTCAATTCTGAGTGTTGGTGGTGACTAGAAGGAAATGGTCCCTTAAACTTTTTTTCTAAGAAGTGAGCATGGAAAATCTTTTGACCAAAGCTAGCAAATTCCAGAAGTTCACAAAATCCCAAAATTTACTTGAGAATAATGAAAGCTAATTACTGCCTAAACAGATTTTATGATTTATTCAAAATAGACAACCCAAGAATCACATAAAGATACAACCTAGTTTAACTATATTCTTTTTATCAACAATATAATTAATCTAAGAATACATTTAAATGTGTGTATTCTTTATGCTATGAGATATCTATATCTCCATGAGCTCTTTAATCTATGTTGGTAGTAACACAATTCTCAATGGGAAAAATGGTAAATAAGCTGAGCCAAGAGAATATCCATCAAATTCCCTGGATTGAAATTTTGAAATGTTTGTTTGTCTATTATAATTTAGTATAAAATACCTCAAAACATTTACTCAAATACGATAAACATAACACCAGAAAAATTTTCTGAAGTCTGTGGTCATTTATTCTTGGGGAATAAAGTAGGCCCAAATGAATTATGGGATGTATCCCAGAATTTCACAGTGAGTCCATAGTAAAGCAATAAGTAAGAAATGAAATAGGGACATTTCCCCCCTTGTCCCCAGAGATTGTAAACTGTGAGGTTCTAGTCAATTGAAAATTGATATAGGAAAACTACAAGAGATAGTTTGGCTCAAGGCAAAACTGAGGCAACAACAGTATCCACTAAATAATTTAGTGATATATAGAAGAGCATAATCTACCCTGAAAACCTCTTGAACACTCAGCAAACAGTCTTCTTACACAATACTTATAATAGTAAATATGCTCATATAAATCCATGTTTTCTTTGGACAGTTTTTGCTTTCCAATGTTTAATTTTATTTGACATAATTCAAAGAAGTGGAGCCAAGGGTAAGAAAGGGCTTTTTTGTTTATTTTTCTAGATGGAAACAGATGTGTCTTGGAGAACAATCCCTTGTGAGCAACTAATGTATTGCAGTCCCAGAGCCCCAGACATGATTACATTTATCCATCTTGAGGTTTCACATTTTAGTGAATAGCTTTCTCCATTTAATTTTAACTTTAAAACTTTCCTGAGTTGGACTTTACATGTTGTCTTCTTAAAAGAAAAATACAGCCTTGTTAAAATTCAACTTTATTTTCCTTCTTTCAGTTGTAGATGAATCTCAAACAAATTAGCTTTCTTGGCCCTAGGTTGTCTTTCATTCACCGTCTTCAAAAATAAAAATTATCATTTATTTCAACATTGTATATCAAACTAATCAAAAAGATATTTACATGAAATATAATTATATAGAAAATTATTGTTTAGGTAAAACTATCTTTAAGTAATATAGTTCCATGGATTAAAGAGATAATTATTTTTTAAAAAAAGATCTAGTAGTAGTTCTTTTCTTCTTCCTTTTCCTTCTTTTTCAGAACAGCTCAGTCATAAATCCATTAAGTACCGACAAACAGGATAGGCATTTCCAGGATAGGGAAAGCTGTGGTGGCGCAGAGTGAGGTAAGATGAGCATCTGCATGGGAGGAAGGCCTAGCATAGGCATTCTAGACTGAGCACAGTAAGAAGAGTGCCCATGCATGAGGGTAGTCTGGCACAGGTATTGGAGACTGGGTAAGATGCAGAGGGAGTCCACGTGGTGGCATCCAGCTGCACTAGCCCTTCAATCCAAGTGGAGTAGGGCAGTTATTGCTGTAAGGGAGGTGGTTGTGGTGGCAAAGACACGTTGGTGCATATAAGAGAATTGATTAAGTAAGTACAAGTGTTAAGGAGAATGAGCTTCAGGAGGAAAAAGAGATTAACTTCTTTGTGATGGATTGGAATTGGAGGTTTGTGTTTGAACATAATGGCTTTCAATATTATAGATATATATGGGAATAAACATAAGTATATATTATATACATGCATGTATGTGGTGTGTCTATATGCAAATATTTCCTACTTCTGTCCAGAGAGGGAATGAGAGCAACAACACCACAACATTAACATTTGTACTTTGCACACAGATCTTGGTTTCAAAATACACTTCTTCCCTAAAAGGAATCAGGAATCCTTGGAGAAATGGCTAATTCTGTGTCTGAGAAAGAAAACATGCAAATGAGCTTGGAACATCTTATTGTGGCATTAGTAAGGAAGCACTCAAAGGATGATGGGCTACATGTTAAAAGGGCAGAGAAGCCAGCTTATAGGGATTCAAGTCTCAAAGCCTCCCTAAAACATATAGTTTCTGTCTTCTGTTTTATTTTCTATCAGGTTCTCTGTGTCTTTACCACATTGCTTTTGAGATTGTTTACCTATTATACAAACCAATCCTTTCTAGATTATACATACAGAAAATGTCTTCTCATTTATGACTTATCTAGTCACTATCTGTTTATAAAAAATTATTAATTTTAATATAGTTGAATCTATCAATTTTTTTCTTTATGGTTTGTGTTTTGTGGAGCTTGTTTTATAAATTTTCCACCCATATTCATAAAGAGAGTATCCTATATTGTCTTCTAAAAGTTTAAGTTTTTACCTTTCTCAGTTGGGTCTTTAATCACACAGAGTCTTTGTTTATGTATGGAGCAATTAGAGAGACAATTCCTTTATTCGTGTATGGATAACCAATTATCTGAGCACCATTTATTCTTCATTCTAAGGAATAGTAACTCCTTTTCCCACCTGAGTGTTTTGTCCCAACACCAGTTTTACTGACTTCATTACTATAACCTTATAATAAATCTTAATATTTGGTAAAGCAAATCTTTCTGATTTGCTTTTATTCTTTATTTTGGATGATTTTAGCCCTTTCCTCTTCCATGTAAATTTTAGGACAAAGTTGTAAGATTTTACATACTATAATTTTTAAATTTTTATTTACTGATTTTAGAAAGAGAGGAAGGGCCCCCTGACTGGTATGGCTCAGTGTTTGAGTGCTGGCCTGGGAACCAAAAGGTCACTGGTTCGATTCCCAGTCAAGGGCACAACCCTGGGTTTTGGGGCTGGGTCCCTTGTAGGGGGTGTGCACAAGGCAACCACACATTGATGTTTCTTTCCCTCTCTTTTTCCCTCCCTTCCTCTCTCTAATAAAATCTTAGAAAAAAGAAAAAGAGGAAGAGATGGAAGGAAGGAAGGAAGAAAGGAAGGAAGGAAGAGAGAAAGAAAGGGAGAGGGAGAGAAAGAGAGAGAGAGAAACATTGATTTGCTGTTCCTTTTATTGATGCATTCATTGGTTGCTTCTTATATGTGCCTTGACAAAAGATAAAACTCACAACCTTGGCATATGGGAATGACGCTCTGACGCTCTAACCAACTGAGCTGCCTGGCCATACATATAATCTTTTTAGATTTTGGTTGGAACTGCACTGGCTCATAAACCAAATTGTCAGTAGAGATGGCTTCGCATATTCACTGTTCCTACCCATGAAATTGGTACTTCATATAAATGTTAAAATTTTGTACATATAAAAATAATAATGAAAAATGGGGGAAACATTTTTAACAAACATGATGGTTTAAAGGTTTATACACTGCACATTTGTAAATCTCTTATTAAAGCACCATGGGATAATAAGAAATAACTTGACTAGATACTTTATAAGAAAGAAACATAAATTAGAAATAAGTATATAGGAAAATGCCTGGCTTAATTAATAGTAAACAAATGCAAATGTAAATATCCACAAGATACTATTTCACTTATCAAATTAAAAACCTTTTTTAAATGCTATAATAGACACATCAGCGTGAGTTGAAGTGAATATTAGCTCCAATCAGGGTCCAGATCATGGGATGAGCTTGTTAAAACATTTATATGCAAATTAAAGAGCCTTCAGGAAAAGAATACATTAGAAGAAATTAAGAATAATGAGTTTAATCCACTAAGATAGCAGTTATCACTGGTACAATCTGGTCTGTCTTTCAGATTTGTCTTCTAGTCCAGTTCTTCCATGGAACTCCTACAGAGGAAGTGAGAGAGACCATCCACGAGAAAATAAACCCTGAAAGGATAATTTCATCATTTTTGAAGCATTAGAACATCCAGCACAGTTTACAGCCTGTTAGAGGGACACACTGCAGGAGATGCATCACCCTGTACTTTGCACTGAACACTCTGTAGCCCCAAAGCTACTGGGCTGAGGCAAAGCCAATCAAAAAGAAGCTGGTGTGTGAGCACAAAAGTGAATCTGCTGGTACTTTTTTAAAAACTTGATCATAGGAATCAAGGAGAATTTCCAAAAGCACTAAAGGTCCCGCATCAACTAATAAGGGTAGGGGGGAAAAAACAACATTGAAGTTATTAGGTTTTTTTTATACATTTTTTCTATTCATTTTTAGAGAGGGGAAAGGAGGTAGAAAGAGAGGAGAGAAACATCAACATGTGGCTGCACTCCGAGTGCCCCTAGCTGGGCCCAGGGGTGCACGCTGACAGGGAATCCAACTGGTGACCCCCTGGCCCACGGTCCGGTGCTCAATTCCCTGAGCCACACCAGCAGGGTGAAGTTATTAGTTTTTAATATGGACCCCTTCTCTTCCCATAAGCTAGTGAGGGCTGCGAGAAGCTAAGATTAAATCTTTGTTCAAAATCAGAAGGTGTACAACAAGTCACACACCCTCATATACTGTTGGTAGGTATAGAAATGAAAAACTTTTTAGGATAACGTTTTGTAAAATACATTCAGATTATTTTTAAATTTTTAAATTTTTGACCCAAACGTTGTCCCACTAAAAATCTTGTCCAATAAAATAAGTAAAGAGACATATGTAAAGTATGTCCTAGAAGATTTGTTGCAGTGTTAATTATAATAATAAAATCTGGATTTCCGGCCAAGATGGAGGCATAGGCAGACACACTGTGCCTCCTCGCACAACCAAAATAAGGACAACGACAATTTAGAAACAAAAAACAATCAGTACCGACAGAAAACTGAATTGTATAGAAGTCCGACAACCAAGGAGTTAAAGTAGACACATTCATCCAGACTGGTAGGAGGGGCAGAGTCAGGTGGCCAGGTGGAGAGGGGTCATGGTACAGTGGTGGCTGGCGGATCCCAGGCTCAAAAGGTGGCAGCTGGCACACAAGGTGGCTGTTGAACCCGGCGGTCCCACATTCATGCACAGATAAACCAGACAAAACTGGAGAGCGAGACAGACTGCCCAATCCAGGGTGGGGAAATAAAGCCTCAAAACACTGATTGAAAACACCTGTGGAAGTTGAGGTGCCAGGAGAGACTCCCGGCCTCACAGGGGAGTTCACTGGAGAGCTCTACAAGGTCCGAGAATGTACACAAATGCACCCACCTGGGAATCAGCACCAGAAGGGCCCGATTTGCTTGGGGGAAATAGGGGAAGTGACTGAAACTCGGTAGAGAACGGAGCAAACGCCATTGTTCCCTCTCGGACGCCCTCCCCCACATACAGCATCACAATCCAGCAACTGGGTTGCCCTGCCCTAGTGAACACCTAAGGCTCCGCCCCTCACTATGTAACAGGCACATTGAAAACAAAACAAACAAACAAACAAAAAAAACAAAAAACAAAACAAAACAAAAAAGCCCAAATGAAAGAACAGATCAAAGGTCCAGAACAACTAAGTGATGAAGACATAGCCAACCTATCAGATACATAGTTCAAAGCACTGGTAATCTGGATGCTCACAGAATTGGTTGAATTTGGTTGCAAATTAGATGAAAAAATGAAGGCTACACTAAGTGAAATAAAGGAAAATGTACAGGGAACCAATAGCGATGGGAAGGAAACTGGGACTCAAATCAATGGAGTGGACCAGGAGGAAGAAAGAAACATCCAATCAGAAAAGAATGAAGAAACAAGAATTCAAAAAAATGAGGAGAGGCTTAGGAACCTCCAGGACATCTTTAAACGTTCCAACATCCAAATTATAGGGGTCCCAGAAGGGGAAGAGGAAGAGCAAGTGGAAAAGTTATTTGAACAAATAATAAAGGAGAACTTCCCCAATCTGGCAAAGGAAATACATCTCCACAAAGTCCAGGAAGCTCAGACAGTCCCAAAGAAGTTGGACCCAAGGCGGAACACACCAAGACACGTCATCATTAAGTTACCCAAGATTAAAGATAAAGAGAGAGACTTAAAAGCAGCAAGAGGAAAGGAGACAGTTACCTACAAAGGAGTGCCCATAAGACTGTCAGTTGTTACCTCAAAAGAAACCTTACAGACAAGAAGGGGCTGGAAAGAAGTATTTGAAGTCTTGAAAGGCAAGGACCTACGTCCAAAATTGCCCTATCCAGCAAAGCTTTCATTTAGAATGGAAGGGAAGATAAAGTGCTTCTCAGATAAGGTCAAGTTAAAGGAGTTCATCTTCACCAAGCCCCTATTATATGATATGTTAAAGGGACTTGTCTAAGAAAAAGAAGATAAAAAACATGTACAGTAAAATGACAGCAAACTCGCAATTATTAACAACCACACCTACAAAAAAAGTAAGCGAACGACTAGAACAGGAACAGAATCACAGAAATAGAGGTCACATGGAGGGTTAGCAACAGGGGAGTGGGAGGAGGAGAGAGGGGGAAAAGGTACAGAGAATAAGTAGCATAGATGGTGGGTAGAAAATAGACAGGGGGAGAGTAAGAATAGTATGGGAAATGTAGAAGCTAACGAACTTATGAGTATGACACATGGACATGAACTAAAAGGGGGGGAATGTGAGTGGGAGAACATGTGCAGGGTGGAGGGGAGTGAAGGGGGGAAAATGTGACAACTGTAATAGCATAATCAATAAAATATATTAAAAATAATAATAAAATCTCAAAAAGATCTAAATACTAAATTATAGGATGAAGGTTAAATGAGTTATGGGATAACTAAACAAATGGATAGATGGTTAAATACTATGGAACCCTGTATTAGAAGATTCTCTTGATAGTGGAAAACATAGTGATACAAAGATCTATGAAAACATAGATCTAAGCATAGTGGTAGATCTGGTCAGCTGACCTGGCAGGACCTCAAAAGGGGTGGGGCCATAGGAGACGCTGCCCAAGGCAGCAATAAACAAGCTAGCACAGTGCATGATGACAGATTTCTCTGCTGCAAAAGGAGGCCTTGTACAGAGCATGCACAAGACTAGGGAAATGTTTGGGCAAAAGTCCTCTTACCTCTTCTGGCTCCTGATTTAAACAGAAACCAGAGTTCACAGTGTCATATGTAATGTAAAAGTTAACCTGGCAGCAGGGGAAACTGTAGACCTGCCAGTCTAGCCTGGGAAAAGGATGGTATTGTCTGGGGTGCTGGATCCTTTCAGAGTGCATAGAATTTGGGGATGGGAGATTTAAATGGAAGAAAGGGAGAAACATGAGCCTTCTTCCCCTTGCTCACTCTGTTAGGGGTCAGAGTGCTTGTGAACCAGTAGGCCCTGGAAGCCACGTGGCCAGCCATTAGGCCCCAGACCGGTCTTGGAAGCCATGGCATGATGATGGCGGTCTGGGTCGCACACACAGACTCCAGGGAAAAGCCTGAAGCAGGAGAGCCATCTGCCTAGCAGCCCTGTGCTCCAAGAGGACAGATAAGGATGGAGTGGGATTTCTGGGCATGGTTTGGGGTTTCAGTCTTTTGGAGAACACATGGGTTTTTTCTGTGTTTTGTGGAGGAGAGGAGCCTAGAGCTGGGGAGTCCCCTACTCCCCCAAGCTGTGCAACATCTTAATAAAGGCCTTCTTTCTTCTCCATCAAATTCTGTCTTCATAATATGCCTGTGTTTGATGGAGGGCAGCTGAACCCTACTTTTGTTTGGCAACAATAGGGTGTCAAATTGTATGTGCAAAGGTAAACCTATAGTTGGACATTTTTAACTTAGGGTTTTTTTTTCTTTCACAAAATTATTTATTTTTTCTTGTGGCTCTCCACTTCCTGGACCAGTTAGAACCTTTGCCTTAGGAGAGGAGAAATTTATTGAGATGCTTGAAGGCATTTTTGACTTATAACAGACTTACCATTCTTTTTTTAATATATATATTTTATTGATTATGCCATTACAGTTGTCCCATTTTCCTCCCTTCACTCCCCTCCACCCTGCATACCCCCTTCCAACCACATTCCCCCTCTTTAGTTCTTGTCCATGTGTCATAAGTTCTTTAGCTTCTACATTTTCCACACTATTCTTGCCCTCCCCCTGTCTATTTTCTACCTACCATCTATGCTACTTATTCTCTGTACCTTTCCCCCTCTCTCCTCCTCCCCCTCCCCTGTTGCTAACCCTCCATATGATCTCCATTTCTGTGGTTCTGTTCCTGTTATATTGTTTGCTTAGTTTGCTTTTGCTTTTGTTTTAGGCGTGGTTGTTAATAACTGTGAGTTTGCTGTCATTTTAGTGTTCATATTTTTTATATTCTTTTTCTTATGTAAGTTCCTTTAACATTTCATGTAATAAGAGCTTGGTGATGATGAACTCCTTTAACTTCACCTTATCTGAGAAGCACCTTATCTGCCCTTCCATTCTAAATGAAAGCTTTGCTGGATAGAGCAATCTTGGATATAGGTCCTTGTCTTTCATGACTTGGAATGCTTCTTTCCAGCCCCTTCTTGTTGAGAAATCAACTGATAGTTTGATGGGAACTCCTTTGTAGGTGACTGTCTCCTTATCTCTTGCTGCTTCTAGAATTCTCTCCTTCATTTTAATCTTGGGTAACTTAATGATGATGTACCTTGGTGTGTTCCTCCTTGGGTCCAGCTTCTTTGGGACTCTCTGAGCTTCCTGGACTTCCTGGAAGTCTATTTCCTTTGCCAGATTGGGGAAGTTCTCCTTTATTTGTTCCAATAAGTTTTCCACTTGCTGCTCTTCCTCTTCTCCTTCTGGTACCCCTATAATTCAGATGTTGGAACATTTAAATATGTCCTGGAGGTTCCTGAGCCTCTCCTCATTTTTTTGAATTCTTGTTTCTTCATTCTTTTCTGATTGGATGTTTCTTTCTTCCTCCTGGTCCACTCCATTGATTTGAGTCCCAGTTTCCTTCCCATCACTATTGGTTCCCTGTACATTTTCCTTTATTTCACTTAGTGTAGCCTTCATTTTTTCATTTAATTTGCGACCAAAATCAACCAATTCTGTGAGCATCCAGATTACCAGTGCTTTGAACTGTGTATCTGATAGGTTGGCTATCTTCCTTGCTTAGATGTATTTGCTCTGGGGCTTTGATATGTTCTTCTGTTTGAGTCATTTTTTTTTTTATCTTGTCACACCTGTTACATAGTGAGGGGCAGCACCTTAGGTGTTCACCAGGGCAGGGCAACCCAGTCACTGGGTTGTGACACTGTGTGTGGGGGAGGGGTCAGAGAGGGGACAATGGCGCTTGCTCTGCTCTCTGCCGGATTCCAGTCCCTTCTGCCACTTTCTCCAAGCAAATTTGACCCTTCTGGTGCTGATTTCCTTGTGGGTGGGCTTGTGTACATTCTAGGACCCAGTGGGTCTCTCCAAGGAACTCTCCTGTGAGGCTGGGATTCTCTCCCACTGCCTCAACCCCCAAAGGTGTTTTCAATCATTGTTTGAGGCTTTATTTCCCCGCACTGGGGCCCTGGGTTGGGTGGTCTGTCTCGCTCTCCAGTTTGGCCTGGGTTATCTGTGGGTGAAAGTTGGACTGCTTGGTCAGCCAGCCACCTTACGTGCCTCACTGGGTCTACCAACTGCCGCCTGTGCACCGGGTCCTCCAGCCACTGCTCTTTCCTGCCACAGACCCTCTCTGCTGGCCACCAGACTCAGCCCCTCTTACCGGTCTGGATGAATGTGTCTATTTTAACTCCTTGGTTGTCGGACTTCCCTATGGTTCAATTTTCTGTACGTTCTGATTTTTTTGTTTGTTTGTTTCTTAATTTTCGTTGTCCTTATTTTGGTGTGTGAGGAGGCACAGTGTGTCTACCTACGCCTCCATCTTGGCTGGAAGTCCAGGCTTACCATTCTGAAGTAAAGCACCTTTGACATATAAGAACTAGGCCATTGAGAGAGAATTAATTTTATTTTGAATTAATAAGGAGGACATGGTTGGAATATTGAGGCAGAATCTAGAAAACTAGCCCATAAAGCTAAAACTTAATCACAGAATAAAAAATAATGCAGCATTAACACAGTTTCCTTCCTGGTAGGAAGGAAGAAGAAAAATTCCCGCCAAGGCTGCAGGGCGGACACTGGAGAAAAAGGAAAAGAAGAGAAGAAAGCCAGATGTGAGAAGAGTCCCTAATGGGACTGTCCCCTGCCTGGTTTGAAATTCAAGATGGATATTTGTGCTCCAAATAAGTTTTTGGATTTGAGAAAAGAAGAGGGTTTTAGTTTCACTTCCTCCATGAAATCAGGGAGGAGCCACTCTCAGAATGTCCACTGACCACATAAAGTGACTGCAGAAGGGTATGAAAGGCAGCAGGTCAGGACTAGAGACAGAAGTGGCCTGATCAAGCCACCCACCCCCACAATCCACATGGTTCCCAGAGGGGGAAATGGAAGGGAGATGAGAACAATGAGACAGCCAGCATGTGGGTGGGTGGGGGTGGGGTGACCACAGCAGAGGATAAGGAGGCCTCATACTAAAGCCTAGGGCAGTTGGTGGTCAGCAGTAGTAGGGGAAGATGACAGAACCCCTGGCAGCAATCACTCTGTGCTGCACTGCCCATGCCCAGAATGTAAAACTCTAGCTACATCAGTGTCAGATTAGTGGGGCCAGGGACCCACAGGCAAAATCCACATAAGGCAAGACCATAGCCCACAAGCACTGCAGAGTAACACAAGGAGCAGATACCCATCCCCTGCTGGCAGGATGGTAGCATGAACTTCCTCCTTTCCCAGAAGCTGTTGCAGGAGTGAGGAAGGTGGAATGGAAAGGTGGAATCCTGAGAGGGAGTCTGAAGTTTGAATGTAATAATAACCTAGAAGGGTGTTATCCTCAGCTGGCAATAAACTGACTTCAGTTACAAAGAAATTTGAAGCTATTCTTTACTTATCCCAGGTGAAACTATAAATTTCAAAACTAGGACATCTATATACAATACTATTTTGGCTTATCCAGTACTTATTCTCTCTTCTGATAAAAGCGGCCGAGTTTCCCAGGTCCTGTTTTTCTAAAGCCTGGGTGTTTCTTTGATTTCAAAGCCTGCCAGGAAATTTCTTTCCTTCCTTAAATTTGAAACTAGGTTGGTTTATTTGCAACTAAAGAACTGCAAGTGACACAAAATATATACTCCCAATTTTGTAAATGCATAAAAACACACTGGCATGCACAGAGACACATATACATCTATATGTGGGAAAGGATTAGCGGGAAATGAAATGTCATTAGTGATCATCTCTGGGTAACAAAATTACAAAAATATCATGATTTTTTTTTCTATATACTTCTAAATTTTCTATTCTCCACAAAGAGTATGTACGGTTATTCAGAATAGGGAGAAATGAAAGTATTATCCACAATGCCCAGAGTAATAATATTAGGAAGCCCAATTATATTAAAAAGTCATGTCATAGGCCTTTGTCTCTTGGCATCCTGGGCCGGCCAGCAGCTGCAAGCACAATGACCGTAGGGCAGCGTGGAAAGAATGCTAGACAGCCAGTCTAGGGACCTGAGTTTTAGCTGTGGCACTCACAACCTGCCGACCTTCAATTAGTCTTTATGTCTCCCTGAATCTCAAGTGTCTTCATCTGTGAAATAAAGGGTTAAACTTGCTTTAGGTTCACAGAGGTCACTGACCTGTCAACCAGACTCCAGCTTAGATTCCAGCTCCCAATATTTCTCAGATATGGATGTGACAGGACAAAATGTCCCAGTTGTGCCCTGGCTGGTGTTGCTCAGTGGATTGAGCGCGGGCCTGCGAACCAAAGGATCGCGGTTCGATTCCCAGTCAGGGCACATGCCTGGGTTGCCAGGCCAGTTCCCGGCAGGGGACATACAAGAGGCAACCGCACATTGATGTTTCTCTCCCTCTCTCCTTCCCTTCCCCTCTAAAGATAAATAAATAAATAAATAATATAAATAAATAAATAAAATATTTAAAAAAAAAAAATGTCCCAGTTGTGCTGGCCAGAGTTTTAACTTTCAGAATACTTCCAGAACTCTACAGATGCTGCTTGTTTTACTTCTGAGACTGAAACTGAACAATACCACTTGGATGTTTTCAATCTTGTTTTCATGGTATTGATACAGAGTGCAGCCAAGGTCGGCGGGGGGGGGGGGGGGCAAAAATAGGGATTTGGAATATGGCCCAGAACTCAGGGTGTCCAGGAAATATTAGAGGGCCATGTAAGATGTCCTCACCCCTTCCCCCACAGGTGTGAGTTGGGGGAAGGGACACATGGAGCAGGGACATGCAGAGCTGTTTTGTTCAGCCACAGTTTTGCAGCTAATCCATGTCATGGTCATTTAACATATCTATAGCCTTTGGCTGGTGGCTTTGGTATGCTAAATAGCTGTGGCCATGCTCTGAGCCAGGAGGATGGAAAGGACTCCCACCCAAGATGTAATTGGGGGGCAGGACCCCCGAGGTACAGCACCTTCGTGGGAACTTGAAGAAGATTGGCTCCAGGACATGGGGACATACCTGCCCAAACTCATTATTGCAGCCCAGTAAACTTGGAATAATACAGGAATGCTGGCAGGTGTAGCTGATTGTAAGAGGAGTCAGAAATGGGGCTACAAAGGATTGGCACTAGGATTTAAACCCAGATGCAGCAGCCATTGGAGAGAGAGAGCCACGCAGCTTTGGCCAGAGAGAGAACCACGTGCTTTTGGCAGAGTCAGGACCCCCTCGGCCATGTGAGGAAGAATCACCATGCAGCTTTAGCAGAGAACCACCTCTAGGCTTAGCCAGAGTGGCGACCCTACCCTCTCCGCTGCTTTGTGGAGAGAACCACGAGGTTTTGCCAGAGTGGGGACCCCTTCCATGCAAGTTCAGTAGAAGAGGACCATGCGGCCTGGGACGCTCCCTTTGGCTGCGCGGCCTGGGAAGCAAGAGAGACTTTGCCTGGAAGAAGGGGGAAAGGACTCTTGCCACTAAGCTGTGAGAAGGTGCGACATGGCTTTGGATTAATTAGAGATCCTGCCTGGACGAACGACGCAGCTTACCGTGTCAGGAGCCTGGATCCGGGATATTTGCTTCTTTTCCTGAGTTATGGTACCCTGAATTAGGGCAGGGGCTGAAGGAAGCACTGTGGGTGGCTGTGGGTACCCTAAAGGACTTTGATATTTTAATGAAGATGTTAGGTAACTACTTTAAGTCTGTATAGCATTAAATAAACATTTCCTTTCCTTTTCACAAATCTCTGGTCTTTCCGTCTGGCAATGGATGATAGAGCCCAGTAAGGGGTCCTTTCGGTAATAGGACATTGTGATCCCCTGGGCCCTTGGCTCTGTGTGTGAGAGGCATATGCCTGTCTGTATGTCTGCTCTGTAACAGTTTTTGGCATCCTTGGGTGGGCCAATAATTACCCTCCTTGAACCTGTGTTCTGTAACTGTATCTCTCTGTCAGAAAGGACACTTCACAGCTGAGCCGTTCCTATCACCAGAATGAGAGTGCAGCTAGTGTTTGGCCCTGTGTGACATCAATCCCAGATTAGCTTAAGACCCAGAACACCACCATGCTGGGTGGTACCAGGTCCTACCCTTAGCACACTGCCTGCCTCATCATGCAGCCTGACATCAGAGCCACGGACCACAGCGAGGGACTTGTAGAGGGATCTAGTGAAAGGCAGATTTGCTACTGCTGCATCAATCCAGGAAGTTGAAAAGCCAAGAAAATCCAAAGGGATGTGCTATAATATCACACCACATCCTTAGTGCCAGTCAGTCTTGGGTGGGAACCTTGGATGGAGCCCAGAGGTAGTAGGTGCACAGAATGGTGCAGCCAGGACTGGAGCTACAAGAACAAAGACCAAACTAGCAACTTTTACATCTGTTTTAAAGTAACCATGACTTCACCAAACAAATTTCTCAGCTATCTTTCTCTCCTTCCATTCTATATCTACATCTTGCCTCTCCCTCTGAGAGTTTTCTTCCTCTTCCCATATACTATAATGTCTAAAAGTCCTCTTTGGCTTGTTGGGGACAAACTCCCCATTCACCAGAGTGATGCATGTCTCAGCAGACAACCAACTCACAGGATTCTAGGGAAAATATAAATGTGTCAATTCTGTAGAGTAAAAATCTACTCCCCTTTTTTCTGTTCATCTTAATTTCTAATCCAAGAGAAGAAAAGCAAATGGAAATGGACTGGGCAATCTTTTCCATGAAAAAAATGAATTTTTAAAATACTAAAAAGAGAAGAACTGAAATTTGAATGTAAAAAAGATACAACTAAGCACACTTGCAACCCTGGCAAGTACATTAAGGGGAGTGTAAAGGGAATTAGACTGCGTGGGAGTCAGGCTCAGTCCAAGGAAAACAGGCCTAGGAATGCTTCAAGATGGGATCTGCAGAGATGGAGTGAGTCACCAAGTGAAGAAGGGAGATGAGAATGGAAAACACCAGAGGACACCGTCATTCCAGGGAAAGAACCCACATAACTTGCAGTGAGGAAGTCTGAAGGGTAGAAATGTCATTTAAACTCAACTGAAGAAAAGCAAAGGGAGAGAAACAATGATTTGTTTCTTTGCCAAATTCAGTTTGCTGGTGTAGAGGGAAGAAAAGGGGGAATGTGGGAGGGATTGAGGAATTCTAATAAGGTTATCTCCCCCAAAGAATGCCTGACAAGGGTTGTTTGTTTGTTTTTTCCTCAAGAGAGTAAGTCATTACTCTTAAAAAGAAGTTTTTAACCATAATCCATTTAAATGTCTTCTTGTTTTTAATTTAAGGTATCTTTATCCTTTCCATGTTACCTCCAGCTCCCTTACTTCATATTAGGAAATTGTTTTCTGCTCAGGGATTATACTAGTAAGCACCAGAAAAGCAACACATGACCTCTTCAGTTATTTAAGAAAAACTGCTGACTCTTCAGACAAAGCTGAAATACGAACTGCATCACAGTTAACTGACGACCAACTATTCTTACTGAAAATGCAGCAGGATAGGAACCCACAAACATGTAACTATTTCTCTCTCTCACTCTCACTCTCTCTCTCTCAAATTGCTTCAAGTCACAAATGTATTTTTAATTAAGTGAATCAAAACATCAACTACTTACATTTTCTCCACTTTCAAATCTATCATCAAGTCTAACGAGCAATTCAAGTTAATTTGATAAACAGAAAACAAAAATAAAACAAAATATAGCCACTTTGAGAGAAGGTTAGTTTGGTGATTATAAAAAAGATCATTTCTATTTTGTTGCCAATGGGGATTTCTGGTGGCAGGTCTATCTGATAAGCTTCAGAAACAATAGTTCCATTGAACTGCCAAAAAGGAAGTCGTTGTGACCAGATTGCTTCCTGTGGTGAACAAAGGGCTTTTGCTGACATAGCAGACTTCATGGTTACAGAGAAAAGTTCACAAGTTTTGTCTTTCAAAACTGAAAGTTGTTGTTTTTTTTAAGTTTCATTATTTCAAAAGGAAACAAAATCTTCAGACTTGCTTCCTAAGGAAGAATTTTAAAAAGAAGAGAAGGGTAAAGGGAGAGAGGGTAAGAAAGAAGAAAGGAAGGAAGCAACAAAACAATGGCATAGTCATGTTTCTGAGTGTTGTTTTCTCTCTGTTACAAAGTATTAAGATGTTGGATAATAAAGGAGCCAAAAAAATGTTGCAAGGACCTATGTGTATTGTCATAAGAGTAAGAATACAAGGCAAGGCCCATGGGATCAAGGATACAGGGTTTTAAAATGAGTGTAAGGATTGATTCACCCAAAAACTTGTAGAATTGAGGTATCAGGCTAAAAGCCTAAGTCTTGGGAATGATTGCATGAAGAAATAGAACACCTTCTCCCTCATGTCCATCTTTCTTTCCCCTTATCCTTGTGGAGGGGATGTTTGGTAAGACAGAATGAAGGAGCCCATTTTATGAGGACCATGGGAGTCCTGAGGTAGGTGTGCTCTCCCCTGAGCACTTTCTCCAAATCAAACACCTTTTCTATGGTGGTTAAGGACATAATGAAAACACCTGGGAGGAATTACTGACATACCATCTTGCAGCCAGAAAAGACACCAGGGTTCGGGCTGCCTGTCACTACCAAACCCAATAAGCAATGACAGCGATTGAATCTTTACGGGCACTTTATTCAGATGGTCAGCAATCTGAAAAGATGGTGGGTTCATACCCTAACAGACCATCTTGTCCTCTCTTTCCAGGCCAGACTTTGTATAAAGGGGTGAATAAACAAGGTGCAGTGAGGGCTTTGAGATGCAGAAGCTGCAACATTCCTGTCCCAGGCAGTTAGCTGTTCCCAGCGGAGGGTGGTCAGCTGCTCTCCCTGGAACACAAAGGCCCGGATGCCTCCAGCTGTCCCCAGGTGATAATCTTTAGCAGTGCCCCAGGAGGTCAGCTGTTTTCCCAGGAGCCAGGATGGGCCTTATCTGTAGTTTCTGAAACAAAGCTTTAACATACACATTACTTCTAGACTTATAACCTTTTACCTTAAACTAAAATTTTCCAAGTCTTGAGTCCCCTATCAATCTGAGGTTGCTTTCCAATAGCACTGTGTAGGTCTCTATGGTAATGGAGGACAAAGCAACTATATCTTGATAGAAATGTCTCTAAATGAAAAAATATATATGAGGCAGGGCAGAAGTAGGTTTACAGTTGTGAGTAGGTGAAACAGAGTTTATTCTTATATTGTTATTTATTAATTGTTGTATTATTTTTCATAAAACCTACTTTTTCTGCACCTTGTATATGCTTGTACATTTTCCATGATGGGAAATGATGGGATATCAGGCAGAAGGCCTGAGGAAAGTCCAGGAAGAAGCACAAATCCCTGGTGGAAAGTAAAAAGAAAAAAAAAGAGGTATTAAGGGCACTTCAAACATTTGTCTCACTTCAACTCTTACCACAATGACATTTTGCCTTAGTGCCTTAATACATGCAAAGAGAATAAGTACCAATTTCACATTTAAAAAAGTTTAGACATTAGAAAAACATTGGAGAGTATCCATATCATTCTTTCTTTGAAAGTAAAAGCAAATCAATGCAACAGAACTGGTGACAATATTTGCAGGGCCCAGTACAATATGAAAATCCAGAGCTCCTTTTTCAAACCTTATTAACAATTTCAAGATGACAACAGAAGAACATTAAACTAAGCAAGGGGCCCTCTGAGTGTTGGTGCTCCATGTCTGCACTGGTCGTACACCCATGAAGCTCGCCCTGCCCTAAAATTAAGATCAGATTTGGATGGGTTCCCTGAGCATTTTGGGGGGGAACCCAAATGTAAATTCCTGCCACAAAAGTTTAAGAGAGGGAGCTTGATTATTGAAGACTGCAGACCAGTTATCCTGTTTTCTATGAGCTATAGTAGGTCTAGATTCCCTCAACGTTACTTCTGGTCCTAACATTTTAAAAATTCTACTAGAGTACCTCCTGCTCCCTAGAAAAATGAGAGAGCTCAGAAGGACATTATATGCAGCTCTTGGGTATGGAAAAGGTTGAAAGCATGCTCTGGGTAGGTTTGGTTTCTTCAAAACTTCTTTATATCATTGTAATACTGTCAAGTCCAAATAAATCTATGCTTTCACCATTATGGTTTAATGATTTCAGTTCTGAAACAAAGTGAAAATACCACTAGTTGTTTACCATTTATATCATGTAATGCTAAACTATCAGTATAAATGCTTGTATTTTATTTTAAAATTTAAAAATCAGTGAACAAGCCATTAATGCATTTAAAATATAAAGGTTTATAAATATATTACAGCCAGCCCTGGCTGGTGTGGCTCAGTGAATTGAGAGCTGGCCTGAGAACCGAAGAGTCACTGACTTGATTCCCAGTCAGGGCATGTGTCTGGGTTGTGGGCCAGGTCCCCAGTAAGGGGTGCTCAGGAGGCAACCGCACATTGATGTTTCTCTCCCTCATTTTCTCCCTCCCTCCCTCTCTCTAAAAATAAACAAATAAAGTCTTTAAAAAAATAAATGTTTAAAAATTAAAAATAAATAAATATAAACATCAAATAAAAGTTAAAATGCATAAAAATATTGTATAAATGTTAACCATTTATTGTCATAGTACATAGTACATAGTATGCTTTACTTTCTCGCACAACAAAAGAAGGATAACAACCAATTTAAAAATTTAAAACAATCAGAACTTCTAGAAAATCCAACTACATGGAACTCCGACTCCCAAGGTGTTGAAGAAACATTCATCCAGACTGGTAGGAAGGGCAGAGACTGGCATCCAGGCAGAGAGGATGCACGGCACCTTGAGGGTGAGGTGGGGGCTGGCAATCCAGGCAGTCCCAGGTTTGCATGTGTATAAACCAGGAGGAACAATGGGGGAGTGAGACAGACCTTGAAACACAGTGTTTCAGTGCGGAAAAGTAAAGACTCAAAGGTGGGAGAAACTCCCAGTCTCACAAGAGAGTTGGTTGTAAAGGCCCATGGGGTTCTAAAATGTACATAAGCCCATCTGGAAATCAGTACCCGAAAGGGCACAATCTACTTGTGAGAAGTGAGGGAAGTGACAGAAAGTGGGGCAAGAACTGAACAAGCATCATTGCTCCCTTTCTGACCCATCATCCACAAACAGCACCACAACACAGCGAAGTGAGTTGCCCCACCCCAGTGAGTACCTAAGGCGCTGTACCTTACAACATAACTGGTGTGCCAAGACAAAGAAACGGTCCAAATGAAAGAACAGACCAAAATTCCAGAAAAAGAACTAAGCAACAAGGAGCTGGACAACTTATCTGATGCAAAATTCAAAACACTGGTAATCAGGATGCTCGCAGAAATGGTTGAGCTCAGTTGCAAAATAGAGGAAGAAATGAAGGCTGCACAAAATGAAATAAAGGAAAATAAACAGGGAACCAATAGTGAAGGGAAGGAAACTGGTATTCAAATAAATGATTTGGAACAAAAGGAAGAAATAAACATCCGATCAGAAGAGAATGAAGAAAGAAGAATTTAAAAAAAAATAAGGAGAAGCTTAGGAACCTCCAGGATATCTTTAAACGCTCCAACATCCGAATCATGGGGGTGCCAGAAGGAGAAGAAGAAGAGCAAGTAATTGAAAACTTATTTGAAAAAGTAATGAAGTAAAACTTCCCCAATCTGGTGAAGGAAATAGACTCCCAGGAAGTCCAGGAAGGTCAGGGAGTCCAAAGAAGTTGGACCCAAAGAGGAACACACCAAGGCACATCATCATTAAGTTACCCAAGATTAAAGATAAGGACTCTTAAAAGCTGCAAGAGAAAAGGAGACAGTTACCTACAAAGGAGTTCCCATAACGCTATCAGCTGATTTCTCAAAAGAAACCTTGCAGATAAGAAGGGGCTAGAAAGAAGTATTCAAAGTCATGAAGGGCAAGGACCTACATCCAAGATTGCTCTATCCAGCAAAGCTATCATTTAGAATGGAAGGGTAGATAAAATGCTTCCCAGACAAGATAAAGCTAAAGGAGTTCATCATCACCAAGCCATTATCACATAAAATGTTAAAGGGACTTATTTAAGAAAAAGATCAAAACTATGAACATTGAAAGAGCAAAAAATTCACAACTCTCACACTGAATCTTAAAAAACAAACTAAGCAAACAGCCAGAACAGGAACAGAATCATAGATATGGAGATCAGAGGGTTATCAGCTGGGAGGAGGAAGGAGGAGATAGGGAGGGAGGAAGATACAAGGATTAAGAAGCATAATTGGTAGGTACAAAATAGATTGGTAGGTAAAAAAAGGGAGATGTCAAGAATAGTATAGGAAATTATGAAGCCAAAGAACTTATATGTGTGACACAGGGACATAAGCTAAAGTGGAGGGGATTGCTTGAGGGGAGGGGGATGCAAGTCAGAGGAGGGTAAAAATTGGGACAATTGTAACAGCATAATCAATAAAACATATTTTTTAAAAGAAAAGTTGGAAATGCAACAATACATTTTATTTAGAGGAAGGGAGGGGGGAGAGAGGGAGATGGAGCCAGAGAAAGACAGAGACAGCAAGAAAGATGGAAATATTGATTTTTGTCATTCACTTATTTATGAATTAATTGGTTAATTGTTGTATGAGCCCTGACTGGGGATTGAACCCACAACATTGGTGTCTCAGGATGACTCACTAATCAACTGAGCAACTCATCCAGGGCACCAATAACCTTTTAATTAAATGCAGTATAAAAACAAAGCCATCAATTTTGTCATGATTGACCCTTGAGCAACATTTTGTGCATTTTTTTCCACCTACTGAAAAAGTATACTGACTATATAGAAGTTAGAGGACTGATAAGAAATAATTTAGACCAGAGGCGGCCCTGCAACTGGAGGAGGGGGCTTTGTGGAAGACCCAGAGCTCACACCTGTGATCCTAGGGTGACTGTGTGCAACGCAGGAAACCCGCAGAGCCCACACCTGTAAACTCGAGTGTGTGCACACCCCGTAGGAGACCCAGAGCTCACAACAATAAATCCAGGGAGTGCTCAATCCATGGGAGATCCCAGCTCACACCCATAAATTCAGGAAAGCGCCCACTCTGCAGGAGGCTGAGAAGCCACGCCCAAGGCCCTGCACTCAGAGGCACTGGCTCGCTCTGGGGAGAGTGTGCAGCTGGCACTGAGGAGAGTAGCCCAAGGAAGACTGAGTGCAGAACAGAAAGAAAAGCGATACCAGTCACCCCTCAGCCTGTTGCAGCCAGCAAGACCAGAAAAACCGGTTTGGCCAGCTTGAAAACAGCAAGAGGTTTTTTGGGGTTTTTAGTTAGTTCGTTTTTGTTTTTGTGGGGGGGGTTTTTGTTTTGCTTTAATTATATATTTTTTATTATTTTTATCTTCTTTATCCTTCAATTCCTTTTACTTCTCTTTACTTCTTTCTTGTTTTATTCCTTCTTCCTTTCTTTCCAATTTTATCTCTTCTTCCTCTTTTTTCTTCTTTTTTCATTTTATTTCTTTTCTCTTTTTAAATACCCATGAGTGAGACTAAATAAACCAAGAACTGTGAAAAAACCAGAGTTGGACCCAAAGAGGGGGCATCCCAATAGCTGAGACAGTGGAAGCTGTGAACACGAGGATACCTGAAGGAGACTGCACCACTGAATCTCACAGGTATTCTACGACAGAAGTTCACACCATAAACTCAGGGAGACAGAACAGATCAATTGAAGAAGCTGAGGCTAACAAGAAAAGTCTCACAAACAATGGGAAAACAAAGAAACAATCCCCAAATGAAAGGAAAGGAGGAAGCCCCACAAAGAATGCTAAATGAAACAGAGGCAACTCAACTATCAGATATTGAGTTCAAAGCAATGGTTGTCAGGAAGCTCCATGACCTCTCAATAAGCTACCAGAAATTACAGGGAAGCTATGATGAACTCACTGTAAACTATATCAACATGAAAAAGGAAATAGAAACTATCAACAAGGGCCAAGAGGAAATGAAGATTACAATTTCTGAACTGAAGAACACAGTAGAAGGAATGAAAAGCAGAATCGATGAAGCAGAGGATCGGATTAGCGATGTTGGAGGACAAAGTCAAAATAAACACCCAGAAAGAGCAAGAAAAGGAAAAGAGGCTCAGAAAGAATGAAGAGGGATTAAGAGAACTGCAAGACAATATGAAATATAATAATATCTGTATAATAGGGATTCCAGAAGGAGAAGAAGAAGAGCAAGGGATAGAAAACCCATTTGGAAAAAGTAATGATGGAAAACTTCCCTAATTTGATGAGAGAAAAAGTCACACAAATCCAGGAAACACAGAGAGTCCCAATCAAGAGGAACCCAAAGAGGCCACTTCAAGACACATCATAATTAAAATGGCAAAATTCCAAGACAAAGAGAGAATCTTAAAGGCAGCAAGGGAGAAAAAGGAAGTAACATACAAGGGAGGCCCAATAAGGTTAGCAGCTGACTTCTCAATGGAAACGCTCCAAGCCAGAAGAGAATGGCAAGAAATATTCCAAGCAATGAGAACCAGAGGCCTGCAACCAAGCCTACTTTGCCCAACAAGGCTCTCAATCAAGATAGAAGGCCAAATAAGGAGCTTCCCAGACAAAAGAAGTCTAAAAGAATACACTTCCACTAAACCAGTTCTGCAAGAGATGCTAAAGGGACTGCTTCAAGGAAAGGAAGGAAAAGAGAGAGAGAGAGAGAGAGAGGAACACAGGTATGAAAATGGCAATGAATGAGTACCTATCAGTAATAACCTTAAACATAAATAGACTAAATGCTCCAATCAAAAGACACAGAATAGCTCAATGGATAAGAAAGCATGAACTGCCTACAGGAGACCTAATTCAGGACAAAAGACCTACACAGACTGAAAGTGAAGTGCTGGAAACAAATTTTCCAAGCAAATGGGCAAGAAAAAAAAAAGCCAGGGCAGCAATACTCATAGCAGATAAAATAGACTTCAAAAGAAGGGCCATAAGGAAAGACCCAGAAGGTCACTTCATAATATTCAAGAGAAGAATCCACTAAGAAGACATAAACATCATAAATATATATGCACCCAACATAGGAGCACCTACATACATAAAAAAAATCTTGGAGGACTTCAAGAAAGATATGACAGCAACACAATTATAGTAGGGGATTTTAACACCCCACTGTCAAAAATGGACAGATCTTCCAAACAAAATATTAACAAAGATATTGTGGCATTGAACAATGGCCTAGATGAAATGGACTTAAACTAATATATATAGAGCCCTTCAGCCCAAAGAAACTAAATACACATTCTTTTCAAATGCACATGGAACATTTTCAAAGATACACCACATGATAGGACACAAAACAAGCCTCAACAAATTTAATTGAAATCATGCCAAGCATTTTCTCCAACCACAAGGGAATGGAACTAGAAACCAACCCCAAGGGGAAAAACCCAAAACACTCAAAATCATGGAGCTTGAACAGCATGCTATTAAACAATGAATGGGTCAAGAATGAGATCAAGGAAGAAATCAAAAAGTTTGTAGAAACAAAGGAAGATGAACTCACAATGACCCAAAACTTATGGGACACAGCGAAGGCAGCCCTGAGAGGGAAGTTGGGAGTGATACACCCCTACCTAAAAAAGATAGAAACATTTCAAACAAACAACCTAACCCTCCACCTTCAAGAACTTGAGGAACAACAACAAAGACAGCCAGCCCACAGCAAGTAGAAGGAAGGAAATAACCAAGATCAGAGCAGAACTAAATGACATAAAGACTAAAAGCACAATTCTAAGGATCAATGAATCCAGGAGCTGGTTCTTTGAAAAGATAAACAAAATTGACAAACATTTAAGCAGGCTCATCAAGAAAAGAAGAGAGAAGACCCAAATAAACACAATCAGAAATGCAAGAGGAGAGATTGCAACTGACACCACAGAAATACAAAGGATTGTAAGAAATTACTGTAAAGAACTATATGCCAAGAAATTTGAAAACCTAGGTGAAACGGACAAGTTTCTGGAAAAATATAATCTTCCAAAACTCAATGAAGAAGAAGCAGAAAGCCTGAATAGACCAATAACAGCAGATGAAATAGAAACAGTAATCAAAAACCTCCCGACACACAAAAGCCCTGGACCAGATAGTTTCACAGGAGAATTCTACAAAGCATTTAAGAAAGAGCTAACCCCTATCCTTCACAGAGTATTCCAAAACATCCAAAATGATGGAAGACTCCCAAAGGTTCAGGCCAATATCACTGATGAACATAGACGCTAAAATCCTCAACAAAATATTGGCAAACTGCTTCAAACAATACATTAAAAAGGTAATACACCATGCCCAAGTGGAATTAATCCCAGGGATGCAAGGATGGTTCAATATTCACAAATCGGTAAATATAATACATCACATAAACAAAAGCAAAGATAAAAATCACATGATCACATCAATAGATAGAGAAAAGCATTGGATAAAGTACAACACCCATTTATGATAAAAACACTCAGCAAAGTGGGAATAGAGGGAGCATTCCTCAACATAATAAAGGCCATATATAAGAGACCTACAGCCAACACCATACTCAATGGGCAAAAACTAAAATCTTTTCCACTACGATCAGGAACAAGACAAGGTTGTCCACTATCAGCACTTCTGTTCAATACAGTGTTGAAAGTCTTAGCCACAGCAATTAGACAAGAAAAGGAAATAAAAGGCATCCAACTCAGAAAAGAGGAAACAAAACTATCATTGTTTACAGATGACATGATAGTGTACATAGAAAATCCTATAGATTCAGCCAAAAAGCTGCTCAACCTAATGAATGAATTTGGCCAAACAGCGGGATACAAAGTCAATATCCAGAAATCAAAGGCATTTTTGTATACCAACAATGAAACAGCAGAAGCAGAAATTGAGAAAAAAATCCCATTCGATATAGCAAAAAGAAAAATAAAATACCTAGTAATAAACCTAACCAAGGAGGTAAAAGACCTGTATGCAGAAAACTGCACAACACTGAAGAAAGAAATCAATGAAGACACAAACAAATGAAAACATATATTGTGTTCATGGATCGGAAGAATTAACATCATCAAAATGTTCATACTATCCAAAGCAATTTATAAATTCAATGCAATGCCTATTAAAGTACCAATGGTTTATTTCACAGACATAGAACAAACACTTCAAAAATTTATATGGACCCATAAATGACCCTGAATAGCTCCTGCAACTTTAAGAAAGAAGAGCAAAGTAGGAGGGATCACAATACCTGATACCAAACTGTATTACAAGGCCACTATAATCAAAACAGCCTGGTACTGGCATAAAATCAGGCTCATGGACCAGTGGAATAGAACAGAGACCCGAGAAATAAACCCAAGTCTCTATGATCAACTAATATTCGACAAAGGGGCAGCAACATAAAATGGACTAAAAATAGCCTCTTCAACAAGTGGTGTTGGGAGAACTGGACAGCTACGTGCAAAAAAATGAAACTCGAGCACCAACTTACACCATACACAAAAATAAATTCAAGGTGGATAAAAGATTTAAATATAAGCCATGACACCATTAAAGTCCTAGAGGAGAACATAGGCAGGAAAATCTCAGATATTTCACGCAGCAACATTTTTACTGATATGTCCCCTAAAGCAAGGGACATAAAGGAAAGAATAAACAAATGGGATCTCATCAAAATAAAAAGCTTCTGCACTGCTAAGGAAAACAGTATTAAAATAAAAAGAGAACCAACTGTATGGGAAAACATATTTGCCAATGATACCTCAGAGAAGGGTTTAATCTCCAAAATATATAAAGAACTTACACGACTCTACTCTAAGAAGACAAGCAACCCAATTAAAAATGGGCAAGGGACCTGAACAGACACTTCTCCAAGGAGGTCATACAGAGGATCCAGAGACACATGAAAAGATCCTCAGTATCGCTAGCTATCAGAGAGATGCAAATTAAAACCACAATGAGATACTACTTCACACCAGTCAGAATGGCCATCTTAAACAAAGCAACAAGCAACAAGTGTTGGAGAGGTTGTGGAGAAAAGGGGACCCTAGTGCACTGTTGGTGCACTGGAGTGCAGACTGGTACAACCACTATGGAAAACAGTATGGAATTTTCAAAGAAAACTAAAAATGGATCTTCCTTTTGACCCAGCAGTTCCACTGCTTGGATTATATCCTAAGAACCCTGAAACACCAATCCAAAAGGACCTATGCACCCCTATGTTCATAGCAGCACAATTTACAATAGCCAATGTTGGAATCAACCTAGGTGCCCATCAGTAAATGAATGGATCAAAAAACTATGGTACATTTACACAATGGAATTCTATGCAGCAGAAAGAAAGAAGGAGCTCCTACCCTTTGCAACAGCATGGATGGAACTGGAGAGCATTATGCTAAGTGAAATAAGCCAGGTAGTGAAAGACAGATACCATATGATCTCACCTTTAACAGGAACCTAATCAACAAAACAAACAAACAAGCAAAATATAACCAAAGACACTGAAATTGGGAACAGGCTGACAGTGACCAGAGGGGTGAGGGGAGGGAATTTCAGGGGGCAAAGGGGAATGGTTTACAGGAACAAGTATAAAGGACACATGGACAAAAACTAGGGGGGGTGGATATGGGAGGGAGGTGGGAAGGGCTGGGGTGGTGGGTTGGGGTGAGAATAAAAGACAAAAAACTGTACAAGAACAACAATTAAAATAAATTTTTAAAAAATTAAAAAATTAAATGGCAGAGAAAAAGTTAATGCTCCTTAACTTCTCTTTATAGGTATGTAGTATATTTTGCCATGTATGTTGCATACTTTTTTGCCCGAATTTTTGAGGTAAAAATAAGGATGCACATTATACTTGGGTAGTACTAATTCCATATCTATATAAATGTTTCCAATTGTTTTTTTATAATTGTGCATTAAAAATGTAACTCTAGGAAACAATAATGATATCCATATGCAAAATATTGCCCTGGAATACAATGACCAGTTTTGTTTCTAAATATAAATAAATACATAATTGAATTAAAAATTTAAAAAAATAATTTAGTGTGCCAACTCCAAATAATTCATTCTAGCCATCATTTTCAATTAAGTATATTTATTATTTGATGATTAACTTTAGAACCAACTTTTTTTCAGTGACTGTAATGTTTTGATTGCTAACAATTGTTTTGTTTTACTGATATTTTAAAAGAATTAAAGTTTATTTTCCTTTTTCCCCAATCTTATCATGTATAAATGAACATTCTCAGAGCTGGCTACATTACTTTTTAAAAAATTAATCTTTCTTGATTTTTTTACATTACCTTTTAGTTCTTTTATATCCCCCTAATCCCAGCAATCAACACAATGTTGTCCATGTCCATGAATCCTTTTCCTTTTTGCTCAATCCTTCCACCCCCTAATCTTTCCTCCCTCCACTAGCTCTCCTCCTGCTCTCCATCTATAAGTCTGTCCCCATTTTCCTTGTTAGTTCAGTTTGTTCATTAGATTACACATATGAGTGAAATAATACGGTATTTATCTTTGTCTGACTGGCTTATTTCACTTAGCATAATGTTCTTCAAGTCCATCCATATTATTGCAAAGGTTAAATTTTTCTTCTTTTTTTATGGCCAAGTAGTAATCCATTGTGTAAATGTCCCATGGTTGTTTTATCCACTCATCTATTGATGGACACTTGGCTGCTTCCATATTTTGGCAATTGTAAATAATGGTGCCATGAACATAGAGGTGCTTATGTTCTTTTGAATTAGTGTTTTGGGTATATTCCCAGAAGTGGAAATCCTGGGTCAAAAGGCAGATCCATTTTTAACTTTTTGAGGTATCTCCATACTACTTTCCACAGTGGCTGCACCAGTCTGCCTTTCCACCAACAGTGCAAAACATTTCCCCTTTCTCCAAATCCTCACCAACACTTGTTGTTTATTGATTTATTGATGATACTTATTCTGACAGATGTGAGATGATATCTCATTTGTGGTTTTAATTTGCATTTCTCTGATGATTAGTGACATTGAACATCTTTTCATATGTTTATTGGCCATGTGCATGTATTCTTTGAAGAAGTGTCTATTCAGGTTCTTCCCACTTTTTTAATTGGGTTTTTTTTTTTTTTGATGTTGAGTTTTATAATTTCTTAAAAATTTTTGGACATTAATCCCTTATCAGATGTATCAGCAAATACATTCTCTCATTCTGTGTGTTGTCTTTTTATTTTGTTGCTATTTCCTTTCCTGTGCAAAACTTTTTAGTTTGGTGTAGTCCTCTTCGTCTTTTCCTTTGTTTCCCATGCCTGAGGCGATATATCCAATAAAAAATTGCCCAAGCAATGTCCAAGATTTTGCTGCCTATGTTTTCTTCTAGTATTTTTATAGTTTTGGGTCTAATATTTAAGTCTTTGATCCATTTTGAATTTACTCTTGTGTATAGTGTAAGAAGGTGGTCTAGTTTCATTTTTCTGCATGTTTTTGTACAACTTTCCAAACACCATTTATTGAATAAACTCTCTGTAGCCCGTTGCATGTGCTTGCGTTCTCTATGGAATACTCATTGACTATGAAAGCATGGGTTTCGTTCCAGGGTCTCCAGTGTCTTCCATTGTGTGTTCTTTATGTATCTTCTGTGTGTCTGTTTTTTATGCCAGTACCGTGGTGTTTTGATTACTATGGCTTTATAGTATAGTTTGATATTAGGTAGCATGATTCCTCCAACTTTGTTCTTTCTCACGTTGCTGTTTCTATGCAGAGCCTTTTGTGGTTCCATACCAACTTTTGAAATATTTGTTCTAGTTCTTTGAAATACATCATTAGAATCTTGATAGAAATTGCACTGAATCTATAGATTGCTTTGTGTAGTATGGACATTTTAATGATGTTAATTCTCCCTATCCTTGAACACAGTATATGCTTTCACTTAATTATATCTTCTTCCATATCTTTCTCCAGTGTCTTATACTTTTCCGAGTAGAGATTTTTTACATCCTTGGTTAGGTTTATTCTTAGGTATATTATTTTTTTTGAAGCAATTGTGAATGGTATTGTTTTCTTGATTTCCCTTTCTGTTAGTCCATTATTGGCATATAAAAATGCAACAGATTTCTGAATATTAATTTTGTATCCTGCTACTTTGCCAGATTCATTTATCAGTTCTAGTAGATTCTTGGTGGAAACTTTGAGGTTCCCTATGTACAGTATTATGCCATGTGCAAATAAAGACAATTTTACTACTTCTTTTCCAATTTGGATGCCTTTTATTTCCTCTTCTTGTCTGATTGATGTGGCTAGGACTTCCAGTATTATGTTGAATAAAAGAGGTGAAAGCAGACATCCCTGTCTTGTTCCCGATCTTATGGGAGAAGCTTGTAGTTTTTGCCCTTCGAGTATGAGGCTGACAGTGGGTTTGTCATATATGGCCTTTATTATGTTTAGATATGTTTGCTCTAATTACACTTTGCTGAGAGTTTATATTCGTTTGTATTTCACCAATTATTATCATAATTGGTGCTGGATTTTATCAAATGCATTTTCTGCATCATCTAATATGACCATGTGGTTTTTATCCTTCATTTCATTTACGTGGTGAATCACATTTATTGATTTGCAAATGTTGTACCAACTTTGCTTTCCCATAATGAATTCCACTTGATCATGGTGTATGATCTTTATGATTTATTGGTGTATTCAGTTTGGTAATATTTTTTTGAGGATTTTAGCATCTATGTTTATCAGGGATATTGGCCTATAATTTTCTTTCCTTGTAGTCTTACCTGATTTTGGAATTAGGATACTGATGGCCTCATAAATGAGTTTGGGAGCTTTTTCTCCTCTTGAATTTTATAAACAGTTTGAGAATTATGGGTGTTAGTTCTCAGAATGACTGGTATAATTTACCTGTGAAGTCATGCAGCCCAGGGTTTTAGTTTGTTGGGAGTTTTTTAATTACTGCTTCATTTCACTAGGTATAATATTTTTATTTAGATTCTCTGACTCCTCCTCATGTAGTTTTGGAAGATTGTATGTCTCAAGGAATTTATACATTTCATCCAGGTTGTCTAGATTGTTGGCATATAGTTTTTTGTATTTTCTTAAATTCCTTTGTATTTTCTTGATACCAGTTGTTTCTTTTTTTAACTTTTATCATTAAGATTTTATTTATTTATCTTTTTTTAGAGAGAGGAGAAGGGAAGGAGAGAGGGAAAGAAACATCAATGTGTGGTTGCATCTTATGCACCCCCTGCTGGGGACCTGGCCCACAACCCAGGCATGTGCCCGGACTGGGAACCAAACCAGAGACCCTTTGGTTCACTGGCCTGCACTCAGTCCACTGAGCTACACCAGCCAGGTCTCAGTTGTTATTTCTATTCTTTCATTTATGACTTCTTTATTTGGGTTCTTTCCCTTTTTTTCTTGATGAATCTGGTTAAAAATTTGTCAATTTTGTTTTCTTTTCAAAGAACTAGCTATTGGATTCGTTGATCTTTTGTATTGTTTTTTGAGACTGTTTCATTTATTTTTGCTCTGATCTTTATTATTTCCTGTCTTCTTCTTACTTTGGACTTTGTTTATTGTTCTTTTTCCAGTGTCTTTAAGTGTGAAGTTAGATTGTTTATTTGAGCTTTTTCTTGTTTTGTTTTTTTGTTTGTTTGTTTGAAATAGGTCTGCAATGCTATGAATTTCCCTGTTAGGGTTCCTTTCTTAGTTTTCCACACATTTTGGATTGTTATGTCCTCATTTTCATTTGTTTCAAGTTATTTGTTGATTTCTTCCTCCACCTTATTGTTGACTCATTCATTGTTTAATAACATGTTCTTAAGCTTCTATGTCTATGCGTGTTTTTTGGTGTTCTGCTTGTAACTGATTTCTAGTTTCACAGCATTGTAGTCAGACATGATGCTTGATATGATTTCAATCTTTTTAAATTTATTGAGACAGACTTTGTGTCCTAACATGTGGTCTATCTTAGAAAATGTTCCACATGCACTTGAAAAGTATTTATATTCCAGTGTTTTGGGGTGAAATGCTCTGAAGATATTGATTAAATCCATTTGACCTAGGGTGTTGTTTAAGGCCACTGTCTACTCTTGATTTTCTGCCTGGAAGATCTATCCATTGAAGTCAATGGGGTGTTAAAATACCTGATTATTACTGTATTTCTGCCAATCTCTCCCTTTATGTCCTTCAAGATTTGCTTTCCATATTTAGGTGCTTGTATGTTGAGTAAGTAAATATTTACTGGGATTATATCCTCCTGTTGGATCGTGTCCTCTTTTCTCTCTTACTATACATAGCCTTAGTTTTAAAGTCCATTTTCTTGAATATAAGTACTGCTACCACAGCTTTTTTTTCTTTTCCATTTGCATGAAATATCTTTTTCCATCCCTTTTCTGTTAGTCTGTGTGCATCTTTCAATCTCAGATGGGTCTTTTGGAGGCAGAATGTACATGGGTCTTCTTTTCTTATTCATTCAGCTACTGTATGTCTTCTCTTTTTGTATTTTTTATTGATTATGCTATTACAGTTTTCCCAATTTTTCCCTCTTTATCCTCCCTCCACCCTGCACCCCAACCCTCCAGCATTCCCCTTCTTAGTTCAAGTCCATAAGTTGTACATATAAGTTCTTTGAGTTCTCTGTTTCCTATACCATTTTTATCTCTCCCCGTTTATTTTATGCCTATTGATTATGCTTCTTCTTCCCTGTACCTTCCACCCCATTCCTCCCTTCCTCCTCCCGACTAAAATCCCTCCATGTGATGTCCATTTCTCTGATTCTGTTCTTGTTCTAGTTGTTTGCTTAGATTTTGCTTTTGTTGTTTGTCTAGATTTTGTTTTTGTTGTTTGTCTTTTTTTTAGGTTCATTTGTTAATAGTTGTGAGTTTGTTTTCATTTTATTATTCATATTTTTATCTTCTCTTTCTTAGATAAGTCCCTTTAACATTTCATATAATAAGAGCTTGGTGATGATGAACTCCTTTAACTTGACCTTATCTGCGATGTACTTTATCTGCCCTTCCATTCTAAATGAAAGCTTTGCTGAATAGAGTGGTCTTGAATGTAGGGCCTTGCCTTTTATTACTTCAAATACTTCTTTCCAGACCCTTCTTGTCTGTAAGGTTTCTTTTGAGAAATCAGCTGATAACCTTATGGGCACTCCTTCGTAGGTAACTGTCTCCTTTTCTCTCTCTGCTTTTAAGATTGTCTCCTTATCTTTTTTTTTTTTTTTTTTTTTTTTTTTTTTTTTTTTTTTAGAATTTATTTATTTATCTTTAGAGGGGAAGGGTAGGAGAAAGGGAGAGGGAGAGGGAGAGAAACATCAATGTACAGTTGCCTCTCGTGTGTCCCCTGCCGGGAACTGGCCTGCAACCCAGGCATGTGCCCTGACTGGGAATTGAACCGCGATCCTCTGGTTCGCAGGCTGGCGCTCAATCCACTGAGCTACACCAGCCAGGGCTATCTCCTTATCTTTAATCTTGGGTAACTTAATGATGATGTGTCTTGGTGTGTTCCTCTTTAGGTCCAACTTCTTTGGGACTCTCTGGACTTCCTGGGAATCTATTTCCTTTACCAGATTGGGGAAGTTTTCCTTCATTATTTTTTTCAAATAAGTTTTCAATTTCTTGCTCTTGTTCTTCTCCTTCTGGCACCCCTATAATTCAGATATTGGAATGTTTCAGGTTGTCCCAGAGGTTCCTAAGTCTCTCTTCACTTTTTTGAATTCATTTTATTCTTTTTTAAAATATATTTTATTGATTATGCTATTACAGTTGTCCCATTTCTCCCACATCATTCCCCTCCACCCTGCACATCCCCTCCCACCCACATTCCCCCCCCTTTAGTTCATGTCCATGTGTCATAAGTTCTTTAGCTTCTACATTTCCCACACTATTCTTGCCCTCCCCCTGTCTATTTTCTACCCACCATCTATGCTACTTATTCTCTGTACCTTTTCACCTCTCTCCTCCTCCTACTCCACTGTTGCTAAACCTCCATGTCATCTCCATTTCTGTGATTTTGTTCCTGTTCTAGTTGTTTACTTAGTTTGCTTTTGTTTTAGATGTGGTTGTTAATATCTGTGAGTTTGCTATCTTTTTACTGTCATATTCTTGACCTTCTTTTTCTTAGATAAGTCCCTTTAACATTTCATATAGTAAGGGCTTGGTGATGTTGAACTCCTTTAGCTTTACCTAGTCTGGGAAGCACTTTACCTGCCCTTCCATTCTAAATGACAGCTTTGGTGGATAGAGCAATTTTGGATATAGGTCCTTGCCTTTCAAGACTTCAAATGCTTCTTTCCAGCCCCTTCTTGCCTAGAAGGTCTCTTTTGAGAAATCAGCTGACAGTCTGATGGGATCTCCTTTGTAGGTGACTGTCCCCTTATCCCTTGCTGCTTCTAGAATTCTCTCCTTCATTTTAAACTTGGCTAATGTAATTACGATATGCCTTGGTGTGTTCCTCCTTGGGTCCAACTTCTTTGGGACTCTCTGAGCTTCCTGGACGTCCTGGAAATCTATTTCCTTTGCCAGATTGGGGAAGTTCTCCTTTATTATTTGTTCAAATAAGTTTTCCACTTGTTGCTCTTCTTCTTCCCCTTCTTTTACCCCTATAATTCAGATGTTGGGACGTTTAAAGATATCCTGGAGGTTCCTAAGCCTGTCCTCATTTTTTTGAATTCTTGTTTCTGCCTGGTTTTCTGTTTGGTTGTTTGTTTCTTCTTTCTGGTCCACTCCATTGATTTGATTCCCAGTTTTCCTCCCATCTCTACTGGTTCCCCATGCATCTTCCTTCATTTCACGTATTGTAGCCTGCATTTTATCATCTAATTTGTGAGCAATATTAACCAATTCTGTGAGCATCCTGATCACCAAGGGCTTTGAACTGTGCATCTGATAGGTTGGCTATCTCTTAGTTGCTTGGAGGAATTGGCTCTGGAGCTTTGATCTGTTCTCCCATTTGAGCCATTTTTGGTGGTTTTTCTTTTTGTTTTGGTTTTGGTCTGGTTGCGGCTGTTACGTAGTGAGGGGTGGAACCTTAGGTGTTTCCCAGTGCAGGGCAGCCCAGTTGCTGGGTTGTAATGCTATATGTGGGAGTGGTGTCAGAGAGGGAACAGTGGCACCTGCTCTGCTCTCTCCTGGATTCCAGTCCCTTCCGCCGCTTCCCCTTCACCTGGATTATCTGTGTGCGAACATGGGACCACCTGGTCAGCCAGCCGCCTTGCATGGCCTCACTGGGTCTGCACAGTTGCCACCCCATGCCCAGGGTCTGCCAGCCGCCACCTGTGGGCCTGGGGTCTGCCAGCCGCCGCCTGCACACCCGGGGAACTGCCAGGCACTGCTGCTTGTGTTCCTGGGTCCGCACCTCCACTTTTTCCTGCCGTGCATCCACCCCTGTTACCGATCTGGATGAATAATTGTTGGACTTCCGTATAGTTCCATTTTTCTATCAGTTCTGGTTGTTTTCTTGTTTCTAAATATTTGTTGTCCTTTATTTTGGTTGTGAAAGGAGGCACAGTGTGTCCACCTACACCTCCATGTTGGCCAGAAGTCCTTTTTTGAATTCTTGTTTCTTCATTCTGTTCTGGTCAGATGTTTATTTCTTCCTTTTGTTCCAAATCCTTGCTTTGAGTCCTGGTTTCCTTCCTGTCACTGTTGGTTCCCTGAATATTTTGTTTTATTTCATTTTGGGTGTCTTTCATTTGTTCTTTCACTTTTTGACCTTGCTCAATCAGTTCTGTGAGCATTTTGATTACCAGAGATTTAAATTCTTCATCAGATAGGTCGGCTATCTCCTCATCACTTAGCTCTGTTTTTGGAGTTTTTCTCTATTCTTTCATTTTGGCTTGATTTCTTTGTTTGGGGCCCCTGTTAAGTTGTAAGGGGGTGGGGCTTTAGGTATTCACCCAGGTAGAGCAACCCTCCTTGCCGTGCTGCGGTGCTGCCTGTATGGTTGTGGTGGGAGAGTGAACAATTCAGCTCACCTGCTTGGCTCTAGTCCACTTTCCAACGTACTCTCATGTGAGACTGGGAGTTTCTTCCACCATGGCAACCATGATAGCCCACAGTGAGCTGAGTCTCAGTTTTGCCTTCAGCCAGCCCTGCCCACATGGTCCATTGCCTTGCCTCAGGTTCTTACCAGTCTGGTTGTACTGGTCAACTTTTTCTTTAATTCCTTGGTTGTCAGAGTTCCATGCAGTTTGATTTTCTGGAGCTTCTGTTGTTTATTGATTTTAGATTGGTTGTTATCCTCCTTTTGGTTGTGCAAGGAAGTAAAGGGTTTCTACCTACCCCTTCATCTTGGCAGGAACTTCAGCTACTATATGTCTTTTGGTTGGAGTATTTAAGCCATTTACATTTAAGGTGATTATTGATAAATACGTATATAGTGCTATTTTATTAGACTGTTTTCCTTTGGGTTTTGTTTGTTTGTTTGTCTTTTTCTTCTTCTTCTTAAAGCAAGCCCTTTAACATTTGTTGCAGTACTGGTTTAGTATTAAACTCCTTTAGCTTTTTCCTGTCTGGGAAACTCCTTGTTTCTCCTTTGATTTTAAATGAAAATGATAGCCGTGATGGGTAAAGTAGCCTTGGTTGTAGGTCCTTGCTATTAATCACCCTGAATATTTCATACCACTCCCTTATGGCCTGAAATGTTTCCGATAAGTAATTGGATGACAGTTTACTTGGTACTCTCTTGTATGTAAAAACCTGCTTTTCTTTTGCAGGTTTAGGATTCTCTCCTTGTCTTTAAGTTTTGTCATTTTAATTAGTGTGTATCTCGGTGTGAGCCTGTTTGGGTCCAGCTCATTTTGGACTCTCTGAGCTTCCTGGACTTGTGTGTCTTTTTCCTTCACCAAATTAGGGAAGTTTTCGGTCATTATTTTATCAGATAGGTTCTTGATCCTTTGCTTGCTCTCTTTTGCTTCTGGTATTCATACAATGTGGATAGCGTTCTGCTTCATTTTGTACAAAATGTTTCCTAATTTTTTTTAATTCTTTTTTCTTTTTGCTGCTATGCCTGGGTTGTTTTATTCTGCCTTGTCTTCCAAATCACTAATGCTGTCCTCTGCTTCATCTAACCTACTGTTTATTCCTTGCAGTGTATTATTTATTTCAGATATTGCATTCTTTATTTCTGACTGGTCCATTTTTATGGTTTCTATGTCTTTTTTTTGTGCTGTTGAGTATCCTTATAATCATTACCCTAAACTCTCTATTGGATAAATTGCTTACCTCCATTCATTTAGTTCTTCTTCTGGAGAATACTCTTGTTTTTTCATTTGGCATCCATTTCTTTGTCTTCCCATTTTGGCTGCTGCTTTGTATTTTGGCTTTGATTGTTAAACTAATCAGCCATTAAACCTATCAGTTATTAAGATAATCAAGTTGTAATCAGCAGCATGGCTTAAACTCCATGTGGTGGGGCAGATTAATTCCTGTGGGTGGGGCAGATTAATTCCCTTGAGTGGGGCTAGTGTTTCCCCTCAGACTGATGCCATTCAGAGAAGAATGCTCTGCCTGAAAAAGGTGGCTTCTGCAGTGTGGGGAATAACTCAGCGCAGGGATCCTGGTGGCTGTTCCTTCAGTTCTCTCCCCAGAGCCACCAACCCCACATTCTCCTCAATCATCTCTAGTCCACTCTGCCCTCCTTCTACCAGAGCACAGAGTAAGTAGCTGCAAATGAAAATTTTTTTCTAATATAAGCTGTTTTTCAAAGATTTTATTTATTTATTTTTAGAGACAGAGAAAGGGAGAGAGAAAGGGAGGGAAAGAAACATCAATGTGTGGTTGCCTCTCACATGACGCCTACTGGGGACATGGCCCACAACCCAGGCATGTGCCCTGAATGGGAATCAAACTGGTGTCCCTTTGGTTTGCAGGCCATCACTCAACACACTGAGTCACACAAGCCAGGGTTGCAAACGAAATTTTTTGTGTTCACCCTTTAAGAGGCTCTCTGAGTCTCTAGTCATCTCGCTCTGGCAGGCAGAAAACCTGCTTTTTTCACGTCTGGATGTTATTTGGGTTCCTTTCCTGCTCTGGTGCTATAGGCTACGGAGCCCAGCTTAGGGTTTAGACTCTTCACTTCTTATGGGAAATCCCCAGCTGCTGAAATATCCCTCTGGATCTTCAACTGCCACCCACAGGAGCCCAGCCAGCCCTCTTGTGTTTCTGCACTCCCTACTAGTCAAGTTGTGGTAAAGTGGATTCTTCTGTCTATCTTTATTTATAAGGCTTCTCTCTAGCTAGTGTTTAGTTGGTTATTCAGGATGCTTTCTCTACAATTTAGTTGTAATTCCATATTGGTCCTGGGAGGAGGTTGGTGTAGCTTCCACTTACTCCTCCACCATCTTAGATCTTACTACATCACTTTTAAAACTACCATTTTTAGCCCTGACTGGTGAGCGCCAGTTGGTTGGGTGTCATCCCACAAATTGAAGGATCACCACTTCAGTTTCCAGTCAGGGTTGCAGGTTTGGTCCCCAGAAGGGGTGCACACCAGATACAACTGATTGATGTTTTTCTCCCTCTCTTTTCCTACCTTCCCCTCTCTCTAAAAATAAATAAATAAAGTCTTTTTTAAAAAAAGACCTTATTTTTATATTCTGCCAGTATAGAAAACTCCTTGAACTGGCATAAGAATTTCACAATAGAAGCTTGGCAATACCACAATATGGCTGCTTATTGAGATATATAAATATACACTTGTCTAGAGCAAAGTTAGTTTTCTGTATAAATTGAATTGGGTTATTGATCTTGATCTCAAAACACAAATAATTCAGATATCAAATGTGTTAAAATAATGGTATTAGATAAGCAAAAATATCAGTATATAAGGAATTACAAATATCACTACATAGAAAAGTATCAGGTTACCAAATACCAGCTTTACCACAACCATTATTGTTAATTTGATTTTGTAATCCAGCCCACATATATACACAAAAGTTAATTTTACTTTGAATATTACAGTATTACAGTATGGGCTAGGGTGGGAGTAAAAGAGAAAACTGTACAAGATCAACAATTAAAATAAAATTTTTTTAAAAAGACATTTACAACAGCCCTGGCTGGTGTAGCTCAGTGGATTGAGCGCGGGCCTGCGAACCGAAGGATCGCGGTTCGATTCCCAGTCAGGGCACATGCCTGGGTTGCCAGGCCAGTTCCCGTCAGGGGACATACAAGAGGCAACCGCACATTGATGTTTCTCTCCCTCTCTCCTTCCCTTCCCCTCTAAAGATAAATAAATAAAATCTAAAAGGGAAAAAAATTCTTAAAAAATTGTTTAAAAAAAAAAAAAAAGACATTTACAACAGAGAAAAAAACTATTTTTAGCCCACTATTATTTGAGATTTTTGGCCACTCAGAGTCAAATCTAAGACAAAATTCTGTGTACATAGTGTGCTGTTTCATATACAGAACCTAAAATATGTGACACTGGCTCAAAAAAAGTGGTTGGAATATTTCCTATGAACTAGAAAAGTGGCAACTCTTCTTATGTCTTAAAAAAAACATTTAATAAAACTGTTACCTATGATAACTTAGAAGACAGACCACTTGCTTGTTAAGAATGTAGCAGTTGAGAGATGGTTAGAAAAAAATCAGGGTACTGGTACTTTTTGACTGCATCAAATCCTTACAAGCTAGAGCTGGAACGAGCTAGAATTCAAACAAAGGTGGAAAGGACTTCATTTAGCTCTGCTGAGAGAGGCCCACTCTGCCTGCAACCCGTAATCAAAGGAAACTGAAAACGTAATGAATTGGAGCCTCCCCAGATTTGAAAAAGCCAAGCCTTGCCCTGGCTGGGTAGCTCAGTTGGTTAGAGCATCATTCTTCTACACAAATTTTATAGGTTCGATCCCTGGTCAGGGCACATATAAGAATCAACCAATGAATGCATATAAGTGGAACAACAAAAATAATGTTCCTCCCTCCCTCTAAAATCAATTAAAAAACTAAACTACTAAAGAGTCAAGCCTTTTCTCCCCCAACTGAAGCAATTACAATCAGTGCCTTGGAAACTGCAATCTTAACAGAGACCACTGTGGCTCATGTGGTTGGGCATCATCCCCTAAAAGCAAAGTGTTGCCCATTTTAACTCCCACTCAGGGCACATGCCTGGGGTGCAGGTTCAGTCCCTGGTTGGCGCACATGCAGGAGGCAACTTATTGATGATTCTCTTTCTCCCTCCCTTCCCCTCTCTCTCACAATAAAATAAAATCTTAAAAAAAATATAGTACATATGCCCATATCATACCAAGGATACTTAAAGAACTGGACTTAAGATTTTCTTTCTCTGTCCTGGCTGGTGTGGCTCAGGGGATTGAGCACTGGCCTGTTGACTAAAAGGTTGCCAGTTTAATTCCCAGTCAGGGCACATGCCTGGGCTGTGGGCCAGGTCCCCAGCTGGAGGCGTATGAGAGGCAACAGATTGATGTATCTCTTGCACATTGATGTTTCTCTCCCTCTCTTTTTCCCTCCCTTCCCCTCTCTCTAAAAGTAAATAAATAAAATCTTAACAAACATATTTTTTCCTTCTCTAACCAGCCCATTGCTTTAGTTGATTTCATAGCCACCATTAAGCTGAGTAATGGTGATGAGCTGAACTATACCAATAAAGACCCGAATCTTCATCAAAAAAAATATGTCTAGACAAGTATTTTGGTTGTGGTTACTGGCATATGAAACTGAAAAAGTAGCAAACTGATTGGAGGTCTACTAAATTACCGAGAATTTTTTTTTAACCAAAGAATTCCCACAAGTCTAGTCTGCAAAAGGCTGTGATTATTCAATTCCTAAAGCACACTGGACATCTAAATCTGAACTAGCCAAAAGTAACATATATGAGGCAGTATGCTCTCCAAAGCCTACTTCAGCTGTGACCATGGAAGATGAGGCACAAGGGAGAATCTCCAGAGGGCAGTGACAGGGACTATAGAGGATGATGGGCAAGGAATTTTTTCCAAGGGAGCAGAATCAGGGCTTGCAATAGAGGAGGGCAGGGGGTGAGGAGCAAGGGGTGACCCAGAAGCTTACTCTACCTTCAGAAAAGACTGTCTTCCCTGTTTCTGCATATTGGGATTTGGGCAATACCCATTGTCCGCTTTCCCATATGGATGTTTCTGTTTTAGTTCCCTGTTCCTATACTACTATGGTATAAAAAAAGGGAAGCAAAAAATATATCCTTTGTGGGTCATTGAACCAAGAGGAGCCAAATTTGGACCTGGTAGAAAAGTCCATACATTATTTATGTCCTAGACTTTGAGACTTTAATCTGAATAAAATGTTGAAATGTCTTTCTTAGAAAGACAGCAGCAAAGGTATTATTTATTTGTGTAGGAAGAAAGAATTCCAGAGATCAGGTGGTCTAAAGAGTAGACACTGTCAAAGACTGATGATTAGTACCCCAGTAGGTGTTGCAGCAAAAAAAGCCCTGATTTTTATCAAGTCACATGGCCACCTGAACTAAAAGCTACATTCCCCAGCCTCCCTATAGTTAAGTACATGGTCTTCAAGTTACATGACTGAATTCTGACCAAGAGAATGTATATAAAGGTGGTATATACAATTCCAGAAAGTCGCCTTATAGGGGGAAGAAACATACCTTTCTCTTTCCTTGTCTTCCTTTCTGCTAACTGGAATACAGACTTGGTGATTGGAGATGCATCAGCCATTCTAGCCTAAGAAATGACTTTGTAAATAGAGGCCACGCAGAAGCCTGTGTCTCTGACATTGTGAAGCGCTACATCAGCTTTGGACCTCCCGCCTTTACATTTGTGCCATTCCATATAGTACTCCTTAGCTATATGTGCCTATTGAGCATTTGAAATATGGGTAGTCAAAACTGAGCTGTTCTCAGTGTGTATAAAATACATATCCAATTTTTTTAAACTTTTTTTATTGTTGTTCAAGTACAGTTTTCTCCATTACATATCTGACTTTGAAGACAGTATGAGAAAAGAAGTAAAACAGCTCATCAATAATTTTATGTTGATTGCATATGCATTATAACATTTTGTATTTGTTGAGCAAATAAAATATATTATTAAAATTAATTTCAAGTGTTTCTTTTTACTTTCTTAAAGATAGCTAATTAAAAATTTTAAATTACTTATATGGCTCACATTGCATTTCTATTGGACAGCACTGTTCTAAACTTTTATGTGGGAAAAATCTTAAGCTCTTGGTAGTTTGAATTTTCTGTCACAGTTGAACTTAACTTTAATGAATTATCTACAAATACACTTTTTAAAAATTCTATCTCAAGTCTCTGATCTCTCTTCTGAACTCCAAGTATATTCTCAAATGTTCACTGAAATATTCCCCCTTGGATATCTCAAAGGCATTTCAAACCTACAAGTCTCAGACTGAATTCATGATCATTTCCTACATACACCCCATTAAAACCAATTTCTTTTCCACTGTTACCTCAGTGAAAATTGTCACCATCCATTCAGTTATGCAAGTCAGGGAACTAGTAGTCTTCCTTGATATCTACCTTTCCCTTACACAGCATACCCAATCTAACATGTTCTAGAAATTGAATCTGAAATACAGCTCTAGTGGTCTACCATCACTGCCACTACCCTAGTCTTAACCACCTTCATTTCTTCTCTGGTCTACTAGGACAGTCTCTTAACTGGTCCGCTTTATCATCTAGCCTGGCCTCTTTCCAATACATTTTTGATGCTGCCAACAGCACGTTCCTTTCAAAAATATAATCTGGTCACATTAGTCTCAGATTTAAAATATTTCTATGGCTTCTTATTGCTCTTAAGATAAAGACCAATCTTTCTCTGGCCAGTGTGGCTCAGTTGGTTAGAGGATTGTCCCATAAACTGAAAGCTTACAGGTTCAGTTGCCAGTCAAGACATGTGCCTAGGGGGCAGGTTTTGGTCCCCAGTTGGAGCACGTGTGAGTGGGAAGCAATCAATGTTTCTCCCTCACATCAATGTTTCTCTCCCTCTCTTTCCCTCCATTCCCCTCTTTCTAAAATCAATAAGCATGTCCTTGGATGAGGATTTTTAGAAAAGATAAGGACCGATCTCCGTTAAAAGGACAATAGAACTCTACATGTCTGGCCCACTCTTCTTTATTCCCTGTATTCCTGCTACATAGACTGTGCCATACTCCCTTGTTCTCTCCCATGTCTAATGCTGTTCTCCTGGTTGAGAATGTGCTTCAGTGCCTTTCCTTCATTCTCTGTACACCTAGTTGACTCTCATTCATACTTTGGAAATCAGGAAAACTTTTTCTGACTTACAGTCTAGGTTAGCTTTCTTCATTACATGTTCTCACAGTACTGTATTTCTCTCTCAGATTACAATCTCAGTTTATAATTATATATTTATTAAGTATAATGATTATTTATGTCTAACTATATAAAATTGGAACTGTGTCTGGTTTTGTCTCTATTATATTCCTAGTGCTAAGTATGATTTTCAGTAGAAAATAGGTACTCAATAAATATTGGCTGAAAGAATTAATGAATTTTCATTTATTGTTCCCATTCATAAACATTCTATTTTAAATACTTGACATACAAAAGGATCAAGGATCAGACACATTATAACATATCAAGTTCATTTAAGTTTATTTAAATAAAATAGCTATCTTCCAAAAATGAATGAATGAATGAATGAATAAAATAGCTCTCTTAAAACTATATCCTAATCAAATAAGAATACATTGAGGTTCTGGCTGGGTAGCTCAGTTGGTTAAAGTGTCATCCTGATATGCCAAAGTTGTGGGTTCGATCCCCAGTCAGAGCACGTACAAGAATCAACCAATGAATGCATAAATAAGTGGAACAAGTTGATGTGTGTCTCTCTCTTCCTTCCTTTCTCTAAAGAAAAAATAATTAATAAATTTTTAAAAAGGAAGTGCACGTTGGGGAAAAAAGACAGAAAACATTACACCCTAAAAGTCAGGCTCCTTGGAACTTCTCAGGGCAGAAAATAAATATATCTCACAAGTGATCTATAAGTTATTATGTATTACTATCAGTACCTTTCAAGAACAAAAAATCTTTTCCATATAGTAACTATACTATGAGACATCTTTCTCACAAACATTCTGAGCTTATAGCCAAGGTGCACTAGTTCATTCAGAACACAAAAGCACATGTATATAGAACTAATATGCATAACCCCTTAGGAGCTAGAATTTATGAGATCTGAGATCCAATGGCATAAAGCATGACAATGGCCTGTTATATTTTTTTCCTCTGTCATATCTACTTATTTAGCATTCAGTAAGCATCAGATTTTAGAATAAAAAAAGATGGAGTAGCATCATTATAAAGTGGAGTTTCAGTTAAAAAAAGAAAAACCAAAACTCCAAATAGAATTAATAGAATTAGGTAAAGTTTAATTTTTGCTCACATCAAGTCCTCTGAGGCTTACTTTTTTTGCATGTTGGTCCACTTTCTAGGCTGCTTTGGTATTTGTTGCAGCACCTCCTACACAGCCCATGCTTCCATAATACTGGTAATAAATGCTTCCTCCTGACAGTGACATACTTCACTTCCACACACAATTTATAGGCCAAAGCCAGCCACATGGTTATACCTCCCTTCAAGGAGGAAGGTAAGCACAATACTCTTGTTTGACAGAAAATAGAGGACAAGCAGAACTAAGTGAACAGCAAAAATTCTACCCAAGTGCATGATAATCATCCAGATTTATGGCAGTTTGTATAGCTTGACCTTGATTTTCTAAAATTTATAGTAAAAATAATGGGTAGTTAAACAGACTGTATACATATATAAGTTAGTCCATCAAATAAAACTACATCCTTCATTCATATTACTTTATAGAAATTTGTGGGTTTTGCTATTTAATATCACATTATTTATGCTGGACTCATAAGTACCCATTTTGTTTTTTGCCTATGAATTTTCTAACTGGGCAAAATCAGATAAAAATATAGTTGTGATTATAGGAATTGCCTTTACTCAATGTAAAATTGTAAATAGGCTTATCTCCTAAACAGTGAGTGAAGTTTTATCAAAAAGATCATTCCTTTTTTTGACTTTTCATTAAGGTTAGTAAAATAAATACTTCAAAAAATAGTCTCAGGTTTTTTTTCCCCCAAGTATTCTTTTTTAAAATTTGGCTGCCTGAATTTTATTTTCATAGGTTAAATATAAAGTTTTATTTCTGCTGAATTTTGTCATCAGAGGATACCTATTTTAAAAAATAGGTTTAATTTTAGTAGATTAAATTGTATCTTTTAAGGGAATAAGAAACACAAAACAAGATGGTTTAAGAGAGAGAGAAGAAAGAATACACAGACCCACTTGTTGGGAAACAATTCTCCATGTGTCTCTCACGTTTCTGCATGTCATGTAAGCAAAGGAACTGCCTTTTTTCTGGATTATCTTTTAAAGGATGTTTGATAGAGAACAACCTTGGAAGACAGACGGAGTGCATCTCCTGAGAGTGGAGGTCAGGTTTGTTCGCTGCACAGTATAATTAACGTTTCCCTCTGGGGTAAAGTTTGGGCAGGCTTATTTGTAGTCCCCGTATAATTGACTGGGATTTCCTATACTCTGGGGTACTCAGCTGCATGTATAGCACTCATGTGAGTTAGTGCACGTCACCTCCATAGACTCAAGAATGGTATGATGCCTGATTTTTTATGAGAATAAAATCCTTTTTCTCTGACCAGGGAGTCTCATATTTTTTGCCAGCACCCACAAAAGTGTGGCAAACTAACTTGACAGTTTTGGGCAGCAAGAATGGGATATTAACCAACATGGCTTTCTGGGAGAAAAAGGACAAAGGATCCTTAGGACTGAATTTGGGATTATGAGAAGACTCCCCAGGACCCAGTAGTGAAGTTCTTGCCCAAACAGTAAGCAAAGGCAGATGGAGGGTGAGGGGTAGGGTGGAGTCTCCCGTTGTGCTACCTGGTCATGAATATTTAGAGTCTGAGCAGCAAAAGATGAGATCGAAACAAATCACCTAAATGCTGCTTTAGTTGTTGCTCCCTCTCCTCTGGTAAGGAAGAGAGAGGGTCAAGGAATCCCCAAACTGATAAGAGAGCTTTGTGTGTTCTGAAAACGTTGGAATTTAGCTTTAGCTGAGCCCTGAGCAGCCTCTTAGTCACTCAAAATGAAAAGTAAATGTAGTGTAATTGCTGGTATGGAGCCACTTTCTCCCTACACAGCCCAGATGCCTCCTTCCAATCCTTCTACTCTGACTTCAGCTGTTTTCAAGAGAAAGATAACTGAAGGTGGGGCTGAGTCTCCCTATCTGCAAGGAAGCAAAAGTGATATATATACACACTTCCAAGTATGCTGCGGAAGTTAGTGGAGGTGAAGGACTCAATCTTCAATGTTTCTGTTGAACATAAGCATTCAAGTTATCCCTTCTACCCAGAGCCAAGAGGAAAGACTGCCCAGATTCAATTTATATGATTTGGTCAGGACTTGCAGTAAAGATATGAAGCTAATATGATCTTGTCTTCTAAGACATTATTTCCTCCTGACTTCTATTTCTCTAAGAAGCCCTTGGTTTTCTTCAATGAATCCTTCTCTCAGACCATTTCTTCAATTAGAAATTCTCAAAAGAAATAGAAGTTAAGAAAAATTAGGAAGAGGAGGCTATCATCAGCCCTCAAGGGGAAATATCTGAATTGCCATGAATAGAAGTAATCTGAAATATTTATATTTTCAAAAGGAGGCATGGGTTGAAAATTAATAAGGGACACTGTTATAAGTGCTTATGTTTTCCACAGCTTCATCTTTGGTAGCCTTTTCTTCTATACTTTTAGATATATGATTTTACCCATGTTGTAGAATCTACCTATATGCTTAGAGTTTCCAAGTGTAAGTTCTAACATATCAAGTTCCAGATCCATTTTCTCAAGTGCTTATTAACTTGGCTATTCTATAGGCACATCAACCTAATACATTTTAAAAAATCCCTGAAATAATCTTTATCTCCTTAAATATTGCCCTGGCTCCCAACATGGTTAATAGAATCAACATCCTAAAATCTCCCTAGTAGAAACTCATTCTGTAGTCCCTCCTTTTCTTAACCATCCACATGCAAATCTTACCCATTTTTTTCCAGAAATATGTCCAAAATATGACCTTTCTGACCCATTTCTACTGCCACTAATTCAACTCAGACTCTCAGGATTTCTATCCAAGTCTAACGACACAGTGCCTTATCTGGTCTCTCCCCCACCATTCACCTCTACAATCCATTTTTTATGTTTCTGTCATAATTATCTTCTTATCAAATAAATATAATTATACCCTTCTCTTCTTGGTTTTTGTTTTGTTTTGACAATTTTCCCTTACTTCCCACTAGCTGCCCTACAACGGCCAAGTCCTTTTGTCTGGGTACAGTGCTTCATGATGTAACCCTAATATACTCCTCCAATTCATTTCCTGTCACTCCCCACCACAATCCTAAGCTCCAAACCACAATGGACTTCTCACATATCTTTTCAAAACTCTATGCCTTTGCACATTTTATTCTCTTTGCCTGAAATGCCCTTTCTTCCTTTTTTATAGATAGTAAATTCCCATTCTACATTTAAGACTGTCCAGAGTTTATTTCCTCTGTCAAGCTTCCCCTGATGTCCTTAGTATTCACCACAGGTCTTACTTCTGTGTTTTCGATTTATTTCTTCACATGTATACCTCTTCCATTAGACGGAATTTTCTTTTATTTTTTTAAGATTGTATTTATTTACTTTTAGACAGAGGGGAAGAAGGGAGAAAGAGAGGGAGAGAAACATCAACGTGTGAGAGATACATCAATTGCTTACCTTTTGCATGCCCCCAGCTGAGGACCTGGACTGTAACCCAGGCATGCTCCCTGAGTGGGAATCAAATCAATTACCTTTGGGTTTGCAGGCTGGTGCTAAATCCACTGAGCCACACCAGCCAGAGCCAGAATGATTTTTTAAGAGTAAGGATCATAGGTTTTTCATTTTTGAAAAATGCTGGGCACCTCAGCAAATGTTTTGAATATGGATAAACAAATGTTTATTGACTTAATAACTTAACTTCTCATGCCAAGCAGGATCTAATAAATGCCTTTACCTGGAATCAGTTCTTGAACAACCAAATGCTGATGTTTTCAATAGTTTCTGTATCTATATTCTATATCTTTTATTCTTGGAAAATTTCATTCTTTGACAAATTTCATTTTGGTTTTTTTTTTCTATTTTTGTTTACATTTTTTGTTCTTTTAAAATCTAGGTATAATTGACACTTAATACTATATTAATTTCAGGTATATAACATAATAATTAGATATTTATATAATAAATGATTACCACAATAAGTTCATTTTGGGTATTTAAATGAACATTATGAATGATCACATAGGGAAAACAAGTTTAAATTTTGCTCTTTATTAATAATTTGAGGTTTAATAATGGAAAATATTTAAAGTAATAGCTAAATTGAGATGAGGAGCATCTGTGAATTATCCTCACATTCCTAAGGGTCATGAAAATTCAATTCGTGTAGATATTAAAGTATTACTAATCACATCATGCCTTATAATATCTGGAACTACATTAATAACACAAGAGTTCAATTTGAAGATCCTAAAAGATTATTTGGGCTACTGAGATCATATATATTCTGTTCAAAGAGTTGATTTCATTGGTTTGAGCCATAGCATTTTACAGCTCACTGCATTTTTATGTGCTCATATTATCAAATTTATCAAACACCTCCTATGTTGTCTCAGAAACACATAGGTGGGAAATGAGGGGCAAGAAGCAATTCATAGAGAGGGATGGGAAAATACCAAGGCAATATGTTTTTTTATATTGGATGTGAGCTGGCCTGTATCCACAGGTTGATAAAACTAAGAAGTCTGAGTTATTTACATTAGCTATCCTAGAACATTGCAAGTTCCTGAGGACAGAGAGCTTTCATTCATCTAGCCTTTTCTCCAGGTAAAACACCATAAATATGTCTTTGCAAAATTGTATTCAGTGGGAAGCTTTACTCCCTCCTTACAAAATTTCAGATGATATTTTAATAAAGCATACTCATCTATTGTCTGATATTATAAAATATAACACATGTGCATTGAAAAGAATGAAACAACTTTCTTTTACTCTTACATAATACTTAGTAGAAATAAAGACATATTTATAGACAATCGGGCAGAGAAACCTGCAAATTAATGCTGACTCAGTCACTGAAAATGAAAAGAACTTTAAGAGACACAAGCTGTTGGCAAGGTAGGTGAGAGCAGAGCCGAGTTCTCCCTGTGCCCAGCTGGAACACCTAGCTCATCTTCTGAGGAACGGAGTGAACAGCCAAGCTGAAATCCCAGCTTACATGAGGTTTGGAGACCAAAAATTACAGAGGACTTTGAAAAACAGACGGTGAGGAGACTGTGCTGGGATGGTAAGGTCCCTGGGATCTGTGAAGGGTCCTAGGCCACTGTGCATGCCACCTCCTCCACCAAGCCCAGCACCTGCCACAAGATACCAGAGGAGAGTTAGGACTCTCAGCTACCAAAGCAGGGAGGTCAGTCCAGCACTAGGTGGGACCTGGATGCTGGAAGTTGCTGGGGGGAATAGAGATGAAGTAGGAGATACAAAGCAGCGGTACACATCCGCTAGGACTGTGGATGCCGGCACCAGAGAATTTGGGGTGCCAGGTGACACCTGGAGAAGGGAGGAGTTGGGCCATGTAGGACCCTGACTCAGATAGTGTCTGGACCGGTTGGAAAGTTGAGCTGTGCAAAAAGCTGTGCACTTGTTAAGAACAGTGGGCAGCTGAGAATAAGTAGCATAAATGGTGGGTAGAAAATAGACAGGGGGAGGGCAAGAATAGTGTGGGAAATGTAGAAGCTAAAGAACTTATGACATATGGACATGAACTAAAGCGGGGGAATGTGGGTGGGAGGGGGTGTGCAGAGTGGGGGGGAATGATGGGGGAGTAATGGGATAACTGTAATAGCATAATCAATAAAATATATTTTAAAAAAAAATTTTAAAAAGAACGGTGGGCAGCTGCTTTATAAGGAACTCTCGAGCAGCATCTGGTTCGCCTGAGGGTGATTTGAGCTGCACGCCCAGAGACTGAGTGGCTGATTTGGGCCTGGCAACTCATGGAAGACCTGGGCCAGAGGCTGGGCAACTATGAATATTGTGGCCCAGACCTGGTCCCCATCCTCTTGAAACCATAGGAAAGGAGAAAAGACAAGCCCAGTCCCTCTCTTCCTGTGGCATCCAGGAAGACCATCAAGACTCCCTGAACAGGTTTAAAGTCAGCAGGAGGCTTATTTTTTTTTCTTTCCTCTTTTTTTTTTTCTTCCCCCAAGTGAGACAATAAAACTGGAGTTACAAAGGGTCCAGAGACAGATACAAAGAGGGAGCACCAGGCTAACCCCAAAACTTGAGAAACTGAGACAAATGTCACTTTGCTATCCCAATGGAGCTGGCATTCTATTGTTTATCTGTAGTATTATTATTTTTTCATTATTTTTACCAATTTTTATTAGTATTTTTTCTCCTCCTTATGTTTAGTTTTCCTCATTTTATTTCTCTAACTGCAGAGAAATTAATTGACTGGTTTTCCTTACATTCTTTTTATTGTATTTTAATTTTCCTTCTTTCACTTCACCCAAGTTCCAATAACACACTACTCTTGATCGGGCGCTTTCTATTCTGGTTATCCAAATCATATACTTCTTGTCATATTATTGTTGTTCCAGTACTCTTGTAAATAACTATTGTTCCATACAATTCTACATACTACACAGCAACCCTCCCTGATCTTAGCCCACTTCACTTTATTCCTGAGCATTATTATCATCGTGGTTAACTCTATTCTCTCTCACACTACGCCTACTTTCTATCCTTTACTCTCACTACATCTCATCATCTAACCTTGCACAAGCACTCTGTTTTCTGGATTAAGCTCACAATCCTCCTCCCCTCTAACAACAGTCTTATCTCTCTTTCACCTTTTATACAAAGTGGCTAATTGGGTGAAATATCACAGTTAACACTATACTTATCCATAGAATCACCTATCTCTTCTCTACGTGCTGGTACTTTAAATCCCATAAAATACTCTCCCGCTTTCTTAATCCATTTTGCCTACCCCTGCCACTGATCACATACAGGAATAAGTGGGAGCTGAGAATATCAGTATACATGCTGAAGGACAGAAACCACCAACAAAGGAATCACTAAAGAGGTAAAAACCTAAGTACAACAAGACAGCCCACACAAACAGAAAAAAGGGCAAACCTAGAGCATCCAGACAAGGAGATCAAAGATATCACCCCATTGAACCCCATAGAATTCCCACCATAGAAGTTCACCCTACAAAGACAGCTACCAAAGTGAAACATCAGGAAGTGCAGAAACAAACAAAAAGAGTCACTTAAAATGAAGAGACAAAAAAAGAACATGCAATCAAAAGGAATGGGGACTTCCCGCCAAGATGGAGGCATAGGTGGACACACTGTGCCTCCGCTCACAACCAAAATTAAGGACAACAAATAATCAGAAACAAGAAAACAACCGGAACTGATAGAAAATTGAACTGTACGGAAGTCCAACAACCATTCATTCAGACTGGTAAGAGGGGCAGAGTCGCAGCAGGAAAAAGTGGAGGTGCGGACCCGAGCACACAAGCAGCAGTGGCTGACAGTTCCCAGGCATGCAGGTGGTGGCTAACGGACCCTGGGCACAGGGTGGCAACTGTGCAGATCCAGTGAGGAAGTGCAAGGGGACTGGCTGGCCAGGTGGTCCCACATTCACGCACAGATAATCCAGGAGGAGAAGTGGCGGAACGGACTGGAATCCAAGAGAGAGCAGAGCAAGCGCCATTGTGCCCTCTTAGACCCCGCCCCCACATACAACATCACAACTCAGCGATTGGGCTGCCCCGCACTGGGGAACACCTAAGGCTCCACCCCTCACTATGTAACAGCTGCAACCAGACGGGGGGGAAAAAAAACACCACCAAAAATGGCTCAAATGGCAGAACAAATCCAAGCCCCAGAGCCAATTTACCTAAGCAACAAAGAGATAGCCAGCCTATCAGATGCACAGTTCAAAGCACTGGTGATCAGGATGCTCACAGAATTGGTTGATTTTGCTCACAAATTAGATGAAAAAAATGCAGGCTACAATACATGAAATGAAGAAAAACGCATGGGGAACCAATAGAAATGGGAGAAAAACTGGGACTCAAATCAATGAAGTGGACCAGAAGGAAGAAACTAAAAACCAAACAGAAAACGAGGAAGAAACAAGAATTCAAAAAAATGAGGAGAGGCTTAGGAACCTCCAGGACATCTTGAAACGTCCCAACATCTGAATTATAGGGGTACCAGAAGGGGAAGAAGAAGAGCAACAAGTGGAAAACTTATTTCAACAAATAATAAAGGAGAACTTCCCCAATCTGGCAAAGGAAATAGACTTCCAGGAAGTCCAGGAAGCTCAGAGAGTCCCAAAAAAGTTGGACCCAAGGAGGAACACACCAAAGCATGTCATCATTAAGTTACCCAAAACTAAAGATAAGGAGAGAATTCTAGAAGCAACGAGGGATAAGGGTACAGTCACCTACAAAGGAGTTCCCATCAGACTGTCAGCTGATTTCTCAAAAGAGACCTTACAGGCAAGAAGGGGCTGGAAAGAAGTATTCCAAGTCATGAAAGGCAAGGACCTACATCCAAGATTGCTCTATCCAGCAAAGCTTTCATTAAGAATAGAAGGGACGATAAAGTGCTTCTCAGATAAGGTCAAGTTCAAGGAGTTCATCATCACCAAGCCCTTATTATAGCAAATGTTAAAGGGACTTATCTAAGAAAAAGAAGATAAAACATAGGACAGTAAAAAGACAGCAAACTCACAGTTATTAACAACCACACCTAAAACAAAAGCAAAGAACTAGAACAGGAACAGAACTACAGAAATGGAGATCATATGGAGGGTTAGCAACAGGGGAGTGGGAGGAGGAGAGAGGGGGAAAAGGTATAGAGAATAAGTAGCATAGATGGTGGGTAGAAAATAGACAGGGGGAGGGCAAAAATAGTGTGGGAAATGTAGAAGCTAAAGAACTTATGACACATGAACATGAACTAAAGGGGGGGAATGTGGGTGGGAGGGGGTGTGCAGGGTGGAGGGGAATGATGAGGGAGAAATGGGACAACTGTAATAGCATAATGAATAAAATATATTAAAAAAACACAATAAAAAAAGGAATGGAAGGCTCCCCACAAAAAGGGCTAAACGAAATGGTAGTAATGAAACTATCTGATATGGAATTCAAAATAATGGTTATAAAGATGCTCAAGGAACTCACAAACAACTACAAGGAACTGAGTGAGAACTACAACAGAATGAAAAAGGAAATAGAAACTATACACAAAAAAACAGGAAGAAATGAACAATAAAATCTCAGAAATAAAAAGCACACTAGAAAGAATTACAAGCAGGCTGGATAAAGCAAAGGATTGAATCAGTGAGCTGGAGAACTAGGTAAACAAAAACAGCCAGGAAGAGCAAGAAAAAGAAAAGAGGTGCAGAAAGAACAAACAGGTGGTAAGGGAGCTGCAAGACAACATGAAACATAATAATATTTCTATAATAGGGAAACCAGAAGGATAAGAAGAGCAAAAGAAAGAAAAGCTGGTTAAAATAGTAATAATGGAAAACTTCCCTAATTTGATGAGAGAAAAAGTCACACAAATCTAGAAAACACAGAGAATTCCAATCAAGAGGAACCCAAAGAGGCCCACTTCAAGACACATCATAATTAAAATGGCAAAATTTCAAGACAAAGAGAGAATCTTAAAGGCAGCGAGAAAGAAAAAGGAAGTAACATACAAGGAAGCCCTGATAAGACTAGCAGGTAACTTCCCAATGGAAACACTCCAAGCCAGGAGGGAATGGCAAGAAATATTCCAAGTAATGAAAACCAAGGTCCTGCAACCAAGACTATTCTATCCAGCAAGGCTCTCAACAAACATGGAAGACCAAATAAGGAACTTCCCAGACAAAAGAAGTCTAAAAGAATACACTTCCACCAAACCAGCTCTTCAAGAGATGCTAAATGGACTTCTTTGAGAACAGCAAGAAAAATGGTGAGAGTGGAACACGTGTACAAAAAAACAGCAATGAATAAGTACCTATCATACATAAATAGATTAAATGCTCCAATCAAAAGACATAGAATAGCTGAATGGACAAGAAATCATGACCCATACATATGCTGCCTACAAGAGACCCACCTCAGAACCAAAGACCTACACAGAGTGAAAGTGAAGAGTTAGAAACAAATATTCCAAGCAAATGCATAGGGAAAGAAAGCTGAAGTAACAATACTCATATCAGATAAAATAGACTTCAAAAGAAGGGCCATAAAGAGAGACCCAGAAGGTCACTTCATAATACTCAAGGGAAGAATCCATCAAGAAGACGTAAACATTGTAAATATGCACCCAATGTAAGAACACCCAAATACATAAAAAAAAAGTCTTAAAGAACTTCAAGAAAGATATTGACAGCAACACAATTATAGTAGGGGCTTTCAACTCCCCACTGTCAAAAATGGACAGATCTTCCAAACAAAATATCAACAAAGATATTGTGGCATTGAACAATGTCTTAGATCAAATGAACTTAACTGTTATATATATAGAGGCTTTCATCCCAAAAAAGCAAAAAACAGATTCTTTTCAAATGCACATGGAATATTTTCAAAGATAGACCACATGATAGGACACAAAACAAGCCTCGACAAATTCAAGAAAATTTAAATCATACCAAGCATTTTCTCCAACCACAAGGGAATGAAACTAGAAACCAACCCCAAGGGGAAAAACTCAAAAACACCCAAACTCATGGAGACCGAACAGCATGCTATTAAACAATGAATGGGACAAAAATGAGATCAAGGAAGAAATCAAAAAGTTTCTGGAAACAAATAAAAATGAACTTACAACAACCCCAAACTTATTGGACACAGTAAAGGCAGTCCTGAGAAGGAAGTTCAGAGTAATACAAGCCTACCTAAAAAGATAGAAACATTTCAAATAAACAACCTTACCCTACACCTATAAGAACTTGAGGAACAACAACAAAGACAGCCCAGAACAAGTAGAAGGAAGGAAATAACCAAGATTAGAGCAGAATTAAATGACATAGAGATTAAAAGCACAATTCTAAGGATCAATAAATCCAAGACTTGGTTTTCTGAAAAGATATACAAAATCAACAAGCTTTTAAGCAGACTCCTCAAGAAAAAAAGAGAGAAGACCCAAATAAACACAATCAGAAATGAAAGAGGAGAGATTACAACTGATACTACAGAAATACAAAGGATTGTAAGAAATTACTATGAAGAACTATATGCCAAGAAATTTGAAAACCTAGGTGAAATGGTTGAATTTGTAGAAACATATAGTTTTCCAAAACTGAATGAAGGAGCAGAAAGCCTGAACAGACCAATAGCAGCCGACAAAATTGAAGCATCAAAAAACTCCCAACACAAAAAAGCCCTGGACCAAATGGTTTCACAGGAGAATTCTATAAAGCATTTAAGGAAGAGCTAACCCCTATCCTTCACAGACTATTCCCAAAAATTCAAAAGGATGAAAGACTCCCAAACTCTTTTTATAAAGCCAGCATCATCCTAATCTCAAAACCAGATAAAGACACGACAAAGAAAAATTTTCAGGCCAACATCGCTGATGAACATAGACGCTAAAATCCTCAACAAAATATTCCCAAAGACATTCAGCAATACATTAAAAAGATCATACACCATGACCAAGTGGGATTAATCCCAGGGATTCAAGGATGGTACAATATTCACAAATCAATCAATGTAATACATAGCATACAAAAGGAAAGACAAAAATCACATGCTCATATCAATAGATACGGAAAAACATAAGGTACAGCACCCATTTATGATTAAAACACTCAGCAAAGTGGAAAGAGAAGGAGCATTCCTCAACCTAGTAAAGGCCATGTACAAGAGACCTACAGGCAACATCACACTCAATGGGCAAAACTAAAAACTTTCCCACTAAAATCAGGAACAAGACAAGGTTGTCCACTTTCACCACTTCTATTCAACATAGTATTGGATGTCCTAGCCATAGCAATTAGACAACAAAAGGAAATAAAAGGCATCCACATTGGAAAAGAGGAATCAAAACTGTCACTGTTTGTCGATCACATGATAGTGTGCACAGAAAATCCTATACACTCCACCAAAAAACTTCTTGACAGAATAAATGAATCTGGCAAAACAGTGGGGTACAAAGTCAATATTCCAAAGTCAAAGGCATTTTTCTATACCAACAATGAAATATCAGAAACAGAAATCAGGAAAAAAATCCCATTTGATAGAGCAACAAGAAAAATAAAATACCTAGGAATAAACCAAACCAAGGAGGTAAAAGACCTGGACTCAGAAAACTACATACCACTGAAAAAGCAAATTAAGGACGACACAAACAAATGGAAACATATACCGTGTTCATGGATTGGAAGAATTAACATCACCACAATGTCCATACTACCCAAAGCAATTTACAGATTCAATGCAATACCTATTAAAGTACCAATGACATATTTCACAGACATAACAAACACTTCAAAAATTTATATGGAACCATAAAAGACCCCGAATAGCCTCAGCAATTTTGAGAAAGAAGAGCAAAGTAGGAGGGATCACAATACCTGATATCAAGTTGTACTACAAGGCCATTGTAATCAAAACAGCCTGGTACTGGCATAAGAACAGGCACATGGACCAGTGGAACAGAATAGAGAGCCCAGAAATAAACCCAAGTCCCTATGGTCAATTAATATTTGACGAAGGGGGAAGCAGCATAAAATGGAGTAAAAATAGTTTCTTCAACAAATGGTGTTGGGAGAACTGGACAGCTACGTGAAAAAAAAAAAAAAAGAAAGAAACTCGAGCACCAACTTACACCATACACAAAAATAAATTCAAGGTGGATAAAAGATTTAAATATAACTTGTGATACCATTGAAATCCTAGAGGAGAATATAGGCAAGAAAATATCAGATATTTCACACAGCACCATTTTCACTGATATGTCCCCTAGAGCAAGGGACATAAAGGAAAGAATAAACAAATGGGATCTCATTAAAACAAAAAGCTTCTGCATGGCTAAAGAAAACAGCTTTAAAATGAAAAGAGAACCCACCACATGGGAAAACACATTTGCCAATGATACCTTGGGCAAGGGTTTGATCTCCAAAATATACAAAGAACTCATGACTCTACTCTAAGAAGACAAGCAACCCAATTAACTAATGGGCAAAGGACTTGAACAGACACTTCTCCAAGGAAGACATACAGAGGATCCAGAGACATATGAAAAGATGCTTAGCATCACTAGCCATCAGAGAGATGCAAATTAAAATCACAATGAGATACCACTTCACACAGGTGAGAACGACCATCATAAACAAATCGAAAAACAAGTGTTTGAGAGGATGTGGCGAAAACGGCACCCTAGTGCACTGTTGGTGGGATTGTAGTCTGGTGCAACCACTATGGAAAACAGTATGGAATTTCCTCAGAAAACTAAAAATGGAACTGCTGTTTGACTCAGCAATTCCACTGCTGGGATTATACCCTAAGAACCCTGAAACACAACCCAAAGAATCTATGCACCCCAATGTTCATAGCAGCCAAGTGCTGGAAGCAACCTAAGTGCCCATCAGTAAATGAATGGATCAAAAAACTATGGTACATTTACACAATGGAGTTCTACACAGCAGAAAGCAAGGAGCTCCTACCCTTTGTGACAGCATGGATGGAACTGGAGAGCATTATGCTAAGTGAAATAAGCCAGGCGGTGAAAGACAAATACCGTGTGATCTCCCCTTTAACTGGAACCTAATCAACAAAACAAACAAGCAAGCAAAATATCACCAAAGACATTGAAATTAAGAACCAACTGACAGTAATCAGAGGGGAGAATGCAGGGGAAAGGGTGAAGGGTTTACAGGAACAAGTATAAAGGACACATGGACAAAAACAAGGCAGGGTGGAAACAGGGGAGGGAGGTGGGGATAGCTGGGGTGGTGGGGAGGGGTGGGGGAAAAGGCAGAAACTGTACTCAAACAACAATAAAATTCAAAAGTATTTAATAAAAATAAAATAAAAAATAAAAGAGATAGTACATAAAATGGACCCCAGAGAAAGGAGAAATATTTTTGTTTCATAGCATAGAGATCTGTGATTGCAAAAGAATTAGATGGTGAACAAAGCAAGACTATAGTGTTTATTTATTACAGAGCCCTTTTAAGTCTGAGATGAAAAAAAAAACCTAAAAATAGATAACTTGGAAAATATCTTCTCAAGTCTCCTAAAATTTAAAATTTAACAATGTGTAAAATGAGAATCATTCTTATATAACACTGGCAAGATAATCAAGTTAAAAGATGTCCTCACAATTTCATGCTTAATCTGTACTTAGCTGTAACCTCTACAACTTTTATTTTTTCTGAGTGGGCTGGGCAGTGAAACCCATAAGACTGGCCCTCTGGGACAGAGCCATTTTAAATACAGGGCTCTGCCTACTCATCAGACACAAAAAAAGCAGTGAATCATTCATCTTCTAACCAAAATTAAGCTGGTTAATTGTATTGCTATCAATCTTAACAGTTAATGTTTACATTCAAAATTTGGGGTAGAGGATAAATTAGTTTTTAACAAAAGAAATATGAAGTGGACCATTAATGAAATTCTAACTAGAGTGAAACTAAGTCTTTTTTTTATGGAAGTAGTAAATGTTTTAAAGATGTATTGCTTCTTGTTTTCCAGTCTCTCTTTTCCTTGACCACAACCAGTATAGGATATAATGATTCTAAAATAACAACCTCATGAGTTATGTTATTGTAGAGTAGTTTTACAGCCCAACCCAAAGCAAAATAAACATCGGTAATGAATTGTTCCCAGGAACCAACCTCAGAAAAGACTGCACTAAAAACTAGTACATTTACATCTGAGGTTTGACAGTTTCATCGATAATTTATGTCATCCAAGGTTTCATCCAACTAAAGGCAATTATTTAATTAGGAAATAATACCTCAAGAATTTATTGGTTCTAGTGGAAATCACAAACTACTAATAAATTTGGTAATATTTCAAAGGATACAATTGTTCATTTATTCAGCAATAATTGCTGAAATTTAGTGAATCCAAAATGCTGTTTATTTTCAGCCAAAAGTGGGTGACAAATATTTTTCTTACTACAGAGAATAGAGGTAACTGACTCATCACAATATTTTTTTGTTTTCATATTAGTCATTTGAAATCCAAGAAACTCAGTATGTCATGGAAGGAGGCAATAGGAGTCATATCTGAAAATGAAATTGCTATTTTTATACCTTCTGTTGGCTCCTAAATTCAGGCATTTACAGAAACATGAAACATATTTCCCTCAATTAAATGTCCTGACTTGAGTAGAATTTATAACATGTTTATTTAAACTGAATTGTATTACCTTGACATGTTGGCAACAAATTAAATGTTTTGTTCTTTCATGTACCTCCAAGAAGCTTTTCTAGACTCAGTCATTCTTTAGAAACAAACACCTGATTAGCTTATGTTTGACAAATAGAAGCAAAATAAAAAGTAAATATATATATATATATATATATATATATATATATATATATATATAGTATATAATGCATTACTCTAAGTGGCTATATTTTCTATTTTCTATATATTACCATATTTAACCATGTATAATGCAAACCCACATCTTTGGCCCAGACTTTCAGGAAAAATCTTTTGTTTTAATCTTTTTTAAAAAAAAGATTTTATTTATTTCTAGAGAGAGGGGAAGGGAGGGAGAAGGAGAGAGAAACATCAATGTGTGGTTCCTTCTAGTATGCCTCCATATGGGGACCTTACCAACAACCCAGGCATGTGCCCTGACTGGGAATCAAACCAGCGACCCTTTGGTTCTCAATCCACTGAGCCACACCAACCAGGGCTGTTTTAATCTTTTAACTCAATTTTTAATTTTTTTATTTATATTTAGGAACAAAACCAATTATTGTATTCCAGGATATTATTTTGCATACAGACATCGTTATTGCTTTCAAGAGTTACACTTTTAACGCATAGCATAAATGAAAGAATTAAAAATATTTATACAGATATGGAAGTAGTACTACCTGTGTATAATGCAAATCCTTATTTTTCCTTCAAAAATTTGGGCAAAAAGGTGCTCATTATACACAGCAAAATACTGTTATTTCTAAATGGTTATATTTTCTATTTTCAAAGTAGTATCTCTTAAATTCTCCATTTACCCTAGGTTGAAAAATTAAATGTAGATGTCCCAAATAAAACATTTATGAATGAATTCATAAATTTAAGTCATATGGAAAGTGCATTATTTGATGTTTCAGAATTTTTCCATCAATAAATGAATTTTTATAGTCCATCTACTTCAGGGTTAATGATGAGGCTCCATACTTAGTGTGGTGTCTTTCATCATAGGCCTTTGAAATATTTTATGGGCCTTAATTAATTCTCACCACACCCCTCTGAGACAGGTTGGTATCATTATCTCCTTTTTATAATTGAGGAAACAAAGACAAAAAGAGATTAGTATGAAATCTGCCCAGCAACAGAAAATAAACCAGGGACTCCTTCGGTGTGAGTTAACAAACTCACAGCCAGCCATGCTATTGGCCTCTTCCTTTCTCGGTCCTATCAGTATCAATGTTTTAACATCCTCAATAGAAAAAAAGTTCTCATAGTAGCAACACAGTTAAGTTGAATTACTTTCTTGCTCTGAAAAATTTACATTGCCTCTTCGAAAATTTATTTTATTGCTTTCACTTGGCTACAAAATGGATCTTTGACATTTTGTAATAAAATGTACAAGTTAGTACCCTGAGAAAATTATATTATGCTTTATTTACAGTAACATATGAAAGTTTCAGGAAATGTGTAACATATAATATCAGATCCCTTATAGGGACATTTTAGAGTCCACATAGGCCATCCACCTAGAAATCTTTATGGTAATATTGCTGTGATACAATCTCATCGCATGACTCCTGTTGGCTTGTTCAGGCTTGTGCTCTTTGTGAACTGAAGACCTGCCATAAGCCCAGTCACAACTAGTTTGTCTGCTATTACTTTACACCTCACAGTGACTGAGAAAGTAAACCTGCATACCTGTTTTTCCATTAGAGTTCAATGACAAATGTCTTTTACTGAAGCAAAGTGAAAAAAGAAAATCAACACTTTTCTCTATCACTTTTCTCTCTCTCTTTTTTTTATGGTGGAAACATCCTTAAAAGTTTATTTTAAGGCTCAACCAAATCCAATAGCCTTGTTTTTCTACCCCTTACATGATTAGCATCTCTTATTAAAAGAGATAATGTTGTATATTAAAAAAATTTTAATAATCATAGAATCTTAAAAATTATGTTTTAGTTGCCTTGTTTGAATGAAAATGTTTATTAGTAGATGTTTCTATTATTAGATTTATTCTAAATTTGATTTGTTTATGCTGCTTGGTTTTCTTATGATGTCCTACTGCTCCATTAATTGTCTCAGATTGTGCTACCAGCAAACAGTCTCTCTCTTTCTTCACCATGAACTCTTTCTTTTTTCCCTTGGTCTGCTTTGAATAACTTGTCTAAAATGCTATGCAAGGACTACCTTTGTGGAAAAGCTAAAAATAAGAAAAGCAAAAGTATAGCATTTTAATTTTGAAACTACACTATCCAAATATTTTATTCTTTACCCTTCATGCCCATTCACCTGCCTTATATAAAAACCAATGATTTTTAAATTTAGGATATTATTAGTCATACAGTTTCAGCCATAAATATTTTGTTTTAAAATTCTACTATACTAAATTAAATCATAGTATAAAGTGCACCTTATTATATAAAGTTCACACACACACACACACACACACAGTTTGAGAAAAAGAGAAAGATTTTTCCAAATGAATGCATTACACCAAGTGTCGGTGTTGGATTGAGTCCCATTAAGCAAGTCTCCCTCGTCAGATATTTTAAATATTTTTCTAAGTCCACCAGTGCCCATATAGATTTTGGACATTTTACAAAATCTTTTCCTCTTAAAATAGAAATATGTTCTATTTTCCTCAAATGAGTGTGTTCAAAACAAGGACACATCTTTTAATATTTATTGCAAATTATAATGGAATTCTTAGTCTAAGTCTTGGACAGAATCAGTTATACTTATTTGTCATACGCTTCCAAATATTTATTTTAGGGAGTAGTTGATAAACCTGCCTGTTCTATCTGATAGCTTAAAACTGGGTCAATTTCACCACTTGGTGCTAAGCACCATTCGTCACCCTTATCTCTCTAACAGCTAATCTAAAGTAGTTAAGTAGTAATATATTAGCATTCCTCCTTTTAACTCACCCAGCAAGCTATAATCTTAGCATTGAAAAACAGAAAGAAAAAAACTGCAATAAGCCTCACGGATTTAGGTAAACTATTTTCAATTCAAAATAAAGAGTCTTAAAATCACTTTCATACAGTTGGTAGATTCTTTCCTGTGAAATATTAGGACATATCATAAAGTATATTTAATGAGCTGTGCAAGAAACAAAGCCTCTTTGCTCTTTTAAAGTTCATATTAAAAATAGAGCAAAGCACATTAAACTCTCACATTGTAGTAAAAGCCCTATTCAAGTTTCCTAGATGACTGTCAGTTGCTGCACAGCATGACTTTTTATAATACAATGTGAATAATATAATGCTTACGGTAGTAGTAGTAGTATTTCTAATAAACATTCTGTCATGCTTTAATAAACCAGACTTTCATGTGCTCCAGGCATATTTGAGCTCAGTTTCAAAAGCTCTTTCATTTTTTACAGAATGTAATTCACCAAAACCTCCTTGCTCTTGTCCAGAATCAACTCTTCATTGTTGCTTCTCTTGTTGACTTACAGTGAATGAAAAACTGCTCTGGTATTAATGAAGTCTATTTTTTATCAAAAATTAGCTGTGCTATGTATACACATACTAATATCTGTATATTAATATATATACTTGAAAGCAGACAGTACTAACATGGATGAAGTTGATAATAAAGGATATTTATTCATCAGAAAACATTTCTCCATACCAAGCAATGTACCAGGCACTGGGGAGACAAGACACAGGCATCATCCTTGCTCTCAGAAAACTGATGATCCAGTTAGAATAGAAACTGTTTTCTTCCTTTGCAAATAATCACAAATCACTTATTCGCCTCTACCACCTTCTAATTTTTAGCTCCCTAGTTTGGGCACTTACCACTTCCTCTTAGATCACTACAGTGGTCTCTTCTAAAAGGTCCTCAGGCTCTGGTAAATCCACCCTCTTGATCTTCCTGGATTGGTTATTCATCCTAATTTCTACTTTGATTGTATTCTTACAGGACTGTATAATCTGGTTTGAAAAGTTCAAGAATTAATGTCTTCGGAATAAAGTTTTATTTTTATTTTTTAAATTTTATTTTATTGATTTGAGAAAGAGAGAGAGAGAAACATCAATTTGTTGTTTCACTTATTTATACATTCTTTGGTTGGTTTTTGAATGTACTCTGATCAGGGATTGAACCCACAACCTTGGCGTGTAAAGGATGGTGCTATAACCAACTGAGCTACCTGGCCAGGGGTGGATAGAATAAAGTTTTAATTTCTTAGTCTAGCTTTAGTCTCAATGCTTTTAAAATCAGATGTCAATCTACTCAGTTTCCTGTATGTCACACACACTTTTCCATATTTCTACCCTGAATTATGTTATTTCCAGTCTTTAGAATTCCCTGAAATACTACCCACCTAAGGTCAAGTTCATATGCTGCTTCTTCCATAAAGCCTTCTCAGAATTCCTCCAGTAGAAACTGATCTCTCTTTCAATGTTGTCTAAAGCTTTAAGTTCTTTCTTTGTATCATTCTTATGGTGCCAGTCAAATACTATGTTGTATTGTTATGTTTATTTCTTTCTTTCTTACAAGTATATAAAAACCACCACAGAACTCTTGACATGTGTCATATATATTGAGAACTCAGTAAGCATGTGTGAGATGTTGAATGAATACAGTAAGAGGAACAAGCAAATGTGCAGAAGTGAGAGCAGATACGTAGGTGGAGATAAATGTCATGGAAAGCTTTGTTAACAAAAGTAAAAGAAGTGGAACTTTAATATTAAAGAAAGAAATTTTGTTCATAATTGTATCTTGATCTACAGTTTCCATACAAGAAATTTCCAGTTTCTCACATAAGTAATTCAAGCATTTGCAACATATGGGGAAGGGACACAAAGGTATTGAGTTCAGTGGGTATAAAAAATCATCCAGAAAATTCCAAGAGAGAAAGCAAAATCAGAATATCTGAAAGAGAACTTGCTCAAAGTGGCAGCATTATTTGTATCTAGATAATTAATGACCAGATTTTAAATACTGAAATATCTATTTACTTTTGTCTTTTATGTTTATGGTGTCAGTGCAGTAAGCAGGCCCATTTGAGACTGGAGTAACTTTTCTGATTACTTGATACATATTACCCATTTCCTTCCGGTTCACATAACTTTGAGGTGAAAGGCCTCCTGACCACTAAAAGGTGTGGATGTTGTGGTGTTTTGAAAAGGATAAGCAAGGAGAGAAGAGGAAAAAGACTGCAACTGTTTTAAGTATTACAGGAATTGCCTCCCCTTAAAAGGAGCTGCTGGGTTTGGAGCCTTTTGTCTGCTTCCTCATTGTAGTCTTTTTCCCTTCCCTCCTAAGCTACAGTACAATACATGATCCAAAGGGAGGCTGGAAGGTAAAAAACAGTGTGTAAGGAAGGCATTGATTTGCCTCTGGAAGAAGAAATGCTGAGAGACTACCAAATGAACCTCATTCTCCCACTCCCCACTCTGCCATAAAGAGAAGTCTGTGTGTCCCCACCCAGGTGTGGAGCCATGAGGAAACATCCTTTCCCCTCTTCCACTACCATTTTAAGGAAATGAAGCAAGCAAATGTTCTTTAGGCTCTACTTAGGCTTCAGAGTTTTGAAAAGGGTGAATTTCCAGTAGGGCAAGATAATCTTGGGGAGGAATTCTTCAAGCATACAAGGTCAAAATACCCTGGAGAACAACACAATAAAGTATTTGCCTAGGCTTGTGGAACAATCTGCATTTATTCAAGCAGAAGATAAAGGGGGAAGTTCAAGGGCCTCCCACACTGGAAAGTGTGCTTAATGACTTGGCATCCTGAGAACTTATCTGGACTAGTGGGAGGAAGTCTAACTTTACAAATGGGTTTCTGTGAGAATTTTTCTTACATTTCCCACTCCTGTTGAGAATGGAGCTGGCTGTACATGTGGTAGCCAGATGGTCCCCCTCCCCTGTTCACAAAAAATGAGGTGGTTGGGACACAAGAGAAGATGGGTCAGGCTCCTACTGTACACTTACAAAACAGTCTAATCAAACTCATCTATGTACAACTTCATTTTTTAATAGCTCAAAGTAATACCTTTTTATTGATGAAATATAGAGTACTGCATAGTTTCAAGTTACACATACACTCATTTCACACTCTGTTCAGAAGAATAAATACATGTTAAAATAAACAAAAAGTTTCAGGCCCTGGCTGGGTAGCTCAGTTGGTTAGAGCATTGTCCCAATAGGCCAAGGTTGTAGGTTCAATCCCCAGTTAGAGCATATACAAGAATCAACCAATGAATGCATAAATAAGTGGAACAACATATCAATGTTTCTCTCTCTCTCTCTCTCTCTTTCTCTCTCCTCCCACCCCACTTTCCTCTCTTTCTCTCAGATTAATTAAAAATAACCTCAAAATTTTAATTCTTGTCATTTTTATGTTGTAATGATTTTTTTAAATTTAAATAAATATTTCTGGACACTATGATATACTATAAGGATAATTTCAAAGACACAAATTTTCTCTAAAAGTCAGCACTTCAGCTCATCCACAATAATTAATCCAAAAATAGTACACATAGTTGAAGCACTGAAAAGTCTTCAAGTTCCTTCTGAGTCATCAGAGATAAAATTGTGATTGGTTTTTTAACCAATCACAGTTTAAGAGAAATAAAGCACAATGAGAAACAAGTACATGAATGTAACATTTTTATGTAGCACACTTTATGTTGCAAAAATGGTCCAGTATTTAGGGCTTCAACCCAGGAATAGATAAGATTCAGCCTGCTCGTAATACTTGTTGCATATTTTATCCTCATATTCCTGTTTAAATTTGACAGCTCACCATTTCTTACATTAAACTTTCAAGCTCCTTCAACTGGCCTTTCTTCTCACATTCCTTTGTCACACTTCAAATGTATCTGGTGTTTCCTTACCTTGAACTCCTGCTCAAGACAAACTGGTCTATTTGTTTCCTGAACACATCATTCACATTCTTTCTACCTTCATGATTTAACACATTCCCTTCCCCAGCTGTTTTCTCGCTTCTCTATTATCTTTCTTGAAATGCAGTTTAAGTGTTACCTCCTTCAGGAACCCTTTCCCAACCATTCTCTACCTGCAGGTCAGCACACATTCACACTCATGTGGAACACCCCCTTTTTTGTACTCCTCTGGCAGGCACGTCTGGACTACCATTTGGCCTTCACTAAATGCTTCCATCCATTGCCATGTTGCATATATTCATTCCCTTTTCCCAAGGTCAAGGGTCAGGTCCACTGTCTGTTTTATCTGCAGAAACTAGAACTAAAAAGTACTCAAATACTGTTGCTGATAATAATATTGATGGGACAATAATGAACCTATGGAGAACAAAGACTAAGATGGAATCTCTTAGGAAATGATTGGCCACAAATACACACACATACACACAACCATGAGTTTACCTCACTGAAAACACTGTTTCTTTCCTAAATTCAGTAGATATAGAACTAACTTATACTGTGTTCTGACCAATAATCACCTATATCCTCATAAGATTCAGTTTTGTATACAACTGTTAAGACTGCATTTAAAAATTACCTATACTGCACCCTATACATAAAATTATTATTCAAAAGTAGAGTGTGTCACACTTGAAAACTCAGTAGAGAAAATTATTTCTAGAGATTTTATTTGTTTTAGTCAAATTATTAATGCTTTTTCCTCCTAAGTTCTATGGTAATTTCCTTATCTATGTCAACTCACAATGGATCACTTACCCCTCTGGATTCTCTGATAATTCATAATTCTAGAAGTGGACAAGAGACATACATACCTGAAAAAGTGTTCTGTAGGCCTTTGAAAACCCTCTATAGCTGAGGATCACAATTCCTTAATTCTAGTCTTGGCTCTACTACTATGTCACTTTCTGATCAGTAAAATGTGAGTAATAACATCAGTCCTTTTCTTATTGCATATTAGATCATAGATGTAACTGATCTGAAAATCCTCACAGGAAAGCTAGTACATAAAGTCAAGGTATTGCCCATTAAGATGAAAGTTTGAGATAACCAAGACTGAAATCTCTTCATTTCTTGGGGGGAAAAAAAACTTTTTAAAAGTTACTAAGCACCTATACTGTGCCACATAGAGCTTTGCCTGGGAATTGAAAGAAAAATAAGACCCAGGATGGGTCTCAGACCTCAAAATATAGTAGAGATGAAGAGTTAAACAAATAGATCAAAGGTCAACAAGCTACACTGCTTGTTTTGTAAGGTCCATCAGCTAAGAATTGTTTTTACAGATAAACATTTGCAGTCAGTTTGATGAATGGGCACACTAACTTTGAACCATGGTTAAGAGAAATGTTATCCTTTCCAAAATTTCCATTATTCTGATAACTATTGGTATTACAAAACATTGTACTTATTGTATTTTAAATTGTTATACAGTTTGTTGTTTCTTGCCATTGAATCAGCTCTTACTCCAGATGACACTGTGAATGAGTGAGGTCCAGTGTCCTGTCCTAGACAGCCCTGCTCAACTCCGGTAGCTTCATGCCTGTGGCTTCTTGTATGGGATCACTCCACCTCATATTTCTCTTCCTCTTTCCCTGCTGCCTTCTATTTTCTCCAGCAGTATTGTCTTCTCCAAAGAACTCTGCCTTCTTATGATGTGTGCAATGTAGGACACTTACATAATGGTCTTGATCTTGCCTATTTGCCTGCAAAGCCTAAAATATTTATTAACTGTAAACTTTACAGAAAATGTCTATTCACCCCTGAAATAATTAAACATATAATTAAAATATAATGTGGTAAATACAGTGACAGAGAATACAACTTGAGAATTCTGGGTATTATAAAAATATTGAGAATTAACATCTAAGTCAGCTTGGTGTCATGGTCAGAAGTCAGCTTGGTCCACTCCCAGAGCATACTCCTGGGAATAGATTGCATCAGAAAGAGTCTGAAAAGCTAAGTAAAAGTAAACAAAATAAGGGGGATGGGCAGAGGGATCATCAAGGGTGGTTGGTGGGGGAACTTTAGTTCTGGTCGGTTCTGGTCCTCAGGTAAGAGGATGCTCAGATGGGATTAGATATAATTAATTTCAGATATTGATGACTTTTAACTCTGTACCCCTACCATTGACTCAATTCCAATTATTACCAGCTATGTGATGGTGCTTTGTGAGCAGGGCTAGAGATCCCTACTGAGAGGACACCATAACCTCTATTCCTCCTATGGACATGGGTCCTGGTTATATGAGTAAGTTCTCTTATCTCTGTGGGTCTGTCCTGCCTTTAGTGTATTCACTATTCACTTGCTAAAGATGCGTTGTTTTATTTTTATGTTTTTTTAAAATTTTATTTATTGATTTGAGAGAGAGATAAAGAGGGATATATATATATATATATATATATATAAAGAGAGAAATCAATTTATTGTTCCACTTATTTATGCATTTATTGGTTGATTGTTTTAAAGATTTTATTTATTTACATTTAGAGAGAGGGGAAGGGAGGGAGAAAGAGAGGGAGAGAAACATCAGTGTGTAAGAGATATCAGTTGCCTCTCACCAGGCTACTATCCAGAGACCTGGCCTGCAATGCAGGCATGTGGCTGAATGAGAATTGCACCAAGAGCAACCTTTCTGTTCACAGGCTGGCACTCAATCCATTGAGCCACACCAGCCAGGGCTATTGGTTGATTCTAGTATATGTCTTGACTAGGGATCAAACCCACAACCTTGGCATATCAGGATGATGCTCTAACCAACTGAGCTACCTGACCAGGGCAAAGTTGCATTGTTTTATATAAAAGAATAAAATACTTAATTTTTTGTGATAGAAGTCTGTAGAAAACAAAATAAAATTTTAAAAAAACATAAAAGTTTTTGCAGTGACATCCAAATTTTCAAAACATATTTCCAAAAACAGATAAAACATATGTATACACTTATCCCCCTCCCTCCCAAAATATTATAAAAATAATGTCAGACAAAGTATTTTTAAAAATATAAAACCTCAAAGAAAAGGAGTACTGGGGAGAAAATAGCAGAGAGAACTGTCAAACATAAATTGAAAACTGGAAAGCATATGGACAAGTAAGCAGTAACTGACTTAGGAAACAAGAGGACCTGAAAGTGCTTGTCACTGGAAAAGTCAAGAAGCAAACTATTCCCAGAAAAGAAAAAAACTGAGACTTTATCACCACCAAACTGGTATTACATGAAATGTTAAAGGAACTTCTTTAAGGAGAAGGAAAAAGAAAACATGACTAAGAAAATAACGAAAAGAAAAAGTATTCCCACTAACAAAGGCAAACACATGATAACAGCAATACTAAAGCTAGTACAAAGGTTAAAAGGCAAATGTAGGGGGATCATGTGTAATAACAACAGTAAATTAAGAGATACATACAAACAGACACACACAGAAGTAAAAAATAATGACAAAGATGTAAACATAGAAAAGTGGGTAAACATGGTAGTGATTTGAGAATGTATTTATATTTAAATGACCATCAATTTCAAATAGACTGCTATAAATTGCTTGGTATATATGAAGTACCTAGTAACCATAAACCAAAATCTACAAGAGATAAACAATATGCCCTGGCTGGTGTAGCTCAGTGGATTGAGCGCGGGCCTGCGAACCGAAGGATTGCGGTTCGATTCCCAGTCAGGGCACATGCCTGGGTTGCCAGGCCAGTTCCTGGCAGGGGACATACAAGAGGCAACCACACATTGATGTTTCTCTCCCTCTCTCCTTCCCTTCCCCTCTAAAGATAAATAAATAAAAAATTAAAAAAAATAAAAATAAAATTAGCAGCTTTATAAAAAAAAAAAAGAGATAAACAATAAATAAAGAGAAAGAAATCCAAATACAATACTACAGAATGTCATCAACCTATGAGAAGAATGCAAGAGAATAAGGAAGGAACAGAGAACTACAAATACAATCAGAAAGCAATTAATAAAATGGCAATGATTACATACCTAACAATAACTACTTTAAATGTAAATGGATTAAATGCTCCAATCAAAAGACAAATGCATAAAGAAGAGGTGGTACACATATACACAATGGAATATTACTTGGCCATAAAAAGAATGAATCTTAACCATTTTCAACAACATGGATGGACCTAGAGAGTATTATGCTAAGTGAAATAAGTAGGACAGAGAAAGACAAATACTGTATGATTTCACTTATACGTAGAATCTAAAGAACAATATAAATGAACAAACAAAACAGAAATAGACTTATAGATACAGAGAACAAACTGAAGGTTGCCAAATGGGAGGGGAGTTGGAGGAATGATTGAAAAAGGTGAAGGCATTAAGAAGTACAAATTGTTCCTGTTCTAGCTGTTTGCTTAGTTCGCTTTTGTTTTAGGTATGGTTCTTAATAGCTGTGAGTTTGCTGTCTTTTCATTGTCATATTTTTGATCTTCTTTTTCTTAGATAAGTCCCTTTAACATTTCATATAATAAGAGCTTGGTGATGATGAACTCCTTGAACTTGACCTTATCCGAGAAGCGCTTTATCTGTCCATCCATTCTAAATGACAGCTTTGCTGGATAGAGCAATTTTGGAAAGCGAACTAAGCAAACAGCTAGAACAGGAACAGAACCACAGAAATGGAGATCATATGGAGGGTTAGCAACAGGGACGTGGGAGGAGGGGGGGAAGGTACAGAGAATGAGCAGCATAGATAGTGGGTAGAAAATAGACAGGGGCAGGGTAAGAATAGTATGGGAAATGTAGAAACTAAAGAACTTATGACACAAGGACATGAACTAAAGGGGGGAATGTGGGTGGGAGAGGGTGTGCAGGGTGGGGGAATGATGGGAGAGAAACGGGACAACTGTAATAGTATAATCAATAAAATATATTTAAAAAAAAAAAAAGAATAGTATAGGAAACGTAGAAGCCAAAGAACTTATATGTATGACCCATGGACATGAACTAAAGGGAGGAGGATGTGGGTGGGAGGGGGTGTGCAGAGCGGAGGGGAATAAAGGAGGGAAAATGGGACAACTGTAATAGCATAATCAATAAAATATATTATTAAAAAAAAAAGAAATTTTATTTGAAAGAAAAAAAAAAAGAAGTACAAATTGGCAGTTACAAAATAGTTATGGGGATGTAAAGTACAGCATAAGGAATATAGTAAATAATATTGTGCCCTAGCTGGTGTGGCTCAGTGGACTGAGCACCAGCCTGAGCACCAAAAGATTGCCAGTTCGATTCCCAGTCAGGGCACATACCTGGGTTGTGAGCCAGGTCCCTAGATAGGAGCATGAGAGAGGGAAGCAACAGTGGGTACGAGGTATATTAGGGAGATCACTTCATAAGTTATATCAATATCTAACTACTATGCTGCATTCCTGAGACTAATATAATAATTGAATGTCAACTGTAATTGAAACACTTTTTTAAAATGAAGCATCTCTCTCCCTCTCTCTCTCCCCCCCCTCTCTCTCGCTCTCTCTCTCTCTCTCTCTCTCCCCCTCTCTCTCTCCCTCTCTCTCTTTCATGCGTGTACTTGCCTATGCCCCTCCTTTTTCCCCAAGTGCTCTCTCTGGAGCATGCCCACACCTTTCCCCTTCTCCTTCCCCAGGTGGATTTTATTATTATTATTATTATTTTGCCTTCTTTCACCTAAGCTCCAAGGGCCCTTCTTTTGTCTCTGTAACTTGCTTCCTCATCCCGTGAAGCCCAGCTGGCTCGCTTCTTCCATGGCTCACTTCTTCTATCTCTGTGATTTCCTAAATAAACTTTTACTTGAATTTGAAAAAATAAAATAAAATAAAAAGAAGAAACTGATTAATTTAGCAAAACCAAAATCTGAATTCTGAATGATGAGAGTTAACCTGTTCCCCCCAATCTTAACTCCCAGAATGCTGTATGTACATCCTGAGATATCTAGCTGGATAGCTCTTGAAAATCCTACATTAAAGCCCAACAATTGATTTCTTAGTCATATGGTAAGTGAACAATCTAATTTATATGTTTTTAAGCATAGAATTTATTTTTTATTTTAATTTTTGATTTTTAAAGAGAGAAAAAAATTGATTTGTTGTTCCACTTCTTTATGCATTCATTGGTTGATTCTCACATGCATCCTGATCAGGGCTGGAGCTCCCAACTTTGGTGTATTAGGATGATGTTCTAACCAACTGAGCTACCTGGCTAGGGCTAAGCATCTAATTTAAATGTATAATAAATGTATACAGAGCCAGCTATATAATGTGTCAGGATCCTTGTTCAAAAAGCGGGAAAAGGTGTAAATAAAAACATGGATAACCCTGATTGGTGTGGCTGAGTGGTTTGGGCATTGTCGTGTGAACCAAAAGGTCACCAGTTCTATTCCAGGCAAGGGGATATACCTAGATTGTAGGCCAGGTCCCCAGTTGGGGGTGTGTGAGAGGCAACCTATTGATCAATGTGTCCCTCACACATAGATGTTTCTCTCCCTCTCTTTCTCCCTACCTTACTCTCTCTCTAAAAATAAATAAAATCTTTTTTAAAAAAGTATAAATCTTAAGAGTATTATGCTAAGTGAAATAATCCAGGCAGAAAAGGGAAAAAAATTATTTCACTTATATGTGGAATACAAAACAAAACGTAACAAACTAATGAAACGATCAAAATCAAATTCATAAATACGAACAACAGAATGTTGTTAACCAGAATGTGGGGTGAAGGGGAGCAAAGTAGGTAAAGGGGGTCAAATGCATGGTAATGGAAGGAGTCTAGATTTGGGGTGGGAAGCATATAATAAAATACACAAATGTTAAATTATAACATTGTCCACCTGAAAACCATATAATGTTATTAACCAATGTTACCTCAATAAATTTATTTCTAAAATACTAAAATATAAAGGTTTTTTTGTTTTATTTATTTTTTTGCCCTGGCTGGTGTGGCTCAGTGGATTGAGCTCTGGACTACCAACCAAAAGGTTGCCATTCAATGTCGACTCAGGGCACCTGCCTGGGCTGTGGACCAGGTTCCCAGCTGAGGATATGTGAGAGGCGACCAATCTCACCTCTCTCTAAAAATAAATAAATAAAATGTGTTTTTGTAAAAATGTTTTCCTTTCAACTTCCCATAGTGTTTTTTTTAATTTGCTATTTAATATTTATCTAAGAAACAATTTTTTATTTAAATTATTAGCTCAAATTTCACCATTCATCTTTATATTGTGCAATGCCAGTTTTAAATGTAAATATGGGAACATTTAATTAATATACAGAATAATTAAAATTATACAATTCATATTTTGTAGCTCATACATGCAACGTATTTTGTTTTTACCAGAACAGTGGAAACACTACATAAAGCTAATTCAGTTGTTTATTTTATCTTTTTTAATGATCTTTTTTGTTTGGGGGGGAAGAGGGAGATAGAAAGAGATTTGTTATTCCACTTATTTATGCATCATTAGTTGACTTTTGTATGTGCCCTGACTGGGGATCAGACCCACAACCTTGGTGTGTTGGGATGATGCTCTAACCAGCTTAGCTACCTGGCCAGCACCCCAGCACCATTTTTGAAAATCTTTTACACCGTTGAATTACTGTGTCATCTTTGCTGAAAATCATTTGACCTTATATATGCAGGCATATTTCTGAACTCTATTTAAATGTCTATCCTTACTCCAATAGCACATTGTCTTGAATACTATAGCTTTAATAAGTCTTGAACCTAGGTGGTGTGAGGGAGACCTCACGCTTTGTTTTTCTATTTCAAAATAATTTTGCCTATACTAGGTTCTTTGCATTTCTAAATAAATTTTATCGTGTGTCTGTCAATTTCTACCATTATATGTTTATGTGCCCCTGAAACACATACCTCCAGTAGACCTGTGATGCGTGAGAGTTTAGTGAGACTCAAAGGTAGTACAAGATAAGCAAGTTACATCTATCCTGCTTAGATTTTATATTTGAATTGTATGCATTCTATAGAAGTGTGAGATAAACTGACAACATTAAAAAGCAAGTCTTTCAATCCATGAACATGATGTATCTCTCTATTTATTAGGTATTTTTTTACCTCCCTCACCAATGCTTTGTAATTTTCAATATATAAATCTTCCATATTTTTCTTAGATTTGTCCTTTAACGTTCATGTGCTATTGTGATATTTTAGTTTTGATTTAAATTCTTTTCTGCATTTATATATAGAGAGAGAGAAACATCAATTTTGTTGTTCCACTTATTTATGCATTTCTTGGTTGCTTCTTATATGTGCCCTGACCAGGGCTTGAACCTGCAACCTTGACATATCAGAATGACACTCTAACAAACTGAGCACCTAGCCAGGGTCTAAAGTTTCCATTTTTAATTATTCACTGCAAGTATACAGAAATAGAAATTATTTTGTATCCTGTGACCTGGCTTAATTGGCTAATTAATTTTATTAGATTTTTTGTATGTTTTTGAGATTTGGAGGCAACAATCATGCCATCTCTCTTTCTCTCTCTCTCTCTCTCTCTCTCTCTCTCTCTCTCTCTCTCTCTCTTTTTGTTTTTCTTAAAATTTTTATCTTATTTTATTCATTTATTTATTTTAATTTCTTTTAATTTTAATTTTAACTGTTGATCTTGTACAGTTTTCTCTTTTAATCCCACCCCAGCCCACCATCCCATCCCTCCCCACCTCCCTTCCATTTCCACCCCCCATAGTTTTTGTCCATGTGTCCTTTATACTTGTTGCTCTAAACCCTTTCCCTTTTCCCCCGAAATTCCCTACCCTCTCCCCTCTGGTGACTGTCAGCCTGTTCCCAATTTCAGTGTCTTTGGTTATATTTTGCTTGTTTGTTTGTTTTGTTGATTAGGTTCCTGTTAAAGGTGAGATCATATGGTATTTGTCTTTCACTGCCTGGCTTATTTCGCTTAGCATGATGCTCTCCAGTTCCATCCATGCTGTTGCAAAGGGTAGGAGCTCCTTCTTTCTTTCTGCTGCATAGAATTCCATTGCGTAAATGTACCACAGTTTTTTGATCCATTCATTTACTGATGGGCACCATATGGCTTTTATTTGTTTTCTTGTGTTATTGCTCTAACAAGCATGTTCAATACAATATTAAACAGAAGTGGTTAGAACAGAGATCATTTCTTTGTTCCTGATCTTAGGAAGAAGTAAACATTTTTCATCATTAAGTATGATTTTAGCTCTAGGTTTTTTTTCTAGTTTATTGTGTAGAGGATGTTATCTTCATAACTTGCTGAGTGATTTTTTTAGTCATGAATAGATGTTAAATTTTTTCAAACACTTTTTCATCTACTGTGATGATCACAGGGATTTTCTTTTTTAGTCTGTTAACATGATAAATTAAATCCAGAGGTATTCAAATGGCAAACCAACTTTGCATTCTTGCATAGCCTCCACTGTGTTATGATGTAGTAACTCTCTTACATATGAAAGGATAAACAAGGATCACTGCATTTGAGAGAAGCCTCTAACATGAAAGCTAAGATCAAAATAAACAAATAAAATAGGGCACTTGGAGTAAAGAAGGAGCAATGAGTAGAGCAAATATTCAAAAGTATCATTATTACCTTCAGAGAGATGAGAAGATACAGCATGCTGGGAAGAATAACATCACACTGTATATTTTTTCTCTTATTTTAAATACATTTTATTGATTATGCTGTTACAGTTGTCCCATTTCCCCCTTGATTCCCCTCCACCCTGCACACGCCCTCGCACCCTCATTCCCCCCCCTTTAGTTCATGTCCATGTGCCATACATATAAGTTCTTTGGCTTCTACTTTTCCCATACTATTCTTACCCTTCCCCTATTTTCTACCTACCATCTATGCTACTTATTCTTTGCACTTTTTCCTTCCTCTCCCCCTCCTACTCCCCTGTTGATAACCCTCGATGTGATCTCCATTTCTGTGGTTCTGTTCCTGTTCTAGCTGTTTGCTTAGTTTGCTTTTGTTTTTGTTTTAGGTGTGGTTCTTAATAATTGTGTGTTTGCTGTCATTTTACTGTACACGTTTTTTACCTTCTTTTGTTAGATAAATCCCTTTAACATTTCATGTAATAAGAGCTTGGTGATGATGAACTCCTTTAACTTGACCTTATCAGGGTGGGAAGCACTTTATCTGCCCTTCCATTCTAAATGAAAGCTCTGCTGAAAAGAGCATTCTTGGATGTAGGTCCTCCCCTTTCATGACTTGGAATATTTCTTTCCAGCCCTTTCTTGACTGTAAGGTCTCTTTTGAGAAATCAGCTGACAGTCCGATGGGAACTCCTTTGTAGGTAACTGCCTCCTTTTCTCTTGCTGCTTCTAGGACTCTCTACTTCATTTTAGTCTTGGCTAATGTAATTATGATGTGCCTTGGTGTGTTCCCCCTTGGGTCCAACTTCTTTGGGACTCTCTGAGCTTCCTGGACTTCCTGGAAGTCTATTTCCTTTGCCAGAGTGGGAAAGTTCTCCTTTACTATTTGTTCAAATAAGTTTTCCACTGGTTGCTCTTCTTTTTCCCCTTCTGGTACCCCTATAATTCAGATGTTGGGACATTTCAAGATGTCCTGGAGGTTCCTAAGCCTGTCCTCATTTTTTTGAATTCTTGTTTCTTCCTTGTTTTCTGTTTGGTTGTTTGTTTCTTCCTTCTGGTCCACTCCATTGATTTGAGTCCCAGTTTCCTTCCCATCACTATTGATTCCCCGTACATTTTCCTTCATTTCACTTAGTGTAGCCTTCATTTTTTCATCTAATCTGTGACCAAATTCAACCAATTCTGTGAGCATCCAGATTACCAGTGTTTTGAACTGTGCATCTGATAGGTTGGCTATCTCTTTGCCACTTAGTTGTATTTTTTTCTGGAGCTTTGATCTGTTCTTTCCTTTGGGCCTTTTTTTTTTTTTTTTTGTCTTGATGAACCTGTTATGTAGTGAGGGGAAGAGCCTCAGGTGTTCACCAGGGTGGGGTAACCCTCATCACTGCATTGTGATGCTGTAAGTGGGGAAGGGGCCGGAGAGGGAATAATGGCACTTGCTCTGCTCTCTGCTGGATTTCAGTCACTTCCCCCACTTCCCACAAGCAAATTGGGCCCTTCTGGTGCTGATTCCCAGGCGGGTGCCTTTGTGTACATTCTAGGACACTGTGGGTCTCTCCAATGAGCTCTCCTGTGAGGCTGGGAGTTTCTCCAGCTGCCACCTCAACTCCCACAGGTGTTTTCAATCAGTGGTTTGAGGCTTTATTTCCCTGCGCTGGGACCCTGGGTTGTGGGGTCAGCTCTGCTCCCCCTTTGTTTTGCCTGGTTTATCTGCATGTGAATGTGGGTTAACTCGGTCTGCCAACCCCTTGCTTGCCAGCCAGCTTCAGCCTTATGTGCCCCATTCCACAATTTGCTGCCTTGCTGGGTCCACTAGCCACCACCTTGCCACAAGTCCTCTCCGCCCCGGCTGCCTGTCTCCACCCCTCCTACAGGTCTGCATGAATGTGTCTTCTTTAACTCCTTGGTTGTTGGACTTTCATACAGTTCGAGTTTCTGTAAGTTCTGATTGTTTTTTGTTTCTAAATTGTTGTTGTCCTTCTTTTGGTTGTGTGAGGAGGTACCGTGTGTCTACCTATGCCTCCCTCTTGGCCGAAAGTCCTCTCACACTGTATATTTTTTAAAAGGATCATTCAAAAACTAAAATAGCTACTGTAATTAAGAACATAAAATTAAAAAAGAAAGATGATATTTTAAAAATTCTCAGAAAATATTGGGGAAAGGATAAACAGAAAAAATTAAGTCAGGAAGCAGGAAGTGTAAGAGAATTAGAGGTTCTGCATTTGATAAATGGTAGCTCCACAAAGAGAGTACATAGAGGGAAGGGGGGCAGGTAAATTAATGAAGTTATACCACAATAAAATTTCCCTAAACTAAGAAGCCTGAGTTTCCAGTACCCAGCATAATGGTATCAAAAGGACCTATATTATGCTCATTATTGTAGAATTTCAGAGCACCACAGACAAAATAATCCAAACGTTCTCCCGAGAGAAAACACCTTACGTACAAAACTCAGGACACAGGATGACAGCAAAGTCTTCAACTTAACACTGAAAATTAAGAGACAATAGAATAATGCCTTTGATATTTTTAGGGAGAATAATTTTCAACATTATATTCAGAGCAAATACAGCCAAACCTCAGTTCTTGAACATCTTGTTTCTTGAACATTTCAGTTCTCAACTAAGTTGTTGATGAAAAAAGTCTCAGTTGCCTAACAAAACTTTGGCTTTCCACTCTGATCCACAACCCTTTCATGCTGATCCTGGAGGATCAGTCTTGTTTCTCTCATGAGACACATAAAGGAGATTCGGTTTCAGACAAATCACTTCTCAAACAGTTTTCCAGAACAAATTAAGTTTGAGAAATGAGGTTCCATTGTACATTTAGATACTCAAAGAGTCTAATGGAAGATGTATTCCATAAAATTGAGGGAGTAAATTACAAATAGGCATAAGATCCAGAAATAGGGGATCAAACACATAATAAATGTGAAAGGAATCCCAGGAAAATGGTGCAAAGAAATTTCAGATGCAATCTACACAGCAGGCCTAGGGAGCAACAAGTCCATATGGAAGCAGAGAATGCAAAGCTCTCAGAAGAATGTCTGGGGTGGAGGAGAGAGGAATTGTGTAAATTTGCCATATGTGTCCAATCTTATTGACGTTAGATGTACATTTCTAATAGACAGTTTAGGGATACTTAGCTACACAGAAAACTAAGCAAATGAACAAAAGACAATTATTTACTCTAGGAGGAAAAGAAAACAGTACAAGAAAATGAATATACCAAATATATATAAAGATCCTAATATACTATGTGACTCAGTTTTGAATAACTACATGGTCATAATCATTATAAAGGGTGAATATTGACATACAGAAATTGTGGCCCTGGCCAGGTAGCTCAGTTGGTCAGAGCGTCATCCCAATATGACAAGGTTGTGGGTATGATCTCTGGTCAGGCATGTATAAGAAGCAACCAGTGAATGCATAAATACATGGAACAAAAAAAAATCAAGGTTTCTCTCTCTCTCTCTCTCCATCCCCTTCCTTTCTCTCTAAAATCAATGAATTAAAAAAAAGAAATTGTGATGATTGCATTGCAGAAATGGGAGGAATAGAAGTCTAATGAAGAAAACATAAAGCTGAAAAACTGAAATATAATTGTATTTGTTTAGCAAATATTTGCAGAATACTTACTATGTGCTAAGCAGTAAGTGCTTCACAAGTGGTATTTATTTAAAAGTCATATTGGCTCTATGAGTTGGTATTATTATTAATTCCAATTTGCTGATGAGAGAACAAAGTCATAGAAAACTTAGTTAACTTCCCCAACATTGTAGGGTTTCAATTTTGGGTGATTTTTTTCCTCCAAGGGACATTTGTTGGTGCAGGGAGACATTTTTAGTTGTTATAGCTGGCGTAGGGGTGCTACTGAACCAGGGGTACTGCTACACAGTCTACAATGCACAAGACATCTCCCTACAATAAAAAATTATCTGGCACAGAATGTCAGTTCTGCCTGTTAAAAAACACTGCCCAAAATAAACAGAAATGGTGAGCGGTAGAACTAGGATTTGAATCCTATCAGCTCCTAAACCACCTTACTATACCACTTCGCCATAGCAACCTAACGATGTTATTTAGAAACACAAAGGTTAATATCAGAAGAAAGAGCTAGAAAAATTTTAAGTAGCTGCCTCTACAGACAGAGAGCCTGGGAAAGAGAATAAAGGATAATGGACTATTTTTTTAATGTTATATATTGTTGTTCTTTGGTTTTGTTGTTCTTTTAAAAGACTTGAAGAATTATTTGGACTATCATTTATTTATTTTTAAATGTTTTCCATATTTTAGAAGTGTTAGTAAAATGCAGTTTATGAGTTGACTCAATAAACTTTGGTTGAGTGAAAGAAGAGAAATGTTCATAGAGGACAGAATGTACAAAAAGAGAACTTTTGTCTTGATTATCATCTCGTACATCAAGTTCCAACTTGCAACATAATGAAGCATTTCAGACAGAAAATCTTGAAGATCCAGATTCCTAATAGAAAAGCTATTTCAGGCCTTATAGGCAAACAAGAAAAAATACCTTTACTAGATAATGACAGATCACCAACTCTATCATTACATATATAAAAAATCCATATTGGGGTAACAATTATTTTTAGAAACTTTGACAGCAACTGAAATAAGGATAACACTATAATTCTTACTAACTTTTTAAACTCACAAATATCATGCTATGTTTAAAAATCCATAAAAAAACTAAAAATCTAACTGGGAAATGCTTCCAACTTCCAATGTCTTGTGCCAAGTAACAATATATCTTTAATAGGATACACTGCAGAGAAAAGGAACAAAGTTACCAAGTTCGTGTCATTACTACAGCAAAACAGTGGATCAGCAGATTATCTCACTCTTTAGTGGCAAAGACAGCAAAAGCCATTTCTGTGAACCTTCCCCATCTCTATTTCCTTCCCCACATCTCTTTTTTCGTTCTTCAGGTACCTGTTTAAAAGTTCTCTAGTATGCCATACTATAAAAATTATTTAACAATTTCTAAAAGTTTTTCAGTTTTCAAGTATACTAAGAGAAAAATATTTTTTTAAATCATGTGTATACTTTCTATGTTTTTAAAAGTTTCAAGTTAAGCCAAGTTAAAGAAAATTTGTACCTTAACAAATAGTATTTTTGGAAACAAACTCATAATGAGACCTAACAGTATCCCTTGTATAAAAATAAATCAGTAGTTTTACTTCGACTAAATTTTGTATCATTTTCTGTACTGCTAATAGTAATTACTTAAATTTTAAATAATATGCTGCTTTATGGAATATTTTAATTTCTCATATTTAAAAATATCATTTTAGTATAGTCAAAGATAATAGAAGAAATGCTGAAAGTCTAAGTAATCACACGAAATAACTTTTTTTTTTCCAACAAGATATTAGTGGTAAGCTAAGAAGCTTGGAATTATATAAATAATTAGATGCTTCCATCTTTCTTCCTACCACCTACTTCCCATCCCCCAACCCTGTGCACCCTGGACAGCTCATCTCTTTGACTGGAGCTCAGAATGGGGACTTGGTAGAGGAGAGAAAGAAAGATGCAGCACATGACAACCATCCACCAAGTGCCAGGAATACACCTCTTCACAGGGCTTCACAGTAAGGCTAATCTGGCCTGGAACTGTGACATCAAAGGAGAGCGTGAATTTCTCTGTGGCCCTTCCCCTTTTTTTCAATTACAATTGACATTAAATATTATATTAGTTTTAGGTGTACAGCATAGTGGTTAGACATTTATGTAACTTATGAAGGGATTATCCCAATAAGTCTAGTGTCCACCTGTGAGAGGGAATAAAGGCTATTGGATTATTTTTTTTAAGTGTTGTAGTTGTTGTTCTTTGGCTGTTGTTGTTCTTTTAAAAGACTTGAAGAATAACTATTTGGACTATAATATGTATGTTTTTAAATGTTAAAATAATTGTGAGCATTCAAATTATAGACTATTTTCAGTGTAAACACTGTTTCCCATATTTTAGAAGTATTAGTAAAATGCAGTTTATAAGAGTTGACTCAGTATATTTTGGTTGACTGTAGTTATTACAATATTATTGACTATATTCCCAATAATGTACTTTACATCCCTGTGACTATTTTGTAACTGCCTATTTGTACTTCTATCTCCCTTCACCTTTTACACCCGACCCTCCAAACCGTTCCCATTTGGCAACCATCAGTTTGTTCTCTGTATAAGTTTGTTTTTATTTTGTTTATTCATTTATTTTGTTTTTCAGATTCCACATATAAGTGAAATCACATGGTATTTTTCTCTGTCTAATTATTTCACTTAGCATAATACTCTCTAGGTCCATCCACATTGTTGCAAATAGTAGGATTCCCTTTTTTATGGCTGAGTAATATTTATTGCATGTATGTATCACATCTTCTTTAACCAATTGTCTATTAATGGACACCTAGGTTCTCTTTTGCCCTTTTAAAAGATCCTTCCCAAGAAAAAAGTCTATTCGATATCCATTGATAAATAACTATTCTATGGTCAATGGTTTTTTTTTTTTTTTATGAATGGTCTTTTATTCCAAATTAATATAATATTTAGGGGTAAATATTAAATTTGTTAGCCCTCTTCTATTTTCAAGGAAGAAAAGAAATTGCTTTGACTTTTATGGATTCAACTTACTTCCCAGAACATAAGGAGATAATCTAGCAGACAATCAGAAAGCACTGTACCATGTTTGTTTAAATTCCTTAAGGTATCCCTGTCTGGGTAGCTCAGTTGGTTAGAGCATTGCCCTGATACACCAAGGTTGCAGGTTCGATCCCTGGTCAGAGCACACATAAGAATCAACCAATGAATGCATAAATAAGTGGAACAACAAATTGATGGTTTTTTTCTCTCTAAAAAAAAAGTCAATAAATGTCTTGAGGCATATGTATATGACCTTGTCATAGACAAAAGGCTACAGAAAAGCTGAGAGCACAAAGCTATAATTATTGTTCCATGTATTTACCGTCCTTCTGGAAAACAAACTCCTAGAAGGTAGGTATTAACACCAACGCTGCAGCAGTGCAAAGAGCTCACAGTTTTGAAGAGTTTAAATTGCTAGGGACCCTGGCAAATCACAGATATTTCTTCACTTAATTTTCACAATCATCTATGAGATAGGTACTGTTTTAACATCCATTTTATAAATGAGGACACTGGGGCACAAAGAGGCTAAAGCGATTTGTCCAGGGCCACACCACCAGTTAAAAAAAAAAAAAGGTCTACAGAAATGGGAAGGCCACATGCATGCCTCAAAATAGGGAAAGAAAAGATTCAACATGTATAAATAATTCGAAGTTAAATATCTATTGAATAACTATCATTAGCAAAGAAGGCATGTGACCCTTCCAACCTTCCATAGACCAAAAACTAATAATGTGCTATCAGAAACATGCTGAAAAACTATCAAATACAGATTAATTCTCTAAGAAAGTTAAGTCACTATTCTGTTATGAAAATTTTGTACAAGCAGAAAAATAAAAACAAAGAAAAACAATAAACACTTCATCAAAACTCCACAATGATATTTTAATAATACCAAATCCTCCCAGTGGGTGTTCTGGCTGAACACATTTGTATGTTTAACTCTTGTTCAGTTTTGTGTAATCAAGTTATCCTTGAGTTTGTTATTGTGTGTATGTCTGCTACTTTCCGATGAAGATAAGATGTAAGAACTTGAAATTCTTTACCAGGGTTCCCCTCAGTCAGTCCATGGCCTGTAGGAACCAGGCCGCACAGCAAGAGGTGAGCTTGAATGTAATGCACTTGAATCATCTGGAACCATCCTCTCCCACCCACAGTCCATGGAAAAATTGTCTTCCACAAAACCAGCACCTGATGCCAAAAAGGTTGGGGACCGCTGCTTTATACAATCTATATCCATGCATCTAAGAACAGAATATCAATTTTAAAATAGCATTATTAATAAGAATAAAGCACAACATGACAGTTACATTGCATGTTGTTGCTTGTTATTAGCTGACATTGACAAGTTTCTAGAAATTATGAAAACATGGTAAGTTGTTCATGCATATCTTCAGACACTGAGGTGGCATGTAAAATCAAGTGATTTATAGAATTGATACCCAAATAGAAATTTATTTTCTGTTCAAATATTATTAGTCAGGCGCCAAGTACAATGGAATTCTCATGAGCTTCATAGTGAATCTATAGGCTTCTTTCTTTGTCTTCAAAAGTATAAGAAATAATTGCTTATCATCTGTAAATATGAAAGTAATGGCAAGTATCAAATCTATGAAAGAATAGAAAAAGTAAGCCAAAAGTATTATAATTTCTAGCTTTTTCAAAGTCACACACAATCCCTTTTGGGAAGAAAAATTTAAAAGACCAAGCTAAATTAGCTAATACATTTTTCTTTACATCTTTAGAAGTACCATATAAAATTCTATTATTTTCAAGGACTACATGCCATATTAATAATATAAATACATGCTTTTCAGAGAATGAGTACAACAGTAATATCAGAATTAAGCAAGAGTTTTTGCATATTTCATGTAAATACAAATTCAGAACTTTGGTTCTGAATTTGGTACAAATTTTGCTCATTCATGATCATATACAATTAGCTACTTTAGCTCTTTGTTTTCTCCTCCAAAATAGACCTCTTGTACCTTAAAGTCTTAATCTATAACTAGAGCAAGGCTGAAACAATCATCTGTGTCATCTAAAAAAACACAATTATACGACATTGTGGGGGAAGAGAGAGGCAGTGGCTTGGCACTGATGACCATCAAAAAGAAATTGGGAACTAAAACTAATGGACCTTGAAATTTGATAGAAAACTTTATATAGTAACTGAGAAACCAATGTTATTTTACATAAAATGTAATCCCTTTTTATTTGATAAGATTTGCTCATTTTAGTTGATAACTTACATTATATTTTAATCTTACTACTGTGGCTTTAATCAAACATGTTGTTAATACAATTGTTGAGGTGATTAATATATTTTAATAAAAAATATTTTAATATTTTATTTTTTAAAAAGATTGTATTTGTTTTTAGAGAGGGGGAAAGTAGGAAGAAAGAGAGGGAGAGAATGGAGGTTGGTTGCCTCTCACATGCCTCCAACTGGGGAGCTGGCCTGCAACCCAGGCATGTGCCCTGACCAGGAATCTAACAGGCAACCCTTTGGTTTGCAGGATGATGCTCAACCCACCAAGCCACACCAGTCAGGACTTATTTTAATTTTTTTATTTATTGACTTTTAGAAAGAGAGGAAGGGGGAGAGAAAGAGATGTCGATTTATTGTTCCAATTAGTTGTGCATTCATTGATTGATTCTTGTATGTGCCCCGACCGGGGATCAAACCTGTAACCTTGGCGTATCGGGATACTAACAAACTGAGCTACCAAGCCAGAGCAATATGATACTATTTTAAAAATAATTCATTGAAATTTTGTCTTAAATTAAAATAGTTTATAAAGTCCTTATTTGTTTACTTAAAGATTCTATGGAAAATGTTATTTGTATGACCTGTTCACCCTAGTCTCACCAACCCCTGAACCTTACCAATAACTCTGCCTACAGTAATCCCATGCTGGGAATACTGTACAGACACTGATGATGGCCTAAATAAATCGATATACATTTTCAAACCCTGTTTCCTATGCCTGCTTTTACCAGGGGCTAGAAAAACTAACTACTTTCTTCTCAGCTTTCCTTGTAATTAGGACACAATTTGGCCAACTATGTATAGGTTAAAGAATACTAGAGCAAAGTCTTTTGGGAAAACTTTTATTAAATTTTACATATATATATGAACAATGTAGTCTGCACCCACATTTTTCCATCCTTCTTTTGGTCTTAAAGGAGAATTGGATGTCTGGAGTTGCAGCAGTCCTCTTATAGATTAGACAAGGAAGGCAAAGAGAATTGTAATGAACTGGCTTAAACATCAGAAGCAGCTGCCTAACACAGAAAATAACCCTTTCTGTTTAAGCTGCTGCTTATCAGATATTCTAGTTCTTGGAATGGCCTTTCTGATGCACTACCTTTAAAGAGTTCATATTCTACTGAGAAAAACATGGTCAAATGCCCAAGTTAATGACTATCTTTATAAGATATCTCTCTTATCTTAATTAAAGAGAATGTACCCACCCACTGAATCTTTCTGCAATATTCTCATTACCAGAGCCTGGTTATGCTGAAAGGAAGGGCTGGTGACCTCTCAAAGGATCTACTTGAATCAATGTATCTATAGAAGTACTTTTACTTTGGCTGAAGAACAGGGAAAGAGTATGTGTGTGAGCATTAAGTGTGTCTGTGTGTGTGTGTGCGCGCGCGCGCGTAGGGTGACAGTAAAAAGAAAAAGTTGGCATGGTGACTTTCTTCCTTCACCTCCATTCACTTAAAATAGTTAATTTCATCAGAAAATTTGTGATATAATAATGAACACAAGTAGCGCTGCTTCAAGAACCAGGTGACAAAGTGTATGTGGCACAGTGGGTGTCCTCGCTTCTGCAGTTGGGCCCAACCCAGCTGTGGTTCATTGGTGGGCAGCTATGCGCGAGCAGAAAGACAATGTCCTTGATACTAACATGGTTTCTCTTGTGAGGGTATCAGCAGCAGTGGAAGTGACAAGCTCCTCCTTACTTCTAGTGATATTCAGGCATTAGATTTTCAGGAAAGGTTTAAGTATAAGAACAAAGGCCAACATTACAGAGCACACGTGAACTATCTCTTGAGGAATCGTGTATATCCAGGAAGTAGATGAGAAATTTTCAGGAGTCTGGCGGTCCTGTAAGAGCAGATGAGGTTAAATTTGAGTTATTAATGTAAATGGAATTCAGACCATAGCTCAAGCTGGCAAAGGTTTTAAAGATGGAATTTTTTGGCCAACAGAGGTCTGTGGCTAACTTTAACTCTATTAGATTCAAGTTATCATTAGTGGTATTGAAAAAAACATTCACATTAAGCGAACTAGAGAAAGGAGAATCATTCAAACAACAATGACACAAGACAATGCTTATTGAAAGCTGAGTAATTGGAATATATTCTCTGATCAAAGGGAATAGAGTTCACTCTGCTCTGAGTTCATATTATTGGCATACTTTAGTAACTGTTTTGAGAGAGCAGAAAAATCTCTTTTCCTCTCCATACTCCAAGTCTACATCTGCAGTATCAAAAGCTCTTCTCTTTGCCTTCCCCTTTCCTTCTCTCTTTCTCTCTTAATCTCCCTCCCACTTTCTCCCTCCCTCCCTCCCTCAGCAGAGTAAAACCAACAATCAACAAAGATTAATAGTATTTACAGAACAGATATAAAGAGTGCTAAGCACTATATGGGGATTTATCTTTCTTTAATTTTTTTTTTTTTTTTAACTTATTGATGTTAGAGAAAAAAGGAGGGAGGAGAGAGAGAAAAAGAGAGAGAGACATTGATTGATTGTTCCACTCATAAAGCATATTGGGATAATGTTCTAATCAGCTGAGGTACTTGGCCAGGGCAGGTGATTTTTCAAAATAAAGTAGAAGCTCTATTAAATTACTTCCACTTAGTCAAACCATTAGATTAACTAGTCCTCTCCATTCTCTCTATAAAACACACAGACAAATGCCCACGACCTCTGAACGCTTACTGATGGGCTATAGCACAGTATACCTCCACATTCATGCTTCCGCCATCTGAATTATAACTACCAGGAGTCATTTATTCCCTTAATAGTATCTGAGCACCTACTACATGACAGGTACTTTTCTAAAAGCTAAGGACATGGCAGTAAATAAAAACAAAATCCTGTCCTTATGTAACTTATATAAAAATAAATTGTTTTAGTTGACCAAACTCTTAATGTGAGTTGTTCTTGCTAATGTAATTAAGTAATTTAATTTTATATACTTTATTAAAAATAAATGCAAAATACATTTTTTCTATTGCAAATAAAGATGAAACTTAGAAATGGCTAAAATGGTAAATTATATATATATATGTTTCACCACAACTTTAATTTTAATTTTATTAAAAAAACTTTTTATATTCACTTATTGACTTTTAGAGAGAGGGAGAATAGCAGAGAGAGAGTGAGAGAGATTGATTTGTTGTTCCACTTATTTATACATTCATTGGTTGATTCTTGTATGGGATCCTGACCAGGGACTGAATCCGCAACTTTGGTGTATCAGGATGATGCTCTAAACAGTGGTCCCTGCTGTTTTGGCACACAGGACCAGTTTTGTAGAAGACAATTTTTTGACCTACAGCAGTGGGGGGTTGGTGAGGGAAGAGGGGAGACAGGAGGCGCAGCTCAGGTGGTAATGCAAGCGAAGCTTTGCCCTTTTGCCTAGTGCTCACTGGTACTAGTCCGAAGCCTGGGGGTTGGTGGCCCCTGCTCTAACCAATTCAGCTACCTGGCCAGGGCCTACCACAGCTTTTAAAAAGTGGATTTGAATATTGAGGAAAGACAAATTATTGCCACAAATTATCATGGGCAAGAAAACCAGAATATATTATATAAATACAGAAGTGTTCTAAACTCATATTATTTCACACATGTCCTCTAATTCTTGGTTTTCTCTAACAAAAACCAAAACAGAATATTGTAGATTTTGCATTTTGAAAGGGTTTATGTAAAAAAGACAACCTGGAACTCTCAACAGTAGATTCATATTCAGACAGGCCTTGGCCCATGTTGGAAAGATTGGCTAATAAACGCACATCATAGGTTTTTTTTGTAAAAACAAAATACTTAAGTTACATATATATAATTTTTTACAGTTCCCTACTATAACTTTTTAGATGAGCTGAAGAACTACTCATCCAAACAGCTTCAACTCTCTAAGATGTATTTCGTTTCATCACGTCATTATAAAAAGCATTTTTTTCCCATTTGTATGAATATCATCACTCTGTATTTGGCCTGAAACTGATAACCAGTTTCTGTAGATAGGACCATTTTCCTCTTAAGTTTTCCACTAGACATTATAGAAGAAAATGCAAAAATCAAGGCACTTTTAAGAAATTTATCACAAAGTGATGCTTTGTTTTATTTAATACTCCAACTCCATTTAAAGCCTTTAATAATCATCTTTCTTGCACAGCAGCTAGTTCAGTGCGAAATCACCATCTTTTAAAGTGAACATTAACTAGAATGCTTAACTTCTGATTGGCCTCCATTTCTGAGAACACTTGAAAAAGTCAAGATTAGCAGTCTTGAACCCTAAGGCAAGTCCCTGTAGGTCAGATTTAGATGACTGCATATTCGTATTAAATTACTCTGTGTATGTTCAAACACGGCTAAGTTTCAAACAACAGAAGGGTTATGCTTATTTGCCATATTCCCTTCAGCCAAACTGAATAGGCAGTTACCTAACTTGCCAGGACAAGTAGTAGAACTGAGTCAGACAGAACCAGCCCAAGTAAAAATTGTGAATTAGGCAGTTTGACTTCAGTGCCACACCTCTTTAGTACTACACACACTTCCCCATCCTTGCCCGTGGTATCATCGCCCTGAGGGTCAACCTCATACTGCTTACCTTTCTCCCCGCCCCACCACCAAATTCCTCTCTCTTCCTGTTTTTCGCCCACTCACACAGAAACTAGCTTTCCTTCTCTCCTCCTTCCAGTCCTTAATTAAAATTTCTCTGCAGTATCTTTCGCCCTCAGGGTTTATAGTGACAACTACCTAATCTGTTAAATCCATCTACATTAATGTTCAAAGAGGGAAAGCTGAAAGGTAAAGTGAATTTACCCTTGACTTTCTAAAGTTAACATCTTTGGAGTTTAACTCATTAGTAACTAAAAGTGAAAATTTCTTCTTAAATTTTATTTATTGATTTTAGGAAGAGAGAAGGGGTGGGGCTAAAACTGAGAATTTCCAGCAGAAGCATTCAGGAGAAATATTTTTGTTCAGGTAGAGCGATTAAGCACCTGGCAAATCAAATAGGAAGTGATAAATGCTTTTAGCCTAACAGGCTGCCAGCCCTATTCAGTGTAACTAAAAAGCCCTGGTCAGTTTGGGGTCAGTAGGGGAAAACTGGAAAAGAGCTAAGAATTTTTGGTTGGCAAAAAAAAAAAAAAAATGAAATTTACAGGAGCACAACAATTAAAATTTTCTGACTTAACCTTTCATAGGACTAGCTAGCCTTGGTACCTAATAAATATTTTTTTAAGTTTCTCTTCAGAATAAAAGAAATTACTTGAAAAAAAAGTTTCTCAATAAGTCTAAAACACTAATTCCAAAAATCTGTACAACGTTAGTTGCTGTTGTTTGATTTCTAAAACTAATGCTTTAAATTTATAGTTTTCATTTATGTATTTCATTTAATCCTATTGACTACTGAAAGAACATGACTGGCTCTTATCAGCTATTCTTATTTCCTTCACTCTATAAACGAGGAAAATGATGCTCAAAGAAGTTAAGTGGCTTGCCAAGATTTGTACTTGGGTCTTCTGAGTGCAGATGCTGTGCTCTTTCATTGTCCTGAGCTACCAGGCTGCCTCCCAATATTTAGAGTTATCTGCGCCATTGCTGTCATGTAACTCTACATCCTAGGGGAATTCTCACATTTTGAAGAGAGTTCAGCTACTACCAAAAGAAAATAACCCGTTTATTCAATGGACCTGAGGGGAATTGTAGTACTATCGGGTTTCCATTGCTGCATTTTTCCCCCCTAGTTAATTCTTGGTTCACTTGGAAGTGTTAGCACTGCCTCACAAAGTCTTCCTTAAGCACTGTCAGAGTTGTGCTCCAATTACCTGCTCATGTTTTGCTGGATTACTTATCTGGCTTCTGCTCTCACCTGGGCAAAGTTCCCATCATAGTCCTTACTCTGTTAGTGAGAAAGGATAACATGTTTCTGGGCTTAAAGGGGGAAAACACTAACATAGTTGGTACAAGCCAGAATACAAATATTTCACTTTGAGATGAACACAAGAAGCCAGCTGGGAAAACATTGCTATTTACAGACTTAATTAGCCCAGAATTCATTTCAGCCTTTGAGGTAAAAGTGGTATTTTTAAATCATTGACATTTGAAGAACACAATCTTAACATTTTGGAGAGATATAAAACCCTTTCTGAATTTATCGAAACATATAGGTGATCTCCCTAGAAAAAGGTACAATCACACACTTGAAATATAGTTTCAAGGGGTCCATTATGGGGTGATCCATGGGTCCCACATAAAATATTGCTGATTTAGAGAGTGTCACAGGTATGGTCCCTAAGTGACCATACTGAGTGAGGTCCATGGGCCACTTAGGAACGAAGTTAAATTTGTGTTATTGTCACTAATTTCTTTATTATTAGTAGTAAAAAGCTATGTTGACCTTTTATAATAAGAGTAACACATACCTGTAAAGATTCTAAATAAAAAGATTTCAGAAATGCAGTTTTCTGTAATTCTAATCCTCAGAGAAACCATTGTTAATGGTATGAATATTGTCATATATATAGATATATGAACTTTTGAACAGAAATCAGATCACACTATACTGCAATGTGGTTTTGTCCCTAGGTAATATGTTTGAAGAGACCACAGTGTATGTAATCACTTCACTATTATGGACATCTATTTTTTAAAATATTATAATTGCCAGCAATATTGCAAAGAATGATCATATCTCTGGGCATATATGTAAACATTTCTTTAGGATAAATTTCTAAAATGCAGTAAGTTAAAACATTATGAATTATGAAAGAGTTTGCAATTGTACCCCCAAAACAAACAAGCTAACCTATAATCCTACCAACAATCGTGGGTCATCATCTATTTTACATGTTTTCACCAGTAGCACAAAAAAGAAGTGTTTAAAAATATTTTTTCAATTCGATAGTTATATACAATAGTTCATTTTTGTTTTAATTTTAATTTATACCCTTGCTTGACTTTCAGATAGTCATTGCTTTTCTGAATTTGTTTTTTGTAAATTTCTTATTCATTCTTGTTTTTATTACTATATAGAAGCTTTATATTTTATGTAGGAAATTTACAAATTGTTTTATGATTTAGGAGGATAACTGGGTAGCTGTCGAAACCTCCAAAATAAATTCCATATGAATCAAAGAATAAAATGTAAAAACAAAAGCCATAAAAGTTCTAGAAGAAAACATGGGAGAATACTTTTGGCAATGGAAAATAAAATGGCTTGTAAGCATATGAAAATATACTTATTATAGAAACAAAAATTACACTCCTAATGAGATAGCATTGTTCCTATAAAATTGGCAAAGGTCAATTGGCATATTATTTGTACTGTAATTCTGGGTTCTGCTTGTTAATATTCTATTTTAATTTTCTATCATATCTGGAAGGAGATCAACGTATAGTTTTCTCTTTTGTGTACTCTCTATCGGGTTTTGGTATCATAGCCATTTATTTAAAAAACAGCCTTTCAGCTCATGCAAAACAAGGATTATTAGTAAAAAAAACATTGAGGGCAAGCACTTGAAATGATCTTAAAGGGGGAAAAAGAAAGAAAAGAAAGAAAGAAAAGAAAAGAAAAAGCGCTCACAACCCTGTCTACTTTTGTGAAAATTTCCAACACCATACTCCTTATACATTCTGACAGGAATTCATAATCTATTCCAAGTTTTATGAACACTGCTTTTCTTTCCAATAAATATATGAACTTTCAGGGGCAGAAGCAGATGTTCCGTGGTTTTCATTCTCACAAACCTATCTCGCCCTCTCTACCTTACCAGCTTGACGCCTGAACCAGAACGTTTAAAAACTCCTATATCAGAACATGAGGAAAGAACTCCAAGCCCTCACCTCAGTCTCCAGTTCAGCTAGGCTGGTCTTCTCACTGGTATTTACTCCCACCACTCTTCCTGCTGCTGCTCTTTGATTTTATGTTCTTTCCCTCAACTGTCTTTCCTCACCTTTGATTCATTTATCCCATTACCTACCCTTCAAAATCCGGTTTAAATTTCCTCCCTCCATAACCTAATCTAGCCCATTCCACATACCACAGACTTTCATTTGTTAATATACTTAAAGTTCGCTGTACATTCTGCCTATAATTGTTTTCAGATTGGTTCGAGAGGGCAAGTGTTTTTCCCTTAGGCTTTGTGGTTAGCTCCTTGAGGGCAGGTAACTTACTTTAAAATTCTGCTGGGCATTTCCCATTGCGTTTCAGCACTGTGGGTAAACACAACCAGTGAAGACTCGCCAGGCAAGTCTGACTGAAGACATCCATCACAGTTATTCATTTCGTAAATGAGATAGTGAAATTTAAGTGCTCGCCAAAGGTAGATCATTGCTATTAACTCCCTCATTCATCATACCTGCACGGCAGCCTCAGCGGCTAGGGAACCTGGATTGCATCTTTAACTTTGTCTCTGATGTCTCCATTTTAGAGCCAATGATCAGTTTAGATTTATCTAGGGCCCAACACCAGAGTTCCAGGACTAAATTTACTCCCAGGCCCCCTTCCCAGAGTGGACCAGGTAACCTTGTATCTCTGAGACTAAACCCAAACTATTGAAACTCAAATGCCAAGATATCATTTACTCATGAATTCAGCAAGACATCGTTGGAAATAGCTGAAACCCAAATATTTAGCTTGCAGGAGGGGGGCAGCTGCTAGGACATACCTTTGACAAGTTGTAATGTGTAGTCCTACATAGAAAAAATGGACGTTCTTTATTTTATTAGATTAAGTTAAATATTTACTTAAATTTTTACTTTAAGATTGTTTCAGTTTCAGAGGAAAAAACTGGGCAAGAACTTACATACCTGTTTCAAAAATATGAGAGTTTGGGTTTTGCAGAGGGCATTTGGAGCTGACGGAGTGCTGTCACCACACCTTCTAAGATTACTTTACAACAGCGGGAAAACTTAACAGGGCTGTTCTCTGTTTTCGTTGACCCCGCCATTTCCAAGTTGCTACACTGCTGCAGGGAGCCGGCACAGCCTTGCTCTTTATCTCTACCTTTCTCTGCACCCCTTCAAAGCCCAATCCGCTCCGTGGGAATTTGGAAACAGAGCTGGAGGCTAGAGAGGGCAAGGGGGGAGGGGTTCTTTAGACTGATAGGGGAAGAGAATCAGGCATTTTTGTCTCTCTCATGCCCCAGGGCCATAAAATCCTGCTGAATTTGCAAGTGAGTTAAGCGGGCGGTCTGTTACATTGTCAATTTGGTCTAAAATTGGGCTAAGAACTTCCCCGGAAGGCCAACAACCTGAGCTTCTGGCTACTCCGAAGAACGAGAAAGCCAGGCCCAAGGCACCAGTTGTCATGGGAACCAGAGCGCTGGTCTCCCCGGCGACCTCGTCCCCAGGGGAGGGGGCGGGGCTTGAGGCCTAGTGGACGAATCAGGCCTAGCGGAGCGCAGGGTTGGAGATCTGCTGTCCTTCAGGAGCCCGGAAAAGGTTGAGTGACAGAAACGGGGGCGGGGCCGGCGCACCGCCTGAGGTGGGACAGAAGTTGTGCCAGTAGCTCCCGCGGCCGGCCGTGGCGCAGGGAGGGTGACACACCATGCTCTCCGGCCGTAGAGACCGTCGTGCTGGCGAGCAGCACGCTCTGGCTCCTCGGTGTGTCTCAGCCGCCTCCGCAGCCCTCGGAGCCAACTACAGGAGCTGAGCCATTCCGCGCCAGAGGGGTTTGGCGAAGCCCTGGGCGGCGCGCTGAGCACCGGAGCGCGGAGAGGCTGCGCGAGCGTTCCTGGGTCGAGCGGTCGGCTGCCGTCCCCGCCGGCGGGGCGTTTCCGAGGTGTGGTGGAGGAGGAGATGCTGTTCCTCTTCTCCCCCTCCCCAGGCTCGTTCTCCAGCTCCTTCGGCCCACGCCCGCAGCCGCTTGGAGGAGAAAAGGTGGTGGCTCTCTGCGCCCGCGGCGGCTGCCGGCGGCCCGCCCCGACGCCGCGTCCCCGCGGCCCTCGCCCGGCGCTCCAGTAGCAGGACCCGGTCCCCAGACGAGCGGGTAAGGACGGGAGCGGCCCCGGGCTCTGGGCTGGATGTGCAGAAGTGCAAAGCAAAGTGCACTGCGCTCGCCCTCTTTCTCCTCTCTCTGCTTTTGCTCCAGCCCCTAAAACCAACTCCTCTGTTGCCTTAGTGGAAGAAACTTTTCTTTGGTTTTCGTGGTGGTGTGTTTGTGTATGTTACAGTGGGGTAGGGGAAAGATGAGATGAAGTTTCATTTTGAGGTAGGTAGATCCACCTCTTCCGTGGAAGAAAGCTAGATTCCTGAGAATGAAACCCCAGAGGGCGGGTAAGAGATCATGGGGTAATAGGGAGTGACATTGTCCCATCCTGCCAGTACAGCTCTGCTCTGTGCGTGCTAAGGGAAGGGCTCCGGGAGTCTGTTTCTAATTTTTGTAAATGATTGTGGACATGCTTTGTGGTTAGAGGCCGCCCAGAAGAATGTGTATATGTAAGGGCTCGGGGAAGAGGGGGTGGGGTGGTGAGGACTCGGGGCAGTGGGGGCAGAGGGAGAGAGACACCGCCTGATGCGAGCTCTCTCACTGCAGTTCTTCGTGCGCCAGTTAACCGCCTCCCCTCCCCCCTCGCCCTCGCCCTCGCCCCCGCCGCTCTCCGCCGGCTTCTGCTGAACGGAAAGCTGGAAAGCTAAAGTTTGGTGAAGTCAAGAAAGTTCTTATGAAGTTTAATTTCCTTCTGTTGTGAATGTATTGGAGGAGGGGGAATGGTAAAAAAAAATATTACCACTGAAGTAGACTTACACAGCAAGCAATAAAGGTTTCATTGGCCTTACACATATATGATCGACACCTCCACGCACTTCCAACTACTATCTAAGACAGCCTTGTGTCATGTTCGTTTAATTGCATCTTTGAAACAACAAACGCGGTGACTTCATAGGGAGCTGCCCAGAGCTGATTTTACCTCTCAGAAAATGGGGCAATCGGGTTTGTTTTCAAGGCGGGGACCTAAACAAAATGTAGGACACCTGATCTGTGGGTGAAGGACTGGTAACTAATTAGATAGATGTTTAAATTTATCTACAGAGTTTACAAAAGGACAGGGAAAAAATAAAGGTCGCTGTATTATGAATCAAGCATTGATATTTTCCCAAATTCTTGAAGACTGGGTTCCCAGGGTCCAAGTGAAAACTTGCTTCATGCTCATTGGTTGCTTGTGGTAGTTGTATGATACAAATTATTTCTCGTTTTAATATCATTATCATTTTAAAATTAAATGCACGCATATATTGATTTAGTAAATTCAAATAGAGGCAAATTGAATTCTTTATCATTCAGTCCTAAATTTACTATACTTTTTTCATAATAACGTTGTGTTCTAACTTTGATGTTGTAGAGGCTTTGTGGGAATATGTGTGGGGCAGAGGGTAGAATGGAAGCTGGTATTAAAATAGAAAAATAACTAGGGTTAGTTGTTAGGAAAATGGACTGATTTATAGTCTTTCACTTTAAAAATTGGGGAATTATGACATCCTTTACCATTATGTAAAATTGTCTTTAAAAATATTTTTAATTTATTGATTTTAGAGAGACGCTGCGAGGGTAGGGGAGAGAGAGAGTAAGACAGACATGGATTTGTTGTTCCACTTATTTATGCATTCAGTGGTTCGTGTATGTGCTCTAACTGGAGATTGAACCCACAACCTTGGCCCACAACCTAGGTATGGGGAGAATGCTCTAACCACCTGAGCTACCCAGCCAGGGCCTGTAGGATTGTTTTTGAATTGACATTTGTCCTACCTGAATTTTCACTTGCATGTAAAGCCTCCTTATGTTTTGAAGGGTGATTACCAACATCCAAAAATATTTATAAATAGCCTTTCATGTCACATGTAACACACATACACAAACCATTAAAACCAGTGTCAATTTAAAGGATAGATTTTGATACTGTGACAGGAGTCAAAATTTGTAAATACTTACATTATCTTTTTCTGTAGGCATGTTTCAAATGCAGGAAGTGAATTTGAGAATTGCCTAATTTATTTTTGGGTAGATGATAGGTGTCGATCTTTAAATGAATGGAATTTATGTGTTCTTTATTAAGAAAAACAGGTTGAATCCTTGTTTTGTTTCATATTCAATAGGTTAAGGATGGGATGGGAGAGTGTTGTAGCTTTTCCTGTATCACTTGAGCATACATTTTTCCAGCCCATCCTATTGCCCAGCTCCAAACCTAGTAGAGAAAAGGACCATTGGTGGTTAGCTGCCACTGCTTCTTCTGCATTTTTGACAGTTCGTAATTTTTAAGTAAACTACAAAATATTTTTATGGTATAATTACGTTGTAATTAATATCATTTGAAATTGGAAAGAAACACTACCATACTCCAAGTCCATGCATTTAGGAGTTACTCCTGTCAACATGTTCTTATTTTGGCATGTACTTTATGCCATTTATTAGAATAATGTGTTGAAGGTATTCTGTCTGGCCTCTGATATAGCCAAGTGTGACTCATTTAAGTTAATGTCACTTGACAAAGTAGGGAGCCAAAATGTTGAAAGGGTGTTGGGTCCCAGGAAAGAAAGATCAGTGCTCATGGGGAAGGTGAAGGTCCATTGCTCTGGATTTCCCAGTTTTTCTCTGCGAACCGTCCTCTTTTAATTTGAAAATTAAGATGGGTTGAACAACTCAGGAACTGGATTTTCAAAACATAGCTTTTAATGAGTAAATTAATATAGGACTTTAAGTGGTCTAAGTTAAAGTTTCACACTCAATGTAAGAAATGAGTATTATCTACAAAGAAAGAAATGTCTTTTGCTGCATACTGCATCCATGCCTAATAAACAGTCTCCTTTTTTATTTCTAGTTGCATGACTGCATGTTAGAATCCACTGAGTAGCTTGAAATATTTTCATGCCCAGGATGCCCAGGACTCAACCCAGACCAGTGAAACCAGAATTTTTGGCACGGGAGTGGGAGTGGGGGTGTGTATGTGAGACCCATGTGTCCATATTTTTGGAAGCTCTGTAAGAAATTAAACATGGAGCCAAGTTGTGAACCAATGTTCTGGCCCTCTCTAGAAGATCGATATGGAAAACTTGATTCCCACAAATGCAACATTTTTATGTTGAGTTATAGTTCTTTCTTCTATATAAACCACAAGTATGTTTTAAAAAATAAACTTACATCTTCAAAGCATCTATGTATATGCCTATCTACAGGACTTTTTACAATTTGATTCAGAATTTAAGATACAAACATTTCCCGCTAGTTCCTTAGACTGCACTGTCCAATGTAGTAGTCCTAGCCACAAGTGGCTACAGTTAGTTTAATGGGCTGGTATGTTCCTTATTCCCATTAGCCCTATTTTAAATGCTCAGTAGCCACTTGTGGCTAGTAGCCACTGTATTGGATATCACCGCAGAATATTCTGTATTACCTACAGATATAAACATTTGTATTACAGTTTCTCATTATCTGAAATGGAATATATGTCATCATTTCCTTCAGATTTATAATTTTAGAAATACGTATTTTTGATAGTTGTTTTTTAAGTGAGGGAAGTACATTTTCAATGTTTACATGACCTCTTTCCTCAGTATGTTGCACCTAGTTGTAAGATTTTCCTATTTAAACTTCACTGAGAGGAGAAATTTTAGTGTCCTTTTGTTTATTATTTATACCAGAGTGCTTTGAATCTAACCAATGGCTTAAAATTGCCCTTGTGCATTACAACAGTTCCTGGTGTGGAAATAGAGAAAGTCATCGTTTAATTCAAGTGATGGCATTTGACTAAAGGTTTTTCTATCGAGTGAAAGTTCCCCCCCCCACCCCAAATCAAAACTCTTAGTTGGGATATGATATGATTGAATTTTTTCAACAGGAAATCATCTTATTAGTTTTAACATGAACATGCAAACAGACTTTATTTTTTCCCATATAGGAAATCATCCCCTTCAACAGAAAAGAGGTTTCTGAATGATTTGAGATGGTTGGAAGCTAACAAATGTCATGAATTTTAAGGGTGTTTGCCACTTGTTAACTACCAATGCACAGTTTAGAAGAAACTATACTGTGAACATCATTTCATCTGCAACAACTTAATATGTGTAAAAAAAAATAAATCAAAATTTTCTCTATTGATGTAGTGTGCTCTGATTAGAAATGGAAACAAATTGTTTTCAGTTAAAAGTATTCTTTCTTTAGTTTTTTTCCTTATCAGCAGATGGTACATTTCCTTTTTATGTACATATAGGCTTTTTTACTTACTCACATAAGACAAATTTGCATCTAGAATGTTGTGGGGTTTTTTTAAAGGATGCCTGAATGTGGGTGGGGGGAGAATGTAAGGGGGATAAACAGTAAAGAAAAAAATACAATGAAAAAAATAAAAATAACGCTGGCTGGTGTGGCTCATTGGATTTAGTGTCAGTCACTGGTTCAATTCCCTGTCAGGGCACAAGCCTGGGTTGTGGGCTGGGTCCCTGATTGAGTCAAGCGAGAGGCAACAGTCCATGTTTCTCTCGCACATCCATGTATCTTTCTCTGTATTTCTCCCTGCGTTCTACTTTTTCTAAAGCATAAATAAAATCTTTAAAAAAAGAGAAAGCTTCTTGTTGAATAACTTAAGGTTAGAATGATTATATAACCTGAGAATGTAGTAAAAATATTCCGAGTTGGTGGGTTTTTGGAAGAAAGATATAGCTTGGAAATTTTTTTAAATAAGGAAACTCTTTAGAGAAATTTGTTCCTCTTAGCACTGCTTAAGTATTACTTAAGCACTTTTTCTAGAAAAGTGTAATTTTAAAAATAAGCATTTAAACTATTAAGGAATGATGAATTGTTTTAGGTCTTAATGTAGTCAGGTGTCTATCTTTTCTGGAAAATACAATGTAATTTAGTTTTTGAAGTGAAAAGAAATAATTCGTATTTTGGAACAGGAATTTTCCTTATTGGAAGGCTCTGACTGATAGATTAATTTCCTCTTCATTGTCTTTCGCATTCTTGGTTTGTGCTGAGGTATAATTTCATGGAATTATTTGAATGTAATATTGATTAAATTCATTCTTTACATAATCTGTTTTAATTTTATTCTAATGCTACCTTTTGTATTTAGTTTAAGGAATGAGCTTGAGGCAATGATTCAAATGTAACACATGTCAGTTTTCTATACGCTGTGTGAAAATGTACCAAAGCTAAAATGTATCCTTATAGCTACACTTGAAAGCTGGACTACTTGCTTTGTTAAAACAAAACCAAAAAACCCCTAATAATTAGAAATATAATAAATATAATAGGAACTTTAGTTCAGGAATATTCAATTATCAAATCAAAGCTAGATAAAACTGTTATTGTTAACACATACCATTCAGTTGAGTTCAATCATATCTTTGAAATTCTGGCACTGCTTTGAGGTGTATGGAAATGAATAACAAATAGGATATAGTACCCCACAGTAATGTTACTTAAGTTACAATTCAAGTTGACATATCCTCCAATGTTTATAGTTGTATAATTCTTTTTAAGATTTTATTTATTTACTTTCAGAGAAAGGGGAAGGGAGGGAGAAAGAAGAGGAGAGATACAGCAATGTACAAGAGATACATCGATTGGTTGCCTCTCTGCTCGCCCCCAGTCCAGGACCTGGCCCACAGAGGAGGCATGTGTTCTGGCTGAGAAGCAAACTTGTGACCTTGCAATGCACAGGCCGGCATTCAAGCCACTGAGCCACACCAGCCAGGGTGGTTATATAATTTTTAATAGTTACAATTTAAAAATCTAGACTGTATTATTCTCTGTTATTACAAGGTAATGGGGATTTCCTTCAAGTTTTTTTTTAAAAATTTCTGTTTGCTTATTTAAAAATATTTTAAAATTGATTTTAGAGAGAGGAAGGGATGGAGGAAGGGAGAGAATGGGAGAGGCAGAGAGAGAGATGTGTCGTTCCACTTATTTATGCATTCATTGGTTGATTCTTGTACGTGTCCTGACTAAGAAGGAACCTGCAACCTTGGCTTATTAGGACAGCCCTCTAACCAGCAGAGCTACCTGACCAGGGCTTCCTTCAACTTTTAAATAAAAGAAAAATTTTAATGTGGTCGTATAATATATCGTACTCATTGTGTAACTGAAGACCAAGCTGAGCTGTTTTTAGAAGTTTCATCTGACTCTTTCTTGACGTTTTTGTTAGTACATCAAGATTTCTAACTACAAAGGGATTTTAAGATTGTATTGAGAGACTAAGATTTCATTGGAAAATGGATAATATTGTTCCTCTACCTACAGGGATATGAACGAATCACTTTTCGTTAGTGAGCCGAAACAATTAGTTGACCGGTTTTTAGTAGCAGTCCAGTAATGAATCTGGACTGATCTGTCCATGTTCTGATGCCCAGATCTCTTCTTAATTGTTCTGTGTTCTGTAAATATATAATGGATTCCTGCTTTCTTCCAGGCACTTTACTAGGCACTGGTGATTTGAAGAAAGGACACATATCCAAGATAGCAGATAAATGGAATAGTCGGTGGTCACATAGCTTTAATCATCTGAGTTCATGCCAAGTAAATTGATCCATTGACAGGATATATTGACAGAACAGCTATGAAGAGAAAATTAAATAACATGTAAACTTGCTTTGTAAAACCCTACAAAAACATGGGTAACTATCTGAACATGAATGAATTGTTTTTGGCACAGCTATAAACGCTGTGTTGACCACTCCCGTTTGATTCAGAGGGACAGTATAGCATGGTATCTAGAGCATAGACTCTGGAGCCAGGCTGCCTGGGTTTTGATTTTTTACTCTGATTTACCAAATTTCTGACCTTGAGCAAGTTTCTTAAACTCACTGTGCTTTTTAGTTTTTCAATCTGCAAAATGAGAATAATGACCAGGCTTCTTTTATGGGATTGTTGTAAGGATCAAATGAGTTAATACATGTCAAGCACTTAGAGTAGTACCTGGTGCATACCAAGTATTTAATAAACATTAGCTATAGTCATTTTTGTATATAGTTGGTATAGCAGTTTTTTTTAAACACTGAGTAAAGGTGATATGTGAACTAAAATGTGGTTTTTTGTTTCAAACTTATGGCCCTACTTTGTTCCTTGGGCTGTGTGTTTCTTGTACTCATTACTTGGGCTCCTTGGTATGTGTAATGTGTGCCTGATTTTACACATTTCATGGAACTTGTGAAAATAAATGTCCTCTTCAAACTACTCATTTTAAGAACAGTACATTTTCTGTTTTGGAGTTACTTTTAGAACATATGGCATGTGGTTTTGAATATCTTTCTCGTGGCACATCTGTTCTTTGAGTGGGTTTGAGTCAATTAAATACTATATTTACTCATGTTTTAGGTGAGTGGTGAGTATAATTTGAATTAAAATGAAAAATGAGCCCTGGCTGTTGTGGCTCAGTGGATTGAGTACCGGCATGTGAACCAAAGGATCACCCATTGGCTTTCCTGTCTAGTGCACATGCCTGGGTTGCAGGCCAGGTCTCCAGTAGGGGGCACGCCAGAGGCAACATCACATTGATGTTTCTTTCCATTTCTTTCCCTTTCTCCATCCCTTCCTCTCTCAAAATAAATAAAATCTTTAAAAAAATAAAATGAAAAATGATTATAAAGTAAAAGGAGTGATTTTAAAAAAAGACTTAATTAATTTATTTTTAGAGAGGGGGGAGGGAGGGAGAAAGAAAGGGAGAGAAACATTGATTGGTTGCCCCTCATGTACCCCCAACCGGGGACTTGGCCCTCAACCCAGGTACATGCCCTGACCAGGAATTTAACCAGTGACCTTTGGTTTTGCAGATGCTGTCCAAAACACTGAGCCACACCAGTCAGGGCAAAAGGAGTGATTTTTATAATATGACTATAAACATAGTTAGAAAGGACAGTCCCAGAAATGTTTTTGATAATATTATGTTTGAGGACATGGGTATGTATCTTCCCAAAGTGTATATTTTGAAAAGTGGTAACACTCCCAGACTTACAAATTCTAGTATATATTTAAAGGTACATGCTCACAGTTTCACAAACACAGAGTTATTTAATATTTGTGAATGTTAGGTTGCTATGCCTCTGGGTGTAAGTGTTGTGTAGCATAACCTAAAATTGTTTAGAAAGTATTTGTGGCACATTTCCCAAGAGATACTGTGTACCATTAGAACCTGTAATATGTTAATATACCTTGTGAACCTCCAAGATGATATCATATATATAATTTTTCATTTATTTGACAACTTACTACAGAATTCCTAGTACATCTTTTAACATCTCTCATAATAGGAGCACTGATTTGGGAAATGCTGCTTTAAATATTCTTTGTGCATGCCCTACCTAAGACCATTGCAATGATTTGTTCCACTTCTTGCAGTTACAAATTACATTGGGTTGCTAATACAAGACACCTAGCATAACAGTGGACTAAGAGAAGGTAGGGATTTATTTTTCTTCTAACATATAAAATCCAGGCATAACACTCCACAGCTGGTATGGCAGTTTCAGGATATGGCAGTGAACCCAGACATCCTTTAGGTTTCTTCTCTACCTCCTTAGTGCATGGCTTTCATCCTCAACATGGCCTCATGGTCACAAAAGGGCTCCTAGAGTTCTATTCAAAATGTCCTTTCAGGAAGACAGAATACGGAAGAAACTGGGAAAAATGGCAGAAAGGGTGTGCCTTCCAGCTGAGTCAAATTCTTGTAAAGAATTTTCTTGAGAGCCTTACCCAGTGACTTTGGTTTATGTTGGCCACCTCTAAATTCAAGGGAAGCTAGGAATTCTAGGTTTTTCCTGGGCCTTTGGCTGTCCCAGAGCCAACTGTAAGTAAGGAGGTGTTTGGGATCCAATTATTTTCCCTCCAGACTTCCTAATATCTGATCTCCCATTTGTTTCCAGTTTAGTGGAATTTGGTTGTAATGCACATAGTTAGGAGGTTTAGTATTACTGACTTCTCACTTGATGTCTGACACATAAACGATGTTGATTGAAGTGTACTGACCTAGACCATATTTAAGAGATTGGATTCACCTTCTGTGTAGGCTGTTTTATAGACATTAAGATTATTTGGTACTTTTATACCTTGCATTGTTTGATAGTTAGTTCCTTGAAATAATATAGCTCATGTATACAGTTTTAAAAATCATTACTCAATATACCATTGAAATATTGAGTTACTGTTAACCTTTAACAGGAAAAAATTAATGTATTTCTATCCATTCTTAAATGTTGTGTTTGTAAAAGTAAATCTAGATAGTATCATGACTTGTTTACTTACATTCCAACGTAAAATATGAAGCATAGTGTAGTAGAAAGAATACAGATTTCAAATTTAGACAGTGTTTGGTTTGTGCTTTAGCTCTTTTAGTAATTATAGTCATTCTGGGTAAGTAATTTAATCTCTCTGTGTCTAATCTTTAAAATGGAAATGATAATACCTTCCGTACAGTTTTGTGAGCTTTATTCCTTAATTACTACACATGTAAAATGAGTTCAGTTTATAAGAATTCTTTCCCTTTCACTTCTTCCTTTGGTGTGTATATTAGGGGAAATAGTAACCTAAGAAATATGATTAATAATACTAAGAAAACAGTGTGGCTTAGCTCTACCACCCAATGTATTCCTAGCTTCTTTAATATACATTATTTCAATTAGGTCACTGTGCTTTTATTAGATTGTTATACTGTATATGTAAGATCTTTTCAGACATGGTAGGTACATATAGGTCACTTTAAGACTAAAATGGTTGAAATTTTAAAGGAAATAAAATAGGTAAATCTGCCCATGTCCTCTTCAATATGTGGGAAAAATATGGAAATTGGTAGAAAAATAGCCATAGGATTGTTTGACTATAGTTAAAATAGCAGTCATTAGAAATGCTTTATAAGTAATACAAATTTATTTTTGTTTTGAATGTCTTATGTTTCTTGTCTAAACTAATTATACATCTTACAGTATTTGACTAACTACTCCATGTTCAAAATTGTTTTCTGTATTTTGAGAAATACTGAACAATAGAAGGAAAATGCTTTCTCATAAAACGCTTTATGTTTTTTAAAATTTTAGTTATTTATTTTCAGAGAGAGGAGAAGAGAGGGAGAGAAACATCAATTGGTTGCCTTTTGTTCTCCCTCAAATGGGGACCCAGCTCACAGCCCAGGCATGTGCCCTGACAGGGAAGCAACCTTGCAACCTTTTCGTTCGCAGGCCATCACTCAATCCACTGAGGCACACCATCTAGGGCCCTAAAACACTTTAAATCTAGGTTAAAAAAAAGATAAGAAAGATAGGAAACCATTATATATTACAAAATAATAAGTGCAATAAAACTTTTAAGGATGTGTAGCTCGATTTAATCAGGGATTCACTTGGACAATAGAGCTGGAGCAGACATTATTAGATGTGGGAACTAGCAGTGTATCATAGAGCAGAATGAAAGATGAGGGAGTTCTAGATGGGATGTAAAGGTGAGAAGAGTAGGGGGGCAGAGAAGTATCTAAAGAGTAAAAGAAGTAGGAAAGTATGTTAGGAGAGCCTCTCAAGGAGTACGTGACCAACAGTGCCAGGTGCCACACCAAAGAAAGACCACTGAAGAAAAGTACAAGAAACAGAACAGCGTGATCAGTTGAGCATTATTACCATCAAAAGAACCATTTTGCTACACTGACAAGGAGGGGGAAAGGAAGGACATTAAATTGGAGGATGGTATTTGGTGGTAAAATAGATGAGCTTTCATAGGTCAGAAAAAAATTTTTTTAGATTCTATGAGATTAAGAGACTTATAATGCCAGAAAGAATGAAAAAGAGTAATTTCCTTTTATGAAGCTGTCTGGATGCAAAGGAGTGAGTCCTAGGTAGAGTTGTTAGCTCTGTTTAGTTGTTCATGAGGAAAGCAACATTTGTCTGTAAGATTGAAGGGAGGTCTGCAAAGATAAATATGGGCTTACTGATGAGTAGAGATGAAAATAAGGTTCTATAAAAGAATTGACACTTAATGCTGTTATCTTCAGAACCTGCTGTTGGAGGAGGCAAGATGATCTGCTTTTAAGTATGATTTGGGTAGTGGTGAAGAATTGGAAGTTTGAGGAGCAAGGTAAAGGTTAGATATCATCACTATTGGGAAAGTAATGGGAGATTGATAAAGAGTTTACAGGTCTTATCCGTTTGAAGTTGAATACTTTCAACAGTGATGGCCTAAATCCACATCTGCAGAAAATGAAGAGTAAGGTACAGGGATTGTTGCAATCTGTGATGGCCAAGTAATATATATGGGGCTTCCAGTAAGGAGGAAATCTCACTGAGGCAGGGAGGCTTAGATGAAGTGGAAAGTGATTTTATTCAGCACTTTCTGAATTTGCTCAATGAGCTAACTATTGATGGAGTCAAAGATATTTATCATTTGCTGCTATCTGCCATACCACTTTGTTAGAACAAGCTGACAAAGGATCCTGACTCTAAGTAAAAGTGTGTTTGATGTTCAATTGAGAATGCTATGTAGATTAGTTGCTGCTTGGTTCACTTAACTGGGGTAGAGGATTATTTTTAAAATGAGCCTTTAAACTATAAATTCAGGAAAAGTGTTTAAATAAAAATCTCATCCTTTAGTTCAATATTCTGTTATGGTAGTTGGGTACTTTTTGCCACTAGTGTGACTTTGCTGTTAGCCTTTATACTTAGTATTATGATAATTATCACTAGGATTTAAAATTTAGAATTAATCAGGAATGTTTTCTGCAAAAGAATTTTCTATCCCCTTTTATGAATTGAGCATCATACCTGGCAGATAAAAAGTTTTGAAATTACCCATCCTTCCATTTTTAATTCACATAAGGGTTTTATCTGCTATACCTAGTGTGATGTAAGAAGTAAAATTCAAACATGTTTATTATTTTACCAACTCAGGACTTGGTTTATTTTTTTTCATTCTTGAAATAGCATATTGTAAAACTTCTTGGCTATGCACAGATAATGGTGGATTCCCTAAAGTCACCCACTTGATTGTTAAGTAACAGCAACATTCAGTATAGGCCTCTAACAATGGTGCGAGGATGAACTGCCATTGCCTTGATTAATAAAGTGAACACAACTCTGACTGGTGTGTTTTTCTTTTCTGTTAGTTTTTATATTACCACGTACTTCTAAGCAAAAAAAAAAAAAAAAAAAACTAGAGGAAATAATGTTATTCTAGCTTATAAATTACTTCTAGATTGCTTAGACAACATGCTTTTAAATGTACTTGACCTATTAACTACGTGAAAAATACTAAATCAGTGGTTTCTTATTTTGTCTCAAGAAAAACTTTCAATGGTATGTGATATAAGCAGCAAAATTTATGTTTATGATTCCTTTAAAACTATTATTTAATTTGAAAAGTTAATATTTAACTCCTTTTGTACAATCCTAATGAGAAACACTGTATTTTCATCTCTCTATATTTTGACAATTAGCTTTTTAGAATGAACAGTATATTACAAGCTAACTATGATGTAGAGATTTACAAATATGCATCTGTGCCATTGTAATCTGAATTAAGCCAATAATTTATTCATGAATCACACATACAGTATATGTTTGTATCTTTCAAACTACCTAAATGAACATTGAAAATGGTTATAATGATAAGATACTATTTGTGTATTTGTCATGTGCTATGCACTGTTTTAAGAATTTCACATGTAGGATATTATTTATCTTTACAACAGTCTTGTGAAATAGATGCTATTATTCTTATTACAGATGACAAAGCTGAGGCTTAGAGAGGCTTAATGAATTACCATAAGTTACACAGCTAGTTAGTGGTAGAGCGTGGATTTCAAATCCATGTTTGTCTGACTTCCAAGTCAATTATCTTAACCATAACCTCTCATGTGAATAGTATCTTTTAAAAAAGAGCAGTAGTGCCCTGACTGGTGTGGCTCAGTGGATTGAGTGCCAGCCTGCAAACTGAAAGAGTCCCAGTAAGGGCACATGCCTGGTGGGCCAGGTTCCGAATTGGGGGTTTGGGGGAGGCAACCTATTGATGAGACTCTCACATCGATGTTTCTCTTCCTCTCTTCCTCCCTCCCTTCCTCTCTCTCTAAAAAGTAAATAATTAAAATCTTAGTAAAAAAATAAAATGAGCAATATCAAGGAGGAACAAAATATTATAATTTACATAGCAATTATTAAAGAGAATTCCACAGTCTGTGTTGGAGTCTAAATTTATGAAATTGTCATGAGCCCTTAAAACAATTGTTCTTGCAAATGTGTACTGTATTTTCAGCCCCCGTGCCAAGGTCTCCCTCTACTAAACTATGGTCTACATAGCATCAAGTTACAATAAACTGTTGAGTAAAGATAATAAAGTATCCTTTTGAAAAATCTTTTAAAAATGTTTAAATGTTCATCACAGCATTATTTGTAATGCTATAAAATTGGGAACAACATAAATATCTTATAGAGGAGGACTGGCTCAAAGCATTCTTACAATGGAATGTTGTGATCATGAAAAATTAGATTGATGAGAAGAGTTTTGTAACATGTATATATATATTAAATAGAAAAAAGATAAAAGTAAATAAAGCATAATTATAACCATAGTTTTTGTTTTGCTGTATTTTTTAATGAAAACTTTGATTTTAAAAAAGACCAAAAAGAAACAAAAATGCCGAAAATGATGATATATAAGGGAAAAACCAACCTGTTTTAGGATTAGAAGGATTAGATTGTGAAGAATTCATGACATATAGAATCTGTTCTGTTGAGTTGAGAAACAAAATTATTATATTTTGCCTGAATACATTTTTTAAATATGGAAGAGTTAATAATTATAATGCATCAAATTATCTTAGCAACACTTTAGGCAAACTAGATGTTGTACTTGAGCCTAAGTTACTGCTTTACAGGATAATTTAATAATAATGATAATACACACTCATAAAATGCATTCTTTAATGTAGTAAAAATTCAATTTCTCCAAACAGCCTTAAGGTAGGTACTATTATTATTTCCATTTTTACACATAAGGAAACTGAGGTGCTAGATTGATTTGCCCAAATAATATAGATATGTAGCTAAGTAGTTAAGTAGGAGAACAAACATTTTGGGTTTTTTAAATATATTTTATTGATTATACTATTACAGTTGTCCTGTTTTCCCCGTTATTCCCCTCTGCCCTGCACACCCTGTCCCACCCACATTCCCCACCTTTAGTTCATGTCCATGGGTTGAACATATAAGTTCTTTGGCTTCTACATTTCCCATACTGTTCTTAACCTCCCTCTATCTATTTTCTACCAAGAACCAACATTGTGAATCTAGTTATGCTATCCCATCCCGAAGCCTGTGCACTTAATCACTACACACCATACACTTTAATTTTGAAAATAATCTAACTTTTAATTCAGGGTTAGGAGTAATGATCTTATGAAGATGTGGTCATTAAGAGTAGTTTATGTTCCAAGTCTCTATTCCATTTTTAGTGCACTAAAAAGTGTCCTTCCTGAAGTCGCAGCAGGAAAAAGTGGAGATTGGTGGACCTGGTTGCACAGAAGCCCCAGGTGTGCAGGCGGCAGCTAGTGGACCCCGGGTGCCAGGTGGCAACGGGCAGACCCAGTGAGGCTGCCCAAGGCAGTTGGCTGACCAAGCGGTCCCACATTCATGTGCAGATAATCCAGGCGAAAATGGGAAGCCAGACAGACCTTGCAACCCAAGGCTACAATGCCGGGAAATAAAACCTAAAAGCACCAATTGAAAATACTTCTGGGGGTTGAGGTGCCAGGAGAGACTCCCAGCCTCACAGGAGAGTTTGTTGGAGAGACCCACAGGGTCCTAGAATGTACACAAGGCCACCCACTTGGAAATCAGCACCAGAAGGCCCCAATTTGCTTGTGGAAAGCGGTGGAAGGGACTGAAATACGAGAGAGAGCAGAGCAAGCGCCATTGTTCCCTCTTAGACCTTGCCCCCACATACAGCGTCACAACCCAGTGACTGGGCTGCCCTACCCTGGTGAACACCTAAGGCTCCGCCTCTCACTACATAGCAGCCTAGACCAGAACAAAAAAAACCCCTAAAAAACCCAAAAATGACTAAAATGGGAGAACAGATCAAAGCCCCAGAGCCAATTCATCTAAGTGACCAAGAGACAGCCAACCTATCAGATGCACAATTCAAAGCACTGGTGATCAGGATGCTCACAGAATTGGTTGAATTTGGTCTCAAATTAGATGAACAAATGAAGGCTACACTAAGTGAAATGAAGGAAAACGCACAGGGAACCACAGTGATGGGAGGAAAACTGGGACTCAAATCAATGGAGTGGACCAGAAGGAAGAAACAAACACCCAAGTAGAAAAGAATGAAGAAACAAGAATTCCAAAAAATGAGGAGAGGCTTAGGAACCTCAAGGACATCTTTAAATGTCCCAACATCCAAATTATAGGGGTACCAGAAGGGGAGGAAGGAGAGCAACAAGTAGAAAACTTATCTGAACAAATAATACAGGAGAACTTCCCCAATCTGGCAAAGGAAATAGACTACCAGGAAGTCCAGGAAGCTGAGAGAGTCCCAAAGAAGTTGGACCCAAGGAGGAACACACCAAGGCACATCATAATTACATTAGCCAAGATTAAAATGGAGAGAATTCTAGAAGCAGCAAGGGATAAGGGGACAGTCACCTACAAAGAAGTTCCCATCAGACTGTCAGCTGATTTCTCAAAAGAGACCTTCCAGGCAAGAAAGGGCTGGAAAGAAGTATTCTAAATCATGAAAGTCAAGGACCTACATCTAAGATTATGCTATCCAGCGAAGCTTTCATTTAGAATGGAAGGGCAGGTAAAGTGCTTCTCAGATAAGGTCAAGTTAAAGAAGTTCATCATCACCAAGCCCTTATTATATGAAATGTTAAAGGGACTTACCTAAGAAAAAGAAGATAAAAAATAAGTCAGTAAAAAGACAGCACACTCATAGCTATTAACAACCACACCTAAAACAAAAGCAAACAAGTAGAACAGGAACAGAAACACAGAAATGGAGATCACCTGGAGGGTTAGCAACAGGAGTGGGAGGAGGAGAGAGGGGGGAAAGTTACAGAGAATAAGTAGCATAGACAGTGGGTAGAAAATAGACAGGGGGAGGGCAAGAATAGTGTGGGAAATGTAGAAGCTAAAGAACTTATGACACATGGACATGAACTAAAGAGGGGGCATGTGGGTGGGAGGGGGTGTGCAGGGAGGGGGAATGGGACAACCGTAATAGCATAATCTATAAAATATATATTTTTTTAAAAAGTGTCCTTCTGTTTGGTTGACAGCTGTTATTCACAGAGCCCCAGACTGTTGGTAATTGCTGTCACAGTTTCTTCTTCTTTCAATTGACTCTTTTAGTAGGCTTGGATGCTTTGTATGTGGTAGTATAAAAAGTGTCTGCAGGAGAACTACAGAAGTTTCTAAATTTTGGCTTATCATATGGTTTTAAAATTCATTCACAGTATAATTGGTTAACATTTGCTCTTATTTGGATTAATGGAATTTGTATCCTAGAGTTCTTAGAGACGTAAAATTGAAATCACTATTAACCATTCCTTTAACTGTCTTTAGTTTCTTTTTTTCACTTCAAGTATTGTATTCATGAAGTTCTTTTATTAAATAAAGAGTTTTGTTGCCCTCAGAAGGTGATGAATTGTGCAGACTTTAATTATTAAGCAAGTAAAGTTTTTCCTTTTTTTAAAAAAATATTTATTGATTGATTTATTTTTTCTTTTAGAGAGGCAGGATGGAGGGGAAGAGAGAGAGAGACATGAATTTGTTGTTCCACTTATTTATTCATTAGTTGATTCTTGTATGTGCCTGGGGATTGAACCTGCAACCGTGGCATATCAGGCGATGCTCTAACCAACTGAAGTACCAGGCCAGGACTGTGGCCAGGGCTGTTTTCTTATTTTTAAGTATCTTACTGTTTTAAAATAGGCAAAATGTGTATTATACATGATTAAAAGTACAAAGACTGGTAAGTTATCTTTCTATTTCTACTTCCAGTTCCCCTCCCTGAGATGCTCTTCTGTAGCCTTCATTTTCAGTAATATTACCAAAGCCAGGAGGAAACATTAATGAATACTATGCCAGACTGATGTGAAACTTTATATGTCCTCCATTGGTATGCAAAAAAGTTCTTTGGTTTTGGAAAACAAATACATACAAAGTTTTTTTTTTTTTTAATGTATTGAATACATCTTCATGTTTCTGATTCTTTTCCCTTCAGATTAGACATTAGACATTTCTCACAGTTTTGACCTGTTAATCTACATGCTTTTATTAGCAGTTAAAAATCTGTTAGCAATAAAAGCAAACTGGCTATCTTAATACTGTTTTGTTTGTGAAGCTGAAAATTTTCTTTAAACTGAGGTTGGCAAATATTGGGTATAACTGAAGTTGGATCATTTTACCAATGAAATGGGTACTTAGATCTATTTCAAGTATTTTATTTTATAGAGCACTGGGATGCAAAGAAACCCCAAATATTGAAATTTTTGGTGTATAGCAGTTTTTAAAAGTAGGCTTGCTCTTCTAATTTTCTTGGCTAAAGGATGAATGCTAAAGACTAAATACACAGTTACACTTATTGTGTACCTATAGTTCAGGTTTTTTTTCTGCTTAAATAGAGTGTGTCGGGAGGAAGAATGTGCCAGAGCATAATTTCCTAATAACTTTGTTTTAGGTCTTTCTAATTATGCTTCCTTTAATGTGTATCTTATGAAACGTAGTCAAAAGGTAGGGTACATTGTGGTTTCCAAAGTGAGTTATATCCAAACTACCTATAAACTTGTTAAAAATAAACATTTTGAGATACTTCCTAGACCCCCAGGAATCTATAGTTTTCCTACAATTAGTAGATAGTAAGTGCCCTTTTTAATGTATCTTTCTAGAAATCTATTTTCCCTTTAAAAGATAATAGATGTTTTAGTCGTGGTTTTAAACATTTATTCTGTAAGTTTAAAAATCAAAGTTAATTTGTTGGGATATTACTATATGTACTGTTGACAGGTATCACTAGCCTAAAAATACCTGTAGGGACAAGAAGGACCAGGGATAGTTGATGAGGATGGAAGACAATAATGAATGATAGACACTGTACTCAACCGAAGGGCTCAGACTTTGCTTCCCAGTTGAGCATTGTTGTATCTCCTTTTTCTTCAAGATTTTTATATTAAATCCCTCTAATTGTGAAATCTAATTTATAAATATTAGCCACAAATTTACACTTTTGTAAAATATGGCATGGCCCATCACTCTAGAGGTCAAATACAACATGACTGCAGGCCAAATAAAGCCTATGGGTAGTAGTGTGCAAGCTATGCCCTAGATAATCTTAACCACCTTACACTTGCATGAACTTGTCATATTTTGTTTTGACATTTATTAAGGGATAATAATGATGATGCTTCCAGCTAGTGGTTTTAATGAAATATTAGTTAAGTAAACATTGGAATTTTGTGTAGGAAGAAAGAAAAGAACAAAACATATGGAGATAATGTCATGTGTAAATGTCTCAGACTTGACTTCCATGGGAATTTTATTCTCATCCCCTTTCTCTCTCAAGATCTGCCATTCTTCCTTTTCCTGCCTCCACATTCAGTATCTCCCTGCTCCTCCCATGAATGTTCTTTTCATTTGTAAGGACTATAAAAGGGAAATCTTTCTTATAGAAACTATAGAATGGAAATCACTTTGTGACTTACTAAGCTGCACAAACTTTAAGACATTCTTCCCCATGGCATTGAAATTCCTTAGCCTTAATACTGTTTGTTTCAACTGTGCTATTTAAACAGAAGAATGACTGCCTTTAAGATGGTTAGTGAAAGGACCCATACAGAAACAGTCTTGATGGGCAGCCTCATAACCGTGTAAGATTTGACCCCAATCCATTAGGGATGATTGAATAAGATGCCATTTACAGTGGTTCAGTAAAGAAAAAATAAAATAAGTGAGAGAAACTTCTGCTTCTAGCCAAGTTGAAGTAATAGGAACAAGATTTACCCTTGTACCCACAACAATTAAAAAATGAACCAAACATACAAAGCAACAATTTTCAAGACCCTGGATATCAGGCAATGAAAGACAGTGATATATCTCTGAGACTGAGGAAACAAAGTGAGCTTTAAGATTGCTCAGGTTACTAAATTGAAGAGACTTTCTAGACTGTGGTGCATGTAAGGTGTGGGAAAACATGTGGAGAATGGTAGACTTTCTGAATTTAGAATATGTTCCTTAAAGTCTAGCGAGACACAGGCAGCTAGAGTTAACAGGACAGAGTACTAGAGAGGTAAGAACTGCACAGAGAACACAGGAGAGCTATAGGGGTCTCCTTTGAGTATTCAACTGAGTGCTCAGTATCACTTACATAGGAGGACACTTCTAGAGCTGGATTAAAGGGAATAGCACTTGTGTATTCAGGGCCAGGAGTAGTGCCTGTTTCCACAAACCACACTGGAAAACCTCAAGGAGCACTAGGTAGAGTACACAGAAGAATTTTCCCTAGTTGTGAGAAATAATTAGCCCTTGACTGAGCATTGTCTGGACCAGCCTAACAAATCTTAAAAGCTAGACCCAAAAGGATCAAACTTTCCAGTTTTCAAATAATTTAACTTTACCCATAAGCAAAACTCAAGAATATTTATAAGCAGCCATCCAGATAAAATTCACAATTTATAGCATCCAATCAGAAATGTCTAGGTATGCAAAGAAGCAGGAAAATATATATTATAATGAGAAGATAAATCAATCAAACTAACTCAGAACTAACAGACTAGAATTAGCAGGTAAGTATAATACAATTGTTATTATAACTATTTTTCAAACATTCAAAAGTTAAATAGGAGCACATTGAACTTCTAAAGATGAAAACTGTAATGTCTGAGATGAAAATTACACTGTATGGAATTAACAGCAGATTAACCATTACGGAAGAAAAGATTAGTGAACTTGATCACATGCTAAGATAAATTATTCAAAATGAAACAAAAATAATTTAAAAAGTGAACAATACATCAGTGAATTTTGGGATAGCTTCAAGTGCCTAATATATATGACATCTGTGTTGCTAGAGGAGTGGAGAAAGAAGGCGTGATGGGAAAAATTTTTGAGTAAATAATGACTGAAAGTTTCACAAATTTGATGAAAACTATAAACCTACAGATTTTAGTGAACCCCAAGGGTAAGAAATGTGAAGAACATTACACCAAGGCACTGTTCAAAACCTGTAATTAAAAAACAAACAACAACAAAAAAACCCCTTAAAGGTGCCCAAAGTAAAAAAGACATTGTGTAAAGAGATACAAAGATAAGGATGACTGTATAGTTTTTTGTCAGAAACAAGCAAACAAAAACAAGGCAACAATACCTTTAAAGTACTGGAACTGCCAACCTAGAATTCTATACCCAATGAAAACATACTTAAAAAACAAGGTGAAATGAAGACTTTTTCAGAGATACAATAGAATTCATCACTAGGAGACCTGTAATACCAGAAATGTTGAAGTCCTTAAGGCAAACAGAAAATGATGCCAAATGGACCTACACAACAAAAGGAAGAACACTGGAAATGCTAACTACATTGGTAAATATATATGATATTTTTCTTATGATTTAAATGTCTTCAAAAGGAAATTGATAAAAGTGAGAAAGGTATCAATAGGCCCACTTTACAAGAATCTCAAAATGCAATAATGAAATGAAATGACTAGCATTTTGACCACTGTTATGGGCAAGGAGTTTTACCTGTATCATTTCATTTAATCCACCTAACAACCCTATGAGCGGGTACCATTATTGTTCTATTACAAAGGAGGGAAGTAAACCATAGGAAGGTGAAATTACTAGTCCAAGATCACACAACTATTAAATGGGTGGGCTGGGATTAAACTCATTCTGCCTGACTAAAGCTTAGGTACTTTACCACTTTTCTACATTGCTGTCAGGGAAGTAGGAAATAATATAGAACAGGTGCTAAGTCAAAGAGGATCACGTAGAGTCAAGGAGGAAGGAATAAAGAAGAGATGGCAGGTGGCTTGGCAGATGGCATGTTTCTTACACATGTAGCATAGATTGTTTCCACTTGGATGGTCAAGGCCACTCAAGTTGGCACTTTTAACTGTAATATTTTTTTAAGTTCAAAGTTTTCACACATGTGGGAGCCAGTGAGTCCAGGTCTCCTTTTCAAGCTTAACATAGCTCAGAGTGTGACTTTGGCAGTTCTGAAATGAGGAAAAACATTCTCATATGTCCCCGGGAGGTGATTAACCCTCTGTTCAGGGAGGTCCTTCACCTCAACCAGGTCTTTCACCAGCTTGTTGGACTATAGACCTAAATGATTTAACAGCTTTTCTCTTTCATTTTTAATAACAGTTGTAACATTTCATTACTTTACTTACAAGATCAGCTAACTAGGAAAAAAAGGTTAAGTGTAGGTAATCCGGTTTGTACTACTAGCAATAATTTGAAATCACATGAGAATGGTTTAAAAAAAAACTAACAATAGGTACTTTTTAATGTGCTTATGTTTTCTTATTTACAGTAAATTGGGCTTGAAAATAATTGACTTTAAATTAAAAAACACTGTAGTAATTACAGTATAGTAATAATACTGTAGTAAAAATAACACTGGAGTTTATAACACATGTAAAAGTAAAATGCATGGCAATAGCACAAAGGTTTGGAAGGGAGAAATGGAAAAATACTATTGTAGGTTCTTTTTTAAAAAATGTATTTTATTGATTATGCTATCACAGTTGTCCCATTTGCCCTCCTTCACTCTCCTCCACCCTGCATACTCCTCCCACCCACATTTCCCCCTTTAGTTCATGTCCATGTGTCATACTTATGAGTTCTTTAGTTTCTACATTTCCCATACTGTTCTTACCCTCCCCCTGTCTATTTTCTACCTACCATCTATGCTACTTATTCTCTATACCTTTCCCCTTCTCTCCCCCTTCCACTCCCCTGTTGATAACCCTCCATGTGATATCATTTCTGTGGTTCTGTGCCTGTTCTTGTTGTTCGTTTAGTTTGTTTTTGTTTTTGTTTGAGGTGTGGTTAATAATTATGAATTTGCTGTCATTTTACTGTGCATATTTTTTACTTGCTTTTGTTAGATAAATCCTTTTAACATTTCATGTAATAAGGGCTTGGTGATGATGAACTCCTTTAACTTGATCTTATCTGAGAAGCACTTTATTTTCCCATCCATTCTAAATGATACCTTTTCTGGATAAGAGCAATCTTGGATGTAGGTCCTTGCCTTTCATGACTTGGAATACTTCTTTCCAGGCCCTTCATGCCTGGAAGGTCTCTTTTGAGAAATCAGCTGACAGTCTGATGGGCACTCCTTTGTAGGTAATTGCCTCCTTTTCTCTTGCTGCTTCTAGGATTCTCTCCTTCATTGTAATCTTGGCTAATGTAATTATGATGTGCCTTGGTATGTTCCTCCTTGGGTCCAACTTCTTTGGGACTGTCTGAGCTTCCTGGACTTCCTGGAAGTCTATTTCCTTTGCCAGAGTGGGGAAGTTCTCCTTTATTATTTGTTCAAATAAGTTTTCCACTTGTTGCTCTTCCTCTTCTCCTTCTTGTATCCCTATAATTTGGATGTTGGATTATTTAAAGATGTCCTGGAGGTTCCTAAGTCTCTCCTCATTGTTTTGAATTCTTGTTTCTTCATTCTTTTCTGATTGGATGTTTTTTTCTTCCTTCTGGTCCACTCCATTGATTTGAGTCCCAGTTTCATTCCCATCACTATTGGTTCCCTGTAGGTTTTCCTTTATTGAACTTGGCGTAGCCTTCATTTTTCATCTAATTTGCAACCAAATTCAACCAATTCTGTGAGCATCCTGATTACCAGTATTTTGAACTGTGCATCTGATAGGTTGGCTATCTCTTCATTGCTTAGTTGTATTTTTTCTGGAGCTTTCATCTGTTCTTTCATTTGAGCCATTTTTTTTTGGTCTTGATGAGCCTGTTACGTAGTGAGGGGCAGAACCTTAGGTATTCAACTGGGTAGCGTAACCCACATCACTGAGTTGTGACATTGTATGTGGGACAGGGGTCTGAGAGGGAACAATGGTCCTTTCTCTTCTCTCTGCCAGATTTCAGTCCCTTCCCCCACTTCCCAAAAGCAAAGTGAGCCCTTCCGGTGCTTATTCCTGGTGGGTGGGTTTGTGTACATTCTAGCACCCTGTGAGTCTTTCTAGTGAACTCTCTTGTGAAGCTGGGAGTTTCTCCCGGCACCTCAACCTCCTCAGGTGTTTTCAATCAGTGGTTTGAGGCCTTCTTTCCCTGCGCTGGCACCCTGGGTTGTGTTGTCTGTCCCACTCCCCAGTTTTGCCTGGTTTATCTGCACAGGAATGTGGGACTACCAGTCTGCCAGCTGCTGCCTTGCCGAGAGTCCTCTCCACTTCTGTGGCTGGACTCTGCCCCTCCTATGGGTCTGGATGAATGTGTCTTCTTTAACTCCTTGGTTGTTGGACTGCTATACAATTCAATTTTCTGTCAGTACTGGTTGGTTTTTGTTCTTATATTGTTGTTTAATTCTTTTGGTTGTGGGAGGCGGCACAGTCTGTCTACCTACGCCTCCTTCTTGGCCAGAAGTCCAATCGTTGGTTCTTTCTTTTTTTTTTTAAATATATTTTATTGATTCTGCTATTACAGTTGTCCCGTTTCTCCCCCATCATTCCCCCCACCCTGCACACCCTCTTTCACTCACATTCCCCTCTTTAGTTCATGTCCTTGTGTCATAAGTTCTTTAGCTTCTACATTTCCCATACTATTCTTACCCTGCCCCTGTCTATTTTCTACCCACTATCTATGCTACTCATTCTCTGTACCTTCCCCTCCTCCTCCTCCCACGCTCCTGTTGCTAACCCTCCATATGATCTCCATTTCTGTGGTTCTGTTCCTGTTCTAGATGTTTGCTTAGTTTGCTTTTGTTTTAGATGTGGTTCTTAATAGCTGTGAGTTTGCTGTCATTTCATTGTCATATTTTTTATCTTTTTCTTAGATAAGTCCCTTTAACATTTCATATAATAAGTGCTTGGTGATGATGAACTCCTTGAACTTGACCTTATCTGAGAAGCGCTTTATCTGTCCTTCCATTCTAAATGACAGCTTTGCTGGATAGAGCAATTTTGGATGTAGGTCCCTGCTTTTCAAGATTTCAAATATTTCTTTCCAGCCCCTTCTTGCCTGGAAGGTCTCTTTTGAGAAATCAGCTGACAGTCTGATGGGAACTCCTTTGTAGATGACTGTCCCCTTATCCCTTGCTGCTTCTAGAATTCTCTGCTTCATTTTAATCTTGGCTAATGTAATTACAATGTGCTTTGATGTGTTCCTCCTTGGGCCCAACTTCTTTGGGACTCTCTGAGCTTCCTGGACTTCCTGGTAGTCTATTTCCTTTGCCAGATTGGGGAAGTTCTCCTTTATTATTTGTTCAAATAAGTTTTCTACTTGTTGCTCTTCTTCCCCTTCTGGGACCCCTATAATTCGGATGTTGGGACGTTTAACGATGTCCCGGAAGTTCCTAAGCCTCTCCTCATTTTTTTGAATTCTTGTTTCTTCCTCGTTTTCTGTTTGGTTGTTAATTTCTTCCTTCTGGTCCACTCCATTGATTTGAGTCCCAGTTTTCTTTCCCTCTCTATCGGTTCTCCATGCGTCTTCCTTCATTTCACATATTGTAGCCTGCATTTTCTCATCTAATTTACGAACAAAATCAACCAATTCTGTGAGCATTTTGATGACCAGTGCTTTGAACTGTGCATCTGATAGGTTGGCTATCTCTTTGTTGCTTAGAGGAATTGACTCTGGGGTTTTCATTTTTTCTCCGGTTTGAGCCATTTTTGGTGGGGTTTTTTGTTTTGTTTTGGTTTGGTTTTAGTCTGGTCGCAGCTATTACATATAAGGGGTGGAGCCTTAGGTGTTCCTCAGGGCGGGGCAGCCCAGTCGCTGGGTTGTGATCCTATAGGTGGGGGCGGGGTCCGAGAGGGAAGAATGGCGCCTGTTCCGCTCTCTCCTGGACTCCAGTCCCTTCCGCTGCTTCCCCTTCGCCTGGATTATCTGTGCACGCGCGTGTGCTGTTACGCAGTGAGGGGTGGAGCCTCAGGCACTCCCCAGTGTGGGGCAGCCCAGTCGCTGGGTTGTGACGCTGTATGTGGGGGCGGGGTCTGAGAGGGAACAATGGTGCCTGCTCTGCTCTCTCCTGGATTCAGTCCCTTCCGCCACTTCCCCTCTGCCTGGACCGTCTGCGTGCGTGAATGTGGGACCCCCTGGTCAGCCAGCCGCCTTGTGTATCCTCACTGGGTCTGCACAGTTGCCCCACTGTGCCCGGGGTCCGCCAGCTGCTGCCTGGGCGCCCGAGGACCACCAGCCACTGCCCGTGCACCTGGGAACTGCGAGATGCTGCCACTTGCGTTCCTGGGTCCGCACCTCCACTTTTTCCTATCGCGACTCTGCCCCTCTTACTGGTCTGGATGAATGGTTGTTGGACTTCTGTACAGTTCAGTTTTCTATAAGTTCTGGTTGTTTTCTTGTTTCTAAATATTTGTTGTCCTTAATTTTGGTTGTGAGAGGAGGCACAGTGTGTCCGCCTACGCCTCCATCTTGGCCGGAAGTGCCCCCCAATCGTTGGTTCTTATATGAAGTGGTATAATATCACTTGCAGGTAGATGATGGTAAGTTGAAGTGTATACTATTAAACCGTATAGTAATAACTAAAATAACAAAACAGTTATAGCTAAAAGCCAACAAAGGAGATAAAATGGAATCAGAAAAATTATTGTTATTGGAAAGGCAGAAAAAGAAAAAAGGGAAAAAATCAGTACGGACAAATAAAAAAATAGCAAAGCAATAAACCCAACTGTATCAATAATCACATTTAATGTAAATGGCCTGAACACTGCAATGAAGTGGCAGAACTTGTCAGATTAGATTAAAAAAACAAAACTCAACTACATGCAATCTTAGTTAAAAGTTAAAGGGTAGAAACAGTATACCATGTTGACACTAACTTAAAAAAACAACTGGCTGTGTTAATATCAGACAAATCAAGTCTCAGGACAAAGTTAGAAGGTGAAAAAATATTAGACTGACAATGGGGTCAATTCATAAAGAAAATGTAATAATTCTAAATATTTATACCCCTATGACAGAGCTTCAAAATAGACAAAGAAAAATATAACTGTAAGGAGACATTTTGAAATCCACAAATGCAGTTGGAGATTTCAATACGTCTCTCTCAATAGCTGAGAGAAAAGTAGGAAAATCAGTAAGTTATAGAAGACTTTAACAACACCATCACCTCAGTTGACCTAACATAGATCATACCACCCAACAACAGCAGAATGCGCTTTCTTTTCCAGTGCACACAGAATATTTACCAACATAGTTTGTATTCTGGGCCATAAAACAGGTTTTAATGCATTTAAGTTTATTCAAGTCATACAAAGCATCTCTGAGAAATCATCAGATAATTGAAAACTAAATAACACATGGCTCAAAGAGGAAATGAGAAAATATATTGTTTGGGGTAGAAATGAAAACAGTTTATCAATGTGTGGGATGCAAGCTCCTAAAGCAAGATTTAGAGGAAAACTTATAGTACTAAATGTTTCAAACCAATGACCTCAGTTCCCTTTTAGAAAAAGATAAAAGAAGAAAGTAAAGGAAAAGTAGAAGAAAGGATAGAATAAAGATCAGAGGAAAAATCAAATAGAAAACAGAAAAAAAAAGAAAATTAATGAAACCAAATCTGTTTTTTTGAGAGAAGCAATTAAATACATAAACCTCTAGCAAGGCTGATTAGGAAAAAGAGAAGACACTAATTACCAATATCAGGAATGAGGAGGGTAACATACTTATTAAAAGAATGATAAAGGACTTACAGATGATTTTATGCCAACAAATTCAACAACTGAGATTAAATGGACAATACTTTGAATAACCTACTGAAATTAGGTACTTACCAACCTTAGATATTATTCCTTAAAGAGGTGTTATAAAATGAAAAACCTTCTCACCATGTTTCTTATAATTTTTTTGCTTTTCTGGAGAAATTAATGTAAAATGTAAAAATCCCCCAAAATAATGTCTTCTGGTAACCCTATTTTACTGTTACATATTCAGTTTTTTAGAATCCTTGGAGAAGTACTTACAAGAATTTTTTTCTTTGCAGATGATAAAATATCTTATTTTAAAATGTTGAACATTAAGTCTGGTGGTAGGAGGTTAGAAGGTTTGTTCAGTGGCTCTGTCATGCATTTCATAAAGTATCTATCTAGCTTTAGCTTGCTTATCTTTTCTTCCCTACTGTTCTTCTGAATCTTATCTTGAATTTTTAAGTGAGAAATATGGCTTCCACAGTTCCAGATATTGCCCATCTATAGCTCACTGGCTAGTGTGTTGGGGGTTCCCAAGACTAATAGAGGTTCCACGATTTGCCAGGAGGACTCGCAGTACTCAACATAATAGATTTATTATAGCAGGAGGGCACAGAGCAAAATCAATGAAGGGAAAAAGGCAACAGGGCAAATCCTTGAGGAAACCAGGTACAAACTTCCAAGAGTCCTCTCAGTAGATTCACATAGGAGGTCCTTAATTCCCTCAGCAATAAGTTGTTACAACACATATGAAATGTTGCCTATCAGGGAAGCTCACTAGAGACTCAGTGCTCAAGGTTTTTATTGGGAATTGATCATGTAGGTAACTCAGACTAACACGTCCCAAAATTCCAGATGCCTGAAAGGAAAGTAGATGTTCATCATAAACCACATTGTGTGCACAAACAGTTTAGATATAGTGAGATACTATTATGAGTTCTGGGAATGATGGGAAGGAACCCTCCTGAAATCTAAGTTTCCAAATTTAGCCAAAGATCAACTTTTTCTGAAGGCTGGCTTTGTTAATTCTTTTCTGCATAGCTAAACAAAGATTAAAAACATTTCATGTGTCTTTTTTATTAGGAAGGAAAATATTTCCTGGTTTCCCTCTTGCTAGAATCTCTCTCAGTACCATTAGCTAGGTTGGGTTGTTGCCTATATCATAACTGCAGCAAGGCTAAGATGTTAAGTATTTGACATTTCCAGCCTGTATAGTGGAAGACAGATTCTGCCAAAAAGGACCAAGAGCAGTGGTGGGAAATGTCTGTTAGGAAGTTGAATGTTTTCTGACTCATAATTGTCAATCCTAGTGTTTTTAAGAGTGAGGTCCTAAGAGATATATAGCTAGGAAAAGTGAGTGCCATGGCCATTTACTTTTATTTTGAAGGACAATAGTGCACATTTTCAGTTATTAAGAGTAGTTTTTGTTGTATCCTAATGTACAAAACAAATTTGTATGCAAGACAAATTATTTCGGATAAAATATCAATAAATTGAACTGGAAAACAAGTCATATGTTACTCCCATTTATAAATAAAACAACTAGAACAGGAACAGAACCACAGAAATGGAGATCACGTGGAGGGTTAGCAACAGGGGAGTGGGAGGAGGAGAGAGGGGGAAAAGGTACAGAGAATAAGTAACATAGACGGTGGGTAGAAAATAGGGGGAGGGCAAGAATAGTGTGGGAAATGTAGAAGCTAAAAAACTTATGACACATGGACATGAACTAAAGGGGGGCATGTGGGTGGGAGGGGTGTGCAGGGTGGAGGGGAATGATGGGGGAGAAATGGGACAACTATAATAGCATAATCAATAAAATATATTTAAAAAAATAAAACAAAGTAACTCTACTCTAAATTACTCTGATAGTTGATTCATTCATTCATTTAAAGGACTTGATCTTTATTATAATATTTATTTATTTTTTATTTTTTTTTAATAAATTTTTTTTTTCTTTTAGATTTTATTTATTTATCTTCAGAGGGGAAGGGAAGGAGAGAGGGAGAGAAACATCAATGTGCGGTTGCCTCTTGTATGTCCCCTGCCGGGAACTGGCCTGGCAACCCAGGCATGTGCCCTGACTGGGAATCGAACCGCGATCCTTCGGTTCGCAGGCCCGCGCTCAATCCACTGAGCTACACCAGCCAGGGCAGTTCTTTATTATAATATTTAAATATTACTCTCACAGAAGGTGTGTAATATAATAGTGTAGGTTTTGACTACACTATTATAATGTTGATTTTCCAAATTGGTGAAATACTGTTGTTCGAAAAGGATCTCCTTGTCTCAGAGCAAAGAAACATCCTAAGGGAAACTGACTAAAACCAAGAAAGAAATGGCAAAAGATGTGATTGAAAAGCATGGTCGCTCAGAAAAGGTAATACATACCCGACTAGTGCTTCTGGGGATGAAATTTCTAAGTTACAGTTAGCCATGGCTGACGTCATGACAAGCTGCAATGACTAGTGACCCCCTGCCACAGCACCGACCAATCAGTGGAGTCCATGACCCTGAAAGAACACACCTGGAAAGCTTATGAATGTTCTATTTAGATCCTCCCCTAAAATCCTGGCCCTTAAAAGCCCTTAGGACAGAGGACACACCACTTCCCTCTTAGGAGCACTCCTGAGCCTTTCCTGTTCCCCCTACTTCTTCCTAGGCAACTTACCTTTACCCTTCTTTTTCCTAAACTCCAAGGGCCCCTTTGTTTTTCCTCTGTAACTTGTTTCCTGAGCCCATTTCTTCTACTGCTCACTTCCTCTACCTCTGTGACTTTCTAAATAAACTCTCTTTTATAGTCTGAGTCTTGGCTCTGAATTCTTTCTTAGCCAGAACTCAAGTACTGAGGTTGCTGAAATAAGGTCCAGTCACCCGTAACATTCTGGTGCCATTTTCACCACCACCACCACCAAGACTGAAGGGAATAAAGATACTCCACTTCCCTGTTTTTTGGAGATATTGAAAAAGCCTTCTTACTGGCCATTTTGACAAGTTCCTTCTTCTGTTAAGTTATGGGTAGGAAAAACTCAAAATTTAGGTATGGTTTTCTTATGTGTATATAATATTGGAACTGTACTAGGAAGGTACTGAAAGTTGAGAACATGACCAGACATTTCATCCATTTAGATACATGAACTCTTTTGTTTACTTCAGTACAATGAAAGCCTTTTTTAAGGGTGTTTCATTCCTTTATGCTATGACATCACTAATATCACATATGGTGTAATATAAATAATAGAAAACAGATGTTAAGTATCATATTCCTTCTTTTTAAAGATTTTATTTATTTATTTTTAGAGAGATGGGAAAGGAAGGAGAAAGAGAGGGAGAGAAACCTCTTATGTGCGAGAGATACATCTATTGGTTGCTGCTCCATGCCCCCTGCTGGGGACCTGGCCTGTAACCCAGACATGTGCCCTGACTGGTAATCAAACTGGCAGCCTTTCAGTTTGCAGGCCAGCACTCAATCCACTGAGCCATACCAGCCAGGGCAAGCATCATATTCTTTTAATCATAATGTTCATATATACTGGGCAACATACTCCTTGGGTAATGAATATTGAATATAATTAACTCACTACTATGCTCATTAATTAAACGCCATTGTTTAAGTCTTGTTTGTACAGTCCAGATTACTGGAGCTGTAGTTATTTGCATGTACTCTCAGATATTCTTCAACAGATAGTCACAGTGCTGGAGATGATATCAGAAATATTTGTCAAATAACTATTACAACTTTGCAGCCTGAGCTATTTCCCTCTAATTACTAGAGTGTATACAACTAATTGATCACAGGGAAGATTTTTCTTTTTGTTTAGGTGTCTGTTGTCTGGAAGTCTCTTTTTTTCTCTTGAAGCCTCTCCTATCTCTCCCTAAAACACAGATTTACAACATTACCCTCTATCATGTAGAATGCCTTCTACCTTTAACTGGATCTTGTGGTCCTAGTTTCTCACTGGCTTCTTGAATTCTTTCCACTCAAAAGGCAGACAAAGCCTGGGCTGGGGTACACATGTGGGGTTCACACTGCATGCCATGAATGGAGACAAAGTCCTTTGTTGGGGATGTGACCTCTTTAACAATTAGTGGATCAAAAACTCTTAATATTCACAATAGGCGGTGGAATATTTGTTTTAAACTTTAACCTCCATTTACAAAAAGATAGCCCTTAAATATAATCTTGACTTTACCATATAAATGTTAATTGAGTTCAGTTCTATTCTCAAGTTCCTAGGATTATGAGATAGTGCTCCCAAAGACAGCAGAATTTCTTATTAAGCTAGTGTGCCTCTTTAATGAAATAAATGTTCACGAAATCTTATCTGCACTTCCAGAATACAAAAATGACTGAAAAAGCAAGCCTTTGTGATTCATTTGAAGGCATCCCTGACCTGAGCTTTTTTGGTGACAAAACCTGAATTGAACTGATATGAGGTTATTTGTAGCTTTTTTTTAGCCTACTATGTCAGTATTCATAGTTTTGCTGCAGAAATGCTGATGTGTTAGATTATGGATACTGCCCTAGACCTTTGCTGGAGGTGTTTCATAAAATACTGTATGAGTGCTGCATTACTCTTCTAAATCTGAGAAACTCTCACTACGAAAACAGAGCTGGTCCAGTTTCTCATAAGTGGTTGAGGCCCTGTATACAACAAGCAAGAGTATACATAAGAGATAACAGAAGCTAGTTTTTCCCTCTTTTTCTTTCTCATTCTTTTGCTACTGTCCCTTTGTCTTATTTTCCTCCCTCTTCTTTTTATTCCTCCCCCTTTAATACACAATCAGTATGTGCAAAGTCTGTCCAGAAAAATTTCAGCCATTGTTAATATAATGAGAATGGTTTGCATGACATCAGTGTAACCTGGCAGCCAAGGAGAGTGGACTGGAATGCACGTGCATGAACAATGATGACTTCACTGACAATACCAGTCATTGGGGGTATTGTACTGTGTGGCTATGACACTGAAAATGAGTAAGAGCAAAAAATCTGCATCAGATTTTGTGTTAATCTTGATCATTCCTCCGTGGAAACTATTCAGATGATTTGGAAGGCTTCAGCTACAGGCAACTGGTGATTGGAAGCTTGGGAATCTTCTGAAGAGACCTTGTATGCTGACAATATCTAAATATCTCTATCCCAGACTTGTCCCCTAAATTTCAGACTCATATCTAGCTTTTTTTAATCTACATTTTTATTGGAATGGCTAATTAGCGTCACAAATTTAACACGTACAAAATTGAATTCTGAAACATTTCAAACCCAACTCCTCACACAGTCTTCTCCATTTACTTAATGTTAACTTTATCCTGCCAGTTTCTCAGTGCAAAGAGCATCTATATCAGCAAATCTTTGGTCCTCACTTCAAAATATTGCCAGAATCTGGTAATTTTCAACTGTCCCACAGCTACCATCTTGGGCCAAGTCACCATGATTTCTTGCCTGACTTATTGCCATCGACTTCTAATTGTCTCCTTGCTTCTACCTTTGCCCTTCTATAGTCTTTTCTCAAAACAGCAGCCAGAGTGATTCTTTTAAAACAGATCAGATCACGTAACTCCTCAAAACCTTCCAGTGAGCTTTTCTTACCTGTACATGTCAAGACATTTAGCAGTGACCTAAAATACCCTATATAGTTTGTCTTCTGTGTTTTTCTTCCTCTTACTTACTATGTTCCTCTCTGCTATTCCTGGAACAGTCTCCTGCCTTAGGTTTTTTTTTTTTTCCCACTCAGAATGTTCTTTCCTTGATATCTGCACAGCTTCCTCTCTTAATTCCTTTAGATCTTCGCTCAAAGAACAAATCTCAACAAACAATCTCCCTGATTATTTCATTTTAAATGAATGCTCTCTGTTTTTCCTGATATTCACTAGCTCTCCTTGAGTTATTTTCCTCTGTAGAATTTATCACCTTATGAAAACCTGTTTTCATATTTATTTATTTATTGTCTGTCTTTTCTAATAGAACATGAACTCCATGAGGCCAGGTATCTTTGTCTGGTTTGTTCACTGCTGTATCTTCAGTGCTGAAAAGATTGTCTAGCATATTATGGTGGGTACACAATAAATATTTGTTGGTTGAGTGAATAAAAACCTAACACCTACCAATGCCTAGCACATTGAGTTTTAATAAATATTTGAAGGAATGAATGAATGGTTAAATAATCTATAGGTGGATGAACCCATTCTCATCAATATATTTGACTTCTAGCTTTATTTTATTATCCAGCTGAGGTCCATGGTCCATAGCTCAACTGCTGGTGCAGCTTTCAACTGTTTTCTTCTACCACATTCACCAAGCAAACCTTTGTCTTCTCTGTTGTTATTCTTTGGTTGCTAAATGTAACCAGGAAAAAGCTGAAGATCTGACCTCTGGCTCTAGAGGCAGTGAAGAGGGAGAACACCCAGGAACTAGTATTCTTTTCATGGGATAATTTATGATTCTGTAGCTATATGATGCAATGCCAGTAGTCCCTTTGCTTTGGTTAATATCTCCATTTTCTGTGCTGAAAGGGTGCTACTTGAAATGGGGAGTAGCTCAGTGGATTGAGTGTGGGCTGGGAACCAAAGGGTCACCAGTTCGATTCCCAGTCAGGGCACATTCCTGGGTTGCAGGCCAGGTCCCCAGTAGGGGGTGTGGGAGAGGCAACCACACATTGATGTTTCTCTCCCTCTTTTCCTCTTTCCTGTCCCTTTCTCTAAAAATAAATAAATGAAATCTTTAACAAAAAAAAAATTTGCTCTTTATTCTTTAGTTAGTTCAAGAACCTCCAATTGCTAAAAATCTAAGGTGAGCATGGTAAGTACTCAAATGACTAATCTCGAGGTCATAGGGAAAGTCTAACATTGACTGTTGCTCCTTTAGAATTGTTATCAAAATTGATTAAAGGAGTTATTGAATTGAGAATTAAAGCTTTATATAAAGATGTTTAGTGCAGTGATTCCTTAACATTATTGTTTATGAAAGTTACCTGTGGGGTCAAGATGGAGGCGTAGGCGGACACACTGTGCCTCCTCTCACAACCAAAATTAAGGACAACAAATATTTAGAAACAAGAAAACAACCGGAACTGATAGAAAATTGAACTGTACATAAGTCCAACAACCATTCATCCAGACCGGTAAGAGGGGCGGAGTTGCGGCAGGAAAAAGTGGAGGTGCGGACCCAGGAACACAAGCAGCAGCGGCTGGCAGTTCCCAGGTGCACAGGTGGCAGCTGGCGGACCCCAGACACGGAGGCAACTGTGCAGACCCAGTGAGGCCGCACAAGGCAGCTGGCTGACCAGGTGGTCCTGCATTCACGCGCGCAGACGGTCCAGGCAAAGGGAAAGTGGCGGAAGGGACTGAATCCAGGAGAGACCAGAGCAGGCGCCATTGTTCCCTCTCAGACCCCGCCCCCACATACAGCGTCACAACCCAGCGACTGGGCTGCCCCACACTGGGGAGCGCCTGAGACTTCACTCCTCACTACGTAACAGCACCCATGCTTGCGCGTGCGCAGATAATCCAGGCTAAGGGGAAGTGGCGGAAGGGACCAGAGTCCAGGAGAGAGCAGAGCAGGCGCCATTCTTCCCTTTCGGACCCTGCCCCCACCTATAGTGTCGCAACCCAGTGACTGGGCTGCCTCACCCTGAGGAACACCTAAGGCTCCACCCCTCACCACGTAATAGCTGCGACCAGACTAAAACCAAAACAAAAGCCACCAAAAATGGCTCAAACTGGAGAACAAATGAAAGCCCCAGAGCCAATTCCTTTAAGCCATGAAGAGATAGCCAACCTATCACATGCATAGTTCAAAGCACTGGTCATCAAGATGCTCACAGAATTGGTTGACTTTGCTCACAAATTAGATGAAAAATGCAGGCTACAATACGTGAAATGAAGGGAGATGCATGGGGAACGAGTAAAGATAGGCGGAAAACTGGGACTCAAATCAATGGAGTGGATCAGAAGGAAGACAGAAACAACCAAACAGAAAACAAGGAAGAAACAAGAATTCAAAAATATGAGGAGAGGCTTAGGAACCTCCGGGACATTGTTAAACATCCCAACATCCAAATTATAGGGGTACCAGAAGGGGAAGAAGAAGAGCAACAAGTAGAAAACTTATTTGAACAAATAATCAAGGAGAACTTCCCCAATCTGGCAAAGGAAATAGACCTCCCGGAAGTCCAGGAAGCTCAGAGAGTCCCAAAGAAGTTGGACCCAAGGAAGAACACACCAAGGCACATCATAATTACATTAGCGAAGATTAAAATGAAGGAGAGAATTTTAGAAGCAGCAAGGGATAAGGGGACAGTCACCTACAAAGAAGTTCCCATCAGACTGTCAGCTGATTTCTCAAAAGAGACCTTATAGGCAAGAAGGGGCTGGAAAGAAATATTTGAAATCTTGAAAAGCAGGGACCTCCATCCAAAATTGCTCTATCCAGCAAAGCTGTCACTTAGAATGGAAGGGCAGGTAAAGTGCTTCTCAGATAAGGTCAAGTTCAAGGAGTTCATCATCACCAAGCCCTTATTATAGGAATTGTTAAAGGGACTTATCTAAGAAAAAGAAGATCAAAAATATGACAGTGAAAAGACAGCAAACTCACAGCTATTAAGAACCACACCTAAAACAAAAGCAAACTAAGCAAACAGCTAGAACAGGAACAGAACCACAGAAATGGAGATCACATGGAGGGTTAGCAACAGGGGAGTGGGAGGAGGGGGGAGGGGGAAAGGTACAGAGAATAAGTAGCATAGACGGTGGGTAGAAAATAGGGGGAGGGCAAGAATAGTGTGGGAAAGGTAGAAGCTAAAGAATGTATGACACATGGACATGAACTAAAGGGGGGGAATGTGGGTGGTAGAGGGTGTGCAAGGTAGAGGGGAATGATGGGGAAGAAATGGGACAATTGTAATAGCATAATCAATAAAATATATTTAAAAAAAGTCACTTGTGGAGCTGCAGATTTCTGAACACGCCCTAAAAGTAAGTTAATCTTTGGGGTATGTAAGCAGATAGACATGTTAAGCATTTTTTAAAAATCATGAGGACTAGCATACTCAGCCAGTGAGGCCATTACTCAAGAAGTCCTCCACCTAACTTATTTTCATCTGTATACATGCTTCTTCCCCTTTGACTTCAGTGGACCTGGTGAAGCATCTGATGTGACCTTTGTGACCTTGCCTATTAGTGGTACACTTCCTCCTGTATCTTCAACCCCTTCACTTGTTCTTTCTCTCTACATATAAACACAGAGTCCCTTATATATTTAAAATTAAAGCAAACACCATCCAACCCTCACCTTCAAATTTATCATCCTAATTTTACTTCTGTTGCCTCCCAGGCTTCCAGAAATTAGTCAGCACTTAAGATTATGTTTGCTTCCTACTCTGCATCAACTTGGTTTCTCTCCTTTGACTAATGTAATTCTTTGGATACACTTACTATGACATCCAGCTAGCCAAATCTATATGCTCCTATATTATTGCATGACTTTTCTGTATTGATTGAGAATGATGAGTGATGGTGATAAATAACAATTATTAATTTTTAAATTCTGTATCAGGAACCATAGACTTTATATGCATCTCAGTTTAATTTTTGCCAACATTCTGTGAGATAGGAAGTTTATAACTTGTTTTGAGAAGGAAGCTGGGCCTAGAAATATTAAATAATTTATTAGAAGTTACAACACTAATACAAAAGAACCTATGCACCCCTATGTTCATAGCAGCACAATTTACAATAGCCAAGTGCTGGAAGCAACCTAGGTGCCCATCAGTTAATGAATGGATCAAAAAACTGTGGTACATTTACACAATGGAATTCTATGGAGCAGAAAGAAAGAAGGAGCTCCTACCCTTTGCAACAGCATGGATGGAATTGGAGAGCATCATGCTAAGCGAAATAAGCCAGGCAGTGAAAGACAAATACCATATGATCTCACCTTTAAGAGGAACCTAATCAACAAAACAAACAAACAAGCATAATATAAACAAAGACACTGAATTTGAGAACAGTCTGACAGTGACCAGAGGGGAGAGGGGAGGGAATTTCAGGGGAAAAAGGAGAAGGGTTTAGAGCAACAAGTATAAAGGACACATGGACAAAACTTATGGGGGGTGGAAATGGGAGGGAGGTGGGGAGGGCTGGGGCGGTAGGCTAGGGGGGAGTAAAAGACAGAAAACTGTACAATATCAACAATTAAAAAGTACTGATTAAAAAAAAGGTTACAGAGCTAGTGTTTTAAACCCAGACACCTTGGCATGAAAATCCATATTCTTAGTCTCATGTTCTACCAATCTCCTGTTTGAAACTTCTTTTTCCTCCTTTCTCATGTAACAGTCTTCTGGTTTTGTTCTTGTTTGGCTATTTCTTCGTGTGTGTGAATATTTGGGTGTCTGGCCATTTCTTGGTAGTACTTTTGCAGGGTTTTTTTCCCTTCTCTAACTTTGAAACGCTTGTGTTTTCTAGGTCTCTGCATGTGGCTTAAAAAAAAAAAATTCTTCCTGAGTGTCTCTATCCACTCTCATGATTTTGTTTATCACTTATATACTGATCATTTCCAAATCTATATTTCAAGAGCTCCATTAGTGCTATAATTGAAATGGTTTTTAAAAAATTCATATTTCATCATTTCAATGTCTCAACCTGAAATTTATCAGGGTCTCCTCATAGGTTTCAGTGCAAAATTCAAACTACCATATTTTGCTGTGTAGAATGCCCACTTTTTTTGCTCAAAGTTTTGAGGGAAAAATAAGGATGCGCATTATACATGGGTATAATAATTACATACTATGGGTATAGTAAATCTTGTATAATGTGCACAAAAGCGTGGGTGTGCATTGTATATGAAAGTACATTATACACGGCAAAATATGCTACTTAACCAAATCACAAAAATACCTTTCATCGTCTGGCTCTTACTGCTGTAGACTCATCTCTTTTCTCCTCTACATTTTTTTATTTAAAAAATATATATTTTTTTGATTATGCTGTTACAGTTGTCTCATTTTCCCACCTTTATTCCTCTCCACCCTGCACACCCTCTCCCACCTGTATCCCCCACTTTAGGTCATATCTATGGGTTGTACATATAAGTTCTTTGGCTTCTATATTTCCTATACTATTCTTAACCTCACCCTGTCTACCATTTATACTTCTTTTTCCCTGTGCATTTTCTCCCATTCCCTCCCTTCCCTTCCCTGCTGGTAACCCTGGGGTACAGGTTCCTCCCAGACAAAACTCCAGAGGCAAGGCAGCAGCATTGTCCCCTTTCTGAGCTTTGCCACACACAGAGCCACAGAGTGGCAACACCATATTGGAGCCTCCATCAACCTGGTTCACACAGGTTGCCCTGCTGTGGTGATTACCTGAGGCTGTGCCCCACCCATCTTACTTGTGTATTTTCTACAATAGAACACTCTACTAAGACAGGAAGTCAAAGGAGCTCTACCTAATACATAGAAACAAACATAGGAAGGCTGCCAAAATGGGGAGACAAAGAAATAGGGCCCAAATGAATGAACAGCACAAAACTCCAGAAAAAGAACTAAAAATGGAGATAAACAATCTATCAGATGCAGAGTCAAAAAAACTGGTTATTTAGGATGCTCAAGAAATTCATTGTGTACTTCAGTAACATAAAAAGACCCAGGCGGAAATGAAGGTTACACTAAGTGAAATAAAGAAAAATTTACAGGGAACCAACAGTGGATTGGATAAAACTGAGAATCAAATCAATGATTTGTAACATAAGGAAGATAAAAAACATTCCATCAGAACAGTAAGAAGAAAAAGGAATAAAAAAAACAACAAGGATGGGCTACAAAGCCTCTGGCACATCTTTAAACATCAATATTTGAATCATAGGGGTGCTGGAAGGAGAAGAGAAATAGCAAGAAAATGGCCCTGGCTGGTGTAGCTCAGTGGATTGAGTGCTGGCCTGTGAACCAAAGGGTCACTGGTTCGATTGCCAGTCAGGGCACATACCTGGGTTGCAGGCCAGGTCCCCAGATTGAGGCGCACAAGAGGCAACCACACATTGATGCTTCTCTCCCTCTCTTTGTCCCTCCATTTCCCCTCTAAGAACAAATAAATAAATAAATAAATAAATCTTTTTAAAAAATGTCAGCTTAAAAAAAAAGCAAGAAAATGAAAACTTATTTGAAAAAATAATGAAAGAAAACTTCCCTAATTTGCTGAAATAAACATACAAGTTCAGGAAGCACAGAGAGTCCCAAACAAGATGGATGCAAAGAGGACCACACCAAGACACATAATTAAAATGCCAAGGTTTAAAGATAGAGAATCTGAAAAGCAACAAGAGAAAAGTAGAGTTACCTACAAAGGAGTTCCCATAAGACTATCAGCTGAGTCTACGGCCACACCACCCTGAACTCGCCCGACCCCATTTGATCTCGGAAGCTAAGCAGGGTCGGGCCTGGTTAGTACTTGGATGGAAGACTGTCAGCTGATTTCTCAAAAGAAACCTCGCAGGCAAGAAGAGGCTGGAAAGAAGTATTTGAAATCATGAAAGGCAAGGACCTACGACCTAAACCACTCTATCCAGCAAAGCTCTCATTTAGAATGGAAGGGCAGGTAAAGTGCTTCCCAGACAAGGTAGATCTAAAGGAGTTCATCATCACCAAGCCATTATTATATGAAATGTTAAAGGGACTTCTTTAAGAAAAAGAAGAAAATTAAAACAATGAACATTAAAATGGCAATAAATTCACCAAGATCAACAATTCAATGTAAAAAACAAACCAAGCAAACAAGCAGAACAGAATCAGAACCATAGATATAGAGATCATTTGGAGGGTTATCTGTTGGGAGGGGGAAGAAGGAGAATGGGGGAAAAGGTGCAGGGACTAAGTACAAACTGGTAGGTACAGAATAGACAGGGGGATGTTAAGAACAGTATAGAAAATAGGTGAGCTAAAGAACTTATATGCATGGCCCATGGGCATGAACTAAGGGGTTTGATTGCCAGAGGGAATGGAGGGTATTAAGTGGAGGGGGGCAAAAGGGGAAAATTGGGACAAGTGTAATAGAATAATCAATAAAACATATTTTTAAAAACTACAGGTGTAGTCCTGCTCTGCATGGCCATATTGGTTGGGCATCATTCCACAAAGTGCAAGGTGACTGGTTTGATTCCCAGTCCAGGCATCATATGGGTTCGGTCCCCTGTCAGGCTGCATGTGAGAGGCAACTGATTGATGTTTTTCTCCTTTCTTTCTCCCTTCTACTCTCTCTAAAAAATAAGTGAATGAATGAATAAATAAATACACATTTAAAGATATTTAAATATTTAGTAATATCTTTAAATAAATATTTAAGTATTTAATACCTTTAAATAAATATTTAAAGTAATATCTTTAAATAAATACTAACGTAATATCTTTAAATAAATATTAAGGTAATAGCTTTAAATATATATTTAAATATCCTTAAATAAGTATTTAAAGATATTACTAAATAAACATTTAAAGACAAGGGTGATGCCATTTCTTACCTGCCAGTTTGATATCATAAACTCTGAATATCTAGTACTGCAATTTTATATAACAAAGTCTTATGCTACTTGATAGAATATAAATGGGTATAATCACTTTGAAAAGCAAGTTGCTTTACCCAAAGGTCAAATGTATGCATACTTCATTATTGAAAAAATATTTTATTTACTGTTTTGTTTTTTTTTTTTTAGGGACTATGTGTGGGGGGAGAGAAACATTGATTTTTTCCACTTATTTATGTATTCATTGGTTGCTTTTTGTACGTATCTTGACCTGGGATTGAACTGACAACCTAAGTCTATTTGAACAATGCTCTAACCAAATGAGCCAAGGCCAAGATATGCATACTTTATAATCATTGAATTTTTATTCAATGTATACATTCAGATACAAAAATATTTATAGCAACATTACTTTTATTAACAACAACAGCAAAAAAACAAAAAAACACTAGAAACAATCCAAGTTCTAACAACAGAATCCTAACCAATAGTGAAAGTGTATAAGCAACACAAGTGAACATGGATGAATCTCATGATATAATTAGAAGTGAAGAATGAAAGTCATGGAAGTATATTTGCAGAATAATTACTATTTTAAATATTCAAAGATACCTATATATACAGAATGAGAGGGGAAATGGATAGTAGAGAAAGAAAGATTAATTTGAGAAGAGATTAAGAGTGAATAAGCAACAGTTCTTGGTGACAAAACTAAGGGGGAAGGGGAGGGAAAAGAAGTGAAAGATGAGGGTTTTGAGCCTGGTAGTGGAATGGTGGTCCCATTAATCTCTTTGAGGTAGTGAGAGTGGCTAATTTGGAGAACAAGACTGGTTTTGTGTTTTTTTTTAGGTTTATTGAATTTGATATTAGAAGACTCTCTATCCAGGCAAAAATGTACAGTACATAGTTAAAATTGTGAATCTAGAATTTGAAGCAAGGCTGTCTCAAGGCTGCAGATAGATTCAGGAGTAATCCACCCTAAGGTGATTAGTCTTAATGGCAGGTGAATTCTCCTTTAGAAACTGGATATAGAGAACACCAGCTTTATGAGAATGGTTGGAGATTGTGTAACTAAAAATTAATTTTGACCTAAATGACATTGATTAGAGTTAAATGAGATGATGTGATATAATGAAAAATTCATAATTTTGACAAGTGAAATGTAGAAGAGTGCATTATTCCAGTTTTTCTAACCTTAATACATGAGTACTAAATTTGAATAAGTGTCCAAAATTACTTTGCCATTATCTGTCTACAAATGAGAATTCCTTTATCTTCTCACATGAAAAGGGCTGCAGTGTTTTTACATATTGGTCATTCTTATTTATGACAGTTGCACAGTGCTGTGTAATTAATTAAAATGATAATGTATATATAATAGCTCTACCTTGAGAAACACATCTTTATAGTTAGTTGGATTGCCACAAAATAAGGGAGGAGCTGACACCATGGTTTGAGATTAAGTTTATTCATTCTTGCAAGTTGTCATTATTTAAATTATAAGCAATAATCTAATTTAGTTGTCACAATGATAGGTAAAATAATATGAAAATTGCATAATGAACAACAATATTCAACATTAATATCTCTTGTGTAACTGCTTAGATATAAAATTACATATTTTAAAAGTTGAAATGTAATAACATTTCAAAATGCAAATTGGTAACACCAGAATCATTTTTAGAATAGAAAAGTTTGAGTAGAAATTTTGCCTGTCCTCAAATATTAAGTTGAAACTATTCTTGCAATTACTTGTATGCCTAAATTTATTATGTTCTTCTATCACTTGTGAAGTTATTTGGGGCTTCCTGTTCTCATTTGTTTTCTGTGGAATTAGAGTTGATTTTGTTCTACATTAAAATGAATTTACACCTGCTATTTTATTTTACCACAATATAAATTTGCCCAAAACTTTTCAGATTTAATAGACTTGTAAAAAAGAACAAGAGAAGACAGACATCACTTTAACCTTCAGTATTTCTATTTTTTTTTTCTGAGTAGATGGTGTTTGTTGTCTTCTGCCTTCTAATACCTAAGCTGGCTTCATGCTTATCAGTTATATCATGGCTTCAGAAATATTGCCTGACCTTGGGAATGCTAAATGCTAGAGAATCAGAAAAGCAGCAGGAAATGCTGTAATAGGCTGTCACTGTTTGTCCTGCTTATTTTAGTTAACTGTACTTTGGAGTGGAGTGAGTTTTGGTCAACCTTTTGGAACATCTAACCTGGCATCCCAAACAGAATATGATGAAAGGTACCTCAGTGCAAATTGCTCTATTAATTAAAATGTGAAGTGATAGTTTGTAAAAAGCTTGAGGTCTAGAAAGACAATGTTTAATTTACGCACAATGTTCCCAGTCTTAGAAGATCCTGTTTTATGGTCTGAAAGCATTATCCACAAAACCTAAGAGTAGAAGTATAATAAGGTGGTTTACTTTGGTATATTTTCTTCAAAATCTATATTCTTTTTGTATTTGTCTTCTATTGCTATATAACAAGTTATCATTAGTAGCTTAAAACCACACAAATTTATTATCTTATAGTTCTTGTGCGTACGTAGGAAGTCCAGGCACATGTTAACTGGAAACTCGGGATAGAGTTGTAGCAGGCAGAAATCAAGGTGTTTGCCAGAGTAGAAATCTCATCTGAACCTTACAGTCTTTTTGTAAGCTAACTGGTTGTTGGCAGATTTCGTTCCTTGCAGCAACAGGTCTGAAGTTCCCATTTTCTTGCCGGTGTCAGCTTGAGTATGCTCTCAACCAACTGAGCTACTCGGCCAGGGTTTAAGTCTGTATTTCTAGAGGAAGATCAGCAAGTTTCCTAAAACTGATCTTAAGCAAAGTAAGTGGGTGTAGAGGAGGGGCTGCTCTAGAAAGATAATTCTCAAAACCAAAATTCTACCATTACACTGTTTTGTTGGTACCCCTCAGTTGGTGAGAAGAAATACAACAAATGTGAAATTCGGAATTTTACTTTATTCCTCAGTTTAAATGATACAGAGAGGGATTTAGAATTCCAGAGTTTTTCTTCTGGTTTTTTGAAGCTGTCCTTTGAAAGCAGAGGCAGGCATATATGATTTCTATTTAGATAAGTAGTTGACATGAGCCAGAGACCCAGAAAGGCAATTCAAATTTGTGTTTATTTTAGTTTCTTTTTTCTCACTGGGAAAGTACAATGGAAAAGTTGACAAATATTGTGCATTGCTCCAACTTCAATAAAAATGTTTAGACACAAGCAACATCCAAAGCACTGAGTTTTCTCTCTTTTTCTCTTTAAAATCCCATTTCTTTCTTAGCATGTCATTATTTCTTAGTATTTCTTTCCTAAATATGTTGGGCAGTAATTTTTTTTCTCTACTAACTGATCTGTACTTACCCTAGTGGAAAGAAATATTAATGTATTTATTTCATTACAGAGATTAGCTTTTAGTCTTTTAGAGCCCTAATAGTGTTTTTATTATTTCTACTTTGTGTACATCTGTCTTTGTGTTGATCATTCTGGATCAAAGGTTAAAAAGTAGAAAGAACTTAACATTATTTGTGTTGTCCTGGAGTTACTGTAGTCATCATTTTACCTGTAAATTCTTTAGTAAATTAGAAATCAAGACAAGAAAAAGAGATTGCTGTCTTGAGTAGAGGATTTTAAAACAATGACTGTGCCACTACTCCACAAATTCTGACTTTATAAACATTAAGTTACACGGCATCTTGGATATGCTTTGACTGTCTAAGGAGGAAAGATCTGAGACCTTAGCCACAGATTTTGATTTCTTTAGTTTTATAGATTTTTTTTTTAAATGGGAGAAGTTGACTTTTAGAAAACAAATTTAAAAACAGTAAGAAAACAAAACAAAACTATGTATTTACTGAAATTGGGGCTTGGCTTCTCCTGACAATAAAAACAATCCAGTCAGGTTCATGGAACAAAAATAGGAATTTGGATTAGTTTTTATTTTCTCTTTTAAACAGCTTTATTGGGGCATAGTTGACTTAAACTGTACATAATTAAAGTGTACTGTTCAGTAAATATTAACGTATGTATGTTCCATGAAACCATGATTACAGTGAAGGTAATGAACATACTCATCATCTGCAAACATTTTCTCATATTCCTTTGTAATCACTCTTACATGCCTCTCCATGGGGCAGTGCCACCTTCAGGCAATTGATCTGCTTTCTGTGACTAAATCAGTTGCATGTTTTATAATTTTGTACAAATGTAATCATAAAGTGTATACTTTTGTCTATCTTACTTTACTCATCATACTTATTTTGAGATCCGTATTTTTGTATGTATCAACAATAGTTTATTTCTTTTTGTTGCTTAGTGTCCCATTGTGGGATTATACTAAAATCCATTCACCTGTTGATAGACATTTGATTGTTTCTGGTTTTGTCTGTTATGGATAAAACCGCTGTGAACATTTATGTATAAGTCTTGCGTGGCTGTGTGCTTTAATTTCTATTGGGAAAATACTTCAAAGTAGAATGAGTAGTTCATATAATAGACTTATATTGTAGACTTATAGGACTTTTTAAGAAATTCTTTAAACAAACAGTTTCCCAAAGAGTACCATTTTACATCCCCACTAGCAGTGTGTGAGAATTTTGGGTCTTCCACATGCTTGTCAACAGTTTGTATGGTCAGTCTTTTTCATTTTAGTCTTTCTGATGGCTTTGTAGTTGTGTGTATCTCATTATTTTAATTTTCATTTCTCTGATAACTAATAATGTAGAGCATCTTTTCATTTGCTCATTTGCCATTTATATCACTTATATGATGAAGTGTCTATTCAAATCTTTTGCCCATTAAAAACAAATTGAGATTCTTTTTTCTTATTATGCTTTCAGAAGTTTTTAAAATATATTCTAGATATAAGTCCTTTATCAGTTATGTGATCTGAAAGTATTTTTCTTTCATTTGTGGGCTATCTTTTCAGTCTTTTGACAGTTATTTTTAAAGAACAAAGGTTTTAATTTTGATGAAGCCCAATTGATCTTTTTTTTCTTTTATTGATCACACATTTAGTGTCATATCTAAGAAAACTTTGTCTATTCAGGATTACAGTGATTTCCTCTTAACTTAAGAAAAAAGGCCCCCCAGGTATTATATATATAAAAGCTTAATTGAAAATTATCTAAAAATAAATATTCTTTATGAAACATTCTAAAACTTGGTTCTTAAGCTGTACCATCAATTTTATTATTTTACTCTATAGGCAGAAAATTTTAAGTCAATTGAAGGGGCTTTTTTAAATTGAATGTATTATCCCATTTTCAAACTTTGTTGAACTCCCTTAAATATTTTAAAACTGCATTTGTATAACTTAAGCCTTAAAAAAAAATACTTAGTAGTGTAACTGACAAAATAAACTTCCCAAGTACTTACATAAATCTTCTAATGAATGGAAATTTATAAATATGTTGAGATTTAAGTTCTCTTATATGCTCCAGTGGTATTTTACACATTAAAATATCTCAGCCCATTTTCTCAGCATTATTTAAATTGGAATCACAAGGCTAATCTGTTATTCTAACTGACCATATTCTCTTTAAACTATATAAACAGCTAAAATACCTAATATGTACAGATTCATTAATTTAAAAAAATACTAATATATGTGTTTGCTTCTCTTAAACTGTTATAAACTGAATGGTGAATCTTCCTGGGTAAAAGATGTGTACAGTTTTGGGGGTTACCTTCTCAACTGACTGTGGTTTCTTACTGCTCAGTGACAAGTTCTTATCTAGGATGGTCAGTGGATCTTTGCCCCAAACTGTTGGCCACACAAGACCTGTATTTTATAGTAGCTTTGTTCTTGAAAAAGGGTCCTCTTATGGCCCTATTTCCTTAAAATCCATTGAAACATTTCTAATTCATTAGTTTACTCATAGACAGGTTGTTCTGCCAATTGATTTGATACATTTAACATGTTCACTCTTTCATTCTGTTAAAATCACTTAGGGTTTCCTATCTGTGAGGGACACAAACCCTTCGAGATTAAAATAACATCTGTTGGAATCCTTTTGTGGCTTTGTCTAACTGTGGGCACAGTTTTAAGGTCATGACAATAATACCTGTGTTAACCAAAAATATAATACTGGTTCTGGCTATGTAATATAATTATTTTCCTTATTTGAAAGTCTTTCCAAAAGCTATCTAGTTATCATAAAGCCTACAACTTTTAAGGAAATAAAAGTGAACAATATGAGTATGTTTATTGTAAAGCAGGACCATTTTGATAGTAAAATATGCCAGTCATAGATGTTTATACACCAAGTTACCTAGTATTGTGTATAAAGTAAACTATTGAAGTAATAGACTTAAGAATTGTTACCCTCATCTATTGATTGATTTCAAGCTATTTTTTCTCCATTTTTTTTCTCTTCTACTTCTGCATTTCTTTCATTCCCTTGTCTTCTCTTGTATTCGAAGGTAGTGAATCTGGAAAGCTATAATAAAGGTGAATAAAATTAACGGAGAGAGAAGGTAATGGTACGGTAGGCAATTACCAAAGATAGTGATGGCAGGCAATTTATTAGGTATAGTTTTGTTGTTTGATTTTTAGAAAGCTGCTTTAACATTACATTAAATCTTGAGGTTTAGTAATTACAGGAGTATGGCATTTTTTTTAAATCTTTTTTTTTAATTGATGATTTTGAGAGAGAGAGAAAAAGGAAAAAAACACACTGATTTATGGTTCACTTATTTTTGCATTCATTGGTAGATTCTTGCATGTGCCCTAACAGGGGATTAAACCTGCAGCCTTGGTGTGTTGGGACAACAACGTACCAACGAACTGAACCATCCGGCCAGGGCAAAATTCTTAAACATTTTCTAGCAAAGCTATAAATTGAAAATATCAAATCTCTTCTGTTAGCTAATGAGATTGCTATACAAAAACGAATGTTTCTTCTGTGTTTTAGAATTCTAACAAATTCCAACTAGGCATGCATAGATATCCTTTACTGTATAGACAAAAAAATTATAAATAAAAATTAACAGAGTATTAATAAAATATGATTAAGACATGATTGAATTAAGCAACAAAAATTGTTAGAAAGTTACTTTTATTCATTCTTTCATTTTCTTATTTATAGAAAAAATATATTAAAAAAACAGTTTATTTAAAAGTACAAAACCTGTATATTAAGATTTAAAACTACAGATGGAACAAAAGTATTGATTGTAGGTTTACAGTTGTTTGCATGGAAAATAATACAATAAGTAATAATAACACAAAAATAAACTCTGTTTCGCGTACTCAGAACTGTAAACGTACTTTTGCCTCACCCTGTACGTTATCATTTGCTTCATCATACAATACAGAAAAGCTACTTACCAGTATTTTGCCCATCACTTTTCTCACTCTTGCTCTTTACTCTTTCTTTTGTAAGGGGAAATTCTTCCCTTGCCTCTATGTAAAAACTCAGCCCATAATTCTGTTTTTACTTTCTATAATAATAATAACTACAGTCACTTGAAAAGACAATGTCAATTCCATGATTAAAAAGTGCCTAGTCGGGCCCTGGTTGTGTATGTAGTTCAGTTGGTCAGAGTGTTGTCCTGATACTCCAAGGTTGCAGATTTCATCCCCGGTCAGGGCACGTTGGTTGCAGAAGCAACCAATGATCCTGCAACCAACGAATGCACAGGGGAGTGGAACAACAAACTGATCTCTTTCTCTCTTTCTCACTCTCTCCGTGTCTCTGTCTCTTTCTCTCTCAAATCAGTAAATATTTTTTTTAAACTGCCTAGTTAGTATAGTAATCAGCACTTCTACCTCTATTCAAATCTAAAACTTCCCCCTCCTTTAGCTAGGATTAGTTGTAGGTAGAAGCCAGTGATACTGGCTTCTCTTGTTTTGTTGCTTATCTCCTCACCCACTTGGCAAGTTGCTATATCTGACTCTGTCAGGATTTAGCCTGGGAGAAGAAAGAAAGGTAGAGAGGCAAACAATTTTTGCCTGACTCCTGTTGTAAAATGGTGTCATTCTTTCTGAACTCAATGATTTTAAGGGTGACTTGTGTCACTCTAGTGTGTACTTGTGTGAGTTCTTCAGAATCCTTCACTGGAACCATAGTACCTGTGATAATTCAAATTTTTTTTTCCTCTTACTAGCCAATACCTAATTCTTCTTTCTTCTTCTCTTTTCCTCTTCCTCTTTCTCTCCCTCCAGTCTTCCTTTTCTTACCCTCTTCTTCTCCCCCTCCCTTGTTCTTTCAGTGGTACTCTGGGAACTTTGAATGGTACCCTGGGTAGGATTTTTTAAACAACTTTATTGAAATTCACATACCATAAAACTCACCTTTTTAAAATGTGTCTTCAGTGGTTTTTAGTATAAACACAGAGTTGTAGAACAATTACCAGAATATAATTGGGGACCTTTTAAATCATCTGGATAGGATTTCTTAGTTCCAGGCTGAACCTCTGTGTAGACCTGCTTCTGGCCCCCTGGCCCCCTCCCCACCCCTCTTCCTCCTCTAATGGAAGAGTAGTAGCTCCCAATGCAGCATGCCACCTCACACTGACTCTCTTGTGTGCCCCCTTCTCCCCACTGGCTGCCACCTCAGAGTGCAGTATAAGCCTTTAACATCCCTAAAGCATCAAGCATCAGTCTGTAGTGTCCCCTCTAACTCTAGTGAACCATATATCAAATACTCCCAAGGTGTCCTACTGAAGCTTCTTTCATTGGCTTGAGGTGAACCAATGACACTTACCACACCCTTCTTATTTGGTGAAGCAGAAAAATCAGCACAACTCTCTTCAAAGAAACTCTCCTTTTGCAGTGTTTTCTCTACTCTTTATACCTGTGTGTTGGCTTCAGAGCTATCTAACTGATTCTTAGACATATTATCTTGAAAATTTGCAACAGGATAATCTTCACAAGTCATGTTAGGATCTGATTGCTAATAGTATCTTTTTTAAAAATTTTATTTAAACTGTTGTTCAAGTATAGTTTTCTGTCCTTTACTCCCTTCCTAGCCCACCCACCCATCCCTCCCCTCCTCCCTCCCATTTCCACCCTCCCTAGTTTTTGTCCATGTGTCCTTTATACTTATTCCTGTAAACCATTCCCCTTTGCCCCTGAAATTCCCTCCCCTCGCCCCTCTGGTCACTATCAGCCTGTTCTCTATTTCAGTGTCTTTGGTTATATTTTGCTTGCTTTGTTTTGTTGTTTAGGTTCCTGTTAAAGGTGAGACCTTATGGTATTTGTCTTTCACTGCCTGGCTTATTTCACTTAGCATAATGGTTTCCAGTTCCATCCATGCTGTTGCAAAGGATAGGAGCTCCTTCTTTCTGCTGCGCAGAATTCCATTGCGTAAATGTACTGTAATTTTTTGATCCATTCATTTACTGATGGGCACCTAGGTTGCTTCCAGCACTTCACTATTGTAAATTGTGCTGCTATGAACATGGGGGTGAATATGTTCTTTTAGATTGCTGTTTCAGAGTTCTTAGGATATAATCCTAGCAGTGGAACTGCTGGGTCAAAAGGTATATCCATTTTTAGTTTTCTTAGAAAATTCCATACTGTTTTTCATAGTGGTTGTAGCAGGCTGCACTCCCACCAACAGTGCACTAGGGTGCCCTTTTCTCCAAAACCTCTCCAACACTTGTTCTTTGTTGCTTTGTTTATGATGGCCATTCTGACCAGTGTGAAGTGGTATCTCATTGTGGTTTTAATTTGCATCTCTCTGATAGCTAGCGATACTGAGCATCTTTTCATGTGTCTCTGGATCCTCTGTATGTCCTCCTTGGAGGAGTGTCTGTTCAGGTCCCTTGCCCATTTTTTAATTGGGTTGCTTGTCTTCTTAGAGTAGAGTTGTGTAAGTTCTCTATATATTTTGGAGATTAAACCCTTCTCTGAGATATCATTAGCAAATATGTTTTCCCATACAGTCAGTTCCCTATTTATTTTAATACTGTTTTCTTTAGTTGTGCAGAAACTTTTTATTTTGATGAGATCCCATTTGTTTATTCTTTCCTTTATGTCTCTTGCTCTAGGGGACATATCAGTGAAAATAGTGCTGCGTGAAATATCTGAGATTTTCCTGCCTATGTTCTCCTCTAGGACTTTAATGGTGTCATGGCTTATATTTAAATCTTTTATCCACCTTGAATTTAGTTTTGTGTATGATGTAAGTCAGTGCTCAAGATTCATTTTCTTGCACATAGCTGTCCAGTTCTCCCAACACCACTTGTTGAAGAGGCTATTTTTATTCCATTTTATGTTGCTGCCCCCTTTGTCAAATATTAATTGATCATAGAGACTTGGGTTTATTTCTGGGCTCTCTGTTCTCTTCCACTGGTCCATGGGCCTGTTTTTATGCCAGTACCAGGCTGTTTTGATTACAGTGGCCTTGTAGTACAACTTGATATCAGGTATTGTGATCCCTCCTACTTTGCTCTTCTTTCTCAAAATTGCAGCAGCTATTCGGGGTTGTTTATGGTTCCATATGAATTTTTGAAGTGTTTATTCTACGTCTGTGAAATATACCATTGGTACTTTAATAGGTATTGCATTGAATCTGTAAATTGCTTTGGGAAGTATGGACATTTTGATGATGTTAATTCTTCTGATCTATGAACACAGTATGTGTTTCCATTTGTTTGTGTCTTCCTTAATTTCTTTCTTCAGTGTTGTGTAGTTTTCTGCATACAGGTCTTTTACCTCCTTGGTTGGGTTTATTCCTAGGTATTTCATTGTTTTTTGTTTTTTTTTTTTTTGCTATATCAAATGGGATTTTTTTCTTGATTTCTGCTTCTGCTGTTTCATTGTTGGTATACAAAAATGCCTTTGATTTCTGGATATTGACTTTGTATCTGGCTGTTTTGCCAAATTCATTTATTAGGTCAAGCAGTTTTTTGGCCAAGTCTATAGGATTTTCTATGTACACTATCATGTCATCTGCAAACATTGACAGTTTTGTTTCCTCCTTTCCGATTTGGATGGCTTTTATTTCCTTTTCTTGTATGATCGCTATGGCTAAAACTTCCAATACTATATTGAATAGAAGTGGTGAAAGTGGACAACCTTGTCTTGTTCCTGATCATAGTGGAAAAGATTTTAGTTTTTTCCCATTGAGTATGATGTTGGCTGTAGCTCTCTCATATATGGCCTTTATTATGTTGAGGAATGCTCCCTCTATTCCCAGTTTGCTGAGTGTTTTTATCATAAATGGGTGCTATACCTTATCCAATACTTTTTCTGCATCTATTGATATAATCATGTGATTTTTTGTCTTTTGTTTATGTGATGTATTACATTTACTGATTTGTGAATATTGAACCATCCTTGCATCCCTGGGATGAATCCCACTTGGTCATGATATATGATCTTTTTAATGTATTGTTTGAAGCAGTTTGCCAATATTTTGTTGAGGATTTTAGTGTCTGTTCATCAGCGATATTGGTCTGAAATTTTCTTTCTTTATTGTGTCTTTATCTGGTTTTGGGATTAGGATGATGCTGGCTTCATAAAAAGAGTTTGGGAGTCTTCCATCATTTTGAACTTTTTGGAATAGTCTGTGAAGGCTAGGGGTTAGCTCTTCCTTAAATGCTTTGTAGAATTCTCCTGTGAAACCATCTGGTCCAGAGCTTTTGTGTGTCGGGAGGTTTTTGATTACTGCTTCAATTTCATCTGCAGTTATTGGTCTGTTCAGGCTTTTTCCTTCTTCTTCATTGAGTTTTGGAAGATGATATTTTTCTAGAAATTTGTCCATTTCACCTAGGTTTTCAAATTTCTTGACATATAGTTCTTCATAGTAATTTCTTACAATCCTTTGTATTTCTGTGGTGTCAGTTGCAATCTCTCCTCTTTCATTTTTTTTTAATGTATTTTATTGATTATGCTATTACAGTTGTCCCTTTTTTTTTTTTTTTAAGATTTTATTTATTTATTTTTGGAGAGGGGAAAGGAGGGAGAAAGAGAGGGAGAGAAACATCAATGCGTGGTTGCCTCTCACGTGGCCCCGACTAGGGGCCTGGCCCGCAACCCAGGCATGTGCCCCGACCGGGAATCGAACCTGCGACCCTCTGGTTCACAGCCCGCGCTCAATCCACTGAGCTACGCCAGCCAGGGCGTCTCCTCTTTCATTTTTGATCGTGTTTATTTGGGTCTTCTCTCTTTTTTTTCTTAATGAGCCTGCTTAAAGGCTTGTCTATTTTGTTTATCTTTTCAAAGAAACAGCTCCTGGATTCATTGATCCTTAGAATTGTGCTTTTAGTCTCTATGTCATTTAATTCTGCTCTGATCTTGGTTATTTCCTTATTTCTACTTGCTCTGGGCTGTCTTTGTTGTTCTTCCTTGAGTTCTTGTACATGTAGGGTTAGGTTGTTTGTTTGAAACGTTTCTATCTTTTTTAGGTAGGTCTGTATCACTATGAACTTCCCTGTCAGGAGTGCCTTCACTGTGTCCCATAAGTTTTGGGTCATTGTGAATTCATTTTCATTTGTTTCCAGAAACTTTTTGATTTCTTCCCTAATTTCATTCTTGACCCATTCATTGTTCAATAGCATGCTATTCAGTCTCCATGATTTTGACTGTTTTGGGTTTTTCCCCTTGGGGTTGGTTTCTAGTTTCAGTCCCTTGTTGGCCGGAGAAAATGCTTGGTATGATTTCAATTTTCTTGAATCTGTTGAGGCCTGTTTTCTGTCCTATCATGTGGTCTGTCTTTGAAAAGGTTCCATGTGCATTTGAAAAGAATGTGTGTTTAGTTTCTTTGGGCTGAAGGGCTGTATATATATCAGTTAAGTCCATTTCATCTAGGCCATTGTTCAATGCCACAATATGTTTGTTGATATTTTGTTTGGAAGATCTGTCTATTTTTGACAGTGGGGTGTTAAAATCCCCTACTATAATTGTGTTGCTGTCAATATCTTTCCTGAAGTCCTCTAAGATTTTCTTTACGTATTTGGGTGCTCCTGTGTTGGGTGCATATATATTGACAATGTTTATGTCTTCTTGGTGGATTCTTCCCTTGAATATTATGAAGTGACCTTCTGGGTCTCTCTTTATGGCCCTTTTTTTTGAAGTCTATTTTGTCTGAGTATGGTTACCCCTGCTTTTTTTTCCTGACCATTTGCTTGGAAAATTTGTTTCCAGCCCTTCACTTTGAGTCTGTTTTGGTCTTTCATCCTGAGCTGGGTCTCCTGTAGGCAGTTCATGCTTTCTTATTCATTGAGTTATTCTTTGTCTTTTGATTGGAGCATTTAATCCATTTACATTTAAGGTTATTATTGATAGGTACTTATTCATTGCCATTTTCATACCTGTGTTTCTCTCTCTCTCTTTTCCTTCCTTTCCTTGAAGCAGTTCCTTTAGCATCTCTTGCAGAACTGGTTTGGTGGAGGTGTATTCTTTTAGACTTCTTTTGTCTGGGAAACTCCTTATTTGGCCTTCTATCTTGATTGAAAGCCTTGCTGGGTAATGTAGTCTTGGTTGCAGGCCTCTGGTTCTCATTACTTGGAATATTTTTGCCATTCTCTTTTGGCTTGGAGCGTTTCCATTGAGAAGTCAGCTGCTAACCTTATTGGGCCTCCCTTGTATGTTACTTCCTTTTTCTCCCTTGCTGCCTTTAAGATTCTCTCTTTGTCTTGGAATTTTGCCATTTTAATTGTGATGTGTCTTGAAGTGGGCCTCTTTGGGTTCCTCTTGATTGGGACTCTCTGTGTTTCCTGGATTTGTGTGACTTTTTCTCTCATCAAATTAGGGAAGTTTTCCATCATTACTTTTTCAAATAGGTTTTCTATCCCTTGCTCTTCTTCTTTTTCTGGTATCCCTATTATATGGATATTATTATATTTCATATTGTCTTGCAGTTCTCTTAATCCCTCTTCATTCTTTCTGAGCCTCTTTTCCTTTTCTTGCTCTTTCTGGGTGTTTATTTTGACTTTGTCCTCCAACATCGCTAATCCGATCCTCTGCTTCATCGATTCTGCTTTTCATTCCTTCTATTGTGTTCTTCAGTTCAGAAATTGTAATCTTCATTTCCTCTTGGCCCTTGTTGATAGTTTCTATTTCCTTTTTCATGTTGATATAGTTTACAGTGAGTTCATCGTAGCTTCCCTGTAATTTCTGGTAGCTTATTGAGAGGTCATGGAGCTTCCTGACAACCATTGCTTTGAACTCAATATCTGATAGTTGAGTTGCCTCTGTTTCATTTAGCATTCTTTGTGGGGCTTCCTCCTTTCCTTTCATTTGGGGATTGTTTCTTTGTCTTCCCATTGTTTGTGAGACTCTTCTTGTTAGCCTCAGCTTCTTCAATTGATCTGTTCTGGCTCCCTGGGTTTGTGGTATGAACTTCTGTGGTGGAATACTTGTGAGATTCAGTGGTGCAATGTCCTTCAGGTATCCTGGTGTTCACAGCTTCCACCTGTTCTTTTCTGTGATCAGTTGGAGGGGTAAGGGAAAATGGTTTAAGACAGCAAGAGAGTATTCTATGATATTTACAGTAGCAGCCAGTAGAGCAGAGATAGGAGATCCTTTAGCTATGTATAGTGTTAACTGTGATCTACCGCCCAAGTAGCCACTTTTTAGAGAGGATGGAAAGAAGGTAAGACTCATGTTGGGGAGGGAAGGATTGTGAGTTGGATCTAGAAAGCAGTGAGGTTGTGGGAGGTCAGATTCTGAGGTAAGGTGATAGTAAAAGGTAGTAAATAGGTGTAGTGTGTGAGAAAATAGAGTTTACTACTACAGGAATAGAGTTCAGAAAACCATGAAGTGGGCTAAGATCTAGGAGGGGTGTTGTGTAGTATTTACAATTGTATGGAACAGCTGTTATTTACAATAATATGAGAGCAACAATCATATGACAGAATGTATGAGATCTAGATAACAAGAATAGGGAGTATAGGACCTTGAGTAGTGTGCTAATGTAACACAAGTGTAGTGAAGGACAGTAAATTAGCAATACACTATGAAAGAGAGAACAGGGGAAACCTGTCAAACAATATAATGTAACAAGCCAAGCAAAGAAGACTAAACAGAAAGACGAGGAATACAAAAATACTGCTCAAATAAAAGATGTAAGAATAATGAAAAAATAATAATACAAATATGGAATAACTTGCAGGTTCTCTGTAATAGAAAAGTGAAATTTGTCTCACTTTCTCAGCTGTTGTGATGCCCCCTCTTTGGGTCCATTTCTGGTCTATTCACAGTTCTGGGTTTTTTTTTGTCTCACTTGCGGGTGTTTAAAAAGAGAAAAAAATTAAAAATGAAAAGAAAGCAGAGGAAGTAAGGAAGAAGCGATAAAATTGTAAGAAAGGAAGAAAGAATAAAACAAGAAAGAAGCAAGAGGAATTAAACAAACAACAACAACAAAAAAAAACCTCTTGCTGGTTTCAAACTGGTGAAACCGGTTTTTCTGGTCTTGCTGGCTGCAGCAGGCTGAGGGGCGACTGGTATGGCTTTTTCTCCCTGTTCAGCACTCAGTCAGCTTCGGGCTACTTTCCCCAGGGCTAGCCTCACATGGTCCCCAGAGCTAGCGGGTGCATCTCCGCAGGGTCTAGGGCATGGGCTCCAGGCTTCCTACAGAGTGCTCTTTCCCTGTATTTAGGGGTGTGAGCTCGGGTCTCCCATGAAATGTGCACATTCCTCAGGTTTACAGGTGTGAGCTCTGTGTCTCCTACGGAGTGCTCACTCCCCAAGTTTACGGGTGTGGGTTCTGGATTTCCTGAAGTGCATGCGCTCATCTGGGTTCACTGGCATGGGCTCCGGGTCTTCCACAAAGCCCTGTCCTCAGGTTGCGGGCACGGGTGTGCAGCCAGGTTGCCGCTGATCCCAGGGTCTCAGGCGCTCACTCCTACCAGTGCTATGCGTGGGTGCTCAGAGCCCTTGTGTGTTTGCCACTCGGTCCTTATTCCCCTCTCTGTGACTTCAGCAACCAACCAGGTCTCTTCTGATGCTGCTCCAACCTTGTTTGGCCTGAGAGGGAGCAGTTGACCTGGCTCCCTCCCGATAGCCCTTTTGCAGACCCGGCAAGTGCCGGGCCTGAGGCTGCAGCCGCCCTGGTCCCCTTACTGATCCCCTTACTGATCCATGGGCCTTTATTGTCCTGAAGCACTCTCCTTACCATCTGGTTTTTCAATGTCCGTTATAGTTTTTGTTCTCCTACTTTCATATATGCTGTGGTACTGTTGGCTGTTTGCTCTGTTCCTCTGTAGATTGGCTAGGTTTTTCTCCCGTGTGTAGGGGGAAGTGGGATCTGCTCCCTCCTACCATGCCGCCATCTTCCCTCCTCACTAATAGCATCTTGATGCCGCTATTGAAATTTGCAATTTAATATAATGTTTTATTTAGAAGGTAACTCAGATATCTCTTAGAAAAGAATGAAGTTTCTCTTTTCCCTTTAATAAATTTAATTTTAATTTTTTTCCTTTTTTATTATAGTAAAGTACAAGAAAAACCCATAGTTTTGGTGGTAGTGAAGGGATCTGAATAAATAATCATTCAAGCTAAATATACTTATTATACAAGCTAAATAAAAACTTTTGGCTTTTCAAGGCAATATTTCATGTCTTCCGATTTAACCATTGCATTGTACATTTAAATAGACACCCCTCAAGGCAGACCCCAAGTATAAAATGCTATAGTAAACATTTGAAAAAGAAAGTAACAGGACAAAGCTGGCCTCATTTGTAGCTGGAGTTGCTTTTTTCAGTCTGAGTTAAATTATTATAAATGTAAATAAAAAGAAAGTATTAGCTTTTTGTTAGTTAATCTTGTATAGGTTAATTTTAAAATCTAACAAAAGATACAATTACAGAAAATAACTATTTAACCTTCTGCATTCCCTCTAGCTTCTCCCAACCCATCTGCTTCTGCCTGTCATAACATTACATTGCATATTATGCTTAAATTGATTTTGTCTTAGTAGTAATCTTAGTAAAGAGCAATTTTCTTTTCAAGAATTATCAATTCACAAAAATCTATATAGGAAGTTTTGACTAGCTGCATTTCTCCCTTGCAAAATGAAAACAGGATTATTGAGACCCATAGAAAACCTTAAAGGTTATCAGTATTTCACCTACTTAATTGAATGCCACTGAAAAAAAATGACCCTACAAAAATGTTACCACAAAGGCACCTTTCTAAATTTTTGTAGAGTCTTAGATTACAAAGCAGGCTTATAGGTGTAACCTCTTTCCTTGTCATAGTCACCCTATAACAGTGTTATTATTATTATTATTCCTATGTCACAAATAGAAAACCTGAGATTTAGAGGTGAAATGATGTTCCTGGGGCAAATGGTAAATTGTCAGTGTGGGGGAGGAGGGAACTTTCCTCTCCTCTTTAAGGTTCTTTTGATTAGTCTAATAATTAAATGTACATGAGAGATGAACAAGAGAAAACAACCAAATTTAATTACATACATGAGAGAGTTAGAGACCCTCACAAATAAGAAGTTCGGAGACAGAAAGTTAAAATGAGATACAATATGGCATTCTGAACTAAGGATGAGGTAAGGCACCTTAGGGCTTCAGAGGGGAGGAAGGTCATATAAAGGACAATAAGAAGAGCAGATGTTCAGTAATTAGATGTTTGCCCTGTCCTGTAGGTAGGACCAAAAAAAAAAAAAAAAAAAAAGTAGTCTCTAATAATAACTTACTGTGGGCAGGGCCCCAAATTTAAATTCTTTAAGGAGAGGTAAAAATTTCTCGTGAGCCTGCAGGGTCTGCATTACCATCAGCTCAAAATAATTCACATGCCAAAGTGGCACATCTTGGGGAGACTTGCTCTGAACCTCTTCAGCAGCAAAGCTGGGTCTAGAAATAGTTAAGTCCATTCAGTGTACAATTTATAGTTACATATATTGGAAATACAGAAATCAATCAGTGACTAGAATCAATAGATGAAATGTAGTGCATCCACCTTCTCGCACTGTGCCTGCAGAGTCTTTTCTCTACTCCTACTTTACCTGGATAGATAGGGTGCAACTTGGAACTGTAACCTGAAAGGCTTTCATTTCAGTCTGGCTGCTTTGGTGTAACCATCTGCACTTGCACTTTGGCCTCCTGGGACCCTAAGTTCCATCTGCCTTCTCTCATGAAATAGCACACCATTCTCTAGTTCTGTCTCTGCGGTTGATTCCACTGTGCTAGGGCAAGTGGTGGTTTTGAATGTTTTTTTCCCTTTAATTCCTTTACCCCCTCTAAATTTAAGTGTAGGATTTTATTTAGATTGAAAGTCATATTGAGAAATTAGGTAGACAGGGACCTCATAGTCTCTCATCATTGACATAGAACTACTGTAAGTGCAGTCAAGTTGTTGGTGTGCAGACCATCTGTTACCTTTATTTCCTAGGTAATATGCACGTGTCACTAGCTGAGGCCCTGGAGGTTCGGGGTGGACCCCTGCAGGAAGAAGAAATATGGGCTCTATTAAATCAAAGTGCTGAAAGTCTCCAAGAATTATTCAGGAAAGGTAAGTCTTGTTTTCCTCCTAATGTTGAATATTGGGTGGCTGAAAATACGTACAGGACAGAGAATAGAAGAGTACTTTCTCTTACCTCTTAAGGCTAAAAAAGCTCAGATCTATTTGAACATCTTCACTGTGCCTGATATTGTGCTAAGTAAGGACTGGAAATACTGTACAATGATCAAAACCAAAAACATTGTCAGTAGGGAGCTTATAGTCTAGTGTGGAAAATAGCTATTAATAAAATATTTATATAAAGAAATGTTAAAAATGCAGCCATGACAAGGGCTACACCAGAAAGGATTTGCAGACTCATGAGAACTTATAATCAGAGGATTTGACATGATCGTAGGGAAGAAAAGGAAGGCCTCCCTGTATAAGGCTCCCGAAGCCAAGAGCTGATAAAAAAAGAAGTTGACCAAATTAGAAGGAGGGAAAAACATTCCTGGTAGAGTGAATAATATGTGCATCAGTCTAAATTGGGATAATGTATACAAATAACTACTTAGGTGCTTCCCTGTAGAGGTAGTTGCCTGTTCCAAATGGTTGTGTAGCATTTTGGAGCAGGAAAATTTAGGGAGTCACTCTTGGGTTGTCCAAAAACATTTGATAGCATACTGAAAAGCTCCAACATGAAGATGATGTTTGCCATTTACATATGACTAACACCTGTTTACATCACTAGGAAGAGACCAAGTTCCACCTGAAAAGGAAGAATCAATCTTTGGTTTGAATGAAAATCAGGCACAATAAACATAACAAATAGATGAGGTAATAGTTCTCAAAGTCAGGTCTGTGGATGAGTAGAATCAGCATCATCTGAAAACTTAGTAGAAATGCAAATACTTAGGCCCACTGTAGATGTAACTGAATCAAAAATTCTGGGGGTACAGCCCAGCAATTTGTGTTATAACAGGTTGTTAAGGATGTTCTGATTCATGTTAAAGTTTGAGAACCATTTATAAGTTTTAATCGCTAAATACCAAGAGCATGGGAACCTTTTAGAAGTTGTAGGGGGACCACTGATTGAATACAGATTGGGGACAGATTGTAAAGCTTTGTTGTCACTCTCATTGCTGTTCTTTCTCAATCCAGGGACTGGAACTGAAACAAAACAATGTTAGGTCCCACTCCACCCAATTCTGCTATAACCTAGTTGTTGAAGATCTTTGATTAGAATTAAGATAAATCTAAAGAAAATGAATTCATTTTATTTAATGCTACCTACCTAAAATCTAGCTATTTAAATAGACCTTATTGCTTTGTTGTCTTTATTTCAGTTTTCCAGAAAACTTGAAAGTGTAAGCACTCTAGAATTTAGAACAGGTAGCCATGCCCTAAAGATGTTGTTGAAGAAAAGATATGTTGGTGGCATTAGTCAGTTAATTAACAATTGTCAATTAATATTTAAGAAGCATCTGCTTGTGAGGTTTGTATGGAAATCCCAAAAGATGTCACTGTTGCCCTTAAGGGATTTATTCAGATCGGATATGTGTGAAAAATTTACTACTTCAAAAGAGTGTGCCAGATGAGTGGTAAAGACAATAAGCACTACAGATGTTCTGTCAGAGGAGGGAGAGGTAATACTTCTTTTTATTGTACTAATGGCAGGATCACTGCCCTGGCTATGACTCAGAATATAAAGTACCTTGCATACTCTGAGGACCTGAGGGTTTTCTTTCTTTCAAATTTCGTAATTTTAATAGAGATTGAAGGTCTGAATGTAAAGTACTTGTCATCGATACGGGATTACTGCATAATAATACTGGCACATTACAATAAAGAGACTTACTAGATACACAAAGAAAGTGGAGATAAGGCACAGATGCTCACAGACACAGTTCAAAGCTATGGGAGCTTGATGCAGAGTGTGGTTCCCAGGTGTTACAAAACAGAAAGAGTTCGTCCACATGGTGCTAACAGCCAAACACTACACACTGAGAACTGCAGTGGAGGTGCCAGCAGGAGCATGGGAAGCTCATGCTCTGAAGCCCAAACTCCCCAATGGCGTGTAGCTTACAGAGTATATAGGGCAAAATCATGAGACCCTGTGGGTAAGGGGGTTTGGGGTGGTGTTGGCAACTGATTGGTTGGAGGTGAGGAAGAGTAATAAACCATTTATTTCAGTCTTGAGTTCAGTTTTGAGGTCTGTTCCCGAGTCCCTCTATCAGGTCTCATGGGAAAGTAGCCAGGGGCTGTTCCACCATAGGACTCAGGCACTGAAACATAACTTAGTCAAGATGTTATCTTTAGCCTGCCAGAGGTCTAGATGGCGTGACCATTAGTCAGATGCAGGCTACTGTCTTCTGCTGCTTCTGGGGTTGCTAATTATCCAGGGAAAATTCTAGGTTGTTGAGGAATAGAGAGAGATAGAGATGATTTCTAGAGCTAGGATTTAAGGCGAAATTTAATCAGTCATAAGGGCCCTTGGTTTCACCGGGAAGGAGCTTGGCAATGCCGCTCTCTGGCCCAGGTGTGCTGCCTGTATGATGGCTCTCTGCAGAACAAGTGCTGAATGATATTTTCGCCTTTTTTTTTTTTTTTTTTTTTTTTTTGCAAAAGCGAAAATCTTCTTCAAATTTATTTCAGTTAGAGAAAATACATGTTAATATAGATCTTTAATAAAAGCTAACTAGATTAAAACATACTTTCGAAAAGCAAGGGATGCCTGTATGAGTTTGCTTATTTTGTGGTTGCATGGTGTAGGTCATGGTTTCTAATAAACACCCTTATGAATAATGCTTAGTATTGTTAGGGGAATAAAAGCAGGTAAAATACAATGGTCTCTAAGAAGTTTGTTTTCTAAAATGTGTTTTCCTCACTGGGTTTTCTTTGTCTTTCCGTGTCTTAGTTTTGGTTCTTATCCTCCTATCCTTTGACTTTTTCTTCCTATCTTTTGAGCTTGCTCCTGTGTGTTTTTTAGTATTTACATGAAAGTTGACATTCCTGAGATAAAAGGGAGGTAATAAACATTTCTACTGGGGTTTAATTAACACACATCAAGAAGATTATCTATTTCTTCATCTTTTTGAGATTTCTTGCAATTTAAGGCTTTTAGCCATTTTTTTAAACAAACTTGTTGTGGTTATTATTTATTGAATAATCATACCTAAGCATGACTTTGTCGAAAGATACCATATTCAAAAGAGTTTCTCCTCAGAGGAGGTAACATGTAAATTTTTTTTCAAATGTATAATTCTAAACATTTAGATAATAGTGATATAATAATTGGTTTCCCTTGTGATATATATGTTTCTTAGTTTTATTGTCTTATTATTAAAATGTGTGATCTGTGTGATTACTTTTTAGAATTTTTTGAGATTTAGTTGTAGTCTTACACATGGTCTGTTTTTGTAAACAATCTGGGAATTTGGAAAGAATATGTTACCTGTTTCTAGGGTATAATTTAAGCTTGTTCATGCTTGTGCTATGAAAATTTTTCTGTGTTCTTATTATCTGTCAAATCCTTATAGTGATATTTTTGTCTGTCATACTACTGTCATGTGTTTTCATACAATTTTTTGTGATATATATATATATAATGGCTAATGACTAATTTAAATGGATTGGCTCTTCTATCAAGATAAAATAACCCTTTTTTCCCCTTTTTAACTATACACCTTAAATTCTATCTAGTCTGCTCTTTATTTTTCCATTGTCATATTATTTATTTATTTTTAAATATTTATTGTTTTGCCATTACAGTTGTCCCAGTTTTTCCCCTTTTGCTCCCCTAGACCCACCCCACCCTCATTCCCACACCATTGTCCATGTTCATGGGTCATGCATATATGGTCTTTGACTAATCTCTTTACCTTCTTTCAACCTCCCCATTCCATCTTACAGCTGTCTGTTCCATGTTTCTATGCTTCTGATTCTGTTTTGCTTGTTAGTTTATAAGGGAGACAACATGGTATTTGTCGTTAGTTTATTTTGCTCATTAGATTCCACTTATAAGTGAGATCATATGGTATTTTTCTTTCTTTGATTTATTTCACTTAGCATAATCGTCTCCAGTTCCATCCATGCTGTCACAAAAAATTAAGAATTCCTTTTTTACTGCTGTGTAGTATTCCATTGCCACCTCTGCACCTTTTCCTTGCCATTTACCTAGAATATCTTTTCTTCTTCATTTTCAAATGGTCTGTGTTGAAACTTAGGCATGTCTTATAAATAGTAGATAGCTAGATTTTGCTTTTATGCTCAGCTGAGGAGATGCTATGTATTAATTCAAAAATTAAATGTGGCCATTGAAATAAAAATTGTGGAGAAACTTTATTAAAAGTCCTTTCTTCCTCATGTGCTTCTCATTTCATCTGATTGACTTATTGAAAAACATAGCTTATGTCAGAGAAGACATACACATTTAAGATTTTAGCTTTTACATCATGGATAAACTCCTGCAGTGGCTTAGTGGTCGTAGATAATTAAAAAACACTGTCATTCTCATACACATTTTGGATAATCTTTAGAACTGAAATTTTTGCTGCCTTGGAAAAATTAGCTTACAATTTTATTAGTTGCCCCAAACAGTGCATTTTAAAAAAATTATGAAACTATTGTTCTTTGCACAAAAATCGATCTTTTGAATCTATTTTTTAAGGTATTAAGGAGTTTTAAGGTATTAGAGTAGCTGGTTGGTTGTTGTGAAAATTGCCTCTTCATAACTAATGAGGAAGAGACCTAATCTCCCTTGCTTAGGCAAGGATATAAATCCCATTTAAATCCCTTTTATTATGTCTATTGTCATTTCTGTTTCCCTGTTTAATGAATAAAATAATAAATTAATAAAATTAGTAAATCAAACAGTTAAAAAGATAATAAAATGAAGCATTTGATAAAGAAAAATACTACAAAAAAAACAAGCAAACTGCATTGTCTAAATAAAAAAATTCAGAGTTACCACCCAGTGTCCTGGGAAAATTGAGTGGACCACGTTACATTTCATATTGTTTTTGAAAAACAAATGTGGATATAGTTGCAGAGAACAGGACATATGAATCCTTTGGCTGTACTTCATTATAAATGCTAATTTGTTATATGCATGAGTGAAAACTACAAATTACTACAGATAGCTGGCACAAATATCAAATAAATGTCTCTGCTCTTCACTCATTAAAAAGTTTAAAAATTAGAATTTGTAGATACTTGTTAAAACAAATAATCTTACTAGAAAATGATCTATTATTTTATGAGCAGAATTACATGAAATATTAAGTTCTGTCTGATTTTGTTTTATAGAATTGCTCTCATTGAATAAATACTTTTAGGGAAATATCCTTACCATTAAAAGGGATAAAACATACACACATATATATTTATGAAATTAAAGTTCTGGAGTGGAAAGATCTTAATCCATTTCACTAATCATCTTTAGGAATAAGAAAACAAGGCTTAGTTCCAATAACTTATAAGAATTAATACTGGCAGCACAGAAGTAATATAACTGTTTTAAAGTGAGTCTTTCCCTGGGTGATGTGGCTCAGTGGATTGAGTGCAGGCCTGCAAACCAAAGGGTTGCCAGTTTGATTCCCAGTCAGAGCACATGCCTGGGTTGCAGGCCAGGTCCCCAGTAGGGGGCACATGAGAGGTAACCACTCATTGATGTTTCTCTCCCTCTCTTCCTCCCTCCCTTCCCCTCTGTCTAAAAATAAATTTAAAAATCTTAAAAAAAAAAAGAAAAAGTAAGTCTTTATAAGCAATATCTATTTAGAGTGGTAAAATTTACTTTATGTATACTTTACGATAAAGTTTTAATATTGATAGCTCTTCTATGAGCATAGCAACAGCACATTTAGAAAAATATCTGGTGATGCCTTGATAGGTATGGCTCAGCTGGATAGGCATTGTCCTACAAAGTGAAAGATTGCTGGTTTGATTCCAGGTCAGGGCATGTGCCTTGGTTGTGGGTTGGAGCCCTGTCCGGGCACATGTGATGAGAGGCAACCAGTCGATGTTTCTCTCTCTTTTTTTCCCTCTCTCTAAAAATAAATAAGTAAAAATTTAAAAAATCTGATGACAAAAGTGATATCTCTTTATATTATACAGATATTAAAAGAATAATAAGGAATATTATTAATAGATTTGTTGGAAAACTTAATACCTTCCATAAAATGGACACCTAAAAAGACACAAATTAACAAGTGCTTATTCACAAAAAATGATGATCTAAATTGCTTATGTCTATTCAGATGATTAAATATGTAGTTTAAAATGTCCCAAGAAGAAAAATCCAGGCCCATATTGCTTCACGGGAATTTTAAAAATTTAAAGAAGGAAAAGCAATTCTATATCAAATGCTTGAAGAAGATTGGAAATGAGAGAATACTTCTGAACTCATTCCATGAGGTCAACATTATTATAATATCAAAATCAGATGAAGACATTAGGGAAAATATACATATAGATCAATATTCCTTATGAACATTAATGCAAAAAGTCTTAAATTTTAACAAATTGAATCCAACAATACATAAAAGTGATATAGTATATCATGATCAAGCAGATCTTAGGAGTACAAGATTGATTTAACATTCACAAATCAATCAGTACAATTTACCATATTTATAAGCTAAACAAAAAAGCATATGATCATCTCAGTAGATGCAGAAAAAAATTTAATGAACTCCAACATTCATTCCTGATTAAAAAAAAAAACTGCCAATAAAAAAAGAACTATTTCTACCTGATAAAGGGCACCTACAAAAAAGTTATATGTAACACCATACTTAATGGTATAACATTGAATCTCCCCCTAAGATCAGAATAAGGATTTCTGCTTTAGTTACATATATTCAGCATTGTATTCAAAGTTCTAAACAGTGCAGTAAGACAAGAAAAAGAAATTAAAGGCAACTGGATTAGAAAGAAAGCAGTAAAACTATTTATTTGAAAATTACATGAATGTCTACACAGAAAATTTGATGGGATCCACAAAAAAAAAGCTTCTAGAACTGGGTTCAGCAAGTTACAGGATACAAAATCAATATAGAAAAATCAGTTGTATCCATACATAGTAGCAATGAACAATTAGAAAATTTAAAATACCATTTTATCTTATTTTTATTTATTTATTTGAATTTTTATATGAGTTATCTGAGCTAAACATATGCCAAGGAGCAAGATCTCCAGTGCTCCTGAGATTAAGTTTTGCAGCTTCTTTTATGCATCAGAAATTAAGGAAGGGTAAGGAAAATTACAGGGACAGAGGAAACAACTCAGGAATGGGATTGCAAAATAGTTTAAATTGTGTGCTTTCTGGAGGTTGGCCTTGTGAGGATTGGGTTACAGAGTAATTAAGATTATGTGTTCTTCTGAGGGCCCTGAAAGGGGGCACTTGAAAGGTATGTTAACCAATGCACCAAAAAAAATAGACAGGGCTTGCTTAAGGCAGTGATCAGCCTTTTAGTAAAGAAGTTGGATGCCTGGGGCAGGACTGCCACCATAATCTGCCCAGATAGGAATTTATGATCAGATTACCCTGTGAGGCTATTTTCCATAGAATCCCTATTTTCATCCACAAGAAGTCAACCTTTCCAGGTAAAGTAAAATTATTCTTTGTTATAGGTACACACAGGGCCTGCTCCCCCACCAGAAATTTCAAATCAGTTCTCAAGGTCCATTAGTAGAAGTGAAATTGAATTATACTCTGAGAGTTGAGCTTTGGGTCTTGAGTTGCGATTAGTGATTGGTTTCTGAAAAGCCTTGTGCTTCCTAAACTGCAACACAGCTTTGATCTTCTCCTTGGTCACAAGAATATTAAGGCCCCTAATGAGGAAATTTGGCTTTTGATGAGGAAGAAGCTCGAGGTTTTTTCCACAGGTAGTAGTACACTGGAGTCAGGAGGCAGGAGTGGAGGATATCCCCCTCTGAGGCAGGAATGGCATGTGTTCCAAGGCCTAATTATAGAAGCAGAATGTGAGGAGATGAGTTGGAGCACACATGAGCAACTCCAACAAAAAGCTGAGATACAGTGTTTTTGCTCTGCCTCTGAATGATGTGTGGAACCAAAGTGCACAGTGTTTTGCAAACATAATTGCTGATAGATCATAGTTTTCTCCTAGAAGCTCTGAGATAGTCTAGCTGGCTGTCTGTGAACAAGGAAATAGACTTGGTAAGAACTGAAAGATGAAAAGTAACTTTTTCTGCATTAGCCTTCCAGGAAGCAACTAGGAAAGGAAAATGAAAAACACCCATAGGATGACTCCCTTGATTGAGTCTTCACGGAGCTCTGTAATTAGGGACCCTAAAGAGGTGTCTCCACATTAAAAACAAAACAACCTGTAAGACTAAAGGCTGTCTAGATGAGAGATGGCAGATGCATGGCATAAATGTCACCATCTTCCATTCCATGCCATGATAAACAAACCAATTAACTGTGGTACTTTTTCCTGCATAGATTGTGATTTTTTCTGTGTGGAGATCTACAAAACTGTGAAGACCACCTCTATCCATCTGAGGTTTTTGTTTTTTTTTTAAACATCAATGTGTGGTTGCCTCCTAGTGAGCCCTGTCCTGGGGATTTGACCTGCAACCCAGGCATGTGGCCTGATTGGGAATCAAACTGGTGACCCTTTGGTTCGCAATCCCCGGTCAGTCCACCGAGCTACACTAGCCAGGGCTCCTGTCTGAGATTTTATCTTTTCAGTTGGAATGTTACTGAACAGGGACCCAGCTGGAGCCTGTAGTGTGTGGGTTCTTGACTTTGTTCAGGAAAGATTTCACAATACGAGTCCAAGTGATTTTGAGAAGATATTTGTCAAAGCTGAGGACAGTGAAACAAGGAAGGCCTTAGGATAGAAGACACAACAAGATAGAGCCTAGGTCAGAGAAAAGGGATTCTTAGAAACAGGTTCAGGGGGTTAGCCTGGTATAAACTGCCTCTGGCTGTTGCTCCCCTGTAAAGTACTGTTTTAATTTGTTAAAAATGTAGAATATGAATTATAAAATAAAATGAAATAATCAGGACTAAACCTGATAAAGGTGTGAAAACTACAAAACAATGCTGAGAGAAATTAAAGAACAACTGAAGAAATGGGAGGGCAGTTCTGTGTTCCTGGATCAGAAGACTCAGTATTGCTGTCAATATTCTCTAAATTTTTCATATAGTCAATGCAATCCCAATGCCTTTTTTAAATAGAGATTTGTGAGTTGATTCTAAAATCCTTAAGGTAATTCAGTGGACTTAGAGTAGCCAAAACATTAAAATATAATAGAACAAAGTTTGAAGACTCACATTACCTTATTTCAATATTTATTAATATAGTTACATTAATCAAAATAGACAGATCAGTGGAACATTACAAAGTCCAGAAAGAGATCCACATTTATATGGTTGATTGATTTTTGAGAAAGATGCAAAGGATAGTCTTTTCCATGAATGGTGATGGATATCCATATCCTAAAAAAATAATGTATTGGGTAAAAAATAATTTTGACTTTTACCCCATAGTACATACAAAAACTAATTCAAAATGGGTCACAGATCTAAGTATAAAAACTTAAAATTACAAGGAACATAAGTTCTCAAAGAAGGCACAGGAGATATCATTGTGACCCTGGGCTAGGGAAATAGTTCTTAGATATGATACCAAATGCATGATTCATAAAAGAAAAAAATGATAAAATAGACTTTATCCATATTAAAAGCATCTCTTCTAAACACATTGTTAATAGAATGAATAAGGAGTCAAAGGGTGGGAGAAAATATTCGCAAGTTCTGTAACGGATAAAGGACCTATGTCCAAATTACATAAAGAACACTCAAAACTCAATAATAAGAAGCAAACAATCCCCCCAATGAAATTGAGCAAAAGATTTAACAGATATTTTACCAAAGAAGATATACACATTTCAAATTTCAAATAATAGCATGAAATATTAGTCATCAGGAAAATACAAAAGTCTAACATCATTAATCATAAATAAAGAAGATGCAAATTAAAACTACAGAAATACTAGTATGTATTAGACATAGATATAGATACTAGTGTTCTATATATTAGGACACTTAAAATTTAAAAGACTGCCAGGGGTGGGGTGGGGATTGGTGGGGGGTAAACACAGACAACTATAAATGAACAACAATGAAGTAATTTAAATAAATAAATAAATAAATAAATAAATAAATAAATAAATAAATAAATAAATAAAAGACTGCCATACCAAGAATTAGCAAAGACCTGGAGTCAAGTAAACTCTTATACACTGCTAGTGAGAACGTAGAATGGTATGGTTTTATATCTTGGAAACTTAGTATTTTCTTAAAAAGTTAAATATACACATATGCTACCCAAAAGAAATGAAAGTATATGTCCATACAAAGACTTGTACGTGAACGTTCATAGCAAGTTTATTTGCAGTGGCCAAAAGCCATAAACAAACCAAATGTCTATCAATAGTGAATGAATAAACAAATTGTGGCACATCATGAAATGAAATACTACACGGCAATAAAAAGGAGTGAACCATCAACACATGCAATAACATGGGCTACTTTCAAAATAATGAATTATGCTGAGTGAAGGAAATTTGGCAAAAATAACACATGTTTTATGATTCTAATCTAAAATTCTAAAAATGAGACCTAAACTATAATGATAAAGTTAACAGTGGTTGCTTGGGGATGAGAGTTACCCATGGGGCCAGGAAGCTGGGATTACAAAAGTGTATGAGGAAATGTTTGGGTGGTGGATATGTTTATTATCTAGATTGTGGTGGTAGCTTCACAAGTGTATTCATGTCAGAACATCAAATTATAGTCTTTAAGTACCTGCAGATATTTTGTGTCAGCTACACTTTAGTTAAAGCTACTTATAAAAATACATCATATTTTCCAAAAATTGTTTAGTTTTTAAATTTAAAGCTTTGACCTTTTTCTTTATTAATTTGAAATTCATTGTTTTTAAAAAGAAAATGTTTTCTAGTTAAAAGCCACATATAGCTAATGGCTACTGCATTGGAATGTGCAGAGAGAATATAATGTCATGTCAAATTGTTGTTCCACAAAAAAAGTGAAAATGATGCATTTTCATATGAAAACAGAGTATTTACCATTAAGAAAACCCTCGTTGAACAAATTACTAAAAGATGTATTTCAGGCAGAAGGAAGGATAATCATAAAACCAAGGAAGGAAAATGTAAAACTTTCAATCTGGTAGAACCAAAGAAGTAAACTCAATGCGTGAGAAGGGAGACAAAGCACTAAACTTTTAAAATTTAATTCCTTACTTTTTTTAAAAAATAGCATTTATAAAAAAATACAGAAAATTTTTATGAATTGAAAGCTTTTCCATAAATATTGTATAGTGTATACAGCTTTTAAAAGACCAAAACCTAACTCATCTATATCACATTTATAATCATCTACAATCATAATTTGTTGTTGGACAGGGTGCATTAGTTGCCTTTGACATGCTACATCTTGCCTTGCATTCACAAGGCCAGAATTAACAGGTTCTTCAAGTTAAATGTGTTTGAAGCTGATAAAATTACTGCATTTGTACCCTGGAAACAAACTATAAAACATGAAATTAGTTTAATATCTAGCATTTTAAAAATGAATAATGTGGGTTGCTTAACAAGTACATGAAGCACTTAGAGTAAATCTCTTTTCCCACAAATACACAGTCTCAAGGCACTTGTGATTTGAGATTATTTGGCTCTGGATTTTATAAACAGACCATTTCATAAATTTAAAGAGTCATACGTTTAGAAGGAAAGTTGCTACAGGTTGTGCCCTCTATCTCTAGTGCCGTACTTGGTGATATATGTAATTTTATTCACTATATATTTACTGTTTTAATTTATATGTATATAGGGATTTTTTTAAAATAATGAGGTACAATGTATACTGTAAAAAACATTATTCTTTTTTTAATTTTTATTTTAATTGTTGATCTTGTACAGTTTTCTGTCTTTTACTCCCACCCCAGCCCATGGTACAGCTTGATGAATTTTATGAATGTATACACTCATAAACACCAGTATCACCACCAATGGGTGCTAAAAGACTCCTTCAGGCTCCATTGTAGTTGGTCAATTCTAGGTTACCAAGAGTAATCATTTTTATGACATATCACATAGATTAAGTTTTGCCTGAAAATAAACATCATACAAATTGAATCATACAATGTGAACTCTTGTGTTTTCTGCCTTCTTCTACTCAACATTCTGAGATTTATGTTTTATATAACCAAGCTTTTTAAAGAAAACCAGTACAATTACTTCACTCTTTTCTCAAGTAAACAAATTAAAAGGTCACTTTGTGCCTTGTATCATTTAGTAACAAGTTAAGATTTTTACTTTTTTAGAGTGATGTGCACCAGTCATGGTTAACGTTTTTATGAGAAACGTATCCTGAATATTTCTTCTTGAAAAATGGAATAGTTTATCATTCAAATAAACTTCCTTCCCCTTTTTTCTTTGAGAAGGAAAAGATATTAAAAATGTAAATGGAGGGAGAGGTGAGACCTGAACAACCAGAAGGAATGTTGTTGTAATCACAGCAATATTTTTCATAAGTAGTTACAGGTCAGGGTTATGTGGATTTATGTCATCATAAATAAACAGGTTCTTCTCTAGAAAATGGTGTATTTCCTTCTTTCTCTAGAAACTGAAAATACATAGTAATTGTCACTGACCTTTTTGTTCAGTTCTCCAAAAATGAGATAAATGCTAGTCTCCCCTTGATATTATTGGTTTTTCAGCTTTTGTGCAGATTCCAGGCCCTTGAAAGTAAAGAGAAGTTGCTGAGGTCATTTTCTGAATTTTGTTTTCTCCCCTGACCCCTGGCTTTATAGATAGCAGGGGTGGACAATCTCCTTTGACATGAAACTTTCTATTGAAGACAAACAAAACCAAAAACCCGCTGCTTTATAAAAGACCTTTACCATAAAACTCATCTCTATTACTAATTATCTCAGTAGTTTACTTTGTCTGGCAAGCATAATGTGGCAGCTGTTTGATCTACAGAGGCTATCATGAAATTGTTAGGTGGCAAGATTATGCCAGTGCTTTAAGAAACTAGCAAGAAAATCATGTTTTAAATAGACTTTATCATTCAAGATTAACAATTTTATAACTGCTTGAATAGGTTGGTAAAATAAGGTATGACATGTGTATTTTAAGAAAGAAACTACCTTAGAGCAAAAATTTTGAGAAGTCTACTGACTAATATACTACATTTATGTAGAATAATTTTGCTTTCAAAGTTTGGATCTTCCTTGGAAAAATAGAAATTGGTGTTAATCTTATGATATTTTCTAGGTACTGGTTGTATGTGTAATAATACATTCATGTATCAGACAGCATAGAAGAGAGCAAAGGTGTTCACTCAAGGCTAGAAGAGATACAGTATACATATTAATTGGATTTATAGAATGTGTCAGAAAAAAAAACCAAAATGTGTAGGCAGTTCTTTTGTAGTTTGCTTTACTTTTAGGAATGAGATTTTTAAACAAGCCAAATAAAGATAATTTTTTTAGATGGGTATGGCAATTTATTTCTGAATGCACAGTCAATGACATCCCAAGTTTGGTGTCATTTATTCAACTTCTTCCTTGTAAACAGAGAAGAGCTACCTTTAAACTCATTTCTAGTTTAAAATTATCTTGGATAATTATTTTGCCTCTCTGATATAAAATTATTTTATTATAATTTGGATAAAACAGTTACTTGTACACTTTCTGGCTTGTCCCCAAAGTCCAGGTGGTTGGAAAAAATAATTTTGTTTCAGTGTTACAATTAACAAAGCTGATACTTCCTTTGAATCATATTTGAAAACAATAACTAAAAGTAATAAAGACTGGAAAATAAAATATTCTCTCTTGGTGAATAATTTAGAGTTCTTGGTGTTTGAAAGTAGAAAGAAAATTTTTTCTTCATAATGGAGTCTAAAATAAACTGTGTGTGTGTGTGTGTGTGACCAGCAATATCTAAATTGATGTTATTGTCAGAGCAGAGTAGAGCAGAGCACCTTTTAAAGGGTTATGGACCTATGGAAATATAGTTGACATTATAAACATTTATTATTTTCAAGTATTTCAATTGCATTATTATAATAGCTCTGTACCTGATCTTTAGGAAATTCTAATTTCTATCCTTAAGCCACTTATATTCTGGAAGAAATAAGTGAAAACTGAGTTACAAAAGCATTTTGTTCATTACTTTGGCATGTAATTTGGGGGTGGGTACTTTTTATTGAGAATACAGAAGGTTAGTGGGAAACGTGGAAACCAAAGAAGAACAAAGGAGGAACTTAATATATCAAAGGAATGAAGTGGGCAGATTCCTCAGAATATGATACAGATGCCAAGAAGAAATGAAAGGACCTGCTACTGTTCCTTTCATATGCTTGGATCAGGTGGCCAAGGAGATTTGGTGAAGAAGAAAGCAAATTTTTGGAGACTCACTTCCTTCTATGCATATTGTCCAGCCATTTAAACCCTGTTACTTTTAATAATCATAACCAATTTAGTTTTACTAATATATATATATATATTGCCTATATATCACTTTTTAAACAGATTTTATTTATTTATTTATTTTTAGAGAGAGGGGAAAGGAGAAAGAAAGATAGGGAGAGAAACATGATGTCTGAGAGAAATAGTGATCGGTTGCCTCTCTCATGCCCCCAACTGGGACCATGGCCCACAATCAAGGCTTGTGCCCTGATTGGGAATTGAACTGGCAGCCTATCAGTCTGCAGGCTGGTGCTCAATCCACTGAGCCACACCAGCCAGGGCTGCCTGTATATCACTTTTGTTAAACTCAGGTCTCATTAGTGTTTTGTTACCAAGATGAGTGGTTGGAATTATCCTGAGTCTTACAAGTATATAACAAAACAAAACTACTTAGAAGACTAATTGATCAGTAGCCATACCAAGATTCCAGGGTTTGTGACTTGCATAGGTGACTTGCATGTGTTTAGTGTTAAAAAAATAAGGAATAAAAATTAAAATATTATTTGTATTTGTACAATAAATATCATTACTAAACAGAAAAATACCTTGTCTCCTATTCTAGTGAAGAAAAGCTCATAAAATATCAGTTTAGAATGACAAATTTTCATAATTTTGTGTTAATCAAATGTTATAGCTTCTATTACAAATACAGTTTTTTCTGAAAGTATATGCTGATACTATGGTTTATATATGTAAATTCAAATAAATATCTTCTTTGATAATTTGTGTTATACCTAAAGATAATGATAAGATACAGTAAAATACCTATTTCATATGTGTAGTTACTATTAATAAGTACTAATTGGCTTGATTGTAAAATTTTAAACCAGTTATTCTAAATTGAGAATCTAGGTCAGCTAGGAATACCATGTAGTAAATAGAACACGTATAGAAGTACATTCCCCAAGGAATTAAAGTAAAAATTAGTACTATTTTAGGATACTTTTGTAACTTAAATCATTTGTATTTACAATATGAATTCTAAGAAAGAGAATTGTATGATTAGCAAGGTCTGGGAACTACTGCCTCAGAATGTAAGTCTTTGAGGACTAAAGGCTTGTTGGAGTTTATGAAATGCTGTTGGATGATTGGTTATAGCAAGAATATTTGGCCCTCACTGGTGTGGTTTAGTTGTTTGGGCATCATCCCACAAACAAAAGGTCTCTGGTTCAATTCCTGGTTAGGGCACATGCCTGGGTTGCAGGTTTGGTCCAGTCAGGAGCCTGTGCAAGAAGCAATGGATTGATCCATGTTTCTCTCTCACATTGCTGTTTCTCTGCCTCTGTTTCTCCCTCCCTCCTACTCTCTCTAAAAATAAATCTTTTAAAGAAAAGAAAATTTACATGATGTAAAATGCCTTTGGAAATACTATCAATTTACAATATATAGATGTCTCGATTCCAATCATTTACACAACTTTATTTTCAAATTGGGATTGCTATTCTATTTTGTTTCACATTAGACAAACTGAAGTTTTAGAAAATAGTAACACAGTTTATGAGGAACTAGACTTCCAGCCAAGATGGAGATATAGGCAGATACACTGTACCTCCTTGCACAACCAAAAGAAAGACAAGAACAAATTTAAAAATAAAAACCGATCAGAACTTCCAGAAAATGGAACTGTATGGAACTCTGACAACCAAGAAGTTAAAGAAGAAACATTCACCCACACTGCGCCACAGTCCAGTGACATGGGTTGCTCTGCCCTGGTGAATACTTGGTGAAGACTTTGCCCCTTACAACATTAACAGGAGTGCCAAGACAAAGAAATACGGTCCGAATGAAAGAACAGATCAAAACACCAGAAAAAGAACTAAGTGACAAAGAGATAGCCATCCTATAAGATGCACAGTTCAAAACAACGTAATCAGGATGCTCAAAGAACTAGTTGAGTATGTTTGCAAAACAGAGGAAAAAGTGAAGGCTATGCAAAGTGAAATAAAGAAAAATAAAGGAAAAAGGAACCAACAGTGATAGGAAGAAAACCAGGACATAAATCAATGGTTTGGACCACAAGGAAGAAATAAACATTCAACCAGAACAGAATAAAGAAACAATTCAAAGAAATGAGGAGAGAGGCTTAGGCACCTCTGGGACAACTTGAAACATTCCAACTTCCTAATCATAGGGGTGCCAGAAGGAGAAGAACAAAGCAAGAAATGGAAAACTTATTTGAAAAAATAATGAAGGATACTACCGAGTTCTGGTCAAGATGGAGGCATAGGTAGAAACCCTTCGCTGCCTCGCCCAACCAAAGGGAGGATAACAACCAATCTAAAATCAATAAACCAGAAGCACCAGAAAACCAAACTGCATGGAACTCTGACAACCAAGGAATTAAACAACCAGAACAACCAGACCAGTAAGGTGGCAGACCTCGCAGGTGGGCTGGCTGAATAGGAAACTGAGACTCAGAGCTCACTGTGGACTACAGCAGTTACCGCAGTGGGAGAAACTCCCAGTCTCACATGAGAGTTGGAAAGTGGGCTAGAGCCAAGCAGGCCAAATTGTTCACTCTCTGGCCCCTCCCATACAGGCAGCACCACAGGGCAACAAGGAGGGTTGCCCTGCCTGGGTGAATACCTAAGGCCCCGCCCCCTTACAACTTAACACTGCCCTGAGCAAAGAAATAGGGCAGAAGTGAAAGAACAGAGCAAAGTTTCAGAAAGAGAGCTAAGTGGTGAAGAGATAGCCAACCTATCTGACGGAGAATTTAAAGACCTGGTAATCAAAATGCTCACAGAACTGATTGAGCTTGGTTGAAAATGAAAAACTAAATGAAAGACACCCAAAATGAAATAAAGCAGAATATTCAGGGAACCCTCTCTGACGGAAAGGAAAGCAGGACTCAAAGCAACAATTTGGAACAAAAAGATGACATAAACATCAAACTGGAACAGAATGAAGAAACAAGACTTCAAGAAAAAAAATGAAAAGAGGCTGAGAAATCTCTGGGACAACTTGAAATGTTCCAATATCCAAATTATAGGGGTGCCAGAAGGAGAAGAACAACAGCAAGAAATTGAAAACTTATTTGAACAAATGATGAAGGGAAACTTCCCCAATCTGGCGAAGGAAATAGACTTCCAGGAAGTCCAGGAACCTAAGAGAGTCCCAAAGAAGTGGGACCCAAAGAGGATCACACCAAGGCACATCATCATTAAGTTACCCAAGATTAAAGATAAGGAGAGAATCTTAAAAGCAGCGAGAGAAAAGAAGACAGTCACCTGAAAAGGAGTTCCCATAAAACTATCAGTTGATTTGTCAAAGAAAACCTTCTAGGCAAGAAGGGGCTGGAAAGAAGTATTCAAAGTCATGAAAGGCAAGGACCTACATCCAAGATTACTCTATCCAGCAAAGCTATCATTTAGAATGGAAGGGCAGATAAAGTGCTTCTCAGGTAAGGTCAAGTTAAAGGAGTTCATCATCACCAGGCCTTATCATATAAAATGTTAAAGAGACTTATCTAAGAAAAAGAAGATCAAAACTATGAACATGACAACAAACTCACAACTATCAACAACTGAACCTAAACAACCACAACAACAACAACAAAAAAACTAAGCAAATCACTAGAACAGGTACAGAATCACAGAAATGGAGATCACATGGAGGGTTATTAGTGGGGAGGGTGAGACTAGAGGCAAAGGTACAAGGAATAGAAGCATAAATGGTAGGTACAAAAGAGACAGGGGGAGGTTAAGAATCGTATAGGAAATATAGAAGCCAACGAACTTAATTATGTACGACCCATTAGCATGAACTAAGTGGGGGAATGCTGGTGAGAGGAGGGGTGCAGGGCAGAGGGGAATCAAGGGGAGAAAAAAATGGAACAACTGTAATAGCATAATCAATAAAATATACTTTAAAATAGAATCAAGAATTTATGGGGAATTAATAAAATTTCAGTTGGGAATCAATCTGTAGTATATGGTATAATTTTCTGTTAACCTTAAATAATTTATCACAAAGCTTTACTATCAAGAAAATATTAAAATACAGGGGAAATATTCTTAAAAGTTTATTATTATTTGTGCATTCTTATCCAAGATGATTAATTTAATAATGTATATGTTTTTATGCTCACATGAACTAAAGTTTTGAGAGAATTCCATATTATAGTGTGACTTCATCCGATCCTTCAGGGTTTGAAACAGTGGTCTCTGCATAAATTTTTTGCCAAGAACCTTGATAGCACATGTAAAATGGGAAGACTACAGTTTCTCTGTTTGTGCCTAAATAGGGAAAGGTTTTTTCAGGTCAATGGGGTGTCATTCTTCTAAGCCTTTCGACGCTTTCATGATATTTTTGATTGTTTTTTTCTTATCATGTTTGTTACCCAGTTCTGATCATTTCCTTAATTTTCATACCATACATGGAAAGCCAAAATATAAAATGAAGGGGGCCATTTAAAAGAAATGGTAAGATCTCTCAGGAAAAAAATATGTGGAGCTGGGTTTAGTTGAAAAGATCATTGGAAGGAAGTGCTAAGACATTTCTTTGCGTATCAAATTTCTGTTTATTTCTAACTTCGGCCCTAGCTGCTTGAAATTCCATTTAAGCAACTTTTTCTGTGGAATGTTGGTAAAGTCTAGAAATAGAATCATCTGGCTACTGGAATCAGTTCACATCAAATTTACTCTTTCATAGTAATAGCATTCTTCAGGACAATCATCATGCAAGTAAAATATTATAGGACATTAAATTACAAGATTCTGGAATTCCATTTTAAAATATTGTTTTGTTAGCATTCTTTGAAGGATTTTGAATACATTTGCTTTAAATTCCTTCCTTTTGGTTAGACAATGAGAGTAAATCAAACACATTGTAGCCACAATTCTAAATTTACTCATTTGTTTGCATAACACTTTACGATTATTTAAAAATATATTTTGTGACTTAATTGTTTTCTAAAGCATTCAGTACAGCCATGGCCAGATGGTTCAGCTAGTTAGAGCACTGTCCTGTGCACTAAGGGTTGCAGGTTCAATCCCCAGTCAGAGCACATGCCTAGGTTGTGGGTTTGATCATCCCCTGTCAGGGCACAGACAGAAGGCAACCGATCCATGTTTCTCTTTTACATTGATGTGAAATCCCTCCACCCCTACCTCCGTCTCTCTCTAAATTTAGTAAAACATATCTTTGGGTGAGGATTAAAAAAGAAAACAAAAGGATTCAACACTTAAAGTCTTATGTGCATTTAGGGAATTCCATAGCAATGTAGTTTGTTGTCACAGGTGCTTTATTACAAGACATTTAAAAATCACATGTGAAAACAGTGAAAATGTTTGTGTCATTTGTGTGTGTGTGTTTTAGCAGGCAAAAATATGATCCACTTTGATAATTGTTTCTCACTGTTCATCATTGCTGTGTCCAAAATTCCTGCTACTCCGATTATAAGCTTAATAATTTCCTGTCCATGTGCCTTTGTTTTGGCTGCTTTTTATTGTTGTTGTTGTTTTGCTTTTGGAATCTTCCCTCCATCATCTATAGGACCACATATAAAAGAGAAATTCTCTTTTCATTGTAGTTCAAGGAATTTTGCTATCCTCTAATTAATTTTTATATTCTTTTTTCTCTTTTAGATACCTTATACTTCTATTATACATATATACATATATGTATTTAATCTTTTAAATAATATTATGGACTCTACGAGCAAATGACCTATAATGTTTAAATATATATAGTGCTTAAATTAGGTTTACTGTAGATGTTTAGTAAAAACAAACAAGAAAAAAAACCCACCTGTTATATAAAGCAAATGTTAGGAAATGCAGTTCTTGCCAGAGTGATAAGTTTTTAGACCTTGTGCTGGTAAATGAATAAATCTCTTAGTGATTCCAAAATGAAAAGCAATTGTGGATTGCTTTCACCTTTGGTTTCACTTCCGTGCCACCCTGTCAGGGAAGTATAGTCTGTGGCTAGGGATGATAAGGGGGATGAGTGTGGCAAGCTCTTTTCTGGTCTGAGTGAATACCAACATCCAGGATGGCAGGACAGGACATAGCTTTTAGACTCCTGGGAGTCATTCATGCCTCTGTTATCTGTGATTCCTAATAATTTATAAATTTAAATGGTAACAAATATAAAAGAAATCATAATTCTGTCCCTAAGTAAGGAATTAAGCATAAAACTAAGAATTCCATCTGCCTGTCCTAGGTTCAGGATGGGATACGGGGGAACTGGATAGAAAGGTAATAAAAGTAATTAATTAAAATAGTGGATGAAGATTGATATTGATGAATAAAAGGAAAGGTGTGACAGGGAGATTACAGCACCATACTTGCATGGATGCCCAAGAGAACAAGAACCTGGAAAAAAAAGACCGAGAAGCAGTGTTGAGGTTGGTATACACCAGGGCTCAGTCCCTGGTCTTGATTTTTTTTCTGCCATTACACAATTTTTGGTGATCTCATCCAGTCACAGGCTTCAAATAGCATCTGTTGGGTCAGTTACTTCCAAACTATGTCTTCTGACACCTTTTCCCCAAATTTCAGATCCAACTGCCTACTTACACCTCCATTTGAATATCTGACAGATATTTTAAATAGGTCCCAAAGTAAAGTTCTGATTCTAACCACCATCTCCCAACCTCCTACCTCAGCAACTTGTGTTATCTGTAATCTTCTCTGTTGCAGCTGATGCTCCTCCTTTTTTTTCTTTATTGAGACCAAAGTTTTGGAGTCATCCTAATTCCTCTCTTTCTCACTTCATATCTAGTCTGTCAGAAAATTTTGCTGTCACTGCCTCTACTGCTCTCCCTCAACTCAAATACATCGAGTGTCCAGCAGGAAAGTTTAGGTTCTCACTACTCTGCTGCTCCCACTCTGCTTGCAGGCCATCATCATCTCAGACCAGATAGCAGTGCACTGCACTGTGATTCCAGTTGGTCTCCTAGTACTTACTCCTTTCAGTTGCTAATTTGAAAGGAATTTATTGTAGATGCTTTTATAATGCTGTGACTTGTGATACCTCAATATTTTGAATAGCTTCTCTGGCAAAGAAAATATTGTTCTGCCTTGTTTGAGTTGTTCTCTAGCTAGATTGTGTGGCACTTGTTCTTCAGATACCTAAGAAGAAGTTTTTGACATAAAATGCATAATGTAGCTATGAAAGGTAACCTATGCTTACTAGCTGCGATGATTCATTGAAATGTATCTTGCCATAAGAATTGTGAGTCATACTTTTTTAGCAGCCTGCTGTGTGGATGGGTTATATACTGTGGGGACCATTGTTTGTAACTCAGCTTCATTTGAACATAAGATGTACTGACTGATTAAAAAATGCATTCAAATACACTTTTCTTACTTGACACAGTTATTAAAGACCTGTTTCAGGTTTATAAATAGTCAAGAGAAGAAGTATAGTTGGCTTTTCAATCTTTAAAGGAGGACTGAATTTTAATAGTTTATTTTTTTTATTGACATAAAGACCAGAATCTTGGCTGTAGGTAGAGATTAAAAGTCAGAAAGGATAAATGATTCAATTCTAATAAAAGTAGTTTTTAGGAACACATAGATACTGTATGTTTGATAAACTATTCCAAAGACTTTTGTCATTTTCTTATGATTTGACAGGGATATCAGTATAACCCATTCAGATTGAATAATAATGGCATTGGAAGTCACAGGCCTTTTTTGTGATTTTCCTATAGCAGTTCCTTGAGTCTACAATCCAATTCACTTTGCATTTGTCTTAAAGTCTATGTTAAAGACTTCCAGTCGAGATGGCAACATAGGCAGACAAAATTAGAAAATCTTAAAAGCAGCAACAGAAAAGAAGTTAGTAAGTCACAGGAGAGTTCCCATAAGACTGTCAGCTGATTTCTCAAAAGGGATTGCAGACCAAAAGGGATTGTCAAGAAATGTTCAAAGTCATGAAAAGCAGGGACCTACAACCAAGATTTCTCTATCCAGCAAAGCTATTACTTAGAGTAGAAAGGCAGATAAAGAGCTCCCCAAACAAAAAGAAACTAAAGGAGTTCATGAGCATCAAACCATAATTATATGAGATGCTAAAGGGACTTATTTAGGAAAAAGAAGATCAAAACTATGAACAATAAAATGGCAAAAATATATGTCTATCAACAATTGAATCTAAAAAACCAACTAAGCAAACAAGAAGAACAGAGACAGAATCATGGATACGTAGAGTGCTTTGATGGTTGTCAAATGGGAAGGGGTTGTGAGTTGAGGGGATTAAGAAGTATAAATAGGTAGTTACAGAATAGCCATGGGATATAAAGTACAGTATAGGAAATGGAGAAGCCAAAGAACTTATAAGCATGATCCATGGACATGAACAATGGTGGGAGATTATCTGAGGGAGTGGGGTGCTGGGTGGAGGAGTGCAAAGGGGGAAAATCAGGAAAACTGTAATAGTATAATCAATAAAGTATAATTTTAAAAAATGGAAAAAAGCCTATGTTAACTTATTTTTTAAATGGGAGGACAAAAAAAGTACCCTCTAACAAGTCTGTTTTATTGAGCCTACTGTATAGCTTGCTTTTTGAAGGAGTACTGCTGAAATCTTTTTTTAATATATTTTATTGATTATGCTATTACAGTTGTCCTATTACCCCCCTTCATTCTCCTCCACCCCTGCACAGCCTCTCCCACCTACATTCCCCTCTTTAATTCATGTCCATGTGTCATAAGTTCTTTAGCTTCTACATTTCCCACACTATTCTTGCCCTCCCCCTATTTTCTACCCACCGTTTATGCTACTTATTCTCTGTACCTTTTCCCCCTCTCTCCTCCTCCCACTCCCCTGTTGCTAACCCTCCATCTGATCTCCATTTCTGTGTTTCTGTTTCTGTTCTACTTGTTTGCTTAGTTTGCTTTTGTTTTAGGTGTGGTTGTTAATAATGGTGAGTTTGCTGTCTTCTTACTGTCATATTTTTTACCTTCTTTTTCTTAGATAAGTCCCTTTAACATTTGATATAATAAGGGCTTGGTGATGATGAACTCCTTGAACTTGACCTTATCTGAGAAGCACTTTATCTTCCCTTCCATTCTAAATGAAAGCTTTGCTGGATAGAGCAATCTTGGATTTGACTTTCCAAATCTTGGATTTGCCATGAAAGGTCCTTGCCTTTCAAGACTTGGAATACTTCTTTCCAGCCCCTTCTTGCCTGGAAGGTCTCTTTTGAGAAATCAGCTGACAGTCCGATGGGAACTCCTTTGTAGGTGACAGTCCCCTTATCTCTAGCTGCTTCTAGAATTCTCTCCTTCATTTTAATCTTGGCTAATGTAATTCTGATTTGCCTTGGTGTGTTCCTCCTTGGATCCAACTTCTTTGGGACTCTCTGAGCTTCCTGGACTTCCTGGAAGTCTATTTCCTTTGCCAGATTGGGGAAGTTCTGTATTATTTGTTCAGATAAGTTTTCTACTTGTTGCTCTCCTTCTTCCCCTTCTGGTACCCCTGTAATTCGGATGTTGGGACATTTCAAGATGTCCTGGAGGTTCCTAAGCCTCTCCTCATATTTTTGAATTCTTTTTTCTGCATTCTTTTCTGTTTGGTTGTTTCTGTCTTCCTTCTGGTCCACTCCATTGATTTGAGTCCCAGTTTTCCTCCCATCACTATTGGTTCCTTGTGTGTTTTCCTTAGTGTAGCCTTCATTTGTTCATCTAATTCGAGACCAAAACCAGCCAGTTTTGTGAGCATCCTGATCACCAGTGCTTTGAACTGTGCATCTGATAGGTTGGCTGTCTCTTGGTCACTTAGATGAATTGACTCTGGGGCTTTGATTTGTTCTCCCATTGGAGCCATTTTTTGGTTTGATTTTTTTTTGGGGTCTGGTCATGGCTGTTTCGTAGTGAGGGGTGGAGCCTTAGGTGTTCACCAGGGTGTGGCAGCCCAGTCACTGAGTTGTGACGCTGTATGTGGGGGCAGGGTCTAAGAGGGAACAATGGCACTTGCTCAGCTCTCTCGTATTTCAGTCCCTTCCGCCACTTCCCACAAGCAAATTGGGCCCTTCTGGTGCTGATTTTCATGTGGGTGGGCTTGTGTACATTCTAAGACCCTGTGGGTCTCTCCAAGTAACTCTCCTGTGAAGCTGGGAGTCTCTCCCGGCACTTCAACCCCTGCAAGTGTTTTCAATCGGTGTTTTTAGGTTTTATTTTCCGGTGCTGAGGCCCTGGGTTGTGGGGTCTGTCTCGCTTCCCGTTTTCGCCTGGATTATCTGTGCATGAATGTGGGACCCCCCATTCCACCAGCTGCCTTGCGTGGCCTCACTGGGTCTGCCTGTTGCCACCCCGTACCCGGGGTCTGCTAGCCGCTGCCTGCATGCCTGGGGCTCCTGGTCCGCCAACCTCTGCTTTTTCTTGCTGCAACTCCACCCCTCTTACCGGTCTGGATGAATGGTTGTCGGACTTCCATACATTTCAATTTTTGTTTTCTTGTTTCTAAATCTTTGTTGTCCTTAATTTTGGTTGGGTGAGGAGGCACAGTGTGTCCACCTACTCCTCCATCTTGGCCGGAAGTCCAGGACTGTTGAAATCTTAAGGAATTTTTTTTTTAATACTCTTAAACATGTGCTGTTAGGCACCCATACAGGCAAAAATTAAAATAAAATTAAAGACCATTATCACATTTGATAATATACAAGCTGCCAGAAATTCTAGTGAAATAATTGACAAATGCAAACAAAACAAAGTCCACATTGGGACAAATAAATCTTTTGACATACACAAAGGGAAACTTTCAATTGTAGTTGGAAAGTTTTACTAATTTCAAATTTGATAACTATTAATTGAATTGTTTTCCATGAGTTTCAGACCAGTATAATCTAAATCAGGGCATCTTAACCTGTGGTCAATAAATGGGCTACCAAAAGGGATCTACGAACCCTTTTTGCATACAGAATTTGTTTTTATGGGCAATTTCTTTAAAAGACAGACTATAGTGTTCACCATGTTCTCAAAGGAATCCATGGTTCCCCTCCCCGCAAGGTTTAAGAACTACAGATCCTTATATCTATGTATCTCACTGTGATAAAGTACTTAAACCAATTTAAGTGTTGTGACTAACAATGAAAGTTCTCTATTTATAGTTTCTAAGATCTGTCATCTGGGTTTTAAAAGATTAAGCTGAATGAAGGTACTGTTGTTAATAATACTAGCAGTAGTAGATATGTGAAACTCTCTTTTGACTTAGTATATGTAACTTTATAGTTACCATATAATTTGTATAGGCTGGGATACTCATTTAAGTGGTCTATAGTTCCTCTAATTACAATTTTAAGCAATTGTCTTTTCTTTTTCCTTTTATTTTGTGCGGTTACAAACCAGTAAGCATAGCTGATCCCACTGCCCTTGGCTTTATCATTTCTCCGTGGTCTCTGCTGTTGTTGCCATCTGGCAGTGTGTCATTTACAGATGAAAATATTTCCAGTCAGGATCTTCGAGCATTCACTGCACCAGAGGTTCTTCAAAATCAATCACTAACTTCTCTCTCAGATGTTGAAAAGGTAACTTACTTTTTGCTTGATTTTGTTTTTTATTTTGTTGGGGGTTGGAAAAGTAAAGACATCGGGCTACTCTATCTCAACCCTTGGAAGAAAAATGCATTGATTTGAAAGTAATCCTGTGTTTTAAGAAGTTCATTTTTATTTTAAGAAATCAAAATTGTTTTATAAAGGTTTTACAGGTCTAAGAAAAATAGCAAGAAATGTATGTTATTCTTGACTGTTTAAAATTACTTATTTAATACCTGCTGTGTATAAACATTGTGCTTGTAAGGAAGATAAAAAATAACTAGAAAATTGTTCCTGATGAACATGTTTAGAGCAATCTGTAATGTGTGGCAAAATGAAGTAAACGTTACATAGAAGTATAAAGTATTTTGGGAATCTAGAGGGGGAGCAATTAATGTTTAGTGTAGAATGATATGGCAGAGAAGGTAGTAATGTTTATATTGGGCTTTGTAGAATGAGTAGAATTTAGAAAAGTGAAAATAGGCATTTCACTGTGGGTTATTAGTATGTGGAATGACAGGTAAGAAATTATCCACTGTGATGGGGGAATGTTTGGTTGTATCAACTAGGCTAGAGCGTTAGCTACCTGGAAAGGCTGTGGTTAGGGAAAGAAAGGGAAGCTGTAGGTCTGAATAAAGAAGACTCCAAATGCCAGAACTTGAGACTTTCTTTTGAGGTGGTTGTGAGCTATCCTGTTTTTGGAGAGTGGTATGATGTGATTTTTTTATTGCAGAGGGTAAGTTTGAGATTAGTGTTTAACTAGGTGAGATGAAAGATTGTGTGTGTAGGAATCTAACTGGAGAGTTTAATAATATATGGAAAAGAACTGGATATAAGATACAGTGGAAGCAAAGCTGACAGTTGGACAATTAATTTGATGGGATAATGAAGAAGGAAAAGTTTATTATATAAATATTCAGTCTGAGGATGGGATGTCATCAACATCAAAAGATCTGACTTCATTGTCAAGACTCTGAAGAAAAATTGGGACATATAGGTAGTGGGCTGTAGTACTCTAGATACGGAACTTTGGGAATTCAGTATTGGCTATGAATATAATTTCTCATGCATCATTCCACAGAAGCACAAAGATTAACCTAATAAATTGCTAGTAGTGAAATTATTAAATCAAAAAGGTTGAAATCTTTTTTGACCCTGCTTTGTTCTCCATCTACTATCCACGCATTCATAATAAGAAAAAGAAATTACTATTCAAATTACAGTGAGATATTTTTTCTCACTTTTCAGATTGTCAGAAGTCGAAATATTCATCACTTGTTCTATGGACAAGGCTTGTGAAAAATCTCCTGTATGTTGGTGGTAGAAATGCAAAATGATGTGATTTCTACATAGGGAAATCTGACAATATGTGTCAAAACTACAGATGATTCACCCTTTAGCCATAGTTTCAAAGAATCAATTCAAGAGAAATACCTGCATGTACAAAATAACACATCACAAGTCTGTTTGCTGAAACATTATTTATAGTACCAAAATTTGGGAAATCCTAATTGTCCATTAATAACAGATTGGCCAAATAAACAGTGGTACAGCCACAAAAGGGAGTTCTGTGCAGTACTAAAAAGGGATCTCTAAGTATTGATATAGAAATATGTTTCCTACTAAATTAATAATGCAAGTAATCTTTAATGTTCCTGACCTTTTTGAAAAGAAGGTGAAAATAAGAATGTATATTCATTTTTGCTTGAGTTTGCATAAAGAAACTTTAAAATAAATAAGAACTAATAAAAATGGTTACTCATAGAGGATGGGCTGAGGAATTGAGAACGGGGGGGTGTGTGTTTCAATAATATCTAGTTTTATTTTCTATTTTAGAAGCTCTCACTTTCATAAAATATATGAAATTATAACTTTCTCACTATGTGTTTTACTTTATTTAGAACAAAATGTCATGAATATATAGTACTTAACAACTTTTTTAAATTTTAAATTTTGGTTTACCATGAAGTGACTCTTTGAAAAATTCTATTCCTAGATCCATGTTTATTCGCTTGGAATGACATTGTATTGGGGGGCTGATCATGAAGTACCTCAGAGCCAAGTAAGTCAAATCATTACATTTGTACAACTGTACGCTTTTTAAAAAGCTCTTCCATATGTTCACTGCAGCATTATTTACAATAGCGAAAATGTGGAAGCAACTCAAGTGCCCATCTATAGATGAATGGATATAAAAGCTGTGAGGTACATATATACAGTGGAATATTACTTAGCCATAACAACAATGAAATTTATCATTTGTGACAGTATGGATGGACCTAGAGGGTATTATGCTAAGTGAAATAAGTCATTCAACAAAAGACAAATACCATATAATTTCACTTATATGTGGAATCTAAAGAACAATATAAATGAACAAACAAAACAGAAGCAGAGTCATAGATACATAGAACATTCTGATGGTTGCTGGATGGTAGAGGAATTAGGGGACTGGTGAAAAAGGAGAAAGGATTAAGATGTACAAATTTGCAGTTATAAAATAGTCACAGAGATATAAAGTACAGCATAGGGAATAGTCAGTAATATTAGTAGTAACTACATGTGCCAGGTGGGTCCTAGAAATATCGGGCATAACAATTTGTAAAGTATATGGTTGTCTTACCACTGTGCGGTACACCTGAAACTAATACAAAATAACATTGAATGCAAACTATAATTGAAAAATAAAATTAAAAAAGGGTCTTTCACATATTTTTCATGTTCAGTAGCATACTGTCAGGCACACCATAATTGCTGATTGTTCACGTTAATAGTGTCACACTCTCAGAATGAAATAATAATAAAGTACTAAAGAAGTTATTTTTCTTTTGGATGTCCTTAGAATTTTAGCAGTCACTGCCAAGGTTTCAACAATTCAGCCTCTTCAAAAATTATAGCAAATGAAATAGTATACTGTGTTTATTCTAATTTAATGATGATAAAGAAGGATTATAAATGTCTTTTATTTTTTACAACCACCACCACTACTTATTTTTAGAACTTTTTCATCATCCCAGATAGAAATTATGCATCCATAAGCAATAACTCCCCATTTTACTCCCATCAATCCTTAGTCATTTCTAATCTACTCTCTGTTCCCTAAGAATTTATATATTTTAGATAGTTTATACAAATGACATACATTCATACAATATTGAAATTATGTAATAAGATCCTTTTGTATCTGGCCTATTTCACATAAAAAATGTTTTCAAGGTTCATGCATGTTGTTGCAGGTATCACTACTTTATTCCTTTTTATGGCTGTATAATATTCCATTGTATAGCTATACCACTTTTGTTTATCCATTGATCGGTTGGTGAACACTTGGGCCGCTTCTACCTTTTGACTATTGTGAATAATGCTTATATTAATATTGGTGTACAATTATCTGATTATATACCTGTTTTCAAGCCTTCTCACCCTATTGATAGGGTATATTTTTAACTGGGCTATTTGTCTATTAAGTTATAACAGCTCTTTATATATTCTAGATTCAAGTTCCTTATATCTGTATATGATTTGCAAAGTTCTGTTCCCTACGGATGGGTTGTCTTTCCCTTTCTTCTGGTGTGCTTTGAGGCATAGAAATTTTTTTAATTTAATCTTTATTGTATTTTTTTCCCATTACCATTTAACCCCCTTATATTCCCCTCCCCCCAGCAATCACCATACTGTTGTCCACATCCATGAGTCCTTTTTCCTTTTTGCTCAATCCCTCCATCTCATCCCCCCTCCATCCCCTTAGTTGTCATACTGCTCTTCATCTATGAGTCTGTCCCCATTTTCCTTGTCAGTTCAGTTTGTTCATTTTATTTCACTTAGCATAATGGATGGACTCGGAGAACATTATGTAAATGTCTTTGATGATTCATTCTTATACTGAAAGTGATAACCTTTTTTGATGCAAAAACTGAATGAATAGTAACTCTGTGTCTCTGAGTATGGTACATACTTCATTACATTACTTCTTTTCACTTTGAATATAATACTTCACTGCCCCTGCAGCAGCAGACACAGATTAAAGTAACACCGAGGTCTCAGATTCTTATGACCCTTGGGCTGCTTCTAGTCTTTATTTTCTACAATAATTCTGATTCCTAAAAACCCTATGTAAACCTAGTTGTAAACAGTAATTAAAAATTTAAAACTCACTATTTCACCAAAGCAAAGACAAACGTTAAAATTAGGTTTTATTATAGGTATTTAGAAGTCAAAAAAAAACAAGGTATGTTTTTTATTGAAGAGAGGTTACAAACATTTTAAGCTTTTATTCTAAAATTTAAACATCATAAGATCTATGAAAGTTAAGTGTATTACAACTAGTGAAATTAAAGCAGTAATCAGAAAACTCACCAACAAACAAAAGCCCTGGCAGATGGCTTCACAGGGAAATTTTAGCAAACATTCCAAGAACTAATACCTTTCCTTATCAAACTGTTCCAAAAAATTCAAGAGAAAACACCCAAGCTCATTTCCCAAGGCCAGCATTATACTAATTCCAAAACCAGAAAAAGATACCACAAAGAAAGAAAATTAACTTGCGGCCAAGATGGAGGCATAGGTAGACACACTGTGCCTCCTCGCACAACCAAAAGAAGGACAACAACAAATTTTAAAAACAAAAAACAACAAGAACTGACAGAAAAAATCAAACTGTATGGAAGTCTGACAACCAAGGAATTAAAGAGGAAACATTCACCCAAACTGGTAGGAGGTGTAGAGACAGGCAGCTGGGCAGAGAGGACTCCTGGCAAGGCAGCAGCTGGAGGACTGGAGCAGATGAGGCAACAGCTAGTGGAGCAGGCAGTTTCACATTTGCATGCAGATAAACCAGGAGGAACAACTGTGTACTGAGACAGACTGTGCAGCCCAGGATTCCAGTGTGGGGAAATACAGCCTCAACACCTCTGACTGTAAAAACCTGTGGGGGTTGAGGCAGCAGGAGAAACTTCCAGCCTCACAGGAGAGCTCTTTGGAGATACCCACAGGGTCCTAGAATGTACACAAAACCATGTATCTGGGAATCAACACCAGAAGTGACAGAAAGCTGGCAGAGAGCTGAACAAGCAGCATAATTCAGCTTGTATGTGGGGGATGGGATTCCCTCTCGGACCCGTCTCCCACACACAGTGCCACAACACAGCCACCTGGGTTGCCTTACCCTGGTGAATACCTAAGGCTCCACCACTTACTATGTGACAGGCATGCCGAGACAAAAGAAAAAAAAAAAAAAAAAGGCCCAAATGAAAGAAGAGATCAAAGCTCCAGAAAAAAATACAACTAAGTGATGAAGAGATAGCCAACCTATCAGATGCACAGTTCAAAACACTGGTATTCAGGATGCTCACAAAAATGGTTGAGTATGGTTGCAAAATAGAGGAAAAAGTGAAGACTAAGCAAACTGAAATAAAGAAAAATATACAAGGGACCAACAGTGATGGTAAGGAAACCAGGACTTAAAACAATGGTTTGGACCAGAAGGAAGAAATAAACATTCAACCAGAACAGAATAAAGAAACAAGAATTCGAAGAAATAAGGAGAGAGGTTTAGGCACCTCTGGGACAACTTGAAACGTTCCAACTTCCTAATCATAGGTGTGCCAGAAGGAGAAGAACAACAGCAAGAAATGTAAAACTTATTTGAAAAAATAATGAAGGAGAACTTACCCAATCTGGAAAAGGAAATAGACTTCCAAGAAGTCCAGGAAGCTCAGAGAAATCCCCAAGAAGTTGGACCCAAGGAAGCACACACCAAGGCACATCATAATTACATTAGCCAAGATCAAAGATAAGAAGAGAATTTTAAGAGCAGCAAGAGAAAAGAAGACAGTTACCTACAAAGGAGTTCCCATAAGACTGTCAGCTGATTTCTCTAAAGAAACCTTACAAACAAGAAGGAGCTGTAAAGAAGTAGTCAAAGTCATGAAAGTCAAGGATCTACATCCAAGATTGCTCTACCCAGCAAAGCTATCATTTGGAATAGAAGGGCAGATCAGGTGCTTCCCAGATAAAGTCAAGTTAAAGGAGTTCATCACCAGGCCTTATCATATGATATGAAATGTTAAAGGTACCTGTCTAAGAAAAAGAAGATGAAAACTATGAACAGTAAAATGACAACAAACTTACAACTATCAACAACCAAACCTAAGAAAACAAATCCAAAAATAAACTCAACAAACAACTAGAAGAGACACAGAATCACAGAAATGGAGATCATATGGAGGGTTATCAGCGGGAGAGGGAGAGAAAGGGGGAAAATGTACAGGGAATAAGTATCACAAATGGTAGGTAGAAAATAGACATGGAGAGGTTAAGAGTAGCATAGGAAATGTCGAAGCCAAAGAACTTATATATATGATCCATGGACATGAACTAAAGAGGGGGAATGTGGGTGTGAGGGGGTGAATGGGACAACTGTGATAGCATAATCAATCAAATATTTTGTTAAACAAGAAAGAAAATTATAGGCTAATGTCCTTTTTTTAAAAATTTTTTATTTTAATTGTTGATCTTGTACAGTTTTCTGTCTTTTACTCCCATCCCAGTCCTCCCCACCTCCCTCCCATTTCTACCCCCCATAGTTTTTGTCCATGTGTCCTTTATACTTATTCCTGTAAACCATTCCCCTTTGCCCCCTGAAATTCCCTCCCCTCACCCCTCTGGTCACTGTCAGCCTGTTCCCAATTTCAGTGTCTTTGGTTATATTTTGCTTGTTTGTTTGTTTTGTTGATTAGGTTCCTGTTAAAGGTGAGATCATATGGTATTTGTCTTTCACTGCCTGGCTTATTTCACTTAGCATGATGCTCTCCAGTTCCATCCATGCTGTTGCAAAGGGTAGGAGCTCCTTCTTTCTTTCTGCTGTATAGAATTCCATTGCGTAAATGTAACACAGTTTTTGATCCATTCATATACTGATGGGCACCTAGGTTGCTTCCAGCACTTGGCTATTGTAAATTGTGCTGCTGTGAACATGGGGGTGAATATGTTCTTTTAGATTGCTGTTTCAGAGTTCTTAGGATATAATCCTAGCAGTGCAATTGCTGGGTCAAAAGGTAGATCCATTTTTAATTTTCTCAGAAAATTCCATGCTGTTTTCTATAATGATTGTACCAGTCTGCACTCCCACCAACAGTGCACTAGGGTTCCTTTTTCTCTACAGCCTCTCCAACACTTGCTGTTTGTTGCTTTGTTTATGATGGTATAGGCCAATATCCTTGATGAACATAGATACTAAAACCCTCAACAAAATATTAACAAACTGAATACAGCAATACATCAAAAAAAATCGTACGCCATGATCAAGTGAGATTTATTTGGGAATGCAAGGTTGGTACAACTTTTGCAAATCAATAAATGTGATTCACCACGTTAAAAAAAATGAAGGATAAAAACCACATAATCGTATCAATAGATGTAGAAAAAGCAGTTGATAAAATGCAGCAGCCATTGATGACAAAAACTCTGAGCAAAGTGGAAATAGAGGAAACATACCTAAACTTAATAAAGGCCATATATGACAACCCCACTGCCAGCATCATACTCAATAGGCAAAAACTATACATGTTCTTTTTAAGATTGGGAACAAGACAGAGATGTCCACTTTCATCTATTTTATTCAATATAGTACTGGAAGTCCTAGGCACAGCAATCAGACAAGAAGAAATAAAAGGCATCCAAATTAGAAATAATGTTTTTATTTCCAGATGACATGATACTGTACGTAGAGAACCACCAAGATTCCACCAAGAAACTACTCTAACTGATCGATGAATTCATCAAAGTATCAGAATACAAAATTAATATCCAGAAATCAGTTGCATTTTTATATACCAGTAATGAACTAACAGAAAGGGAAATTAAGAAAACAATCCCATTCACAGTTGCCTCAAAAAGAATAAAATACCTAGGAATAAACCTAACCAAGGATATAAATGTCCTGTACAAGAAAAATTACAAGACACTGGAGAAATAAATTGAAGAAGATACAAATAAGTGGAAGCACATACTGTGTTCATGGATAGGAAGAATTACCATTATTAAAATGTCCATACTTCCTAAAGCAATCTATATTCAATGCAATTCCTATCAAGATTTCAGTGACATATTTCACAGAACTAGAAGAAATATTTCAAAAAATTTATATGGAACCCCAAAAGTTTCACATAGCAACAGCCATCCTGATAAAGAACAAAGTTGAAAGAATCACACTACCTAATATGAAACTATATTATAAGGCCATAGTAATCAAAACAGCATGGTACTGGCATATAAACAGACACACGAATCAATGGATCAGAATATACAGCCCAGAAATAAATCCATACCTTTATAGTCAATTAATATTTGACAGAGGAAGCAAGCATATTCAATGGGCTAAAAATAGTTTATTCAATAAATGGTGTTGGGAAAATTGAAGAGATACGTGCAGGAAAATGAACTTAGACCATTTTCTTGCATTATACACAAGAATTAATTCAAAATGGTTCAAAGACTTCAATGTTAGATTTGAAACCGTAAAACTCCTAGAAGAAAATATAGGCAGCAAAATCTCAGACATTTCTCATAGCAATATTTTATAGGATATATCTCCCCAAGCAAGGGAAACAAAAGAAAAAAATAAACAAATGGGACTACATCAAACTAAAAAGGTTTTGCACAGCAAAGGAAATCATCAACAACAAAAAAAATACTACCCACAGAATGGGAGAACATATTTGCCAATACATCTAGTAAGGGGTTAATATCCAAAATTTATAAAGCACTTACAAAACTCAACACCAAATAAACAAGCAATCCAATTGAAAAAAATGAGCAAAGGACCTGAATAGACAATTCTCCAAAAGGACATTCAGATGGCCACAGATATATGAAAAGATACTCATTGTCACTGATCATCAGAGAAATTGAAGTTTAAAAAAAACCACAATGAGATACCATCTCATATGTCGGAATGGCATCATCAATAAATCAACAAACAACAAGTGCTGGTGAGGATATGGAGAAAGGGGAACCCTTTTGCACTATTGGTGGGAATGCAGATTGGAGAAGCTTCTGTGGAAAGCAATATGGAGATGCTTCAAAAAATTGAAAATGGATCTGTCTTTGGTTCCAGGAACCCCAATTCTGGGAATATATCTGAAGGAACCCAAAACACTAATTCAAAAGAACGTAAGTACCTCTAAGTTCATGGCAGTGTTGTTTAGAATTGCCAAGATAAGGAAGCAGCCCAAGTGTCCATCAGTAGATGAGTGCATAAAACAACTATGGTACATTTACACAATTGAATACTACTTGGCTATAAAAGAGAAAAAATTTTTACCTTCTGCAACAGTATGGATGGACCTAAAGTACATTATGCTAAGTGAATTAAGCCAGTCAGGAAAAGACAAATAACATATGATTTCCACTCATATATGGAATCTAATGAAGAAACTCAACTAACAAGCCAAGCAAAGGCAGACTCATGGTAGAGAACGGATAACAGCTAGTGGGGGTGACATTATGGGGTGCAGGGATTGGGCATAAAAGAAAAAGGACTCATGGGGGGTTGGGCTGGTGTAGGGGGGAAGGCAGAAAACTATTTGAACAACAATTAAAATTTAAAAAAGAAAAAGGACTCATGGATATAAACAGAAGTGTAGTGATTGCTGGGGAGTGGGGAGGGTATATGGAGACCATATGGTAATGGAAAAATACAATAATGATTAAATTAAATATTTAAAAAATGAAAGAAGAATAATAGTCTTCAACTTGATTTGTTCTAATTTTTCATCATGAAAAATACTGTGTATTTACATTCTCTCTTCAGTTTCAATTCTACAAATATAAATGAGAAAGTTAAATTATTACTGAGCATATTGGTATCATATATTGTATAACCTAACTTGCATGTAAAATGCAACCGCAGTCTATAATGAACACTTTATACTGTTTTCTGGTAACTGAAAATAAAGTCAGTGTCAATAATGCATAAATTAGTGGGACTGTATAAACTTTTACTTGTAGTTTGCTATCAGAAATAATTACTTTGGCAATATTTAATAGTAACTCAGAAGTATTTATTAAGTGCCCACCTGTTTTAGACACTGTACTAGACACTAGGAATATAATGGCTCATGCCTGCAGAGTCCATTCATGGGTACAAACAACAAATAACCAATTACAGCACAGTGTTATGAATGCTGTGTCAGGGAAATAGAGGGTGCTATGGGAAACCAGAGTTAAGAGACTCTAACTAGACCTGAGGGGTTAGAATATAAAGGAGATCGCATCAAAGCTGTATCTAAACTATGACATAATGCACAAATGGAGAAGTGAAAGGCTCACAGGGAAAGCATATGTTTAAACCGAAGTGGATGTACCAGTTTTAACTCCCATCAGTCCTCAGCACTACTTAGTATTATCATTCTTTTTATTTTTTAACTATTCTATCAAGTGTGTAGTGGCTTCTTTTTGTGATTTAAATTTGTATTTCTTGGTATGCTTATTGGACATTTCAATATAATCTACAAATTATTTCAGCTAATTTTAAAAATCTCACATTTTATCTTCTCTATTTCACCATCATAATGAAAATTTATATTTAAAGGGTCTTTAGTCATTGCAATATTTGAAGTCTTTTCTAAGTTATCGTGTCAAATTATATTAAATATATATTGAATATATTATTTTTTATTGAATATTAGGAAATTTTCCCCCAAATGGTGTATATATAATAAATGCCAACCATAATATTTGAATAATTAAAGAATCCCATTTCTTTATCATACAGAAAACCCCCAGAGTTTTTCTATAATATTTCCTGTTTTGGGAAATGTATGTTAATGATCTCCTAATAATTTTTTGGAATGTCAAAATGTAAAATGCAGTAAAACAGTATACTACCAGATAAAGAATTAACTTCCTCCAAGTATCTGTAGTGTGGTTGTTGTGATTTCTATGACTCCTAGAATGGCTATCTTATTAAATTTGTAAGATTTATTCACACCTATCAATGCGGCTTCTCTCTTCTTTATATTCAGCCTATCAAACTTGGAGATCATCTCAACAGCATACTGCTTGGAATGTGCGAGGATGTTATTTATGCTCGAGTTTCTGTTCGGACTGTCCTGGACGCTTGCAGTGCCCACATTAGGAATAGCAATTGTGCACCTTCATTTTCTTACGTGAAACAGTTGGTAAAACTGGTTCTGGGAAATCTTTCTGGGGTAAGCTACATTCTAATTGGTACATATGCTCATATTTTTAAATTTAGTGTATCACAAAATTTTAAAGATGTTTTATAGGTAGCATTTTCTCAGTGAAGACTAAGAAGAAGAGATTGAATTGCTTTTTCTAGTGTTGTTTATTTGAAACAGTAATTAAAACTTATAAGATTAGAGCAGTAACTTTGTCTCCTAGATTTTATGAGACCTAGTTTTTATCTAGACCTTTAATTCAGCAAGTATCATAGAGTCACAACACATTAGAGTTCAGTGTCTGCTCTTGCCTCATAGTTCTGTCTATTGTGAAAAATGCATTGATATAACAAAATGGGTTTTAGAATTATTTAAATGTACTTTCTGATGCTTCATTCTTCTTTCTTGGCCACTTATTTGTCTGGTCTCTTTAGGTGTTCCCCAAACTGTCCCCTTCTTCACTGGCACCTGGTGTATGTAGGGAATGGGGTAGAGGGTCCGTGTGTGTATCCCTGCCGTATGGCCCCAAACCTGGACTCTTCCACTTTCCCACTTGTCTTGGATATGAAGAATTCTAAGAATGGCAAACAATATCTAGTAGTCCTACCTCTGCCCTAGTTTGGATACACCTTGGGTTTTGATACCTGATCTAGATCTGAATGTTATGTGTTCTTACCCTTTAGGGTTATGGTCCCTGAGTAGAAGTCCCTGTCCTTTGTGTGAGCTACCTATTTACTACTGTCACACATGTTCTTGCTGGCTTCCTCATCCCTACAGGTGTAGGTTTGCCATCTTAACCAGCATGTCATATGGCTGGCAGGACTATATCTAAATTCCACACACATTGAGAGTTGATAAGAAACAGGCTCAGAAATTCTTCTAGGCACATGGTTGGTGAACTATATCCCATGGAGCCTCTGTGATTCTGTAAGGGGGAATGCAGATAGTAGAAGCTGAGTGGATGAGGTTCTTGGTGCATATTTCCCTTCCTTAACTACAACTGCTCCACTTTGATTTCTTTGTTTATATTCCTGCGTGTGATTTTTTTTTTAAAGATTGTATTTATTTTTAGAGAGGGGGGAAGAGAGGGAGAGAAACATCAATGTGTGGCTGCCTCTCTTGTGCCCCCTACCGGGGGACCCTGGCCCACCACCCAGACATGTGCTTTGACTAGGAATTGAACCTGTGACCCTTTGGTTCGCAGGCTGGCTCTCAATCCCCTGAGCCACACCAGCCAGCATTTGATTTTTTTTGACTAACATAAAGCTACTAAAAATCTATGAAAGCCCTCTATACAAACTAGGGTTCCCTACATATTTTCACATATTTTCGTTTTAAAAAATTCCTCTGTGATTAAATAAGCTTGAGGAAAAACTAAGGGAAATTGTGATTTAACTGCAGAATTTCTCAGAGCCTTTATTACACTAGACTGTAATACTAATCTTCAAGGGAGATAGGCATGTAAATGAAACATTCCCCAAACTTATTTGGGTCTTATTTCGGATCTTATAACACTGCCTTTGAGAAATGTTTATCAATATTAACTCCTTCACTTTATAAATAAGAAAATTGAGACATAGTTTGTGGGACTTACAGTTTTTGTTAGTAAGTCCAGGGGTTTTTCTATTATATGACACCTCCTCTAAGACTTTTATCCTGTTTGCTGATTTTACTACTCTGGTAAAATTGCTAGAAATATTTTTTCTTTCTGTTTCCATGAAGAAATATTCCTCCATGAAATTCTGTTATCCACCCAGTAATTTCCCATATTAGATAAAAAGATCTCCAAACCTTTTAGTACTTAGTTCAGTTTATTACAATAGCTATATATTGCTCATCTACATATGAAATCTGTGCTAGATACTATAGGAGATAGAAATTTGAATAGAATATATTCTACTTTCTAAGAGTTCTTACTTAAAGTTCTATGTCCATTTGCTTAGTTATAAAACACAAAATAACATAGTAAAATTTGTCAGAGCTTTGAGATCTTGAGGGGAAAGGATACAAGTTATGACCACATTGAAAAATAGCACTTTGAACTAAATCCTATAGACAAGATAGAAAGAGTAACCCAGGCAGAAGGAAGTGAACTTGAATAAATGCTTTGAAACAGGAAAGAGCAGGGTGTGTTTGAGAGACAGTTTTAGGTTGGGTATGGGTGTGTTGTGGGGTTAAGTGGGAGAGAAGGATAATGAAGGAATCCATTGGATTCAGTATATGGGAAGTCTGTCTTTAAAGAGGCAAATTTCTAATAAGTAGAAATAATAACTCTCCCCTTATCTTTCCAGTCAATGCCTTTGCTAGTCTCCTGGACATCAGTGGACAGAATAAATCTGGCAGCTACCATTTTTTCAGTGTTTACTTTGTGCCAGGCATTGTGCTGCTAAGTGGCTATGTGCTTTTTCACATCTACTCACCATAACAGCCCCAGGTTATAAGATCATTTTAATGTTATCTTCATTTTAAAGATAATGAAACTAAGGCTCAGAGAGATTAAATAATTTACCTGTGGCCTCAAACAGGTAAATGACAGAGACACAACAGGAACCTAGATCTCTGACTCCCAAGGCCATGCTGTTAACCATCATGTTTCTCTGCAGCTGTTGTTGCCTCCAGTAACTGATAGAATGAGTTATCTTTCACTCAGTGTGAGATTAATTATAATTGACCATAATTCTTACTTTAAATTAATTAGCATAGAGTAAAATTCAGGAGGCCAGCTTACTTGTCCTAGTTCTTCCACTGGTTTAATGTTACAACCTTTTTTGCCTCAATATTACTTATCTGTAAAATAGGAAAAATAGTACATACCATCTTACAGATATTACTGACCAGTCATGAAGATAAAATGATTTCAATGTTGATGAGATGCTTCAAGGTTCTTAGAAATTTCCTTGCTATTTCTCCCTTTATCTGTAATAAGAATAATAGTTTTCAAAAAACCTTAAAAAACATGAGGTTTTTTGAGGACTAAATAACACAACGTATGTAAAGCATTTAAGATAGTGCCTGCCTTATAGTAATTGCTCAATGAATGGCAGCTATTATTAATAGTAGGGTCAATACAGAGATTCCCAAAGATGCAAGGTATTTATCTCTTCAGTTACTAACATAGGGTACAATCTGGACTAATATCATTTATGTAATTTAAATGATAACATCATTTCAGAAAAATATCCATTTAAGTCTTCTTATAGGTAAGAAATATAATGCCTTGAACATATCACCTTAAACAGTTTTTTAATCCATACTCATAAACAACTTCCACTAAAGGAGGAATGTTAGAATGTGCGTGTGTGAACAGATGTGTATGAAGGTTCTTGGTGTCAGATTTAAGTAATTTCCCTTCACCATTCTCTCTCCTTCCATTTATTTCTTGAAATTTACACTCCAGTAATCATCTGAATTAATACAATATTCTAACTTTTCATCCCTTATGATATAGGCTTCAATTAATTTGACATGTTTTATTTTAAATGAGTACCCTCGGTTAAAGTTATTAGAGTTTAAGACTACTGAAACATTTTGTTATAAGGGGGACTCAAAAGAGCATTGATTTAAATTTAATTGTCATCCCTCAATCTGTCCATTTAGTTTAAAGCATTTCTCAGATATAATTTGTGGCAGGGAAAACCTAGAAAATTATTCTTGAAAATAACTTAAATCAGTGCCCTCAATGCATGGTTACAATCAGGTGAAAGTTTTATTATACCAAAATTGATATGGTTTTAAAATTGTAATCTAACTTGAGAGATGAAAATAGTTGTCAGTTTGGTTTTCAAATGGAATTCATTTTAAATTACTTAATTTGGCTAACTTTGTTCCCTAGTTAACAGATAACTCTTTGGTAACTGTTTCTTGTCTTTCATTTCCTGAGGGTGAGTTGGCCAGAACTGAGGTACATAAATCTTACTGGAGAAATACAAATTAACAGTAGCGAGTGTGGAGGGTCTTGACTTAATGCTACATTCTCCAGAAGTTGTCTAGTGTCGTTCTGTAGCCAATTACCATGGGGAAAAAAAGGAACATTCTTTTGTCAAATTTGCTTTTTGATTACCTGTGTGCAGACGGATCAGCTTTCCTGTAACAGTGAACAAAAGCCTGACCGAAGCCAGGCCATTCGTGACCGATTGAGAGGAAAAGGATTACCAACAGGTGAGACTATATTAGTAGGAAATTTTTAGGCTTTAACATTATTTTGTTGTTTCCTTTACAATACCATATTTACCTGGCTTGAAAATCTGATATTTGTGACCATAGTTACAATATAAGTGTGCAAAGTAGAGGTAGAGAAGAGATAAGAATGCTACCTTTATTATCAATCCATTAAAGTTATGCAGAAAGCATTTTTAATATAATCAAGACCCCACAGTAAATCATTTTCTCTCCCATATTGTTATTTTGGCAATAATATCAGTGATTTACTTTATCATGGTATTTTATATTAAAAATGCATTTTAAAGCAAGATGAAAACAATACATACCCATTTATGGATATAAATGCTACTGATACAAGAGTTTCACAAAGCAACGTTATTCTCACTGCACTTTATTTTCTATTCTATTTCTTTTTTTTAATGTTAGTCACAATCCACTAAATTGATTTCATGATTTGCAGTTATAAATACTGTCTTAGGTTATATGATGCTTAGTAAAAATAAAACTGATGAAGATGGTTTTGCTCTTTGCCAATGGCATTAGATAATCGTGAATTCTGTATAATTATTAAATTGTTTTTAAATTTTTATTTATTGGTGAGAGAGAGCGCAGCATTGATTTGTTGTTGCACTTATTTATGCATTCGTTGTTTGATTCTTATATGTGCCCTGACGGGATTGAACCCACAACCTTGGTGTATCAGGCCACTGCTCTAACCAGCTGACTTACCCAGCCAAGATTAAATTTATTCTTTAAGGAAATGAATAGAAATTCCAAACATGAAAAATGAAAATTAAGTTTTAGGCTTGGCTTATTTATAAAATGAAGTTTTGTTTTTTTCTTATTATCTTTGTTCTTTACTTTTTTCCCTGTATTGTTTATTGTCAACACTATTACAGATGTGCTTATTTCACCCCCTTTGCCCACCTCCATCCAGCCCCTACCTCCCCTTCCTTCTGGCCACCACCACACTGTTGCCTGTGCCTGTGGGTTATACATATATGTTTTTTGGCTAATTATACATGTTCTCAATTTCTTATCAAGCAATGTTGATAATTGTGATAATCTAAATATTAACAAAAATATTTTGTGGGGGAAATATTTTGTCTTATGGGTGCTGGGGAGAAGTAAATCTAAATATAGCTTAAATATATTCTAATAAGTTATTCTAATTGATATAGTTAGATTAGAAAGCTAAGATACCTAACTAACTATTCAGTTTAATCACATAATCAGAATACAACTATCTTACTTAAGACCTATGAGAAACTCTTCATTGTGAAAACTAAGTATAGACAATCGATTATGAGCACCAAATGTTTTGCAGAATTCACAGCTCATATATCTGAGAGGGAAGAATATGCCCTAAACAAGTATACTGTTGTTCTTGAAGAAGTCAAAGAAAAGCAAGAAAATCATTTCTGATGGAGTGATTCTATAATGATCTAGTTAGTTAAAAGTGTGTTTGCGTACATTTATTTTACTTATTGTGAATAATGACATTTTCTGAAAAGATGTCTTAGCTTTCATATCCTCAATATAATCATTTTATTTCTGGTTATATAAGGTTCATTTTCTAATACATATATTACTAGTTTATGGGAAGGTAAAAAAAGACGACTTTGTTTAACTTAGTTTTTACAATGCTATGATGGTAATTCAGAAAGAATTTTTAACCCTTTCTTGTGTTTCTTTAATGTACTTACATTCCCATATATAGAGACATACCTTCTTGTAGGTAAAAATCTGTCTCTTTATTTTAAAAATATACTACGATTTGAAATATGATGTAGTGTGACCTTGGTGCTAAGAATAGCAGCATTTTGTTAATTCATCAAATTTTCAATCTCCTGTTTTAGAACTGAATAATAGAAAATTACAGGGGCAATGTCAGTGGCAAACTGAAAGAGTCTTTTTCAAGGAAAATAATGAATACTTTAATAACTGAAACATTAGATTTAAAAGAAATGATTTCCATTTCTTTTATTTATCATCGTTCTAGTTTATTTGTCCCTCTTCTCCGCCTGTTTTTCTCTTCTGCATTTTTTCTTTCTCTCTTTCTGTACTCTTCATTTTCCCCTCCCTTCCTCCTTGCTTCCTTATTTCTCTTTCTGTACTTTATTAATCTTTTTCTAGAGTTCCCTTCTATCATCCCCTATCAATTAAGTAGTCATGTTACAAAATGGGAGTTTTTTGCTTATTTGTTACTTATTTACTTAGTAAACATAATGTTATATTATATCATTAATTATTAATTTTTTAAGACTGTTTTTTTCTAACAATAAAAAAATGTTATATACAGAAGAACCCTGTTTTATCCCTATCCATTTTGAATCTATAGAAAAGAAAAAAAGATTCTGCTTTATGTAGTTTATTAAATGTTAAAGACTCTCAAATGTTAACATAGTCTATATTATATTACCTTCAATGATTTAGTGTTATTGTTACATTTATTATCACATAATATTTTAAAGGTAAGAATTAGAGACTGAACTGAATCTACACCTACTATATAACATCCTTAAACAGCAGGTTATTTACTTGTCATTTACATATATAGATTTATTTTTAAATAAAGCCCTATATAAAATTAAGCTTCTGAGACATGTAGATGCCAAGAATAGGGAAAACCTACTATATTAAGCACATTAGTTTTTGTAGGTGTTTAATGAATATTTGTTGGTTGAGTAGTTATGGAAAAAAGTTTTTAAAAAATATTGGATATAGTAATACATTGTATTATGATTTTTAATGATTTCATAAAGAAATATATATGACTCATGATTTATTTTTTAAACATTATGTCATATGCAAAGTAAAGAAAACCTATAGTTCACCATATTGACTCATATTTTTGGACTATTTTCTTATAACATATATATCAGAAGTTTTAAACCAAACTATTGTCTTTTATTTGTAACTTTGTTTTTATAATATTGAGAAAGATTTAATACTATTAGTATTATTTTCTAACAGCTCTTTAGAATTCTTTGACTTTCCAAATGCAGATAATCTAGGATTAATGGTAATGATGTTTTTAAAATTAACCGAAATCTTTAAATAGACTCTCCATTAATGTTATTCTCTAATAGTCCTATCTCTTTTTTGGAGAATAAAATCTTTCCTATATCCGAATTCAAGAGAATTAGTTGTCACTCAGAATAAACCAAATTTTGTTTATGTTTATATTTTGGGTAGAATTAGAGGTCTTGGAACTTAAAGAAACAATAGTCTTTTGGATCAAGTATAATGGAAGAAGATTCCTCAGCTTATCTTAGCTATAGCTTTCTGTAATAGTATTCCTCAAGGGCTTTCTAAATTTACCTTTGACAAATTTATAAAACCACATCTTAAAAACAGAATCAAAATAATATACCAATGACAGCCATTACCAGGCAGAAGCAGTTAGCAGCTAATAGTCGTAATGGCATGTAATAATATAAAAGCTTTAAGAGTAAGAAAAATGTTTCCTCGTGAAGAAGAAATACTCCTCTAGGACACTGGTGTTGCTTTTGGGCAGTGCCCGTTGTCAGCTGTCGGCTGTCAACAGGCACTGCAGCAGAGCAGCCGTGTCACACTGCATTAGTGGTGCAGCGTTCTCTTTGACAGAAACCAACCGAAAATCTTTACATACTGACCGCTCTACTTTAGTAATTAGGCTCCTGACCACAACTTTTAATAAAGAAAAAGTCAAAATGGGCAGTGAGGCTGGTGAGGCACAGATTTCGATTAAAAGAAATAAAGAATTTTAGGTATAATGCCTTGTGTCTGTGTAGTTTGATTGTTCAACTAAAACTTAAAAAGATTTTTTTATCTATGAGTAAACAACCTTAAAAGTACCCCTTATATCTTAACTCTGAGGTCTGTCACAGAAGCTAAGGCCCAAACTAGTGGGCTGTCTGCCCCCACTTTGTTACTTAATACTGCCAATGCCGATAAAATGGCTTCACCAAGCAGAAAGAAAGCAAACATTTCCTGCCAAGCTTAAGGTGGAAACCTACACCATGATCAGATCAGCATGATATAGCTTCAGATCTTGGGCGTATTGATAATATCATGTTTCTTTTTTTATGTTCTTGAACACGTTTGCAAAGACAGATGGGGAACTGAGGAACATCTTTTAATACTGAAATAGCATTTTGAAGTTAGCTTCTAAGAGATGCTATGAATTTTTTGAGTCTGAGGGGAAAGGTGAAAATGATATTATATCCAATTAGAGATAATGTTAAATCATTTATAACAAAAATAGTTAAAATAAAATGTACTTTACGAGGAAGATTTTTTCATTATGTTCTTAAATTTGTTTATTCATAGCTCTTCAAAGTGTATTTATTCTTCTCCGTTTAGTTTTTAGCAAGCTATATACTCTACAAAAGGAAAATATTTATGGTTTCATTTTTAATTTGGATGCTTATAACTGTATGTAATCTAATGTCTGTAAACTCTCTATGAACTCAGAGCCTCATCAAGACATAGGAAATCTACCTATAATCATCATTTACTCTATTTTGACTAATGTGATTTTTATAATTGTAGAATAAACCTAAAAATTTTGTAGATCTTTTGATTTCCGGTTTCATGTTTTCCTTCAAAAGAACTTTTAAATCCCCCCTCAGTAGATAATTACATGCTGACTAAAATAAAACACAAACAGAGAAAAACAATTCAAATTTTATGTTGCGCTTGTTCAGAAGAGCTCTTAATAGTTCACATGAGTTAGTTCATTTATTCTGTCATCTCTGAGAAGGCATAACAAATTATGTCCACATTTTTGTAAATGAAGGAAATGCGAAATATGGATATTAAGTGGCTTATCCAGGCTCAGGAATTGAATGGTAAAGCTAGAATTAAAGCCCAGGTTTTTTTATAGTGGTCTTTGTGGTGGATTAAGCTATTGCTTTAAAAGGTTTCAAAAAGTTATGCAATCAGTCAAGATACTATAGCATTCTTTTGAAATTTCTTTTATCAGGAACTGCAAATACAAAACCAAATAAAACATAGTCCCTTATATTATTGTTCCATTTGGAAGTGGGGGTGGGGGTAGGGAAATGAGTGGGAGTGATGAGAGATTTATAATATCATGGATAATTTATTTATTTATTTTATTCATGCATGCATTCATTCAAATTATAAGAGAAAGTTTATTTAGAAGGTCACAGAAGTAGTAGAAGTGAGCCAGCTGGGCTTTGTAGGCTCAGGGAACAAGTTACAGAAGCAAAAGAAGGACTGTTGGGAACTTACAAGGGAGAAAGGCAAAGGTACCATGTCTGGGGCGGGGGCAGATAAAGGGGAAGAGAAAGGTGCGCACTCCAGAGAGGCAAAGCACACCACAGTGGATAATTTTACTATAGTGAAAGAAATGTTCTAATAGAGGTCCAGCGTGCTCTGTGAGTACAGTGGAAGGAGCTACTAATTCTACCAGGTGGGGGATATCAGGGAAGTTTTCATCTGAAGTCTTTTTAAGAGTAGCTCCAATGGCACTGTTTTCAGAAACAACATGTCCTGTGATCAGAATGGGTAGTGAGCACAGCCATTAAGTAGGTGTGCTTAATTAATTATTTCAGTGCTGTTTTTTATATTAAAATAATTATAATAGCCTGGGCCATGTTTAGAAAGATGTGAAAAGCAGTCGAAGACACTGCATCTTATCTAGTCTCAAATACTGCTATTAAGTGAGTACCACAGTACATGGTTTCATTGGTCTAGTGGACCTAAGCATCGAATGAGCCTAGAATTTCATGTTTCTCCTTATTTATATGGCCAGATTCTATACTTGAACTCTCATTTTGAGTGTCCAGATTAGTAAAAATTTTCCCCTAGTGCTTTAGCAACATGAAGCAGCCATGATACTGTATTGCTACATGTGATACTATAGATAGTATCCACCTGTGAAGTGTTAATCACACAGTTACTGTCTAGTTGTGTAGTTAAAAATAGCAAATATCATTAACATGGCAATAAAAATCTAGCATTTATAAAGCATTAGTTATTCAAGAGCCACCTTACTGGCAATTAGTCGTAGGCCTCATGGCTAGTGAGAAGACATGGCTCTTTTGGGATACCATGGGCCACTGATAATTTGTTAGTAATGACCTAAAAGAGGATGATATATGTGCCTGTTACAAATGGAATTGGCTTATGATACATTAAGAAAGTTCCCTATTTCAGTAGTGGTTGGGGTGGGCTTCACCAAAGAAGCCATGTTTAAAATAAAACTATAGGATAAGAAACAACTAACCATGAGAAAGGTCAGGAGTAGACCATTCAGGGCAGAGGAAAAAATATGTACAAAGGCCTTTAACATATAAGAGAAGTTAACAGAGAAAAACCTATGGCCTGAATGCAATAAGGGAAGTGGAGATGAAACTGAAAAGGATTCAAGTGGCAGACCGAAAAGGAGTCTAGATTTCATTTAGAAAATAATTGTGTGCCTTTGAGACTTATTGAACAGGGTAGTGGAATCATGGAATTTACATTTTGAAAAATAATTCTGGCTGCTGAGTCAAAGACAGTTGGATGAAGAAAGTAGAAGAAGCAGGGAGGCCTATTCAGAAGCCATTGGAATTCTCTAGTCAAGCAATGGAGAATAGGGTAATGCCAATGGAATTGGAAGGAATCACAAGGAGTAAGACATCTTTGAGATTTAAATAGTTGGTATATGCTGATGGATTTAATACGAAAGAAGGATTTCAGGATGGTGCCCATCGTTCTGTTTGGTGATGGTGTCACCTGTTAAAATTGGAAAGGCTGGGGTAGAATGGACATCTCTGGATGTGGGGAGTAAAAGATTAGTTTTAAGCATGTTCAGTTTGAGGTGCTTCTGATAATATACAAGTAGCAGTTGAATTATATAAGATTAGAGCTCCCAGAAGAGGCCAGTAGCACGAATATAAATTTGGGAGATGTCAGTATGTTGATAATATTTAAAAGCCTTCTAATGATAATTATGTAAGGAAATAGTGAAAAGACAAGGTTCTTCTAAAAGTGGTACCAGAGGAAATCCAGCATTTTGGATATCCAGTAGAGGGAGAGAAAAAAGCAAAGATTAAGAATGAGCGGTCTGAGAAGAGGGAGGAAACTAGACTTGTAATGAATCTAGTGATTCATTAAGGAATTGTCATCACCAACAGTTATTGCTGGTAAGATATGGGCACAGAAATGTTCTTTGGCTATGACAATATAGAGGTCGATAGTGATATACAATAAACATTGCCAAGGTGTGGAAGAGTTGGAAGATAACGAGGGTAGAGTAATGAACGGGAAGTGAAAAATTGGAGAGAGCAGTGACTAGAGGGAAATATAGGGGTGGGCAAAAGAAGGTTTACAGTGTAACAAATAAATAATACAATAATTAATAATGCAAGAATAAATTTTGTTTTGCATATTCAAAACTGTAAACCTACTTTTGCCCATCCCTGTATTGTAACTTAGGGAGAGGTTTTGTTTAGTTTGGTGTTTTATTATGCAGGTATTAGTGCATATTTGTATACTGATGGGAATGACTCCCTAGAAAGAAGCAGTAATGAAGAGGCAAGCAGAGGGGAGAAGTTAACCAAAGAAGTGAAATCTTTAATAAAATAAAAGGAGGGGGAAAAGAACAGATATTGGGAACTGACCTACAATTGGTAGGAAATTTCATCCTTTGAGACTACAGGCAAAAGATTTGCAGACCCATATAGATGTGTAGTATTAGTCATGGAAAAATGAGAAAGTCCTCTTGTCTGACAGCTTCTATTATTTTGGTGGAATATGAGACAAAATCATCAGGTAAAAGTGAAGAGGGAATTGAGGTGGGAAATTTGAAGAATGAAGAAAAATGAAGCAGTAATTGTGGGCAGAAAGTGAACTATTAATACATGATGTTAATTGTCCAAAATGGTTGACCATGAATTTATGGTGTTGCCAAAATATTCACTTGTTTGATTTTCTCTGTTCTGACTACATGTTGGTAGTCAAGGTAGTTAAAAAAGACAGTTTGTTGAGTTTATCTTTGGTGGTGTGAGCCTTAAATCCTTTCAATTCTTATTTTTTATCTATTCTATTAATTTTAAGAATATCTCTGTTCCTATTTTAAAATAAAATTTTAAATTAGTGAGTTTCAATATGTGGCTTGTTTAAGAATGTAATTTACCCCTAAAATAGTGTAACATAGTCTGTCACAAACTCTAGCTTCTAGTCTAATTTTAAAATTATAAACATATGTCTATGTGTCTGGATGTGGCATGGTGTGTTTCTCAGTGGTCTTTACATAACATACCCCAAATGTTGTTATCCTTATTTGCACTTAAGTGGATCCATGTGCAGGAAAGGATTAGTTATAAGGAAAGTAAAATGTTTGAACCTTCAGATTCCCAAGTAAGCAAGTACTTGTTGCCATGCTGAAATGAATTCACTTTTCTAAGACTTTCAAGGTAAATTTTGTGATCAGGGAATGAAAGCTTATACCTGTTACCCTGAAGAGGCAATTGGCTTATTCAGAAGAATTAAGAAGCAGGTTGTTTCTCAGAAGATTTTAGTCATTATTTTGTATTGTACACACAGCAAAAAGGGAGCCAGACAGTGACCACAGATGTCACACAGGAAGTCTTCAGTTATTTTCTATACGCTATTGGGTTAGTGGCTATAAAGTATTCTTCTATGTTTCTTTTTTCAATAGTGGAACCATATGTATGATTTTTTGTTATTGAACTATGGATTCAAAAAATTAATTTAAGGTCGGGCATTTTTGCCATGTCTCAATGCATATACAGACCACTGCCATAAAAAATTAGAATGGCCTACTGGGTTGAAGTTCATCAAGGTTTGAAGAATAAATGACAAATGGTGTACTTTATTTCAGTTGAAAAATATTGATACATTATGTTAGAAAAAATGTTAGTACATGGTAGTCTGCCATGAAAAAAATTAAGTTTTTTACCTAATTAAACACAATCAAATTACCTGATTTCAAACAATCAAATTTTCTTCATACACATGTAATCATAATAAAACTGTGATACTTAAAATTCCAAATGCTACAATCTTTTTTTTTCCATTCAGAATATAGCAAGAACTCTTTATTTCTTCTTTAAACATATTTATTTAAGTGACCAGAGAATACCAGGGCTTCATATTGAAGTAATACATGTTTGAACTGTATGTTTAGAAGTTAAAGGAGTAAACTTTATGTTCTATTATTACCCCACATCATTTCATGGATAATTAATATTCTGCCAAACCAGACAGTATCAGAAACTTTTATCTATTTTTTAAAAACCAATAATTCACCTTTGATGAATATGAAATGATATTTGAAAAATAAAGTTCAAAACATTGATTTCATCAGATAAGAAACATTGGGCTATGAGAAGTTAGACAAACATAGCATCGTTTTTCTCTTCCACCGTCACCTCCGCCACGGCCATTCCATCCATGACCATTCCATCTCTGATCCTCTGTTTGGAGAAGTCAGAAAATTGCCACCACTTTCATTATTGATAGTAAGGTAACATTCCAGTTATTTTCTAACAATTCTGTGCATACATGATAGATTCTTATCATTCCAGGAAGAAGCTCTACTTCTGATGTACTAGACACACACAAGTCTCCATTCTCTCATCAGACCTTTCTTAACAAAGGGCTTAGTAAATCTTTGGGATTTCTGTCCATCAGAGACACACAAGATGAGGAAGATTATTTCAAGGACATTTTATCAGATAATAATTCTGGACATGAAGATTCTGGAAATACCTGCTCTCCTTACCAATTCACAGCTTGTAGTCCAGAAACAAAAGCTATCCCTGGCATTGATGTGCTTCCCAAGAAGAAGATTTGGGCTTCATCCATGGACTTGCTTTGCACAGCTGACAGAGACTTCTCTTCTGGGGAGACAGGCAGATACCGAAACTGTCTCCCTGAGGCAGTAACAGTGCGGTCTTCAACTGCTCCTAGGAGAAAGGAGGCAAGATACTCAGATGGAGGCATAGCCCTGGATATCTTTGGGCCTCAGAAAATGGATCCTATGTTTCACAGGCGAGAGTTGCCCACCTCCTCAGCCATATCAAGTGCTTTGGACCGAATCCGAGAGAGACAAAAGAAACTTCAGGTTCTGAGAGAAGCCATGAATGTAGAAGGTTAGTAATTTTGTGTGTTTCAGAGAGAATTGAATTGAAATACTTAAAATTGTGCTTTGAAATAAAGAGGGTTATTAAACCATTCCACAAGTCTTATTTCCACTGCCAAACCTTTGCATCCAGGTCAGTCTTATTTCTCTATCAGTTTCTGTCCTCCCTTCTATCAAACCCCTAATCCAAGAATACTGCTTCCACAGTCAGCCCTACTAAACAGTCCTAGTCCAGTTACTTTATAGTCTCGATATTTTGGGTAGTATATTTTCAGATTGCAAGCTTCTTGGGGACAGCCACCATGGTTTTTGTTTGTTTGTTTGTTTACTTATTTAATTCTCCAAGGTATTGTCTCTCTTGTGGGAGTCTTCCATGAAGGACTGGGTCACAAAAGTGAGATGGGGACAGGCCGGTGCGGTGCTTCCCAAACGGCCAGTCTCAAAAAACAAATTGTGGGATACAACTCGTGGAGCTTATAATTTGTTTTGTTTGGAATGAAGTTTTAAATCTATGTTTTTAAAATCATAGTATTTAATTTTATAGATTTAGAGGGAGACAGCCTAAGTGTAAATAATTTACTCCATCTAATAGCTATGTGGACCTTACTTCAGCAATCGGGCTTAATCACCCTTAAGTTACCCCCTCTGTAAAATGTTCTTAGCAAAAATAGATTAACTGGCTAATGAATGTAAAGTGATTAATAAATCATATTATTACATTATTAGTAAGAGAGGCATAAAAATAAGTTGATAAATGATAAATTCTTATTTACAGGGCAAAGCTCTGTTTCCACAATACCTGATTCACATACAAAGCTCAATATACTGAATGGGATAAAACTGTGTTCTAGACATATGTATGGATAGAGGCTATTTTTAGTATAGACAGATGAAGAGAAAACAAAATAAGCTTTTGATCTAACCCTCTACATTTTTGAGGATTAAACTTTTACAACTACCCTTCGCCTTAGACAAACGCTGGGGCATAGCTGATGAAGAGGGACTTCAAGGAGCTTTCTAGTTCAGTGAGAGTCATCTTGTCATCAAGGTCATGTTCATTTTTAAAGCAATTGTCTAGTAGAACATTTTTGACTCATTGATTGCCTTTAAAATGCTCTGCCTTTAAAGGTTTGTTTGTTCCTTAAGTTTTAAGCATAGTCCTGAAACTGAACATACTCTCCACATTGTGTTTTGCTTCTAGTAAAAGAACTTTTCCAATTGTTTTCTAAATTCAGGAATTGCAGATTAGTAAATAATTTGAAATTACAGAGGAAATTATTGAACATTTAATTGCTATTATAGGTTCATATATACATGCATTTTAAAAACATTAGCTATTTGAGATGATAAGGTATAACCTTGATCTGAAAAGTTTCAAATACAGAAAATAAAAACTTAGAAATTTGTTTTTGCACAATTTCACTGTTTAACTTCAATCAGTAAATTTTTAGAGTTTTGACAGCAAAGAATAGGCATATCCTGTAGCTTAAATACTCTCCCTGTTCAGAAGCTATGTTTTGTGACTGCTTCATGTGGCACAGCAGCTAGCATGGGAATGACAATCTAGCCTGACTTCTTATATGCATAATCCCTCCTACATACATATATGTAAAGGAAGCTTGCCTATTATGGAATAAAAAACCAAAAGCTAAATTATTTAAATAGATAAACCATGATGGTCTCAGAATACAGATAGTTAAGACTGACACCAATCGAGATGACCATGTATAACGTTTAAGAGGTTGAATAATATATTTTCTTAACATGAGAATATTAGAAATAAAATCACAATTTTTGATGTTCTCAAAAGATTGACTATTAAGTGGGAATTATTAAAGTTCGAGAAGGTGTTTTTTCCCCTCAGGTAATGAGTGCATGCATGTGTGTTAAGGAAACTGAAATAAACCAAATTGTTTCCAAATATGTGTATATATTTGCAAAGATGGTGTATAATGTACACCCTTATTTTTTTTTTAATGGTAACTTGTTATAGAGCACAATTTCCAGTTTTAGACATTTCAGATTCATTACAAGAGTTATAAGAAAAGGAAAACATTCTTTTTAAAAATAAAATATGCTTTGAATTGTTTGATGCAGGACAGTTTTCATCCTGAAATCTTCTTCCCTATTGAAGAGTTGTCAAAAGCATTTGCTCCCACAAAGAACCTATGCATTTTCCCCAGAGTATATTTTATAACCAAGTAAAATAGAATACTTTAAAAATGTGGGTTCATTATGGAAATGCTTACACCACTTTAAGTAAACTCCCTTATTATGTAGTTAGTAACTTGCAAGTAGTAATAAGTTATATTTGCTTTATTCTAAAGGAATGTTTGATGTTTGGAATTCAAGCAGTAATTCTTTTTAGTTATTTAGTTGCGTAACTTACTGATTTTGTGCTGTGCTTTTTCTAAAGGTGAGATAATTTGTTAGTTGTGCAAACAAAATTTCAGATTGTTAATAGAAGATTTTAGCTGGCATACAGAAAAAAATAGAAAATAATAAATCCCATTTATCTCATTTAATTCTCATGAAAAGCATGTTCCACACATCCCTTTTATGTGTGATACATCAAGAACAACAATGGATGTTATTAATGTACACATTTCTTTTTTAAAAAATATTCTTGTTTGACTCATAGATACAGAGAACAAACTGATGGTTGCCAGAGGTGGGCAGTGGGAGGATGGGCGAAAAAGATGAAGGAGAATAAGAGGTACAGACTTATTATAGTTATAACATAAGTCACAGGGATGGAATGTGCAGCATAGTGAATACAGTCAATAATATTGCAATAACTTTGTGTGGTGATAGAGTTATTAGATTTCTAATGGCGATCACTTCACAAGGTATATAAATGTCAAGTCACTATTTTGTACAACCTGAAACCAATATAATATTGTAAGTCAACTACACTTTAAAGAGGTTTGCATTCCAGAATGAAAACTTAAATGTATATATTCTTGTTTTAAAGCATTTTAAAATATTGCTTATGCTCTGTACAATTTTTGTGAACTTTAAATTTGACATTTGCTACTGGGTATCAGTAATATTAGAATGAGAAGAGGTCTTAGAGTACATGTTCTCAGGCTTGCGAAGATTTAATAGTGTACTCAAGATCACGTAACAAGTTAATGATAGAGTTTTTACCATTATGGGAGATTACAGATTTCCATCATAGATTTCAGAGTTCCAGTCTAAGGATTTCCCACTACATGTCATTTCCTAATTTTTTTTTAAATTTAAAAAAGGTTTAAATTGCAGTTGACATTCAGTATTAACACTAGTTTCAGGTGTACAGCATAGTGGGTAGACATTAATATAACCTACAGAGTGATCCTCCAATAAGCCTTACACCCCCTGCCACCATATATGATAACAGTATCATCAACTACATTTCCTATGTTGTACTTTACATCCCAGTGACTGTTTTGTAACTGCCGATCTGCACATCCTAATCCCATCACCTTTTTCACCCAACCCCCAACTCCTGTCTGGCAACCTTCAGTTTTTTTTCTGTATCTGTGAGTTTGTTTCTGTTTTGTTTGTTCATTTATTTTATCATATTCCACATGTAAGTGAAATCATATGGTATTTTTCTTTCTCTATCTGACTTATTTCACTTAGCATAATACCAGTGTTCACTGGGTTAATATAACAATCGGAAGAAAAGAAATTACGAAATTTCATTTCGTCCTTTTAGGAGTACGAGGAAGCTCATTGAACTAATAGGAAAGGCAGTTGTCTCCTTCAGCCTTAGGTGTGTAGCCCTTTCCTTATCCCATCCTCTTCAAAGGAGCCTTTACCTAAATCACCTGCACGGATTCTCTTCGGCTCACATCAACCAGCCACCATCACAGGGAGCACAGGCTGTAAAATCAAGGAGTTTGGTACTGGAAGGAAACTAGATACCATTTAAACCAAACATCTAATTTTCAGAGGCCTATAGTAAACTAGTTTGCCAAAGAACATAAATAATTCATAACAAAGCTGTATTTAGAATGCAAGTCTGTTAAGCTTTAAAATAAGATTTTTTCCACTGTTATTCTGATTTCAAGCAGAAACCAGATATGTTGTCAGGAAAACTTTTATTGCTGCCAGGGAAGCTGGACATTCAACTAACCACCTAACAAACCCCTTAAGTTTCTTTCTAATCTAATAAAATTATATCTTTTTAAATGCAGGAAAATATGGTAATATTATGAAAACTGGTTCAAAAGGAGGCACTTTGTTTTGGTTCTTTCTACAGTAAACCACACTGGGTGGGAGTTAAGAAGGAGCTCTGCTGGGACACAGGCTATATTGCCGTGGATAGTGTTTTGCTAGGGCTTTACTAAGGTAGGATCTGTAAGGCGGATATCCTGTAACTGACAAGATAAGGGAGTAAGTGGTTGGCATTGAGTGCTCTGATTTCCTTGTAAACAAAATAACAAAGTTAACAACAAAAGAAACTCCAGGAAAGAAACTATAGTTGGAGATTAAAGATTATAAATATAAGATTGTTATCATAATTAAGTGAAACTTTCAGATACTTCTCTGTATACATAAAGCAGTAGGGAAGGATCAGGAAGAAACATCAGATTTCTCTCATGAAAACTAGTTTTAAAATTTGACATCACTTTCTTTTATTGCTTTATTCTTTATATTCCCCTTTTTTCACTTCACCATAGGACTGTCCTATTCTTTTTTTTCTTTTGTCCTCACTATTTTCTTTTCTACCTTTCGCTACTTCAGCTCATGATCTGAGACAATTGTCTATTTTCTACAGGAGTATTTGTTGTCATCTTTCTTGTGAGGTAATTACCACACACTCCCTGTCCATTGCTCTGTGATTATGAGACACTGACTCGGAACCAGTATTGTGAGTGTAGTATGAATAGCATTCCACACCCTGAGTGGGGACTGTGAATAGCGTTTTGCTTACAATAGTCAGAACTCCTCTGTATTCTATATAATATTAGAAGGAAAAGTATGAAGAACAGAGATAATTAAATCCTACAAAAGTGACTATTGTTATATATACTTATTTAATGAGTTTTAAGTTAATCTACCTTACATCAAAATTAAATATTTCCTTCCTTTCAGTGCTATGACCTCTGGTCTAGCCTAGTTTTGCTATTCAGTGACTGTCCTGTGACTACAACTTAAAGTCTGTGTTCTGCAATGGGAACATGTAAACACTTGGGTATGTGAGCCCATTCTCATTTTTGAGGAAATATTAAGGTTCTCATATACCTTAATATTTCCATGAGATGATTGAATTTGAAAATTCATACATTTTTATAGTTATTTGAGAAAAGCAGGAGATGGATTCATAAATGTTACTTTTCAGCATGTAGGCTACTTCTAATGACATTTTATGGAGAAAAAGAAAATTTTTTCAAAACTCATAAAGATGAACTATTCAGTTTTTATTTCTTCCCTTTAATTTGCTTTGTATAGGGGGAAAAAGATATGGTTGAGTTGTTATTTATATACTCCAAGAACTAAAATAACATTAATATTCAGATTTTATTTTACTCATCAGTTCCACAGAAGTAAAAAATGAATAAGCAGGGATTTTAGGTGGTATTAGTCAAATATCACATGTATTTTAGGTATTAATGACTTAATTATTATACTATTAAGATACAAATATATTTTGTATCGCCAAAGAGCACACTCTTACAGATGGATTCAACATCTTAGCCAGAAAGAAGTGCCTACTGTGTTTCCAGGGCTGAATTGTAAAGAGTTGTATGGTTTAGACCAGCATCATCCAACAGAACTTCTTCAGTGGAGGAAATGTTCTCTGTCTACCGCATCCAAGTCAGTAGTTACAAGCCACGTGTAACTATTGAGAGCTTGCATTTTGGCTAGTGCAGCTGAGGAACTGTTTTATTTAAATTTATATAACTACATGTGGCAGGTGGTTACTGTGTTAGAACAGTGCACATTTAGACCATTCTCATGTAAAGTTAGTCCAGTATAAAATACTAATGTTCAGCTGAGGAAAGATTGGTTCAAAGTGCACAGTGTTATTTTTTACTTAAAATACAAATGAGAATAGACATTTAAATCTTCTTATTTACCAGAGAGGAAAAAAAATGAAATTGCATTTTTAACACTAAGGAAAATTAGAGGTAAACCTAGTACAAACTTTTCATTGTTTATATTCATAGTCGCAGAATACTGATTTTGGAGTCCACAGAAATCATAGACTACTTTTTCAGAAATCAGCATACATACAGGGTCTGGCAGAAGTAACACTTGCTTGAGTGTGGTTGGAAGGGTAATGATACGGGTGTAATAATTTATAGCTTTCATTTGGACATTTTACCTAAAATGTCATATGATGTGCTTGAGTGTGATATTATGTTACTGAATTACATGCTTACTCTTTTGTAATAAAAGATTTTGTAATTAAAAGAAAAAGGTTGTTACTTGTGCGGGACCCTGTAGTTAACATAGACCCAATTGGGTTTTGACATCAATACCTACTGAAAAGCATGGATTGGTATGTTTTAAGAAAGATTTAAATGATTTTACTAGCAGTGAGTATCATATGTTTTTTTAAGACCCAGCAATTTTAACCTCTAAAATCTTTTTTTTTAATTCCATCCCTGTCAGTACTTTGTTTCCCATGGACTTTCTTTCTCAGTTGATCACACAGCTACAATTTGTCCTCCATTTCCCTGCTATACATTTCTTCTCTGCCTTCGGTCATCTAATAACTTCCCGCCACCTGAACAGGATAAAATGTTAGCTCCTTTTAGATCATGGTATGTGGGGCTCTCCATGTTTATATCTCTTGAGTCTTATCCTTCAGCACTTCCCGTCTCATATCTCACTCCAACACCCTATGCACATTCTGTCTGTCTCTCTATCCTCACCTTTCCCTCCCCCTCTCCCTCCCATCATACAGGCAATTTTATATTTCTGTGCCTTTATTCATGCAGCTTTACACCTTGAGACTATCGAAGCTTTCAGTCATTGCCCAGTTTAGGATGCTTTCTCTCAGCTTCCCAGTTTAGGATGATGGCTTATGTTTTTCATTGAAATTACTTGTTTTGAAGAGCCTGCTTCTCCTCCTGTAGAACATCAATTATTTGGCCTAGTCTAATTCATAACTGTGTCCTTAGCATCTACATATAATAGATACTCATAACTGTTTTTCCTTAAAGTTCTTATTGTTGACATTATTACAGATGACCCCCATCTTCCTCCACTTTTCCCACCTCTACCCAGCCCCTGCTCCCTACTCATAATTGTTCATCTAAACTGAGTATTGCATTGTGGCTATTAATATTAAATATTTAGTATATTCAGTGGTGCTACTTCAGTAAGGGATACAACAATATTCTCTGATGAATTATAGTGAGGGGAGATATACTTCCTCCTGTTTTGTCCTGCTGTAAGAGAAAATCACATACTTGTCAGTCATAGACTGATCAACAAATGCAACCAGTTTCCTTTAGAACTCTACTATTTGAAAGCTTTAGAGGAAGTGGTGAAGTCATAACAAAAGAGGATCCTGGGGGGATGCTAGAAGAGTGGTACAGCCAGCCCAGATGCAATCATGGCCCATTACGTAAGACCCGCATAGAGGAGAGGAACTTGGAGGCTATTCATTCTTTTTGCAATTTCTACTCTGCACAAATCTTACATCTATAAAGTGTTGGTTCACTGAGCATTTCTCCATATATTCTTCATCATTTTTATATATTCATGATTGCATAAGTTATGTTCCTGGTTAAAATTTTTACTGATCTTATCTAGTTCTCAAGGAATTTAGAAAATTCTGTTCATGTATCTTCCAGCATGGTGTAATATAAATGCAGTGGACTCCAATGAACATTTAAAAGATGCCGTGTATAATCTCCATAGATTAATTCCTTGAAAAGAAATCATATAGAAAAACATTTCATATGTGAATACATAATGTTATTATTTTTGTTCTCTGCTTTATTTGAAAATTAAAACATTTTATTTGTTAGGATCTATAACTTTAAAATATGCAGGGTTTTAAAATTTTATAGTTCTGAGCTACAGAACCTGTTATTTTGTGCTTTTCTCTTTGAAACTCATATCTGTAATTGGAGTTATGTATTAAACGTAAATAAGTGCCAAGAAAAAAGTGGTTATATAATTCTTGATGTTGCAATTGGCTGAGTCTTGCTTTTTTCATGTTACTTGTCTGAGCTTGAATATGTGTCATTTGTAAGTGGTGTTTTTATTTTTATTTTTATAGTGACATAAACAATGAAGATAAACTTTAAATTACAATATTAAGTAAAGAATGTTCTAAATAATTACCTATGGCATGATTACTCTTTTTGTGATGTTAATAATAGTCAAAATAAAAATAAATACTTTTTAGGAATAAATGAGGGTGGACGCCCAAGAAAACAGAATTATCTTCTGGAGAACAGGCCTCTCATAGTGCAGGCTTCCCTCCCTGCCGCTAGGTGATATTCTAGGAACCCTTTGGTATCAGTGTACCAGCAGGAATTATTGTGAGAGGCTGTGTTCAGCTTCATTGAATATTTTTAAGACTCAGTGCATTTGGCTATTTCATGAGGGGTGACCTATGAGTGCTCCTGCCGACACCTTGCTGAGTATTCAGCAAATTTGATAAAAAATGGCATGTACCGCATGCCCCACCCTCCCTGTTCACCTGATCTCACCCCAAGCAACTACTTCTTGTTTCCCCTGATGAAAAAAGTCCTCAAAGGGAAACATTTTGCCGATGTGAAAGAGGTGAAACAAAAAATGTCAGAAACACTAAAAGGCATCAAAATCAATAAGTTCAAAAATTGTTCTGAGCTATTAAAAAATGTCTCAATAGGTGAATTGCATCAAATGGATAGTGCTTTGAAGGTGACTGAAGTTTAAACATATAAGACTAAATACATAATTGTCTAATAAATAAGTTCCTGTTTTGAGGGCACCCCTCTTTGTATACAGATGTAATAAGACATTAAAAAAGGAGACAAAGGAAAGGATGGACGTGAAATTCAGGGTCATGGTTACCATGGTGGGAAGTGAGGCAGGGGATAATGTCCATGTGGGTAGATGCAGTTTTGTCAAAATTCATGCATTTATGGAGGGATAAGGATTCATGAATATTACTTACATGATTAAGAACTAAAGAATTAGTCATGTAAGTAAAAGCTAGCCTTATATTTGAAATACATTTTTAAAAAGGAAATGGTATTTTTAGATTGCAGTTTGTGCTGGCTTTATATTCCTCTTAATATGAAGATTATAGATTTGAATATTTCATCTGTAATAGTTTTATGTAAGCTCAGAATATCATGCAAATCTTTATAATCTTCCAAACATTTAAAGTGTAGTATTCATGATCACATGCCACAACTTTGTATGTTTACACTGTGTTAAGTGGTGGTGGAAATCATGACTTAGTTGTCAAGCACTGAGGACAAAACATTCTACCCTATTGAAAGGCTACATTTTATTGTAACTACTTCAGTGGAGTCATTATGATGTTAGAGCTGAAGTGAATTTTATTTAGAGAATCAGATTACAGTTTAATAATAAAATGTCACATTTTTTAAGCCATTCTTCTAATAGTCCCTATTTTTCTCAGCACTATTCCACAAAATGTATTTTGGAGAGAATATATTCTCAAATGTTATATGTGTTTATATACTAATATTTGCACACACCCAAGTTTCATGCTTCTGATTTGGTAATATGTGACCAGGCTGATTTTATTTGTTCTTTTGTACTTTTTACTATTTCTACACCAAGATTCTTTCTTACCACTTCATTTAACACATCTGCAATCTAAGTACTCATTGGAAGTCGCGAAGGAATTTGTCTAGTGAAATGAAGAATGATTATGACCCTAAATGGACCTTAGTACACTGATTCGTACAGTGTAGGATTCCTTGAAATGTTTACTAGCTAAGAAATTTGCAAACCAAAATTAGATATTGAGTCTAATTTTATCCCACAAAAGGCAGATAAATTCAGTTCTGCAACTGTAATAATGAAAGCTTAAGTTTATGAAGTGTGCGTCTGAGTATTCTTAATATAGCCATTCTACATGCTTCAAGAATTTTGGCATTCAGAAAACTTTGTAATATTATATAAATACTAAGGAGCATCTCTTTGTTTAAAAAAATAGTCTGACACCTTCTAATTAAAATACCAGTCACTGGGTTTGGTTGATGCTGGGAGATGGCTATGTGAAGACTTTATTGTTCTGTATTCTTGTCTGTTCAGAAGTTTTCAATAAAAAGTTTGTGTTTTTTTTTAATCACTCAGTTAATACCACATTTCTGGGATCTGGACCAAATCTAAAGTGCTAATATTACACATTTAAATATAGATAGAAAGCATTTGTGGTATCTGGATCCTCCAAAAAGAAAAGTTGTTAATAATATTAGGACAGCTCATGAAAAGTTAGAGATAACCTTCTGCAGACCAGAACAGAAGAGGAAGACTGCTCTCTCTATGATTCGTGTCTGCCAGGTGCCTTTATGCAGGTCCTCTCAAAACACCAATAATGCAAGACACTCAGAGTAAATGACATATAGTTTTATAATAATTTCTGACATGGTTACATTTATTATTTAATTTGGAAATGGAAAGCCTATACTTACAAGGGCCAACTTTTCTTGCAAGCTTGAGTAAGTAGTAAATTTTGACTGAGAATGAGTAGTAAATTTTGACTGAGAAATTTTGACTAAATTTTGACTCTGATTATAAGCATGGCTTAAATAGTAAATATTGCCTGGGAACTTTAACCTGGTTATATCCGCCATGCCATTACTTGAAAGGAACGTGGCTAGTAACATTTTAGTAGATATATTTCAGAATGCAGAAGAAGCTCACAAAAAATATTCCTACTACTTTAGTTAACAAAAATGCCCACCCCTACCCCAGTCTTGGGTGGGGGGGGGGGATGTCTTCTTACCCCTAATACTCCTGCCAAGGTAGCATTCAGTTTGTGCCTCAGGAGTGCTAGTGTCCTATTTCTAGAAAGCAGTAAAGCATCATAAGGAGTTCTGTTTCTGCTGTCCCCAGGTGTGGTACTGAAAACATTTACAAACCAATACTGTATCAAATGAAGATGACTTATTGTTGCATTTTTAAGAGGAGGTAGTCAAAGTAAACTGAAAAAAATAAAAATAAGGAAACAAAAACCAGGCTAGCAGGAGAGAGGAAATATGGACACATAATATTAAGAACAACTAACTAAAACACCACCAAAGTATGGAAATTAAGATTAAAATTTAGTTACTATCTTACAGCCACTTTGCATAAATAGTAATGAAACAGTAAATTCTTATAATATGGCACATAAAATTATTACTGTATGGTCTAACATCCCTGTGACTGAAGTTTTCTACTTCAGTCAACGATAGACTTGCTGTATCTGTCTGTTTTTACTTCGTAAGGTAAAACTGTATTACCTCTGCACACCCAGGCCTTTCGTTGGCCTTGTTGGTTTTATTGCCCTGTATGGTGCAATGCTGTCTTTGTAATTTGGTTAAATTACCTTAATAAAATTCCTCAAAAATTTTAGCATGGGAGTTCTATAAAAATAAAACAAAAGATTATTTGGTACCCCTTGGAAAAAATAACCATTCTTCTTAAGTAATCATTTAACTATGTTCATTAAAATAAAATAGTATTAGATAAAATTATTGTTTGAAATCTGTAATCCTTTCAAATCACATTAGTCTTAAACCAGAAGATTTTTTTAATTAATATTCTTTCCATAAGATTTCTCTGAGGTACAAGGCAATCATTTTTTAAAAAAACAGTGGTAAATGCTTGGATTTTCAATTCTGAAATTCTTTCCATTTATCTGATACTCATGTCATCCTTCTCCAGGTAAATATTGTCTTCCTCTCCAGCAAGTCCATGGCAAGTCATTTATCCTTCTTTTCTTCTCCTTCATTAAAGCTTTTTCTGAGCATGATCTCCTGGTTTTTCTAGCCATTATTGCCATCTTTGTTCTATAAGTCTGATTCTTACAGTGCCATTTAAGTATTTAATGAATTTATTCATTCCCCTCTTTTTCTTTTAAGAATGTCTTTGAACAATTTGTAGCACAAGGAATAATTCATTTTTGAAGTCCCTGTTCTCACATTTGCAAAGTAGTGAAATAGAATCCCTCTCATCGTACCTTGATTATCTGCTGCCATACATTCCATGTCACTCCTCAGGCCTAGGGGTTTCCTGTGGTCTACTTTCTCTATGGCTAAGAAAAGCCACAGAACCATTCTGATTGATTTCAATACAAGTCATACTCTCTAGCCTAATCTAAACTTTCATGGCTACATAAAACCTTTCCTGTGTTTTTTGCTGACTTACCACATTCTTTACTCTTTTCGAGCTCCTAGCCAAACAAGCTCCCAGGAAGTGATTCACTTTTTATTAACAGGAGTAAATCAACTTTCTGATGTGAGTAGTATCTTGGAATTCCCTCTGTCTTTTCACTTTTCTTTTGTCCATCATTTCTTTCTCTTAAGAAGAAAATGTTCTGTCGCCTTGCCAACTAACCATTCTGTGTGTGTTGGGTTTTTTCACATCTGTTTTCCTTGCTATCCTTTACAACATCAGTCTCCCCCAATCTACAGGCTTATTAACCACTGCCCTAAAATCATTCTCAGACATTTCACTCTGCCAATAAGACACTGATTAATCATTGTCTTTTAAAAATTTCTTTCTCTTTCTCAAACCCCCAAACTAATTGAAAGAATAGTGTATACTCATTTTCTGAATTCCTTACCAGTTGGTCCTTCTTTAACCCTTTCTTTCAATTTGACCTCTGACTTGTCTGTGTAATGGAAATAGTACTCTCTTTTAAAGTTCATCAGTGATATTTGTATAACACTCATATTCATCTATTCATTCACCCTTCCATTCATATTCACTCAAGAAGTATTTGTGCTTGCTAGCAGACACTTGATAGATACTAGAAGTACACCTGAAAAAGATAGTCATTTTTGTCAGAGAGTTTATAATTTAGGTAGAAAAAACAAATAAGTAGAGAATTACTAGGCATTGGAGGAGTTGCAACTCGTTATGTGTAAAACAATATGAAAATAAAGAAAGTATTGCCCAACTTAGCCTTTAGGTGATCATGAAAGCTTTCACGTTGAAGTTAAGGCTTCTCTTAAAGCAGGGGTGTCCAGCTCATGGGCTGCATGCAGCCCAGGATGGTTATGAATGCAGCTCAACACATAATCTTAAATTTACTTGAAACATTATTTAGCTTTATTACTAAGTTTTATTGCTTAGGTATGTACATTTTCTATATTAATGATCACAAATGGGGCCTGCTTGATGATTTTAAAAGATTATTAAAAGGGCCACTGCATAATTAGGGTTATTACATGAGGACTTTTTTGCTTATCTGTGGTGGCGTATAGCACAAAAATTACGCACAAATCTTTGTTTTGCTCATCAGTTTTCATTAGTGTTTATGTATTTAAGGTGCGGCCCAAGACAACTCCTCTTCTTCCAGTGTGGCTCTTAGATGCCAAAAGTCTGGACACCCCTGTCTTAAAGGAAAAAAAACAAATATCTAGTTTAAAAAAGGGTGGAGGGGGTGAATGACAGCATTTCTAGCAGAGAGAGCCTCTTTCAGGAAGAACCTGAAAGTGTATATGCTTTTGGTTATATATTTGCAAATTTGGAACATGGTGCATTATTTGTCTGGGTAAGTGGATGGTAATGAGGCCATTGGAACAAGGGCTTTGCCTGTGTTGAGTTTTTAAAGTTCCGTTTAAATGTTTGTGTATATGTATGTTTCGAGGAGTAGGAAAAAAAGAGGTCCAGACTTTTAATCTGTTTCTAACAAGTGAACCTGTGACTTTACAGTATCTATAAACGTAGTTGAAATTCGGGTTATATAAAGCTTCAAATATCAAGCTAAGGAATTTTTAATTGAATCCTAAAGACTCTGGTTTGAAGAAGGCTAAGAAATACAGCAATATGCTCAGATTCATTTTTCTGAAAAGTTCAATCTCTATAAAGTGAATTACAATATGAGATGAGAAAGACTATAGAAAGAGGAATCTAGCATACACGAAGCAGTCCAGACATGAAATAAACAATGACATGTGATAGCAATGGTGAGTATGAAAAAGAAGGGGCAAGTCAGAAACATTTTGAAGGTGGAATTTAGACTTTAGTGGGGTCCTGCCTTCTCGTACAGCACGCACAGCACAACCCTACACCGTCTCCCCCACTCCTAATGCTTACTCATATTATCTTGGTGAAACTAAACATCCTATCTGAGTTAAGAATTTTGTACTACTACATTTAAAATTATTTGAGCTTGATACTGTGTCTTTGGATTTTCTATCCCTTATAGCACCTAACTCAGAGAATTACACATAGTAAGCATTTAAAACTGGTTCTTCAGGTGATTTTTATGTAACACCCACTCTATTCTAAACGCTTTGCATATATTCACTTAATGCTCATAACGACCCTACCAGGTGTGGGCTATTATTTACCCCCTTTTCAGCTGAAGAAGATAGGGCCCAGGAACACTAAGTTACCTGCCTGAGGTCGTGCTCCTGGCAGTTAATGGAGTGAAATTCAAACCCATGCACCCTAGTGTCAGTCCAGGCTCTTCCCCAGGATGCCAGACTGCCTCAAAATTGGAATCACACTGTTTGAATACCATCCAGCGATCTGTAAATTTAAAACATTATTTAAAATGTTCTAGTCTCACAGACGTAAATCTTACTTGATTTGTGTGGAACGGCTAATGAGTTTGCTTTCTAATGTTGTTTGTTTTAATACTTTCAGAACCAATTCGGAGATACAAAACTTACCACAGTGATATCTTTAGTACCTCCAGTGAAAGTCCATCTATTATTTCCTCTGAATCAGATTTCAGACAAGGTAAGAGGCATCTCAAACACAAAATGTTTTTAAGAAACTATGATTGTTCTTCTTCAGGTGTTGAGATACGAGGTGGCAAAAGAATATTTCTATATAAAATTTAAGAATTGTGAAAAGCTACCAGTTACTCATCTTAACAATACTATAGAAGTTTAATAGCAGTTTCATCAAACAACAATGTAGTCATTTTCATAATATAGAAAATAATTCATTGTCTTTAAAAATAACAGACTTACCTCTAGAGTACATGCCATTGTCATTAATTTTATTTTATGAATATGGCTTGAATATGAAATGCTTGAGTTTCAAATAAGATTATTTCATATTATTATCACCTTTGCTATTATTCCTTTTTCATTTGCAATTAGTGAGAAAAAGTGAAGCTTCAAAGAGGTTTGAATCCAACAGTGGTCTCCCAGGAGTAGATGAAACTCCAAGTCAAGGCCAGTCACACAGACCAAGGTATGTGACATTGAAAAAGTAATAATATATTTCCAATGACAGACTTTTAAAAAAATTTGAATCAAGTAGAATTTTTAAAAATTATCCTCTTTTCTCCATTTTTTCCAGTTTCCTTTTCATCTGCTTTAAGTTCTTAAAATTATATTCATTTATGAGAAAGACATTGTAGTAGTTCAAATTTGAATTATTGGAATCTTTTAAAAGTGGAATTGGCTCTAATTATTTATAGTCTGTACTTGATTTTTGAAATGTCAATATCAATATAAAATAACTTATTCACAGGAAATTCTGAAAGCATGGCATTGAACATGTGTGAGAAGATAGGTCAGTACCTCTTTTGGTTGAACAGGTTCAACAAGCAGGATTTCACTGAGTATTATTTGTTGAATGAATAATGAATAGGTTACTATCAAGTAATCTATTATGTAAAAAGTTAATTATTCACTGCATTTTTCCTGGTTTAAAATAGGTTATTTTGTATTTTTATACTTGTTGCTCTAAACCCTTCCCCTTTTCCCCTGAAATTCCCTCCCCTCTCCCCTCTGCTGACTGTCAGCCTGTTCTCAATTTCAGTGTCTTTGCTTATATTTTGCTCGTTTGTTTGTTTTGTTGATAAGGTTCCTGTTAAAGGTGAGATCATATGGTATTTATCTTGCACCACCTGGCTTATTTCGCTTAGCATAATGCTTTCCAGTCCCATCCATGCTGTTGTGAAGGGTAGGAGCTCCTTCTTTCTTTCTGCTGCATAGAATTCCATTGTGTATAATATACCATAGTTTTTTGATCCATTCATTTACTGATGATGGGCACCTAGGTTGATTCCAACATTGGCTATTGTAAATTGTGCTGCTATGAACATGGGGGTGCATAGGTTCTTTTGGATTGATGTTTCAGGGTTCTTAGGATATAATCCAAGCAGTGGAACTGCTGGGTCAAAAGGTAGATCCATTTTTAGTTTTCTTAGAAAATTCCATACTGTTTTCCATAGTGGTTGTACCAGTCTGCAATCCCAACAACAGTGCACTAGGGTCCCCTTTTCTCCACAACCTCTACAACACTTGTTTGTTGCTTTGTTTAAGATGGCCATTCTGACTGGTGTGAAGTAGTATCTCATTGTGGTTTTAATTTGCATCTCTCTGATAGCTAGCAATACTGAGCATCTTTTCATGTGTCTCTGGATCCTCTGTATGTCCTCCCTGGAGGAATGTCTGTTCAGATCCCTTGCCCATTTTGTGATTGGGTTGCTTGTCTTCTTAGAGTGGAGTCATATAAGTTCTTTATATATTTTGGAGATTAAACCCTTGTCTGAGGTATCATTAGCAAATATGTTTTTCCATACAGTTGGTTCTCTTTTTATTTTAATACTGTTTTCTTTAGCCATGCAGAAGCTTTTTATTTTGATATGAGATCCCATTTGTTTATTCTTTCTTTTATGTCCCTTGCTTTACGGGACATTATCAGTAAAAATGTTGCTGGGTGAAATATCTGAGATTTTCCTGCCTATGTTCTCCTCTAGGACTTTAATGGTGTCACGGCTTATATTTAAATCTTTTATCCACCTTGAATTTATTTTTGTGTATGGTGTAAGTTGGTGCTCGAGTTTCACTTTTTTGCACGTAGCTGTCCAGTTCTCCCAACACCACTTGTTGAAGAGGTTATTTTTAGTCCATTTTATGTTGCTGCCCCCTTTGTTGAATATTAATTGACTATAGAGACTAGGGTTTATTTCTGGGCTCTCTATTCTGTTCCACTGGTCCACATGCCTGTTTTTATGCCACTACCAGGCTGTTTTGATTACAGTGGCCTTGTAATACAGTTTGGTATCAGGTATTGTGATCCCTCCTACTTTGCTCTTCTTTCTCAAAATTGCAGCAGCTATTCGAGGTCGTTTATGGTTCCATATAAATTTTTGAAGTGTTTGTTCTATGTCTGTGAAATATGCCATCGATACTTTAATAGGTATTGCATTGAATCTGTAAATTGCTTTGGGTAGTGTGGACATTTTGATGATGTTAATTCTTCTGATTCGTGAACATGGTATATGTTTTCATTTGTTTGTGTCTTCCTTGATTTCTTTCTTCAGTGTTGTGTAGTTTTCTGCATACAGGTCTTTTACCCCCTTGGTTAGGTTTATTCCTAGGTATTTTATTTTTCTTTTTGCTATATTGAATAGGATTTTTTTTCTCGATTTCTGCTTCTGCTGTTTCATTGTTGGTATACAAAAACGCCTTTAATTTCTGGATATTGACTTTGTATCCAGCTGTTTGGCCAAATTCATTTATTAGGTCGAGCAGCTTTTTGGTGGAGTCTATAGAATTTTTCATGTACACTATCATGTCATCTGCAAACATTGACAGTTTTGTTTCCTCCTTTCCGATTTGCATGGCTTTTATTTCCTTTTCTTGTGTGATCGCTGTGGCTAAAACTTCCAATACTGTATTGAATAGAAGTGGTGAAAGTGGACAACCTTATCTTGTTCCTGAACTTAGTGGAAAAGATTTTAGTTTTTGCCCGTTGGCTGTAGGTCTCTCATATATGGCCTTTATTATGTTGAGGAATGCTCCCTCTACTCCCAGTTTGCTGAGTGTTTTTATTATAAATGGGTGCTGTACCTTATCCAATACTTTTTCCACACCTTATTGATATGATCATGTGATTTTTGTCTTTGCTTTTGTTTATGTGATGTATTACATTTACTGATTTGCGAACATTGAACCATCTTTGCATCCCTGGGATGAATCCCACTTGGTCGTGGTGTATGATCTTTTTAATGTGTTGTTGGATGTGGTTTGCCAATATTTTGTTGAGGATTTTAGCATCTATGTTCATCAGCGATATTGGCCTGAAGTTCTCCTTCTTTGTTGTATCTTTATCTGATTTTGGGATTAGGATGATGCTGGCTTCATAAAAAGAGTTTGGGAGACTTTCATCTTTTTGGATTTTTTCTAATAGTCTGTGAAGGCTAGGGGTTAGCTCTTCCTTAAATGCTTTGTAGAGTTCTCCTGTCAAACCATCTGGTCCAGAGCTTTTGTGTGTTGGGAGTTTTTTGGTTACTGCTTCAATTTCATCAGCTGTTATTGGTCTGTTCAGGCTTTCTGCTTCTTCTTCATTGAGTTTTGGGAGATTATATTTTTCTAGAAATTTGTCCATTTCACCTAGGTTTTCATATATCTTGGCATACAGTTCTTCATAGTAATTTCTTACAATCCTTTGTATTTCTATAGTGTCAGTTGCAATCTCTCCTCTTTCATTTCTGATTGTGTTTATTTGGGTCTTCTCTCTTTTTTTCTTGAGGAGTCTGCTTAAAAGCTTGTTGATTTTGTATCTTTTCAGAGAACCAAGTCTTGGATTTATTGTTCCTTAGAATTGTGCTTTTAGTCTCTATGTCATTTAATTCTGCTCTGATCTTGGTTATTTCCTTACTTCTACTTGCTCTGGGCTGCCTTTGTTGTTCTTCCTTGAGTTCTTGTACATGTAGGGTTAGGTTGTTTGTTTGAAACGTTTCTATCTTTTTTAGGTAGGTCTGTATCACTATGAACTTCCCTGTCAGGAGTGCCTTCACTGTGTCCCATAAGTTTTGGGTCATTGTGAATTCATTTTCATTTGTTTCCAGAAACTTTTTGATTTCTTCCCTAATTTCATTCTTGACCCATTCATTGTTCAATAGCATGCTATTCAGTCTCCATGATTTTGACTGTTTTGGGTTTTTCCCCTTGGGGTTGGTTTCTAGTTTCAGTCCCTTGTTGGCCGGAGAAAATGCTTGGTATGATTTCAATTTTCTTGAATCTGTTGAGGCCTGTTTTCTGTCCTATCATGTGGTCTGTCTTTGAAAAGGTTCCATGTGCATTTGAAAAGAATGTGTGTTTAGTTTCTTTGGGCTGAAGGGCTGTATATATATCAGTTAAGTCCATTTCATCTAGAGTGTTGTTCAATGCTACAATATCTTTGTTGATATTTTGTTTGGAATATCTGTCCATTTTTGACAGTGGGGTGTTAAAATCCCCTACTATAATTGTGTTGCTGTCAATATCTTTCCTGCAGTCCTCTAAGATTTTCTTTATGTATTTGGGTGCTCCTGTGTTGGGTGCATATATATTGACAATGTTTATGTCTTCTTGGTGGATTCTTCCCTTGAATATTATGAAGTGACCTTCAGGGTCTCTCTTTATGGCCCTTGTTTTGAAGTCTATTTTGTCTGAGTATGGTTACCCCTGCTTTTTTTTCCTGACCATTTGCTTGGAAAATTTGTTTCCAGCCCTTCACTTTGAGTCTGTGTAGGTCTTTTGTCCCGAGGTGGGTCTCTTGTAGGCAGCATATGTGTGGGTCATGCTTTCTTGTCCATTCAGCTATTCTATGTCTTTCAATTGGAGCATTTAATCCATTTATGTTTAAGGTTATTATTGATAGGTACTTATTCATTGCCATTTTCATACCTGTGTTCCCCCCCCCCTCTTTTCTTTTCCTTCCTTTTCTTGAGTTCATTCTCACACTGAAATACTCAGCTTTCTTCTTGCTCCCTGGTTAGGATGGTGGTATTGTAGCTGTGTATAGAATTTCTTTCTTTTTTTTTTTTTTCTTTTTAATATTTTATTTTTCTTTTTATTTATTTATCTTTAGAGGAGAAGGGTAGGAAAGAGAAAGAAGGAGAGAAATATCAATGTATGGTTGCCTCTCGTGTGTCCCCTACTGGGAACCGGCCTGCAACCCAGGCATGTGCCCTGACTGGGAATCGAACCGCGATCCTTTGATTCGCAGGCCCGCACTCAATCCACTGAGCTACACCAGCCAGGGCTAGAATTTCTTTGTTTAAAGTGGAAAGTGTCAAAACAGTAGTGAATATATTGATATGTATCCTTTTGGTATGCGCACAGGTCCCTTACATGAAAAAAAGCTTGTTGTTAATATTAAGCATTAATTTCAAATTTTTAATATGATTATTAGAGAACCAGAGGTGCCTATAAAATTTACTTTCAAACTGTGAGAATCCTTTTAAATTCATTATCTCAGCTTGCTTAATTCAAGTGCCACCTTACACAGAAGAATCATTTGGAAATTAACAAAAACTTACCCCTTAGCTAATTCATTCTGGCAGACACTGTTTCATTACTGTGAACTATTAGTAGACTAGGGAACCCTAGCCATATGATTAAAGGTTTAGACTCCCAGTAATTAAATAAATACATTGCACTAAAATTATCTTTACTATTTCAGTTTTTATTAAATTCATATAATTTTATCTTCTCTGTTATACATTTTAAAATAGTTCATGGAATTTTGGTTTACTTGAGGAATGCTCTAATAAGTATTCATTTACCTAAAGTGATGTTATATTTGCATAATAGCCTTTTCTATTACTATAACCCCATGTGGTAATAGTAACTGTGATGACTCCGTTTTGCTAATTTTGAACAAAGAGATAGGAGACAAAGATCTGTGCTTGATATTACATTTCTTAAAGAAGCACAAGTGTTGGGTGGGTATGAATACCAGTGTGAAGCAAATATGGAATTGCAATGAGCTCTGTGCTGAATTAAGGAAGTCCCTCTTCTGTATATATGGAGAAGACTTATAAACAGTTAATATAATGCCTCTTTAGCTTGATCAAAAGTAGGAATAGAAAAAAACAACTGGAAGAACTATTGAAATTGTGTGTTTAAAATTGACTGATTTTATAGTCAGTTTATTAATCATATAAAAACATATTCCTCCAAATAAATCATTTTGTGCATCTTATCTCAATTTTATTGATAAGTACGTCAAAAGTATCAAGATTATGAGAGTATCTTAGTTATGCTGTCTCCAGGTTTTATATAGAAAACATTCATATTAAGGCCATCTTAGCTCATAAAATCATGTTTTAGTGATAAACTATTGGGTTGGCCAAAAAGTCCATTGCACTTGTTCCAATCTACAGCTCTAATAGTGTTTAGTTGTCTTTAACTTCATTTGAAACAATTTTGTTAAATTGTATTGTGACAGCTGTCATATCAGTGTGCACTGGAAAAAAACATCAAAATCAGTGAATTTTTGTGCAGCCTTTTTAATATTGAAGATGAAAGAAGACACGCAGTATTTTCAGTGTACTATGCTTTATTATTTCAAGAAACGTAGAAAGGCAACTGAAACTCAGAAGATTTGTGTAATGTATGGAGAAGAGGCTTTGACTGATCAAACGTGTTAAAAGTGGTTTGCGAAGTTTCTTGGTACTATTGACATTTTGACCAAATAATTCTTTGCTGTGGGGCTGTCTTACGCATTGGAAGATGTTTAGCAGCACCCCTGGCCTCTACCCACTAGAAGCCAAGAGCAGGAGATAGCCAACATACTCAAAATGTCCAAATCAATAAAGTTACTGGTGAAAATGATAAATGTGTTTTATTTTATGGAAAAAAACATACAGACATTTTGGCCAACCCAGTATCTTTTATTTCACACTTTAAGAGGGAAAAAACCCAATGTGGTATTCATAATATCTGCCTTAGATAAAAGGTATAGGTGAAAGAAAAATATTTCAAGAAGTAGGTAGATTTTAGGTCTGTGTATATGTTATATTTAATGTAAGATGCTAAACTCTGCTTTTAGAATGGGACAACCCGTTTCTTTTCTTTTGCCCATAGAAAAACACATTAACTAAAATACTGTCCTTATTCAAGTGCAGAAATTTTTTTGAATGTGTACGAAAGTTTCTGATAATATCCTTAACATGCTGGTACGTATCAGGAGATCTTGTTTTCTTCTTTAGGTCGTATATTTGTGGGTTTTATAAATAGTTCTGTATTTAAATATGTTGTATGGTTCTTTATAAAAATTTCCATTCCCTTTAGCTAGAATAAAATGAAAAAAACAGGTCCAGGCATCACTACTGATTTGTAAAACAGAGGGTGGGGGGAAATGAACAGGAAATTATGAATCAGATGCCACAGAATGAGTAGTTTTTGGATTCTGAGCTATCAAAAGTGTCTTTCAGTGATTAGAAAGGATACTCAAAGCTGTCTGCCAAACAGCATCACTGAGTTTTTTTCTGTTAACTTTTGAAGTACTGTTTATACATAGTCCAGTTCCCACTGCTTCTGAGCCTATCTGCTTGATAAGGTAACATATTTTTTTGTGACTTAAAACAACCTATTTATTCATTCCTAAATGATTCAGATTTTCTGAGCTTTTTGTTTTGGGTGTCAGTCAAACTTTTCAGTCACTTAAATACTGTGTTGGGGGATATAAAATATAAGCAGTCTTTTGCTACCTGTTTGTAGCTCTGGTATAAAATATTTTTTTTTACATTTTCTTGCTTTCTTTTTTTAATTTAACCTTTATTATATATTTTTTGGTAGAAAATCATTTGAAGAAGGATAACATTTGATGAAAAATAACAGGTGTGAATTAAAATGTATAGATTCAAATAGTTTTCATTATTCTTGACTCCCATTAAATAAGATTAATGAACAATAAAATTATATTCAATCAGTTGCTTAATAAATGATTATTAAGCACCTGCCCTGTACTGGGCACTTACAGATAGGGTTATGAACAAGACAAAAAACAAAGTCTCCCAAGGATCTTTCTGGGGCTGAGACATAGCCAATAAACCATTGAAAAACAAGTAAGTAACACACCATTAGATAGTGTTGCTTCTTTGAAGAGAAATAAAGCAGGCTAAAGGGATAGGAAATAGGAAGTCAAGGGTATGATGTCCAGGTTGTTTTACTATGGCAGGGCGATCAGAGGAAGTATCTTCCAAGAGATAATGTTCGAACAGAAAATTCTTTGAAGTAAGGTAGTGAATCATGCAGATATCAGGGGCAAGGAGGTTCCGGACAAAAGGTACAGAAAGAGCAGAGGCCCTGAGGTGTGGGTGTGTTGCAGATGAGAGGAATAGCAAGAAGGGCAGCGTGGCTGCAACAGAAAGTGAAAGGCAGAATGAATGGTTACCAGGACCTATATCTGTCAGACCTCAGAAGCTGAAGTGAGCACTTTGGATGTTATTGTAAGTATAATGGTTGAAAGCAGAGAGAGCTAGGGTCTAATTTACATTTTAATAGCATTAATAAGTCTGTTCTGTGAAAAACAGATTTATTGGAGTAAAAGACCATTTTAGGAGGCAGTGACAGCACTTCATGTGAGATGGCTACTATATAGGTTGTTAGGATTGAGAAGAGTCAGATAAGGGTATCTTTAAAGTTGTGTCTTCAGGATTTGCTGCTCTATTGGATGTGGAATTTACAAGAAAGAGGAATCAAGAATGACTCCAAGTTGTATGCTAAGCAACCAGAGAATGATTGAGAAAAGGGCTGGATGTAGGGGGAAAAAGTATCAAGAATTTGGTTTTAGATGTATTAGTCTAAAGATACATATTAACCTCCAAATTGAACACTTACCTAGGCAAGTGAATAGTGCTAGAAATCAAGGGAGAGACTGGAGTTTTAGGAACACATAAGGTGAGTCAGGCCATGTGACTACATGAGATACAGGTATGGGGTATAGAAAGAGACTAGAAAAATCTGGAGGTCTGAGCACTATTGTAGTCTAGCATTAAGAGATTGGAAATGAAGGTAGAGCCAGCAAAAGACATGAAGAAGGAGGGGCCAGTGAAGCAAAAGGAAAATAAAGAGTATGGTTTCCAGAAGTCAGTGTTTCAAGAAGAGGAAGGATTGAACAACTATGTCATATGGTGCGTAGAGGTCAAGTAAAATAAAAGTTGATAATTATCCTTTGGCCTTGATAATGTAGAAGTCAGTTATTTCTGTGACCAGTTTTGGTCCAATAATAGGAACTAAAACTATTGATCGGAGTCCGAGAGGGTAGGAGATGAAGCAGAGATAAAATTTAAATGACAATTTTGAAGAGATTTACTCTAAGCAGCAGCAGGAAAATGGGATAGAGTCTAAAGGAGGATGTTATTCTGAGTAGGAAGTAGTACAGCATGTTTTTATGCTAATGGGAATAGCCTAGTGTACCAGACGATTGATGCATGTGAGAGGATAATTGCAGGAGCATAGTCTTTGAGTAGGGGAAGGAGTGGAATCCCATGCACAGTAGAGGTTTCAGGCCTACATACTATAAGTGCACAGAACATCCATCCATTGTAAAGAGAAGGCAGAACATATGGACGTAGATTTAGCAAGTATGATGGTATAAGGATGAGGAAATTATTTCCTCATTGCTTCCTTTTTCAGCAAGAAAATTGAGAAAAAGTCATTAGTTGCGAGAGGAAGAGGTAGATAGTATTGGAGTCTTGAAAGGAAAGAAAAGGAAAGGAAGACAGTATAAAATAGTTCTCCATAAGAAAATGAGTCACCAGGCAGTGCTGAGAGCTGAGTGAAATCAGACAGCATGGTTCTGCAGTTTTACCAGAGTTCAGGTTTATGCAAAAGTGTGATTTTAATGATGGCCCTTAGATTTCAAGTAACACAAGGGCAAGAGAGGGGTAATAGCCAGAAAGAAAGTGGTGGAGTCAATGGATGAAAATTCCTGATAAACTCAGTGAATTATTTGAAGAAGACTATTAGAGGAAGTGAACTAGAAAAAATAAGGAGATTATATACAGAGGGTATTGGAGGATAGAAATAGGAAATTTTAGAGATGGTAGGGTTATTGTTAATACCCAGCACAATCATGGGAGTAGGTTGTTGGCTGCGGCACAGGAGGCCAGAGTGTTGGAGGACTCCTCAGTATGTAGCACCATGAATGATGACAGAAGTAGAGGTGAAGAACAAGACTGACCCAGGAATTTAAATCATTCATGAATACGAGAGAAGTCAACCAATAGGACAGATAAAGGGCTAGAGCAAAGTAGAACAGTGGATGTTATGATTCATAGCATGTACTTCGGAGAAGATGGGATTATTGGAGGAGGGTTGACAATCATGGAAGCTGAAATATCATATTTTACAGTGTATAATGTGCACTTTTTTGCCCAAATTTTTGAGGGAAAAATAAGGATGCACATTTTACATGGGTAGTACCTGAAATACCTTGTATTTGTTCTTATGTTTTCTAATTATTTGTTATATAAAATTTCTTATACCATAATATGTTCAAAAATAAATGATAAAGTCCCTTTAAAATACAAAAACCAAATATCTAAATATAAATAAAAAATTGGATTAAAAAATTAAAATGAGGACTTCCGGCCAAGATGGAGGTGTAGGTGGACACACTGTGCCTCCTCTCACAACCAAAATTAAGGACAACAAGTATTTAGAAACAAGAAAACAACCGGAACTGATAGAAAGTTGAACTATATGAAGTCCAATAACCATTCATCCAGACTGGTAAGAGGGGTGGAGTCGCAGCAGGAAAAAGTGGAGATCCAGACCGGCAATGCTGGTGGTTCCCAGGTGTGCAGGTGGTGGTTGGCAGACCCCAGGCCCACAGGCGGCAGCTGGCGGACCCCAGGCACGGGGTGGCAACTGTGCAGACCCAGTGAGGCCGAGCAAGGTGGCTGGCTGACCACGTGGTCCCACATTTGAATGTACAGATAATCCAGGCGAAGGGGAAGAGGCAGAAGGGACTGGAGTCTAGGAGAGAGCAGAGCAGGCGTCATTGTTCCCTCTCAGACCCCGCCCCTAAATACAGTGTCACAACTCAGCAACTGGGCTGCCCCGCCCTGGGGAACACCTAAGGCTCCGCCCCTCATGTAACAGCTGCAACCAGACCAAAAACAAAACTAACAAACAAACAAAAAACACCAAAAACGGCTCAAACAGGAGAGCAAATGAAAGCCCCAGAGCCAATTCCTCTGAGACGAAGAGATAGCCAACCTATCAGATGCACAGTTCAAAGTCCTGATGATCAGGGTGCTCACAGAATTGGTTAATTTTTGCTCACAAATTAGATGGAAAAATGCAGGCTACAATACGTGAAATGAAGGAGACGCATGGGGAACCAATAGAGATGGGAGGAAAACTGGGACTCACATCAATGGAGTGGACCAGAAGGGAGAAACAAACAAACAAATAGAAAACAAAGAAGAAACAAGAATTCAAAAAAATGAGGAGAGGCTTAGGAACCTCCAGGACATCTTGAAACGTCCCAACATCCGAATTATAGGGGTCCCAGAAGGGGAAGAAGAAGAGCAACAAGTGGAAAACTTATTTGAACAAATAATAAAGGAGAACTTCCCCAATCTGGCAAAGGAAATAGACTACCAGGAAGTCCAGGAAGCTCAGACAGTCCCAAAGAAGTTGGACCCAAGGAGGAACACGCCAAGGCACATCATAATTACATTAGCCAAGATTAAAATGAAGGAGAGAGTTCTAGAAGCAGCAAGGAATAAGGGGACAGTCACCTACAAAGAAGTTCCCATCAGACTGTCAGCTGATTTCTCAAGAGACCTTACAGGCGAGAAGGGGCTGGAAAGAAGTATTTGAAGTCTTGAAAGGCAGGGACCTACATTCAAAATTGCTCTATCCAGCGAAGCTGTTATTTAGAATGGAAGGGCAGATAAAGAGCTTCTCAGATAAGGTCAAGTTCAAGGCATTCATCATCACTAAACCCTTATTATAGGAAATGTTAAAGGGACTTATCTAAGAAAAAGAAGATTAAAAATATGACAGTAAAAAGACAGCAAACTCATAGTTATTAACAACTACAGCTAAAACAAAAGCAAAGTAAGCAAACAACTACAAGAGGAACAGAAACACAGAAATGGAGATCACATGGAGGGTTAGCAACAGGGGAGTGGGAGGAGGAGAGAGGGGGAAAAGGTACAGAGAATAGGTAGCATAGATGGTTGGTGGAAAATAGACAGGGGGAGGGCAAGAATAGTGTGGGAAATGTAGAAGCTAAAGAACTTATGACCCATGGACATGAACTAAAGGGGGGGAATGTGGGTGGGAGGGGGTGTGCTGGGTGGAGGGGAATGATGGGGGGAAATGGGACAACTGTGATAGCATAATCAATAAAATATATTTTAAAAATTAAAAAAAATTGAAATGAAAGATTTTTTTCCTGAACATTTGGGTCAGAAACATTGGGTACGCATTACACATGGCAAAGTACAGTAAGCATTAAGGGGAATCTCAAACCCATCTCCAGGCCCAGTAGTTCAGGACTATAGGAATAAAGCATCCCCAGTCTGAGAGAACTACAGGGGAAGCAGTTCTCATAGCATACTGAATGTTCAGAGAAGAGGTGGAGGAAATAGGTCCACCCACTGAAAATGGGACAGCATATTATATCAGTGATTAAAAGTAGAACTGAAATGTTACTGCAAGCATTCGTCTGAGATGACAAAAACAAAATTTGTTAAATTCTTGATTCCTTACTAAACATGGATTTTTTTTCTTGATTAGACTTGAAATAATTGTTTTCTTCCCAACCCTAACTATTTTTCTCTCTTCTCTATAGCAGGCAGTATGAAACACCCCTTGAAGGAAACTTAATTAATCAAGAGATCATGTTAAAACGGCAAGAAGAAGAAATGTTACAGCTGCAGGCTAGAATGGCCCTTAGACAGTCCCGGTTGAGCCTGTATCCAGGAGACACAATCAAGGCTTCTATGCTTGATATCACCAGGGATCCTTTAAGAGAAATGGCCCTAGAAACAGCCATGACTCAAAGAAAACTGAGGGTGAGTTGATTCCCAGATTACTGTATCTGAACTTGGTCTCACAGGGAAATATTTTGCAAAGAACTTGAAAATATACTATAGGTATCCTAAATTTGCCTGTACATGAAATTGAAATCATATGTTAGTTTTATAGGTTAAATAGATTGTTGGTTGATATTAAAATAAATATTTGGCTCTTTTTATTACTTCATTTTTAAAATAACATTAGGTGGGTTTAGATTAACTAAAAAAATGTATATTTTTTAAGTATATTTTAAAAGTATTTGTGTGACCCTTAAAGTCAACTGTCTTTATTGTTTTGTGGGGATTAGTTTTTAATAATAACAAACCAAGAAAGTCAGAGATAGATGTTCAAGGCTGGTTCAGAAGCTCAAGAATGTTATCAAGGACATTCCACCTTTCTGCTATGTCATTCTCATAATTATGACTTTAAAGTGAATTAGCTCCAAGCATTATATCCTCACCTTGCAATACCCAAACACAAGGAAAAAACCAATGCACATCTTATATCTTACATTAAATGTGGGGAATTTTTTTATGTGAGTAGTTGGTTTATTTTTGTTTTAAACATAAGCTCAAAATGAGCAGACTTTTTCATGTAAAATATCTTGAACATTTTATGACTGTATAATATTATTGTTAAGGGCAGTAAAGTACTCCATTTAGTGAATTTGTCATGTACCATAGTTTCTTTAATAAATTTCCAATTGTTGGGCATTTAAAATATTTCTAATCTGTTGCTATTGTTTTTTGTTGCTGTTGTAAGCAATGCTCTGATGATCACTTCCATAGCAAATACTTTGCAGATACCTTCCTTGAAGTAGAACAGCTGAGTCTTTTAAGACATTTGACCACTTATTGTCAGATTGCTCTTCAGAAACTTTGTACCAATTTATGCTTTTATGATCATGCCTGTTTCACCATATTCTTTTTTTAAAATATATTCTATTGATTATGCTATTACAGTTGTCCCATTTCTGCCCCATCATTCGCCTCCACCTGCACACCCCCTCCCACCCACATTCCCCCCTTTTAGTTCATGTCCATGTGTCATAAGTTCTTTACTTCTACATTTCCCACACTATTCTTGCCCTCCCCCTGTCTATTTTCTACCCACCATCTAGGCTACTTATTCTCTGTACCTTTTTCCCCTCTCTCCTCCTCCCACTCTCCTGTTGCTAACCCTCCATGTGATCTCCATTTCTGTGGATCTGTTCCTGTTCTAGCTGTTTGCTTAGTTTGCTTTTGTTTTAGATGTGGTTCTTAATAGCTGTGAGTTTGCTGTCTTTTTACTGTCCTATTTTTTATCTTCCTTTTCTTAGATAAGTCCCTTTAACATTTGATATAATAAGGGCTTGGTGATGATGAACTCCTTGAACTTGACCTTATCTGAGAAGCACTTTATCTTCCCTTCCATTCTAAATAACAGCTTCACTGGATAGAGCAATTTTGAATGTAGGTCCCTGCCTTTCAAGACTTCAAATATTTCTTTCCAGCCCCTTCTCGCCTGTAAGGTCTCTTTTGAGAAATCAGCTGACAGTCTGATGGGAACTTCTTTGTAGGTGACTGTCCCCTTATCCCTTGCTGCTTCTAGAATTCTCTCCTTCATTTTAATCTTGACTAATGTAATTATGATGTGCTTTGGCGTGTTCCTCCTTGAGTCCAACTTCTTTGGGACTGTCTGAGCTTCCTGGACTTCCTGGTAGTCTATTTCCTTTGCCAGATTGGGGAAGTTCTCCTTTATTATTTGTTCAATTAAGTTTTCCACTTGTTGCTCTTCTTCTTCCCTTTCTGGGACCGGTATAATTCGGATGTTGGGACGTTTCAAGATGTCCTGGAGGTTCCTAAGCCTCTCCTCATTTTTTTGAATTCTTATTTCTCCTTGTTTTCTGTTTGTTTGTTTCTCCCTTCTGGTCCACTCCATTATTTTGAGTCCCAGTTTTCCTCCCATCTCTATTGGTTCCCCATGCGTCTTCCTTCATTTCACGTATTGTAGCCTGCATTTTTTCATCTAATTTGTGAGCAAAATTAACCAATTCTGTGAGCATCCTGATCACCAGTGCTTTGAACTGTGCATCTGATAGGTTGGCTATCTCTTTGTCTCTTAGAGGAATTGGATCTGGGGCTTTCATTTGTTCTCCATTTGAGCCATTTTTGGTGGGGCTTTTGTTTGTTTATTTGGTTGTTTGTTTGTTTGTTTTGGTTTGGTTGCAGCTGTTACATGAGGGGTGGAGCCTTAGGTGTTCCCCAGGGCGGGGCAGCCCAGTTGCTGAGTTGTGACGCTGTATTTAGGGGCAGGGTCCTAGAGGGAACAATGGCGCTTGCTCCTCTCTCTCTTGGATTCCAGTCCCTTCCGCCGCTTCCCCTTGCCTGGATTATCTGCACGTGAATGTGGGTCCACCTGGTCAACCAGCCACCTTGCGTGTGCATCCTCACTGGGTCTGCACAGTTGCCACCCCGTGCCCGGGGTCCGCTAGCAATCGCCTGCAGTGCTCGGCACTGCTAGCCGCTGCTGCCTGGGTGCCTGGTTCCACACCTCCACTCTTTCCTGCTGTGATTCTGCCCCTCTTACCGATCAGGATGAATGGTTGTTGGACTTCCGTACAGTTCAGTTTTCTATCAGTTCCGGTTATTTTCTTGTTTCTAAATATTTGTTGTCCTTAATTTTGTTTGTGAGAGGAGGCACAGTGTATCCACCTATGCCTCCGTCTTGGCTGGAACTCTGTTTCACCATATTCTTACCTACTCTAGATATTAGTATTCTTTTTTTTTATTGCCACCAATTTGGTAGATGAGGCAGTGTCATTAGTATTGCTCCTTTACAAGTAGTCCTTAAAAAGCAAAATAAATACTAGTAAAAGTGATAAAATCCAGAATGATTTTTTTTTGTTTTGTTTTGCACTAAGAAATTATATTACTCTATTCTTTTGTTGTTGTTGTTGTTTATTGTTGATCTTGTACAGTTTTCTTTCTTTTACTCCCACCCCCCATAGTTTTTGTCCATGTGTCCTTTATACTTGTTGCTCTAAACCCTTCCCCTTTTCCCCTGAAATTCTCTCCCCTCTCCCCTCTGGTGACTGCAGCCTATTCTCAATTTCAGTGGCTTTGGTTGTATTATGCTTGCTTGTTTGTTTTGTTGATTAGGTTCCTGTTAAAGGTGAGATCATATGGTATTTGTCTTTCACTGCCTGGCCTATTTTGCTTAGCATGATGCTCTCCAGTTCCATCCATGCTGTTGTGAAGGGTAGGAGCTCCTTCTTTCTTTCTGCTGCATAGAATTCCACTGTGTAAATGTACCGTAATTTTTTGATCCATTCATTTACTGATGGGCAGCTAGGTTGCTTCCAACACTTGACTATTGTAAATTGTGCTGCTATGAACATAGGGGTACATAAGTTCTTTTGGATTGGTGTTTCAGGGTTCTTAGGATTTATTCCAAGCAGTGGAATTGCTGGGTCAAAAGTTGGATCCATTTTTAGTTTTCTTAGAAAATTCCATACTGTTTTCCATAGTGGTTGTACCAGTCTGCAATCCCACCAACAGTGTACTAGGGTTCCTGTTTCTCCACAACCTGTCCAACACTTGTTGTTGCATTCAGTACTATTTTTTATTGCTTGTTTCAAAGAATTATCTGAAAAGCATATTTGTATGCCCTGATACTGGTAAAATTAAATTTCCCTCATTGTTTTCTTAGCAGAAGAGAGTATTGGATGATGAAAATTGCTTCAAACTGTAAATTACATTACTTGGATTCTATTGTTACTAATGCTATTTTATGACTATGTAAACTTATAAATATATTTGTGCCTTATTTGTGCTAATTTTTGAAATGTGGAATTGGGTTGTAATTTTTAAGACACTGTCCAGTTTTTCAGTTATTATATTCTAATAAAATGTAATTGAATTTGTGGTAAGCTGATAGAAAGGTACTTGATAAGGCTTCATCAATCTATTATTAATTGTCAAAATTAAGCAATAGGCAGGATATCATACTCAATAGCATGGGCTTCCAATAATTAAAGGCACACAGAAAGCATAAATACACATTGTTTTCCTAAATCATAGAATTAATGTCGAACTTTGACTCATTAGAAATTCATAAATGGTAGTCTTTTCCTTTACAGTATGCCAGTTACTACCTGTTATCTCTCTAAAAACCTGTGGTTTCTTACAGGCAGCCAGTATCTGGCTATTTCAAAAACACATTATCAGAGACATGCTTTATGTCTTAAATTTACTAGAGAATTTGAACCACTGGTCATTAAAAGGTCACATAGTGGAGTTTTTTGTTGTTTTTTTTTTGTCTTCTGAAAAGAGCAGGAAGGGTGTGTTTTGGGAGCTGAAGAGGAGTGCTGTATTTGGAAGAACAATTTCATAACTGAATTAATGTTCTTTCCCAAAACATAAATTTTTAAAATTTTTTTCTATGTTACTCTTGGTGCAGACACATTTTAACTTGTTCATAACCTGTTGCTTTAGTTGATGTATGTTCAATTCTAGGTTTCCCATGGCAGACCATTCTCATTTTTTCTAGTCTATTTTTTGTTGATTATTAACAAACCCATAATGTTAAACTTTTACTTAAATCATATTTTTTTGGTAAACTTTTACTTTAAATGGTTTCACATGTTCCACACTCAGTTAATTGGCTAGAATTCCTACACCAAGTAGCCAAATGAAGTGTATAGCCAAATGCAAAGAACAAACTAATAAAAATAAAACTTCAGTAACCTCCATTAGTTCAAACCCGCACACCAGCTGCCTTTGGCCTCAAGATCAGCCTCTGCATTCCTTCTAGTTTTGTCCATTTGGACATAATTTTTCAACGTATTCTGATCCTGCTCCCACCTGGAGTCTCTCTTATTTTAAGTTGTCTCCTCAACCAGTTCTTCCTTCTTCACAGAAATCCCTGGATATACAGGGAGTCAAGGAAAAGAGCAGATTGAGAAGCAGTAAGTGCAGGGTGTACACTCCACTTTCTCCCACTCTAGAGTCCCCCCAGCTCCTGAGATACTATTTTCCTTACTTGAGCAACAGTGGGAGCCAGAGACGGTCATACTTATACCATCCTTAGTTGTCACTGTTTAGAACAAAAGAACACAGTGTCGCTGTGTTCCAAGAACATGATTACAGATGGATTTGTATGTTTTGATTTTTAAATATGATTTGATTTGTTTTAGGACAAGTTGAATATCACTCTTCTAAAACAGTGAGATTCTGTTCAGTCACTTCACACGTTAGCAATATTAAACCACATTCTGCATGAGCTTGATAACTGTATATATTCCTTCAGCAGTTAAGACTACTCTTGTTTTGAGAGTCTATCTGGAGTCCATAAAATGAAAAACTTATAAAACAGTATAAAATGCATTTTACATTTGACATCACTGGTAGAAAACACAGCCATTCATACTTGCTGTAAGGCACCTTCCATTCCTGTCCTTGGTAACTTCCACTGAAGTTCTTTATTGAATGTTTCTACATGTTTTTCAGGTGACCTGGTTCTAATCAGGTGGCTTTATGTGTGGTTTATTTTGCTTATTACGTTATTTCCTTTTGAGGAAAGAGCTAGCATAAAGAATAAAAACTTAATTTTACTTATGTGATTTGCAGAATTTCTTTGGCCCTGAGTTTGTGAAAATGACGATTGAACCTTTTATATCTTTGGATTTGCCACAGTCTATCCTTGTAAGTAATAAAATCAATTTGTGTCACTCTTAGAAAATAATTTCAGTCATGATTTTTAAACAGCAATTGAAATTCTTATAAAGTTTAATAGATGCCATTTTTTTTTTTCAATTGTAGACCAAGAAAGGGAAGAATGAGGATAACCGAAGAAAAGTAAACGTAATGCTTTTGAGTGGCCAGAGACTGGAACTGACTTGTGATACCAAAACTATATGTAAAGATGTATTTGACATGGTCGTGGCCCATATTGGCTTAGTGGAACATCATTTGTTTGCTTTAGCTACAATCAAAGGTACCAAGACATTTTAAATTCAGCGTACAATATGAAAACTTGACAAGTTGACTTCCTATACCTGTTATGTCCAACTTTGTTTTGAAAAATAGTAGCTACACAGACATTGAGAATGGAGAAGTAGGAGTTAGGAACTCCCTTCCTTCTTGTACCTAGGGCATTGTTTTAGAGGTGGTGTCTTTTTGCTTCATCTGCACTGGACCATGCAGATTTTTCTTTGGCTTTGACTATATAAGAATCGATTTTAATTGTTATATTTTAGGGAAAATTATATATGTCAATTGCCTACATATGTACTCTAGAAATTAATTTCTTGCTAATATGAATCTGAATATATAGCAGGGCCCTAGTTCTGAATCTTCACATCAACTTCTCCAGTCTATATCCTAAAATATACACTGCCTTTTAAAAATGTTGTCAGTTAATGACTGAAAATTAGTCATTTCACGTATGTTTCCAGCATTACATCCACTGAACTCTGTGGCTTGCACATCTATAGTGGTCTGGCAGCACAGCTTCAGTGGAGGCTGCTCCGGCCTGTCAATTGGAATGTCCATATCAATGAGAAGCCTTTTGGAAAAATGGGCTTTACTAAAGCCCATTTTTAATCTCTTTAAATTATTATCTTTATAAATGACTCTTGAACATTTCAAATTCCTGTTTACCACAAAATTTAACTTAGAAAGCTAGACAAGAAAGTACCATCAAATATAATTTAAGGATCAAATTATCCTGAAACCCTGTAAGATCAGGATAATGTCTTCTTTGTCATAAGAGAAATAGTTCCTTCAATTTATTATTGAATTCTTTTGTTAAAAACTAATGCTTCATTTGTACAGTCATTTAATTAATATTCCATTAGTGCCTACTGATGTTCTGTCACTTTACTAATTACTATCTTACACTAAACAGGTAATGCTATCTAAATATTCATTTAACTAGAATTTCTATTTATAATACACCTAATTTCTTAAACATTCTGGATAAGTTATATTTAACTGAATAATCTTTTATTTGAAGAGAGTCAGTAATGCTTATGTGATGACATTAAAAAAATAAAAATAAAATGATGGCTATTCTTCCTAGGTTTCAGCTGGTAGCTCAATAATCATAAATAATAGCTAACATGTATTGAATGCTTACTCATGTGCCATGTACTTTAGCAAGTATTTTATATTTATGATGTCATTCACTTCCTACAAAAACTTTATAAAGTAGGAGTCACAGGAAATACCACTGTACTCATTTTATAGACAAGAAAATTAATGTCTAGCAAGGTTAAATTTATTTTCATTGGTCACACAGATAGTAAGTGATGTGTGACCAGTAGTTGAATCCAAGTCTGTCTGTCTTCAGACCCTTCATTCTTAAAAGACTGAGCCATATTGCCTCCCATCCATATTCAGCGCCTCAGACCTCACTGTCCTACTTCTATGTAATCTTATTTTATTCTCTTGTGAAAGTATTTTGTGCAAGTCTAACAAAAAAAGTGAAGAAATTGAAAGAAAATATTAAAGTATTTTTATTTTATCTGAATGTTTTTTATTCTGTTTTAGAAAATGAATATTTCTTTGTTGATCCTGATTTAAAATTAACCAAAGTTGCCCCAGAGGGATGGAAAGAAGAACCAAAGAAAAAGAACAAAGCCACTGTTACTTTCACTTTGTTTTTCCGAATTAAATTTTTCATGGATGATGTCAGTTTAATACAGTGAGTACACAGAGTTTCTGTTTTTCTCTTTTTGACCCTTGGGTTTTTGACCCTTTGGTGTACTGGCACTGAATTATTTGATCTGATCAATGATAGTGTTTTCTTTATCATAAAGAATTCCTTTAATGTTATTTATTAAATTATTGTGGCTCAAGAGCTTGATAATAAAATATTCTGGAAACTAAACTTGTCAATAATAAAAATTATCCCAAGGTTGAGGATAAAAGCCTAGATGTCTTGTGTTTGTATTTATTTTCCAGACATACGCTGACCTGTCATCAGTATTATCTCCAGCTTCGAAAAGACATCTTGGAGGAAAGGACACACTGTGATGATGAGACTTCTTTATTGCTGGCATCCTTGGCTCTCCAGGCTGAGTATGGAGATTATCAACCAGAGGTGGGATTTATTATTTTCTCTGGGACCACTTTCGAATTGATGTTCTTATCCTCAGCATAGTTAAAGACTAAACCTGATTGAGGTGTTTGCTCTTTAGAACTAGAGATTTTTGAGGCTAGTTTAGTACTTCAAAATGACCAAGATCCTCATGTATACTGGTTATATAAAATCATCCAATGTGGGATTTCCCTTCCTTCCTTCATTCCTTCCTTTCATTGTCCTATTTCAGAGTTTTGGGATATCTAGCACTTACCCTTTCTCTTCCTAATTTCCAACTGATAGAGAATAGACACAGGGTTACTAGCCAGATTTGGAATAAAAGAGTCTTCTACTTTCCATATCGATGCATGCAGTGATGGGCTGAGAACCTTGTAGAGCTCACTGTATGAAGAAGAGATGTCTGAACCCAAATGTCCTAGACTATAAGTAATCTAAGAGGAAGCAAAAGGCAGGAGACTCAGCATCCTTTTGAAGGACGCAAGCAGCATCCTTCACAGCATTACTCTTAACTGTAGTGACATTCGATTCTTGATTGTCAGTCTTTCCTCAACTTTGCCAATCAGTTCAGTCATTCTACAAAACTGAATAAAAGAGAATGCATTTCCTCTGAAACTCACTCTTCAGAGAGAACTATAAATAGAAGTATCTTATCTTTTGGTCGATGCAAGAACTTTTACAATAAGAGGAAGAGGGAAAACAGAATTGCTTACAAAATCATTCTCCTTTCTAGGTTCATGGTGTGTCTTATTTTAGACTGGAGCATTATTTGCCTCCCAGGGTAATGGAGAAACTTGACTTATCCTATATTAAAGAAGAGTTACCCAAATTACATAATACCTATGCAGGAGCTTCTGAAAAAGAGACAGAGTTAGAATTTTTAAAGGTAAGCACGCAGCATTGCAAATGATAAGCTTTGTATCTTTATCATAGTAAGCAAGATACCAATAAATGATACTATGCATTAATTCACTTTATTTATTCCTGACTGAAACCATGGTATTTCAACTCTCATTTTGTAAGAGAACAGAAGCTCAAATAGGACATGCAATGTTCACAAAGTCAGTGGCTGTTATGTGGGGCAAAACTATGATTTGAACCCATATCCACATGGCTATGGATTCCATGCTTTGTAATTTTTTTAAAGATTTTATTTATTTATTTATTTTTAGACAGAGGGGAAGAGAGAAAGAGAGGGACAGAAACATCAATGTGTGGTTACCTCTTGTGCACCCCCTACTGGGAACCTGGCCCAAAACTCAGGCATGTGCCCTGACTAGGAATCGAACTGGTGATTCTTTGGTTCTCAGGCCAGTGCTCAATCCACTGAGCCACACCAGCCAGGGCATGCTTCATACTTTTGATGTTCCATCTAAGAAATCTTTGTCTACCCCATAGTGACAGAGATTTTTCTAAGTTTTATACTTTAACTCCTGTATTTAGGTCTGTGGTTCATTTTGGGTTAATTTTCATATATTGGATGAAGTAGGGTTGAGATTCATTTTCTTGGCATGTGAATATTTAATTGTTCCAGCAATATTTGTTAAAAAGACTATCCTTTCTATATTAAACTATATTGGTATAGGTTCTGTATCTTTACATCACCTTTTAGCAGATGTATGCTGTTGTTCCAACAGGTCTGCCAAAGACTGACAGAATATGGAGTTCATTTTCATCGGGTGCACCCTGAGAAAAAGTCACAAACTGGAATATTACTAGGAGTCTGTTCTAAAGGTGTCCTCGTGTTTGAGGTTCACAATGGAGTTCGCACATTGGTCCTTCGCTTTCCGTGGAGGGAAACCAAGAAGATTTCTTTTTCAGTATGTCTAATTTAAAACTGTTTGATTATGTTTTAAAATAAGTGTTGTCAATTTCAAAGGTAACATTAATTGGCATTACTTAAGTAAGCTTTAAACCCTATCACTCAGTAGAGCTAATATGTCTTAATACTTTTTGCTCTTCTTTCTTAGCTGCAGGAAGTATTATTGAGGTTTATTTGTTTTTGGTTTTCTCAGGAGGTGGTTTTTTAAAAAAAATTACACATTCCTATGTGGTTACATGCTCAATTAACTTCAGTTAAATTATAGCCTAGCTGACTTCTCCATTAATTCAGAAGTTATTCTAGGGTACTAACTTCTCACATGGAGAAACCCCTTTAACGTATTTACGAAAGATATCTATCTTAATCACAATGAACTTTGTCTTACTCAATAATACGTTTCTCACAGCAACTGTATTTGAATCTCCGAGGTCCAGAGATTTACTGGATTTTATGAACTAATCCTAGAACTTTCTGAAGTTTTAAGTTTTAGTGTATATTCTCTGTAGACATGAAGTTTAAAAAAATTACCTTTAGAAAATCATGTTTATGAAAGTCAGCTATGAAGGCATATTTTGATTCTGAACATAGTTGTAATATCTGAACATTGAAAGGCAATTGGCAAACCCCAGAGGTGAATCAAAAATATATTTAGGTACTTGTTTTCCAAATGGTATTCAGGAACTGCTAACATCTTTAGTTTATACTTAAACTGAAATATGGTCTCACCAGAATATTGTTTATAAAAATATCAATGTCAAGGTCTCAACTGACTCTGGATAGTCTTCAGCCTAGAGATGCCTGGAATCAGTTCTAGATCTAATGATTAGTTAATTTGTTTCCTCTGAAACCCCAAGGTACCACTAAGATTACCAGATAATAATCTCTGAAGAAAGCCCAGAGCATTCACATCTTTTCAGGATTGTCAAGACCAGAAACTTACCTGAGTTTAATTTACTTTCCTCAGTGGAAATGCTAGCAGTGCAAGTATCTGGAGGAAACCTGAGATCAATTAAATACAAATGTAATTTTGACCAGTTTTGAAAGGCAACAAATCAAATAATCATTCACCATTCAGCTCTCTGTCATTTGCTGAGCTATCACACCAGTTCTGCCACATATGGAACTAGCTGTGATTAGCTCATTTTTAAAGATCTCCAGTAGTAAAGAATAGACCACATTCCCATGCAAACTATTCCTGTGTTTAGCCGGTTCATCCAAAGTGCTTGCCCTTACACAGAGCTCTCTTTTGTACCCTCCTTTTTTCTTCCACTAGCAGCATGTGGGGAGGTGGAAACATCACCTTTTCATGCCCTTCTCATCTCTCACTACTGGATTCCCTTGGGCACGTTTCTTGTCCAGTCCATCAGTTAACACTTAGAATCAATTGCTCTTATAATTTGTTTCAACCCTCTATAGCTTTTAGCTGTGGAGGTCAACATCCTCAAAAATTACTTGATAGTGGTTAAATGGTTTGTTAGGAGAAAAATTTCCCAACTACTTGAAGAATTACGATGTGTACTGCTGATAGTCAAGATATTAGTTTGGTGGTACTATATCTTTAACTCCTCTCTAATACCTCCTGGTTTCCTTTTTTAACAAAGAGAACAGGGTCCTAGAGATTTCATTGGCAACAACAACATCTTATTTTGTTTTTATTGTATCGATTACATATTTTTATAGCTGGGTTCTATTTATGGCAAGTAATACTGGTTTTCTATTTACAGTTGTAATATAAAGTTTCTTTAAGTGAATTTATATAACTTAGCTAGGTCAATATAAAAATTTACAAGTCCAGAAATTATGAAAATGGTGCCTGCATGAATGAAGTTTGAGAAATACATATTCTGTTATGTATTTGACTTTTTTTATGTTTATTGGATGCATATGTATTTTGAGTAATACATATTCTATTATGTATTTGAACTTTTATATGCCTACCAAATTTGACTTTTTTAATGCTTATTTCTGCACTTGAAGTAACATGACAAGGGACATGAAATAGAAAGAATAATTTGCACCATAGAAGAAACCAAGAGCTAGTGTGGTGTCTAACTGGACTTAAGCAGTTCTCCAGAGACATTCATCTTAGATCCCAGCATGTTGAATGCTAGACTTTTAAGGCACACAGATCACCTTCAAGCCTCACCACATAGGTCATAACATTTTGGGATGCCCTCTTACACATGAGAGAGTTTTTCAAGAAATCTCAGGGAAATAAGACTAATTGAGGTTCTCTTTCTTTCTCTGAATTTAGCAAGAATCACTGTCTCTGAATATTTGTTCATTTTTCAGGCCAGCAGTTTCATTAAATTAATTTTTTATTGAACTTCATTTTCTCATTTAAGAGAATAGAATAGGTATTTCCTGTACTTTTCATTTTCAAATAGTTTTGGTGTTTGTAAACATTGCAATAAACTAAAAATATTGTTACCTCATTAAAGGAAACTATGCTCTCCTTGCTGGTAGCTAGTGTATAGTCTAGTTTAGGGTATAATTTCTGAAAGTGGCAAATAATATTAATATCTTTTACTTCCTGAATTTGTAATAATACTGGATTATAGTGTTCTATACTTGTATGAAGTATAGGTCAAGGAATACTAATGCCTAATGCGAAATAAAAGTAATATTTACATACTAATATCTTTACAGAATTCAGTGATATTATAAAATAATAAGGAAATATCCTAATTATTAATACCCCTGATTAATATTGTAGAAGAAGAAAATCACATTGCAGAATACATCAGACGGAATAAAACACGCCTTCCAGACAGACAACAGTAAGGTGTGCCAGTACCTGCTGCACCTCTGCTCTTCCCAGCACAAGTTTCAGCTGCAGATGAGAGCAAGACAGAGCAACCAAGATGCCCAAGATATTGGTAAGGAGAAGCAAACTATGACAGATGACTCCAGGATATATGCGTGATTTTTGCCACAAATTTTAAAAGAATTTCCATGTTTAGGATGAATATTACAAGATATATAGATGTTAAATGATGAAGTCAAGTTCATAAAGGTGTCACCAGTGAACCGAGATTTCACCTTCATGTTCTTTTTGATAACATAAGCCAGGTTCAGTCAGGGAATACCTGTTGAAATGTCTGTTTTGTGCTTATCACTAGGCTAGCTGATGTAAATATTATAAAAGTTTGGATCACATTCTGTACCATATAAACTTAAACACTATTTGGGAAGGTAAGATGAACATACATGAAACAATAAACAGTACACAATAAAAGATCGAGGTTTGAATAACAGATTAAATTGTACAGACTCTGTGATCACCACAAGAGGAGAGGGAGATCAGAAACCAGGGTCCTTGACTGGTGGCACTTGAAGTGGAACTTGAAAGGGGGCAGGGGGAGTGTGCACCCAGCAGGGTGAAGTTACATACGCTAACAGTTTTGGGGGTGGCACATTTCCCGTCTGTTAGCTTTGCCTGGGTGTCCCTGTTCTGAGACTGAGATGAATAACCACAGTACCCAATTTAAATGGGCAGGAGAGTGGTTTCAGTTTCTTTTGAAAAGGAACCAGCAGAAAAAACTAATTCACCTCTGAAAGAGTATCTTTCGTTAGAGTCAAGATTTTAAAGGTCACTTTGCAAGATCACATGTGGAAATTAAAGTTACACATAGTCTATTTCTGCCTAGTATATTGTTATAGATTTCAAGTTAAACACTCTGAAGACTTTGTTTACAATTTTTAATGGAATAGTACTCATAACCTTCTGCAACAGAGCTCTGTGAATTCTTTATCTGAACCTTCTCACATCCTGAAATCTTACAAAAAATATATTCCCCATGGAATCAGAATCAGGAGATGACAACCTATGAATAGATGTTTCCCAGCCTTTCAAAAAGGTAGGGGCTGTATGTTTATTAAAAATGAAGATTCCAGAAACCTACCTGAAGCATAGTGAATCCCAAGCTTTGAGCATTCCCAGGAATCTGTATTTTAACATGCTTTCCTCAGTAATGATGTTTATGCATGCTAAAATATGATAACTACTGCTATAATCTCATTATTACTTTTTTCCCTGCTTTGCTCTGCTTAAAAATTTGTATGCTCTTGTATATTCTCAAAGTAGAACAAAATATCAAAGTTACTAGGGCTACCAGTATATCTTTGTGGACTGGTATTCTGTTCAGTACAAACCAGAATTGAACAATTGAAGGCTCCATCATTATAGATGTGATATAGTGTGCTATAGCAAAAAAGAGAGAAGACAAACTATGAAGCCAGCCTTTCGTGCTTAATATTTCTTACACTGAAGAACAATATAGTATAGATCGTAACAAAGCCAGTAGCCAGAGTTCAAACCTCATTCTATTACCTAAAGTTTTTAATCTTGACAGGCAGAGAGTTTAAGTATAAATTCTCTGTGTTAGTTCCCCATCTGTAAAATCGGTATCATAATGACAACACCTGCATCAGAAGATTGTTCTGAAGATGAACATACTGTAAAGCACTTCAAAAATGCCTGGCATATTGAAAGTATTGAATACATTTCATTGTTATCATGACCACCATCAACTTTACCACTACTATTACTAATAGTAGTAGTAGTGGTGGTGGTGGCGGTATGACCTTAGGAAAATAGTTAACTGACTTTTTTGGAGTCTCACTTTCTTCATCCATGAAGGGGGAATGCTTTCTGTATCTCACAGCTTTGCCCCTAAGAACACAACAGCTGTCAATAAGCATGTTAAGAGATACTATCTACATTTCCCCCAGATTTTGTTTAGCCTTCAAAGGAATTATTTTCTCGTTAAAATTGGCTTAGAAGTAACTGCTTGCCCACTAAACTATTTGTACTAGATAAGTGAAAATAACTGATGTCATCTGTAGGATGTTGAAGGGCTAACAAATGTGTGTTACTTCTTTAGTGTGATAGAATTTTGGTGCTAGAAAGAACTTTAGAGGCCAGTAAGTCCAAAATTTTACTGATGAGGAATCAGATTCAGAGAAGATAAGTTTCACCTTACCTTAGAATTAGAGTTAGAACAAGGAGGCAACCTTGATCTCTTAAATCCTAATCCAATACTCTTCCTGTATTGATGAGCTTCCAGAGAACTAATTTGCATGGAATTAGATTGAAATTAATAATCATTTTATTGAGTACTTACTACTTGTAAGACACTATGCTCACTGCTGTGGGATAGCAAAAATAACTGTAGCTCCTCTCAAAAGATCATACAGTTAAGCTGACATAAAAAGGAATTACACAACAGTGAAAGGGCCTGGACAGTAGCCTAGACAAAAATTAGGAAGTGTAGTGGCACCTGAGTGTGATACTCGCAAGCCTTTGAGTTCAAATTTGAAACATCAGTATTAGGATGTAGGCTTATTCTAATGTTTTATCCCATCCTGTCTATGTTGGTTTTTTCCAGTTGAAAAGCAGTAGGATAGACCAGGTAACTGGATGTTTTTTTACTCCATTCCATAAATATCTGCAGTATTTTTTAAATCATACCCAGAAGTAGGCTATGAGCAGATTTGAATAGCATAATCCTTGTTGTTTACAAAAGAGATATATCCTAAATTGAACTGTCCCTATTCCTGTCAAAGTTTGGTCTACATTTTCCTTAAAGGTGAAGAATCTATTGGTTGTAAAGGTATTTGCTGGTAATTGAATCTTTATAAGACTCCAGTTTGGCATCTTTATTTAGTCTGTTCTCAAAGTAAAAGAAAATAGAAATACTATCTGCTCTAATAAAAACTCTGTGTTTTAAGCTAAAGAGCCTTCTGGGAATCTTTAAACCAAAGCTTTTTGTTGTTGTTGTTTTGTTTTTTATCATGTTTTAATTTAGTGGCCATTTCTACTTCATGTAGAAGCACATCAGCTTTCTCTGATGACAATGAGACATGTTTATTTAAACTCCATCCTAATGCATGAATATCATTTATATACCTTTAATGTTTTCCTATCTTTCTACACCCGAGATGAAGTATTGATTATTAATCTTCCTAGGAATTGAAGATAATGAAACAATCTAAAAATCTAAGTCAGTAACAGTTGACATTTTCTTTTTAAAAGGAAGTTTCACAGCTGTTTTACTTAATAGTCAAGCTGTATTCCTTAAAGTGCAACACAGCGTTGGTACTTCACAAGGGGTGGGGCATGGCCAGTAGGGTGCCTTGTGATGTGAATTACTAATGCATGAACAACTAAATCATTTAAAATTCTATGCTCCCAGTCCTTTATTTACATGAAAGGATTTTGATGCCAAAATTCTGTGATGCATTGCTTTTGTTAATAGCCTCAAATGTTCAAATACTTCCGTAACATATTGGTTCTATAAAATACAGGGTCTGGCAGAAGTAACACCTGCTTGAGTACGGTTCATATGGTAATAATATGGGTGTAATCATTTACAGTTTTAATTTGAACATCTTGCTATGTTACAGAATTACATGCTTATGATTTTGTAATAAAAGATTTTGTAATAAAAAAGGGGGTGTTATTTGTGCTGGACTCTGTAGACTAGCCAAGCACTTGTTAGACGGTATCTCTATATTTAACCTCTAAAAGAAGACTTTGGACATGTATTTAGGAGTGAAAGGAATTTAAACATGAAGAAGACCCCAGCTCCTTGATCATGTTAATTAACAGAAACCAAGAACGAAAAGACAATATTTGATCCTCTCGTGGCTCCTGTGCCTCAGTTTAATCATGAAAAGTCAACAAGGTTGCATGGTGGGATTGGCACAGTCATGAAATAATGAAAGAAATATTTTACCATGAGTGCCTTTTTTGGTAACAGTTTTGAGATAAAATTCACATACCATATAATTTACTCACCTAAAGTGTTCAGTTCAGTGGTTTTTAGTATATTCACAGATTTGTGTAACCATCACCACAGTCTGCCATAAACTTTAAAACATGTAACTGTGAAGAATTTTATCTGTGGTCAGAACTCCTCTGCACAGCTTCTCCTTTAGGCATCATCTCACCGTGTTGGCCTGTCGAGGTTTCATCTCCCCCTCTCCCATCCTTGGTTTGCGGGTGTTTTAGCAGACACACTACTAGGTTGGAAAATTTCTCTGTCAAATGTCATTCTCATTTCTAACTGAAACCCATAATTGGGAATTTGGGGTCAGCAAGCCTGAGGCCCAAACATTATTGGATCCAAGGCAATCATTAGAGGAAGTAGGAAATGCTGACCAGGCCCTGGATGTAAGAAAGCTACAAGGATGGAGAGATGGTATGAAAAGCAAGACCTTCCAGCCTCCTTTTTATGCTGACAATCAAAATGATTAAAAACTGCATGCTGTGTTTTATTTATTAGAATAACTCTTCTCATAAAGGTTCTGCGGTGTTTCCATCATGTAAAGCAATCCTGTTTCCTTGTAGAGAGAGCTTCGTTTAGGAGCCTGAATCTCCAAGCGGAGTCCGTTAGAGGATTTAATATGGGACGAGCAGTCAGCACTGGCAGTCTGGCCAGCAGCACCCTGAACAAACTTGCCGTTCGACCTCTGTCAGTTCAAGCTGAGATTCTGAAGAGGCTGTCCTGCTCAGAGCTGTCGCTTTACCAGCCATTGCAAAAAAGTGCAAAAGAGAAGAGTGAGAAAACTTCATGGGAGGAAAAGCCTAGAGGGATGAGTAAATCATACCACGATCTCAGTCAGGCCTCTCTCTATCCTCATCGGAAAAATGTTCTTGTTAACCTGGAATCCCCATCACAGACCATTGCGGAGTTGGTAGGAAAACCATTTCACCAGATGGCAAGATCTGATACAGAGTCTTTGACAGGAGTCACAAAACCTAATAAGTAAGAACATAATTTACCCAGACTACATATTTGTAAATTCTACATTTCATACATTTATTTTTGTTTTGACATTTTATTATTTTCACCATTTTTTTTTACATTGACACACCCCTTCCTACCTTCCTTTTCCCTCTTTAGTTCAAAGTCTGTTGCAAGTTTAAATAGAAGTCCTGAAAGGAGGAAACATGAATCAGACTTCTCATCTTTTGAAGACCCTGGTCAAGCACATGTTATAGGTCAGCATAAACAAGCTTACCTTCTTTTCCCCCTGTACATGGTGCTAATAGTGAAGTGAAAAATACAATGTAATCTACCAAGAAATTATTTTTGGTTCTGTGGCCCAATTGCCAAAACTATTTGTGAATATAAAGTTTTAGACTACTTAAAATGCACCAAGTCAAATAAAAAAATGATTCAACAAGCGATTGCTTCATGGCACGACCACTAGTCAGCTTTCTCTTGGGGGTAATTAAAAGCCATGACAGTTTTACCCAGAGAACCCAGACAGAGAACACATGGCTTTGGATGGCCTTCCTTTGGATTTTCCTTACAAGCCTGTGAGAGCAGATTCCACTAATGCTATATTTTTTGAAGAAAAGTTTATTTAGGGTACTTTCAGCTTAGCATGAATGGACCTGTTTCTAAAAACAGATAATTTTATGAATGTGCTGTCGTTGTAGGTAGAAATGCCTAGTTGATTTAAGTTTTTCAAATTCTCCCAGCTAGCTGGGGCCTATTAATAATATAAGTATAGAGATTGTGTGTTTATAAACACATACTACCTTATAAGGTAAATAGTTCAGATTTCCTGTTGCTTTATGCACCTTTAAAGGGACATGCATAGAACTGATCTTTCAGGAGAGTAGATATTAAAGCACAGAGGTCTGAAAGATTACTTAAAATAAGAAACAGCTGGGGAGACAAAAAAGGGAAACAAGAATAACCTGCCTTCGTTCAGCTAAATAATACTAATTATCCCTCCCTTAGACCAAAGTTTGTTTGATCATTTAACTCTAACTTCACAAAGTTAAGAAAGTAGTATTTTTTTTACCCTGTAAAAATTTGAGGTATGTGAAGTAAGTAAAGTCAAAAAGAACTCTACTCTAGAATTGATAAATATTTATGGAAAGTAACATTACTTTATTAATATAGGCTTCCACAACTTTTGGGGATTATACTATCATCAGTTTTAATTTAATTGGTTTAAAAAAACCTTTAAACAGTTAAAAGGCAAGATTTCATCCTATAGGTCACCCTTTTGTATTAAAAATAGCATAAGAAGACACTGATTCAATCTTTTAGAAAACACTTTTCGAAGTACATTCACTACTATGGTATCTCTCATCAAGTCTAAGCTATTTTCATTAGGAAGGCTTTGGTTTACGTAAAAAACCATCACATATCAGATGTAGAGTAGTAATATTATGTAGAAAAACACAGATAAAATAAAACCCATCAAAGAAATCTTATTTTCCGCAATTATTTTTTGATTAAGATTATTCTTATTAAATATTTGATTTTCTTTTAACATTTGAACAAATGTTTTTAAACTCATTTCAGTTTGATCTTTTCATATCTGGCATATCAGTGTTATTGTCAGAAATAATACATAGGTGTTTAAATTTATTCTGCAGTACGAGTTGATATGCTTAACCTGGGCATTAAAAATAGTAAGTCCATTGTCAGAAGACATATTTTTCTCAGTATAAGTAAAAGAAAATGTTGTACCATAACGTTTTATTGCTTTTATGAATTTATCAGAAGAAATTACTTATATATCTAGTATCTGACCATTTTATAAACTGTCTAATAATTTAATTTATACCACAGGAATGACTTTGCATAGTTCTGGAAATTCTTCATCCCAAGTACCCTTAAACGAAAATGGTAGGTTTATAAAATGTTTTCCCCTTCCTTTCCATCATACCTTTTCTCTTATACCTTGTGAGCTGGTCTTAGACCTAATAATGAAGCGTCTCCAAATCTTTGCCAGGGAATTTAGGCCTTACATTGCAGTCAAAGGAGAATTGTACTTTGCAGCATCATAGTGATGTGATGAAACCTATAATTTAGGCTAATGTTGATGAACAAGAGAAATGACAAATTAAAGATATGGACACTAATTGGGAGGCTAAGGTAATTCAGGTGAAAGATAATTTTGATCAAAAAGAGTTTTAACCGAAGCGGCTATTTTAATGAGATGATTGAGCTGAATCTTGAAATAAAAGGATTTATGCAGATGGACTGGTGTGGATATAAGCATTCCAGACCAGTGGTGTAGTATAGTCAGAGACATACAGACATGTGAAAAGCTATAGCAGATTCAAGGAATTGCAGGAATATCAGCATGAAGGCATGTGAGGATAAGGTTGATGCTCAGTAACTAAATAAGACCAGCAGTGAATCTTATCCTAAGTATTATGGGAAGAAGTTGAAGACTTAAAAATGTTGAGATTTATAGTTTAGAAATCTAAGAAGAAACAAAGTTATGAGAAGAAACTTTGTGTAGTGACTTCAAAGTCAGTGGATTCAAAAGTTTTAGAATTCAGGTTACAAAATATGGCCTGCATGGCCATTATCTTACTTGATTTTTCTAGCACTTTTCATGGGTAGAAAGAATGTTTTATTATTATACATACACTACTTTCTTCCAAAAATGCATCAGCCTTACCCTCAAACTCTTGAAGTTGAAATAATCAGAAATCTGATGAAAAAGAAGCAAATACACTAATCAAATAATGTAGTTAAACTTGATGGAGTTTTTAGTTCTAATTTGCCTGAAAACCAAAGCAAAAATGTAGGCATGAGAGTAGGTTGAACCATATGATACTGCTGTTTTTGTAGATCAAAACTGTCAAACAGCTGAGCACTAATTTTCTATAATTCTCATTCTCTGATATAAATGCACATACCAGTTCTTCTAGAGAGGAAAATATTTCTTGGAAGTGAAATGGTGTCATAACATAAAAATACACACAATATCTTAAATATACATAGTAAATGTAGGATTTTTTCATCTTTTTTTTAAAGATTTTATTTATTTTTTAGAGAGAGGGGAGGGAGAAAAATGTAGTTGTGCAAGGGAGAAAAAGTTGCCTCTCACACTCCCCTAACCGGGAACCTGGTGCTCAACCCAGGGATGGGCCCTGACTGGGAATCAAACCAGTGGTCTTTCATTTCACAGGCCAGCTCTCAATCCACTGAGTTACATCAGCCAGGGCTCATCTTATTTTTTAAAAAATATGTCAATCTTGAAGAATCTGAGGGGCATATCATTAAAGAAAAACAACTTACACTTGGGCCCTAGTTATGAAGGCCCTGGCATATATGTTTGTGATGATCAAGTGCCCTACATGGACTGAATTTAGAATACCTGTGTATCTAAATGGCTCAATTATTAAAATGTCTGTAGTGGTGGTAATTATTGTCTAACAGCTATTGAATGCTTACTGTGTACCAAACACTGTTTACTTAATCTCCACAATAACCCTATCAAGCAGGGGCTAATATTATTTCCTTTTCACAAATGAGAAACCAAACCATAAAGAAGCGGAATTGTACAGAAAGTCATGGAGCTAGCAGGTGCCCGTGCCATGATTTGAATGCAGGAAGTCTATTTCCAAAGCCCATGCTCCACTTCACTCTTTAAACTGTCTCCTAGCATAGTAATGCCTAATTATATTTATCGGTAATATTCTAACAGCTGAGATTTTTTAAAAGATTTTATTAATTTATTTTTAGAGAAAGGGGAAGGGAGGAAGAAAAAGAGGGAGAGAAACATCAGTGTGTGGTTGCCTCTCGCACACCCGCTACTGGGAACCTGGCCCACAACCCAGGCATGTGCCCTAACTGGGAATCAACCAGTGACCCTTTGGTACTCAGGCCCATGCTCAGTCCACTGAGCTATACCAGCCAGGCCTAACAGCTAAGATTTTTAAAGAAGCTGGGTAGTAATTTATTCAGGGGTAAGAACTTGAAATGTGTTTTAACCTAGCTTCCGATGAAAAAGAATATGAATTTATATTGTGTGCCACATGAACAGTATGTGCAGAGTGGTTTCTCTGTTTGAAACTTTGTCCACCTGTCCCCTACAGAAGAAGGGGGGATCACCTTCCTATGGATGTGTGTCCCAGTTGCCTTGCAGACAAGTCTATGGTTTCTTCAAAATTATCTTTGAATCTGCCCAGTTAGCCCTGAATTGGTTTTCTGTTGAGAATTGAGTTTCATGTAATAGCATGGCAAACATGTTTTTCCAAGTGAGGTAACTGATGTTCAAAAAGTTAAGTACTTGCCCATGAATCAAATTTATCACCTCTTATTCTGTTTTCAGTGTTCTTCCTTACTGTTCAAGATTATTAGAAGAATATTAGAAATGAGCATCAATTAATATTGATTTATTCATCACTTAATATAAGGACTAACAAATAAAATTTAATTTTAAACTTATGATTTTCAGAAACTCTTAAAGAAGATGAAATTTGAAAGGGAAGATAAAAAATAAGGCGCTGAATCTTCTAATATCATGAAACAGATATAGGAAGAATTCCAGTTTTTTATTGTAATTTTTAAAAAGTTGTTTAATCTTTCAGAAAATATTTACTATATTTCCTGCTGAGTAAAAACAAAAATGTAGAACTTATGCAAGAATTATATAAAAGTGGTTTTTAGTGTTTCCCATTTTCCTATAATTCAGGATTATTATACAATTTAAAAATAATTTTATCTAGATTTGTTACCTTCCTTCCTGTTCAAACCACAAAAATGGGGTCCAACACTCAAAAAAAACAAAATGCAAAAAAAAAAAAATTGTCATGTGAGATAGATTATTCTGGTACAGAGAACCGTGGTACAAACAGTAAAATAAGCTTTTACTCCTAATATTAAATCTGGTTATTATTCTTATGGCCAATCTTTTTAACATATATTTTGTGGATAATGCTATTACAGTTGTCCCAACTTTTCCCCTTTTGTTCCCCTTCACCCAGTACCCTCCATTTCCTCCAGGCACCCTCTGCCTTTTAGTTCATGTCCATGGGTCATGCATATCAGTTCTTTGGCTTCTCCATTTCCTATACTGTTCTTAACCTCCTCCTGCCTATTCTGTACCCACCACTTTGTACTTAATCCCTGCACCTTTTCCCCCATTCTCCCCTTTCCCCTTCCCAAATGATAACTCTCCAAATAATCTCCATATCTATGATTCTATTTCTGTTCTGCTTGTTTGCTTAGTTTGTTTTTTAGATTTAGTTGTTGATAGTTGTGAATTTATTGCCATTTTAATGTTCATAGTTTTATCTTCTTTTTCTTAAATAAGTCCCTTTAACATTTCATATAATAAGGTCTTGATGATTATTAACTCCTTTAGCTTCACCTTGTCTGGGAAGCACTTTACCTGCCCTTCCATTCTAAATGATAGCTTTGCTGGGTAGAGTAATCTTGGATGTAGGTCCTTGCCTTTCATGACTTGGAATACTTCTTTCTAGCCCCTTCTTGCCTGCAAGGTTTCTTTTGAGAAATCAGCTGATAGTCTTATGGGAGCTCTTTTATAGGTAACTATCTGCCTTTCTCTTGCTGCTTTTAAGATTCCCTATCTTTAAGCTTTGGCATTTTAATTATGATGTATCATGGGGTAGTTCTCTTTGTGTACATCTTGTTTGTGAATCTCTGTTTCCTTGACTTGTATGTCTATTTCCTTCGCCACATTAAGGAAATTTTCTTTCATTATTTTTTCAAGTAAGTTTTCAATTTCTTGCTCTTTCTCTTGTCCTTCTGGTACCCTGATGATGTAAATGTTGGTATATTTGAAGCTGTCCCAGAGGCTTCTTAGCCTGTCCTTGTTTTTTTCAGATTCTTTTTTCTTCTTGCTGTTCTGATTGAATTTTTTCTTCTTTGTATTCCAAATCATTGATCTGATTCTCGGCTTCATCCACTCCATTGTTGATTCCCTGTAAATTTTTCTTTATTTCACTTCATGTAGCCTTCATTTCTGCCTTCGTCTTTTTTACGCTGTTGAAGTACCCAATGATTAGTTCCTTGAGCATCCTTTTAACTAGCATTTTGAACTCTGCATCTGATAGATTACTTATTTCCATTTCATGTAGTTCTTTTTCTGGAGTTTTGTTCTTGTCTTTCATTTGGGCCATATTTCTTTGTCTCCTCATTTTAGCCACCTCCCTGTGTTTGTTTCTATGTATTAGGCAGAGCTGTTTTGACTCCCTCTCTTAGTAGCATGGACTAATGTAGAAAAGCACATCTGTAAATTAGATGGGGTGGAGCCTTAGGTAATCTTTAGGCAGAACAACTCCTGCGAACCAGGTTGTTGGAGTCTCAGATATGGTGCTGCCCACTCTGTGACTGTGTTTAGGGGAGGGCTCAGAAAAGAAACAATAGCCACTGCCCGGCCTCTGGTGTTTTGCCTGGGAGGAAGCTGTAGCCTGGCACTTGCCCAGATCCAGTCACTTCAGTTTCTCCCTGTACGACACTGGTGTCCTTCAAGCTGCTGCCCCAGTACACCAGCCCAGAGGAAGTCAGTCTGCGTAAGTCCAAGTCCGTTGCAGACCCTTTAAGAGGAGATGCCTGAGAATCCCATAGTTTCTCTGCCCCCTCCAAACCTCTGCTTATTTTTACATCCAGACGTTATGTGGACCTGTCTTACAGGCATTGGAATCCTGGGCTGGGTGGTCTGGTGTGTGACTGGGTTCCCTTCCCCCTGAGATATCTCTTTCAATTTTTATCCAAACAGAAGTGATATTGTAAAACATACTTTGTTTACTCAGGTGTCAGGGAGCAATGTGATTTTTAAATGCTAGTTTTTTTCCACCTGAGGTTTAATTAAAATATATACAAAGTTAAAAGTTAAAATAAAAATAAATATCCAAAGTGCTCACAAAAGATTCAACAGGTATGGGAATTAACCAGAAGTAAAAAATAGAGTCAACTAAATTGAGGACCAAAAGGAACTTAAAAGTTTATCCAAACCAAGTCTTTTTATTTTACGGATGAGTCAAATGAGTCCCCAAAATGTTATATAGCCCCAAATACTCAGATATTTAGTACTAGCAGAAATAAAACACCAAAGTTTCTATGGTCCTCTTATCACCAGAGCAGTTATTATATTAGTAGTATAACAATGAAAAGTACCTCTCTTTATTTACATACCTACATGGTGCTACTACTGACCCTCATCCCCAGGATTTGGAATGGGTCTTTTCCCCTAGGGTGAGTGATGGATTTATCCAAAGCCTTCTCTTCCTGTAGTCCAGTTAATCTTGGAATCAATGGCGTGAAGTTGCTCTGTAATTGACAGGGGTCTATATCTACAACCAAGAAATTAGTTTCTCTTGCAAAAAAATGTTGACTCAGATTGGTTAGACAGAATGGGGCAAAAGTAGGTACAGTTGTGAGTATGCAAAACAGTTTATTCCTGTATTATTTATTATTGTATTATTTTCCATACACACAACTGTAAACTTACTTTTTCCCCACCCTGTATGGCTTTGGCCTTATTGGAAATATGATCTTACTAGGAAATTCAATTAGTTTAGTCATAGATATATTTATTATTAGTATCTACAGTTATTCTAGTTAGGGGCTATAGATGTCCACATGAACCTTATGAGAGATGAGAAAGGCAGCATTGGGACAACAGTCTCTAATGCAGAAAGGATACATATTTTATTTTTAAATTATACATTTATTAGATTTAGATATCTTCCAGGTACATTATTGAGAATGATACTGATAGTTTCATGATAATACAGCAGGAGAAGTGGAAAACACTCAGATGTGGAAATTTCAAGTTGAGGCTCTTATTTACTTTAAAATATTTGCAGAATTTGTTGGATCATAGAGTATGTTAACAGGGAAAAAATTAAGGATTTAAAGATAAGTAGCGTATTTGCCATGTATAATGAGCAGTTTTTTGACCAAATTTTTGAAGGAAAATAAGGATGCACATTATACTTGGGTAGTGCCTGGATTGCCTTGTATCTATTCCTGTGTTTTGTAATTACTTGTTACATAAAACTTTTTGTGCCATAATATATTCAAAAATAAATGCTAAAATTTCATAATATGAAAAACAAGTATCCAAATATAAATAAATAAATAATTGAATTAAAAGTTAGAAATGAAAGATATTTTTTCCTGAAAGTTTGGGCCAAAAAATGTGGGTGCACATTATACATGGGAGTGCATTATACATGGCAAGATACAGTACTCCTTGAATATTAATGTTTGTTTCCATATAGTAATTAACTCAGAAATGTCTTGGTACTTGAAATTTCTAGCTACTTCCACTTTCAGAGATTCATAAATTCTATTCAGTCCTCATTGAAGTCTATAAATACCTTTATAATTCATTGTTATGTGTTATATGCTCTCAGATACTTCCTCTTCCCTCTTTTTTTAAACCAATGGAAAACTATTTGAACATATATGTGAATAGAATACAAAGATAAATAAAACCTTGGTGTGTGCTCAGTACTACCTGGTAACATGTAGTTGCACACCAACATTTTTCCTTCCTCTGTCCTCACGTTAATAAGTCCTTTTATATGAGGGTGGACTGTGATGGGGAGGACATATCACTGTTCGAAAGAGTGGGTTAGCAAAGTTTCTGTTTCCAAAAGAATAGTCAGATCCACCCTACTCAAGTCTTGTACTCTAGCCTAACTCATCTATGGCATTTCCCCAGAAATCTCTCTGCCTTCTTTCCATCTTGACTTTTGCTAATGCCTTAGTTATTGCTGTATAACCATCTCCATAATCCACTCATTAAAATCCTACCTCATTTCCTTGAAATCTTTATTTTTGGCAGGAAGAAACCTCTCCTTTCTTACAGGTCTTACTCATGCCTTTTCTATGCAGCTGTTTAACTGATGGTCTTAACATTCTCTTTTTCAGTCAGGCTAGATCTTTGCCCCTCTAGCAAAGGTTTGATCTCATTCAGCTCACATTTACTATGCTAGCGGCTTTCATATACATTATTTCATTTTATGTTCCCAAATTACCCAGTGAGGGACTTTCACAAGAAAATTATTCAGTAAACATTTGAAGGATGAAAGAATAATTGAATAAATGAATCCTTAAATGTCACTGGTGAATCCTTGAATATAGAAAGCTTAAGCTGTTGCTTATTGTTAGGAAAGTAAATATGCAAAAATAGTGCAAATTTAGTGTGGGCGTGTGTGTGTAATCCAACAATGTTTACCTAGGATATATCTTAACATAAACTCGCTTGTCAGCCAAATAAACGATATAAATAACCAATCTTATTAGTGCATGTGTTGGGAAAGAAAATGGCATTTTTATTCTTTGAATCAATATCTCTGACTTTCTAGCAGATACTCCCAAGGAACATTAAGAATATCAGTTTTATAACTGAAGGCAAAAATACTCTATAAAGTAAATGGACTTTGTCTTCACGATGGTGACAGAAGTTCGCATTTAAATACTTAACGTGACCTCTCTCTCTTATTTGTTTTATTTTATTTTATGGGTTTTGTTCTGCTGTATTTTGTATTTATTCTAGCTGAAAACTAGAGTTTATCGTCTATTTTAGGATAAAATCATCTTGGCTGTTTAGATGATAATATTAAGCTGGGCATTAAGTAACCCATGAAGTTTATATTTATATACATATACCTAATATTTATATTAAGGCTCTTCACAACATTGTGCTGTGATTTGGGGGAGGGATTTTAATAAATTAGGAATACTGAATTACTGTTTACTCTTACTGGTTATAACTAAGTTTATAACTGAATTTTGGTCAAAAGAGAAACAAAATGGATATGTACACTACAGGGAGCTCCCTGTAAACATGCACTTATACTTGGTGTTTAAGGGACAAGGTTAATTTACTTCAGAGAGCAAATAATTGTTTTTATTTTTTGAAATTAAAGGGATTTATTTCTAAAATACAAGTATCACGTATATCATTTAAGCATTAATGTATGTTGTACAATAAACTTACTACTTGTTTTATAACAGTACAATTTTAAATCCACGTGTAAATCATATGTTGGCAGATAATTTCTAATTTTTACAAAGCTCCAATATGTTTAAGAACTGTGTAGAGATGAATTTGAAGGTTTAGTTTATCAAAATATCTTTCTGATTGTGTTGGACTCATTTAGCACCATTATTACCACCACACATACAGAAGTTTGAACTGTCAAATTATAATTGATGGTATTAATTTGCTAGAGCTGATATAACAAGGTCCCATAAATTAGGTGGTTTAAACAATAAATTTAATATCTCACAGTTCTGGAGGCTAGTAGTCTGAGATCAAGGTGTTAGCAACATTTATTTCTTCTAAGGTCTCTCTGCTTGGCTTGTAGGTGATGGTCTTTTCTCTCTGTCTGCACATATGTGCACATAGGTGCACATGTCTGTATTCAATTTCCCTCTTATAAAGACACAAGTTATGTCGGATTAAGGCCTGCCCTAATGACCTCATTGCAACTTAATTATCTCTTTAAAAACCTGTCTGCAAATATGGTCAAATTCTGAGGTGCTGGACTTTAGGGCTTCAACATATAAATTGAGGGGAGAAGAGGCAGAAGGGTCACAGTTCAGCTCATAACAAGAAGAGAGGTGTGGGGGTTTCAAATAATTGGATTGCTAAGTACATGAAGAATTGTTTGTTATTAAAATGATAATTAAGCGATATGTATTTGTTTAACTTAGGAGCTATTTATGAATGATTTACCTACTTAAACCAAGTGGAAATAAAAAGTTAACTGTAGTGTTCAGCATTTACCAAGTACAGGCGACATTTTGCAGGGTAGCGATACTAGTTGTAATGTTGAACAAGTCATGAACTGTCATTCCTCATGCACAACACATTGATTAAAGATCTCTTTACCTACCTCATGAGATTGTTCCACGAGTAAAATAAGAAATAAAGTCCTTTGAGAATGTAAATATGCTAGAGAAGTCATTATTGAAATTTCTAGAAATAAATCATTTTCTTTCATTGCTATTTAACTCTAGAACTTACCATGAATATTTTAGTCATTATAAATAAAAATGTCAACTACTTATTAATAGGAAATTCTGAATGTATTGAGCATTGTCAAATTCAGGAAGTCAATGGTGATGCAACAGAAAGACGTGGAGTCAGAAAACCTCGCTTTAAGATTCGGCTCTTGGCAAGAACTAGCTGAAATAAACCCATTCAAATTATTTAACCTCTTGAGACTTATTTACTAATTTCTAACAAATGTATTTATATACAGAGAATCATGTGTAAGGAATAAATATCATAACAGTAATTTTGTAAACTATGAATCACTATCAAAACATAAGATGATGGCATTATATTATTTAAAATATAAATTTATAGTGAATGAGCAATCTGTTAATGAGTTTTGTTAACATTTAAATTGGAACAAGCAGACAGCCTTAATACTTGAGCATGTTATGTTTATTTTCTCTTAAAATTAATACATTTTCAATAGATGGCCTACACAAAAGATGGAGCATAGCGTCTTCACCAGAAAGGGAGATCACCTTGGTGAACCTGAAAAAAGACACAAAGTATGGCTTAGGTAAGTCACTGTGAGATTCTTAAAGCCCGTAGCATAGCATTGGCATCGGGGCACAACCTACTTCTGATCAGGGCACTGGCTCCCCACTCACAACACCTCACCCCACATGCCCAATCAGGAAATACCAAAGATGAAATGCTTACAAGCAATACTTTCACCAGATTTAACGTCCCATCTCACATGTGTTACCTATTAATCACATTTGCTATGACAGTCTCCACACTTCTTTGTGTCAAACAGGCTAATCATTAGTCACTGAAAACACCTGTATAGTCAAGATTTTTTTTTTAATAAAATGTACTCTTTCACAGGATTTCAAATTATTGGTGGGGAGAAGATGGGAAGACTGGATCTCGGTGTATTTATTAGTTCAATTACTCCTGGAGGACCAGCTGACTTGGATGGATGCTTAAAGCCAGGTACTTTACATTTCGGTAATTTCCTGAGTGCTTTACTGTTCGGCACGAATTTGTACAGATGTCAAAAGTAGAACTTGGGCAAAACAAAAATAATGGGAGGAGTGACATTTCTAATATTTAGAATGAATTTCCCTATCATTGAAAATACTGGATTGTCTGTTTTTACAGGAGACCGTTTGATATCTGTAAATAGTGTGAGCTTAGAGGGGGTCAGCCACCATGCTGCAATTGAAATTTTGCAGAATGCACCTGAAGATGTGACACTTGTTATCTCTCAGCCAAAAGAAAAGCTATCTAAAGGTAATACAAATGTTGCTTAACTGTGTTCTGTTTCATTTTCACAAGAACTTCAATACTTTGGCCCAATAAATTGGATTTAAGCTCATGTCCTTTCTGGAAATTTTAGGTGTATAATTTTGATTGTTTTAATTTTATGGGTCACTATAGCTTTTTGATTTATTACTTCTATAATTTTCTGTCTCATTCCTCTTTAGTAATACAGGTGACCCTTGAACAACCCTGGGGTTGGGGGCACCAACCACCCACACAGTTTAAAATCCTTGTCTACCTTTTGACTCCCCCAAAACTTAAGTTTTCTCCCCTTAGGGGATTGGTTCCAGAGCCCCCATGGGTACCAAAATCCACGGATGCTCAAGTCCCCTTTATAACATGGCATAGATCAATGCACACAATTGGCCCTCCACATCTGCAGACACCCAACCACAGGTCAAAAATAATACAGGTATTTATTGAAAAAAGTTGTGTATAAGTGGACCCATGTAGTTCAAACCTGTGTTGTTCAAGGGTTAACTGTTTCTGAATAAAAATGGATTTGCTATGCAAAACTGATGGCACTTAAGTATTGAGTAAATTCTCCTGAGGACTTGTTTTCACTTAGACCAAATCAGAAATGAAATTCTTTACCATTGCCTATGTAATATAAAACACAACAGATAAAAACATGACATCTATGAAGGCCTGTTCTGAACCAGATTATAAAAAGGAAAGGAGAAAACATACTAGCAATTTCAAAACAAGATCATATCATTTTGACTCAGTCCCTGCCATTGGCATGTTATGGGAGGAAAACCACTTGATGACATTCAGATGACTGAAGTTTGAGCCATGACTGAGTCACTTAGTAGTTGTACGACATAAGTCCTCTTGACCCACATACGACATAAGTCCTCTTGACCCACAGTTGTTTTTTTCTTTAAAGGGGAGATGATCTTGGGCCTGAGCCTGCCTTGTCTGCCTGTCACAGAATTGTTATGAGGATCACGTGCAGGGCCCTGTTTGTGAAAGAAGCACTCACTGCACATGCAGTCCAGTCCAGTGCAATGCAGTGGGCAATGGGAAGGGCCACAGAGTCTCTACCACTTAGCACTATGTACCTGGAGTGAATCGCTTGAACTTGCTAAGCCTCACTGTGCTCATATATCAAATGGTGAATATAAAAGTGCTTATCTTGTAGATTGTGAAAATTAAATTAGATGATGCATGTGAAGACTCAGCACATTGCCTGGTACATATTAAGCACTTAAATATGAGTTTCAGCTGTCATTATTAACAGTATTTTTCAAAAACATTAATGTGCAAGATACATGTAAATTACTTTGATTCCAAAGACACTGGGAAACAAAATAATTAGTAATACCTTAGCTAAAAATCAAATTTAGATGCAAATGACTGTTTTCTTCTTTTATCCACTAAATATATATATATGTTTTGTTTATATATATAATGTGTATGTATATAAATAATATTTTCAGCACTTGTTTACTGTGAACAAACACAACAGGTAAAGAAACACCACCACTGCCCCGAAGAGTCTTGTAGCCTGACTGTAGTCTGGGTCTTCGGCAAAGGAGGATGATTAGAGTTGAAAATGTAGCGTATCTCTGAGTTTTAAGCAACCAAGACCCAAAAAAGTAGAACACTGAGTTCCATTACTCACCATTATTCTGAGAAAAGAAATATGAATTCAGAAGAAACTCATTTTGTCCCTGAATAAACTCCTAAGACTTCCATCTGAATTTTGTTTTTGATAGATGTTTTATAGAAAATCTATTCATTTATTCAGCAAATATTTACTAAGTGCCTATGACATACAAGACACAGAACCTCTACCCTCATGATGCTTTACCAGGGGGCACAGCTGCCGATTGACTCTAACTGTGATAGATGTTAAGATGAAGTCCAAGAACTTGAGAGGAACCTAGAATGGAATCTATAAAGCTTTCTTCTCAGCAGACTTTCATATGGTTGTTATTTTATCTTTTACTATCTATTCTCAATAAAGTTAAAAGCATAATGTTAAAGTATAGTTCTGTGGGATTGTTCCTTCAGAAGGCCATATTAATCTTTCCGCAGTGTGTAGCTATACTGTAGTGTAGCTTGAAAACAGATAAAACTCCAAGAACATAGACCATTACCAGTACCTACCTCAGACTATCGCTCTCGGTTATCAATTAGCAGAGGTCTTTATTTTTTCTTTCTGTTTGCTATTTTTTTAAGTTATAGAATGTGTCCCAGTTTTTTTAAACCAATCCAATTTATACAGAAACCTATGCAGTAATAACTAAAAGTCTCCTTTATCAGCAATTATAAAGGACATATGGACAACAAGGGTGGTGGGTGGAAATGGGGGTGGGGGAGGAAGGCTGGGGTAGTGGGGAGCAGTGGTGGGGAAGGGTGGGGGGAGGCAGAAACTGTACTTGAACAACAATAAAAATAAAGTAAAAAAATCATAAAATATATAACAATTAAAAATAAACAGTTCGCAACCAATAAATAAATAAATAAATATCTCCTTTACCGTGTTTCCTAGGGAAACTATTTGGTATGTGTGTAGCTTTGTATACATTATAATTTTTTTAAAAAATAGTACATACACATACATACATCCATACACACACTTTTTAAACTCAACTACAATTATTTTTATACTCTGAATATCAGTCTGTAACTTGTTAATATATTCTGGACATCCATGAATATATATACCTTTTTGATATGGCATTACATTTTATGTTTCTGGGAATATCAAAATTGATATAATTTTTTCTTTTGTTCTATATCCAGGTTAGCTAGAATTATATTACATATGTCTCTGCAACCAATACACTGTTTACACACCATTAAAAATGTATGTGTTTCTAGGTTAGGTACCTAGAAGCAGATTGAGTATGCACAGTTAAATTTTTGACAAATGCTACCAGTTTGCCCAGGTTTTATTAGTTTATAGTCAACCAACTAGATAATGACAGTGTTCCTCACACCATCAGTGATGTGAGAAATTATCATTCTCATTTTCTGTCAGGCAGATAGGTAGAAAAGTACATGAAACTGCATGTCCGATGAACAATGAGAATGTCTTTTCATCTATTTATTTGTTATGAAGATTTTACTCCTAATACTCTTGTACCATAGGAGTTCTAAATTTTTCTTATTGACTTAGAAATTTTTTGTGTATTAAAGATATTAAGTCTTTGATTATTTTTTGTTACTGTTCCAAGTATTTTCTCTCTAGCTGCTCATTACTCTTCAGTTGTCCTTGACTTTGATTGCTACATAAAACTTTTAGTTTCTTATAAATTTGCACCTGTAATTCTTTTGCAAATGTCCCATGTGGTTTGTGTCTTACTTAGGAAAGCATTCTTAAGTGGCTTTTGTTAAGAACTGTAAATAAGATATTTGGAGTTACCTTTCTTGATAATAACTTGGAGTCCAAAAAATGTAGTCTGGTATGGCAATATAAGATAAATATATAAATAACCATTAAACAAACAAACAAAACAAGAAATTTTGGAGACCCAGATTAGTTAGGAAATCAATAAAGTCTTCACAGAGGAGACTCACTTGAAATAGGTAGAAATGGGGAGTTAAGGTGAAGGGGGTACACATTTCAATAGAGGTCTGCCTCAAAAATGACCAGAGGGAGGAGCAAGGAAACCGAAAGCATCTACTACATTTGCTGGGTTCTTGTCACGGGTGCAGGCCTGGATCAGGTGTGGTGTATGTGATATCCTGCCTAAAATCCACCTGCCGGTCCTCAGGGAACATTGTGCATGTATGTAAGCACAGGCGTGTGTGTCACTAACCTGTTGTTTTCATTGATGGATTTTAACTTTTAGTGCCTTCTACTCCTGTGCATGTTGCCAATGGCATGAAAAATTACATGAAGAAGGCTTCCTACATGCAAGACAATGCTACAGATTCTTCTGAGGATCACCGCTGGCCACGTGGTACCTTGAGGCATATCTCAGAGAGCTCTTTTGGGCTGTCTGGGGGGCTGAGGGAAGGAAGCCTGAGTTCTCAAGATTCCAGGACTGAGAGTGCCAGCTTGTCCCAGAGCCAGGTCAATGGTTTCTTTGCCAGTCATGTAGGTGACCGAAACTGGCAAGAATCCCAGCATGGCAGCCCTTCCCCTTCTTTGGTATCCAAAGGCCCTGAGAAGAAGAGGACTTCTATTGACAGTAACCAAAGCAAAGCTAAAAAAACAGGCGTTTCTGATGCAACAGATTACTCTGATCGTGGAGATTCAGACATGGATGAAGCCACTTACTCCAGCAGTCAGGATCATCAAACACCAAAAAAGGCATAGTTTAATTTGAATCTTTTTTTAAATTTAATAAATAACAGCAAATATATTACAGAGCAGGACAGTCTGCTATGAACTACTTACATTATTCTGGAAAGGAGGAATGATTTATACATTATGCTACTAACTGCTACTGCATTTGATGCTAACTTTCAGAGAAACTAGCAGCTTTAAATACTAACTCTAAAATGGCTATTATTCTGGGAACTTGTTACCTGATAACACAAAGAAGTTTAATAATCAGATTATGGTTGTTTTCTACAAGTTGTTTATCTCTTGCACACTTTCTGTTATAAGAGAATATCTGGAAATTATTGTTCCTAAATAGTTCATGGAATGGCCAGTTGACTTTATTACAGATAACCTAAATTCTTGTGAAGTTCTGATGTGTGACAGTAAGAGCAACAACATAGAAAAATTGCTCATTTCCTAGAAATGATACAAATTTAAACTCACATTCACAAGCAAATTCAAAATAGAACCTTAAAGCCCTTTTTTTACTTAAAAACCAACATTCTTCATAAGAGGGTTATGTCCTTATAAATGAGACTCAGCTATTGTGCCTATGTTTATATTGGATTTGTAAACATAAGCGAAGTAAACATGGAACCTACTCATCTTAAAATCTTCTAAGTGAAGAGCTACTGCTTAATATATATTGATTTTTTTAAAGGGAATGGGAATGCTTTCCAAAAAACTTTGGATGAGGGTTATGTAAAAACCAAGTCTGACCTGGGTTCTGGGCTTCCCTTTGCTGTGTCTAGCTGTTTGACTGGAAGCAAGCCCTTTAATCTCTAGACCCTGATTTCCTCAATCATGAAATGTGAAGGCATTAGATTCGATGATCTAGGAGATCACTTCCAGCCCTCATGATTTTTGAATCCACTCCATCCCTCAATATCTTATTTTTTCTTAATTTTTCCCTAAAATACATAGTGAATCTTCCCATAGTAATTCCTTTTGAGTCTAACAAGAAATCCTTTGTTTTTTTTTCTTTGTTAAGGAATCTTCCTCCTCAATGAATACATCCAACAAAATGAATTTTAAAACTTTTCCTTCATCACCTCCTAAACCTGGAGATATCTTTGAGGTTGAACTGACTAAAAATGATAACAGCTTGGGGATAAGTGTCACGGTACTGTTTGACAAGGTTTTCAAATGTTTTCTCTTCTCCATTTCCAGCAGCCTATTGTATTCCAATTTATTATTGAATCTTTTCACTTCAAAAAGGAAACTTGTCAAATACTTTCAAAATCAGAAATTGAACCATATCTTAAAACTTTTTTAAAAACTCGAGTGTGCTAGTCACTTTTTTACTGTGGTTAAAAGATATTAAACAAATGCTACCTTTCCCCCATAGGTTTCCTACTTGCTTAATCTGACATAAGACTTGGAAAATATAAAATTAACAAGTATGTTTTGTATACATTTGATAGGTTCTGCATGAACATGGAATAATAAGTTTTGACCTCTGTCATAAATAATTCAAGTCTAATGTATATGCCCTTTCCATAATATATCTTAATTTATAAACATGCTTAGTATTTTAAAATTAGTTTCCCAAGGAATATATGTATTTTTAAGGTAGTTATAATATGAGCATAGACTACTTGGTAAAATTACTTTAGAATTTTTTCAATGAATATACAATACCCTAAATCATGACAGTATCGTTTATTATATTTGAAGGATATTGGTTATGAAAAGCAATTTAGAAACATTGCAGAAATTGAACTATTAGTATACTGATATCAAAAAAAAAGAATAATTGTCTAGCACTTACAAAAATAGTATAACTCTTTTTCCTTTGCCCTTAACTTCTTTAGAATTTTATTATCTTCCTATTGTGAAGGGAAACAAAACCTGTATATCCACATGAGATGGAGAATCTACTCATTATCTCTCATCTGCACTATAAGCAAACTTCTCTACTAAAATCTTTCAAAATGAAAAAACAATTTTTTGACTCATGAGATTTGCTTTCAGATTAGCAAATGTGCTCAGAAGTATATTATTCCATATGCTATTTTTTCTGTTAAGTTCTTACACTAATTTTACATAAATGGATTGTGCTTTCTGACTGCTCATAATGCATGGTGTAGCTTTATAAAGGAAAAATAATTCTTTATATAGTCAAGATCTGGCCTGTAATTTTCTGAATAAAGAGTTTTCCTAAAAAGTAATGCTTTAACATTTGGAAAACTTATCTAGAAATATTGCTGGGTTTTGAAGTAATTGCATGTGCTGACATGCTGCAGCTGCTTTCGCTGATGAATTGAATGCTTTTTAGTTCTCAGATTTGAAAAATGGAGTGTGAACCTTTTTGTATTACAAAATATTGCTTTATTTGTCTCTTTCCATTTAGGGAGGTGTGAATACCAGTGTCAGACATGGTGGCATTTATGTGAAAGCTGTTATTCCCAAGGGAGCAGCAGAGTTGGATGGTAGAATTCACAAAGGTAGAGTATTTATGTGTGTGGGGGAATTATATATAGGATTATCATTTCAAGTAAGTAAGAAATTAGAAAGTTAATAAAGACCTTCAAATTATTTGTAATATAAAATAAGGATATATATAATTATTAAGACTTCAGCATTAAAACACTACTTGATGACATTCCAAAACCACTTCTTTTCAGCTCATTCTCTAGTATCAGAAACTATCTTGACAATGTTTTATACTTTCTAAGATGCCAATTACCAGAGAGTGGAAGTGGGATAGTGCCCTTAGAAAAACACTGACATCTGCATTTCTCATAAGAACTAACCAGGTTAGTTCCCTCCAGTTGCTCTACATTTGTAGTTCAATTTATCTTTTACCATGATTTAAATCAATTTCACTATATATATATATCTTGCTCTAAAATGTATCTAAGGTTAGACTTCCAGTCAAGATGGAGGTGTGGGTAAATGCAGCTTGCCTCCTTGCATAACTACAGTAAAAATTACAACTAGACTACAAAACAAATACCACCCAGAATCATCAGAAAATTGAGTTCTATGGAAGTCCAACAACCAAGGAATTAAAGAAGCCACATTCATCCAGTCGGGTAGGAGGGGCAGCAATGTGGAACAGCCAGTCCCATACCCACATGTGGTGGATAAAAACTGAGAGGGATAACAAAAAAAAATTGGGAGGGGTACTTCAGGAGTGAGGGATTCCAGCCCCACACCAAACCACCCAGCCCAGGGTTCTAGTGTCAGGAAGATATGTCCCCATAACTTCTGGCTATAAAAACCAGTGGGGATTGGAGTGGTGGAAGAAACTGCAGGATTCTCAGAAGTCTCCTCTTAAAGGGTTTGCAACAGACTTAGAACTTCCACAGACTCACTATCTCTGGACTTCAGCACCAGGGCAACAGCTGGAAGGGCACCAGTGGCATATGGGGAGAAATTGTAGTGTTGAGTATCAGGGTGAGTGTCAAGAGACAGCTTCCTCCCAGACAAAACTCCAGAGGCCAGGCAGTAGCATTGTCCCCTCTCTGAGTCCCCACACACACACATACACAGAGGGGCAAAACGGGTTGTCCGCCCTGGTGATTACCTAAGGCTCCACCCCATCTAACTCACCTGAGGGCTTTTGTACAATAGGCCACGCTGCTAAGACAGGAAGTCAGAACAGCTCTACCTAATACATAGAAAAACAGGGAGGCTGCCAAAATGAGGAGACAGAGAAATATGGCCCAAATGAAAGAATGGCACAAATCTCCAGAAAAAGAATTAAACTAAATGGAGATAAGCAATCTATCAGATACAGAGTTCAAAACACTGGTCATTTGGATGTTCAAGGAACTCATTGGGTAGTTTAGCAATACAAAAAAGACCCAGGTAGAAATGAAGGTTATACAAAGTGAAATAAAAATTCACAGGGAACCAACAGTGGAATGGATGAAGCCAAAAATCAAGTCAATGATTTGGAACAGAAGGGAAAAAAACAATTCAATCAGAACAGCAAAAAGAAAGAAGAATTTAAAAAAAAAAAAAAAAACAAGGATAGGCTAAGTAAGAGTCTCTGGGACAACTTCAAACACACCAACATTAGAATCATAGGGGTGCTGGAAGGAGAAGAGGAAGAGCAAGAAATTGAAAACATGTTTGAGAAAATAATAAAAGAAAACTTTCCTAATTTGGTGAAGGAAGTAGACATACAAGTCCAAGAAGCACAGAGAGTCCCAAACAAGTTGGGCTATACCAAAGACACATCATAATTAAAATGCCAAAGATTAAAAATAAAGAAAGAATGAGAAAAGCTGAGAGTTACCTACAAAGGAGTTCCCATAAGAGTATCAGCTGATTTCTCAAAAGAAACTGCAGGCCAGAAAGGGCTGGCAAGAATTATTCAAAGTGATGAAAAGCAAGAACCTACAACCTAGATCACTCTCTCCAGCAAAGCTATCATTTAAAATGGAAGGGCAGGTGAAGTGCTTCCTAGAGAAGGTAAAGCTAAAGGAGTTCATCATCACCAAGCCGTTCTTATGTGAAATGTCAACAGGACTTAAATATTTAAGAAAAAAATCAAAACTGTGAACATTAAAGTGATAATAAATTAACAACTGAATCTAAAAGACAAACTAAGCAAACAAGGAGAACAAAAACAAAATCATAGATATGGAGATGATTTGGAGGGTTATTGGTTGGGAAGGGGCAGGGGGGAAATGGGGGGAAAGGTGCAGGGATTAAGAAGTACAAACTGATAGGTACAGAATAGGGAGGGGGGTGTTAAGAACAGTATAGGTAATAGAGTAGCCAAACAACTTACATGTGTGACCCAAAGACATGAACTAAGAAGGGGAGTTGGTGGAGGGAATGGGGGTACCAGGTGGAGGGGGTTAAAAGAGGAAAAGTTGGGGCAAATATAATTGCATAATCAATAAAATATGTTAAAATTAGTAATTAAGATAATTTTACAAAAATATAAAATAAAATGTACCTAAAATTAGCCATAGAATTGGGAATGAAATTAAATATACATTAAGAAACCATGACACAATGTTAACCGGAATTTGTCTGAGTCTCTCCTCAACAAATTAATTAATACAAAACAATCATAGGGTATCAAAGAACATGATTGTATTTTATGATTTGCTTCTTTCAAAATAACTGCCTAATTTATAGGTGACCGTGTCCTAGCTGTCAATGGAGTTAGTCTGGAAGGAGCTACCCATAAGCAAGCTGTGGAAACACTGAGAAATACAGGACAGGTAATAGATCACTATACCAAATTGTTAAGATACCTTAGAAAAATATAACGTGTGAGATCTCCAAATTTGTTAGTCAAGAAACCAAGCCTGATTTATACACATATTGTAGTATTTTTTCTTCCAAATTAAGAAGTACTATGACAAGGTTTTGTTTTTGTTGTTATTATTGTTTTATATGTGGGAAACTGGCTTTCTGTGTCATATTTAGCCCTAACATTATCAGAGATCTGACAAGGAGGAATGATGGAGATTACATTTTTTTCATCAGCATCTACAAATATCTAGTGATTTTAATTCTTGTCATTCTTTATCCAAAGGGCTAAATTTATTTTTGCTCAATTACATTATGAGTCAGGGAGATGACCACATTATTTATAATAGTCTATATATTATACTACAGTGGTGATTTTATTCTCATACCTAAGTTTTCTATAATATGTTTGTTATTTTTATAATAGAACATTTTCTTTTAATCATTTTTCTTTTTATACAGAAAATAATAAAAACTTGATTTTGAAGTTTTCAATCCCTTGCTTTTGTCCCTCGGTTTTTTTCCCTACCTATATTTTGATAGACCAGGTATTTACTTAAAATGATTTTATACTATCAATTATACAAAGTCCTGAAAATTTATGTCCTTTCTTATAATTATTTTTAGTTAATAAAGTGCTTTTTCATTTGTCCAGTTGGTCCATCTGTTGTTAGAAAAGGGACAGTCTCCAGCATCCAAAGAACATGTCCCTGTAACCCTACAGTGCACTCTTCCAGAATTAGATGGCCAAGGTCAAGTCCCTGAAAAAATGAAGAAAATGACTCCTGTCAAAGACTACAACTTTGTTACTGAAGGTCAGACCTTGGGATACTGCAGTCTCAGCTTTCACTTACTCCTGGCTTACTCAAACTTTGAGTTTTGCCCGTTGGATCACAATTCATGCCTCTAACTACTCTTGTCAAGTGTATATAATCTGGTGCAGTGCTACACTGAATTTTTAAAAAGACATTTTTGCAGCTTTTAGAGTCTGAAAGACTTTGGATAATGAAGTCATGCGTGAAACATGTTATCATATAGTACCTGAAATAGCTGTAAAATTCAAAATCATCTTTATAAGGGGAAAATATGAAAATATATAAACAATTGCTGAAAATGGCTTCAAACACATTGAAACCTTGATGCTTACATTTTCTATAGTTCCATTTAACTTTGGACTTGTCAAGCTAACCCTAACCCTGACCTGAAATTAACCTAGTAGATCCCAGATACTGGTCTTACTTAGAAATTTTGACAGCCCTTGGACATACCACTAATTGGTAATAAAATAAGAAAATTAAGAATGATATAGTAGTGAGTTTTTCCTGAAGTCAAATTCATAATACAGAACTGTCCTTTATTCTCAGATTCTATTTATCTTGCTTTTCAGGGGCATAAATACCATTTACTTTATAAATAATAGTGGTATATAGTCATTGTTTATCTTTAATTTCAAATCCTTATTTCATTATACAATTGTCAGCAACTCTGAATTAGTCCCCAAAATGAGGATGAAAAAACAATCCAGCCTAAATTTTTCCTGATTATGAAAGTAAAATTAGTATGCCCTCTTGATCTCACTGCCCTATATTCTTTATTCCTTACAACATTCTTTCTTTAAATATCTTTTAAAAAATTATTTTCTAATTATTGTTTTCAATTTTTTAATGAAAATTTTATCATAATGTTACTTCAATTTACTGGATTATCTCAGACTACCAGAACATGAGGATGCCATCTTTTCCATGCCCTTCTCTAACATTTGTTTTGCTCTTTCCATTTTTCTCTCATGGTATACCTGAATTTCTTTTATTATTCTCCTCTCCTGTATTTTTTTTCTTTTTTGTGTCATTCTACAGTCTTTTAAAACACATGGGATTAAAGCATAATTTAATTTCAGAACCTTCTTTTCAAAAGCCCTGATTTCAAAATCCTCTTTTCAGCAGTTAGTCATGCAGTTTAGTTTATTCAGTTTAGTTTCTCATTGATAAAGAGAGTATGAAATAGGATTTGATTACAGAATAAGAGTGCAATAAGTATATAAAATTTTCAGTATGGTAGGAAAATGGGCTTTTAAAAATGTGTCCAAAAGTATATGACATTTCTATGTTCATATGTGTATATAGCATGTTAAGAATATCTAAATTTTATATATATATATATATAATTTTTTTTTGCAGAGAATACATTTGAGGTAAAATTGTTTAAAAATACCTCAGGCCTAGGGTTCAGTTTTTCTCGAGAAGATAATGTTATACCTGAGCAAATGAATACCAGCATCGTAAGGGTTAAAAAGCTCTTTCCTGGTCAGCCAGCTGCAGAAAGTGGAAAAATTGTTGTGGGAGATGTTATCTTGAAAGTGAATGGAGCCTCTTTGAAAGGACTGTCTCAGCAGGTGAGCCCCCAGCATGTAAAGTGTATCATTTAAATAGTGGGAGAGGTGGGGCTTTCAGAATGATTTGGTTATGGTGGTTTAATTGTGGCTTCATTTGTCATTTGTGGCCACCCCAGGAAGTTATATCCACTCTCCGAGGAACATCTCCAGAAGTATCTTTGCTTCTCTGTAGACCTCCATCTGGTGTGCTACCAGAAATCGACCCTGCTCTTTTGGTGAGACCTGCGAAAAGTGATTTATATTTTTATAGAATATCAGTGGAGTAATTAATTCAGCTACAGTGATTTCATCTTTGTGTGATCTCCTGGGTTTTATCCTAGTTACTTCAGCTAAGAATACTATCTTCTGCGCATCACTTGACCTCTGAGTCCATTCTGTATTTGTAATATAAAGTAATTTAATACACCTTCTCTCCCTTCCAGTCCTAGAATTCCAGGATTCTGGGATTTTAGAAATTTGTTTTCCAAGCATAAGTAGAAACAGACATAAAATAATGGTTACAAAAACCTTACGTTTATTTCTTCATTGAACCAAAACTGGAAACATAATCCTCTTTCTCTGCAGATAAAAATGAGAATTATTTAAGATATTTTTGCCTTTATTTTTAATACTGAAATCATAGAGTAAGCATTATAGTAGTTGTTCATTTCCCTTTCTTATGTCAAGGAACAGCTAAGGGATCCAAAATCTATTTTGATGGTTATTTATAAATTGCATACTGCTAGGTAAGAATACATACATAGATGAATAATCATGTAAATGAAGAAAGACAGCTTTTGTCCTGTCTACTTAAAATCATGTTCCATTCCCAGTGAACGTGATTCCTGGATACAAAAGGCAATAGTGTGTGGCCCCAAAAACTTTAACCCTTAGATCAGACAGAGAGGGGGTGTGTTAGAAGGATATGAATAGGAAAGTAACATTTCTGTAAGGTGCATTGTAAATAGCATTTTAAGAGATGACATTGGTTTGGGTCACCAGTTGGGAACTAGCGGAACTCTCTTGATGAGTATATAAATTGATACAATCTTTCTGGAAATATTTAATATGGTCTTTAAAAACATCCTATGTGCTGATTATAGAAAATTTTATTTCTATTATATAGAAAATTACAAGGAAATAATGAGAAACTCAAGTGAAATTCTACATACAAAGATGTTCTCCTCGATTTCTATTAATAGTGTAAAGCTTTAGACTAGGAGAATTCTGAAATAAGTTAATGGGACAGCCATCTATAGGATTATTATACAGTTTTATGCAGTTATTCAAAGCATATTTAAAGACCTCATCAAATACTCATAAAAACCTAAAGTTAATATAAGTTGTCACATTCTGATCTCTTTTAATATGTCCATTACAGACTCCACTGCATTCTCCAGCACAAGTACTTCCAAACCACAGTAAAGACCCTTCTCCACCTGCCTGTGCCGGGCAAGGCAGCAGCTCAGATGAAAATGAAATGTCTGACAAAAGCAAGAAACAACACACATCCTCATGCAGGAGAGACAGTTACAGTGACAGCAGTGGGAGTGGAGAAGAAGACTTAGTGAAAGCTCCAGCAAAGATACCAAACATGAGCTGGAGTTCAGCTTTGCATCGGACCCCAAGCAATGCAGCATCACAAGCACAAAATCAACACGAGGCAACCAAAAGTCAAGAAGATACCATTTGTACCATGTTTTACTACCCTCAGAAAATACCCAATAAACCAGGAGTTGAGCACAGGTATTGTCATTATTTTAGTGCATTGCACTCAAAGCAACTGGTTGTTGTCAGTACCAGGAGCAGCAACCCACATTTCTCTAAGAATGAAGTGTGCCTATGTGGGAACCTCTCAGTGATTAACTAGAAGATGGCTCTGTTGGCTGTCTAACTATTGTGACTGACAGTTTTAGTTAGCAAGCCACTAAGCTCTCTAGCCATTCAACCTAAACCTTGCTGCTCTCTTCAGCATATTTACTAAAAATTGGGAAAGTTGTTTGTATTTCACCTTCATTGATTTTACTTAATAGGAAGAGAATAAACCTGTTTAGACAGAGATGAGTTGGGAGAGTAGAGACTAGAAATATAAAGGGGGGAGACTTCTGGCCAAGATGGAGGTGTAGGTAGATACACTGTGCCTGCTCACACAACCAAAAGAAGGACACCAACAATTTAAAAACAAAAAACAACCAGAACTGACAGAAAATCAAACTGTATGGAAGTCCGACAACCAAGCAGTTAAACAAGACATATTCATCCAGACCCATAGGAGGGGCAGAGATGGGTGCACAGAGAGGACTCACGGCAAAGCAGCAGTGGAGGACCGAGGTGGGCAAGGCAGCAGCTGCCTGGCAAGACTGCAGCAGCAACTGGTGGAGTGGGTGATCCCACATTCACACACAGATTAACCAAGAAGAACAACTGGGGAGCAAGACAGGCCAAGTTCCAGCACAGGGAAATAAAGCCTCAAACTACTCATTAAAAACACCTGTGGGGGTTGACACAGCAGCAGGAGAAATTCCCTCACAGGAGAGTTTGTTGGAGAGACCCACAGGGTCCTAGAATGTACACAAGCCAATCCACCCAGGATTCAGCACCAAAGGGGCCCAATTTGCTTGTGGAAAGCAGAGGAAGTGACTGAAAGCTGACAGAGAGCAGAGCAAGTGCCATTGTTCCCTCTTGGACCCTTTCCCCATATACAGCATCACAAAGCAGCAATGTAGGTTGCCCCGCCCTGGTGAACACCTAAGACTTTGCCCCTCACTATGTAACAGGTGCGTCAAGAAAAAAAAATGTCCCAAACAAAAGAACAGATCAAAGCTCCAGAAAAAATATAACTAAACAACGAAAAGATAGCCAACCTATCAGATGCACAGTTCAAAGCACTGGTGATCAGGATGCTCACAGAATTGGTTGAATTTGATCACAAATTAGATGAACAAATGAAGACAACAATAAGTGAAATGAAGGAAAATGCATGGGGAACCAATAGAGATGGGAGGAAAACTGGGACTCAAATCAATGGAGTGGACCAAAAGGAAGACAGAAACAAACAGAAAACAAAGAAGAAACAAGAATTCAAAAAAATGAGGAGAGGCTTAGGAACCTCCAAGACATCTTTAAACATCCCAACATCCGAATTATAGGGGTACCAGAAGGGGAAGAAGAAGAGGAACAAGTGGAAAATTTATTTGAACAAATAATACAGGAGAACTTCCCCAATCTGGCAAAGGAAATAGACTACCAGGAAGTCCAGGAAGCTCAGAGAGTCCCAAAGAAGTTGGACCCAAGGAGGAACACACCAAGGCACATCATCATTACATTAGCCAAGATTCAAATGAAGCAGAGAATCCTAGAAGCAGCAAGAGATAAGGGGACAGTCACCTGCAAAGGTGTTCCCATCAGACTGTCAGCTGGTTTCTCAAAAGAGACCTTACAGGCAAGAAGTGGCTGGAAAGAAGTATTCCAAGTCATGAAAGTCAAGGATCTACATCCAAGATTGCTCTATCCAGCAAAGCTGTCATTTAGAATGGAAGGAAAGATAAAGCACTTCTCAGATAAGGTCAAGTTCAAGGAGTTCGTCATCACCAAGCCCTTATTATATGAAATGTTAAAGGGACTTATCTAAGAAAAAGAAGATCAAAAATATGACAGTAAAAAGCAAACTTACATATTAACAACCACACCTAAAACAAAAGCAAGCTAAGCAAACAACTAGTACAGGAACAGAACCGCAGAAATGGAGATCACATGGAGGGTTAGCAACAGGAGAGTGGGAGGAGGAGAGAGGGGGGAAAGGGAACAGAGAATAAGTAGCATAGACAGTGGGTAGAAAATAGGGGGAGGGCGAGAATAGTGTGGGAAATGTAGAAGCTAAAGAACTTATGACACGGATATGAACTAAAGGGGGAAACATGGGTGGGAGGGGGTGTGCAGAGTGGAGGGGAATGATGGGGGAGAAATGAGACAACTGTAACAGTATAATCAATAAAATATATCAAAAGGAAAAAAGGAGATTAATCTCAATATTGAAAAAAAGAAATATGAAGGGAAGTGGTAGAGAGTTTGCAAAAGGTAGGCTATAGAACGCAGGAAATGAGGAACGAAGAAATAATCGAAAGCATAGCAGTGTAGAACAACTACATCTATATCTCTAGTAGTTATTTATATTTTATTGTTTGGTTATATCTTTGTATATATACAGGTCCAACCATATTTATTCAAGTTTTTTTTCTATTGTATCATCCAAAATAACCATAGGAATTGTCTTTTTTTTTTTCTATTCTCTTATATTGAAACAAACATTAGGCTTCTGAAAACATTAGCTTCAGCCATGAATTAACAATTAGGGATCAAAAGTATATTTATTTAATCTATCTTACTGATTTGTGCATCTTAAAGAACTTCAAAATAGAACCTAGAAAGAGAATAAAAACTGGTAATGTTAGCATATAACAAGTGTGAGATAAATTCACAGTCCAGAATTCGATAAAAAGTAGCTGAGATCTCTACCTAAAGCAAACAGGAACACCTGTTAAACATTTTCTGTTTGTGGCACAAACTTACTATATTGATACTGAAATGTGTTTGAAAAAAAATCTTGCTTCTTTGTCCCTGTAGTAATCCTCCTTCCCCTTTACCACTGGATGTGACTTCTGGGCCACCCGAAACAGAATGTGTTTCCACTAATTTAACAGATAAATATCATATATGTCACACTTCTGAACCAATAAGACAAGAAAGCTTGACATCTTTGAAAAATGATTTGGAAAACCACCTTGAAGACTTAGAACAGGTGAGTTATTTCGTCTGTGTTAAGAAAATTCCATAGTACACACACAATTTCCCTTTAAGGAAAAGACTGTTTTTTAGAGTACCTTCATATTCATGCCCAGTAAACAGATAACCTATCTGGTATGTTTCTCTGCTGAGAATTAGGGAAAAGTCAAAAAGATCTAGGTACAAATCCTGTTTCTACCACTGACCGACTGCCATTTGGTAGACACCTGTGGAAAAATTACTTGATTCTTCTGAGTGTCAGTAGTTTTGGCTATAAAATGGGGCCAGAAACCTCATACAATCGTGGTAAGGAATAAATGGAATAGTATAAAGCAGGGGTGTCAAACTCATTTTCACCAGGTACCACATCAGCATCATGGTTGCCTTCAGAGGGCCAAATGTAATTTTAGGACTGCATAAATGTAACTACTCCTTAATGTAGGAGTAGTTCAGTGAGAACTCAGCGCTGCCGCCGGGTAGAAACAGGGTGCCAGGCCAGATAAAACAAAGTGGAGGGCCAGATTCAGCCCACGAGCCTTGCGTTTGCCACCTGTGGCATAAAGAGAGAACCTGATTGAGTATCTGCTATTTGCTAAATTCTGATGGATTACCTATTTAATTTTTAATCAGGATTGAATGTGATTTTTTCACCTCCACAATTGTTTTTGTGTGCTCAGATGTACTTCTTTACATTGTACTGATAGCCCTAGAACTTCTAATCCTACAAATTCAGTTTGGAAGTTAAATTTTCAAGAAAATATCCTTTATATTGATTGAAAATGAGTATTTTTAATACTTTACTTATTATCATGTAATAAATATTTATTGTAGGAAAATTAGAAAGCAATGAAATAGAAGATTAAAACTACCACCTCACCACCCAAAACCCATAAGCATTTGGGAGTTAATTTTTCCAAATACTTTGTTTGCCTATAAGTGTGTGTGTGTGTGTGTGTGTGTATGTAGCATCTGTACTCTTCATTTTATTCTCAGCAATAGAGTAAAAATAATCTTTGAATGATTTCCTTAGAAATCTGTCATCACCCCTGTAAGCTGCAAGCAATCTTTATGTCTCCACTAAAATAATGTTTTAAAAAAATTTTTATACAACGAAATACATGAAGTTGTGCTATTTAATTACCAAAGACTTCATTTTAAAACAACAATAACTTTCTTTTGTGACTCTTGGCATCTATCTTAGTTGTCTAGGTATACATGAAGAATTTTCTGAACCTTCTCTTCAAAAAGTGTTCTTTGATGATCTGGGTATAGTCACTAATGTGTGCTTGTTTATTCTGAAAATACAAGAATTGAAGCATGAATAAGTTCTGTCTCAGATTCCTCTAAACAAACACATCATGTTGTATTTAAACCCAACTTTTACATTGGAGGGCATTCTATGTAGAGTCAGGTAGACCTGGCTTCTTCATTTGGAATACATAAGTAACCTTTTAAGGTTGGGTTTCCTCCTCTGTTATTCAGTGGAAGTACTAGTCATCATTTTGTTCATCTGTAAGGCAGAATAGACATCCTAAAGGAATCACTGTTTTCTTCACTTAGGAAGTAGAACTCATCATTACCCTAATTAAATCGGAAAAAGGAAGCCTGGGTTTTACAGTAACCAAAGGCAATCAGAGTATTGGTTGTTATGTTCATGATGTCATTCAGGATCCAGCCAAAAGTGATGGAAGGCTAAAACCTGGGGACCGGCTCATAAAGGTGAGACATTACATGGAATGAACTTGTGCGAATGCGGCCAAAGAGCAAGCCAGAGCTAGAGAAGAAAGAACAAGAAGGTTGAGTTAATATAACACTCTGTTTCTCTATTCGGTTTGTTTTCCTTCTCCACCTCTTAAAAGCAAAGGCCTTTATGTAGTTAACAGTTCTAGGAATACTTAAAGTTATCCTTTTAATTTGGAAGTCCTTCTAATCTCAGTTAAAGCATTAAACAAGTATCTTGGGTTTCAGGGACAGAAAGTTTCTTAAATTACTATGAGGATAAATGTCCTATACTAGCAAAACAATGATGCCTTTTTTAAGTATTTACATTATTATTTCACTTATAATTGCTTGATTTCCACAATACAGGAAATTACCAATAAATTAGAAACAATTTTTTATTGTGAATCTTCTACTGGATAATATATATATTATCTTTTTAAAAGTTAGGGGGATTACTCTATTTTCTCAGCATCTTCTCTGTTCCAAATATTATAATTCTGCTTTCCTCCTTTTTCATTTTGGTAGGTTAATGATACAGATGTTACAAACATGACTCACACAGATACGGTGAATCTGCTTCGAGCTGCACCCAAGACAGTCAGATTAGTTCTTGGACGAGTTCTGGAGTTACCCAAGATGCCAGTGCTGCCTCATTTGCTGCCTGACATTATCTTAACATGCAACAAAGAGGAGTTAGGTAATGCAAATTTAAGCTTTCTGCAGTGTGATTTTTCTTGGCTGGATTCAAAATAAGTACTCTTAAGGCTAAGGAAACAAATATTTTTATTCCCTGAAGGTTTTTCCTTATCTGGAGGTCACGATAGCCTTCATCAAGTGGTGTATATTAGTGATATCAATCCGAGGTCGGTTGCAGCAATTGAGGGTAATCTCCAGCTATTAGACATCATCCACTGCGTGAATGGAGTCAGCACACAAAGCATGACCTTGGAAGAAGCTAAGAGAGCATTAGACATGTCACTTCCTACAGTGGTGTTAAAAGCAACAAGGTACCACTCTGCAATTATTTGTGGGTTTTGTTTGTGTGTGCTTATGCATTTCAGGCTATTCCTTTACTTATGTTCTCTTAAAAAGATTATTACTGTATTAGTAATTCACAGACTAAACTAGCAGGATTTAATAGTTAAACAGACTTTCAGATGGACAATATATCCTAAGAGGACTTTAAATGGATTAGTGTTTGGATATATGTTTGCAGTTATTAATAGGGTGGTTACGACTTTTGTCACTTGGGATGGTTTCAGTTGCAAGTAACTAAAAAAAAAAAAACTCAACTTGGTTTTAAACAAGAAAGGAAATTTACAGTCTTACATGGCCAAAAAGATTATGGAGTCAACAGGTAAAATTTCATTAGGCCTCTGGCTCCATTTCTTTGCTGTTGCACTTATTCTCTACTCTGTGTATGTTTCCTTCATGACAGTCACATCTGTGTCAGTGTCGTGCCTCGCGCCTCCACACTGCACCATCCAGGGCAATCTCCAATCAAAAGTCTCACCAGTCACTGTGGTAAAGCAAGGACTGTGTGCTGATTGTCTTAGACCTGAAATAAGGCCAGTCTGGACCCATTCTCAGTGTTGGGACTGTTAGTCCTACCTAAACCTCATGTCTGTAAGCAATGTGGCATAGAATTACCACATCCACTACACCTCATAACAACCTCACTTCTTAAGAAATGCTAATAGCAGCTTTTCTTTCACTTAAAAATGAAACAAACTGAATAATGTATGTATTAGTTTCAAATTACTACAAATGTAATGGTTTAAACAACAGAAGTTTATTGTCTTAATAGTTCTAGAAGTCAGAAATATGAAATGGGTCTCAGTGGGTAGAAAATCAAGGCACAACTGCATTCCTGCTATAGGCCCGAGGAGATCATCTATTTCCTTGCCTTTCCTACCTTCTAGAGATTGCCCGTGTTGGTGGACCCATGGACCACCCCCATATGCAAAGGCAGCAGTCACAGCACTCTGCTCTGTCCTCACACCTCTGCCTGCCTTGCTGCCTTACTCTTTCATTTATAAGGAACTCTGTGATTACACTGAGACCAAGCAGATAATCCAACATAATCTCCTCATCTCTACATCTTTAATTCGCTCATATCTGCAAACTCTCTTTTCCTTTGTAAAGTTTAGTATTACAGGTTCCAAGGGTTACTGTGTACACATGCAGGAGGAGGAGGGGAGGGGGCCTTATTCTGCCTACCACAGTGTACATAAGTGTACTACAGGCTTATACAAAAGGAAACTGCATGTTCGTATCAGTAATATGTGGTGAATTTTACAGTGTGTCTTTCCAAAATATAGGAACTATTAACTAAATCATTTGATAGTAAACTTATTTGCTCCTTCTAAACCTTTAAGTCTGTTTGTGTACATTTTTCCTTGAATGCACTTCCTGACCAGATTTGCTAATATATTTCTAAAAATTAGATTTTGCATGAAGTTATCTTCATAGATATAGCTGAATGTTAATTAGTGGGGGAAAAAAGGGTTCAAACAACCTGAATATTTTTGTGAAAATTAACATCTCTATTAACCATAGATCTAGCTGAGATTTTTTGCCTCAAAATCAGTAGAGGACCCTTTACCCTAGTTTGGAAATTACTTTCTTTATCTTTCTACTTTTATTGTTTCTGTGGTCACTAAAGATAGAGTAGTGTTAGTCACAATTATTTCCACCTTTGTTCTTCTCCCAGCTCTCTCCCCACTGTTGTACATATCTGATGTCTTTAACATCCGCAGAGCAGCAGTAATGGAGGGGTGTATATTTATGGTAATTACATGTATGTCAAGAACTGTAAAGGGTCTTTGATTTTTACCTTACTTGCAAGCTAATAAGTTAGCTAGTTATTGTTTCCTGCATGCTAACAGAAGATATGAAACTCCTGGATGGGAGACAAAGTATTTACCACAAATGGTATTGGTGTCAGTTCTGTCTGGAGATGACATATGTGGGCCCAGAGGATTCCTGAACATGCAATGGATTGTATGACAGGAGAGGAATACTTTAAGAGAGGCTGGAAACCTGACTGACTCTTGCAGGGGTGTCAAAGCCACAGCCTTCCGGCCACATGAGGCCCAAGATGGGGATGAATGTGACCCAACACAAAATCATAAATTTACTTAAAATCTTTTTTTTTTCTCATCAGTTTTTGTTAGTGTTTGTGTATTTAATGTGTGGCCCAAGTCAACTCTTCTTCCAATGTGGCCCAGAGATGCGAAAAGGTTGGACACCCCTTTTAACATCTCTGGGCCATGGTATTTCATTCTGCTAGAAAGCATGCTTTTTGTTTGAGAGAAGAGGTTATATCGTCCCTCAAGCCTGCTCACTACAATCATAGCCTTGAGAATTGGCCCAAGTAAAAAGTGATCATGGCCTTGCATTTCTGGGCTACCCAGGAAAAATATGCACAGATGCTTAGGGCCCATGGTATGAGTTGCCTCTCCCATCACTGTATATGTTAGGCAATGTCCCTTTTTTCTCAAGTATTAGCAACAGTAAGATTGCCTGCTAATCCTCTGTTTCCAAGGTGCTCTCTTTTTTACTGTTTTTCACATTGGGTGATACTATTCTTCTGATGATCCTTTGAATATATATGTGTGTGTATATATGTATGTACATACATATATAGAGAGAGAGTCTAGATTTTCACTTTAACTTAAAAGTAAAACACATTATCAAGAGCTTTAACTTCATAAAACTGAGTGATCTGTGATTTCTAATTTATCTTTGAACTATGACCTGAGTGACTGAGAAGCAAGTTACTAGATCATGAATGTTAACCAGTGTTCGAAATGAGAGGGGAAATAAAGTGGTATGTTAAACTAAAACCCAAAAAGAGACTATATAAAGAAGTGATTCTTAATCTTTTTTGAATCAAGAATATCTCTTTTAAGAAAATACATAAATGAAGACTGATAAAAATTTTGTCTGAAGCTTTAGGATTTGCCTTGAAACCCATCTAAAATAAAACTCCTGAGGCTAATTAACAGATAATACAAAGGATATTAAAACAAACATCTTAAGTTAATTTGCAGTTGTCTCATTTTTTTACAATACAGAGATGGTCAGCCAGTGGTCCCAAGTTCCAGGAAGTATGCTGCTTCAACTCCAAAATCAACCAAAGCCAATGGTAAGGATACATTCATTTTATAACACAACTGGTTTTGGAGAGGTAACTATATTTTTCTGAGAAGCAGGTATGGAGACTATCACTAAAAGTGTTTTTATTGCCTTTCCAAAGTGTTATGCAAGATCTCTGTCTACCCTGTAAGGTTATGATGAAGCATAAATGCAATAATGTATGTGAAAGGTCACATTGATTGTCACATAAAAATTTAATCAGACACTTACTTAATTTGTTGTCTGTTGGACACTGTTCTGGGCATTGTTGATATGGCAATGAGTAAGTAAAGTATCTGTCTTACATTTTAGCATAATGTAGATTGTCGTATTAGTAGTTGTGGCATATAGTTGTATAGTAGTTGTTATTATCCTCCTTTTATAGAAGGGGAAACTAAGGCACAGAGACATTCACAGAGTTACTAAATAATACAGCCAAAATTCAGACCTAGGATATCTGACTTCATGCTCTCATTTACATAATCAGGCTTAGTGATTGTAACTTTTTTTAAAAGATTTTATTTATTTATTTTTAGAGAGAGGGTAAGGGAGGGCGAAAGAGAGAAACATCAATTGGTTGCCTCTCTCACCCCCCCAGCCAGGGACCTGGCCCACAATCCAGGCATGTGTCCTGACCATTATCTAACCAACTTTCTTGCCCTTTGCCATATGATGCCCAACCCACTGGACCACACTGGTCAGGAGAGTAACTGTAACTTCTTTTTTCTTTTTTTAATATGTTTTATTGATTATGTTATTAAAGTTGTCCCATTTCTCCCCCTTCATTCCCCTCCACCCTGCACATCCCCTCCCACCCACATCCCCCCCGTTTAGTTCATGTCCATGTGTCATAAGTTCTTTAGCTTCTACATTTCCCACACTATTCTTGCCCTCCCCCTGTCTATTTTCCACCCACCATCTGTGCTACTTATTCTCTGTACCTTTCCCCCTCTCCTCCTCCCACTCCCCTGTTGCTAACCCTCCATGTGATCTCCATTTCTGTGTTTCTGTTCATGTTCTAGCTGTTTGCTTAGCTTGCTTTTGTTTTAGGTGTGGTTGTTAATATCTGTGAGTTTGCTGTCTTTTTACTGTCATATTTTTTATCTTCTTTTTCTTAGATAAGTCCCCTTAACATTTCATATAATAAGGGCTTGGTGATGATGAACTCCTTTAACTTGACCTTATCTGAGAAGCACTTTATCTTCCCTTCCATTCTAAATGACAGCTTTGCTGGATAGAGCAATCTTGGATAGAGGTCCTTGACTTTCATGACTTGGAATAGTTCTTTCCAGCCCCTTCTTGTTGTAAGGTCTCTTTTGAGAAATCAGCTGACAGTCTGATGGGATCTCCTTTGTAGGTGACTGTCCCCTTATCCCTTGCTGCTTCTAGAATTCTCTCCTTCATTTTAATCTTGGCTAATGTAATGATGATGTGCCTTGGTGTGTTCCTCCTTGGGTTCAACTTCTTTGGGACTCTCTGAGCTTCCTGGACTTCCTGGAAGTCTATTTCCTTTGCCAGATTGGGGAAGTTCTCCTTTATTATTTGTTCAAATAAGTTTTCCATTGTTGCTCTTCCTCTTCCCCTTCTGGTACCCCTATAATTCGGATGTTGGAATGTTTAAAGATGTCCCGGAGGTTCCTAAGCCTCTCCTCATTTTTTTGAATTCTTGTTTCTTCATTCTTTTCTGTTTGGTTGTTTATTTCTTCCTTCTGGTCCACACCGTTGAGTCCCAGTTTTCTTCCCATCACTATTGGTTCTCTGTACATTTTCCTTCATTTCACTTAGCATACCCTTCATTTGTTCATGTAATTTGTGACCAAAATCACCCAAATCTGTAAGCATCCTGATGACCAGTGCTTTGAACTGTGCATCTGATAGGTTGGCTATCTCTTGGTCGCTTAAAAGTATTGGCTCTGGTGGTTTCATTTGTTCTTTCATTTGAGCCATTTTTTTCCTTTTTCTTTTGTTTTCTTTTTCTTTCTTTCTTTCTTTCTTTCTTTCTTTTTTTTTTTGTCTGATCACAGCTGTTATGTATGAGGGGTGGGCCAATCCAGTTGCAGAGTTGTGAGGCTGTATGTGGGGGCGGGGTCAGAGAGGGAACAATGGCTCTTACTCCACACTCTCTCGGATTTTAGTCCCCTCTGTGAGGCTGGGAGTCTCTCCCAGCACCTCACCCTTCACAAGTGTTTTCAGTTGGTGCTTTTAGGCTTTATTTCCCAGCGCTGGGGCCCTGGGTTGTGCAGTCTGTCTCACTGCCCGTTTTCTGCGTGCGAATGTGTGACCGTGGTCAGCTGCCTGTGCGTCTGGCTTGGTCTGCTTGTTGCCTCCCCGTACCCAGTAACTGCCGCCTGTGTGCCTGGGGTGTGCCAGCCGCAGCCTGCATGTCCGGGACCACTATCTACTGCTTTTTCCTGCCACAGTCCCTCTCCACCAGCTGCCGACTCTGCCCCTCTTATGGGTCTGGGTGAATTGTTGTTGGACTTCCATACAATTCAGTTTTCTATCTGTTGTGGTTGTTTTTTTGGTTCTAAGTTTTTGTTGTCCTTAATTTTGGTTGTAAGAGGAGGCACAGTGTGTCCTCCTGTGCCTCCGTCTTGGCCAGAAGTCCTAGTAACTGTAACTTTTAATGCTAGTGTTAATGTAATAAGAATGTTAAGCACAGGGAAAAATGGTTAAAATTAGTGTATTTGAAATGTAAATTTAGCACTTCATACATAACTAAACTTTTAGGTTGTTAGATGTAGTATCTAATTTATGAATTCTGAATAATTGTATAGTATCAATAATAACTCTCATAATGAGGGGAATGTAAAATGGTGGAGAACGTTTTGACAGCTTCTTAAAAATTTAAACATACACCTACCATGTGATCCAGCCATTTCACTCCTATTTGTTCACTGAAGAGAAAGGAAAGCATTTATCCCTACACAAAAACCTGTACAGGAATGTTTCTAGCAGCTTTCTTTGTAATAGCCAAAATTGGAAACCACTCAAATGTTGAATGAATGAATCAATTGTAATATATCCAAACAACAGAATACTATTAAGCAATAAAAATGAATAATCCATTTTATACACAAACCAACATAATTAAAATAAACTCAAATAAGTCTGCTGAATGAAGGAAGCCAGACAAAAAAGAATTCATACTGTGTTATTCTGTTTATTCAGAATTATAGAAAATGTAGCCATGGCTGGTGTAGCTCAGTGGATTGAACATGGGCCTGCAAACCAAAGAGTTGCTGGCTGATTCGATTCCCAGTCAGGGTTACATACCTGGGTTGTGGGCCAGGGCCTCAGTGGGAGGTACGTGAGAGGCAACCACACACTGATATTTCTTTCCATCTCTTTCTCCTTCCCTTCTCCTCTCTAAAAATAAATAAATAAATAAATAAATTTTTTTAAAGAAGATGCAAATTAATCCATAGTAACAGAAAGCAGATCAGTGGTTGCCTGGAGAAATGAGGGGGAGAGGGCATTTCAGAGAACAGGAGGGAGCAATTACAAATAATAAACTGTTGTATTTTATACTATTTTAATATGATTATTTTGAACCAGTAGTTTATTGTTATTTTTTCATTATTTCCCCTAGAAGTTTAATAACGTGCTATATTTCCTGGAAGTAATAATAAAAGGCATGCTTGGGCTCTTTGTAACATCATACACAAAATTATAGAACTTCATCCCTTACCTGTATTTCCTCTTTTCTTTCTTTTTAACTTTTCCAAACTTAACTATATCTTTCAAAATCTCTTGAAAATATAATTTAATGAGTTATTATTTTTAAATATAACTTTAATTGTAAGAGAAACATAATCTTCTTTTAATATATCCATTGAATTTTTGTTCTGACAGACAGCTAAGAGTTCAAATTAACATTTGATTTAGACACATATTAAAAGTCCTATTCAGTGATATCCAAAACTTATTTTACTGTGTTAAATTGATAGTCTAAAAGGCTTGCTGTCTTCTCTTAAATAGTCGTGAACTAGTTTATCGCTTGTGATGTGTCTCCCATTTGGTTGGAATAATACACATTCTGTACCTCACACTAGAACATTTCAGCCTGAACTGAGCTTTTTATGCAAGTTATTTTCTTTTAAGAAACTGACATTTTTCTTGGGAAAAATCCTTTTCTAATATTTGATTCCATCTAGTTGATTTTAAATCACTTTGTGACATGACCTCTTTTAACGTGCTAATAAAAAGAAGCATGTACAGATGTGTGGGTTTCCTTTCTTCATTGTGATATTCCTGCTGTGTTTCCAACTGGCTCATCCCTTTCTTTCTATGTTTTCCCTTTGAGGTCACCACACTTCAGAGCCTTGCGGCAAACCCGCCCTCACTCCTAATAATTCCTTCTCCAAGGTAAGTAAAAGTTGCCTTCTTCGTGTCCTACTTCCTTATCCAAATTACCAGTTTGTTTGTGTCTGAACCAAACTGATTTCACATTTAAATATTTGCCTTCTTTAGAAACATATATTGATAATGGGAATATATTTCAGTGAACTAATAGGCCTTTTTCAGTAAAGGTCACATCATCAAGGCCCACGCAAGTAACCCTACTTCATTTGTACTTGGCTTCTAAATAAACTAATTACTTAAGTAGATAGTTTTAGTGCTGGGATTTTCTTCATTCACATGCATAATTCTTTTGGTTATCTTAGATATCTAGAAGAGAAGAATGTAATTAAGAGTGAAATTGGTCCTTTGGGTTAATGCTGACCAGCAGTGACTATTAAATGACAAATCTCTGGGGCTAGTGAAGAAAAATAGTAGTGGCAAAAGAAATAGGCTTACTTGCTTCTTGAAAGACACAGAAATACTTTACCAATAATAAAATGAAAGGACCTAAATCATTTAAGATCAGCACAGAGAAACCTGTTGGGGCTTTAACAGAACTATTTTTTCCCACCACCGTTTATGCCCCCACACCCTCTTCACCTCCACCCTCACCCCTTCCCTCCGCAATCATTAATAAAACTATTTTATCACAAACCTAAATTCCACTTTGGGCTCTCCCTTTAAGGCTACGTGTATGCCCATTTGTTTGGCTAATATTTTGTTGAATAATTTTCTTTTGGCATATAATGTACATTCTACAATAATCACGGCTGGATCTTTATTTTTTTGTGTGAGATTGTTTAATCCCACACACATGCCATACAGTCTTCTCTGAACCACTTTATTGGAATGTCTTCCCCTGTAAAATCCACAGTTGAGGCATTACTCTCCTAGTAATCTGAAAATAGTGACCAGAAGCCCAAAATTCTATACCTTTCATCTCACTGTGTTATCTCAAATTTGTCACGTGGTTTAGCAATGCCTGAGAAGGTAGTACAGCAGAAGAGTTGTTAGGCAGAAATGATTGGAACATGACAGTAAAAATTTCTTGGTATTTGTATGTTTGTGGCTTGAAATATAGCAATACTCTTTGTTCTCTGTTTATTCACAAGGCTTTCAATATCATATAGCTGAAGCAACTGGATTTTTATGTATTTTGAGTGTTAGTCATGCTGTATAGTGCTTATTTTCTTTTTAAATATCAGCATTTCGTTTAAAGGGAGAAGGGTATAGTTTCTATTTAAATTAACATAAAATCCTAGAAACTATGACTTTGTTATTCAGAGCTACAAACACTTTTTATTGGTGTTAAAATCTTCCAGGAAGTTGCTCAAACAATATTCTGCCCTTGAATACTAATGAATTTCATAGATCCAGTGAAACTTTAGACATCATGTGACCACTATTTATGGAGAAATAATTCAGTTGCATCTATCATCTCTACTTTCTATCTTAATAAAAAGTAAAGTCTTCAGAAGAAACACTTCTATTTGCATAAAATTATTGTAATTCTAATTATTTAACTTTGCATTTTTGCTGAGTCATTCTTTTTCCAGTAGGCTATTCACCATGAAGTGCTTCATAATTTATCCTTTAATGAGAAAGTTGTATTTTATTATTTTTTATTATGAATAATTATTGTACTTTATACTTATGAGTCCATTGTTATTTTTCTTAAATCGAGATAAGATTTAGACTAGATTTGAAAATCTTTATCCCTACCAGTTGATTAGATCTCCAAACTGGAATTTATAACCATGTAATAGCTTCACAAATACTGAAAAGGCTGATTTTTTCCCCCTTTCTTTTAACTTCAAACTTTTCTAAAAAATTCTATGAAAGACAAGTCTGATAAAATAGGCCTCAGAAAAGAGTTTTCTGCAGTCAAATAAGTTTAGGAAATACTGTATAATAGATTTCTCTTTTGGAAACTCAGAATTTGTATTAGTAAGCATTGTAAGAATTCTTAGAACAAAAATATTGATATAGTGTTTAATCTAGGGTGTTAGACATACTTGATAATAGAAAGTTCCATCCCCTTTGCACATCTTATTGCACTGGGATTTTCTAAAACCACTTTTAAGATTGGAAGACACAAAATGGATTTTGTACTAAAAAAGGTGAGGAGAAGGACATTGAGGGGCAATGTACAGTCCATCCCTAACGTTGGAGGGTAATACAGTAGTAAACTAATGATTTGCTTTGGTTTTATACTTTAGGTTAATGGGGAAGAAATAAATGAAGTTTTATGCCCTGAAGAAAAACGCTCTCCTTATTGGATGAAGGGATCAACAAATTTGATTCTGTCCAAAGGTAGTTTTCCAAATCAGTCATCCAGTTTCTCTACATGCCCTAATTATTCAGGTAATAAAGAAATATTAGGTACCTCTCTTAATTGCCTTACATATTCCTGTAGTTGATTATAGTTTATTTATTTTTTTTTTTTTAGATTTTATTTATTTATTTTTAGATTGATAGGAAGGGAGGGAGAGAGGGAGAAAAACACCGTTGCTTCTTGCAAGCCTCCAACCAGGGACCGAGCCTGCAACCCAGGCACATGCCCTCACCAGGAATCAAACCAGTGACCTTTTGGTTTGCAGGCCAGTACTCAATCCACTGAGCCACACCAGCCAGGACCCTATAATTGGTTTTAAAAGGAAAGATTGTTGTTCAGAGAAATAAAAGAACAATGTAAAATTAATTATTGTTTGTTACATCACTGTACAAATGTGCAGGATTCATTCTCATCTCTTAAGATTAAAACTAATTTAAATGGTTGAAAAGATAGCTGTTTTGTTTGATAACATTTCTTGTATTTTTTAAAGGAACAATTTATAGGCTACCCAATATTTAGACATTTTTTCCTTAGGATATTTGGACTGCTTATCATATCCTTAATCTTTGCAACATAATTTGCCTTTCTTCCATGAATTAATAATTTGGGATTAATATAGGAATACAAGCATCAAATTGCTAGTGTCTCATAAAAAGGTGTATCACAGACACTGATTTGGTTTATTCTTTGAAAGTTACTGTGAGTGGTCTTTTGTCAGAGCAACCAGAGTAGTTCTGGAACTGAAAATGACTAGGCCCCATTAGTGTGAACTACTTGTCAAATCAAGGCTACTTTTCAAAGTGGATGCTTAAAATTTGAAAGACCTGGTATATTCTATTCAAAACATTGTCTTTTTCTTATACCAATATTTTTAAAGTAAAACCCCATGTAAATTACTGTTTTTCAAGAATCTGATGTACAAGAAGATGATATTTATGATGACCCTCAAGAAGCTGAAGTTATCCAGTCTCTGCTGGATGTTGTGGATGAGGAAGCCCAGAATCTTTTAAACCAAAATAATGCAGCAGGAGGTGCCTGTGTTCCAGGTAGATGAGCCAGAAGGAAAAAGTTGGTACACTAAGGAGCACAAGAAGTTCTCTAGGGAACATTTTAACTCCTCTTGGCTTCTTTATTTCTCTCCCAGGTACACTGAAAACCAGTGGAAAGTTACCTGAAGAGAAAGCAGAAGATACAGATTGTGATGGGTCACCTTTACCTGAAGATTTTACAGAGGTAAGGATAGTACCTAGATAAATACTGTAAGACACTACATCTTGGTAGAATTATCCTCTTACTTTAAAACTTCCTTTCTCTGCTGAGGCCTTGCCTCTTCCTATCTCCCAATTTTCCTTTTCAACATGAAATAAAGATAATATACTGATGGTTGCTTAGTAACTTCAGTAAGAATTAGAAATTACTTCATTTACTTATTTTGGAGGAAAAGCTTGCCTTTAAATCTTTTAACTTTTTTTGGTGAAATTTTCCATTTGAGGAAAAACAGGCGTCAAAAAAAAAAAGCCATAATTTTTTTGGTATGTCATTATTTTTACATCAAATAAAAGTTGAGAATTCCAGGATCTCATTCCAGTTAATATTAATGTAGGTACCCAGGTAGAAAACTTGGTTTTCATCTTTATTTTTATTTTATTTTATTTTATTTTAATCATTGTTCTTGTACAGTTTTGTCTTTTACTCCCATCCCAGCCCACTGCTCCAGCCCTCCCCACCTCCCTCCCATTTCCACCCTCCCTAGTTTTTGTCCATGTGTCCTTTATACTTGTTCCTATAAAAGATGGTTTTCATCTTTAAATGCTCCCTCCTGCACCTCGTGAATCCTTGGTCTTAATTACCATGGGAACATCTAATTCTTCCAATTACACCATGGGTTTTGTTATGATTACTGTGAGGTTTCAGTTGAGACTTCTGTAAAAAGGCTGGGACAGCTGATTTGTTCATAATACATTGGAGTAGTTGGGTCCAAACTTGTAAGAATAAACTGTACAAGAATTGGTGTTCAATATATATTATTAAAATTTAGTTGGAATTTTTAAAAAAATGAAGTGACATCATCTGAGATTATTGCCTATTTTGCTGACACATTATATGTAGGGTAAAAATGAAGGCTAATTTCATTTGTTACATTTAAGAATTGTCCTATCCCAGTGAAACAATCATTACTCAAGTTTCTTCAAATCAGAGAGAGAGAAAAGAAGCAGTTTTCAAAAACATATGATAGACTTTTCAACTTCTTACATAAGACTTTAAGACCAGATTTTCAGGGACATTGAGCTGAGAAAAACCATGATATAGTAGGTAAATTATATGTAAAGCTGCTCGAACTAGGCATCATTCTATTTATATAAATCTGATCTTGCTCAATATTCTAGGATAATTTCCCTTCTTATTCTTCTTACTCTTCCTACCAAACATCTTCGGAATTGTCAAAAGTAAGTCAGTTTGGATTCTTACAATAGTTACCATGCATGTGCCCATACACATCTCATACACACGATTAAGCTCATTAGACACTTTTAAATAATTAATGTGTGTAAATACACGGAAGCTCGTACCTGTTGAGTGTGTATTTCTTAGTCTGAAAAAAATTACGTAAATATTGGATATCTCAAAATGTATCATACTTTAGTGGTTTTACTTGAGATGTTATTTCATACTATAAGAATATTAATTATTGTAGCAACAAACCCTTTTCATAAAATAGGTTTCTGAACATTTTAAATTATACTATAACTTTAATTATATTTTCCTAATATTAAAAGTGTCCCTTAAAATGTATGTGCTGAAGCCTCTTTTAACTAAGAAAACAAATAAAAATCCTTAATCTCCATTTAAAAAATGTCATATCCAGTCTTTCCTTTAAAAAAAAGCTTTGCAACATAATATATATTCTCATTTATAGTGTGCCGTGGTAATAAGTTTATATCAGAAAATTTCATTCAAGTTGCTTTTTTATCTTAATATGAATATATTATATCATTGTAAAAAGATTTCAAATAGAATCATCTAAAAGTGCATGTTTCATTTTTTTACCCACTCCTCATCTTCATGTGAGATAGCTATTATTAAAATTTTGGGTTTTACCCATCCATTATGCATATGAAAACATAGATATTTATAAACATATGAGATTTTTAAAAATATAAGTTGTAATACATGCTTCTAAATTTGGTTCTCACTTTATCATTATTATCCTCTTTCCATATGAGTACAAAAAATTTGTCTCATAATCCTGGCCTGGCAGCTTGATTGGAGTGTCATTCCATGCACTAAAGGGTCATAGGTTCAATTCCCTGTCAGAACACATACCTAGGTTGAGGGTTTGATCCTCCTTGGGGTGCGTAAGAAAGCCAACTGACCAATGTTTCTCTCTCACACTGATGTTTGTTTCTCTCATCAATAAAAACATCCTCAGGTGAGGATTTAAAAAAATCTTCTTTCACCATATTTCTTTTTTTAATATATTTTATTAATTATGCTATTACAGTAGTCCCATTTCTTCCCCATCATTCCCCTCTACCCTGCAAACCCTCTCCCACCCACATTCCCCCACTTTAGTTCATGTCCATGGGTCATAAGTTCTTTAGCTTCTACATTTCCCACACTATTCTTGCCCTCCCCCTGTCTATTTTCCACCCACCATCTATGCTATTTATTCTCTGTACCTTTTCCCCCTCTCTCCTCCTCCCACTCCCCTGTTGCTAACCCTCCATGTGATCTCCATTTCTGTCATTCTGTTCCTCTTGTAGTTGTTTGCTTAGTTTGCTTTTGTTTTAGGTGTGGTTCTTAATAGCTGTGAGTTTGCTGTCTTTTCACTGTCATATTTTTGATCTTCTTTTTCTTAGATAAGTCCCTTTAACATTTCATATAATAAGGGCTTGGTGATGACGAACTCCTTAAACTTGACCTTATCTGAGAAGTGCTTTATCTTCCCTTCTATTCTAAATGAAAGCTTTGCTGGATAGAGCAATTTTGGATGGAGGTCCTTGCCTTTCAAGACTTGGAATACTTCTTTCCAGCCCCTTCTTGCCTGTAAGGTCTCTTTTGAGAAATCAGCTGACAGTCTGATGGGATCTCTTTTGTAGGTGACTGTCCCCTTATCCCTTGCTGCTTCTAGAATTCTCTCCTTCATTTTAATCTTGGCTAATGTAATTATGATGTGCCTTGTTGTGTTCCTCCTTGGGTTCAACTTCTTTGGGACTCTCTGAGCTTCCTGGACTTCCTGGAAGTCTATTTCCTTTGCCAGATTGGGGAAGTTCTCCTTTATTATTTGTTCAAATAAGTTTTCCACGTGTTGCTCTTCTTCTTCCCCTTCTGGTACCCCTATAATTCGGATGTTGGAATGTTTAAAGATGTCCCGGAGGTTCCTAAGCCTCTCCTCATTTTTTTAAATTCTTATTTCTTCCTTCTTTTCTTTTTTTTAATTTTTATTTTAATTGTTGTTCTTGTTCAGTTTTCTGTCCTTTACTTCCATCCCAGCCCACTGCCCCAGCCCTCCCCACCTACCTCCCATTTCCACCCCCCTAGTTTTTGTCCATGTGTCCTTTATACATGTTGCTCTACTTCTTTTCTGTTTAGTTGTTTCTTTCTTCCTTCTGTTCCACTCCATTGATTTGAGTCCCAGTTTTCCTCCCATCTCTACTGGTTCCCTGGGCATTTTCCTTCATTTCACTTATTGAAGCCTTCATTTGTTCATCTAATTTGTGACCAAAATCAACCAATTCTATGAGCATCCTGATCATCAGGGCTTTGAACTGTGCATCTGATAGGTTGGCTATCTCTTGGTTGCTTAGATGAATTGGCTCTGGGGCTTTCAATGTTCTCCTGTTTGAGCCATTTTGGGTTTTTTTGGGGGGTCTGGTCACGGCTGTTAGGTAGTGAGGGGCGGAGCCTTAGGTGTTCCCCAGGATGGGGTATCCCAGTGGCTGTGTAGTGACACTGTATGTGGGGTTGGGGTCCGAGAGGGAACAATGGCGCTTGCTCTGCTCTCTCTCAGATTCCAGTCCCTTCTGCCACTTCCCCTTTGCCTGGATTATCTGCGGGCAGATGTGGGACTACCTGGTCACCCAGCTGCCTTGCGTGGCCTCATTGGGTCTGCACCGTTACCACCCTGTCTCCGGGGTCTGCTAGCCACTGCTTGCATGCCTGGGATCTGCCAGCCACTACTGCCTGCGCAGCCGGATCACCAACCTCCACTTTTTCCTGCCGTGACTCCGCCCCTCTTAGCAGTCCAGATGAATGGTTGTTGGACTTCTGTACAGTTCAGTTTTCTATCAGTTCTGGTTGTTTTCTTGTTTCTAAATCTTTCTTGTCCTTAACTTTGGTTGTGTGAGGAGGCACAGTGTGTCCACTTACGCCTCCATCTTGGCTGGAAGTATCTTCGTATTTCTTTAAAAAAAAAAAAATCTGCCTCTTAATTTCTAATGTCTTTCCAGTATTCTATTGCACAGGTATATCTTTATTTATTAAATTAGCTCTTAATGATTTTAAATTTATTGTATAAATAACAGTACAACAAAATTTCCTGTTTGTATGTAAACTCTTAGGATTCACAAGACAAAATTAATTTTACAAAATTTAAATTACTTATATGCTGTGACGGTTTCTCCACAGACCCCTTCATTTCCTACTTTCCAACCTTTGTCACCACCACAACCCCCAGCCCTGGCATTTTGAGGGTTTTTCTTTGTCTGGTTTCTCCAGGCATTTGGATTTGAAGTCTATCCTATTCTGCTTGGCCTGTATAACAAAATACCATCAATTGTGTGGCTTACAAAACAGAAACTTATTTTCTCAGAGTTCTGGAAGCTGGAAATACAAGATCACAGTGCCAGCATGGTTGGTGTCTCGTGAGCCCTCTCTCCTTGGCTTGGAGACGGCCACCTTCTCATCATGACCTCACACGGCCATTGCTCTGTTTGTGCACTCCTGGTATCTCTTATTCTTCTTAGATGAAATCAGTCCCTTTGGTTTGGAGCACCATTTAGCCTTATTAACTCCATAAAGGCACTATCTCTACATATGGTCACATTGGGGGTTAGGTCTTTGGCCTGTGGATTTTGGGGGACACATTTCAGTTCATAACACAGTCTTTGCCTTAACCAGTTGTAAAATATAATTAAAGAAAATTTCATTCAAAACAGTTACAGAACAAATTAAAGCTCTAGGCATAAATTCAACAAAAGTGTTCATAATCTGTATTAGGAAAATTTTAAAAGTCCACAAAGAAGCATAAAAGAAGTATTAAAGAAAATCAGTCCTTGTTCTTTGATAGAAAAACCCAAAATTTAAATTCTTTCTAGATTCACCCATTAATTAAATATGATCCCATAAAGCTTTTTGGCTTTTTTTTATTAGAGGCAGGGATGGCTTGTTAAAATGATTCCAAAGTTCACATGGAAGAACTGGGAAGTAAAACTGTCCAGGACAAATCTAAAACTTAAGTTTTTTGGAGAGAGCATCATCCTTCCAGTTATTTGGAAGTGTTATATAAATTGTCCTGCCATCAAGGGAGCTCTCACAGATTTGTGCCTTGAGAATTCAAGATGTGTAAGGCCAAATATTTTGGGCCAGTCCATCCTTAAAAATAATAAATTAGAACTCGCATAGATGGGACTTCTGCTTTAGAAGAGATTTTGACTAATGGTAAACAAAGAAAGTAAACAAATTCAGGAAAGGCGAAAACAAAGTACTGAGATAAATCATAATAAGGTTCCATTTGTATCAACCTCTAAATTATTAAAATCACTACGGAAATTATTCTCAGAACCAAACAAATTAAAGAGACAAATATGACTAATCTTCATAGTTCGAAGGAAGACTGTGCCAATATTCTGAAAAAGTATACTGTTGCATCTTCTGTATCTACAATATTGCCTACATTTGAGTAGTTTTAATAGTTCTTAGAACTTCTGAAACTATTCAGTTTTTTTATTATTTTTTTTATTTATTTGTTTATTTTATTTATTTTTAGAGGAGAAGGGTAGGAAAGAGAGAGAGGGAGAGAAATATCAATGTATGGTTGCCTCTCATGTGTCCCCTGCTGGGAACTGGCTTGCAACCCAGGCATGTGCCCTGGCTGGGAATCGAACCTGGATCGTTTGGTTCGCAGGCCCGCGCTCAATCCACTGAGCTACACCAGCCAGGGCTCTATTCAGTTTTTTTATAAGTGTGCCACTTTGGGATTACCCTAAATGAATTGTAGATTATATACTAAATTGCTTCTTAACAGTATATTCTGCAACCCTGAAAGTTTATCAGGTGCCAAAAGTTAAGCTGCTAACCATTAGTATTATAAAAAGTATAGATTTAATTTACCATCCAGGAAATTAAATCCTGCAAGTAGGGTATTACATGGTATCTTGAAAGCTACGTCTTTAGAAATAGGCAAGGATAAGTTCATGAAGTGACTTATAGGTCATGCCAAGGAATTTAGTCTTTCCGCATCTCTTGGCAGATGTCTTTCCTAAGAGAGGTAGAAGCACTTTCCCCTGAAGCCAGGAGAGCTAGAATGAAGAGAAGAAAGGCATGTCCACCAAAGACATGACATCATTGTGCTGCAATTCAATACACTTCTAATTCTAGGTAGTCTAAAAACATGTTTTTAATTTTTAATCAAAAATCAAAACTAAATTGTCAGTGGCTTCCCATCAGCCATAAGATAATCATGCTTGATGTAGGATCCAGGCAAGGCTGCCTTCTTGGGTGTCCAACCAATGCAGTCACACAGAGCCCTGTGCCTAGAAGAACTCCACACTAATTTAAAAAATAGTGCTATGCCATCACCATTTTAAAATTCTTAATAATTTTTCACAAGAGATATCATTTGGCACTGGGCACTATAAATAATGTAGCTCTCCTGGATCTAGGAGGTAGCGCCTCTCCTCTTTAAGTTGCTGGATTACAAAGTAACCTTAGAATGGGTTGGCCATAATAAAAATCTTAAATCTTTTTTTAAGTATAATTTATTGATAATGCTATTACAGTTGTCCCAATTTTTTCCCTCTTTGCCCCGCTCCGCCCAGTACCCCCTTCCCTCCAGCATTCACGTCCCTTTAGTTCATCCATAGGTTATGCATGTAAGTTCTTTGGCTTCTCCATTTCCTGTGCTGTTCCTAACTTCCCACTGTCTATTTTGTTCTTACCATTTATGCTTCTTAATCCCTGTATCATAACCCCATTCTCTCCTTTCCCGCTCCCAGCTGATAACGCTCCAGACGATGTCCATATCTATGATTCTGTTCCTGTTCTGGTTGTTTGCTTAGGTTGTTTTTTTTTGGGGGGGGGCGTTGGGGAGCTGAGGGATGGTTTAGATTAAGTTGTTGATAGTTGTGAATTTGTTGCCTTTTTAATGTTCAGGGGTTTGATCTTCTCTTTCTTAAATAACTCCCTTTAACATTTCATATAATAATGGCTTGGTGATGATGAACTCCTTTAGCTTTACCTTGTCTGGGAAACATTTTATCTGCCCTTCCATTCTAAATTATAGCTTTGCAAGATAGAGTAATATTAGTTGTAGATCTTTGATTTTTATCACTTTGAAGACTTCTAGTTAGTCCCTTCTTGCCTGCAGAGTTTCTTTTAGGATACCTGCTGAGTATCTTATGGAAACTCCTTTGCAGATAACTCTGCTTTTCTCTTGCTGCTTTTCAGATTCTCTCTTTATCTTGAACTTTTGGCATTTTAGTTATGATGTGTCTTGGTGTGTTCCTCTTTGGGTACAACTTGTTTGGGATTCTGTGCTTTCTGAACTTGTATGTCTATTTCCTTCACCAAACTAGGGAAATTTTGCTTCATTATTTTTTTACAACAAGTTTTCAATTTCTTGATCTTCCTCTTCTCCTTCTGGCATGCCTACAATTCGGATGTTGGCATGTTTGGAGATGTCCCAGAGTTTCCTAAGCCTATCCTTTTTTTTTTTTTAATACTTGTTTCTGCTTTTTGTTCTGGTTGAATGTTTATCTCTTCCTCATGTTCCTCATGTTTGAATCTGACTTCCTTCCCTTCTCTGTTGACTTTCTGTGAATTATTCTTTATTTCACTTAGTGTAACCATTTCTTCCTTTATTGTTTTGCCATACTCAAGGATTTCCCTGAGCATCCTGATAACGAATGTTCTGACCTCTGCATTTGACTGTCTCCATTTTGCTTGTTTTTTTTTTTCTGGAGTTTTGTTGTTCTTTCCTTTGGGCCATATTTCTTTGTCTCCTCAATTTAGCAGCCTCCCTGTGTTTGTTTCTGTGTATTAGGTAGAACTGCTTTTACATAGGTCTTAGTAGCGTTACCTATCTAGAAAAGGTATCTGTAAACTGTGCAGGATGGAGCCTTCAGTCATTTCCAGGGTGGGGCAATGTTGCCTCCTGGCTTCTGGCTGTTTTCCCAGGGCTTGCCCGGTTTCTAGTCACTTCACCCACTTCCCATGTGCTACTGGTGTCCTTCCAGCTGCTGCCACAATAGTGAATCCCAAAGTACATGGGTTTGCATATGTTCTAAGACCGTGCTCACCCCTTAAGCAGTGAAAGTCTGGCAGTTTCTTTTTCTACCCCAACCCCCACTGGTTTTTACAGGCAAAGGTAACAGGTATCTACCTTCCCAGTGCTGGAACCCTAGACTGTGCAGTCTAACCTGGGCCTGGGATTGCTTGCTCCCAAAGTATCCCTCCCGTCCATTTAGCTACCACCTATCTGCACCACACCACCTCTCCACCCATCTCTGTGAGTCCACCCCAATTACCCTTCTGGATGAATGTGTCTTCTTTAAGTCCTTGATTGTGGGACTTCCATTAAGCTTGATTTTCTGACAATTCTGGGTGTTACTAGTTTTGAGATCTGGTTGTAGTAATTTCTATGGTTGCATGAGGAGGTGAAGCGTGTTTACCTATGCCTCCATCTTGGCCAGAAGTCTAAAATTTTTAAATCTTTTCCTTGGGGCAACACTACAGCTGCCTCCTCTTCCAAGAGTTGGTAATCCATAATGAGAAGAGAAACTGAAGGTCAGTCTCCTCAACCCAACCGTACCCTCAGCATACACAGATGAACTTTGCAAAAATAGTGGGAAATTACTTAATACAAGTATCACTGTATTTTTTTAATTGGTCTTTATCTCACCACCTTAATGTTAATAATAGCACTTGACTCTTATAAAAGGCTTTAATACTTTTCAAAATCATTGCACACATAGTTGATTCTTAGACCAGGATTACGATGGAGAATGAGAAACTCAAATGACTTTACTTGGGAAAAATTTGAACCCAGCCAAAAATGGGTTCAAATTTTAGAAATAGGTAAGGTCTAAGAAGCTTCCTTTTAGTTGTCAGTAGGTAAAAACAAACTTTTTTTCTTAGAAGTTCTGCATTTCACTCAAATGACTTGAAATTTATATCAGAATAACTTAATTATAGGTACTTTTTAACTCTACAAAGTCTGTAACTAAAGGGCCTTATTAAAGGTTTTTAATGTTTTTATTAACTCAGACAACCTTCTGTGTCTCAAGCCTAAATATGTGTGGGCATACATGGTAAACAGACAAGATTCCTGCCCTCATAGAGCTTACAGTCTAATGGAAAAGGAGAGAGAAGGATCAAACAAACACAAACAAACACAGAATTACAAGTTGTGATAAGGTCTATGAAGTTATTGTTTTTTTTAATTGCTACAAAAGAGAGCAAGGGGACCTACCTTAGACTCGGTGCTTAGGGAACAGTCTCAGAAGGCAAAGACACTTATATTGAATAAAGAAAAAGTACCTTCCGTAGGAAGAACTTTGTGGTGAAAGGAGATGAGTGAGTTTGAAGAACTAAAAGAAAGACCTGTGGATTTGAGGCCTAGTAAGTGAAAGAGGGAAAAATGCAACCAGATTGAATTGCAGAGGTAGACTGTCCAGATAATTCAGAGTCTTGAAATGAATTTTTCCTTCATTATGATAATTTGTCCTGATAAAGGTAGAAATGTAAGATGTCTTATCCATGTAAGAATGCAACATCTTCCACTTGAATCAAACTGTTTCTTTAGTATTTGGGTCTCAGAGACACCATACTCAATTATGGTACAAACTGACTGACCCGCGTCCCCTATGGAGAGGCCCCACACTTTCCTAACAAAAGGGCAGGACAATTTAACGCTTTGGAAATTACCAATATATTTCTGGAGAGCCCATTTTTCAGATTTTGACATTGAAGTAGTATAAACACATACACCAAATGTGCATATCTCAATAATCATTAGATTTTCATCTTGCTTTCTCCTTACCGCTATACTGTTAATATCCCTTACATAACACATGAAAGGCCAAGATGAGTGTGAAGGTGAATAAGCAGAACTTCCAGCAAAATCTCTTGGGCCACTGGGAATGATGCCTCAGCAGTTTGGCATGTATTAATTGAATGTCATATGTGACTTTGTAATATGAACATGAACGATAATAGTACATATAGGAAATAATTAACAGGAAAAATTTTGAACATAATGAGATTATTTTAATTTTTTTAATTTTTACAATGGACTAATTATTTTTTATTTCTCTTTAATGTAGTCTACCAAAATGAATGGCTGTGAAGAATATTGTGAAGAAACAGTAAAAACTGAAAGGTAAGAAAAATAATTATTTAAGTATTTATAATAATTCCATTCTTTTTTTAGAAGTGCTCTGAAGATTTCCTTTTAGATACTGATTTTAAAAGTAATTTGTTCTTTTCCAACAAAATGAGAATTGTTGCATACATTATGGAATTATGGCTGAATATGAAGAATGTTTTAAAAATATTGTTACATGGAGGTTCTAGTGACATGTGACAATATGTTATAACATTACTTCAAAAAAGCATTATTCTCTTGAGCATGTGAAAAAATGGAAAAAAGGTCTAAGAGGAAATGTGCCAACAATGATGATATTGATTACCTTTTCAGGTAAGAGTATATATAACTTGTTTTTCTGTTTCTATATTTCTCTACACTTTATAAATTTGTTTCTTTAATAAGAAAGTAAAACCGAAGAAGGAACATTTAAAAACTCCACTAATTTTTTTCTTTTTGAAAGCAATTTCGAATATAAAATAAGATTTTTTGTAATACTAAATGATGGATCAAGGAAAGTTATACATGAGGGGTGACACCCAAAAAAAAGTATTTATTTATAAAAAATTGTGTACTTATTCTTACATGTTTAAACTTCAGTCACCTTCAGAGTACTCTCCATTTGATGTAATATACCTATCGAGATTTTTTCCCACTGCTCAAAACAGGTTTTTTTAAAATATATTTTATTGATTATGCTATTACAGTTGTCCCATTTCTCCCCCATCATTCCCCTCCACCCTGCACACCCCCTCCCACCCACATTCCCCCCCTTTAGTTCATGTCCATGTGTCATAAGTTCTTTAGCTTCTACATTTCCCACACTATTCTTGCCCTCCCCCTATTTTCTGCCTACCGTCCATGCTACTTATTCTCTGTACCTTTCCCCTCCTCCTCTTCCTAACCTTCCATGTGATCTCCATTTCTGTGGTTCTATTCCTGTTCTAGCTGTCTGCTTAGTTTGCTTTTGTTTTAGGTGTGGTTGTTAATATCTATGAGTTTGCTATCTTTTTACTGTCATATTTTTTATCTTCTTTTCCTTGGATAAGTCCCCTTAATATTTCACATAATAAGGGCTTGGTGAGGATGAACTCCTTTAACTTGACCTTATCTGAGAAGTGCTTTATCTACCCTTCCATTCTAAATGAAAGCTTTGCTGGATAGAGCAATCTTGGATGTAGGTCCTTGCCTTTCATGACTTGGAATACTCTTTCCAGCACCTTCTTGCCTGGAAGGTCTCTTTTGAGAAATCAGCTGACAGCCTGATGGGAACTCCTTTGCAGGTGACTGTCCTCGTATGTCTTGCTGCTTCTAGAATTCTCTCCTTCATTTTAATCTTGGCTAATGTAATTATGATGTGGCTTGGTGTGTTCCTCCTTGGGTCCAACTTCTTTGGGACTGTCTGAGCTTCCTGGACTTCCTGGAAGTCTATTTTCCTTTGCCAGATTGGGGAAGTTCTCCTTTTTATTTGTTCAAATAAGTTTTCCACTTGTTGCTCTTCTTCTTCCCCTCTGGTACCCCTATAATTCAGATGTTGGGACATTTAAAGATGTCCTGGATGTTGCTAAGCCTCTCCTCATTTTTTGAATTCTTGTTTCTCCTTGTTTTCTGTTTGGTTGTTTTGTCTTCCTTCTGGTCCACTCCATTGATTTGAGTCCCAGTTTTCCTCCCATCTTTATTGGTTTCCCATGCGTCTTCCTTCATTTCATGCATTTTTTCATCCAATTTGTGAGCAAAATCAACCAATTCTGTGAGCATCCTGATCACCAGTGCTTTGAACTGTGCATCTGATAAGTTGGCTATCTCTTTGTCACTTAGATGAATTGGCTCCGGGGCTTTCATTTGTTCTCCAGTTTGAGCCATTTTGGGGGTTTTTTTTGGTCTGGTCGCAGCTGTTATGTATGAGGGGCAGAGCCTTAGGTGTTCCCCAGGGCGGGGCAGCCCAGTCTCTGGGTAGTGACACTGTATGTGGTTGCGGAGTCCAAGAGGGAACAATGGCGCTTGCTCTGCTCTCTCTCAGATTCCAATTCCTTCACCGCTTCCTCTTTGCCTGGATTATCTGTACGGGAATTTGGGACCACCTGGTCAGCCAGCCACCTTGCGTGGCCTCATTGGGTGTGCACCATTGCCACCCTGTGCCCCGGGGTCCACAAGCTGCTGCCTGCATGCCTGGTATCTACCAGCTACTGCTGCCTATGTGCCCGGGTCCTCCAACCTCCTCTTTTTCCTGCCATGACTCTGGTCCTCTTAGCAGTCTGGATGAATGGTTGTTAGACTTCCATACAGTTCAATTTTTCTATCAGTTCTGGTTGTTTTCTTGTTTCTAAATCTTTCTTGTCTTTAATCTTGGTTGTGCAAGGAGGCACAGTGTGTCCACCTGCACCTCCATCTTGGCCGGAAGTTCGAAACAGTTTTTGAACTCATCAGTTTTTATGCCTTTTAGGGCTTCTGACATGTTTTGTTTCACCTCTTTCACATCAGCAAAATGTTTCTCTTTAAGGACCTTTTTTATCCAGTCAGTTTGGGCAGGATCAGGTGAATAGGGAGGGTGGGGCACAGAACATGCCTATTTTTGGTCGAAAACTATTGAACACTCAGCACAGTGTGGTCAGGTGCACTCGTAAATCACCCATCATGAAATGGACAAACGCGTTGAAAGAATCTTCAAAAAAAATTCACTGAAGTTCTACCTGAATTCATTGAAATTCACTGAAAAAAATCAACGCAGCCTCTCACAACACCAGCTGGTACACTGACACAGATGGGTTCCTAGAACACTGACCTAGTGAGGGAAGCCTGTGCTACAAGTGGCTCACCCTCCAGAACATAATTCTCGTTTTTAGGGGGTGTTCCCCCATCCTTTTTAGCTTTGCAGGAGGCGACAACCAGAGCCACATTGAACATGTTTTGCAACCAGTATGACAATGTTGTCACCATTTGAAGCCTTCAGGACAGGAATCATCAATAAATTAAATATGGAATGGAAGCTGTTGCACTAGGTTCATCCATAGTTTGTCTGAAATCAAAAACCCATAGAGTGAAGAGAGTATAGTCAGAGTTTCCAGCTCATCAGTAAAAAATTCTCCATGTTGAAAACCTTATTGATACTTCAACTGTGGGACTTACTGCTGATGCTAAACTGTTACATAATTTTATGCTCCAGGAGTGTTTGGACTCCAGATTTATATTTGACAGACCTCTTCCTGTGTCTCAACTTGTATGTCTAATTGGAAGCAAGACCCAGATACCAACACAAACAAATGGCCAAGGACCATGTGCTGTTCAGCTGCTTATTGCTGGTTATGATGATATGGGTCCTCTCATTTTCCAAACCTATCCGTCTGTTAACTATTTTGACTGCAGAGTAATGTCCATTGGAGCCCTACTTGGAGACACATGTCTGAGTTTATGGAGTGCAATTTGAATGAACTGGTTAAGCATTCTGCTTTCTTTAAGAGACACTTCCTGCAGAACAGAACTTAACTACAAAGAATGTTTCCATTGGAACTGAGTGTACAATTTATGATGATGATGCTGTGTCTCGATTCCTAGAAGGTCTTGAAGAAAGGTCACGGAGAAAGGCACAGCCTGCCCAACCTGCTGATGAACCTGCAGAAAAGGCTGCAGGCTCATAAAAAATGCAGCTCCTTTTTTTCATTTATTTAAAAAAAAAAGGAAAATTGAATGTATTGTTGGCCCACACAGAGTGATTATGCACAAATTTGCTTTATATTGGATGCTCTCCAAACAGCCAAAGGGAGCTATTTGCATTTTCCTAGAAAAGCAAATTAACAGTGAATTTGTCACTATGTGAAGTTAGACAAGGTGGTGCATGTTAATGTAGAAATGCATACAGTTTTATACTTAAAAGAATAGCAGATGTCTGAGGCAGCCACCAATAATTATAAAGATACCAGCTATACCTGTTGGGCAAAGGAAGGGAGGAAGAAGTAAGGGTAAATTAATGTACTTTAGGTAACAATTAGAAACACTATTAACATAAATTTTAATTGTATGTTACTAATTCTTAGAGACACTTTTTCAGCATGTCTGAAACCATAAAGGGTCCCATTGTTAAAATAATCAATATTATTTCTTTTTTTAATATATTTTATTGATTATGTTATCACACTTGTCCCATTTCTCCCCCATCATTCCCCTCCACCCTGCACACACCCTCCCACCCACATTCCTCCCTTTAGTTCATGTCCATGTGTCATAAGTTCTTTAGCTTCTACATTTCCTACACTATTCTTGCCCTCCCCCTGTCTATTTTCTACCTACAGTCTATGCTACTTATTCTCTGTACCTTTTCCCCCTCTCTCCTCCTCCCACTCCCCTGTTGCTAACCCTGTATGTGATCTCCATTTCTGTGGTTCTGTTCCTGTTCTGGTTGTTTGCTTAGCTTGCTTTTTTTAAGCATGGTTGTTAATATCTGTGAGTTTGCTGTCTTTTCACTGTCATATTTTTATCTTCTTTTTCTTAGATAAGTCCCCTTAACATTTCATATAATAAGGTCTTGGTGATGAACTCTTTTAACTTGACCTTATCTGAGAAGTACTTTATCTGCCTTTCCATTCGAAATGAAAGCTTTGCTGGATAGAGCAATTTTGGATGTAGGTCCCTGCCTTTCAAGACTTCAAATATTTCTTTCCAGCTCCTTCTTGCCTGGAAGGTCTCTTTTGAGATATCAGCTGACAGTCTGATGGGAACTCCTTTGTAGGCGACTGTCCCCTTATCCCTTGCTGCTTCTAGAATTCTCTCCTTCATTTTAATCTTGGCTAATGTAATAATGATGTGGCTTGGTGTGTTCCTCCTTGGGTCCAACTTCTTTGGGACTCTCTGAGCTTCCTGGACTTCCTGGAAGTCTATTTCCTTTGCCAGATCGGGGAAGTTCTCCTTTATTATTTGTTCAAATAAGTTTTCCACGTGTTGCTCTTCTTCTTCCCCTTCTGGTAGCCCTATAATTTGGATGTTGGGACATTTAAAGATGTCCTGGATGTTGCTAAGCCTCTCCTCATTTTTTTGAATTCTTGTTTCTCCTTGTTTTCTGTTTGGTTGTTTCTGTCTTCCTTCTGATCCACTCCATTGATCTGAGTCCCAGTTTTCCTCCCATCTCTATTGGTCCCCCATGCGTCTTCCTTCATTTCACGTATTGTAGCCTGCATTTTTTCATCCAATTCGTGGCCAAAATCAGCCAATTCTGTGAGCATCCTGATTACCAGGGCTTTGAACTGTGCATCTGATAGGCTGGCTATCTCTTTGTTGCTTAGAGGAATTGGCTCTGGGGCTTTGATTTGTTCTCAGGTTTGAGCCATTTTTGGTGTTTGGTTTTGTTTGTTTGTTTGTTTGTGGTTTTTAGGGGTTTTTTTTGGGGGGGTCTGGTGGTGGCTGTTACATAGTGAGGGGTGGAGCCTTAGGTGTTCCTCAGGGTGGGGCAGCCCAGTTGCTGAGTTGTGATGCTGTGTGTGGGTGTGGGGTCTGAGAGGGAACAATGCGCTTACTTTGCTCTCTTGGATTCCAGTCCCTTCTGTTGCTTCCCCTTCGCCTGGATTATCTGTGCGCAAATGCGGAACCACCTGGTCAGCCAGCTGCCTTGTGCGGCCTCACTGGTTCTGCACCATTGCCACCCTGTGCCCAGGGTCCGCTAGCCACCTCCTATGCTCCTGGGATCTGCCAGCTGCTGCTGCCTGCATGCCCGGGTTCCTCCAACCTCCTCTTTTTCCTGTCGCAACTCCGCCCCTCTTCCCGGTCTGGATGAATGGTTGTTGGACTTCATACAGTTCAATTTTCTATCAGTTCTGGTTGTTTTCTTGTTTCTAAATATTTGTTGTCCTTAATTTTGGTTGTGAGAGGAGGCACAGTGTGTCCACCTACGCCTCCATCTTGGCCGGAAGTCTATTTCTCCCTTAATGCATACAAAATAATAGTGCATCTTACAGTGATGGGTGTCATAAATTCAAAGAACTGTGGTATATGCTGTTAAATTTAGCAATTTTTTCCTAAGAATTGGTCCCACTACCATAAGTGTGCAAAGACATTTCTATAAAACTATTCTTTGCAACATTGTTTATAGTAGTGAAAAACTGTAATAGATGCAAAATAAATTAGGGTATACTCCACGGTGAAATACTAAGGAATTGTTCAAAAGGATGAGAAAGAAGAAAATGCCTGGTAGAAGGATCTCCAAAATGTATCCTTGAAGACAAGGTATACTTAATAGAAGGCAAAACAACCTCAAGAATGCAGAACTTTCAAATTAAGTGTTAATTGTTACCCACATTTAGCAGAAGCAGAGGAAAACACCCACCCTAAAAGCAGCATAACTGCCCTGTTTTGATAATTTGGGAACATTGGACAAATGTACTCTGCTTTGTTCCCCTGAGTACCAAAGAACTAAAAAAAAAAATGCATTGATATTCAGGCTTTTACATTATTTTTCATCTCATCATAGTACTAAACATTACTCTTCTACCTAGTTTTGTCTTTTCTAGCCATCTGTGTTACCAGGAATTCAGCATTGGCTATGCAGCCCTAGAAATGAGGACTTGTACTGAGTTTTATTACATTAAGCGACTGCCCAGATACAAGATTATCCTTCTAGCTCCCAATTATAGCAAAAGAATAATATTCATCAATAGGGACTTCTGTAAGTAAATTAATGTGCATTTGTTACAAAACAAGAGAGCTATATTGACACAATTGTGATCAGTTATCCAGGTCGAAGGGTGGACAAACCACCTTCTCTATCCCAAGAGGACTCCTCCAGTCTGAGGTTCAGAGACTGGGATTTGTTTGACAATAAATTTTAAGAATTGTGGGTTTGGGCCCTGAGTGGCCTGGCTGAGTTGGTTCAGCATCATCCCACAAACCAAAAGCTTACCGGTTCAATTCCCGGTCAGGGCACATGCCTGGGTTTCGTTTGGCCCAGTCCCAGGTTGGAACACGTGCAAGACACAACCGACCAATGTTTCTCTCACATGTTAATGCTTCTCTTCCTCTTTCTCCCTCCCTACCCCACTCTCTAAAAATAAATAAATAATGTGTTTTGGTTTTTTTTTTTTTTTTTTTTTTTTAATTTTTTAGACATGGGTTTTTTAATCAGATAATCTAGTTAAAAATACCATGATTATAGAGAAAATAAGTGGTTCTAGGACATAATGTTTATATTCATGTTGCACAAAACTAAAGAAAATTTTACAGTTGTGTTTCATTTTCATAGATTAATTCAAAAGTCACAAGAAAGGAGGACTGATGGTGATGAAATGACGTGGGACAGTGACGAATCACCAATAGAAACAACAAACCATGAAGATTCCCATAAAGGCAAGAAGTTTCTTAGCAGTTTTTATCATCAAAAAAAAAAGTGGATAGAAAAAAGAAGGGTCTGAAAATTATATAAATTTCAAAATATATGGATATGTTATTTCACCAAATGTACACATGATTTGGTTCTGCACATAAAGTTAAATCACATAACAGGCAAGCATCAACATTCATTTCCATAATCAGAAGTTTGCACAGCTGTAGATTAAAATTTCAGTAGCTTGACATAAAATGAACAAATACTAGTTTAAATAGAAACAATTTTGCCATTCTGGAATGAAAAGTCAAAGAGCACATTTTATTTATAGTAAAGTAGGTAGAATAGCTCAAAGATACAGATTTATTACCCTGGAATCCCAACCTCATTTTTTAAGAGCTGGAGTCACTTGCTCTGTGCTTCCCATTACTGCCTCTCTCATTTTATAACTGAGCCAGGGGAGAAATGAATTTCTCATCCAGAGTTTCGTCTTTCTTTTTTCATTTAAGGAAATGTTATACTAATGCAATGAAAGAGCACGGTTTTGTAACTTGAAGTCTTAATTAAAAGGAATTAAAGAAGTTGCATGAATACTTTTTGGATGTAGGCAGACTGTGGTCAGGGACAGGGCTGGCCCCTGCTCTCGCCCATGCTCTGTTGGACTCTGTTCCTGTGGCATCCACCCTCAGCTCTGTAAATGTTTACAGTTACTTCATGTGAGTGAATTTTGTGCTAAAAACTAGCCTTCACCCCAGCCAGATGCTAAGCTTCTTGAAGTATCTCTTACAGCTTTGTATCACCCACAGTGTCTAGCATTGCTATTGCCTGTGTAGTAGCTATGTCATCAAAATACTTTAATCAACTGATTGATGAATGAACGCTACACTTGTGCAGAGTATAGCAAACTATCTCTCCTACTTTTTTTCAGGGTGATAGTTACCTTCTGTTATGAGCAGGTACTAAATTAGGCACATCTATTCTGAGACACTGATATCACCTGTTGGATAAACTCCTGAAGACCCACAAGGGCTTCGCTTGCCTGGAGAAAACTATCAAATACCAGAGATACCAGCACTGCGTACCGAGAGTGGGCAGATGAGAGGGAGATCAGTGTTTCTAGTGTATCGCCCCATTGTAAGGAATTTCTGAGGCACTTCCCTCTCTCTTTTCCCCACATGCTTGGAAACTCATTTAGATGCAAAGTGATAGATAGTAGGACTAGAGGCATTTTCATCAAGAAAACAGTGCCACTGGAGCCTTAAGAATTTCTCGACAGTTAGTGAGGTGTTTCCTTGAAAGCTGAGTACAAGGGCCTTGCTGCGGCCAACTTTTTCCTGTGTTGATTATACTTAACTACCTACCTATTAATTCTAGTGCCTTATTAATTCTAAAGACTCTTTCACTTTATAAAAATAGATGAGGTGAGAATAGACTAAATTTAGTTCCCTTATTGGGCAAATCAGTTCTGGGAGAATTTTTGTTTTAATCAACTGCTGTCTTCTTGTTAGGCCATCCCTTTCTGACAAACGAGGAACTCACTGCACTCCCCGTTGTCACAGTGCTTCCCTCTGGTAAATACACTGGCACCAAGTTGAGATCAGTCATTCGAATGCTACGGGGTTTGCTAGATCAAGGAATCCCTTCTAAGGAGCTGGAGGTAAGTAACTTCTGCATTGGTGTTTTTGTCTCAAACAAAACTTCAGAAGTTACAAGAAATTTTGAAAATGTCTATTATATTACAACTTTACAACTTAACTTCCAACTATAAAAGCACCATCTTACCATATCTAACAGTAATTTTTTTTTAAATTAGGATCCTAATACATAGTATTAATTTAAAGGGATGTCTTTAGCCACTGTGGAGCTTGATAATTCTCCCTGAAGATTATTCTCCCTGCTTCTCATTTAGAAATAAAGTGTTTTGTTTTGTTTTTTAAGTCAAGTATCAATTCCAACCATCCGCTGAACTTCATACTCAACACACTGTAGGTATGGTTCATCATTAGCACACCTCCAAGAATATACTGTTCCTCTCAATTTTGCAAAAATGATTTTTTTTAAGATCTTAAGTTTAAATGTTAGAGAGCTTCCATCACCTTTTTTACTTTACGTTCAGTAAAGTAAATCATAAGCTCCAGGAGCGCCAAAATCATGTCTTTTTTCTCACAGCTGCATTGCCAACACTTATTACAGTGCCTTGCAGATATATAGGCATTTTCAGTATATATTTGTTGAGGGTGTGGATGGATGGATGGATGGAATGAGAAGTGAAAAATAGTTGACTTTAGAACATAATACTGCCTAACTACGGCTCTACCACAGGGAATATTCTATGACCCTACAGACAATATTGTCAAGAAATCCTGCTCCAGCATATTACTTTAAGCCAAAGTTGGTTTTATGAGTTGCACCTTTTTCTAAATCCTAATTACAGACATCTGAATTTAAAATTAAGGTACAGAGATTGGAATGATGCAACCACACAGCAGGGACACTGGCAGCCACCAGAGGTGGGAGGGCTGGGGATCTGTGTGTCTCCTGCAGCCTCTGGAAAGACTGGCCCTGGTCCCACTGTGAATTCAGCCCAAGGAAACTGACCACAGTCTTCTGGCTTCCCAAACAGCCAGAGAATAAATTTCTGTTGTTTTATGCTTCATAGTTTTTGTGAGTTTGTTACAGCAGCCATCAGTAATTATGGGTGATTGTAGGAGATTGTGTAGATTATATTCAAGATTCTTTGTAGTTTTAAGATGCATGCATTCATTCATTCAACTAACTAATAAATATTTGAGGCAAAACAGAAAAAAACAAAATAAAATTAAGCTACAAAGTGCTACCTCACAAAGTTAGTTAAGATTTTTAACTAACCTAAAGATTTTTGCAACAGTGTATTTTAACAACTGGTATATCGAATTAGTATTGAGAATTTAGACTTATTTGTCTTGACAAGACATACTTATTTCTTAACACTCAAAGTCTTTCCTGAACAATAGCCAGTTTTGCACCCTGAACATTTAAAACATTTGCAGTGATTACTGAATTACTACTTATCTTAACAAATTTAACTTTATTTCCATTTTTGCCTACAGAATCTTCAAGAATTAAAGCCTTTGGATCAGTGTCTAATTGGACAAACTAAGGAAAACAGAAGGAAGAACCGATATAAAAATATACTTCCCTGTAAGTTCCAGTTTGGCTGCAAATCAAATGTATAATGTAATTTAAACTGATTTAAAATTTTTATGCTAGTTTATCTTATATAAGTGCACATTCAGAGATTTGTATTAGTAACAATCAAATTTAGGTATACAGTGTGAATTCCTTTTAAAATTATCTGTGTATTGGGAAAATCAATTATAGAAATATTAAATATTTCTTAGACATTCATGAATTACTACTAGCATTGTACTAAAAATTAATTAGTGCTACCATGACTGGCGTGGCTCAGTGGGTTGGACATCATCTCGCAAACTGAAAAGTCACCAGTTCTGTTCCCAGTCAGGGCACATGTCTGGGTTGCAGTGTGTGAAGCAATCAATCAATGTTTCTCTTCCTCTTTTTTTCCCTCCCTTCCCCTCTCTCTAAAAATAAATAAATAAAATCTTCAAAAAAATTTAAACTACCAAAATTAAAAATACCAAATCAGTATTTTTAAAGTATTTTTAACAATATAAATTGTCTTCTGGATGAGCAATTTCCTAGTTCATATTTCACAACCAACATCTCCTTGTCCCACTCACTGTAGGCCTAAAGAGATGTCTCTGGTGTGTGCAGCCGTGTGCGCACATGCGGCTGTGGTGGCACTGCCAGGTTGCATTGTACTTTGAGTTATTTCAGGTACCAGAAGGGAAAAAATACTTTTACCCATGTTTTATACCCATATTATCAACCATTTGGTTTTTTACAATTATATATGAATATATGCACATAGCTAAAATATTAATGTCTAGCAACTTCTAAGAATTATCAGCCACATTTGTGTGTGCACACGCACGCATAAGCATAGTGCATTACACGGTGTGACGAATGGTTCCATCTTCACTCTAAAGATAATAACAGAACCAATAGTGACAAATCATGCAATAAATAACACAATTGTATTTTTTGAATCAAGATGGAAAACACAAAATTCATTTTGGAAAATTTCTTGTAACAAGTGAGTCTTAGCATTTTAAAATGGAATAGGTTATGGCCTGGCATAAAGTTAGGTGGCAGTTATTTCAGGTTAAAAAAAAGGCCAGGCTATTATCTCAAAGTCAGAGGAGGATAAGCCATAACTCCGAAACTAGTAAGTGGGTTTGTTTCTGTGGACTCAGAAATACAAGTCAAGTAAAAGAAAGGCAATTAATGTAGGATTTTGAAACCCATTATTAGTCATAATTTGGCAATCACAGAAATTACCAGTTAAGTTTATAAATATTGGAAATAGAAATGACTTCTAATGTTTAAGTACATACAAATTAATTCTCTTGCATAAGATTGCTTACATACACTTTTCACTGGGTGAGCCTATTTTGAAAATTTATATTTTGACTATATGAAATTACAATTAGACAAAGACAAGAGTCTGTATGACTAAAGAATAAAGTGTGCTCCCTTTGTATTTATTGTGTTTGTTATTTTGGCTGCTTATTGAAAAGAATATAACGTTAGATGAACAGGAGTTAATTATGTCAGTTACATTTATGATAAGTACTCAATAGTTTCACTGTGATACTAATTTTTGTTTTATGGAATAATTTTTCTGCACTGTCATTCATTATTAAATGCGTTATTGTCATCCTTTAAAATAAGGATAGAGAAGAAGTAACAAATATTTCTAGTTATAATTCTATTTCTATTTCCAATACTTACAAACTTTGTATTTGTTTCTCCAGTTATTAAGAACTTCTAAATGCATTTATTAATTTGTTAATTTTAAATTTTTCAGCCAAATCTATGTAAATAATACCAAATGTTCTGTCAGAAACTGAGTTGCCATCTTAGATATACTTGTAACTACAATTTGAAAATATGCCTTTATTAAAACATTTAGGATTTCATCTGTGGTTATGAGGAATTTCTTACAATCTTTGAGTCAACCTGTTTATAAAGCTGTTCTTTAAAAAATGCATGAGATACATGGCTATGTTTTGTGGTGGGAAATTTACAGATGATGCTACAAGAGTGCCTCTTGGAGATGAAGGTGGATATATCAATGCCAGCTTCATTAAGATGCCAGTGGGGAAAGAAGAGTTTGTTTATATTGCCTGCCAAGGACCTCTCCCGACAACTGTTGGAGATTTCTGGCAGATGATTTGGGAACAAAAATCCACAGTGATAGCCATGATGACCCAAGAAGTAGAGGGAGAGAAAATCAAATGCCAGCGCTATTGGCCCAACGTCCTAGGAAGAACGACAATGGTCAACAACAGGCTTCGGCTGGCTCTTGTGAAAATGCAGCTGCTGAAGGGCTTTGTAGTAAGGGCAATGACCCTAGAAGATATCCAGGTAGGAAATCAACTCTTTCCTTTTACTAAGACTTATCTCCTAGTTGGAATGCAGGCCTGCACACTTTCCATGATTGTGTCAATGTATTTCTCAGAGAAAGACAGTGATTTCTTGGTTCCCATTGCAGTGGAGCAAATGCCACCTATTATTTTTTATCTGATATAAATTCAAATATGACTCTCTTGATAAATTTTTTCCAGTTTCCTCCTGTACGTACTGTATTAAAATGAAAATGAGAATATAGGGCTTTTAACGTGATCATCCATCATCCTTTGCTTAGTGATAGCACAGAATGGCTCAGAGGCTATGTGTTGGAAACTAATTTTTTAAAAAATCAAACCTCAGACACAGATAGACACACTGTGCCTCCACGCACAACCAAAATTAAGGACAACAAAGATTTAGAAACAAGAAAACAATCAGAACTGATAGAAAATTGAACTGTATGGAAGTCCAACAACCATTCATCCAGACCGGTAAGAGGGTCACAGCAGGAAAAAGTGGAGGTTGGCAGACCCGGGCACACAGGCAGTGTCTGGCAGATCCAAAGCATACAGGCGGTGCCTAATGGACCCTGGGCACCGGGTGGCAAAGGGCAGACTCAGTGAGGTCGAGCAAGGCAGCTGGCTGACCAAGCAATCCCACATTCACTTGCAGATAATCCAGGTGAAAATGGGGAGTGAGACAGGCCTCACAACCCAGGGCCCCAGCACCAGGAAATAAAACCTAAAAACACCGATTGAAAACACTTGTGGGGTTGAAGTGTCAGGAGAGACTCCCAGCCTCACAGGAGAGTTCGTTGGAGAGACCCACAGGGTCCTAGAACATACACAAGCCCATCCACATGGAAATCAGCCCCAGAAGGACCCAATTTGCTTGGGGGAAGCAGTGGAATAGACTGGAATACAAGAGAGAGCGCAGCAAGCACCATTGTTCCCTCTCAGACCCCGTCCCCACGTACAGTGTCACAACCCAGCCACTGGGCTGCCCCACCCTGGGGAACACCTAAGGCTCTGTCCCTCACTATGTAACAGCTGTGACCAGACCAAAAACAAAAACAAAACAAAATAAAACAAAAAACACCCAAAAATGGCTCAGACGGGAGAACAAATCAAAGCCCCACAGCCAATTCAGCTAAGTGACCAAAAGATAGCCGACCTATCAGATGCACAGTTCAAAGCACTGGTGATCAGGATGCTCACAGAATTGGTTGATTTTGCTCACAAATTAGATGAACAAATGAAGGCTACAGTAAGTGAAATGAAGGAAAACGCACAGGGAACCAATAGAGATGGGAGGAAAACTAGGACTCAAATCAATGGAGTGGACCAGAAGGAAGGAACAACCAACCAAAGAGAAAAGAAGGAAGAAACAAGAATTCAAAAAAATGAGGAGAGGTTTAGTTAGGAACCTCCAGGACATCTTGAAACGTCCCAACATCTGAATTATAGGGGTACCAGAAGGGGAAGAAGAAGAGCAACACGTGGAAAACTTATCTGAACAAATAATAAAGGAGAAATTCCCCAATCTGGCAAAGGAAATAGACTTCCAGGAAGTCCAAGAAGCTCAGAGAGTCCCAAAGAAGATGGACCCAAGGAGGAATACACCAAGGCACATCATAATTACATTAGCCAAGATTCAAATGAAGGAGAGAATTCTAGAAGCAGCAAGGGATAAGGGGACAGTCACCTACAAAGGAGTTCCCATAAGACTGTCAGCTGATTTCTCAAAAGAGACCTTACAGGCAAGAAAGGGCTAGAAAGAAGTATTCCAAGTCATGAAAGTCAAGGACCTACAACCAAGATTGCTCTATCCAGCAAAGCTTTCATTTAGAATGGAAGGGTAGATAAAGCGCTTCTCAGATAAGGTCAAGTTAAAGGAGTTCATCATCACTAAGCCCTTATTATATGAAATGTTAAGGGAACTTACCTAAGGAAAAGAAGATCCAAAATATGACAGTGAAAAGACAGCAAACTCACAGATATTAACAACCACACCTAAAACAAAAGGAAACTAAGCAGACAACTAGAACAGGAACAGAACGACAGAAATGGAGATCACATGGAGGGTTAGCAACAGGGGAGTAGGAGGAGGAGAGAGGGGGAAAAGGTACAGAGAATAGGTTGCATAGATGGTGGGTAGAAAATAGACACCGGGAGGGCAAGAATAGTATGAGAAATGTGGAAGCTACAGAACTTATGACACATGGACATGAACTAAAGGAGGGGAATGTGGGTGGGAGGGGAATGATGGGGGAGAAATGGGACAACTGTAACAGCATAATCAATAAAATATATTTAAAAACAAAAAATCAAACCTCTAAGTAGATGTAATAAAACTTTTTTTTTCAATCTTTAAGTAGAAGATGCTCCTCCCTAAACACAAAATATCTTTAGTAATACAAGGACCACTGTGGCATAAAAGTTTGTCATTCAGGTAATTCCTACTGTGGCCATCTAACCAGTGAGGAAATTTAGCTTGAATTAGGCAATTGGGTACACCTTAAAAAAGCTACTTAACTGCCTCCTGACCTCCATAGTCTATTTCACTCCTCTCCCCAGTAATACTAGCTAGATGCAAGTAAGAGTGTTACACACTGCTGAAGTGTTAGCTTTTGTAAAGGAAGAGTAATTTTACTTTCACAGAAACAAAGCACACTTGCATTTTTGACTCAGTTCTACTGGTGGCATGTAAACATAACCTGGGAATTTCCTTCATGATTTTTGATTTGACAAATAATTAAAGTTTATACCTTCTTATTCATTATACCAGCTTACATTACTTAGGCTAACACAATTGTTCAATATTCCTTAAACTATTTTTTAATATATTTTATTGATTATGCTATTACAGTTGTCCCACTACATTCCCCCCTTTAGTTCATGTCCACGTGTCATAAGTTCTTTAGCTTCCACATTTCCCACACTGTTCTTGCCCTCCCCCTGTCTATTTTCTACCCACCGTCTATGCTACTTATTCTCTGTACCTTCCCCCCTCTCTCCTCCTCCTACTTCCCTGTTGCTAACCCTCCATGCGATCTCCATTTCTGTGTTTCTCTTCCTTTTCTAGTTGTTTGCTTAGTTTGCTTTTGTTTTAGGTGCGGTTGTTAATATCTGTGAGTTCGCTGTGTTTACTATCATATTTTTGACCTTCTTTTCCTTAGATAAGTCCCTTTAACATTTCATATAATAAGGGCTTGGTGATGATGAACTCCTTTAGCTTGACCTTATCTGAGAAGCGCTTTATCTGTCCTTCCATTCTAAATGAAAGCTTTGCTGGATAGAGCAATCTTGGATGTAGGTCCTTGCCTTTCATGACTTGGAATACTCTTTCCAGCCCCTTCTTGCCTGGAAGGTCTCTTTCGAGAAATCAGCTGACAGTCTGATGGGCACTTCTTGGTAGGTGACTGTCCCCTTTATCTCTTGCTGCTTCTAGAATTCTCTTCTTCATTTTAGTCTTGGGTAGTGTAATTATGATGTGCCTTGGTGTGTTCCTCCTTGGGTCCATCTTCTTTGGGACTCTCCAAGCTTCTTGGACTTCCTGGAAATTTATTTCCTTTGCCAGATTGGGGAAGTTCTCCTTTATTATTTGTTCAGATACATTTTCCACTTGTTGCTGTTCTTCTTCTCCTTCTGGTATCTCTATAATTCAGATGTTGGGACATTTCAAGATGTCCTGGAGGTTCCTAACTAAACCTCTCCTCATTTTTTTGAATTCTTGTTTCTTCCTTCTTTTCTCTCTGGTTGGTTTTTCCTTCCTTCTAGTCCACTCTATTGATTTCAATCCCAGATTTCTTCCCTATCAGTTCCCTGTGTGTTTTCCTTCATTTCACTTATTGTAGCCTTCATTTGTTCATCTAATATGTGAGCAAAATCAACCGATTTTGTGAGCATCCTGATCACCAGTGCTTTGAACTGTACATCTGATAGGTTGGCTATGTGTTGGTTGCATAGCTGAATTGACTGTGGGGCTTTGATCTGTTCTCCCGTTTGAGCCATTTTTAGTTGTTTGGGGTTTGGAGGGTATTTTGGGGGATCTGGTCCCAGCTGTTACATATGTGGGGCAGAGACTTAAGTGTTCCCCAACGTGGGACAGACCAGTCGCTGGGTTGTGATGCTGTATGTGGGGGCAGGATCTGAGAGGGAACAAGGGTGCTTGCTCTGCTCTCTTTCGGATTCCAGTCCCTTCTGCCACCTCCCCAAAGCAAATTGGGCCCTTCTGGTTCTAATTTGTGTGTGTGTGGGCTTATGTGCATTCTAGGACCCTGTGGGTCTCTCCAATGAACTCTCCTGTGCACCTGGAATCTGGCAGCCGCTGCCTTCGCACCTGGGTCCGCCAACCTCCAGTTTTTCCTGCCACAACTCCAGCCCTCTTACCGATCTGGATGAATGGTTGTCGGACTTCCATACAGTTCAATTTTGTATCTGTTCCGGTTATTTTCTTGTTTCTAAATCTTTGTCGTCCTTAATTTTGGTTGTGCGAGGGGGCACAGTGTGTCCACCTATGCCTCCATCTTGGCCAGAAGTCCTAAATTATTTTTTTAATCAACACATGTTTATAGAGCTCACGCCCTGTTAGGGAATCTGAGGTTTGAGTGGTTAACAACATAGACAGAAAGATATCCCTGACTTTATGGAGCTTACTTTCTAATGAGAAGGTAATACTGCTGTGGAAAGAACAGTGAAGGTGTTGAATGAACCACAGGGATATCTGGGGAGCAGTTCAGTCAGAAAGAGTGAGTGCAAAGGCCCTGAGACTGAACTGTGCTGAGTCTTTCTAAAGACACAGTGAGTGGTTCCTGTGGCAGCAGTAAAGGTTAGGCCTGAGAGGTAGCTGAGACAAGTGATGGAGAGTTTTTAAGCCATTGCAATGACTCTGGCTTTTGTCTAGGGTGAATTTCAAAAGGGGTCATTAAAAAAAGGTTGTTATCAAAATGTGTTTTTCTTTTAGGATTTCCCAAAAGTAGTTTTCACCAATATTTAAAATGTGAATCTGGGCCTGGCTGGATACCTCAGTAGGTTAGAACATTATCCCAGTATACCAAGGTTACAGGTTCAATTGCCAGTCAGGGGACATACAAGAAACAAACAATAAACGCATAAATAAGTGGAACAACAAATCGATGTCTCTCTCTTACTTTCTCTTTCTCTCCCTCTCCTTCCCTCCTCTCTCTCTAATATTGGTAAAAGTAAAAACAATTTAAAAAATTAAATGTGGATCTAGCGGCCTCCTTGATAAAGGCCTTCCATATCTTTGTTATTTCATGGAGTCTTTTTTGTCACTTTTACTTTTCCTTTGATTTAATCCAGTGGAAAAGTCAAAATTTGAAAAGACAAAATATCAAGACCTAAATACATGTGTACAATCTTGTATACCTTTATATTCTTATTCTGTTGTATAATTTCAGACAGGAGAGGTGCGACATATTTCTCACCTGAATTTCACTGCCTGGCCAGACCATGATACGCCTTCTCAGCCAGACGACCTGCTCACTTTTATCTCTTACATGAGACACATTCACAGCTCAGGCCCAATCATCACACACTGCAGCGCTGGCATTGGACGTTCAGGGACCCTGATATGCATAGATGTGGTTCTAGGATTAATCAGTCAGGATCTGGAGGTAAGTACAAGTACAGGGTGAGTGAGCATTTGACCAGAAATGATGGTGGAATCTACAGTAATTTTTTAATAATGTGTTGAGATCTTGGAATTTTTTTTATCAGTTTGTATGAATGCCTTGATTTTCTTACTGTATAGAATTAGACATTCAAAACTGCATAGACCATAATGAGAAAGAGATAATTTAAACATATATTTGTTTTACTGGGTTTTTTTTAACCATGTGCTGTAAAGCCTCTTGTGCAGTATTATTGCATTTTACTCTTTATAGTCTTTAGGCTTGCATAAGATAAAGTCAGTATTGTTATCATACTGTCAGGGGTAGACATATTGAAGCACAAAAGAAAGTACATTTTGAAATGAACAGGCTTATCCTTTTTTTTTGTTATTGTTACCTGTAGATAAGAAATGTAAATTTTGTTAAACAAATTGATTCTAAATAGTCTACATTAAAACAGTTACTCCCGATTTAAAAATTATTTCTAAATAAACAAAGCTAATAAGTGTGATACTGCTTAAAACCTAAATTAGTATAAACCTTACCTAAACATTAACATATAGAATTATACATAAGATAATTAAAACATTTGTCCTTTAAAGAATTTTAGTTAAAAACAGTTCTTTCACTTCATACTGTATTATATCTACTATAATAATTTAAGTAGGACAAAACAAAATAGTCTACTTCTCCTTGTTTCAAACTATTAAATATCAATGAAATAAAAATCAGGAGTTTTATTGATTTAATTTTTTTAATTAGAAATTAGTCCAATTTCAGAGGGACAAGGACTTCCGTTGGGGATTTTCAAATAGAATGACCTTCCCTAATTTTTGAAAGATCATAAATAACATTATCAAATGATAGCAAAGTCAGTTCACCAACTCATTTTGTCCAGAATAGTGTCCCCAGACTGCTGGAAAGGGAAGGAGAATGGGGTACGAAACCTGTGTAAGCTACTGCGCTGTGAGCCTCTGGGGCTCAATTCTGGCTGTCCTTCTTATCTAACACACAGACTCTCATTTGGTTTCTGGCAGTTTGACATCTCTGACTTAGTGCGCTGCATGAGACTGCAGAGACATGGGATGGTTCAGACACAGGTGAGTTTTGATGTCTTCTAATAAGGGTTTTCGTGAGGTTTCCGATGTTTTAAAAGTTCCGGTTAAACCATTTCTTTTTTGAGGGTTCCCACGTTATTGCATAAACCAACAGATTTATGGCAATGAGGGACTTTTTTTTTTTTTTAATATAAGGGCTAATTCAGAAAAAAATATATTTCTAGGCTACTTTTTTAATGTTGCCTTTTAATTTTAAAAATTAGGAAATGCAATATCTACACTGAATAGATTACAGAGTATGAGGTGGCATGCTGGGGTCAAAATTGGGGAGTGGAACAAACTAGTGTGTAATCAGCAGCATTCTTTCCCCGTAGCCAACCAAAAAAATAGAAGGCAACGTTGTTGCTACAGAAATTCCCCAAGAGTGAATGGAGTCAGCAGCATTGATTAGAAGGCAGGAAGGCAGGTTGAGTTGCTTACCTTGGACAAAGCACTGGTAGAGAGTGAAAGAGTGAGTCTGTTCGTCCTCTGTTTCAATCATTTTCATTTCATTCACCTGAAATCAAACCAGTTTCTCACCCACTGACCTACAGGGACTGCATTACTTAGGGTGTCTGCCTGCTCTGAGTAAACTGCTGTTCTTTGTGTTTGTATTGGGAGGAGGGATATGGAAGCTATTTTCATATATCTATAAATTCGCATTTCTCTACCTCTTGAATTATATAGAAGTTCATTATTTTTATTATGTTTTAAAGATTTTATTTATTTATTTTTAGACAGAGGGGAAGGGAGGGAGAAAGAGGGAGAGAAACATCAGTGTGTGGTTATCTCTCTCATGCCCCCTACTGGGGACCTGGCCCACAACCCAGCCATGTGCCCTGACTGGGAATTGAACCAGTGACCCACTGGTTGGCAGGCTGGCACACAATCCACTGAGCCACACCAGCCAGGGCAAAAGTTTACTATTTTTAAAATTAGAATTTGCCTACTTTTCCTTCTTACACCTTTTTAATTCAGATTAAATCTTCTAAATATTAAGCTGATTTACAGTCAATTTTTTAGGTAAAGAAAACATATTGATCCAGATTAGCAGTTCTTTAGACCCAGGCATTCAGCAGATGTCGACTGAGGGCCTAGCGAGTACTGGGCCCCTTGCAGGTGAAGGAGCACATCAGTGAATAAAACAAAGATCTTCTAGTAGGATAGTGATGAGGAAGGCAGATAATAGACATATTAAATAAGTAAATTATACAGGACATTTGAAAATTATACATGCTTTAGAAAGAAAATGTAGAGCAGGGTGAAGACAATGAGTCGTGTGTTGAGGTGCTGTTTTAAATAGGTGGCACCACTGAGAATAACACTCGTGCAAAGATTTGGAGAAGCTGACAGAGGGGGGTCGTGCAGATATCTGGGAGCAAGAGCCTTTCTAGCAGACAGAGCCACCTGTGTGGAAATCCAAGGTGGGAGGGATCTTGTGTTTAAGTTCACAGCCAGTGTGGCTGAGGCGGAAGGAGGAGGAGGCAGGTGAGAGGGAGAGGATGGAGCCAGGGCTAAGGCTTCCCCTAGTGAAGTGGAGCCATGGCAGGACTGTCAGGATGGAGTGACAGGAACAGACTCATATTGTAAAGGACCACTCTGACTGCTGTGTTGAAACCAGTCCCAACTGGGAGGTTGGGTGGGGAAGGATGCAAGGTTGGAAGCAGGGAGCTCAGTTAGGTGGCTAGCAGGGGTGGTCCTGACTGGAATAGTGGGTGTGAATATAGGGAGAAGAGAAGTGGGTTTGCCAATGGTTTGCAGGGTGAGAGAAGGTTAAGGATGAATGTGTAGAAAACATGAGAAAAACAAGACAGATGAGCAAAAAGTAAATAAAAGGGTTACTTACTTTCCTACACTTCGTAGTTGTTAGTGTTTAGGCAACTTCCTCACTTTTTTGAGTCTGAGCAGGAGCGCTGAGGGACGCATGCTCACAGGCACGCAGCCACTTTCAGCACGGCTCAGCTCTACTTTCCATTTAGTATGCTCTGAATGTTTTAAATTTCCCTTCAGACTCCTTAATTCCTTGTCAAACAACAAGAAAACCCAGATCCCTTGCTATCAACTTAATGGAGAATAATTTCACCAAAAAAGTTAATTTTCAAAAAACACTAATTTCTGCATTTTTCTCTTCCAAATATTAAAAGTATTTTGTGTAGCTTCTTGAGTATTAACTTCTTGACATTTCAAAATACCAGATGAGTTCAATAAATCTAGAAGAAATTTTGTAGAAAGTTGTTTGGTTTTTTTTTTTTTTCAATTATAAAAGCAAATCACAAAAAAATAGAATGGCCCACTGATCAGAGACTGCTTCAGTTAGCACTCTGGAACATTTCTGTCCATTCCTACCATCCCACCCCAGGGCTTTTTCCCTTCAAATTTTATCAATCTGGCTTTTGTTTTTAATCATTTTTATGACACTGCACTATTCTGTATCCTGCTTCTCACATTGAATTACTCAGACATTAAGTAGTAATAAAGCTATGTTTATAAAATATTCACATTACACATCTAAAGTCTCCTCTCTCTATATAGGATCAATATATTTTCTGCTACCAAGTCATCCTTTATGTCCTGACACGTCTCCAAGCTGAAGAAGAAGAAAAAGAGCAGCCCCAGCCTCTGAAATGACCTGAGAAAACAGCCTTCTGGTTGCCTTTCTGGTTCTCGCCTTAATGCCCAACAGATGCTCCCGTTGCCCATTGAAAACAAAGACCACAGGACAGCAGTCCATACAGGGTCGCTATGCTTGTTCTCCTCCACCTCAGAGGGGCATTCTTCATCACCGTGAATCATGTTGCAATACTGTATTTGTACAGCTACTTTAACCTGTGATAGTTATTTTTTTTTAAATGTAACACTAACTGAATAATGCAGCTCTTAGGGACAATTAAGGCAGCATTTGATTATAGTGGACATTGTTACAACGGCACACTGAGTCTATTTTTAATGTACCAATCTTGTTTATAGAAAAATTATTTTCCAGTATTTCAATAAAGTAGTATTTTATAGGGATACTTAAAACCAATATTTAAACTTTAAATGACAGTAGTAGTGGCATAGCAAAAAAGTAGCAAATGTTTACTGTATCAATTTCTAATGTTTACTATATAGAATTTACTATAATATATTTATATACTTTTTCCTGAAAATGGAGTGATCAGACTTTGTAACTGCATCGTCCATTTGTTATGCATCATCTCACCTTGTAAATAAAAATACACTTTAAAATATGAACAAGCCCAAAGTATGTGCAGACAAATTAAATCTTTTCAGTGTGTTAGTTTTTTTAACAACACCCAGGCCCCTGGGAAGGCAAAGACCCCAATCTCCCTCTCCCCACCTGGGCCCAGCCTCGGGGTCCCAGTGTCATCAGGAACCGGGGCAGATCCTGATCAAGGTCAGGCATGAGGGGCAGGCACCGACTGACAGCTAAGAAATTCAGTCTTCCTGGCTGCGAGTGGTTCCAGCTTACTGTGCCTAAATCAGAATATGTTAAAGTTCTAGATGTGGTAAAGCCCAGAATATCTCAGATGGCAAGGAGTAGCACTAAAGAGAACAGTATCACACTGCCTGGGAGATTTATATTTGTTTTTTCCTGAAAGGGAAGAGATCAACCTCAAGAGCCTGCTTCTGCTTCTCATTACTGAACATGTCTTACTAAATCCATTCTTGACAGTGTGCCCCCCCTCAGCAGGAGCGGTGGGTGCCTTTCCAAGAGCCAGGAGGAAACTGTTTGGTTCATCCTCGTAAGATTGACCAACTCTGAGTTAGTCAACTTGAATTTCTGATCACGCCCAAGTGCAGGAATTTGCTAGGACCTATTCCTTTGTGTCTGAGGTACATGAGGGCAGGAGCCAATGTCAGTCAGTGCACGGAGCCCCGTGGTGGTGTGTTTGACCCCTCACCAGGTAGCTGGTTTGAACCCTACCTCAGAAGTGGCTTCAAATCTGGCAAAAGCACCACCACCACCACCATATTCATTTTATTAAGAACAGTTTTTGTAACTTGGGTCATAGCTGAGGAATTTTTTTTTAAGTTTCTGTTGCTTTAAAAGATGTTGGGAAACTCCTGTCTTGTGTGAGTTGGAATCATGAGGCCTTGATTTCCTGTCTAAGCACAGGAAACTAGGCCAGCAGGACCCTTGGAGCCAGTACAGCTGGAGGTGATTATCCACCATCTGAATTCAACAGAGATGGGAGAGGGAGAAGCTGAAGAAAGATCCCTCTTCTGCAAAGAATGTGGCTAGGAAATGGAAACTGGGGGAGGAAAATGCAGGTTTCAGTTTACAGGCCCTGGGAACTTCATTATAGTAAACGTTACTGTCCTCCTCGGGGACCTGGCTCCACTATTGGAATGTGATGAGCCATTTGCTAGAGCCACGCTGGTTCGAAAGCATGGCAAGGCCACAAAGCCAGGGTGGCGCATGGAGACATCCAGATGTCAAATGAACAAATAAATACAGTTAACTGGGCTCTTAACCCACACTGGATAACTAAGGACTATAAAATATATCCCCAGATATATAATGGCTCAAACATAATTATTGCTCAGCTAACAGTTCTGGGCAGGAGAAGAGCTCAGCAGGGCAGCTCTCCTCTCAATTTTCAGGAACCCAGCCTGAAGGAGGTTCTGTAATTGACACATAGCTTCCAAGGTCATACTGGGAATCATCTCCCTCCCCCTAGCCAGAAGGGTAAAGCGTGGAGGGCTACCTGTGGGAGGGTTGCAAGAGTCGGGCAGGCCTGGAAATGAAGCGCATAGCTGCCACTCATTCCAGCAGCAAGAATTGGTCAAACAGCGCCTGCCTGGTACCAGGAAGCTGGGAAATGAGTTGGGCGACCAGGTGTTTCCTGCGATGGGCCACTCCGCTGTAGAAGGGGAAATGCACAATGTGATGGAATTACTTACAAAACTGAACTAGAGTGGAACATTCTAAAAGAATGGTATCTTAGTATAGTCCTGAGCATTGCATTTTATCTCCATTTCGAAACTTTGGTAGATATCATCAGCAGAAATCTTTCTGAATTATCATGATAGAAAGGAGAGAAATGGATATGGAGGGAGAAAATCAGGTGCTCACATCTGTGGTTCATGATACTCTGCCAGGTCTCTTGATTTTAGAATGACTATCTAAATGAACTGTGATGAATCCAAGAAATTTTTAAAAAATAGCTGTCCTCTGGTCATCGATACCTTGGCAGTAAGAGAATGTATTCCTGTTTCAGATAATTCAGAAATATTCAAGATACTTGCTCATGGTGGAGAAAAATGTGACAAATTATACATTCACCTACATAATACTTTTAAGCTAATTTAAACGTTAACATAAATTTGGAACTGCATTTGATTATTCAGTTGCAAGGAACTAAAAACCAACCACATGGACTTACACAAATTAGAAATTTCATTTAAAAAAAAAAAAACAGGTTTAGAAGCAGGCAGTTTCTGTGATTGATTCTACAGTTAAAGAATGTCAACAGATGCATAAGTATCCTGGCCTTTCCTCTATGGTCTGGAAATGGCTGCTGCTGCAGCCCCGGCTATTCCATCCACGTTCCAGAAAGGAAAGAGGAAGAAATGACATGAGAAAGGGTTAGTGCCTAGCTAGGGCATGAAAACAAAATGTTCTAGAAGTCACATGTAGACTTCCACTTCTTACTAGCAAGGACTATGTCACATGGCCATCTCTAGCTTCAAAATACTTATTTTTAGCTAGCTATATTGCTGTCCTGAACAAAATCTTGGTTGTGTTAATGAAGACAAAGGAAACAAAGCAGTGTGTGCCTTTCCAGTTCTGCCAGTTTCTGCCATTTCTTTAGTAGCTAACACTATGTCAATATTTAAAATCTTTCTGATCCCAGAACTATTTGAACTTGTAACTATTGAAAAGAGATTCATAGATAGGAAATACTTGAAAGTAATCTTAAGCTTTGCAAACTTAGAAACACAATTTTATCCCTTCACCCAAAATTATATTCTAAAGATCAGGCTAAGCAAACTCGATCTACTTGCTGATGAACCGAGTTGCCTGTTTTTTAGTTTAGCTCTCAAGCAGGATGACTAAGCCTGGATGGTGAGGTGGGGCTCTTCCCCGGGGGAAAGTACATACACACAGAGGCTGGTTAGAACTAGCTCAGAGGCTAAGATGTGATTCATTAGACTGGGTTCGGCTGAATTACCCTTTCTATACTAGGACTAATTGTGACTACACAAGGAAAAGAAAGGGACGAGCACTTACTGCTCACTTCCCACGCATCATAACAGGTATTTTCATATTACCTAATACATTTCAGGGTGTTTAGGATTGAATGTCTCTTTTTTTCCAGAGAGGAAAATGAAGTCCAGTGGGACTGTCACTTGCCCAATGTTGCCCAAATAACAGAACTGGGATTCAATTCCTGGTCTGACTTCAACCTACACTTCAGAGGCCTCCCAGCTCTTTAGGTGGAAGACAACAAGTGGCCCTGGCAGAGCCCACATTCTTTCCACTACAGCACGCTGCCCCTCCCACCCATCGGCTCTTTTCCAGACGTGGGGCTGGACTCATTCCACTTACCCTTATCTCTTTTGGCCCCACTTCTTCTGAGCCTCATATAGGCCCTGGCTTTTCTGAATTCATAATTATTTAGATCAGTTAGAATATAATTTATTCAGATAGAGCTTTTTGTGGTTACATTCTTCATCCTAAAGCTGATGCATGGCCTCCTGGACAACTGGACTGTTTCCGGGTCTTCTCAGTAACACGGTTTGCAAACCGTCTCTGGAGATGACAGTCTTCTGATGTGACTGCTTTCACACACTCACATTGATTTGTGTTGTTTCTGCCTTAAAAAGGTGGTTTTTGGCAGACCTGTCCCCAGATTGCCCTGACTACAGTAAATGCTGACCATGTTGACCACAGCCAATCCTTTCAGAATGGAATGTTGGATGTTGCCGTTTTATTTAGATTCCTTCATAGAGAAACAATATAGAAATTCTTTTTTTCTTTTGTATGGTCTTTAAAATTCATGGTAATGCTCATTTTAGGCCTGGGGATGTCAGCACACAACCCTACTCTGTTCACTGTGGTGATCATGAGGTCGGAAACACCTCCTGCCTTATTGTTGCAGTTTGTGCCAGGCACCTCTGTACACAGTGCAGAACAGCTTCCCAGTATGACCGTGCTTCTCAGGGGGCACACAGGGATCCCCACGTGGTCAAGCAGCACTTGAGAGTAAACAGTCACATCACAAGTCTGCATAGTTCTTTTCCTTACAAATATACTTGTGACACCTAATGGGGCTCTTTCTGTACTACCATAAAGGCGGGCTTAATTGTCGTGACAATACCATTAATACTCATTGTCATTATATTAACCCACAAGTTCTTGGGAATACAAAATAAAACTGTGAAGATTTACCTTAGGCAATACACTTTCTCACACATTTCAAAACTTACAAATAAGAGTAGACAGAAGACACAGAGCTGTGTGCAGCTTCAGAGGCATCTTTAGGTGTCAGCGACACAGCAGAAGACATTCAGACCAAAACCAAGAACCAGGAGACTGCCCCTTTTGACAGCCTCCTCCCCAGCCAGAACCAGATCAGGAACTGTCGGCAGAACTACCTGGACTTCCCGCACTGTCAAAAGACAATGACTGCTAATGGGGGCAATGTCTCCGTGCAGGGGGGGTACTGGCGTGGGTACAAGTCCCTTTGCCCCATATCCTGGGTGTGGCCTGGGATGACCGCCGGCAGAAGGCACATTCCCTGGGAATATCTGAATTGTCTGTACCACCTCTCCTCTGTCCTCCATCCTTCTCCCAGGAGGGTGAAGGGGGACCTGGGCACATCCCACCCTGGGATCCTGAATTATGGCTTAACTAATAATAAATATTTGTTGTGAAAAATGAAAGAATAAAAGAAAGTGGAACCAAATGGAGTCCTGACAAAAACACATTGTACAGGAAGTTAGGTGATAAATGTGGCATTTCAAACCAGTAAAGAAAAGATGAACAATTCAATATGTGGTGTTGGGACAATCAGACTCTTAACACACCATAGAGAAAAAATAAATTCAAGATGGAATAAAATATGTACATATTTAGTCCATAAAAGTAAGCAAAATTGTATGGGAAATATTTTCAATATAAGAATAGAGGAGGAGAACAGGTCCTACGACACCAGGCCGCACACACAGCAGCCAGTACCCACACTGTGGGGACCCTCGGAAAGAACTCCCTGGAAAGGGGCCAAATACATGCACAAATGGAGTCTTTTCACAATTCACCATCCACTTAAAAATATAAATATTCTAACACTAGACATATCAAGGATGAACAGTTACGTAAAGACTAATATGGCTTAGTATGTAAAAAATATAAAATTCTTGTACAGCAATAGACATTATAGAATAACAGAAGATAAAAGAGTAGGTAGAATGTTGACAAGCAGGACAAAGGGTCACCAACCATATGTGTTAAAATTTATCAATCAAAAAGGAAAAATATAACAGAAAAGTAGACAAGAGACATGAAAAAGCAAGTGGTCATAAAAAATATTTTACTCATAATTTTAAAAATGCAATTTTACATGAGACATTCTCACAAGTCAAAACTGATCATCCTTTAGACGGTGCGACTGGGAACCCAGTTCCTCCCAGGCATTGGAATGCACACAGCGTGGCCGGGAACAATCAGCCAGCATTCCATGTGCAATTAGCCTAGCAACCCACATTGCAGGAAGTGACCTACAGAAATATTTGCAGAAGGGCAGGGGTGTTTGTAGCAGCATTGCAATGCCAATGAGTTGAAAGCTAACTAAATGTCCATGAGTAAAGAATAGTTAAACAAATGAGCCCTTCCATGCAGTGAAATCCTTCCTCTAAGCCGCTGTTCTGAAGAACGAGGTATGTCAACACAGACTGATGTGTAAAGATGCTCCAGACGTGGCATTAAGTGACTTATGAAACAGTGTAAGTGGGATAATCCCAATATTTTAAAAGTTATGTAATGTGTAAACAAAAATCAGGAGGCTATACATGTGCCTATCACTGGGGAGTGAAGATACGGGACATTCACCTTTTAACCTCAGTGTTCCTTAAATTGCCTCTAAATTTGTATTACATGATCTATGTATTTTGGATCTATGATCCAAAGAGACTTGAATCACTTTGGAAAACACTCCACTTTTAATATGGGTTGTAGGCTTCCTCACCAATGTTCCAAAGGACCTTCCCAAAGTCAAGTGGGTTCAGACTCTGTCCTTGTTCTAAAGTATAAGATGCTCTATGCAGAGTCCGACCCTTGTGAGATTGAAGTCCACCTGAGGATGACATCACACAACAAGGGGTATCACTCTTCACTGCACGGGAAGACAAGAACACAGCAGCTGGTAAATATGTTGTGTAAACCTCAGAAGAACTCCCTGAAATAGGCAGAGTACCTTCTCAAAGTGTATCCTGATGATTACAAGCCACACAAAAATATAAATATTTCCACAGGCCCTGCCAATGAGACCCATGCATCAGCTCTGTACTCTCTTTACTGGTTGTGGAGGAAGTCAGCGTCCAATCAGGCAGCAAGCCCCTACTATGCACATGAAGAGATGTGGCCTGTTGGTTCGAGAGTCATGTGGGAATCCATAGGCTCTGGTGACCCAGGAGTTACTGCAACTTCTTCATTCACCTCCAAGAAAGCACTGGCCTCTTTGGGAGAGGTGGATTTCTTGTTATGGCAGCCTTCTGCACCACCTGGGTTCCTTTTCCTGTGTTTATTCTTCAGTCTCCTCTTGTACATCTTATATGCTAGACGTTAAAACATGCAAGTATTAAAAAATCACTTTAGTAAGGACAATAATTTAGTGACCTTGTGTGCTGGTCAATACTTCAGGAGTACGTTTGCTTTGGGTCATATATGCATAAACACACAGGAAAAAAAAGGGGGGGCAAGGAAAATGAGAGGAAACCATGAAACAAAACAATTCAGTCTATCAAAATGGCGGTTTCTATCTGGAATGGACCTTTTGGGAATGAGACAGTCATCAGGTCATCGACTCATTCATCCATTTATTCAGTCACCCCCTGTGAAGTGCTGCCAATGAGCCTGGTGCTCCTCTGGCTTCTGGAACACAGCTGGGAATGAAAGTTCCTTCCCTCGTGGTCTCTTGTCTTGTGGGAAAGTTAAACCACAAGTGTTCCTTACATTGATTGTTATATCAGTAATCCGTATATAATCAGTTATATCAGCAATCACTGAGACGGACTCAGAACCTGTTCCCTGGCAATGAAAACGACCATGGCCCAAAATTAAAATACATATGTGTGTGTTCATATCTACCTGTCTAACGTATGTATTTTTTATATGTCTCATCAATGGGAATTTCTTTCTTACACCTATTCTGTGATTTTCTTTTTAATTTTTTATTGTTACTCTATTAGAGCTGTCCCAATTTTTCCCCTTTGTCCTCCTCTCCCCAGCCCACCCCGCACTCCCACAGTCAATCCCCACTATATACATATATTTTTTAATTTACCTCCTGTGAATCTACATAGTAGTTGACTCCAAGATGATGTATATTTGGCTGTATGGATAGGTAAGCATACAGGGTGGGCCAAAGTACAATAGGTTTACAGTTGTGAGTACACAAAACAGTGTTTATTCTTGTATTATTATTTATTTATTATGGTATTATTTTCCATATGAACAACTGTAAACCTACTTTTGCCTCACCCTGTATATATACACATAGACATATGTATACATATATACAATTAATTTCAATATTTGTGTATGTATTATACTTCATAGTTGAAAAATATGTCACAGCCATTCAGCACAACTCTTAGTCACAAAAACACAGTGAAATAACTTGACATTTGGCTTTTCCTGAAACAAGGTAGGTGTCAGTTTTGAGATAAACGATGGCTCATGGATACTGAGCAAGTCCTGAAATTGACGTGCCGATAGTGAACTGCCTTCTGTGAAGCATACTCGTTTATAATGGTAAGCTTACTTTCCCCTAGTTTTTTAATATTTTTCTGTCAAACTTCCACTTTGTGGCAAAGGATCTTGTTTATGCACTTTTTCCCCAAAAATGTCAGGCTGAAAATGTATCACAAGGGCAGCACATGCGTGTTTGGATTGAAAAAGGACTTGGTAAGTTGGGTCAACAATTTTCAATCCCTCCAATGGGGGCTCTACCCACCTGCAACAATGAGAATTCCATCCACCATCTGGAAGAGTCCATAGGCCAAGGGGAAGCTAATCATCTGGACCATCTGCTCAGCAGTGAAAGACAACTGGAGCATCGTGATGCACATCTGAATATTCTGAGCTCCAGTTTCTAAGGAAATTGTTCTGCACCTACAATAATTTTTTTTCAAAAGTTACATCCTAGCAATAAGGACTATTTTTAAATGTTCTCTTACAAATAGCAATATCAGCCATGAGCTTAGGCCACTAACAATGATTACTCACTCATTCAAGATCTATGTATTTGCTCAGGGCCTAAGCTGTGGGCAGTCTCCTGAGAGGCACTTGGGAGTGGGGCCCTATGAACCCTGCCCTGGGAATCTGATTGAAAAGTCAAGATATACAAACAGGAAAAACTCAGTAACACCAGCAGATGCTGTACAACTTTAGAAAAGTTGTGTCAATGGTTAGGGAAGGCTTCACAGAGGAAGAGCAGGATTAAAGGATGGAAAGAGGGGAAGAGGCATTTAATTTGGGACAAAGATTGAAATTAAAGGTCCCGGGACAGGTATGAGCTGGGCCTGTTCAGAGGCATTGCATGGGCTGAAACCAGCCTGTGTGGGCTAGAGGCTTGGAGGAGATGAGAAGGGAAAGTCGGGTTAGAGGTATGAAACAGTATAGACTAAACAACACTTGAAAGGAAACCTTTAATCGAAAACAAATGTCCGAAATGGTTTCTTTGGTGAAAGGTCTAGGAAAATATAGGAAAATTTTTTCCACTTTCCTATATTTTATTAGTTTCCTAATTGCAAAAAAATAAAATAAACCTCACTTGAAAAAGAAAAGGCAAGAAGAAAAGAAAGGAAGACACAGGCAGGACCTCGGGGGCTGGGTGAAGCAGTTTCAGCTGTCTCCAGTTCACAAAGGGAGGCTTCAGGTTTTTTATAGATGGAAGTGAGAGGAGAAAGGTGCTTCAGAAGGTAAACCAGTATCTCTGTGCAAGCTGGCTTGGAATGTGGGTGTGTGATGTGGGAATGGAAATGTCGTCACTGGTGTAAGACAAGTTCTCTGACTCTTATTTTGTGTCTAGTTACACTATTGCTTCCTATGCTTTCTTCAGACTACCCTGACTTCTTTCAGACCCACATCAATAACATGATGTGATTAAGCTGCTAGGCTGGACCTCACACCTAGACCATTCACTGGGCAAAAGCGTATCTCAGTCCTGATCCTTCTTAAGCCACCAGGTGTGAAAAAAACAAGAATGTCGACTACACTTCTCTATAGGAGTACTTTCTCTCCAGACCCAGTTTCAACCACTCAACAGTCATATCCCTAACTTTGGAAACAAATCCAGGTCCAAGTACGAACTCGACCACATTCCAGCTTAAGGCACTTGGTCGAGTTACCTAACTTCTCTGAAAGGTTTGCTCATCTGCAAAATGAGGGCACTGATAATATCTATCTCTCAGGCATAGTAAGAAAATGAGATACTCTTGGTGGAGCCCCATCCAGTATTTGGTATGATCTAAATGTTCCCAAGTGAACTGGAAACAGCATAAAGCTAGTTTTAAAAATTCCCAAACTCCACCTTTGGGATTCAACTGCATAGTTTACTTTTCTTCAATAATTATTCTTCTATGTTAAAAGTAGTACATAACGAAAAACATCAAAAATATACCAAAAAATATTAGGCAACTAAAATTAATCTTAATCCCACTACTCAAACACTATTAGCATATTTCTTCCAGTATTTTTCCATGCGTAAAATTCTTTTCCTTCCTTCTACAAGATGGCACTCAAAGGCACACTGTTTCCCATTCTTTTTAACTAAAATTTATCCCTTAAGTATTTCCAAAAGTATTAAAATTGATTCATCATATTCCATTTCATAGGCACAACAAAAATTAAATATCTCTGTTTTACAAAATATTTAAATTATTTCTATTTTCACATTTATGAATAACACTGCAATTAACATCCTTGCACATCGACATTTGTCTATCTGACAGCTTCAGGACAGAGCTCTAGAAGTAAAACGACTGAGTTAACTACAAATATTTGTATGGTTATTGATAAGACTTGTCTTTTAGAGAGTTCATGCCAATTCGTTACCCACCCCCCACAGTGTAAACTAATGCTCACCTCATCTATTCCAATAACATGGAATATTATGATTTTTAATATTTCGCAGCATTTATAAATTCTATTCCCCAACTTGTAATGATAATATTTAAGGTAAATTTCTACTTTCTTTCTCATTTGCCCTTTCTCTTCTTGCCCCTCATAAGTAGCATTTTTTGAGAAATCGGCACAATAATGCATAAATGTTTAATCTCTCAAACTTGCTCATGTCACAGAATGGTCTCTGTATTTAGTGAAACAACTCGCCTCTCCTATTTACTAAAATACGAAGAGAAATGTGTCCAGATTACAAGTGGTATTAACACCCCAATCCTACTTTCACAGATGACAACCTCCATCAGTTTGGTCTTTGCTTCATTTACATAAAGAATGACTATGATCTTTTCACCCCCTTTACAATGGGCTGTCCTGTTCCATCCACCTTGTAAGTCAAAACTCTTGGTATTTCCTGACACAGCCAGGTAGCAAAACCACCAGTGGCCATGTGTTTAATTTATCCTTCTCAACAAAGGTTATGGGTGATTTAACTGTACCTCGGCCAAGAGTGGTGGGTAAGAAGTGCCAGCAGAAAGCCCGCAACATAACCAATTGAAGGGAAGATGAAACTGATGGTCAGCAGGGTGGTGTCTGGATTCCAATATTCTTTCGCCAGCACCAAACCAGCAACTGTGACCGCCAAAAGGAGGACCCCACCAACAATGGCCCCAATCTAAAGCAAACCAATAAAAATAAGTACACATAAACATCATGGTCTTTATGGTCTACGATGCAGAGTCCATCACCACTCTAGAATCTTGGAATCTATCAGTTTTAGAACAAAGGACTTAGAGACCACTGGATCCAATCTCATCTCACAGAGAATAAACCTGAGGTCAAACATGATCAAGTGGCTTGGCTACGCTAGAAACTAGTAAAGGTCGGCACAGATCTAAGTCTTCTTGTTGCATGACTGGTATCTTTTCCCTTCAAGTAGAGGGTTTGGTCAGGAGGGTTAGTAGTATTTTTCTCGGATAGAATATTTGTAAAATAAGTGAAATCTGACAAGCATCCGACATCCTTACATATACCTCTTAGACACCTCACTGGTAACCTATTGTCTGAGACTGGCCCCACCTGACTATCCCCCTCTCTTCCCACCACCCCTTCAACCACCAATGGCTTCTTATTGCTTTGATCCCTGCCATTTCCGCCTCCAAATGAAATTTACCCATTCTTCCTTCATTGGACAATCTGAGCTAATTAATGAATATGAGAGGTACCGACAATTACCTCTAACCTCTCCCAAATGAGTACTGTTTCTTTCTTTTGTTGTTTAGCAGAAACAAAGAAATCAACAACAAAAAATTCCAGTGGCTTGAATTTTAGATCAGATGAAAAAGAAGCAAGACCTAGAATGTTGGGGGAGAATCAGGATCTCGGTAAGCTCCTATTCATGCCATGTAGACAGAAAACTATGCATCTAGTTACAGCATCAACTTTAATTTGAAATGATTCTGGGAGAGGAATAAGGTAGTCATGGGTAACCAAAACAAAACAAAAACAACTCAGTACACCACGGATGTGTTCTGAGGGTAATTTTTACTGCCCAGATACAAGGATAGACAGGGCTGCCGCCTCATAGGAAGATGCTGGAACACACAAAGAAGACTTCTGATTATAAAAATTCCTCTGCATCTTTCTACCAAAAAATGGATTTAAGAGTTTAAAATTCACCAAAAGCAATTTTTTTTAGGAAATGGATCAATCTAAGATTAAAGGAGGATTAAGAACAGAAATAGAAGATGTATCAAAATAATGATTAAATTATCCTTTTTTTCTAAGGTACTCTAGAATATTTATGCATATTATTAAATATTTTCTGCCACAAATCCCACAGACTAGCCAAAGGCAAGGGGTTTTAAACCTGCTCCTTACAGATAATAAAACACATACAGAAAATGCATCTGATTTCTCCATTGGCACTGACAGGCTATCAGAGGATCTGGAAACACCAAAAATAATGATTTTTTTTTTGTTAGATGCCCCTTAAGGAAAATAACCAAAGGTAGAGTACTTGAAAAGTAAGAGGTTCCCATGAACATGTTTTCTTGTTTTGCAAACAAAATTTTGACTATAAACTACGACATTGGAAATTTTCTCTGACTGAAATAACAAAGTCACTCATTTGTAGTCCAAATGCACAACATGGAAGCCTCCCTCCAGCATTCTCTGCCCAGCTGCTCTGTCTGCTCCTCCCCTGCCCCTTTCTCACATTCCTCGCCTCCTTGGAGGAGCAGTGGGCATTGTTCAGTCTTGTCCCAGATGGAAAGCAGCACCCGTTTGTGCAGGCAAGTGGAGTGGCTGTGTTCTGTCAGGTGGAGCCAAGCAGCAAGGGCTAAACCGAACCCAACCATAAACCCCAAACTCAGACGAACTCAGATGTACTTGCTGAACCTCCAGTCAACCCCAAATGTTTATTTCTTTATACATGTAAAAATAACCAAAACATTTTTTAAACTCTTCATGAAAGTAGCACATAATACAATCCTCTATCTTCTAAAACAATATATAATCACAAAATTAGAAAGCAATCCAGGAGATTAACACTCTTGTTGAGATTGTCTTCTCTCCAGCTAGGTATTTTTAAAAGCCATTTAAAAATAAGACATGAGACAGCCCTTCTCCCTGCTCTTCCATGAAACCAGCTCTACTCCCTGAACACTGGGTGCCATTTCAAGCACACCCGGCTTTCACCTTGAGAGCACCTATGTGAAGCCTTGGGAATGGAAGGACCCTGGTTTCTCTCTGACCACACACAGGCTTTAGCTTTTCTGTCACTCCAGCAAGAGTCCCAAAATTGCCAGAGTGTCATAACCCCCCGTTTATTGGTCTATGGGAGTGACAGCAAGGCTAGAGAAGCAGAGGAAATATGGCAGTTGGATCTAAAATGTAGGCCATGTAAGGAAAATTGCTGGGTGTGGGACTGTATTTGGCGGGCTCATTTGTTCCAGTCATTGCTCCATCTGCTTGTCCGGTCTCTGAGTCTGAGGGTATGCTCACTGAAGGTGGGGCTGCTTACCTTGAGGATGATTTTGGATTGTTTTGTCCACCTATAATTCACATAGACACCGAAGGCCACAGGAACAGTCAGACACAAAAGGGAAATTCCTGAACAGAAGAAAAATCTGTCAGAAGGTACCCCCTCTCACCTCAACAATTTCTACTTCAGTTAGATAAAAGCTGTAATTATGGCTGCATTGTTTTCTGCATCCACCTCCAACATTTTTTTAATCTTTGGAAGACAGTTTTTTTGTGTTTTTTAAATTATTTTATTGTTGTTCAATTACAGTTGTCTGTATTTTCTCCCCACCCCCTCCAAACCCACCTCCGTCCCTTGCTTCTACTCTCCCCCTTGGTTTTGTCCATGTGTCCTTTGTAGTAGTTCCTGAAAACCCTTCTCCCCACTGTCTCCTCCCCACCCCCCTCTGGCTATTGTTAGATTGTTCTTAATTTCAGTGACTACAGTTTTTGAATGGCATATGACACTACTAAATGCTACCATACTTGGTCCATCACTTCTCTCACAATCCCTCTGACAATCACATGGAATTTCAGAGACAACTGGAAATGGAAAGGTCAGAAAACAGGAGGACCCTTTTTAATCTGTGATATTCTTTGTTTCTATGTATGGGCTCACCCTCTACAACCATAGCCATTATTCCCTATTTGAAGCCAATGGTTCTTTAGCTTCCCAAAGAAAGAATACCTGTTTCAGACATTAAAAAGAGCATTTGTTGAACATACCAAAGCAATTTCTCATATTCCCCAAGTGTGGCTAGTAACCCAAAAGCAGGTAGGAAAGAAATGCCTTTTATGTAACACAAGTGAATAAAGGCATTGACGGCAGGCTCAGTGGATCGGGGTCAGCTTGCCGACGGCATCCGCATGCTGACGTTTCCAGCACCGGTTTCCCAGTGGGGCCAAATGCCTGCAATACTAGCTCCAAAGCTATATAAATTGCTTCTAATATTTTGGGTTTTAATTATTTGTGAGTACCTTTTAGAACGTCATCAAAACAGACTATATCAAGTAATTTACTGACCAGAAAAGGTTGCATGCAATCATGGAGATTTTCCTCAAATTTTACAAATTGAATGGTCTCCAGCTGTTATCAGGAGATAGCCATGGTCGTGGTTTTGAAATACAGCCCACAGGGCTGTAAGCCCTCCAGGTGCTTACTTGAGACTCCAGATTGAGCCTTTAGAGTTTTAAGAATCAAAGAACAAAGGTTCTACCAGTTCTCCGAAATCTCTGGCCAAACTAGAACTAGGACAGATAATTTCACCAAGTTTTTCTTCTGAGTCTAGTGAGTCCACAGAGATCTCTAGGAAAAGGGCAGAGTTTAATAAGAAATAATATTCAGGAAAGGAGATAAAGAACAAGATATGAGTAAAAGTGTGACATGTAGATAGACTTTAATAATCAATAGGCATCAGGGATGGTGGATGAAAATGGAGACAACTGTACCTGAACAACAATAAAAAATATGAAGATAAAGACAATAACCGATAGGAATCATTTCTGTCGGCCGGTGTAGAAGTCAGGCCTCACGGGTGATGTGAAAGGTGGGGCTGTGGGAACTAAGGTCTCATTGGAGCCACTGCGATCTAGTTAACCTTCTGGTCATAATGAGTCCAATTGCTTTATAGTAAGTTATATATTTTTTAAAAAATAATTAAGTTTTCAGGCTTTTTTTTTTTAAATGAACTCTTATAGGAGTTAAGAGCTTGGACTTTGCAGTCAGATTCCTGAATCAGAATTCTAGGTTTGCCCTTACCAGCTGCACAACCTTGGCCAAGTTATTTAACCTCTCTGATCCTGAAAATCTAGGAAATGGAACTAGTAATAGAATCTGTATTGTAGTGTTGTTCAGAGAATTAAATCAGATAACATAAACACCCCTGCATAAGGGAGGCATGGAGTAAATGATAGCCAGTATTCTTACTATCACCATTCCTATTCCTATTTTACTTCACAAGCTCATACACACCTATGTTCTGATATGGAATGGTGAAATTCTGCTCAAGATTCCAGGACAAGGTGTACAGATAGAGGCAGAGTGGCATCATTCCCAGGGCAGCCACTGTGGAGCAGGTTGTCATACTGATGCTGAAAGTAAAATTAAAATAACGTGTAAGAAGGAGAGCTTGAAATGAAGAAGTTAGTCCCACACCAAAAGCCACTCCCGGACACAACATCTTAGAGATGACATGGGGTAACTTACTTGAAGCTTACTCCCGTCTTGCTATTCAATAAATGACGGCTGCACTTGTAGTCTACAAAAAGATTTCCAGCAGTTTTTGACATCCATCTATTAACCCTTATTTACCTGAGGATATACTTGTCCTAAACATTTTGCTAGTGATAGTAATAAGGATTTTTTTCCATATCCAGTTCTTTTCTATTGAGATACAATTTATAGACCATAAAATTCACCATTTTAAAGCATTTTTAATATATTCACAAGACTGTGCAAAAACAACATCTATTTCCAGAATACCTTTATCAAAAAATAAATCAAACAAACAAAAAACACACCCCACGCTGGCTAGTGGCTCAGTGGATTGAATGCCAGCCTGCAAACCAAAAGGTTGCCAGTTCGATTCCCAGTCAGGGCACATGCCTGGGTGGTGGGTCAGGTCCTCAGTAAGGGACATGGGAGAGGAAACCACACACTGATGTTTCTCTCCCTCTCTTCCTCCCTCCCTTCCCCTCTTTCTGAAAGTAAATAAATAAAATCTTCAAAAAAAAAAAAAAACACACCCCATTAGCAGTCACTCCCCATTCCCTTCTTTCCCCAGACCCTGGCAACTAATCTACTTTCTGTCTTTATAGGATTGCCTATTCTGGACGTTTTTTCATAAGTTCAATTATGTGTGTGTCTGACTTCTTTCACACAGCAAGTTTTCAAGGTTCACCCATGTTTTAGCATGTATCAGTAGTTCAGTCCTTTTATGACTGAATGTTATCTTGATTACTGTAGTTTTATTATACTGTATGAAATAAGTTATTGCTCCATAAATTTGTAATACATTGTTTTTATTTTTCCAAATATGAAAGGTCTTATTTTTTAGTCTTTATTTATTTTAGTTGGAGAAAATCACTTGGTTACACATTAAAATACATAAGCACGTACAAGTATACACAAAATACACAAGCATGCATAATGAGAGACCGGGAACTGGGGAGCAGAGTTTTGGGGGGCCCTGCTCTGACCCGAGAAGAGGGAGAAGAGCACATGGCATAGGGAAAGCTCAACTGAGATGTGGTAGAGAGCCAGGAGGTACATTCCATGAAAGAGAAGAACCAAGAGGTTCCAACTAAAGGCAAAATGCCAACAAGAGATCAGGATGAGAACCCAAGAAGTTGATTCAGTACCATCCAACTTTTTATCCCAATTTTATTGGTCTCCACCCCAAATTGACCCTTTCCATCTCCCTCCCCCATTGCCAACTCCCGGAGTTGTTTTCTCTCCCTATCTGGGTGATGGAACCAGTGAAAGAACACATCAGTAAAATTAGGAGAAGTAAGGTAAATGGAAATGAGGTATCATCCAGGCTAACTAAATATTTTATGTTACACATGTATACACTGTTTACAAACACCATGAATGCTGCTCTACCTGATGAGCTGAGGCAAATAACGTACCACATAACACAACCCAGGGGTAAAGTAAGACTTCATTCGCTTCAATACCAGACCCCGAAAGTCTGCGAACATTTCAATATACACTGTTTAAGTTCCCATGCCAGACTGCCTTACACGTAGCATGGGCCCAGTCTGTTCCCATGGCACAGATGGCTGAGAAACTGGGAGGGAGAGCACCCCCCCGCCACACACACACACACACCAAGCAGGGAAAGGAGACCCTCTGCTGGGCCGAGGTCTGCTGAAGAGGTAACGAGGGTCCTCCAGCACTTCATCATCGGGCCTGGGGATCACGTGTCATTCTTCCTCATAATGTACATCACAAACCTTTCTGTCTAACTTCCCTGCTTGTAAAACAATCTATGTTTACTTTGACATTTTCTATCAGAAGAATGATTATTATACTCTCAGCCAAGCAGAATTTATTTTACTTCAATGATACTGAATATAATCCTTCTGCATGCTCATTCGTGGCAGGTAAGAAGGCAAAATGGATACTGCTGGAGAAAGTTGGCAACATTTAGCAAAATTATACATGCATTTGCTCTTCCAGCCAGCAACTGTTTGTCTGGGAACCTATCCTAAAGATGTGCTGTCAAAACTATAAGTTATAAGATATATATTCAATATATCTTGTTACCCAGCAGTTTCAGGACAGCAGCATTCCAGAGAGTGAAACCAGAAACTGCAAGGTCCCTTAAAGCTTCTACTTCTGCCTCACTCTATTGGTCAAAGCAAGTCAGCTGCCAAGCCCAGACTCAAGCAGTAGGGAAATAACGTGTCCCCTTACCCCTGGATGGGTGGGCCAGCCTTATTACATTGTAGAGGAAGGTACATGTGAGAATGGAAAGAGTTTTGGCCATACTTTGCAATCTATCATAAATACTGAAATATTTACAGGTAAAGTAATAGCTGGAGTTTGCCTCAAAATAATCCCTTGGGTAAGTGGGGAGATGAAATAAATTGATCAGATGTTGGTAACTGCTGAAGCTGGGTGAAGTATATAGGGGGGTTCACTATGCTAACCTGTCTACTTTTATGTATATTTGAAGTTTTCTATAATAAAAATAAGTATCACTTCCAACCTCATAGGGAACAGTGCAGTGTTGCTACCAATCTGGTTAGGTGAGGTTTTCTCTGTCATCTTACTGGGGTGGGCTTTGCCCTGCATCTAGCATTATGTACACACTGCACGGGAACATCTTAAAGCACTTCCTAGCTGACCCTGGCCGGCTGTGGGCATGCCTGCCCTCAGCATTGCTGTGTACCACCTATCTGCTCTTCAAGTATTCACTCGCAGGGAATGGCTGCCATTGCCATCTGGACACACTTTTATCACATTACCTCACGTGCTGCACACATACCATACTCTGCACAAGAGCTGTGTACCTGTTGACATGACCCAGACTGTGAGCTGTAGAGGGCAAGGGCCTTAGTGACTTCTCCAGCCCTGGACCCTGGCACAGCCTCCTACTACAAAGCACTGAAGAAGCTCATTATATCCTTGTTGGATAAACACACGGATTGAAGGATGAACCAGAATGCCAACACACTGCTGCCAGAAAACTGTTAAATCTGCCTTTCTCATGGGTCATAGGACTGAAGTTGAGTCTTGAAAATCTTCGTGACATGCCTGCTTTACACTGAACTCAATGATAGCCACCTCTATCGCAGTCCAGAGGAACAGACACTTTCTGTTAAAACATAACTAAAATCTTGCTCTTCTGAGTACAAATGTGAGTAACATCTTAAAAAACAGCTTTTCAGAAATCCAAACTTAGATAATTTGCAAGTATTTGTACACATACTTAGATAATTTGTACACGTGCCTTCCCCTCTTTTATTTTTCCATTAAGCAGACCTGTTTCATACATGTTCATTCAATGAATAGAGATTTATTTTCTGTTTTTTTTCTTTTTGAAGTAATCAAACAATACACATCACTCTACAACATGGCTACTTTTTTTGTCTCCTCTTAATGTCATACATGTCCTTTCAGGACAACAAATATAGCTTAAGCTCATTATTTTTAAAAATTTCACAGTACACAATAATATAAATATGCCATAATTTCTTCAGTCACCTTGTTAATGATGAATAAATTGCTTTGAGTGTATTTCCATTATAAACATATTGTAATAAACATTCTTTTACATATTTCATTTGAAATTATTCTTTTATTTCTATGGAATAGATTTCCAAAATTGGAATTGCTATGTCAAAATTCTGTTTTTTATTATAAGATAGCACCAGATTATTTTCCAAAAAGACTGTTGCATTTCACAATCTCGCCTACACTGAGATGTGACCAATTCCCTTCAATTTTAATGAGAATACTCTTATGCAACAATGCACTTTGCTGTTATTTTGTTACACACAGTCTCAGCAAAGTCATATTTTCTCTCATGTTTGCTGGCCTCTTAGAAGTCCTCTCTAAACAGTCTTGTTGACTTGCTGGCCAATATGGAGGCATAGGTAGACACACTTTTCCTCCTTGCACAACCATAAGAAGAATTACAACTCGGCCAAGATGGAGGTGTAGGTAGACACACTGCCTCCTCACACAACCAACGTTAAGGACAAGAAAGATTTAGAAACAAGAAAACAACGAGAACTGACAGAAAACTGAACTGTACAGAAGTCCAACAACCATTCAGCAAGACCAGTAAGAGAGGCAGAGTTGCAGCAGGAAAAAGTGGAGGTTAGCAGACCCAGGTGTGCAGACAGCAGTGACTGGCAGACCCCAGGTACATGGGCGGTGGCTAGTAGACCCTGGGCACAGGGTGGCAATGGTGCGGACCCAGTGAGGCCGAGCAAGGCAGCTGGCTGACCAGGTGGTCCCACATTTGCACACAGGTAATCCGGGTGAAGGGGTAGTGGCAGAAGGGACTGGAATCCAAGAGAAAGCAAAGCAAGCATGATTGTTCCCTCTCAGACCCCACCCCCACACACAGCATTACAACTCCGCAACTGGGCTGCCCAACCCTGGGGAACACCTAAGGCTCCGCCCCTCACTACATAACAGCTAAAACCAGACCAAAACAAAACAAAACAAAACAAAAAAACAAACAAACAAAAAGGCTCAAATGGGAGAACAAATGAAATCCCCAGAGCCAATTCCTCTAAGCCGTGAAGAGATAGCCAACCTATCAGATGCACAGTTCAAAGCACTGGTGATCAGGATGCTCACAGAATTGGTTGATTTTGCTCACAAATTAGATGAAAAAATGCAGACTACAATACGTGAAATGAAGGAAAATGCACAGGGAACCAATAGTGATGGGAGGAAAACTGGGACTCAAATGGAGTAGACCAGAAGGAAGGAACAACCAAACAGAAAAGAAGGAAGAAACAAAAATTTTAAAAAATGAGGAAAGGCTTAGGAACCTCCAGGACAGCTTTAAACATCCCAACATTCCAATTATAGGGGTACCAGAAGGAAAAGAAGAAGAGCAACAAGTGGAAAACTTATTTGAACAAATAATAAAGGACAACTTCCCCAATCTGGCAAAGGAAATAGACTTCCAGGAAGTCCAGGAAGCTCAGAGAGTCCCAAAGAATTTGGATCCAAGGAGGAGCACACCAAGGCACATCATAATTCCATTAGCCAAGATTAAAATGAAAGAGAGAATTCTAGAAGCAGCAAGAGATAAGGGGACAGTCACCTACAAAGGAGTTCCCATCAGACTGTCAGCTGATTTCTCAAAAGAGACCTTCCAGGCAAGAAGGGGCTGGAAAGAAGTATTTCAAATCATGAAAGTCAAGGACCTACATCCAAGATTGCTCTAGCCAGCAAAGCTTTCATTTAGAATGGAAAGGCAGATAAAGTACTTCTCAGATAAGGTCAAGTTAAAGGAGTTCATCATCACCAAGCCCTTATTATATGAAATGTTAAAGGGACTTATCTAAGGAAAAGAAGGTCAAAAATATGACAGTAAAAAGTCAGCGAACTCACAGATATTAACAATCACACCTAAAACAAAAGCAAACTAAGCAAACAGCTAGAACAGGAACAGAAACACAGAAATGGAGATCATATGGAGGGCTGGCAACAGGGGAGTGGGAGAAGGAGAAAGGGGGAAAAGGTACAGAGAATAAGTAGCATTGATGGTGGGTAGAAAATAGACAGGGGGAGGGCATGAATAGTGTGGGAAATGTAGAAGCTAAAGAACTTATGACACATGGACATGAACTAAAGGGGGGAATGTGGGTGGGAGGGGGTCTGCTGGATGGAGGGGAATGATGGGGAGAAATGGGACAGGTGTGATAGCAAAACCAAGAAAATATATTTTTTTAAAAAAAGAATTACAGCTAACCTCAAAACAAAAATCACCCAGAACTGCCAGAAAATCTAACTGTATGGAAGTCTGACAACCAAGGTTTTAAACAAGCCATATTCATCTAGATGGGTAAGGAGGGCAGAGATGAAGAGCTGGGCAGAGAGGACACAGTGTAGCAGTGGCAAGGTGGTGGGGCCAAGGTGGCAGCTGCAGTGGCCAGCAGAACAGGTGATTCCACATGCACATGTGGTGGATAAAAATCAAGAGGGATAACTTGGGAGTAAAAGATCCCAGCCCCAGGCCAGGTCACCCAGCCCAGGGGGCCAGCACCAAGAAATAAAGCCCCATCACTTCTGGCTGTAAAAACCGGTGAGGGGTTGGGGTGGCAGAATAAACTGCCAGTCTCTCAGGAGACTGTTTAAAGGGCCTGCACAATCCTAGAACATATGCAAATCCACCCATTCTGGGAACCACCACTGGGGCAGCAGCTGAATGGGTGCCAGTTGCATACAGGAAGGGGGCGAAGTGACTGGAAACAGAGCAAGTGCTGAGCAAGCTTCCAGGAGCCAGGGAGTAGTATTGTCCCCTCTCTGAGTATCCCTTCTACACAGAGATACAAAGTGGTGAAGCAGTTTGCACCACCCTGGCAAATACCTAAGCCTTACAACTTAACAGGTGCACTAACACAGGGAGTCAAAGCAGTTCTACCTAATACAAAGAAACAAACACAGGGAGACTGCCAAATTAAGGAGACAAAGAAATGTGGCCCAAATGAAAGAACAGAATGAAACCCCAGAAAAAGAACTAAGCAAAAGAGATAGCCAACCTATCAAATACAGAGTTCTAAGCATTGGTGATCAGGACACTCAGATAACTCATTGAGTATGGCAAAAGCATAAGAGAAGAAATGAAGGTTACACTAAGTAAAATAAAGAAAAATCCACAGGGGACCAACAGTGAATGGAAGGAAGCTAGTGTTCAAATTGACAATTTGGAACATAAGGGAGAAATAAACAATCAACCAGAACAGAATGAAGAAACAAGAATTCAAAAAAAAAAAAAAATGAGGATAGGATAAGAAGACACTGGGACTCCTCCAAAAGTGTCAACATCTAAATCATAGAGATGCTAGAAGGAGAAGAGGAAGAACAAGAAACTGAAAACATGTTTGAAAAAATAATGAAAGAAAATTTCCCTAATTTGGCAAAGGAAACAGACATACAAGTCCAGGAAGCACAGAGAGTCCCAAACAAGTTGAACTCAAAGAGGAACACACCCAGACACATCATTAAGTAAAATGCAAACTAATTAAATAATTAAAGTTTAAAAATAAAGAGAGAATCTGAAAAACAGAGAATTACCTACAAAGGAGTTCCCATAAGACTATCAGCTGATTTCTCAAAAGAAACTTTGCAAGCAAGAAGGGACTGACAAGAAGCATTCAAAGTGATGAAAGGCAAAGATCTACAACCTAAATCACTCTATCCAGCGAAGCTGTCATTTAGAATGGAAGGGCAGGTAAAGTGCTTCCCAGACAAGGGAAAGCTAAAGGAGTTCAGCATCACCAAGCCCTTATTATATGAAATGTTAAAGGGACTTATCTAAGAAAAAGAAGGTCAAAAATATGACAGTAAAAAAACAGTAAACTCACAGCTATTAACAACCACATCTAAAACAAAAGCAAACTAAGTAAACAGCTGAAACAGGAAGAGAAACACAGAAATGGAGATCACATGGAGGTTTAGCAACAGTGGAGTGGGAGGAGGAGAGAGGGGAAAGGTACAGAGAATAAGTAGCATAGACAGTAGGTAGAAAATAGACAGGGGGAAGGCAAGAATAGTATGGGAAATGTAGAAGCTAAAGAACTTATGACACATGGACATGAACTAAAGGGGGGGAATGTGGGTGGGAGGGGGTGTGCAGGGTGGAGGGAAATTATGGGGGAGAAATGGGACAACTGTAATAGCATAATCAATAAAATATAATAATAAAAAAAGAATGTCCTCACCATTCCCAAATAATTATAGAGAATAAATAATGAGACAGACTCAGGAAACCTGGACAAATTAGTCCCGAACCTCACTTAAAATATGGAAATTGTGTGTGTATATACATATTATATATATATAAATATTATATATATACATACACACATTATGTTAAAATGTGTCAATATGTATACCATTTTCAATTGGGGTTAAATTATTAAGATGCTTTATTTTTAAACCAATAAAATCAGAATCTCTGAACTTCAAAAACTATGAAAGTACATACTTATTTCCCCACTGAAAGAAAAATTAATTATCTGGATAGGAGATGAAAATGGAATATGCTGTAAGATCAGGTCAACATACCTGGTCCTAGAAAAGAGTTCAAGGCCAGGTTTTCCATCCCCAAATATACACTACTCCTTGTCTGTTTCCTCTCAATAACAATAACTAGCATTTATTGAACACTAACTGCTAAGTATCATACCTCATGCTTTTAGATACATTTTCTCTTTTCATGTATACAATAACCCTGTGTATAGGAATTGTTTCCATTGTACAGACCAGGAAACTAAGGTACAGAGAGTTACAGAAACTTCCACAAAGTCACATAAATTCAATCTAAGTTTTGTCTCTCAAAATGATCTTCAGTTCCCCACTAGACCGTGTCAGACAAACCTGAAGAATCTGAGGTCCTATTTCCAGAGTCTCTGCTGAAGAACTAAGAGAGTCTTTAAAGTTCAAAGGTCACTGAACCCCTCCAGTTCCACTTTTACCGGTGGTCAGAATCCTTTCTCTGTAGCTGAGGACACAAATACATTCACAGGGGGGAAATGGACCTCATATACCAAATGTCATCAAACTAAAGGCATGGGAGCTGTCTTGAGTTGCACCAGTTAACTCATTTCATGTCAAGAGAAGTTTTCATAACTCACACAGGCAGGCGGAAACTTCCCTTCGGTCACTCACTCAATGATTAAGCGGGTTGCCACTTAGCAAGCAGAGGTGAGTACACCCTCATCAAGGACCTTACAGACCTGGTGGGTGAGGCAGATAAACAGCCCAAGTATTGCAAGGCTACCCAATCGATGACAAGAAAAAATTACATATTTGGCACTATGGGGACAGAGAGAAGAGGCATCTCTGTCAAATATTTTCAGGAGGGCCAAGATGGAGGTGTAGATGGATACACTGTGCCTCCTCTCACAACCAAAATTAAGGACAACAAATATTTAGAAACAAGAAAACAACCAGAACTATAGAAAATTGAACTGTACGGAAGTCCAACAACCATTCATCCAGACCAGTAAGAGGGGTGGAGTTGCGGCAGGAAAAAGTGGAGGTGCGGACCCGGGAACCCAAGCAGCAGGGGCTGGCAGTTCCCAGGTGCACAGGTGGCAGCTGGCGGACCTCTGGGCCCACAGGTGGCAACTGTGCAGACCCAGTGAGGCCACACAAAGCAGCTGGCTGACCAGGTGGTCCCACATTCTTGAGCACAGACAATCCAGGTGAAGGGGAAGCGGCGGAAGGAACTGGAATCTAGGAGAGAGCGGAGCAGGTGCCATTGTTCCCTCTCAGACCCTGACCCCACAAATAGCATCACAACTCAGTGACTGGGCTGTCCTGCACTAGGGAACACCTAAGGCTCCGCCCCTCACTACCTAACAGCTAAAACCAGACCAAAAACAAAAACTAAAACAAACAAACAAACAAAAAAAAACACACCAAAACTGGCTCAAACCGGAGAACAAATGAAAGCCCAGAGCCAATTCCTCTAAGCCATGAAGAGATAGCCAACCTATCAGATGCACAGTTCAAAGCCCTGGTCATCAAGATGCTCACAGAATTGGATGATTTTGCTCACAAATTAGATGAAAAAATGCAGGCTATAATATGTGAAATGAAGAAAGACGCGTGGGGAACCAATAGAGATGGGAGGAAAACTGGGACTCAAATCAATGGAGTGGACCAGAAGGAAGACAGAAACAAACAAACAGAAAAGAAGGAAGAAACAAGAATTCAAAAAAATGAGGAGAGGCTTAGGAAGCTCCGGGACATATTTAAACATCCCAACATCTGAATTATAGGGGTACCAGAAGGGGAAGAAGAAGAGCAACAAGTGGAAAACTTATTTGAACAAATAATAAAGGAGAACTTCCCCAATCTGGCAAAGGAAATAAACTACCAGGAAGTCCAGGAAGCTCAGAGAGTCCCAAAGAAGTTGGACCCAAGGAGGAACACACCAAGGCACATCATAATTACATTAGCCAAGATTCAAATGAAGGAGAGAATTCTAGAAGCAGCAAGGGATAAGGGACAGTCACCTACAAAGGAGTTCCCATCAGACTGTCAGCTGATTTCTCAAAAGAGACCTTCCAGGCAAGAAGGGGCTGGAAAGAAATATTTGAAGTCTTAAAAGGCAGGGACCTACATCCAAAATTGCTCTAACCAGCAAAGCTGTCGTTTAGAATGGAAGGGAAGATAAAGTGCTTCTCAGTAAGGTCAAGTTCAAGGAGTTCATCATCACCAAGCCCTTATTATATGAAATGTTAAAAGGACTTATCTAAGAAAAAGAAGATAAAAATATGACAGTGAAAAGACAGTAAACTCATAGCTATTAACAACCACACCTAAAACAAAAGCAAACTAAGCAAACACCTAGAACAGGAACAGAAACACAGAAATGGAGATTACGTGGAGGGTTAGCAACAGGGGAGTGGGAGCAGGAGAGAGGGGGAAAAGGTACAGAGAATAAGTAGCATTGATGGTGGGTAGAAAATAGACAGGGGGAGGGCAAGAATAGTATGGGAAATGTAGAAGCTAAAGAACTTATGACACATGGACACGAACTAAAGGGGGGAATGTGGGTGGGAGAGGGTGTGCTGGGTGGAGGGGAATGATGGGGGAGAAATGGGACAACTAGCAGCATAATCAATAAAATATATTTTTAAAAAAATATTTTCAGGAGAAACATTCAAAATGAGGGTGGGAAAGGGGAACACTTAGACGTTATAATTTGCTTTTCTTTTCCTATTGTCACAAGATACTTAAAACTTAACACTTCTGGTTGATACCCAAAAGAACTGAAAGCAGAACTCCAACAGATATTTACATACCCGAGTTCATAGCAGCATATTCACAGCAGCCAGAAGGTGGAAACAACCCAAGTGTCCATGGACAGAAGAATGGGCAACAAAATGTGACACATACACGCAGCGATTATTCAGTCTTTTAAATAAAGGAAATTCTGACATGCAACAACTTGATACATTCTGAAGACATTATGCATGCTAAGTGAAATGAGCAAGACACAAAAGGACAAATATTTTATGATTTCACTTACAGGAGACACCTACAGTAGACAATTCATAGAGATTGTAAGTAGAATGGTGGGTGCTGAAGGCAAGGGGGAATTATTGTTTAATGAATAGAATTTCAGCTTGGGAAGATGTAAAAGTTCTAGAGATGGATGGTGGTGATGATTGTACAACTGTGTGAATGTACTTAATGCCATTGAACTATGCATTTAAAAATGTTAAAATAGTAAATTTTATGTTATGTGTATTTTACCACCAGAGGAAAAAATGGCCTCAGATAGTCTAACCCACTGATTTCACAAAGGAGATAACGGGCATCCAGAGAGGGAACTGCTCAAAGACACACAGCTCTTTGGGCAGAGACTAAACCCAGACGCCTACACCAGTGCTCCTGCCTGACGCACATACAAGTAATGACTTACACAGCATTTTGTGCCGTGAGATTCTAAGCACTTTATATATATTAACTTACTCAATCCTCACAACCACCCACAAGGTAGGTTATGTTTCTTCTTATTTTAAATGAGGAAATTGAAGCATAAAGCATTTACATAATCTACTGAGAAGACCCAGTTCTGACCCAGGAGTGACGGATCTACTTACTGGTTCCAGAGTGGTGCACTTTACTACACTGTACTGCCAGATCTTAGTTTTCATGCCCTGCCCTCAAAGGCAAGAATTCTGTCCATCCTTAGTAGATTGCAAAAATGTTCCCAAATGTTCACCCCTCTCTTATTCATGCCCTCTGCAGTGTGACTTTGCAGCTGACCCCATCGAGAGGCAGAATCTACCATACTCCTCCATTCCTTCAGTCTGGGCTGGCTGTGAAATTTGCATTGGTCAATGGAATGCAATGAAAGTTAATGATGAACTGGGTTTCAAGCTCAGGTTTCCAGAGGTCTTGTAAGCTTCTTTTTTTCGAACCCCACCACTGTTGTGATTAGGTCTAGTTTACCCTACTGGAGAATGAGAGACCATGTGGAGGAGAGCCCAGATGTCCCAGTTGAGGCCAGCTAAGACCAGTCTACATTTAACCAGTCCACAAATATGTGAGAGAGCCCAGCAAGTTCAGCTGAGCTCAGTCCAGAGGCAGGATAATTTCTTAGGTTGCCTGTATATATGGGCCAATTGCTTTCTGGGACAGTTATAATGAAGGAAATGATTTGACTTGGGATAGAATCAGGCCAGTTGGCTTTCCAGACTGTGGGAACAACATGGGCAAAAAGAAAGTAGGAAGTGTGCAGTGTGTTTGGAGAACAGTGACTATCCCATTAAACTATAGACCAGTCATGCCTAAAGGGTCAATGGGAAATAAATTTTGAGAAGTAGGCTAGACCTGGCTCAGTTTCTACCCAGTTTAGTAGGTGTTGAGAAGCCTTTATATGTATCACATTGTTCATTTTCTCCTTACAATACCACAAAGAAAGTACTATGACTTAGAGTTATAGAAAAGAGGTCCCAAGTCAGGATTTAAATACAGGCAATCAGAGACCAGAGCCTGCCTTATCCACTTACTACAAACCATGATGGAGACACTGAAGGTGAAGGGAACATTGTAAAGATACTGCAAGTGCTAAGAAAGAAATTGTGAGGGCCTGACCTGAGGTGATGGCAGTGGGGAGAGATGGAAAATAATAGCTATGGGTGACATGCAAGAGGGTGAGCCACAGGTCTAAACAGCAGACTGAGTGACCAAGGTCAAGAATGAAGGGAGTCACAGGAGAATGCTAAGATGATGAGCCCAGGTGACCAGGAAAATGGTTGGTGTTGTGATCAGATACTCGAGAGTGCAGAAACTGGTTCAGACGCATTGCTCCTGAAATGCCCCGCATGGGGAGAACATGTGGAGAACTGCGAGCTGGTTAAATGAATACAGAGTTAAGGCATGAAAAACATGTTTAGGGTCATCTACAGAGAGCCAGATCTCAACTTCCTCATTTGTAAAATGAAGTTCTAAATGCTGAATTTTATCCAGCATGCAAAACAGAATTTCTGTCTATAACAATATATTGAGCTTTGCCGAAAAGTTATTTTTGTTGGTAAATAAGTGGAAAGAAACATAATGAACGTGGATGTTATTTCATTTAATAACACTGAATTTTCTCCTTTTTGCAATTTTGCTGAGATTTAAGATTTTATTAGTCTGGTATCTATAAGCTTTTAAAAATCTAATATTTAGTCTCCATTTTAAAATGTTTCTTATAGGGGATTTTTTGCTTGTTTTTGTTTTGTTTTAAGACTCAAAATCAAAATTTTAAAGAATGATAGAGTAGCTAATATGTATTTCATACCCACCATGTGCCTGGCATTATACATATATATTTTCTCCTTAAAATATAGCAATGTGAGGAATAAGTAATTTTAACCTCATTTTAAAAATGAGGAAATGAGGCTTATCAGTTAAATAATTTGACCAAAGTTAAAGCTAATTAAGAGAAGTAAAATGAGCTTTATCTTTTATAGAATTCCTACGCTTTGGTGTTTTTATTACAATGTTGGTTAATAAAGAAATGGAGGTAATAAATGTTCTCTTTCCAGAACAAAAGTGGTTGAGAACACTGGTAAAAGACTGACCTGCCTATTCAGAACAGAAGATCTAGTGTGTTAGCAAGTGTCATGGAAGAAAGTACCTTAACTGCAGCCTGATGAGAAACAGATGTAAAGTGAAATCTGCATTCTGCCATACTCATTTGTAGCATTTGGCAACCCTTTACCCCATCTGAGTCACAATTTTCTCAATGTAAAATTTGACACAATAAAAGGTCATGAACCAGGTTATTATGAGAGCCAAGAAGAGAAAGGGGTCAATGATGAGAACTCACATTGTCTTGAAGAGAGATGATGACTTGTAAAAAAAAAAAAGAGAGTAAGAGAATACGTGAAAGCATCTACTGCATGCCTACCAAGGTACTCAATAATGTTTCCTTTTTCTCTCCAAAAACATTAAGATAAGGAATATTTATTATTTCCCAATTATTATATTAATGATCATCTTTATGACTGATCATTCAAATGATTGAATTTGAATTAGCAATGCATATCAGTGGGGCTTAGTTGTAATTAGCGATGCATCAAGTGATTCTTTTCAAATCTCTGTTAAGTAGACAACTAAAAATATCACCATATTAAAATTAATTGTTGGTCTGCACCCATTAACATTTACAGGCGAAACATGCCCCATGTATTACACATTCAGCACATGAAGGGAACCAGAAACCCGTACCTGCAGCTGACTCACTAACGTCCACTCGCAGCCCGAGCACTGTCAGCACCTCTGATTCATTCGTTCATCAAATAATAAATCTCAGCTAAATGACATACACATCAAACCAAGTTTTAAATTTGTAAGTAGTTCTTTCCCTGGGCAGGACATAAAACAGTTTGTTCATCAGTAAGCAAAGAATCTAGAAAGACCACTGTTTTTAGCTCTTTCATTTTTCCAACTGTGACTCCTCTATTCTTTCCTAAATGCTCTCTTTTGTTCCTGTCAAAATGCTCTCTTTTGTTCCCGTCATGACATGTGGTTAATTTACTCTCATTAGCACATAAATGAGTGATAAAGCCCAATGTCTCCTAGAGGTATTTGTCCACACATAACTGGGAATAAGGTCACTGGCTTAAATAAAAGGAATGAGAGTTTTCTCATGAACGTTAAGGATGTGAAAATCAACAAGAACCTTTTTAGTTATAAGTCTTTATGTTACTCTCCAAGTCAAATCAATAGGCTACCACCGGCACTTGAAACAGGATACGTCTATCACATAGCCCTGAACTCCTTCATTCAGTCCCCCATGATGTAGTTGTGCAGGCAACACTTGCTGATTAGAGCCACAAGGGCTTCACTCTGGGTGTGCCGCCACCGCCGCTGCCACCGCCACCGCCACCGCCACCACTATCACCACAACCACTTCCAAACCACTGTCATTGGCTTCCAGGGATTCTCAGCCTATGTCCTCGGAGATTGTGAAGCCTGTTGTTAAAGCTGCCTGTGAGGGTGAGAATGAGTTCGTGCCTAGGAAGGGCTGTTCGGTGAGGAAGGGACCTGCTTCCACTATTACATATAACCCAAACCCCACTACTCAGAAAACTAGTTGCCAGTCAAAGGACAATCACAGCAAAGTCAATTTTAAACTCAGAAAGGAAAGTCCTTCCAGGACTGATCAAGTCTCTATAAAATATTTCCTACTCAATTCTCCACCTAAAAATTGGCCGAGCTTTCAGCATGAAAAGTGTCATTTACCTCCCACCCCCAGGCAAAGTGCTATGGGGAAGACTGAGCAGTGTAACTTACCTGAGATCCATATCTCCTTCAACCCAGAAGGTAAAGATGTTAGAGATGGTTCCCCCTGGGCAGCACCCCATGATGAGAACAGCAATAGCTTGGACAGGCTTCAGAGAGAAGCTGGTGGCTAGAAGATAAGCTATAAGAGGCATGAGCCCAAACTGGCAGAGCAATCCCACAGCAATGCCCCAGGGTCTCTTGATGTGCAGCCACAGCTTCCTGATCTCCACAGAGCACCCCAGCGAGAACATGAGCAGGCCCATCATCAAGACTGACACCACTGAGAAAACAAGTTCCAGGTTCCCGGGTGCCGGCAGCCCCACCGGCCGCTCCTCCTCTGAACTGTTGGCAGGGCAGGCTGAGCTGCTGGAACAATTCGCTTCCATCTCCTCATCTCCTTAGGGCAGCATTACAAATGAACATCTGCTGAGATGACTGGGCAGGTCTATCCTGCCACATTTTGTAATAATGCAACAAAGTCACGCATGGAGAATCATTCCAATAACTATTGGCCAGTCAGATGATTCATCCTCATCTGATCAATTTCTTTACAACTAGCATTATAAAAGCAATTATCACAGTCACGACATGTATAATAAACTGCATGTGAGAAGTAAGGCTTTCCACTTCTGTTCTTACTCACCACTGAATATTAAAGTGAAATGAGACAAGCAAACTTATTGTCAAGTGGAGTGATCAGGCAATGTCGTCAGCATCCCATTGTGTGTTCCAGGAAAGTGGGGTGAATGCCAAGACATAATTTCTCCAAATTCCATGGGGATTTCAAAGAGCCAGGATGCAATGTTTTGGAGACAGAGAGGCTAATTTCAGGGAAATAAACAAAGGCAATTAAGCCAAAGCCCAGCATCACAGCATTAGCAAAGCGTTTCTGTTGAAAATATTAAAGCAAAAGGCTTCCAGTTAAAGAATGGCAGGGGAACTAAGGATAATTTCAAGAGAGGTTCAGAATTAGTCTGTCTTTCTCCTCCCTACTTCTATTAGAATTTATGTCTAAATTCAATAATGAAACACCTGAGAGAATAATGTCATGTAAAGCACCTGAGTATGTCTCATCAAACATGTGGAAACTCATTTCTGTACCCAAAATAATTCAGGGGAGCTGTGACTTTCCTTTGGAAAATAGTGTTGGCTTTGTGATGCCACACCCTTGGGCCTGCTGGTGAGGTCTGGGAATTCTGCAGGGAATGTAGTAAAGAGCTTTTCTGAAGTCTGAAAACAGTCTGAGGTCAGCCTCTGACCACAATGGCCCAGGGGCCCTCACATGTTCTAACCCGGCACCGCTGGCAAAACCAAATAAGGAAAATGTGGCTCTGTGAAAGTAAACCTCCAAAAAAGGAGAGGCCACACCCTTTCTCACAGAGAGCAGAAAGGTTATTTGTGGGACAAAGGCTGATGACAAGGTGCACTTTATAAATGACTGCCTGTCTTAAAAGGAATACCAACTATGCATTGTTCATTTTTTGATTAGCAAATTATTCTTCATGACAAAATAGGCATGTTTCCTGTATAAAAATACAAGTTGAATACAAATGTAAAATAAAACCTAACTATTTGCAGAAAGTATAAACTGCCTTAGGCCAACACACCCTAAAAGCAGCTCTGAAGGTGAAACCTTGCTGGAGGCCACCAGAGGTGAGCGCAAGGAGCTGCTGCCACCAACTCGTGTTTTATGTCTGAGAACAAGCCCACATTTACACCAAGCTTGGCGAGCTATCCGAAGGCAACCTGGAACCATCTGCAGTGTATTTACACAGAGCCAAGCAGAGAAACGGACACAGGAGCTGGTCTCATCTCTGGAAAGCTGCATGTTCCCAGTTTGAATAATGCAGATATGCAGTAGAGCTGAGGAGGGATGGAGGAGGGTGGCGGGGCATGCTAGGGGCTTTACGCTTATGTGGCTGTGTCTGATGAAGCAGAAGTTTTAAAAAAGTTATTTAGTAAGAGAAGGTATCAGACATTTCTTTCTGAATAACATCAACAATTTTCCTGGCAGACCTTTGTTCCTAGAAGAGTCACTTCTTAGTTACACAAATTTAATTTAGTAAGCTCCTCCATTCCTGAGTGAGGAGGGGTGATAGCAACTTGAGTGATGTGCTTGGTACTCAGCACTGATAGCTGGAGGAAGTGCCTACATTTGCACGCTGCACTGAAGGAGCCTCCTCAAGGGAAAGGTGACCTTGGCCACTGCCCATTTGAAATGTGTTGTTACCAGAATTTCTTAACTGAATTAGGATGTAGAATGGTTCCAACTGACATCCACTGTCAAGAAAAGATACCAAGGTCCAACCACCACCATGAAGGGATATCTGGACGGGTGACGAGTAACTCTGGATTCAGTCATCCTGGCACAGATGTCACAGGGTGAGATAGGACACAATGACTAAGTGTGTGGTTGTAACCGAAAGAGAAGTAACTTTCAGAGGACAGATCCTGGCATACAACATGGCCAGGATCTGGACCAGAAGGGAGCCGTGGGTAAGGGCCCACTGGACTGAGTGGGACCAAATGGTCCCAACAAAAACAACAGCAGCTGAAACCAGGGCCTACCATGGGACTGGTCAGGCTTTTCCAAGTTTCTCTCCATCTGGGGTTGGGAAGGAGACCCCTTGGGAAGAGTAAGCCCCTGGAGTTCTTGTTAAATTTATAAGGAGTATTTTAAACAGGGGGTTCTAAACACACTGGCTTGTAGGAATTCAACAATTACAAAATTTTTAAAGGTATACCCAAAGCTGTTGAGGTAGGTCATGATATCCCTTTAATCTTCTCGTCCATTCTAAGAGGTAAGTGCTATCACTCCCAGCTTCACATGTACAGAAACAAAGTCCTAGTGAGGCTATGGGATTTGTCCAATGTTAGTAAGCCAGTAAATTTTAACATCAGGATTTCAATCCCAGTCTAACTCTCAGCCTGTTCTCATTTCCCTGGAGCACACTGGTGTGGAAGCATTGCAAAGTAGTCTATAGCATGATCATGCTGAATGACCGACAACCACATCGGCATAGCTCAGGGATAAAACACTATCTGGCATAAAGATGAAGAAAAAAGTCAACTTCTGGCGAAGATGGAGGCATAGATAGATATACTTTGCCTCTTTGCACAACCAAAAGAAGGACAACAACAAATTTAAAAACAAAAAACAACCAGAACCTACAGAAAATTGAACTGTATGGAAGTCTGACAACCAAGGAGTTAAAAAAGGAACATTCACCCAGACTGGTAGGAGAGGCGGAGACAGGAAGCCAGGGCAGAGAGGACATTTGGCAAGGAGCAGCTGGAGGATAGGGAGGGCAAGGCAGCAGCTGACAGAAAAGGTGGTCCCACATTTGCATGTGGCTAAACTAGGAGGAACAACTGGGGAACCAGACAGACCATGCAATCCAGGGTTCCAGCTCAGGAAAAGCCTCAAAACCTGTGACTGAAAAAAACCTGTAGGGGTTGCGGTGATTGGAGAAACTCCCAGCTTCACAGGAGAGTTCACTGGAGAGATACATGGGGTCCTAGAATGTGCACCAATCTACCCTCCCAACGTGGGGGTGGAGAATGGGGAAAAAGGTACAGGGAATAAGAAGCATAAAGGGTAGATACAAAATAGACAGAGGGAGGTTAAGAACAGTATAGAAAATGGAGAAGCCAAAGAACTTACATGTATGACCCATGGACATGAACTAAGGGAGGGAAATGCTGGTGGAGGGACAGCGCAGGATGGAGAGGAATAAAGGAGAGGAAAAAATGGGACAACTCTAATAGTATAATCAATAAAGTGTACCTAAAAAAAGATGAGGAATAAAACCAACTAATCCCTAATCTTTAAATGTATATCATATGCTCATAAATTTATAAGCCATCTGTATATGTTCAACACAAATGCACCTTAATTTCGAGATTCAGTTCTACAAATCACAGGAAGTATTTCATGTATTTCTGTTCTCTGAAAATAGAATTAGGAGTGAAAGATACTCTTCAGGAAAACCAAGCAAAGAGCCTGTGCTCTTCAGTCTGGGAATGTAAACGCTGAAGGGAAAGCACCAAAAAGAAAGGTCATTACACATGGCTAAGGAATTGGTTCTCCAACTGAAAATGGCTGCAAGGGGAAACTGGCTTCAAGAATCTAAAAGCTTGAAGGACATAAAAAATCCTATAGTCTCCAAAAGAGTTTAGGTAAACTCTTGAAAGATAGGTCTGAAACAACTTTAAAGAAATAGGTAGTAAGGAAGTAGACTGTTTACTCAGATATAACACAAGATAAAAAGCCTAATTCTATATTTTAAAAAAATGAAACTTCAAAAATAAAAAGACTGTCATCTCACAGAAAAAATAAAGAGACCAATAATTGAAAAAGATAATTCACTAAGTCATTAACAGGCATGGGAATCAACAACACTAATAATTTTTAAAGTGTATTAAAGTATGTGTTGCCTATCAGTAAGAAAAAGAATTTAAGTTGAATATCCCATATTGATAAGAGTTGACTGAAAGATACATTCTCGTATACTACAGGTAAGACTGAAAATTCACATGACCTTTCTGGAAAAATCTGGCAATATGTAGTAACAACCTTTGTCACAAAAAGCCCAAGAAGCTGTCTTAATGAGTAAGCAGCAATACAGGCAAAAATGTAGTATTTATTTGGGGCAGATATTCCTATATATACAGGCACTGTATATATACTTATAAATACATTTTTACTTATAATAGCGGTACTATTTACAAAAGCAGAAAACTGGGATCAACTTAAATGTCCAAAGTGTGACTGATTTAAGTAAAATGGTACAACCAGACAATGACATATTATGGAACTATTTAAAATGTGAACATTTTAACAAAGAGAAATGTTTATATTGTAAGGCTAAGCAAAAATAAAATCAAGATCAAATGGTATAGATAGAATTCTCCTAGACATATTAAAATAAACACAGAAAGAGACTTAATAGAAACACTGCAAAATGTTCATAGTGATTTTATCTGCATGTAGGACCATGGATGATTTTTTCTTCTTTTCATATATATATTTTTAAATTAATTTATTTTTTAGAAAGAGGGGAAGGGAGGGAGAAAGAGAGGGAGAGAAACATTGATGCAAGAGAGAAACATTGATGTGTTGACACTCTTATGCACCCCAACAGTGGACTGAACCTTCAATCTAAGTGTGTACCCCACCAGGAATTGAACTGGTGACCTTTCACTTCAGGGGACGATGCCCAACCAACTGAGCCACACTGGTCAGGGCTCTTCTTTATATTTTTTGTATGCTATAGTATCTTTGAGATGTCTATGTGTTACTATTTTTATAATCTATTATTTTTATAACAATTATATAATCATTTAAAAATTTATAACATTTTATAAGGAAAAGGGGGAAAGATAGAGGAAGTTGTGGTTATTTTGAGCAGCTCCTTAAATATTGATAGCAACCTGATTACTCCATGAGGATCCAGACTGTTGAGATGGCTCAATCATTGTCTCTGTTCCCACGTTTTTTTAAGGTAGCCTAATAAATTCCAAAGCTTCCAGGTAGGAGACACCTGCAGAAAATGGAAGGCAAGGGTGTGAGAAGGACTGACAGCCAAGTCAGGAGATAGAGAAGGGTGGCAAGTGGGCTTCCCAAGTGTTTAGCCTGAAATAGCACCTGCTCCACCTTCAAGATAAAATAAATGGAAGGGAAAATGAAGCACCGTGTCAACAAAAGCAACCGGAAAGACCTGTTAACTCTGCTCAGATGGCATGCTATTTATAATAGTACTTGTGGTCTTTTACCCAGCAATCTTTTTTGGTCTCAGCTCATCAGACCAGATGCTATTAAGATTATAACCATCAATTCTCACAGCCTGTTTAAATCCCAGAATTAGGAGAAGAAAATCCACGAGTTAAAATAAATGAGATTAATGCCATTTGTCAGCTATAAGGGCAAATTACTGATACTGATTTTCTATGATAACAGTAACAGCAACTACCATTTACTGAGTTCTTCTTATGTACCAGATTTTATGATAGGTCCCTTGGTACTTAAGCATATGGATCATTTCAAGCAGAAGACAATTTAAGAAGCTGCCCTTCTCCTTGTTTTGCCTACTTGCTGAAAAGCAGGTCATAAATTTATAAAGGTGTCTCCCTGCCCCTCTTTACCAGGAAGGACAGAAATTAATCACTGAGCCCTGGCTGGTGTAGCTCAGTGGATTGAGCGCGGGCCTGCGAACCAAAGGATCGCGGTTCGATTCCCAGTCAGGGCACATGCCTGGGTTGCAGGCCAGTTCCCGGCAGGGGACATACAAGAGGCAACCGCACATTGATGTTTCTCTCCCTATCTCCTTCCCTTCCCCTCTAAAGATAAATAAATAAATAAATAATAAAAAAATAAATAAATAAAATATTAAAAAAAAAGTTAATCACTGAGCACATGTCTAGATCTGTATCATACCAAAGGAATCTATATAACAAACTTTGCTAAAAACGACCCTTATCTACCATTATATTTGTCTTCCTATATATTTGCCTTCCCACTATTTGCCTCCCCTAGAAACTCAAACTCCTTTTCCTTTGTCTTACTTCTCTAAAAATGTATTGTTCTTTTGTTAAGATGCTATGTAAACCCAAGTTCTAACTACTTCACGTGTTACTCATCTGAGTACTCCTATGTGTATGTGTGATGCACATGTTAATACACTAGTTTTTCTCCTATTAATCTGTCTCTTCGTCTAATTTACAGGGTCCCAGGGCCCCAGGGAGAAAACCCAAAATGGATACGAGAAAAAGATTTTTTTCCCTCCTATTCATATATCTTATTTAGCTCTCTCAACAACCCTATTATTTAGGTTCCATTATTGCTGTCATTTACCCATGAGTGGGGAGGCTTAAAGACATTAAACCACTTACTGTGGGCTAAGCTAGTAAAAGACAAGGTAACATGAAGGCAGTCAACACCAGAGTCCACATTATTGGGTTGGCTAAAAAGTCCATATGTTTTTTTCCAAGAAATAAGAGACACAGACTTCATTTTGAACTTCTGGTCAGGATGGAGGCATAGGTAAAACAGCTTGCCCCCTTGCACAATTACAGCAAAAATTACAAAAAGACTACAAAACAAATACCACTCATAATTGTCAGAAAATTGAAGGGTATGGAGTGGGACAACCAAGAAATTGAAGAAGCCGCATTCATCTAGATGGGTAGGAGGGGTGGAGACTTGGAGATGCGGAATGGGAGGCCCCACACCCACATGTGGTAGATAAAAATTGGAAGGGATATTTTGGGAGCGAGGGATTGTAGCCCCAAACCAGACCACCCAGCCCCGGGTTCCTGCACCAGCAAGATAAATCCCCATAACTTCTGGCTATAAAAACCAGTGGGGGGTTGAGCAGCAGAAGAAACATCAGGATTCTCTAGAGTCTCCTCTTAAAGAGCCTGCAACAGACCTAGGACTTACACACATCCTCTGGGCTTCAGCACCAAGGCAACAGCTGGAAGGGCAACAGTGACATATGGGGAGAAATTGTAGTGTCTGGTACCAGGGTAAGTGTCAGGAGACAGCTTCCTCCTAGATAAAACTCCAGGGGCCAGGCAGTGGCACTGTCCCCTCTCTAAGCCCTCCCCCACACACAGACAGAGAAGAGCGGCATGGGTTGCCCTCCCTGGTGATTACCTAAGGCTCTGCTGCCTCCAACTTACTGGTGAGCTTTTCTACAATAGGACACACTACTAAGACAGGGAGTCAAATCAGCTCTTCCTAATTCATGGAAACAAACACAGGGAGGCTGTCAAAATGAGGAGACAAAGAAATATGGCCGGAATAAAAGAACAGATCAAAACTCCAAAAAAAGAACTAAATGGAATGGAGATAAGCAATCTATCAGATGCAAAGTTCAAAACACTGGTTATTAGGATGCTCAAGGAACTCACTGGGTACTTCAACAGCACAAAAAAGATCCAGGTAGAAATGAAGTTTACATTTAAGTGAAATAAAGAAAAATTTACAGGGAATCAACAGTGGAGTGGGATGAAGCCGAGAATCAAATCACTGATTTGGAACAGAAGAAAGAAAAAAAACATTCAATCAGAACAAGAAGAAGAAAAAGGAATCTGAAAAAACAAGTATGGGCTAAGAGCTTCTTGGACAGCTTCAAATGTACCAACATTGAAATCACAGGGGTGCAGGAAGGAGAGAAAGAGCAAGAAATTGAAAAAATGAAAGAAAATTTCCCTAATTTGGGGAAGGAAATAGACACCCAAGTCCAGGAAACACAGAGAGTCCGGACTATTATTATAAAGGAGTTCCCATAAACTGTCAGCTGATTTCTCGAAAGAAAGCAGGCTACAAGTGACTGGCAAGAAGTATTCAAAGTGATGAAAAGCAAGGACCTACAACCAAGATCACTCTATCCAGCAAAGCTATCATTTAGAATTGAAGGGCAGGTAAAGCGCTTCCCAGACAAGCTAAAGGAGCTCATCATCACCAAGCCATGATTATATGAATGTTAAAGGGACTTATTTAAGAAGAAGATCAAAACCATGAGCATTAAAATGGCAATGAATTTACAACTATCAACAATTGAATCTTAAAAAACAAACCAAGCATACAAGCAAAACAGAAACAGAATCATAGATGTGGAGATCATTTGGAGGGTTAATCGGTTGGGAAGGGGCAGGGGGAGGATGGGGAAAAGGTGCAGGGATTAAGAAGTACAAATTGGTAGGTACAAAATAGACAGGGGGCCCTGGCTGGTGTGGCTCAGTGGACTGAGTACCAGCCTGTGAACCAAAGGGTTGCAGGTTGATTCCTAGTTTGATGCCTGGGTTGTGGGCCACGTCCCCGGTTAGAGTCATGAGAGAGGCAACGGATTGATATATCTCTCACACATCAATGTTTCTCTCCCTCTCTTTCTCTCTCCCTTTCCCTCTCTCTAAAAATAAATAAATAAAATCTTTAAAATAAATAAACAGGGGGTGTTAAGAACAATATAGGGAGTGGAGCAACCGAAAAACTTATATGCATGACCCATGGACATGAACTAAGAGAATGATTGAGGAAATGGGGGTAACCAGGTGGAGGGTGGCAAAGGAGGAAAAATTAGGACAACTGTAATAATATAATCAATAAAATATATTTAAAAAACGAAAGACACATTTTTCATTTTCACCAACAACTTTATTGATTTGGATATTTTGAGTATGTCGGCTATGTCCTACCTGGAATAATGTTCATTGTTCTCAATGTCTCAATTTGATCACTATCAACTTCAACCGGTCTACCCAATCATGGAGTATCATCCATTGAGAAATTTCCAGCATGAAAGTTCGCAAACCAGTTTTGACAGGTTCAACCCATCACATCACCTTCTCCATACACTGCACAAATTGTTTGCATTTCAGTTACATTTTTACCTTTCTTGAAAAATGCTGAAAATATTGCATATTTTCTTCTATCTTTAATATTAAAATGGCTACACAAAAATTCACCTATTTTGATTAAGTTTTTTAAAGGTACACTGATATGACAAGTGTCACAACACAATCTAACAAAATTGTTTCGAATGAAGTTAAAGGCAACTAAGCGCTACAAGAGCCATCTTACAGAAAAAAATAAAAACAAACAAACTTTTTGGCCAACCCAATATATATGAACACAATTAAATAATAAAAGTTTATGAGTTTCACCCATGAATAACAACAAATAATAATAATAAATTACCACTCTTGCTACACAAACTAAATATCACATCCTGGTCACTATTATTCACCTACTTAAACCTTTGACTCATGTGCTTTACCAGATGCTGAAATATAAGTGCCATTCGATATAGTGGCCGTTTATCTCTTCCTTAATTAACTTTCAACAGAAGTTAAACCCTAAAGCCATGACCAGAGAGGATCAGAAGCATTTTTTTTTTCCCCTCTACCTTCAACTGCTAGGCCAAGCTTAATCAATATAAAAGGCGCTGCTGAGCTCAAGCACCTTATACAAACCTACAGCTTTTTGATCTGACCTTTTCTAGCTACTATGCCTGGGATATCTGAAGTGCTCAATAAATATTAGCTGGAGTGTTGGTTATTGTTATTATTAACATCTGCAACTAACCCCAAAAAGTAACAATGTAAGTGTCAAAAATACCTAAATTTTTCTTTGCTCCAGCTTTCAATTTTCAGATTTTTTCAAAGCTTTTGTTAGTAAAACTTAGAAATTTCTTTCAAATATTAAAATAGTTATGACAGAAAAAATATGTATATATATTTGTCATATGATTCCATGATCAAAGGAGATCACTGTTAGGAAATAACCCTCCTCTTGTCTTGAATAAAATTACATCAGCTATTACCACTACTTTCATAAAGTAATTCCAATATTGTTAAACTACAGTGCTAGGACCTGACAGTCACTGTTCCAGAAATGCCTGAGCCTGGGTGCAACAGATCTGGCAAAGGAGGTGGTACAGGTAATGCAGCCCAGGAAATGTTTGGTCGTTGGTTGGGTTTGGGTTATGCTTTATCTTACCTGTTCTACATACCTGATGAGAGCAGGAGACTAAATGCCAACAGGACATACCCAGATGGTGAGCAATCGCTAAAATAATGAGCGAGGGAGTCTGCTTCTGTACTTGGAAGAAGTTGCTTTAACAGACAGTTGAGCTAATGCAGAAGAGAAACAGCACCTGTAGTTGAAGTCCATGAAGATTACACCTACATTCCAATGCTGTCAAAGTTTCAAATTAAAACAGGAGTCTTTAGGGTGGAGGTAGATGATTTGAAGACAAGAGGGACTGAGACTGAAAGAAGCACATGAATGGAGGATAAGAGCCTATTGATAGAAAATTCCAGAAGAAAGTCTGATTGCTGGCACCCTGGCAATGGTTTCCTTCTTTGGGGATCAATTAAGAAAAATAGAGTATGCCCATAATTACAAATAAAGTAAGCCAAGGTCACTAGCTTCTGTGACTGAGAAACAATGAAAATATCTCTAAACCTCCCTGTCCATACCTCTATTGTCTTGTTCCCATCCCTCTGTCTCCCAAATGAAGCAAAAGAAAATCATAATTGGATTTCATGGTGCACTCCATAATGGTGGACTGATGGCTCAGTGAAGTCTGAGTAGATACAGCAACCCCTGTGTACCCCAAAAAACCAAAGGAGAAATTGCCAGCTCTGTGGCCCAAGACCATCTGCAAGATTAGAGAACCCAACCTTTTCATTGTATATGTCTATCCTATTCTCTTTCCATCATAGTATATCAATTGCATAAGGGATAATTGCCTATTATTTAACCTTGGTTGCAAGATCTGGAATAAAGACAAGGACTATGTATAGCCTCAAAATCTTGGACTTGGACCTGATGTAGTTAGTAATTTGATATGATTTTGAGGAATTTAGTGAGTGAGTTTATATATGTGGAGAGAAGGTATAAGTGAATGTAAGTAGCCAAAAGGGTACTGGAAATATCTGTCAGTTGTTACCAAAAACTCATTCTCCTCCTGTTATGGTAAAAAAAAAAAATAGTTTGCATTTCTTTGGAGGAAATACCCTACTTCATGATTCTCAGTCATGCAACTTGACCCAACTTTCTGTTTTAGCAAGTGTCCTGAGTAGCTTAAATCAATCAGTTAACTCAGGGTTTCTCAGTCTTGGCACTGTTGATATTAGGAGCTGAAAGCTCTTTGTTGTGGGGGGCTGTCCTGTGTACTGTCACATATTTGGTAGCATCCCATAGATGCCTTTATGAGACCCCACAGTTAAGATAACCAAAAACATTTCCAGGCTGCTGAATGTCCCCAAGGGGGAGGGGGAGGCAAAATCAGAGAGAATCACTGAATTAAACTCACCCTTCATTTTACTAGTCAAGGTTTTAAAAAATATTCTTTATTTATTTTTTCCATTTTTATTGAAAAATAATCGACATATATTGCTCTATAAGTTTAAGGCGTACAGCATGATGATGTATATATACATACATTTGATGTACATATATTGTGAAATAATTACAATAGGTTCAGCTAACATCCATCTTCTCATATAGATAAAAACAAAAGAAAAAAAAGGAAAAAAATTTCTCCCGTACATCATACAGCAGTGTTAACTATAGTCCTCACGTTGTACATCACATCCCTAGTACATGTTACCATGTAACTGGAAGTTTCTACCTTTAGACCACCTTCCTCCAACTAGGGTTCTTGATTTCAAAAACACTATTAAGAGATATATTTATTATAAACCAGGAATTGTTGGAATAAGTCTCAACAGCTCTATGAAATAGTTTATTCATTAGGGTAAAAATGAAATTAATGCTCTGGCCAGGTGGCTCAACTGGTTGGAGCATCAGCCTATACACCAAAAGGCTGCAGGTTCGATCCCCAGTCAGGGTGGTTATGAGAGGCAGCAGATTGATGTTTCTCTCTCACACTGATGTTTCTCTCTCTCTCTCTCTCTAAAAGCAATAAACATAACTTCAGGTGAGGATTTTTTTAAAGATGAAATTAATATAATAAAGAAATCCCAAAATGCAGTGGCTTAGAAAACAGACATTTTTCTCATATTCAACAGTCTTGATATAAATAGTTCAGGTTGGGGGACTCTACAGTCATTCAAGGATCCAGGCCCCTTCCATCTGGTTGCTCCATCATCACTGTCTATGTGGTCTACATTATCAATGTTTATGTGGTCAAGCTGGATGACCATCACTTCAGGCTTTCACCCATCAGTACAAGGCCATGGAAGAGGTATGCACAATGCCTTGTAAGGTTCAGATTTGAATGTGGTGCACATCACTTCCACACGTTTCATTGGAAAGAACTTAGCCACACTTAATTCTAAATCAAGTAGTGAATGTGGATGCCCAGTCATGTGCTCAGCCACAACCCTACTACAGACTAGATGGATGTTTCTCCCCACCCTCAAATTCATGTTAATGTCCCAATCCCCAATGTGATGGTTTTTTAGAGGTGGGGCCTTTGGGAGGCATTTAGGTCATGAGGGTGGAGCCCTCAGAAATGGGATTAGTGCCCTTAGAAGAAGAGACAAGAGACACAGAAGAGATAATCTCTCTCTGCCACATGAGAATACAGAAAGAAGGTGACAGTCTTTAAACCCAGAAGAGGGCCTTCACCAAGAACCTGACGCTGACCTTGGATATCCAGCCTCTGAAACTGTAAGAAATAAATGTTTCTTGTTTAAACCACCCAGTGTTTAGAATTCTTTTATAACAGCATGAACTGATTGAGACAAACACCATAGCTATAAAAGAAGGGAAAAGAATTTTGGTAGAAAACAAGCAGTCTCCACATACTATCATGTTAACAAATGTGGAAGGCAAGGTGTAGAGCTGAAGTAGTTTGCCCAAGATCATATGGCTGGCAAGTGGGACTGGAATGCAAGCACTCTAACTGCGGAGCCCGTGCTCTAAACACTCTATCACTACTTCTCAAATATCTGAACCATAACCTAAGATAAGAAAAGAATTTTCCCTAGCAATCTGGCACACAGATGCTTGTATCTGTGTCTGCTTATGCGTGCATATGTTTCATGGAACAATCCTTACTTTACAACAGTCAGTGAATTCTGATATTTCTAGTTTTACCATTTCATTTGTTAAATGTTATTCAGACCCTCAGAATTTATTTCGTAGCCTTCCAATGTATTGTGATTGACAGCATGAAAAGAGCGCAGTGCACTCAATTCCAGTAGGAGAACTGGAAGTCATTGGAAGGCTACTGAACAGCTCACAGTATGAACTATATGAATAAAAAGTCTAGAGAATCAGGTTCAGAAAACAAGGTAGGCCCAGGGACTCCAGGAAACCCAGAATCCCATCATGGGAAGGCTCTATTAAGATGCACCAGACACCAGTGTTGATGTTACTTCCACCCCTGCCCCTGGGTCTGGGTGCCATGGCCACTATCACTGAAATGGCTTCCAAACCAGCTTGGCTCTGTGTCTCTCTCACTCCAGAGGCAAAGTCCAAGGAGGAAGCAGCCAGCTGGCAGACTTCGACCACACACTTGTGCCCAGGCTTTGAGGAGCAAGCAGAGCAAAATCTGGCTGTTCAGCTCACAAAACCTGGCTACTGAGCTCACAAAACCCAGATTAGATTCTGGGCAACCCAGAAATGAACAAACAAACAAAAAAGGCAAATTTCCAATATACTCATAAACCACTGGAAGAAGCATACATTGGTACAGCCACTTTGGAAAGCAATTTGGCATTATTTTGCAGAACTCTAAGTACATATCCTATGACATAGAAATTCCTTTTCTAGGCATAGTCTGAATTGAAATTTCCACACAATGTACCTACAGAGACTTGTTTAAGTATGTTCACAGAAGCAATGTCTGTAATAATAAAAACTGGAAACAACATATAGATTTATCATTAAAAAATGAATAAGACTGGGTTTATTGTTCATCTTTAGATCCCATCGCCAAACACTGCTGGCAGATTATCAGAACCAAATAAATTCTTACTGAAATTAATCATAACTAAATGAATTACCAACCAGAAATTATCCAGTGAACGGTACACAGGTCCAAACAAAATGTGCAGAGAACCTATAGAAGAAAGCATACTGTAGTGTAAAGAATGTGGGTTTTAGATTAAGAAAAGCCTTGGTCTGACACCAAGTTCTGCTTGTGTAACCTAAAGCAAGTTTCTTAACCTGAGTCTCAATCCCCTTCTTTGTAAAAAAAAGAGGATCAATGGGATGAGAGATCTCTGGTGTGCAATGCAGGGTCTCCCAACCACTGTGGCACGATGTTGTGCTGTGCCTGAGCGATGTGTGTGCCAAGGAGGTGACCCCTCAGCCTTTCAGTTGGTTGGAGCCCATGCCTGTTTCCTCTGGCCTTGAGGAAAGGCCATCCTCATTCCTCTTTCATTCCAGTATACCACGTGAAGATCACACTTTTCTACATGTGTCAAGACATGAAAAATGTTGGGAAGCATTAGCACAGTGCAATCCCTGGCACATAGAATAACCTCAGTAAATGTTAGTCCCCTCTCCTTACTGATGGAATTGGGGCTATCTAAGGATTTCTTATACTAGAATTGTGGGGGATCTAAAACGTTGTGGGCCTTACCAGATCTCCTGGGAGCCGCTTTCCTAAAAGTCACAAAGGATTTAACAGTGGCCTCAATATATCTTCACAGAGAAGATCACCCAGAGTAGAAAATGTCCAAATACACAGAACAAAAGTCAAGGGGTCTGAGTCAGTTGATGGAGTGAAAGAAATGTCTTTCAATCTAACTTCTTGAACTTCACTTAAACTCAGGCCATCTTTTTTTTCCCCATTCTGTCTCAAGAGATTATTTATGTCTTGAATGTCATCACACATGAATGTACTGAGAAGGAACACTTCTTTAGTGTGGGTTTCCTTCCATGTGAGGAGTGTTCCCACACCCATGGCCCCCTGGTGGCCCTTGTTCACTCCACGCCAAGGGAACTGGAGCTGATTGATAAGTTTGGAAGAAGAAAATAAGCACGTGTGGCTCAATTTCTTCCTCCTTTCTTCCTCCTGGGAGCTGCCATTCTACAGAAGCCAGGTGCCCTTACCTCAGCACACAGAACCCTTACTGGAAATTACCCTGCTGCTCAGAAGAAGGCCTGCCCAGGGTTGCCAGTGATTAGGTAGGGAAATCTGTCACATTCCAAATTTTAGAAAAGGGCCTACCTACTCCACACCAGCCATAGTCTTCAATATAAGCTTCCTCAGTAGGCCATTCAGGCAGCCAGGCCAAAGGCGCACCAAGCAGGTGGCTTAGCAACATGGACTTTGGGAAAAGGTTGAACTTGGAATTCACACAGATCTAACATTGTTGCTATTGTCTTACTTTCTTAAAAATCACATTTATAGGACTTCCGGCCAAGATGGGGGTGTAGGTAGGTACACTGTACCTCCTTGCACAACCAAAACAAGGACAACAACAATTTTAAAAACAAAAACCAACCAGAACTGAGAGAGAATCAAACTGTATGGAAGTCTGACAACCAAAGAGTTAAAGAAGAAACATTCATCCAGTCCGGTTGGAGGGGTGGAGTTGGGCAGCCAGGCAGACAGGACTGGTGGCAAGGCAGCGGCTGGTGGACCGGGCGAGGCAGTGGATTGCAGACTGGGTGGTCCCACATTCATGTTCAGATAAACCATGAGGAACACCTGGGGAGCAAGATAGATCACACAACCCAGGGTGCCAGTGCAGGGAAATAAAGCCTCAAAGTCTCTGACTGAAAACACCTGTGGGGGTCAGCCAGCAGTGGGAGAAACTCCCAGCCTCACAGGAGAGTTCGCTGGAGAGACCCACAGGGTCCTAGAACATACACAAACCCACCCACTCACCCAAGAACTAGCACCACAAGGGCCCAATTTGATTGTGGGAAGCAGGGGAAGTAACTGAAAGCCGGCTGACAGCAGAGCAAGCAGCACTGTTCCCTCTCAGACCCCTCCCCCTCATACAGCATCACAACACTGTGACGTGGGTTTCCCCACCCTGGTGAACACCTAAGGCTCCACCCCTTACTATGTAACAGGTGCACCAAAAAAAAAAAAAAAAAAAAAAAAAAAAAAAAAAAGGCCCAAATGAAAGAACAGTTCAAAGCTCCAGAAAAAAATACAACTAAGCGACAAAAACCAACCAGAGAGATAGCCAACCTATCAGATGCACGGTTCAAAACACTGGTCATCAGAATGCTCCAGGAACTCCCTGAGTATTTCAACAGCATAAAAAAGACCCAGGCAGCAATGAATGTCAAATTATGTGAAATAAACAACAATCTACAGGAGACCAACAGTGATGGGAAGGAAACCAGGACTCAAATCAATGGTCTGGAGCAGAAGGAAGAAAGAAACATTCAACCAGAACAATGAAGAAACAAGAATTCAAAAAAATGAGGAGAGGCTTAGGAACCTCCAGGACATCTTTCAATATTTCAACATCTGAATCATAAGGGTGCCAGAAGGAGAAGAGGAAGACCAAGAAATGGAAAACTTATTTGAACAAATAATGAAGGAGAACTTCCCCAATCTGGCAAAGGAAATAAACTACCAGGAAGTGCAGGAGGCTCAGAGAGTCCCAAAGAAGTTGGACCCAAGAAAGCACTCACCAAGCCACATTATAATGAAGTTACCCAAGATTAAAGATAAGGAGAGAATCTTAAAAGCAGCAAAAGAAAAGGAGAGAGTTACCTACAAAGGAGTTCCCATTAGACTATCAGCTGATTTCTCACAAGAAACCTTACAGGCAAGAAGGGGCTGGAAAGAAGCATTCCAAGTCATGAAAGGCAAGGACCTACATCCAAGATTGCTCTGTCCAGCAAAGTTTTCATTTAGAACGGAAGGGCAGATAAAGTGCCTCCTAGATGAGGTTAAGTTAAAGGAGTTCATCATCACCCAGCCCTTATTATATGAAATGTTAAATGGACTTATCTAAGGAAAAGAAGATAAAAAATATGAACACTAAAATGACAACAAACTCACAGCTATTAATAACCAAACCTAAAAAAAAAGAAAAACTAAGCAAACAACTAGAACAGGAACAGACCCACAGAAAAGGAGATCATGGAGGGTTATCAGTGAGGAAGTCGATGGGGAGAGGGGGTAAAAGGTACCAAGAATAAGAAGCATAAATGGTAGGTAGAAAATAGACAAGGGGAGGTTAAGAATAGTATAGGAAATGTAGAAGCCAAAGAACTTATATGTACAACCCATGGACATGAACTAAAGGGGGGAAATGCAGGTGGGAGGGAGTGGACAGGGTTGAGGGGAATAAAAGGGGTAAAATGGGACAACTGTAATAGCATAATGAATAAAATACATTTTAAGAAATTACATTTACATAAGACAGTAGTAGAAAGAAAACTCTAGGTTTTAATTAATAGGTCTGGGTTCTAGCCTCCTCTTCCCACCTTTCCCTGGTTCATTGTGTATCATTGAGAAATTTTCTTAATTTCCATGGAACTCACTTTGCTTCTCCTTTTTTTAAATTATCAGTTGTAAATGTATATTAAAGAATAAAATAAAAATTTGTTTTTAAAGACAGTAGCTGTGTGTACCCCTGCCACTCATTTTCACTTCCACAGAGGCAAACCAGTTTCATCTTTCACCTATTTCATTATTTACCTGTGTCTGTTAGTAACACCTGGGTATTTCCACTTCTTGGTTTTTCCTTTATAAATGCATAATCTGTTGACTTCCTCATACAGAAGATGGCATTTTGTTTCTATTCTTTCCTGCATAATCACCACACATACAAACCATTTCCATGAGTACTTTCAATTATGAACTTTTGACCATATGGAAATTTTCAATCGACAATCAATAAATGCTTATTGAGTGCCTACATGAGTTAGGCATTAGGGTAGGCCCTGAAGTGATAGCATAAGAAACCAGACAGCCCAGTCTAAAGTACACACTCTTAAACATTATGCCACAGTGCCTTTCATAATGAGGTAAAGATACCAGAAACACTAAAAATACCTACTGAGTCATCTAACAAACACTAAGTGATGCTTAAATATACTTTCATATTCAAGTGTGCTTTACTGAATTTGAATTCTAGGAAAATTGGTTCATTCATGGAAATCCAAAACTTTCTAGTTAATCATTCCTCATTCTCCAGCTACTCTGTACAAATAAGAGTTTTCCTCCATATAGGTCTTTGTTATTTTCCTGTCACTTTCACATACACACATGTGTTCCACATGATCCAGGGCATCCTAGACATACAATATGAAGTTTAGCAGAAGGAAAAAGGCAATTTTTTAGAAAAATAAAACATAAACAAGTTTTACTTGCTACTTAAAGTACTACATGAGAATAAAAATGATATATCACTAAAAATTGAGAAAGGGGGAGCTACTAAAAAGAAATCTACAATTTTTCTTAACCAAACAAAAGTTTTCACAGCTTATCATTTTTAAAAGAATTTCTCAGGATACGTTAGAGGGCTTTTGGTCAAGTTGGTGGTATAGGTATACACACCTCACCTCTTCGCACAACCACATCAAAATCACAACGAAACTATAGAATAATTATAACTCACAATCATCAGCAATTGAGTTGAATGGAAGTCTGACAACTACAGAATTAAAGAAACTTCATTTATCCAGACTATTGAGAGGGGTGAATACATGGAATGGGCTGGCCCTACATCCATGTGTGGTCAATAAAAATTAGAAGAGAGATCTCAGGAGGGAGGAGGCCCAGCCCCACACCAGGCCCCCCAGCCCAGGGTTCCAGTGCCAGGAAGATAAGTCCCCACAACTTCTGGCTGCCAAAACCAGTGGGGATTGAGTCTGTGGAAGAAATTTCTGGAGTCCCAAGCAATTCCTCTTAAAGAATCCACACACCGACTTACTTTGACCAACTTCCTCTGAGCCCCAGCACCAGGGTAGCAGCTTAAAAGGCACCAGCAGCATACAGGACTGAAGAACAGAACTGAAGAACTGAAGTGTCTGGCATCAAGGCAAGAGCTGGGGGACAGCTTTCTCCCAGACAGAAAGGCAGTCAGAAGCCATGGTCCCTTTTCTGAACCCTCCCCCACAGATCCATAAAGCTGTCCCACCCAACTAATGAGCCCACACTAGCTGTTAACCGTGACTTTTCCATATGAATGGCTGGTCTTGGCTCACATGTCACAACTTCCTAAATCCTCTCAAACAAGCTACAGCCAGCCCCAGTGAGCCCCGATCCCCATAACTCTTGCTAAGTGGCCTTAGGCCTGGCACTAGAAGCAGCCAGCCTGGATTCACAGCTTGGCTTCTCCTGGCAATCTCCAAACCCAGCACAAGTAGCAGCCATCTCAGATTGCTTTATAGCACGTGCAGGGTGCCTATAGGCAGAATATAGGTGGGGACTGACATGGCCTACATCATCAGGGAAACACCAGAGCCTGAACAACCAGAGAACAGATACAGACCACATCAGAGAACCACCACCCTGCCCCCACACAGCTGATCATCCACGGAAGGAGGAGGTTGGGGGTCAGTGGTTACAGACAGTCCTTGCAGCTGACTGACTTGGGTAAATCTCTCCCATTGACTTGCCAACAGCAACCAAGGCTCAACTACAAAAAAAGGGTATACTCAGCCCACACAAAGGGCACACCTTGAGTACACACCTTGGGTGATATGGGAGACTGTGCCACTGAACCTCACAGGACACCTACTATATTAGGCCATACTACCAAGACATTAGCAGTTCTACCTAATACGTAGAAAGAAACACAGGGAGGCTGCCAAAATGAGGAGACAAAGAAACATGGCCCAAATGGAAGAACAGATCGAAATGCCAGAAAAAGAGCTAAACAAAATGGAGGTAAGCAATCTATCAGATGAAGAGTTAAAACACTTGGTTATAAGGATGCTCAAGGAATTTAGTAAGGACTTCAACAGAATAAAAGAGATCTAGTTGGAAATGAAGAATACACTAATTGAAACAAAGAACCATTTTCAGGCAAACAATAGTAGAGCAGATGAACCACAGAAACAAATCAATGATTTGGAACATAGGAAGCAAAAGACAACCAATCAGAACAACAAGAAAAAGAACCCCCCCTGCACCCCAAACAAGGGTAGAGTAAGCATCCTCTGGGCAACTTCAAATGTTCCGACCCTTGTGGCATAGGGGTGCCAGAGGAGAAAAGAAAGAACAGGAAATTAGAAATCTATCTGAAAAAATAATGAGAGAAAACTTCCCTAATTTAGTGAAGGAAATAGACATCCAAGTCCAGGAAGCACAGACAGTCCCAAACAAGATGAACCCAAAGAGGACCACTTCAAGATACATCATAATTAAAATACCAAAGGTTAAAGATAAAGCAAAAATCTTAAAGGCAGCAAGAGAAAAGCAATTAGTTATCTACAGGGGAGTTCCCATAAAGCTGTCAGATGATTTCTCAAAAGAAACTTTGCAGGCTAGAAGTGACTGGCAAGAAATATTCAAAATCATGAAAAGCAGAGATCTACAGCTAAGATCGCTCTACCCAGCCGAGACATCATTTAGAATTGAAGGGAGATAAAGAGCTTCCAAGACAAGAAAAAAACTAAAGGAGTTCATCATCACCAAACCATTATGATATGAGATATTAAAGGGACTTATTTAAGAAAAAGAAGATCAAAACTATGAACCATAAAATGGCAATAAACACATATCTATTAACAATTGAATCTAAAAACAAACTAAGGAAACAAGAAGAACAGAGTCAGAATCATGGATACGCAGAACGTTTTGATGGTTGTCAGATAGTAGGGCATGTGGGGACTAGGTGAAGAGGTGAGGGGATTAAGAAGTACCAAAGGTAGTTACAGAATAGCCGTGGGGATGTAAAGTGCAGTATAGGAAATGGAGTAGCCACAGAACTTATACACATGACCCATGGACATGAACAATGGTGTGGGGATGGGCTGACGGAATGGGCAATGCTGGGTGGGGTGGGGGAAAGGGGGAGAAATCAGGACAACTGTAATAGTATAATCAATAAAATATAATTTTTAAAAAAGAATTTCTCTCTCTGTCTTGGTGCCTCCTTAGGATCTCAGAGATGCAAATTTTAAGTGTTCTTCAAAATAATGTATCTGACAAGGAGTTTTCTCTTCCCTTAGTGCCATTTCACAAAAATCAAAATGAATAGCACTGGCGACTCCATCCAGATGCATTTTCCATCTACTTACTGCACTATTGCTTGTGATACAATGGAACAGGTGGGTGGCAGGGACCAGAAGGCCTGTCAGAGCTGTCCATTCAGCCATTGGAGCTGGCTCATCCCCCAGCAGCATTCACATGCCTGCAGGGAAACTCACGCAGTGACAGGCTGCAGACCTTCATCCCCTCCAGACTGGAAAGCACAGAGCACAGATTCGATTATGAGGGGACTGTCACTTAGGTGGAAGAGGTCTTCTCAAACCACCTTGCTTTTCCCTTAGGGCAAATTGAATTTCCTCAGCTGCATTTTCCTGATGCTTCAGATAATTCAGGTGTTTCACTTCACTTTCCCTTTCCAGTTTGATGTCTAAAAAATAAAATACATGAAGCAATCCAACAGATATTTTCACAAGGTATAACTTAGAAAAACTGAATATTTATTACATAGCAAAATTCACATTCTTGAATATAAACAAGAAGAGAATGAACATATTTAAACATTCAGCTGATAATGAGCAAAAGATATAAAATTCAGTTTATTTAAGTAGTTCTTATTGAACATACCTTCTGCAGTAGGAAGCAGACCATCCTTACTGATTTTACACCTTTTGAGGTACACAGGACTACCAAATGTAATTTCTTGCAAGAATGGGAACTTGATTCTGGCTAGGTTGGTGTACCAGATCTCTGTAAGCTGTGCAAGGTCCCACGGTTGCTGTCTGGAGTGAAAATTCATTATTTCTCTCAACAAATACTTATTAAGCATCTATTATGGGATACAGAAGACATCTAATTCTCAAGTTCTGTTTTCTACTATATATTTTGGTTTATGGGTGTGGGGGCATTCAGGATTTTCTAGAATTGCTAGTTTAGCCAGGAGTAGGAGCTTTATATTAACCAATGTAATGATATATTGAAAAATTACCATAAGCTATAATGACAGGAACTTTTGTTCTCAATACAGCCTCCCTGAAGTCAACGGAATCTCTCCAAGTCTTTTAAAATGATGTACTCTTTTATGGCTGATCAAAAATAAGGTCACATTAGGGGAGAAGGAACAAAGCGAATAAGCATGCCCTGAGCAGGGTGCTTGGCATACACTAAGACTTTGAGTGTGTGATCTTATTTTACTCTTTACGGACACTATGTAGGTAGACAAGGAAATTGAGACTCACAACTTCATTAAGAACCAGTGCTGGTACTTAGCCTAGGTATATTTATTTAGAAACACTAGTACTAAGAGAATCTTTAGAAAACTGAACAGAAATGCAATACCAAACTATAATACTTAAAATAATCACTATGAATTTTAATGAATTGTTTTAGGTGTCCTAACTAGGAAATTTAAAATATCAGCTATAAGCAAGGAGATCTTTCTCATCTACAGTCACTATAAGCTCATCTGCATGAGGAAGGGGAAAACCTGCTCTGGCATGAGTGAGGGCGGTGAGGGCAGTACACACATGCCATCCATCCCTTCATTTTCCACCTCCAGACCCCTTCCTACTTTTCCATCTAACTTTAAGGAATAACTTGAATTCTACAATTACTAGAAATGTGCTTGAACAAGTGCACTAAGCTATTTACAAGATGCTTACTGAAGCACTGTTTGTCCAGAAAAACCCAAAGAAAATAGCTTTAGGACTTCCAGCCAAGATGGAGGCGTAGGTGGACACACTATGCCTCCTCAAACAACCAAAATTAAGGACGACAAAGATTTAGAAATAAGAAAACGATCAGAACTGATAGAAAATTGAACTGTACGGATGTCCGACAACCATTCATCCAGACCGGTAAGAGGGGCTGAGTCGAGGCAGGAAAAAGCAGAGGTTGGCGGACCCAGGCCCACAGGCAGCGGCTAGCGGACCGCAGGCATGAGGTGGCAATGGCAGAACCAGTGAGGCCAAACAAGGTGGCTGGCTGACCAGGTCGTCCCACATTCAAGCACAGATAATCCAGGTAAAAATAGGGAGCGAGACAGACCTTGCAACCCAGGGACCCAGAGCCAGGAAATAAAACCTAAAAACACTGACTGAAAACACTTGTGGGGGTTGAAGTGCCAGGAGAGATCCCAGCCTCACAAGAGAGTTCGCTGGAGAGACCCAGAGGGTCCTAGAATAAACACAAATCCACAATCACGGAAATCAGCACCAGAAGGGCCCAATTTTCTTGGGGAAAGCAGCGGAAGGGACTGAAATCCAGAGAGAGTGGACCAAGAGCCATTGTTCCCTCTCAGATCCCACCCCCACATACAGCATCACAACCCAGAGACTGGGCTGCCCTGCCCTAGGGAACACCTAAGGCTCTGACCCTCATACATAATAGCTGTGCCCAGACCCAAAAAAAAAAAAAAAAAAGAGCCAACAACAACGAAAAACAAAAAACAAAAAAACAAAAAAGGCTCAAATGGGAGAACAGATCAAAGCCCCAAAGCCAATTCATGTAAGCGACCAAGAGATAGCCAACCTATCAGATGCACAGTTCAAAGCACTGATGATCAGGATGCTCACAGAATTGGTTGATTTTGGTCACAAATTAGGTGAACAAATGAAGGCTACAATAAGCGAAATGAAGGAAAATGCACAGGGAACCAATAGTGATGGGGGGAAAACTGGAACTCAGATCAATGGAGTGGACCAGAAGGAAGAAACAAACAAACAAAAAAGAATGAAGAAACACGGATTCAAAAAAATGAGGAGAGGCTTAGGAACCTCCAAGACATCTTGAAACATCCCAACATCCAAATTATAGGGGTACCAGAAGGGGAAGAGGAAGAGCAACAAGTGGAAAACTTATTTGAACAAATAATACAGGAGAACTTCCCCAATCTGGCAAAGGAAATAGACTTCCAGGAAGTCCAGGAAGCTCAGAGAGTCCCAAAGAAGTTGGACCCAAGGAGGAACACACCAAAGCACATCATAATTACACTACCCAAGACTAAAATGAAGGAGAGAATTCTAGAAGCAGCAAGAGATAAGGGGACAGTCACCTACCAAGAAATGCCCATCAGAGTGTCAGCTGATTTCTCAAAAGAGACCTTACAGGCAAGAAGGGGCTGGAAAGAGTATTCCAAGTCATGAAAGTCAAGGACCTACATCCAAGATTGCTCTAGCCAGTGAAGCTTTCATTTAGAATGGAAGGGCAGATAAAGTACTTCCCAGATAAGGTCAAGCTAAAGGAGTTCATCATCACCAAGCCCTTATTATATGAAATGTTAAAGGGACTTATCTAAGGAAGAGAAGATCAAAAATATGACAGTAAAAAGACAGCAAATTCACAGATATTAACAACCACACCTAAAACAAAAGCAAATTAAGTCAACAGCTAGAACAGGAACAGAACCATAGAAATGGAGATCATATGGAAGGTTAGCAACAGGGGAGTGGGAGGAGGGGAGAGGGGGGAAAGGTAGAGAATAAGTAGCATAGACATTAGGTAGAAAATAGATAGGAGGAGAGCAAGAATAGTGTGGGAAACGTAGAAGCTAAAGAACTTATGATACATAGACATGAACTAAAGGGGGGAATGTGGGTGGGAGGGGGTGTGCAGGGTACACGGGAATGATGGGGGGGAAATGGGACAACTGTAACAGCATAATCAATAAAATATATTTTAAAAAAGAAAATAGCTTTAGGGTCTATCAAAGCTTGGTTAACAAATTGTGGCACATACATGTAATGAAAGAATGAGGTTTATCCTTTTACATTGATTTGGAAAGAAGAGCAATAAAACAACTAATATTTATCTAGCACTTACTATATGCTAAGCATTGTTTAAATCAGTTTACATGTATGAACTCATTTAATTACCACAGTAACCCTATTCAGGAACCCTATGTGCAGTTATCATCCTCTTTTTTTTTTTTTTTTCTGCCCCAGAGGCGGCCTCTTTGAGGAGGTTTCCTGGGGAAGCTGTGCCTGAGGCAGCAGAGCTGGACCAAGGTCTTGGGAACTTTTTTTTAACTCTTTTTTTAATATATTTCATTGATTATGCTATTACAATTGTCCCATTTTTCCCCTCCATTCCCCTCCACCCTGCACACCCCCTCCCACCCACATTACCCCCTTTAGTTCATGTCCATGTGTCATAAGTTCTTTAGCTTCTACATTTCCCACACTATTCTTGCCCTCCCCCTGTCTATTTTCTACCCACCATCTATGCTACTTATTCTCTATACCTTTTTCCCCCTCTCTTCCCCTCCCATTCCCCTGTTGCTAACCTTCTATATGATCTCCATTTCTGTGGTTCTGTTCCTGTTCTAGCTGTTGACTTAGTTTGCTTTTGTTTTAGGTGTGGTTGTTAATATCTGTGAATTTGCTGTCTTTTTACTGTCATATTTTTGATCTTCTCTTCCTTAGATAAGTCCCTTTAACATTTCATATAATAAGGGCTTGGTGATGATGAACTCCTTTAGCTTGACCTTATCTGGGAAGTACTTTATCTGCCCTTCCATTCTAAATGAAAGCTTCACTGGCTAGAGCAATCTTGGATGTAGGTCCTTGACTTTCATGACTTGGAATACTCTTTCCAGCCCCTTCTTGCCTGTAAGGTCTCTTTTGAGAAATCAGCTGACACTCTGATGGGCATTTCTTGGTAGGTGACTGTCCCCTTATCTCTTGCTGCTTCTAGAATTCTCTCCTTCATTTTAGTCTTGGGTAGTGTAATTATGATGTGCTTTGGTGTGTTCCTCCTTGGGTCCAACTTCTTTGGGACTCTCTGAGCTTCCTGGACTTCCTGGAAGTCTATTTCCTTTGCCAGATTGGGGAAGTTCTCCTGTATTATTTGTTCAAATAAGTTTTCCACTTGTTGCTCTTCCTCTTCCCCTTCTGGTACCCCTATAATTTGGATGTTGGGATGTTTCAAGATGTCTTGGAGGTTCCTAAGCCTCTCCTCATTTTTTTGAATCCTTGTTTCTTCATTCTTTTCTGTTTGTTTGTTTGTTTCTTCCTTCTGGTCCACTCCATTGATCTGAGTTCCAGTTTTCCCCCCATCACTATTGGTTCCCTGTGCATTTTCCTTCATTTCGCTTATTGTAGCCTTCATTTGTTCACCTAATTTGTGACCAAAATCAACCAATTCTGTGAGCATCCTGATCATCAGTGCTTTGAACTGTGCATCTGATAGGTTGGCTATCTCTTGGTCGCTTACATGAATTGGCTCTATAGCTTTGATCTGTTCTCCCGTTTGAGCCATTTTTTTTGGCGGGGGGGTCTGGTCACATCTGTTACGTATGAGGGGTGGAGCCTTAGGTGTTCACCAGGGCGGGGCAGCCCAGTTTCTGGGTTTTGACACTGTATGCTTGGGTGGGGTCTGGGAGGGAAGCATGGCACTTGCTCCACTCTCTCTCGGATTCAGTCCCTTCCACCGCTTTCCACAAGCAAATTGGGCCCTTCTGGTGCTGATCTCCATGTGGGTATGCTTGTGCATGCTCTAAGACCTCTGGATCGCTCCAATAAACTCTCCTGTGAGACTGGGAGTCTCTCCCGGCACCTCAACCCCCACAAGTGTTTTCAATTGGTGTTTTTAGGTTTTATTTCCCAGCACTGGGGCCCTGGGTTGCGAGGTCTGTCTTGCTCCCCGTTTTCACCTGCATTATCTGTGCTCGAATGTGGGACCACCTGGTCAGCCAGCGCCTTGCGCTGCCTCACTGGGTCTGCCTGTTGCCATCCTGAGCCCAGACTCCACCAGCCCCTGCCTGCATGCCTGGGGCTCCTGTGCGGCTGGGTCCACCAACCTCCGCTTTTTCCTGCTGTGACTCCACCCCTCTTACCAGTCTGGATGAATGGTTGTCAGACTTCTGTACAGTTCAATTTTCTATCGGTTCCGCTTGTTTTCTCACTTCTAAATCTTTGTTGTCCTTAATTCTGGTTGTTCAAGGAGGCACAATGTGTCCACCTATGGCTCGATCTTCTATTATCCTCATTTTAAAGATTAGGAAACAAGAACAGAGAACAACTTGGCCAAGGTCACAAGGCTTTTGGTCTTGAGTTGGGAGTTTTGAACAAGGAACGTCAAAGTTTAAAATCTGTGCCCTTAATCACTAGGTTTTACAAGACGTAATGGGATAGGGAGCAAACTTCAGTATAAGCCCATGTGTGAAACCGTGTGTGTGAGTGTACACGAGGTCTGTCCAGGAAGTATCCAGCCATGTAATATGAAAAACAGAGACATTTATTGAAGATACAAGAAACAAGGAAATTAGAACTGTGTGAGGCCCCAAGGTGCCTACTTTGAGGAGGACTGAGCCATCATTGTCCTATGTGCATTCCAGTCCACTCTCCTTGGCTGCCAGGTCACATCGATGTTATGCTAACTGTTCTTGTTATATTAACAATGGCTGGACTTTTTCCAGACAGACCTCATATGTATGTGTGCATCTTGAATAATACGCAAATTCTATAAAAATATATAAAATATTTTACCCCGGAGTGGGACTGGGGTGTGGGGTAGGAATGGGAATATGAGAAATTACATTGTTATTTTCCTTTCCAGTGCTTCTATGCCAGTTGTATGTATTTAGTGTTTTTTAAAATAACCTTCTAAAAATAATAAAACAAAAAGCCCAAGGTGCTTTAGCAAATGAACTCCAAAGAGTGCTGCTACCATTCTGTCCTCTTATTTCCATTGCTCTTATAAATAGTCTGATATAAATTACCTTCTTGTGAGAAGGATAGAGAAGGCACTTGTTTTGCAGAGATTATTTGGCATTGCCTGCCAAAGTATCCAGGATGAAAAACTGACCCTTCATACCAGTTAATTAAGTGCTCTTGTTAAGAAATACCTGACACCAAGGCATTTTCAGATAGATTTGCACTATCTACAGAGGTATTTTAAGGCAGTGGGCAATAGTAGAAAGTGTTGCTTTCGAGTAAGGAGACTTCACTTTACTACACAACTGTCTTTGATCAAACCATTTTTTCGAATCTGTCTTCTCATTTGAAAGTACCCTTTTGGACCTGGTCAGGGGATTGAGCACCAAACTGTGAATCAGAGGGTCCTTGGTTCTATTCCCAGTCAGGGCATGGGCCTGGGTTTCCAGTCAAGGTCCCCAGTAGGGGGCGCATGAGAGGCAACTACACATCGATGTTTTTCTCCCTTTCTCCCTCCCTTCCCCTCTGTCTAAAACTAAATAAAATCTTTTTTTTAAAGTGCGCTTTTGTTGTAAAGACCAAGTAAGATAATTTATAAATTCCTGTGATAGCAACTTCCTTAAAAAACAAACACAACACAGCATCCAAACACCTGAAAATGTCTCGTGCAGTCTAGTATCTACCTCACGAGGAACATAAGGGTGCCCAGTACTTTTATTTTAGCAAGGACACTACCTACACCAAGTCAATGCGTACCGGAATAAAACTACTTACACTTGATAACTGCCCCGCAGAATGGTTTTCACTGTGTTCTTTCTTGGCAAGCCATACGCCATGGTGAATTGTTACAGTCTAATTTTCCAACACAGGTGCCTTTTGTAATAAGGACGCAGATACTCTGTTCACTTTGCCTGAAATGATTGCAACACACCTAATGAATGGCTTTCGTTTGAATATTTTTTTAATGTTCAAATAATAAAAAGATTCAGAAAAGTATTTCTGAATGCCAGATCATGCCTAACAAAATGTTCAGTGAAGCCGAACTCCTTTCGAGGAAGTCGTTTTATCACTTCTTCTGGTCTTGTGAGGAGAAAGTGCCCGGTTAGCAGCCTCGTTTTTTTCCGTCGCTCCTTCGTCACTGCCCGAGCCCACCAAAGCGGCTCGAAGCCCGCACCGCCGAAACTGCGGCGGACGGTGGCGGGGCTCAGTGACGCGTGGCCGTGCGGGCGCGGGAAGTTCCTGGGCCCGCCCCAGCCCTTCGAAAGAAAATAAAAGCAAACTTTCCCAGGTTTTCCCTCTTTGAAATACCTAACTTGAAAAGTGCCTAAAGTCAAGCTGCGATCCTACTTCCTGTCCCGCGTACAGGTCTCTTAGGCCAGTCCCCCCGTCCCCTTCTGCACTTCCACCCGCCAGCCAGCTCCGCGGAGCCGGCCGAGGTCTCCTTGCTGCCGGGCCGCAGCCCAGCGGCCGGTCCTGCCGCCCGCCCCGCGCACCGCCCTCCCTCCCTCCCTCCCTCCGCACCGCACCTCCTTCCCAAGCCCGCGCCCACCTCCTACCACCGCCGCAGGGCGGGCCCGCTCCTCCAGGGCCCCGGAGCCGATCCCAAAGGGCCTGCTCACCAGCACTCGGTGTCTTTTGAAGGGTTGCGATTCCCAGCGGACCGATGGCAGAGCTTGCCCCCAACTAGGCGCACAAGGCCGCGCACACACCGCGGCCCCGCGCCGCGGGCGCACTTCTCCTTCCCGCTGGCGTGGGGAGCGGAGGTTTCAATAAAGGGCTTTGTGGTGGGGTCCCGCCCACGAAGGCTCCGGGGCGACAGGCCGGAGACACGCGTCCCGCGGGGTCCCCTTGGGGAGGGTACCTCTGGGTTACACGGTCGAAGACCCGCACACTCTCAAGGAACAAAGTCCTCTAGCGCAAGAGGACTATAAACTAGTCCTTTCCCTGAAAACTACACTTTTAGAGGTCAGGAGGTTATGCTGAAGTGATTTGGGGATTTTAGTTAGGGACCATCTAGGGGCCTCACTTAAGGAAAAGTTCTCAGTTACGACTTGTTCACTATGAGCGATTTCTCATTGTGACGCTTGAGCAGCGCCAGCGTTGCACTTAGTGTTCACATGCCCTAGGGGGCCCAGACGGTTTCAAAGGCTAAAGCTCAAAACCCACACGTGATATTCTTTGTGTTCGTGTTTACAGCCAACTGGGATCAGTAAACGTGGCCAGTTTCTAATGATGCTGTGGTGATTCAGGATGGACCCATATATTTTAATATATCTCTGATGGTCACCGCTTAACGTCAAATGAAAATAGCTTACCTTTCCATCTTGCTGAGGGGGTTGCAGTCGGAACTGGCTTGGATTTTAGTTCTGCCACTTGCTAACTTTAAGATGTTGCCTACGTGAATTCTCTAATCCTCAATTTCTTCTATCAAACACGGGTGATACTCTATCTCTTATAAGATTGTTGTGAGGATTAAAAATCATATCAATAAATTCTTTGTACCTAATTATCTAATTTTGAGCCTAGTCACAACTTTACTAGATAAGCAAGGAATGTTTATTATTCCAGTTTTATAGAGGAAGAGTGAACTGAGAGGTTAAGGGACTGCTCAGGGTCATTCAGCTTAGTGAGTCACAGGGCCACCTTTTAAAGCTAAAAGTGCCCTACTGGCCCTGACAACTACCTGTGATACTAGCGCCTGCCTAATTAGAATAGATTCTCAGGGTTGATCCACCTTCAGAAGGTGCTCTTGTTCCTCCCAGAAACTGGAAGGTGAAGTTTCACTTGCTCTTTAATATTTCTATTCTAGGACCAACGGAAAAGTGACAGGGAAGAATGGTGGAGTTCGTATGGTAACACAAAGGATGCTGAAGCCATTAACGGAATAGGAAACCAATGTAGTAGATTTTGACCTGAGCCAGTAGAGCTTGAATTTTTAAAATAAATTAACATGGAGTGGGGTCGGGGGAATGAGAGCACATCACGAAAATAAGTGTAAGTGTTGTTTTGTGGAACTTTCATTTCTGTTACGCATATGCCCACATGCACATGCCTATGGGTATGTGTAAAGTCAGTGTAAAATGCAGTTCTTACAATGGGTCTAAAGAGTTTGAAAGCCACTGTGTAAGAATAGAGAGGAAGAAGATAGAGACTGTGTTGCTGACGTCACAAAAGGTAGGGCAGAAGTAGCCACCTTAGAACTGAAGTGGCGTGTGCACCCATGGCCTGCTCTCTTTCTGTAGGTGAAGGAATCAAGACCCAGAGAGGATGTGAAGGGTGCAGGGCCACACTGAGGGAGCAGACAGCCTGTGACTTCTCCATGTGAAGAAGTCCACCTCTCTCCAATTATATGTGTACAATTCCTGACAATTGGGTCTAGTTATTTTCTATATGCCTCACTTTGAACAAATATGGTGGTGGTTACAGAGTACGACTTCTGAGTCTAGTCCATAAAAGGTATGGAGGGCCTCCTTCTTCAGCCTCTCTTGGCTCACTCACCCTGCAGGAAGGAGGTCGGCTGCCATGTTGAGGAGCCAGTCAAGACACCTCAGGGAGGAATTCATGTGCAAAGGAATCAGGGTGTCCAGCCAACAACGGAAGAACTGAGGACTTCTGCCACTAAACAAGTGAGGTGGATCCTCCGAGGCTCAGTCTAACCTGTACATGACAGCAGCCCCAGTTTCTACACGAAACCTAATGCAGACCCTGAGCCCAGGGACCCAGGTGAGCACTCCCGGATTCCTGGCCCTCAGAAAATAAAAGATAGTAAGCGTCTATCATTTTAAGCCATTCACTTTTGAGGTATTTGTTATAGAACAATAGGTAATTAATATACCACTGTGTCTTTTTGTAGAAGGAATATTTTACACAGAGGACAAGAGCCATATTTTTCATAATTTTGAGGTTAATAGTTTGATTAAAATGAACAGTAAATGCATTATGTTTTATAGACATTTTCTGGGCAGCAGCTCATTCTGTTAAATCTCATTTAGAACCAGTTAAGATCCTTAAAAACTGTCAACAGAGAAAATGCATAATAACCACCATTCCCCTGCATGTATTTAAAAACAAAAATAACACTAAATACTATAGAATGTAGAAGAAGATGCAATAAATATCTGGTTTTCCCCTCATAATGATTATTTCAGTATTTTCTTTTGAAATATCAAATTATTTCTAAACCTCCCTACACCTCTCTCTCTCCTTCTCTGTGTCCTTTCCCTCCCTCCTTCCTTCTCCCTTTCCATGTTTTCTCTTTCTCTATTTTATCCATGATCTCCCCCTGCCAGCCCCCTTGCTTTTCTGGTGACTTATACTTATCTTCCTATAGGGTGAGCCTTCAATGTTCTCATCTCTCCCACCAATTTAGCCGTTTCCATTTAAATTGGTTAAGAAGGCATTGCTGCCCCCTGGTGTTAAAACTAAGGTACAAGGAGAAATGCAAAATACACGGTAACAATCATAACAAAAACAATACTAGTGTGGTAACATTTACTATGCTTTGGTGCTTTGGCCCCTGTTCAAGGTACTTCATATACATTGTCTTCATTTAACATCACAACAATAGAAGCTATTATTAATTTAGTGATGTGATTTTAGGGATGTTAAAGAAGAAAAAACTGAGGCATCTCAAGTGTGCATGTCAGGGTCCTAGGATTTGACCCAAGACTATCTGCTTCTGACACTTTACTGTCTCTGCAACACCATACATTCTCTCAGGGTTGTAATTAGAGCAAGGTTTTAGGATGTATGTAAGCATTTTTTGCAACCGACCATTTCAAATATTTTGTTAAGTTCTCACCATGTATGTCCCCAATATTCATTCTCATTTCAAAGAGTGATGTTTTTTATTTCTTCTAACTTAATAGGTAAATCACAGACGCAGCCTATTTTCTTTTTCATGGCTTCATCGGAAACTTCTCTAATAATGATATGCCAACTTTAAGATACTGATAAAGCAATTCGCCTGCAAAAACTTTAAAATCTCAAAAAAAAAAAAAGTATGGAAAGCTCTAAATAGTTTCAACCCTTTTGTACTACTAGTGCCTTCCTAATTCTCTCTCATCTCTAGCCAATCTCTTGCTGCTGAACTGAACCGGGGATCAGCCACTGCGGGTAGGTGTCAGCCCAAAGAAACCATCAAGTTGATTCTGTGAGTAGGAACTTTATTACAAGCCAGCAATCAAGGAGCATGCTGGGGATGTTCCCAACACAGGACCTCTCGTAACAGAAAGGACCCCAGGGCTTTACAGGACTAGTTGCTTACATCATAGCATGCCAAAGCATGTTTTGGGGTAAACATGCACAGTAAGTGAACATGGTGTGTGCACATCACATGTGCAGAAAAATGGTGGACAAGCTGAGCCTTGCATGAAGATTTCAGTGTTATAACAAGGGTATAATGAGAAAAGTTCCTGCTGAGGTCACCAGAGGGGTCTTCAGGCAGCTTTAATGGGGCTCAGGCAGTTTCAGGTGGTTTCCTAATCTTTACCTTCTGTCCCTGAAAAATAAGAAAGCTCTCGGGCAAGCAAGCAAGCATAGTAAATATTTATGTAATTATGTAGGCTTCTTCGAAATGTTCAATCCTCTGTACAACCCAGGTAGACTACACCCTCACTACACTCTTTCGTCCCCTCTGCATTTGTGCATGTCCGGTTGTGTATGTCTTTCTCGCTCTATTTGTTCTACTCCAGTACACTCAGGGGCTCTGCTCTCACCGCTGGAGCTCACTACCCTTCGGATGGCCCCCAAATCCGATTCTCTAGCCAGGCCTGCCTTCTTTCCTAGATTCACATCCTGCATTACCAATGGTTTGTAGCACCTTCCTAGCTAACTATCCTGTTCAGACCAAAGTGTCAACATATACGTAATAAAATTCATCGCCTACTCCCTAAGCCATCTCTTTTGTTTCTATTTCTGGGTTGGCCCCATGTGTTTCCCATGAGCCAGCCTTCCAGCACCAATCCATTTTTGAGGCATATTGTTGGCCACCTACTCAGTGCCAGCTGTCATTCTTGGCCACCTTATGTGACATCTGACCTTCACACCTTAGGAGGGAAGAAGATAATAGTTTCCCTAGTATAGTTAAGGAAAGAAGTTTATAGGGCTGCAAAATGACTTGCTTACAATGACACAACTACAGTTATGTGCCACTTAAGGAGCATCAGGGATATGTTCTGAGAAACGCATCCTCAGGTGGTTCCATCTCTGTGCAAACATCGGAGTGCACTTAACATACGCCTAGATGCTGCAGTCTGCTATGCGCCTGGGTCATATTTTTTCCCTTGCCTGAGACATCCCTGTAATAAAAGACAGAGTAACAGGAGCAAAACAAACAAATGTTAAATAGTATGTATGCATCCTGTATTCACTGGAGATACCAGGGAAACTGAGGAACTTGCCAAAATGGGTGATACCACCACCTTCTTTAAATGCCATCTTCCGCTGAAGACAGCGATGCTGGGGGTGGGGGCGTCAGTTATGGGAGGTTACCAGGGACAACCCTGTGAACCAGGGTGCAGGGTCAGGCCTGTTTACATCACTCTCTTTTGCACTGATAAGAGTTTCTAGAGATATGGCCATCCCCTTCTCCCAGATGTTTCAAGGGAGATGTCCTTACAAAGGGAGATTTCCCTTACAAATAAGTGTCTTTTACAAAGAACAACTTCTACTTGGTTTTCAGAGCTTCTCCCATGTCTGCTGTTTCTTGAAGTTAATCAGCCTAAAACAATTGTTATGCTAAATAGACATATTTTGGGGTGGCAAAGGCTCTTCCAGCACAGCTGCTAGGCTATGAATCTGCATATGGGTTACTCTGCTAATACTGCAGGCAGCTATAACACAATGGTATTCGTGCTGTGCACTGTGGCACAACTGTATGACAACTCTGATGTCACCAAGCCATAGTACTTTTCAGCTCCATTATAATCTTATGGGACCAAAAGTGCGATCTATTGCTGACCAAAAGGTCATTATGCAGTGCATGACTGTAGGAAGTTGCAAAGCCAAATTTAACACTGGTCGGTTTTACTCCTGACCTACGTGGGCCAAAAAAGGTGGTTCTATGGGAGGTAATCTCACAGAGTGATCTGATCATAAATTCCCAACAAGGCAGCTCAGGGTGAGTGGTCACGTCCCAGGCCTATAATATCTTTAGTGAAAGGCTTAGAGCCAACCCTGTCCTCTGTTCTTGTGCATGTGGGTTAACACACCTTTGGAATACCAGAAGTAGCATCCCTCCAAGGGGAATCTACCCTCAAGAGAGCACATGAGCTTGTTAACTATCCTGTCATCCAATCCCTGCCTTGTTTTTTTCAATCATGTTTAGGTGTCCTCCTTAATTTCAAATGCATAAAAGACACTGAAAAACTTACTCTCCGGGGCATTTGAGATCTTGCTCCCCAGCATACATCATCACGTTGGCTGAAATAAAGTCTTACTGAAATTCTCTGCAGGTTTGGATGCTTCTCACTTTGACATCTACCTCCTTCGACTTCTCTGGATCCCCTGGCTAGACTATATATATATCCCTCTGTCTGTGGGATTTCCATTGTATTTTTACAATAACGTTCACTACCCACCCATTTTATCTGAGGTCCACAGAATAGGTTTCTGTGCCTTATACACATTATTGCCTGACCAGAAGAGAAAATAATGGTCACAGCTGGTGTCCAGGCTCCTCTGCTCTCCTTAGAAGCAGAAGTTACAATTTCCCAGGTGTCCAGTTGATTAAACTCCTGCTCCTTGGGAAGGCAAAGCAGATCGGAATCCATTGTCCTGATTCAAGACTATGGTGTGTGATTTACAGCCTAACATTCTCCCCCAAGACAAAACCTGGAACAGTGGGGATCCTTGGCTGGCTCTCAGGTGGGCACCACAAATCTGCACCTGTCATGGAGTGGTTTTTACCAGGAGAGCTACACTTGAACTCTTCCTCTGTGCAAGCATAAAGCATTAGTTATAAAAATAGGAAGAAAGGTCTTTCCCTACACATTTTAATATATGAGGCAATTGGGGTGCTACAATGGTGCCTTCTAAAGTACAATTGAAGCAGGATTTATTCAGTTCGACATTTCCGTTCCATGCTAATTTACAAGTTACTTTAAAAATAACTAGGAAAGTAGGAGCAATTAGATCATTAAGATGAGATCTCTAGTTACTCATTAAATGTTTGTTAAAATGAATCATATTTTATTGACTTTTCAAAAACATAAATCACATCAATTGAACTGTTTTCCTGAGGCGAGAGAGACCAGGTGGAGGCAGTGGGATCTGAAGAAAAAGAAGATAAAAATATGACAATGAAAAGACAGCAAACTCACAGCTATTAAGAACCACACCTAAAACAAAAGCAAACTAAGCAAACAGCTAGAACAGGAACAGAACCACAGAAATGGAGATCATATGGAGGGTTAGCAACAGGGGCGTGGGAGAAGGAGCGGGGGGAAGGTACAGAGAATGAGTAGCATAGATAGTGGGTAGAAAATAGACAGGGGCAGGGTAAGAATAGTATGGGAAATGTAGAAGCTAAAGAACTTATGACACAAGGACATGAACTAAAGGGGGGAATGTGGGTGGGAGAGGGTGTGCAGGGTGGGGGGAATGATGGGGGAGAAACGGGACAACTGTAATAGCATAATCAATAAAATATATTAAAAAAAAAGAAAGAAAAAAAAAAAGAAATGGTCTGACTGATGGGGGCTCAAGTGTCGGAACAGGTTAGTAAGCCTAGTAGTTAATGCATGTGAAAATCTGTTGTTCCAGGAACTGCAGGTAGGGCCCACCCTTACGGCAGCAGAGAGACACTCAGCAGTCAGTCCCATCTTTGTGCCTCAGGAGGACTGCAGGCCTATCAAGGTGGTGTCTGAGCCATTGTGGTCCTGGGAGCCGCAGAGGACCGCCTGAGGACCACCTATCTAATTTTCCCCGAATTTCAACCCCTCATCGCACTTTGTTGTCTGTTATAAAAAGGCTCACTTGAAAGGAAATGTAAGACTGTCTGTTAGGATGCAAACCCACCATCTCTCAGATCACTGGCCGTCTGAATAAACACCCATAGAGATTCAATCCCTGTCTCTGCTTGTTGGGTCTGGTAGGTGACAGGCAGCCATGAAAGCCAGCTTTTCCAGTGTCATAACTAGGAACCCAAATCCTGCACTGTAGACTCTTCTCATAAATATGAAAAGCTTCTAAGCCTTTGTATATCACTTATGAAACCTAATATATAACTCTCAAAAATATTTTTATGATAGACTCCATGGGTTTGTCTAATCCTTCACATAAATATTATTGTGCTCAGTCCCTAATGTTAGTGACTTTTAATTATTTTACATTTTGGTATATTTATGTAAAGAAGTCATTAAAATTAGTGTATAAAGGGATATAAATTTATTTCTCCTAAAACTTATTTTGGATCTTTATATCCCACATTTACCATATTCATAAACTCTTTAATTTATTCACTTCAGTGATTCATATTTCATCATAAGCGTTAATTTGGTTAGATTCAAGTCAGTTTAATGAATATCTATTGAGCACTTTCTGTATGTAAGGCTCTGGGGTTTGCTCCCTCCCGTCTAACATTTGTCCCCTTTTTCCCCTCCTCCCATATGCAAGAAAAACTCTTTTTCCCCTTGAAAATTTAAGTCAGTTATGAAAAATATATGTTCTCAGCTTGGAGAAATATGGAAAAAGAAATGATCACCTCTCCTTATGTCAGTTGTGAAAGCTGTTTTGAAAGAACTGATTCCTTTTTTAACCCAAAATCTAAAATTAGAACACATATAAACACCCACAGGTAATAAATATTAATCTACTTAAATTCAGAATTTAAAAACAAAGAATTATTTGAAAGTGTAGAACTTCTTGTACTTGCTCAAATACTGAATTAACGATAAACCTGTCTGAATTTTACTCCTTAATTCTGTTTTGTCTGCTGGATCCTCTAATATGCATTCTTTTTAAAAACTTTTTTAATATGCATATACCTTATAAAAATGATTACCAAATTCAAGACATTGAAGGGGACCACCCTTTGCCACCCCCAAATATGCCATTTGGAGGGGGGCAGATATTGGTTATCTTAGGCAGGTTATTTGTAAGAAACAAAGACTCCGGAATAATCTTTGACCTTCCTCCTAACTACCTAAAAGAATTTAGACAGAGGGCCTGCAGGGAACGGGGCCATCCCCAAAGGTAAATGCAGTTTTATGTGAACTAGTGGTAGACAGGGAGGAGCCAGCAAGGCCGTTTGATCCCAGTCCCCTGTCCTGTTGTTAAAGATAGCCCCGCAAACAGGTGTGCACCAAACAATTGCTTTTCATCTCCACGCGAATTGCCTTCCTGCTCCTTGAAGTTTGAATCACAACAGTCCTACTTTCTCCGTAGATTAAGATGGTATATCAGCTTCAACTGCCTGGCTGATCCACGGTCCCATATTCTCACGGATCCCTGGTATGTACATGCGTAATAAATCTGGTTATTTCCCCCTGATAACCTCCCTTATGTCAATTTGGTTATTAGACCAGCCAGAAGAACTCAGAGGGAAAATGGAGGTGGGGGAGAGAATTCCCCCTCCCCTCCCACAACATCCATCGCCCCGTTTAGTTACCTGTTAACTGGGTGTGTGTGGTGAGAATGCTTAAGATCTAATCTCCTCAACTTTCGAGCACACAATACTCTATTATTATAGTCACCAATTCCTTCATTTATTGAATTTTTGGGGGTGACACTGGTTATAGAGTCACCAATTCTTAATTTTTTTTCTCAGCTTCCACTGCTGTTTTCAAGGTACCGACAATGAATCAAAGTACGCCCCCAGCTGCTCATTAGTAGGCATTGCAGTCTAATATGCTTTTAATTTTTAAGGTTAATCCCATTATGTACTGTATAATTGAGAAAGGAAAAAACAACGATGAAACAATGCTAAAACACACTCATTTCTATCACAAAGTTAAGCAAAGTTTCTAAAATGTACCTTAGTACCTTTACGGAGTTTCCTTGAATATCTAAAACATACAGTATTTCATTCTAAATCTCAGGAAATTGGAAATGTTCAGACTAATACTTCATATATTGGGGAATGCTTTACATTTTGTAGGTCCTTCAAAAAAGACTTCAAACCCCACAACAGAATGTGACAATGACTTTCTAGTAACTTGCATAAGAGCCAACATTGGCCTTACAACTCTAGCCAAAATATACAAATATGTGGGAGGCAGAATTCTAAGATGATCTAAGTTATGGGCTGAATTGTGTTCCTCCAAATTTCATATGTTTGAAGTCCTAATCCCCACACCTCAGAATGATTGTATGTGGAGTTAGGGCCTTTACAAAGGTAATTAAGGTAAAATGAGGTCATATGGGTGGGACTAGCTCTAATGCAATTAGTGTTCTTGTAAGAGGAGGAGGTTGGGACACAGACAGGCACAGAGGGAAGACCCTGTGAGGACACAAGGAGGAGATGGTGGCCACCTACAGGCGAAGGAAAGAGGCCTCAGAATAAAACCAGCTCTGCTCACACCTTAATCTCAGACTTTCAGCCTCCAGAATGGCAAGGATGTAAATTTCTGTTGTTTGTTTAAGCCACATAGTCCGTGGTACTGTGCTGTGGCAGATCTAGTAAACCAACACAGCTCACAAAGTTACCAACCACCTGTGTACACACCCTGTACAAGCCGCCATGGACATCAGCAGCCGTGCTGTGGCAGAGCCTGAGGCTGGCATCTAGGAGCGAAGGGCAACCGCCACTGACAGCCAGCAAGGTAACAGGACCTTGATCCTATAGGTTCTATAACCATGAGGAACTGAATTCTGCCAACGGCCTCCACAAGAGGACTCTGAAGCGACAGTGTGCTCTGAGAGAAAGCGTCTATCAGATGAGAATGCAGCCCAGCTGACACCTTCATTTCCCCCTTGTGAGGCTCTGAGCAGAGAACCCAGCTCTGCCAGGCCCATGCTTCTGATCTGTGAGATAGTAACTGAGTGGGATTTTAGACTGCTAAAGTGTGTGGTACTGATGTGCTGTGCAGAAAATGGTGCAAATGCAACTGCAAACCCAAGAGTTGGATCATCACTGTGTATGATTCAAGGTCACTTAATTTATAACATCTCTGAGGAGACCCATCACCAAGGAAAAATTTTTTCCCCACACTGTCTTAATAAGTCCCTGATATATATTTTAAAGATTTTATTAATTTATTTTTAGAGAAGAGAAAGGAAGGAGAGAGGTAGAGAAACATCAATAAAAATCAGGTGTGGTTGCCTCCCGTACGTCCCCCACCGGGGACCTGACCCGCAACTCAGGCATGTGCCCCAGACTGGGAGTCAAGCCGGCAACCCCCTGGTCTGCAGGCCAGCACTCAATCCACTGAGCCACACCAGCCAGGGCAAGTCCCTGATATTTTTAAATTGCAATTCTAGGTTGAAATTTCCCATTCCTTTTTCAAGTATCACATCATTTATTTAGAATTATAATGAACAGTTTTTACTTTTGTGGCTGCCCAATATCTGATCTTCCTTTTTGGAGAATGCACCTATGTGAGTTGTGAGGGGAAATAGGGCTTGCCTTGCACTGCAAAAAGACCAAACTCCTCTTTCTCCGGACTCAATGCTCAGGATACAGGCTCTCCCCGCCCCTGTTCTTGGTTCCCTGCTTGGTTTTGGAATCTAAAGCAGATAATTCAAAGGAGGGTAGCATCCAAGTTAACACCATGAGTAGAGGCATGTTGTAGGAAGCAGTGTGGTGGAGATTAAATGCATGGGGCCTGATGCCAGACTGCCTGGGTTTGAATCGTTGCTCTGCCTCTGATTAGCTGGGTGTTAGTCAATTTTACTAGGTTAACTGATAAAAGCAGACCTATCAACCTTGGACATTACAGTTTTTCTCAAGACAGCAGTGAGATTGATGTTTAAAAACAGTATTGCATTATTTTTTTATTTTTAAACTTTTTAAAAAGATTTTATTTATTTTACTTTTAGAGAGAGGGGAAGAGGGTGAGAAAAAGAGGGAGAGAAGCAGCACTGTGCACATCAATTGGTTGCCTCTCACATGCCCCCAACTGGGGACCTGGCCCAGAACCCAGGCATGTGCCTTGACTGGGAATTGAACCAGCAACCTTTTACTTCCTTTCCATTCACAGGCCAGTGCTCAATGCACTGAGCCACACCAGCCAGGGTTAAAATCAGTATTGTTTTATTAACTGAAGTTACCTATTCTTAATTGTTTCTCAGCTTCTATTACTGCTTTCGAGATACCAACAAAAAAAAAATCAAAGGACACCCCCTTTAGCTCATTAGTAGGCATTGCAGTCTAAAGGCAAAGTTTCTCAAATGTATCTAAGTAGCTGTAACCTCCCTGGCTTCCTTGCTGTTTCTCAAACCTTCGAGGCATATTCCTACCTGTTATACATTGAATTGTGTGCCCCAAAAAAGGGATGTTGCAGTCCTAACTGCCATTGTGACCTTGTTTGGAAATAGGGTCTTTGAAAATGTAATCAAATTAAGGATGAGGTCCTTTCGAATAAGAGTGGTTCTTAAATTCAATCACTGAGTCCTTTAAAAAAAAGACACTGAAACACAAAAGGACACCCAGTGATGATGGAGGCAAAGATTGGAATGATGTGTCCAGAAGCCAAGGAATGCCAAGGGTTGCCATTAAGGACTAGAAGCTAAAAGAAACAAGGAACAGATTCTTCCTCAAAGCCTCCAAAACAACACCCAACCCTGTCAATGCCTTGATTTTAGACTTCTGGCACCATGAGGTAGGAGGGAAGAGATTTCTGTTGTTTTAAGACACCCAGTGTGTGGTCCTTTGTCTGGCAGCCTTGTGAAACAAATGTGCCACCATAGGCCTTTAAACTATTATAGTTTCTTCTACCTGGAATAAACAGTCTTCTTCCTGACATTGATAAGTCTTTCACCTCCTATCGAGGCCATACCACCCTGAATGCACCCAATCTCATCTGATCTCGGAAGCTAAGCAGGGTCGGGCCTGGTTAGTGCTTGGATGGGAGTCTTTCTACTCCTTCAAGCCTTTGTTCACTGATGCTCTCCCTAACACTCTAGTCAAAATTATCACCCTTCAGTCGCACAGGGACTATAGTCAATAATATCATAATAACTTTGTGTGGTGTTAGATGGTTACTAGACTTCTCATAGTGAGCACATCGTAAGGTATATACATGTCAAATCATTATGTTGTGCACTTGAAACTAATGTAACATTGTATGCCAAATATACTTTATTGTTTTTCCAAATATACTTTACTAAAAATTTTTTTAAACCACCGCTCTTCATTCTTATACTGCCAATCCCCATATACTACCTTGCTTTTTTTTTTTTTTTAAGAAAACTACTTTGTTAATAGTTGATAATTCTTACAAATTCCAGGCATGTTGCATAGCCCACTCATCTGTTATGGGCTCTAAAATACTCATCTCTGAAACAGCTGCTTAAATTTTGTACAAATATTAAGGAATACTTTCATGCAAGCTAAGTTTTAGCTCACATAAAATAAATTTATGTTAAACAAACAGAAGCAACATGAAAAATAGGAAATTGCCCTCTCTGATTAAGAAGTTAGCACCTGGCTGGGGTGACTTAGTGGACTGGGTGCCAGCCTACAAACCAAAGGGTCACTGGTTCAATTCCCAGTCAGGGCCCTGGGTTGTGGGTCAGGTCCCCAGTTGGGAGCATGTAAAAGGCAACTGATTGATGACACATCTCTCCCTCCCTTTCTCCCTCCCATCTCTAAAAATAAAATCTTTTTTAAAAAACTTAAAAAAAGAAGTTAGTACAGTCAGTCCTCATTTAATGTTGTCGATAAGTTCTTGGAACTGTGGCCAAACAACAATTTTACTATATGCTAATTGATAATAAATAAGAGCTAAATCACTGGCATCTCATAACACCGTAACAAAATGAAATGACATTTGTTATTAAAGGACCTGCTGGACTCCTAACTAATTGTGAATAAGGTGGTCCTCCCAGCTCAGGAGCTGTTCAGTGACCCTCAGGGTGAAAGAGAACTTTTAACCTCCCACTTTTCCTTCTCTGTCTTCTTCTTGTTTTCTCTTTTTTCTTGTTTCTTAACATTGTTCTATTTTCTCTCCCACAAGCATTCTATTTCTCCTTCCTCGGCTGTTTCCTCTTCTCTTTTCTCCTCTTTATTCTTCCCCTCCCTGTTTGCATTTACTTCCTCCCATCCATACTTTCAATTCACCCTTTGCCTCCCTTCCAATGTTGGAACCATTACGTGCTAATGGAGACAAGCAAATATCAGCTCTGCTTTTTTTTTGCATTTATTATTTTCTAACATTTTCTAACATAGCTTATTTATTATGTTTATGGTTTATTATGTGATCATCAATTACCATCAGAATATAAACTTCTGAACTCCATAAGGGCAGGGAATTTCTGTGTATTTTACCACTATATCTTCAGAACTTTGAATGTTCAATAAGAATGCATATTTAGGTAGTAAAAAATAAAGAACAGCAACGAAGTGAAAATCATGCAAGACAAGACAGCAATTACCTTTAGAGGAAGAAGGGAGATCATAATTTGGAAAGTGCTGTGGAAGAAAAGGGGCCACATATTGACCTTCAAGTTCAGGGGAGGCCTGCAACACAGACTTACAAACTCAGGGACCTAAAGTAACCACAAAGGATGGTCTAAAATTAAAACTTATTAACTAAAAGCAGTTCGTGGCTGGTAGTCATGTCCTAGGCCAGTATTTGTCCCTAAGAAGGTCAATCTTTACCTTAATTAAGACTGTCTGTTGTGTTTTTGCATCTGTGATAACAGACCTTTGAAATGTCAAGGTAACATCCCTTTCCCCAAACCCCTTGGACACAGGCTGAGACCAGAAATCCCTCTCTGTTATTGTTATCATGTTAATTATCCCTGTTAACTATCCCTTACCCACCGATAACAAATATGCGTCTACCATTTTACCTTTTTCCAATCCCAGAGGCTCCACCCCCACCCCCCACTTTGCGCTTTGCTTTCTCCCGCCTCCCTAATCATTCCTACTGGATTTCTTATAACATTTCTCATGGCTCCTCCTTTGATTATAACTTGTAAAATAAGGTGTTCCCTGGAGCTGCCGTTCCCTGGAGCATTTCCCAGTTTGTCAAGATGTTGCTTCCTGGCAATTATCATCAGTTTGGCTCAGATAAACTCACCAAAAATTCTCGACAGGTTTGAATGTTTCTTATGTTAGCAGTATTTATGAAGGACTTCTGACCTGCAGGCAGGTTTCCATTTATTAACCTGGTTAGCAGTTAAAGGCATGACTGCTTTCTCATGATTTGTTAAATTGGACATTTATGTTTTATGCACCTTTCTGCATGAGCCTTTTTTCACAATAAAGAGATGCTTAAGAATTACTTTCATTTTTTCCTATGGAGATAGATTATTGCTTTAAATTATTGTTTTTTAAAATACTTTATGTATTTATTTTTAGAGAGAAGGGAAGGAGAAAGAGGAGAGAAACCCAAGCATGTGCCCTGACTGGGAATCGATCCAGCAACCCTTTGGTTTTCAAGCTGTCCTCAATCCACTGAGTCACACCAGCCAGGGCTCAGCCAGGGTTACCTGTGATGTTATGGCAGCCCTATGAGACTAATACAGCTACCAACACAAAACTTGCTTTTGTTCTCATTCCTCTGTACCTTCTTCCCCCTGACCCTCTTCTCATAAAAACTAAGGTATAATAAATTAAGTGATGTATAGACGTAGTGGTTTAAAATAGATGTAGCGGTTTAAAGAACGTGTCCACAAATCCTGTGCTATATCTCCCTTCAAGAAGAGCTTGCTTCCCTTCCCCTTAGGTGTAATTTTGACTTAGTGAGTCAAACAAAGAATGGGCAATATTACTCAGAGACTTGTCATAAAAGGGCACTGTGATGACCTGCCTGTTCTCCCTCTCTCAGGTCACTCACTTGCCTTGGGGGCAGTTACCTGCCATGTTGAGCAGTCCCACAGACAGAGGAACCAACACCTTAAGTCACCACCCATATGAGTGAGACACCTCAGAAATGGATCTTCCGGCCCTGGTCAAACCTTCAGGCCACTGTAGCCCTTGCCAACATCTTGACTACAGTCTCACGAGACAGGTTTATGTTGGTGCATCTGTGCCTCAGGAATTCGAGAGCAACTTAGTTGGATGTTTATGGCCCAACCTAAATGAAGTTACTCTCAAATTCCTGAGGCATAGAAGCAGATAACATGTTTATTTAAGCCACAAAATTTGGAGTAATTTGTTACTCCAGTAGATAACTAACACAATAGGCTGGATTTCTCATATAAGACAGATATAAAGAGACATAGAAGGAAAGGCCTGGAAATGAAGAGTTAAGAGGAGAAAGGACACAGTGAGCAGAATTCCAAACTGTTTACTCTTTTGGAGAGACCAGGGCAACTGGTACAAGAAGTGGGACTTTGCAGACAGAAATGTGAAAACATAGATTTAGGAAACTTTGCTATGCTAGATCACATAAATCTTTCCCTTGTATTCCTGGAAAAAAAATAAGTAAATATATACATATTTTTTAAAAATAATCCAACACTGCCCAGTAATTTCATGTGTCCCCAGGCTCATGACCCAGTTACCAAAGTCAACCCTAGTAGTTTTGTCTTTCCTTACTAGATACTCAATTTCCCAGCTTTCCTCATATCTAGGGTAGCTAAAGAGTCATCAGAGGATGTATAATAGGAGCTTCTGGGAAATATTTTGTTTCCTGCTGAGGAGAGAAACACACTTGAGAATTTGCTAGCACTGTCCCTGACCTTTCTGTCTTAAAAGTATTAAGGTTGTATGGGACCGCTGTCTTGTGCCAATAAGAACACAAGCTTAAAGATGAGAAATGTGGCTGAAAAGGGGGTGTCGTAATTCATCTAACCCAAATCAACTTCACAGGGTGATCTGATAAATTTCTAAGTGGGCAGGTCACACTGGGTAATCCTGTCCCAGGCATATAACTTCCCTGGTAAAAGGCTTATCTCTGCCCTAAGGAAGCCCTGCCTACCATTTCTGTGCAACTAGGCTAGCATTCCTCAGAAACGCCTCTTTTTCAGACCCCTTGGAAGCATAATCCCCTCAAGAGAGCACATAATCTTGTTAACTATCCTGTAATCCAATCTCCATCTTGTTTTTTTTTCTCTCGTCTACATGTAATCTTCCTCATGTTCCCTCCTTGATCCCAAATGTATAAAAGAAACTATAAAACTGTCCTCCGAGCATTTGAGATCTTGCTTCCCAGTGTAGTCATCAGTTTGGCTCAGATAAACTCCTGTAAAAATTCTCTACAGGTTTGAAGTTTCTTATTCTGGCAAAAGGATCATGAGGATGGCTGAGCCTGAGGAGAGAGAGCTCCTGGAACCCTGGGACGTGACGGAGTAGCTGCATCAGGCCTGGATGGCTTCGCTCCATCTGCTTGTTAGGTGAGAGATTGACGTTTCTTTATTGCTTAAGCCACTTAAACTACGATTAGTATGATTTTTTGCATTTGTGATATAACTGTTCTTAAATGATACTTAAAGTGAGTATTTGCTTGAAGGTAGTGTCCTTGAGTGGGGCAACATAATATGTGTGGACCTAAGACAAACTCCCTGAGTTCAGAATCTCTTTCCAACCCAGCCAGGAGTCATCCAGCCAGGGTGTTACCCTGATGCCCTTGGGCTTTCAGCTGCAAGGTGAAAATGATTCCACTTACAGGATGGGACTGTCGTGGCCATCAAGTCAGGACACTTATTAAATGTACTTAAAAGAGTGCCTTGCCCATATTATAAAATAAACATAAATTCTCACTATTTTTGAGAGTTTAAAAAGTAAAAACTTAGCATTGTTAAAAACAACAGGATCCTCACAAAATGTGGTCCTTCCACTACTTATTTAAGCACTTCAGAAAATCTCCTACTGTATTCAGTAGAACTTGGGCAGATGTGGAATGAATCTGGTTTTTAACTTTTCAGTGAAAAAAATTTCATACAAAACAATGGACTCACATACTGAATCTGAATCTTTCCTTTGCCCAGTGTCAGCAACTATCAACTTGTTTAATCTACCACTTTCCCCTTAAATACTGGGTAACTTTTTTGAAGTCATTAATAAGTCACTTTAATTTCACACACACACACACACAAATTAAATATGTATGTATATTCCTAGAGCTAGCAGCTTTTTAAAAAGTTTTCATATATTTATTTTGAATGCAGACCTCAGACTGAGGTCTTATTAATTGCACTTGGAAAAAAAAATAGAATCTAAGGCACAGAAACACGGAACAGACTGACAACTGTAAATTGAGATGGGAGGTGGGAACCGGTCGAAAGAAACTGAAGGGAGTAGCCAAGGAACATATGTACATGACCCATGGACATGGGCAGTGGTGTGGGGATTGCCTGAGGAGGGAGGACTGGGTGGAGGGGGCAATAGGGGGAAAATTGGGACAACTGTAATAGCATAAACAATGAAATATAATTTAAAATTTTTAAAAAATGTATGAGGCTTGGAACCTTCTAGAGACTGGGTTGGGATACCAGTCCCACCACTTCCTGGCGATGTGAGCAGGAGCAATGGCTTACTTTCTCTGAGCCCCAATTTTTTTCACCTGCAAAGAGGCACAGATCAGAGGTCAGGATCCACTCTCCAGGTCTATTGTAAGACATAAATAACAGGACAATGGTGAGTAACAGCTATAATTTATGAACAAGCCAGGCACTGCCCTAAGCACTTTTCCTGTAGTATCTTTAGTTCTTGGCATTTGGCACTTGCCCAGTGCTCAGCAAATGTTCCCTTTCAGTCCCAGAAGCAGGTTTACAGCAGTTAAGATGACACAGTGACTGCCCAGGTTATGGGAAGCTGGTGAGAGAAAGTATGACCTAAGGGGTGCAGTCCTCCACAAAGTTGCCTTCTCACATTTACAAAGGACTCCCTGCTGGGAGCAGGGAGGGTAAAGGGTGGAGTGGAGAGGAAGGAAAAGGAATCGTGGAGTCAGGAAGAAAGGAAAGTACCTGTCTTGTCCCTTCTGAGTGCTCTGCACACTGGCTCTCCAGACTTCACACAGCCCCCTCCCAGCCATTATCACTGAACCCACCCTTGGGGCTGATTAGCTGGTCCAAACTCATGCCTAGGAAAGGACAGCCAAGATTCAAACCTACATTGGTCTCAGAGTGCTTGCTTTGCTCCACATGGCCACATCCTGCTCTTTTCAAATGATGTGAATGACACTTTTTTTTTTTTAACAAAACTGGCATCTGATGTGACATCTTAGACACTTTGGTTATGACAGATGGGGGAGTGGGGAGGGGGAAGCAGAGGGATACCTGAGATTGGCCCCAAAAAGACCATGGCCCCCATTACCTAGGAAGACAGTTGCCAATACCCCCTAGGCTTCTGAGGTTCCCATTACTGATTGATGCACCTTAGATGATGTTTGGTCCCCAAATCAGAGCTAGCTCCATGGGTCCATCAGCAGTCCTGGCCACCTGAGGGCACCTGAGCTTGGGAACCCAGCCACTTCCCAGGAAATGCTCAGATCAGCAGTTAGCTAGGAAAGGATTCTAAGAGTTGGAAAGGGATAATTCTGAAATCAATGTTAATTATAGAGGAGGGCCTTCCCCCTTTTCTATTTTTATCTCAGAGGACTTTGTGTCTAAACTGAACTTAAATGTACGGTATGAGATCTAAAAATAGTTTCCAAAGGGAACCAGTGGACTCAAATTAAGTGGAGAGTGATTTGAAAATGCATACTCCCAGGCCCTGCCACCAGAATTCTAATTCAGATGGCCTGGGGGTAGGGATCAAGAATCAGCTTTTTCAAAATAATTGCCCGTCATAATAACTATATATGGTGACAGATAGTTACTAGACTTATTGGGGTGATCACTTGGTAAAGTATACAAATGTTGAATCACTGTTATACCTGAAACTAATATAATATTGTATGTCAACTATAAGTAAAAATAAATTTAAAAAATAGACTTCCGGCCAAGATGGAGGCGTAGGCGGACACACTGTGCCTCCTCTCACAACCAAAATTAAGGACAACAAATATTTAGAAACAAGAAAACAACCAGAACTGATAGAAAATTGAACTGTACGGAAGTCCAACAACCATTCATCCAGACCGGTAAGAGGGGTGGAGTCGCGGCAGGAAAAAGTAGAGGTGCGGACCCAGGAACGCAAGCAGCAGCGTCTGGCAGTTCCCAGGTGCACAGGCGGCAGCTGGCAGAACCTGGGCACAGGGGGGCAACTGTGCAGACCCAGTGAGGGCGCACAAGGCGGCTGGCTGACCAGGTGGTCCCACATGCGCGCGTGCAGACGGTCCAGGCAAAGGGGAAGTGGCGGAAGGGACTGAATCCAGGAGAGAGCGGAGCAGGCGCCATTGTTTCCTCTCAGACCCCGCCCCCACCGATAGCGTTACAACCCAGCGACTGGGCTGCCCCGCCCTGAGGAACACCTAAGGCTCCACCCCTCATACGTAATAGCTGCGACCAGACTAAAAACAAAACAAAACAAAACAAAACAAACAAACAAAAAAAAAACCCCACGAAAAATGGCTCAAACTGGAGAACAAATGAAAGCCCCGGAGCCAATTCCTCTAAGCCGTGAAGAGATAGCCAACCTATCAGATGTACAGTTCAAAGCACTGGTCATCAGGATGCTCACAGAATTGGTTGATTTTGCTCACAAATTAGATGAAAAAATGCAGGCTACAATACGTGAAATGAAGGAAGACGCATGGGGAACCAATAGAGATGGGAGGAAAACTGGGACTCAAATCAATGGAGTGGACCAGAAGGAAGAAACAAACAACCAAACAGAAAAGAAGGAAGAAACAAGGATTCAAAAAAATGAGGACAGGCTTAGGAACCTCCAGGACATCTTTAAACATCCCAACATCTGAATTATAAGGGTACCAAAAGGGGAAGAAGAAGAGCAACAAGTGGAAAACTTATTTGAAGAAATAATCAAGGAGAACTTCCCCAATCTGGCAAAGGAAATAGACTTCCAGGAAGTCCAGGAAGCTCAGAGAGTCCCAAAGAAGTTGGACCCAAGGAGGAACACACCAAGGCACATCATAATTACATTAGCCAAGATTAAAATAGAGAGAATTCTAGAAGCAGCAAGGGATAAGGGGACAGTCACCTACAAAGGAGTTCCCATCAGACTGTCAGCTGATTTCTCAAAAGAGACCTTCCAGGCAAGAAGGGGCTAGAAAGAAATATTTGAAGTCTTGAAAGGCAGGGACCTACATCCAAAATTGCTCTAGCCAGCAAAGCTGTCATTTAGAATGGAAGGAAAGATAAAGTACTTCTCAGATAAGGTCAAATTCAAGGAGTTCATCATCACCAAGCCCTTATTATATGAAATGTTAAAGGGACTTATCTAAGAAAAAGAAGATCAAAAATATGACAGTGAAAAGACAGCAAACTCACAGCTATTAAGAACCACACCTAAAACAAAAGGAAACTAAGCAAACAGCTAGAACAGGAACAGAACCACAGAAATGGAGATCATATGGAGGGTTAGCAACAGGGGCATGGGAGGAGGAGAGAGGGAGAAAAGGTACAGAGAATAAGTAGCATAGACGGTGGGTAGAAAATAGATGGGGAGGGCAAGAATAGTGTGGGAAATGTAGAAGCTAAAGAACTTATGACACATGGACATGAACTAAAGGGGGGGAATGTGGGTGGGAGAGGGTGTGCAGGGTGGAGGGGAATGATGGGGGAGAAATGGGACAAGTGTAATAGCATAATCAATAAAATATATTAAATAAATAAATAAATAAATAAAATTAAAAAAATAAAAGTAAGTGCCTAGATGGTTCTCTTTCAGATGTTTTAGACAGTTCTCCGAGAATGGGCTGAAGGCTGTCACATCAGATGAGCCCATGGATTCTGGTGCAAAATACAAATTCTATTGACTTCCTGAATTTTAATCTGTATGGGCAGAGTTGGGAGACATGAGGAAGGGAGCTTGGGACTCTAAGTTTTAAAGGGGCTCCCCAGGTAGAAGTTTATGGGTAAATTTTAAGAACCACCTGCCTAGTGGCTCTTAAATGGCTTAGATGGGCCATGACCTGGAAATCTATTTCTGTGGAATCTCATTAAGCTACCTTGCGTGTACATGAGGAATGAGAAAAGGACAGGGTACTGAGAATAGATATTAACTAATAACCAACAATGTTTTCACATCTAAGAATTTTTATAGTTTCTCCAGTAGAAACACCACAACACATCTGCCTTCTCTTCATCCTCACTTTGCCTGCAATGCAAGTTTATTTACATATAGATGCTCAACAAACACCTGTAAAATTGACTTGAATGTATTCCCTTTTGGTGTGTCTTACATTCAACAAGTAATTTCTTTCTTTTTTTTTACTAGTGGCATTTAGACAAGCATATGTACATATACGGTTAAGGGGAGCAAGAGGTAATGGTGAACAAAAGCGGGTTTGATAAAGGAAGAGAGATAAAACAGGGAGTTGCTGAGAGTGGACTTAAGCTGTAGTTAGGGAAAACATAAGTACAAGTTCTAATTTTAGTTTACTTCCTCTCTTGCCTCAGGATCTTAAGCAAGCTAATTTAATTTCTCTATTGCAACCATGCCTCCTTTTTCTTTTCTTTTCTTTTTTTTTTTTTTGAAGGTATGCCTTATGGAATTATTCTAAGAAATAAGTAATGAGATTGGAAAGCACCTTTTCCTCTTAGCCAAAATTCTGCAGATTTCTCTCCCTATTTGAAGATTGTCTTCATCATCTGGATCAGTTCAATGAGAGAAGTACTTTCTTCCCTTCTTTCTATAAACTAATGATCATTTGTTTAATAAATGTTTATTGCGGATTCCTTATAGGCTAGAAGCTATGACAACACTCAGGAAAGCAAACAAGACATAGTTACCACCCACTGTTGTTGGAGAAGCTGGAGAATGAAAGATCTGAAAGCAGAAACTGAAGGATCAGAGAAAGCCAGCGCTCCTTTAGTGTTGGCACAGGTAGGCAAGTTGGAGCTTGCAAAGTCATCTGAGAAGCCAGGCACTTCATCTGTCAGAGTGGAACCGCCCAGCCTGGAGTCACTGTTGGTCAGCAGGGCCTGCTCTTGGGAGAAGGGCTGAGTATGGAGCAGGGGAGAGCAAGGACGTGGGGCACCTGCTGTCACCTCAGTCTGTCTCGCAGTATGGTGGAAAGTGGGGATACATTGGGATATACGAACCTCTTTGAATATTTCTCCCAAAGTGTGGTGCTGTTTCACTTCTACCTACCAAATCTCATGTCAGCTTCTTTTTCTTTTTTTTCAACTCTAACACAAATCACACAAGGAAGAAAATTCTGCTGTCGTTCCAACTTGTCCAAATTAACACCATACACATGAGGAGTTAGTTTGAGAAGTGGCAAAAGTTGGCAAGGAGGTGGCAAAATCAATGCAAAGATTCTGAGAAAAAGCACTTGTTTGGGTCTCAAGCTGTTTGTAACTCCTCAAGGCTTCTCTAAGTGGCCTCCTGTGTCAGCACTAGAATTGTCCTACCCACAGCAAACTGGCCGCATACATGAAGGTAGAAGTCAGCTGGGAGATGTAAGGCCGACACCCAACACAGTGACAGGTGCAACACCAAGTGTTTACGTCTCAGTGGGACACAAGAGCTATTAAAAATCACTTTAAATTTTAATTTTTTATCAGATTCTGATTTATGAGATATAGAATGCTCATCTGTTCAAATATTTATTAATGCTTTCTGCATGCCACATGAAAGAAAATTGAAATATCCTACCAGTCTCTGCATGAACCAAACACATATCCTTCTGCTAGTTCTCGCTAACCACACCTCAGATCCCCTTCCCAACCCTACCAGATTCCCCACAAAGTCTACAACAAACGAAACCTGCTGATAAGGGAGAGAGAAAGGCCCCTGTGCCACATGAAAAAGTCACAAGCTCTGAGGTTGCATAGCCTTAATCCAGGGTTGGTCATAACTCCTTAAATTAAGATGATTTGGTTAAAAATAGAACTTCCAGGGAACTAGTTTAAATAAAAAAGGGGGAGTTATAATGAGGATACTGCCTCATCTCAGGAGACTCAAGGGTAGGAATGCAGCCAACCCTCAAGCAGGGACTGAGAGTCACGAAGTGGAACGCCCAGAGCGCTCCCCTCCAGCTCCATTCTGCTGCTCTCTGCGCAAGCGCTGCTGCTTCTCTGCAAGCTGAGTTCTCTGTTCCTGGGAAGTGTAAAACAGAATACGACTGTCCCTCTTGAGTTTGAAGTTACAGTTTGGAGCCACTGGAGACTTTCTTTCAGTCCTAATACCAAATAGGGAGAGAATCTGATTGGTTAAACTTGGATTCGTTAGCAGCACAACTGTTCTGGTAGAAAGAGTGGCCAAAGAGAAACAATGGCAGGGAACAGGAGGGATACATGTACCACCCACTGACTCAACAGTCCTTGAAATTCTGTGTATCTTCTCCACTCTCTGGGAAAGAAACCCTTTGAAACTGTGCTTTTATTCCAGGCCTGAAAGGCTGGAAAGGGCCCATAGTGCCTAAAGGAAGAAACCCATTAACACCTTTGGGTATTCACACACACCCCCACCTCCTGGAAAGCTAGCATCACCTTTACCTGTCAATATGTAAGTTCTTCACCCTCCCCCATCCTGTCAACCATACAAGTCCTCAGAACAAAGGATACCTCTTGCTCTCTTGCTCTTGGCACCCCTGTGCTTGCCACACCAGCCTTCAGCTGGCCTTACTTTTGTCACACTTACCCTACTTTGTCCTGAACCTATGCCTTTCACCCTCCCACTCCCACCTTCCATGAGCACAGATCACCAGTAAATCCTGCTTGCACATTAATAGACTCACTGATCTGTAATTCTTTATGGCATTGGCAAGAAGAACAGAGTTTCTGGGGCTTTCTCCCATAACAAAATGACACCAGAGGTTAGACCTTGGTTTAGCAACCTCGGTTCTTGAGTTCTGGCTAAGAAAGAATCCAGAGCCAAGATGCCACTTATAAGAGAAAGTTTATTTATAAAGTCACAGAGGTAGAAAAAGTGAGCCAGTTGGGCTGTATGGGCTCAGGAAATAAATTGCAGAGGCAAAAGTAGAGTCCTTGGAGTTTAGGAGAGAGAAAGGCAAAGGTAACACACCTGGGGGAAGAAGAGGGGGAGGAAAATGCATGGGCATGTTCCAGAGGAGGAGAGTGCACGCTGGGTCCTTTGTCTTAAGGTTTTCATCTGTTTTCCAAAGGCAGGAATTCTAGGGGAGGATCTCAATAGAACATCCATCAGCTTTATGCTGATGTACCAAAATGAGATTTATTCCCCCAATTTCATCTGTTCTTGGGCGTGCTTGGCACCAAATGGCACTAATTGGTTGCTATCTATCTCCCTGAATAGGGTGATTTAAGGTATTCTCTGGCTGGCAAGAAGTGTAAACCATTTTCTCTTAAGTGTCCTTAGTTAGGGAAGATAGGATTTTTGCAATTCACTAGATTGTTGAAAACTGCTTAGCCCTTTAACTATCTGTCTCAGTTTCCCAATTTTACTTGTCCTGGCTCACTATCCTGTCTCAGGTTCAGCATCCTCTCCTTAAACCAATTTGCCTTTGTGATGGTGGGAGAAGCGGGAAGCTTCAGTGTAAAGTTTCATTCAGGGCCCTATCTCAATGGGCAGGGAGCACCCAGTACCAACGTTCTGACTTTACTGACAGAGGATACGAGGTTAACATAATGCCAGTCAAGTATATAGAGGTGAATGACTTCCTAGGGAGACTACACAAATTAAGCCTACTTTTGAATGTTCTACAGGATGTTGACAGGTATAGAAGCCAATGCAAAGTCAGAGACCTAAAAAGAAGAACATTGAGGGAACTCCATATTTTTCATTTCCACATAAACTTCCATACCTCACTGTAATAAAATCAGGATCAATTAAGTAAAGTGTGTTTGGGAGTATAGTAGACACTGCTGATTGTCTTCCAAAACCACTTTCCATTTTCCCTTGCTATTACAGCTCTGCTATTTTTTTATAGAAAGAGAAATATTGACTTGTTCCATGTATTTATGCATTCGCTGATTGCTCCTTGTATGTGCCCTGACCAAGGGATGGAACCACAATCTTTGCGTGTCAGGATGACACTCTAACCAACCGAGCTACCTGGCCAGCGCACAGCTCTGGTTTTATTTCGGGTATGTGGAAGAATAGGGGCCACATATTAACCTGACAAGCTTGGGGAGCCTGCGAAGGAGCCTTACAAAAACTGAGAGACCAAAGTCACTACAAGGATGGTCTAAAATTAAAACGTATTAACTATAAGCAGTTCTTAGGGTGCAGTCATGTCCTAGGTCAGCATTTTTCCTTAACAAAGGTCAATCTTTACCTTAACTAAGCCTGTCTGTTGTCTTTTTGCAACTCTGATAACAGACTTTTGAAATGTCAAGGTAACTTCCCTTTCCGCAAACCCCTTGAGCACAAGCTGAGACCACAAATGCCCTCATTGTTATTGTTATCTTATTAATTGTTAACTGTTAACTATCCCTTACCCACCTATGAAAAATAAATATGTGTTTACCATTTTACCTTTTTTCCAGTCTAAGTGGTCCCCCCATCTTTGCTTTCTCCCACCTCCCTAATCTATCACCAGCGTACTCCATGTAACCCCCGTACGGCTCCTCCTATGATTCTGATGTATAAAATCAGGTGCTAAACAGCCATTCTCTGGAGCATTTCTCAATCTGTTGAGATATTACTTCCCGGCAATTGTCGTCAGTTTGGCTCAAATAAACTCACCAAAAATTTCTTACAGGTTTGAATATGTCTTACGTTGACGGGTATCTACCCTCCTTCACTTGGTCATGTGCTTGTGTGGATGCCAGCTGCCTCCTAAGCTCCTGAGAGTGAATCCTGATTAAGCCAATCAAGCTAGTATCATTCCCTTTTTTAAATCCTCAAGTGAGGATATGTTTATTGATTTTAGAGAAAGAGAAACATCAATGTGAGAGAGAGAACTACCAATTATTTTCCTCCTGTACAGGTGCTGATCAGGAATCAAAGCTGCAATCTTTTGGTACATGGGACAATGCGCCAACCAACTGAACCACCCAGCCAGGGCAGTACCATTCGCTGATTGACTTAGGCTTAGGCAGGTGATTAGTATCACCAATGAGACTGGGTAAAATGGACAGATAGACTGGGAGTTTCTGGGAAAGGTTTTCTCACTCAGAAAGTATATAAATAAAGAGGTTGTCTCATTTCTGTGCATTGGATACACCTGAAACTGCTGCAGCCATCATGTGACCATGAGGAAAGTTCATCTAAGGGGGAAAAGGGAGGAGGAAAAAGCTTGAAAATGGAAAAACTAGGGTCAATGATAATGTCATTTGTCAATGAATTAACTACCTTGGGATCGATCCTACATTTGGACTTCTTGTATGAGGTAAATTTTCTTATTTTTTTAAGCCACTCTCAGTTGATTTTCATTCACTTGTTGCTGAAGGCATTCTAACTAAAATGGGATATGACAGGAATTAAGGCTTAAAAGGCAAGCAAATCTGATTCCACATACAGAATCAAGAGTCAGAATGGAGTCAGATTTCTCAGCAATAATGCTGAAAACTTGAAATGAAATTATGAAGGAAAATAGGTGGGGCGGGAGACATTAACGGGAAAAATTGGGATAACTGCAATTGAACAACAATTAAAAAAAAACTATGAAAGAAAACATTTTTCAACATAGAATTTTCTGCCCAGCCAAATTACCATTCAAATATCCATATGGAATTATCTTATTTTATTTTTTTAAAAGATTTTATTTATTTAATTTTGGAGAGGAGAAGGGAGGGAGAAAGAGAGGGAAAGAAACATCTATGTGTGGTTGCCTCTCGAGTGACCCCAACCGGGGTCCTGGACTGCAACCCAGGCATGTGCCCTGACTGGAAATCAAACCAGTGAGCCTTTGGTTCACAGTCCAGCACTCAATCCACTGAGCAACACCAACCAGGGCTGATATGAAGTTATTTTAATACACATAAGTTATGAAAAAAATATGCCTACCCTGCTTTCTAGAAAACTAGAAAGCCTGATTCCCCTAAAAGGAGGGAGTAAACAGAAAAAGAGGAAAAGGTGATCCAGTTGGCAAGACCTCCATTGTGAGAAGTGAAGTGTAACTGTGGGCAAACCTGGAGGGAACTTCTATAAGGGCAGTGCACAGGGCTCCAGAGTAGACTGCTTCAAAAAGATAAAATGATAAGTTTAAAAAAATTCTGATGCATCTGAATATAATGAAAGGAATTTTGCAAAACTTACAGAAATTTTGAGGAAATGGGGGGATTAAGCGGAAAGAAAAGTTGTTATTATAGTCATAATATATTATATTACTCAAGTGGATTAGTATTTACATGAATATTTATTTGTGAAAAATTATGATATACTTTTACTGACAAGATATGTGGACAGAGGAGGGTATGATATGAGTGTGTATGTGTATAAAAGAATGGCATCTTCAGTAGCACAAAGTGTATAGATAATACCTAAAATTTTCAAATTGGTAGCAACATAAGTTTGTTACTTAGATATATGGAGGAAGATATGAAACTAATCAATAAGAGTGAAAGTTATAGTCTCTGAGGAAAGGGATATTGTGATGGGCAGGGGACAGAAAACTGATGCTTACTTAATCTTTTAGACTCTAATTTTCTATGAGCATTTAAAATTGTGATTTAAAATATTTTAGTAGCGGGATATAAAAAGAAACAGGGATTGCAAAAAAGAAAAGGAAGGAAGACTTAGGTAAAAAGTTTAGGTAGACACGTGAATACATCACCTCAAAGGACAAGGAGTGAATGGCCCCCATTGGTTGTACCTGATTGTATGGCAGGATGCCCTAGAATGTCGCCCAAAGTGTGTAAAATTTATCCTGGAAGAAATAGGATTTGAGAGGTTTCAGTGTGGGTGTGACATAATCAGATTAGTCCTTGGGGGTGGGGAAGGGGGAAGAAATCAGGATGGAGACTGGTTTGGAGAACACAAAAACTAAGGCTGGAAGACCAGTTGGAAAGTTTTGCACAAATTAACCAAGTCAGAATTAAGGTCTAGAACAGTGAGATGCAGAGTAGCAGACGTGGGGAGGTTGAAGAGGAAGCTTGGGGACTCATTGGATGGAAGCACCATTGAGGGAACAAGCAAACTTAGAAGCCTGGTTTAAGCAGTAGTGATGTCTCAGTGACAGGCTATTTACGTAGGAATTTCCCCAGCTCATTAGTTTTGGGATAAAATCAAATTGGCATACTTTCTCTCATCCCACTCTGATCCAACACCCTACTCTTGGGACTATCCAACACAAGTTCAGATCTCTTACCAGAGATTTTATTAATAGGCTTAATTAACACAGAAGTGTTACATATTAATTTCATGGCTGATATATAGACTGGAAATCCCCTGGAACTCCACCAAGTTTTTGGCCTTCTGAGCTTAGATGAAGATTTTGGAAAGTTTTCACAGAGCTTTTGTTTGTTTATTTGTTTATTTGCTTCTTTGATTGATTTTTGCTGTTACAACATGCCTTCCTGGTGTTACCAGTGAAAAGGTGTTCACAACATGCCAGGTGTTTGACTTACATTGTTCCTTTCTGTTCTCATACTATTCTATTTACAAAGGAGGAGTTGAGACTCAGAAATGTTTAAAAAACATGTTGCCAATACACTGCTAGTAAATCCAGAGCTGGGATCCAGCTCACTCTTGGTGTGGAATCAGAACTTGATCCCTGCCCCACTACAGGCCCCTGTGATCTCACTGTAGGTGGCTCTACTACCCTCTGCCTTCCTGGGATGAACAGGCCTCCCAACAGTCAATGCCTGTCTTCATCTATGAGCCAGCTGCTTTGCCTGCTCTCAAGACAGTACTTAGAAACCAGTATCTGGGTACCAGTTTTACTCATTACTATTGAGATGTCATTACTCCCAGGTACGGTTCTTTCAGGGGACCTATCTAATCAGTGTATTTAAGTATTTATGTATATATAGACATGAATATATGAATACATATATATAAGTATGTGCTTGTAATTACATCTATATTTCCAGATCTGCATATATTAAAAACTATGAAAGTACATCAATACCTCCAATTTTAATCTTCCACATTAAGGTTCATTCTAGTTTTCTTTCTTTCTATAGTGTTAATCCTTCACCAATATTGAGAAACATGGCCCTTATTATCCTTAATATTTGATCAGTCTTCCTGAATAGAATCAATCTCCCATCACCTCCACCATCCTTACCCCCATGCAAATACCCTTCTCATCTCACTTGTATTCCAGTATTCAATATCAAGCCACCTCATCACCTGTGTAAACCCTCTCATGCCATTTGGGCTCTCACATGCCCTGAGCTGCCACCCCCACCCCCGAATGGATGCCCTTCCATAGCCCACTCAGGTTCTGACTCCCTACACTAGGCTGCTCCCATGCGTGGATGCCATTCTCCCTTTCTGGGCTCCCACACCTAGTGCTGGGTCATCACCATGCACGGATGTCCTTCTAGTCCCTGTAGGTTCTGACCCTTCAGATCAGGCCACCTCCAAGTAGATGTTCTTCTCACCTTATTCAGGTTCTGATATCCTATGCTGGCACCTCTTTTTTAAAAACAGTCTTGGGACTCACCTAAAATACTTGTGAGATTGTACATGTAAAAGAAACATAGCATTGTGTATAAAGTGCCAAGTTTCGAAGCAGCAAGGGTGCCATTAAAAAAAAAAAATCAGCAATGAAAGAAAAAATGGATAAACTGTACTTCATCAAAAATTTAAAATTTATGCTTCAGAGGACACAAACAAGAAGTAAAAAGCTCACAGAATGGGAAAAATATCTGCAAATTATATATATCAATAAACCTTCTTCCAGTGAAGATGTACAAATGGTCAACAAGTACATGAAAATATTTTCAACATCATTAGCCATTAGGGAAATGTAAATAAAACCATAAGGTACTACCTAACATCTACTAGGATGGCTATAATTTTTTTTAAAGGACACAAAATAAAAAGATCCATCTGGAGTATGGAGAAATTAGAATCTTCATATACTCCTGCTGTAAATATAAAGTGGTATGGCCACTTGGAAAAACAGTCTGGCAGTTCCTCAAAATGTTAAACATAGTGTTACCATTTGACTCAGCAAATGGAACCTAAGTGCCACACTTAAGTGTATGCCCAAGAGAAATAAAAACATTTCTACCCAAAAACAATACCTGAAGGTGAAAGCAACCCAAATGTCCTTCAGTCAATAAATGGAGGTGTAGGGGAATACACTTTGCCACCTCACACAAGAAAACTAAAGACAACAAATTTAAAAACAAAAAAATAAGCAGAACTCCCAGAAAAATCAAACTGTATGGAAGTCCAACAACCAAGGAGTTAAAGAAGAAACATTCATCCAGACTGGTAGGAGGGGTGGAGACAGGCAGCCGGGTGGAGAGGATGTGTGGCAAGGTGGTAGCTGGAGGACAGAGCAGGCGAGGCAATGGCTGGTAGACCATGAGAGGTGGCTGCTGGCAGACCGGGTAGTCCCACATTTGTGTGTGGATAAACTGGAAGGAAAAACTGGGGACTGAGACAGACTGCACAACCCAGGGTTCCAGCACAGGGAAATAAAACCTCTGACTATAGAAATCTGTGGGAGTTGAGGCAGTGAGAGAAACTCCCAGCCTCACAGGAGAGTTTGTTGGAGAGACCCGCATGGTCCTAGAACATACACAAACCCACCCACCCAAGAATCAACACAGAAGGGCCCATTTTGCTTGTGGGTAGTGAGGGAAGTTACTAAAAGTCAGCCCAGAGCCCAGCAAACAGCATTGTTCCCTCTCGGATCCCTCCCCCACATACCTGAGTTTTTGCCCCTTACATTGTAACAGGCGTGCTGAGACAAAAAAAAGTAGAGCCCAAATGAAAAAACAGAACAAAGATCCAAAAATAGAACTAAACAAATGAAGAGCTATCCAACCTATCAGATGCACAGTTCAAAACACTGGTAATCAGGATGCTCACAGAAATGGCTGAGTACAGATGTAAAATAGAGGAAGAAGTGAAGATTTGCAAAGTGAAATAAAAATATACAGGGAACCAACAGTGACAGGAAGGAAACCAGGACTTAAATCAGCGATTTAGACCAGAAGGAAGAAACATCCAATCAGAAAAGAATGAAGCATCAGGAATTCAAAAAAATGAGGAGAGGCTTAGGAACCTCTGGTACAACTTTAAACATTCCAACATCTGAACCATAGGGGTGCCAGAAGGAGAAGAGGAAGAACAACAAATTGAAAACTTATTTGAAAAATAATGGAGAACTTTCCTAATCTGGCAAAGGAAATAGACTTCCAGGAAGTCCAGGAAGCTCAGAGAGCCCCAAAGAAGTTGGACCCAAGGAAGCACATACCAAGGCACATCATAATTAAATTACCCAAAATTAAAGGTAAGGAGAGAATCTTAAAAGCAGCAAGAGAAAAGGAGACAGTTACCTACAAAAGAATTTCCACAAGTCTATCAGTTAATTTCTTAAAAGATACCTTGCACCCTGGCTGGTGTGGCTCAGTGGATTGATTGCCAGCCTGCAAACCAAGGGGTTGCCAGTTCAATTACCACTTGTGGCACATGCCTGGGTTGTGCACGTGAGAGGCAACCACACATTGATGTTTCTCTCCCTCTCTACCTTCCTCCCTTCCCCTCTCTAAAAATAAATGAAATCTTAAAAAAAAAAAAAAAAAAAGGATGGCTTGTAGGCAAGAAGGGGCTGGAAAGAAGTATTCAAAGTCGTGAAAGACAAGGACCTACATTCAAGATTACTCTATCCAGCAAAGCTATCATTTAGAGTGGAAGGGCAGATCAAGTGCTTCCCAGATAAGGTCAAGTTAAAGGAGTTCATCATCACCAAGACCTTATTATATGAAATGTTAAAGGGACTTATCTAAGAAAAAGATGATAAAAAATACAAACAGTAAAATGATAACAAACTCACAACTATCAACAACAGAATGTAAAAATCAAAAACAAACTAAGCAAACAGCTAGAACAGGAACAGAACCACAGAAATGGAGATCATACGGAGGGTTATCAGCAGGGACGGGGTATGGGGGAGAATGGAGGGAAAGGTACAGGGAATAAGAAGCATAAACGGCAGGTACAAAATAGACAGGGGGAGATAAAGAATAGTATGGGAAAAGGAGAAGCCGAAGAACTTATATGCGTGACCCATGGGCATGAACTAAGGTGGGGGAATACTGGTGGAAGGGGAGGTGCAGGATGGAGAGGAATAAAAGGGAGAAAATAATGGGACAACTGTAATAGCATAATCAATAAAATGTATTTAAAAAAGAAAAAATAAATGGAATAAACAAAACATGGCATATATGTGTGTGTGGAATATTATACAGCCATAAAAAGGAATGGAGTACTGAGACATACAACATAGATGAAACTTGAAAACATTGTGTTAAGAGAAAGATGCCAATCACAAGAGACCACATATTATATTATTCCATTTATAATATATGTCCAGAATAGGAAAATATATAGAGACAGAAAGTATGTAAATTGTTGCCTAAAGCAGCTGAGGATGAGGGAATTAAGGGAAGTAGTAATAATAATTAAAGGGTACAGGGTTTCTCTTTGCGATGATGAAGGTTATGAAATTTCCTGTGATGATGGTTGCAGAACACTGTAACTGCAAAACTATTGAGTTGTGTATGGTGTAAACTATATCTTAATAAAGTTTCTTTTTAAGTGTTCTTTGTAATGAGAAGCTGAGTAAGGGGCTTTACCAATTTACCAGTTACTCTTCTCATCAAACCATGTCTCTTATATACCCAGCCATCCGTGATTTCAAGTCAAGCCTTTTCCAATCACCAGGTCTAGAGTCCCGTAACATTTTTTAAAAGACTTTATTTATTTATTTTTAGAGAGAGGGGAAGGGAAGGGAAGGAGAAAGAGAGGGAGAGAAACATCACGGTCAGGTTGCCTCTTGTGCAACCCTCACTGGGAACCTGGCCTGCAACCCAGGCATGTGCAATGACTGGGAATTGAACCAGCAACCAACCCTTTGGTTCGCAGGCCAGCGATCAGTCTACTGAGCCACACCAGCCAGGGCCCTGTAACATTTTTATACACATATTGTGTTGTCGAAATTAACAATAAAGAGAAAGGAAATAGAAAAGATATCATAATAATTTTCTATTATTTTTTTCTACCAAGTACCTCCTCTAATCCTTTTTATTATAAATACCTGTGTTTCATCATAAAACTACCCCTACCCCACTTCAGTATTCATAGATTGGATGCACCCCTGTAGACCCAACTTCTAGGAATGATCACATTACACTGGCCAACGCTAATCAACACAAGTGCTAATGGCCTGGTTACAGTGATTGGCTCAAGGATAAAAAAGGGAATGTAGTTAAGTCAGGCAGGATAGATCCCAGAGCTTTTGCTGGGGTTTACAACAAAAGTTGCTATTTCCTTCTTAAAACTGTGAAGCTTTAAGCCAGACAGGGCACACCTGACCCAGGATGAATAGAGCAAGGAGACAGAGAGACTACTTCCTAAACTGCAGCTCATTAGTCCAGGCATGCTAGAAGTCCACTCATATACTTTACATCTGTAAGAGCTAATAATTCTCTTTTCTCTTTTTTTGTTGTTTTGTTTGATCTTGTTAGCATTGAGCTATCTGTGACATGTGAATGAAAGTATACTTCCAGATTCAGACATATACCAAAGTCCAACTATAACAGCAAGGAAGATGTGCAAGTAGAAAAGAAGAGTGTTGGTATGGTTGAGCCTTGTATTTCGTACAATGCAAATTTTATCTTTTTTGACAATCTGTATTATGGGGATAAGAAAACTAGGGTTCATAGTCACATTAAGTAAAAGAGCCATGACTTAGACTTCTGACTCCAAACTTTATTCCCTTTATAACACTGTGCCATAGAACTAGCATACATAACTACCTTATATAATGCAATGTATGTGTATTTTATACCCACTTCAGCTATCCCCTCTAAACTTTGAGATAACAGTATAAGGAAAAGTCAAATAGATGAGTTTTTCAATGAAAATCTTAATATCTTCCATCTGACCCTTTCATCCTCACTGTCACTGTTTATGTTTAGCTCTCACCCTCCAAGTTCCTTGATAAAAAAAAAATTGTACACTTTCTTCTATTAATATATAATTTTACTACTTATGCTCTTAAAACATCTGTGGTTTACCTATGTACATAATGTTGGGAAGGAATCCATTTTTATTGCCTGGTTAGGGCAACCTAGTTTCCCTAGTTAAACTGTCTATTCCTGGCCAACAACAGTCAGTATTTATCACCATGTCTTCGTAATATGCCTTAACATCTGATGGAGCAAGACTTACTTTTTAGTCTGTATTTCCTAGGTTGACTTAGCTATTTATGGACTTTTACTCTTCTCTATTAGTAAGCTTATGAAGTTTCTTAAAATTTTCAACCAAAATTTTAATTGGATTTATATTGAATTTATAGATTAATTTGGGAAAATCAATGTCTTTATAATATTATATGGGTGGTGGGCACATAATGCAATATGCAGATCATGTGTCATTGAAATGTACATTTGAAGTTTATGTGACCCTATTGACAGATGTCATCTCACTAAATTTGATTAAAAAGTTTTTTTAATTAAAATATATAATATTAACCTATTCCACTCAAAAACATGAAATGTCTTCTCATTTGTTCAGATCATCCTCCATGCCCTTTATTGCAATTTGACATTTTTCTCCATAAATTTTGTTTCTAGCACAAGAGGAAGTTTATTTAGCATGAGAAAGTACACTCAAAGAGAAGATTCGAGCAGGCTCTTCAGGCAGCTGCCTTGGCCTTTTAGAAAATCAGAGGCAGGAGAAGTGAGCCAGCTGAACTGTGTGGACTCAGGGAACAAGTTAGAGAAGCAAAAAGAGAGCCCTTGGAGACAGGTTCAGGGGGTAAGCCTGGGACAAGCTGCCACTGCCTGCTGCTCCCCTAGTTGCAAGTCTCATGGGGACCCTCAGAGCTTAGGAGAAAGAAAGCAAAGATACACGCCTGAAGAAAGAAGGCGTGGGCATGCTCTGAAGAGAGTATATTCTATAAATGTAATGTTGCCACTTCAAATGGTGTCTTTTCTTAAATATTATAAATATTTTGTAGTTTATTACTGCTGATGTAGAGAAATGCAATTAATTTGTGTGTGTTGCTCTTATATCAGAAACACTGTTCAACTCTCTTACTCTAATAAATTTATAAATTTTTTCTGTTGGTTGTTCTCTATAGATAGTCATATTATCTAGAAAAATATAAGTTTTATTACTTCTTACATCCCTTCAGGTTTTTATTTCCTTTCCTAATAACAATGGCCAAGACCACCAATTCTATACTAAATACAACCAGTAATATTGGACACTCTTTTCTTTTCCCTGATATCCAAGGAATACACTTAAAATTTCTTCATTTGTTTTCATGTTTGCTGCTGAGTATATACTACCCATTAATTATGCCTTAAAACTTGGGTATAAATTATCTAGGCCTTGAGGTTTTATTTTGTTAAGTTTAAACTTTATTGACCTATTCAAGTTTTTTCTTTCTTCTTGCAATATTTTGGCAGCTTTTTTGTTTCTTCTTGGATTTTATCCATTTCATTTAGATTTTCAAATTTATTTATATATACTTACTTATAATACAATTTCATTAAGTTTCAATTTCTGTCAAGATTGTCTATCCCCCCCTTTTCATACTTTTATTTGCATTCTCTTTCTCTCACTCTCTCCTCCCTTCCTTCTGCTTGTCTATATCAATTGTGCCAGGGATTTTCCTTTATTATCTAATATTTCATTACTATTTTGTATAATTAAAAAACATATTGTTGCTTTTATTTTTTCCTTTATTTCTATTATTTGCCTTCTTGTTTCTTTGGATATTACTTTTATTCAAATACCATAGTTCAATGCTTAGCTGCTCCATTTTCAAACTATCTTGCTTCTTTAAAATTATTTTTATTTTAGTTGGTATATAATCTGATACTGGTTATTTTATTTTCAGATGTGCAATGTAGTGATTTGACATTTTTATACCTTACAATCTGAATTGCCCCACTAATTCTAGTAATGATCTGTCACTGTGTAAACTTATCACAGTATTATTGTCTATACTTCTCTTGACCTTTTCACCCACTGCCTCCATCCCTTTGGTCTCTGTTTCTATAAGTTTGTTTTTGTTTTGTTTGTTTCCATTTTCATATTCCACATATAAGTAAAACCATAGTTTATGTCTTTTTCTCCTTGACTTATTTCACTTAGCACAATATGCTGTAGTTCTATCCACAGTGTCACAAATGGCAAGATTTCATCCTTTTTTATTGCTGTCTAATATTCCACTGTGTGTGTGTGTGTATGTGTGTGTATCACATCTTTTTTTAAAAAAAAAGATCAGTTATTTATTTACTTATTTTAGAGAGAGAGAGAGAGGAAGGGGAGAGGGGAGAGAGATAGAGAGAGAGAAAGAGGACTTCTGGCCAAGATGAAGGCATAGGTGGACACACTGTGCCTCCTCTCACAACCAAAATTAAGGACAACAAATATTTAAAAACAAGAAAACAACCAGAACTGATAGAAAATTGAACTGTATGGAAGTCCAACAACCATTCATCCAGACGGGTAAGAGGAGCAGAGTTGTGGCAGGAGAGAGAGTAAGGGAGAGAGAAACATCAACCTGCTGTTCCTTTCAGCCATATATTCATTGGTTGACTCTTGTATATGTCCTGACCCGGGATCAAATCTGCAACCTTGGTGTCTCAGGACAATGCTCTACCAACTGAGTTACCTCACCAGGGCCACATCTTCTTTTCCCATTCAACTATTGATGGACTCCTAGGTTGCTTCCATATTTTTGGCTATTGTAATTAATGCTGCAATGAACACAGGGGTGCATATATTTTTTTAAATTCCTGTTCCCATTTTCTTTAGATAAATATCCAGGAGTGGAATTTCTGATTCATATGGTGTATCTATTTTTAGCTTTTTTGAGGTATCTCTATACTGTTTTCCATAGGGGCGGCAGCAGTTTGCAGTCCCACCAAAAAAAAAGTGCACTAATGTCCCATTTTTCCCACATCCTCACCAACATGTTATTTGTTAACTTCTTGATAACAGCCATTCTGACTGGTGTGAGATAGTATCATTGCATTTCCCTGATAGTTAGTGATGTTCAACATTTTTCATATATCTATTAGCCATCTGTATGTCCTCTTTTTTTTTTCAAGATATTATTTATTTATTTTTAGAGGAAAGAGAGGGAGAGAAACATCATTGTGTGGTTGCCTCTCACTCACCTCCTACTGGAGACTTGGCTTGCGACCCAGGCTTGTTCCCTGACTTGGAATCAAACTGGTGACCCTTTGGTTCCAGGCTCGCACTCAATCCACTGAGCCATATCAGCCAGGGTTATATGTCCTCTTTGGAGAAATATCTTTTCATGTCTTCTGCCCATTTCTAAATCAGATTGCTTATTTTATTCATTTGTTAGTGAGTTGTATTAATTTCTTACATATTTTGGATATCAACCCCTTATTGAATATATCATTTGGGAATATATTCTTCCAGTCAGTAGGTTGCCTTTTTGTTTTGTTGAAGGTTTCCTTCACTGTGAGAGCTTTTTAGTTTTATGTAGTTACACTCATTTATTTATGTTTTGTTTCCCTTGCTCAAGGGACTGTGTCCAAAAGATATTACTCAGACTGATGTCAGATAATTTACTTCCTACATTTTCTTCCAGGAGTTTTATGGTTTCAAACCTTACATTTAAGTTTTTACCGTATTTTGATTTTACTTTTGTTTATGGTGTAAGAGAGGAGTTCAGTTTCACTTTTTTGTGTGCATCTGTCCAGTTTTCCCAGTACCACTTGTTGAAGAGACTGTCTTTGCTTCAGTGTATATTTCTACTTCCCTTGCCATCAGTTAGTTGGCCCTATATGTGAGGGTTTGTTCTGGCTCTCTGTTCTGTTACATTGATTTATGTGTCTCTTTTTGTGCTAGTACCAGACTTAAAACTATTTTGTTTCTTTTTTTAAGTATATTTTATTAATTATGCTATTGCCATTGTCCCATATTTTCTCCCCTTTATCACCCTCCACCCTGAACCTACCCCTCCTTCTAGCATTCCCCCCATTAGTTCATGCCCATGGGTTGTACATATAAGTTCTTTGGCTTCTCCATTTCCCATACTATTCTTAACCTCCCCCTGTGTATTTTGTACCTACCAATTATGCTTCTTATTCCCTGTAGCTTTTCCCCCATTCTTGTCCCCTCCCCCTCCCTGGTGATAACCCTCCAAATGATCCCCATTTCTGTGGTTCTGTTCCTGTTCTAGTTGTCTGCTTAGTTTGTTTTTGATTTCTACATTCTGTTGTTCATAGTTGTGTTTGTTGTCATTTTACTGTTTATAGTTTTGATCTTCTTTTTCTTAGGTAAGTCCCTTTAACACTTCATATAATAAGGGCTTGGTGATGATGAACTCCTTTAACTTGACTTTATCTGGGAAGCACTTGATTTGCCCTTCCATTCTAAAAGATAGCTTTGCTGGATAGAGTAATCTTGGATGGGGGTCCTTGCCTTTCATTACTTTGAATACTTTTTTCCAGCCCCTTCATTCCTGCAAGTTTTCTTCTGAGAAATCAGTTGATAGTGTTATAGGAACTCCTTTGTAGGTAACTCCTTTTCTCTTGCTGCTTTTAAGATTCTCTCCTTATCTTTAATCTCAGGTAGTGTAATTATGATGTGCCTTGGTGTGTTCCTCCTTGAGTCCAATTTCTTTGGGACTCTCTGAGCTTCCTGGACTTCCTGGAAGTCTATTCCCTTGGCCAGATTGGGGAAGATTTCCTTCATTATTTTTTCAAATAAGTTTTCAAAGTTCTTACTCTTCCTCTTCTTCTTCTGACACCCTATGGTTCAGATGTTGGAATGTTTAAAGTTGTCCCAGAGGTTCCTATGTCTTTCTTCTTCTTCTTCTTCTTTTTTTTTTTTTTTGAATTCTTGTTTCTTCATTCCGTTTTGGTTGAATGTTTATTTCTTCATTCTGTTCCAAATTGCTGATTTGAGTCCTGATTTCCTTCCTGTCACTTTTGGTTCCCTGTATATTTTTCTTTATTTCACTTTGCACATCTTCACTTCTTCCTCTATTTTGCAACCATACTCAACGATTTCTGTGTGCATCCTCATTACCAGTGTTTTGAACTGTGCATCTGATAGGTTGGCTATCTCCTCCTCACTTAGCTCTTTCTCTGGAGTTTTAATCTGTGCTTTCATTTGGGCCATATTTCTTTGACTTGGCGCACCTGTTACATTGTAAGGGGCAGAGCCTTAGTTATTCGCCAGGGAAGGGCAACCCACTTCGCAGAGTTGTGGCACTATATGTGGGGGAGGGGTCAGAGAGGGAACAATGTAGCTTAGTCAGCTCTTGCTCTGCTTTTAGTCACTTCCCCAGCAAAGTGGGCCCTTCTCGTGCTGATTCCTGGGTAGGTGGGCTTGTGTATGTCCTAGGACCCTGTGGGTCTCTCTAACAAACTCTCCTGTGAGGCTGGGAGTTTCTTCTTCTGCTGTAAGCCCTACAGGTTTTTGCCGCCAAAGCTTTTGAGGCTTTAGTTTCCTGCGCTGGAACCATGGGTTGTGAGGTCTGTCTCACTCCACAGTTGTACTTCCCAGCTAATCTTCAGGGAAATGTGGGACCACCCAGTCCTCCAGTCTGCTTTGTTACTTGTCCTCTCTGCCCAGGTTGCCCATCTCCACCCCTCCTACCAGTCTGGATGAATGTTTCTTCTTTAACTCCTTGGTTGTTGAACTTCCATAGAGTTTGATTTTCTGGCAGTAATGATTGTTTTTTGTTTTTCATTTTGTTGTTATCCTTCTTTTGGTTGTGTGAGGAAGCAAAACTTATCTACATATGCCTCTATCTTTGCCAGAAGTCTATCTTATTTCTTAATAAATGTATACATAAGTATAATTTTTTTCTCTAGAACTACTTTAGCTGTGACCTATAAGTTTTTACATGTCATATTTCTATTATCATTTATTTCTAAGTGTTAATTAACTTTGCACTTTCCTTTTCAACATAAAGGCTATTTAGTAACATGTAACTTAATTTTCAAATATGTGAAGTTGTACCCATCCTTTTGTAATTAAATTTTAACTTCATTGCAATATGCTAGGCAAGGCTCCATCCAGAAATGAACCTAATGGACGATGGTGAGGGGAAATCCTTCCAATAGAATTCCGGACTATACGGGGTTGAATAGTGTCCTCCTCTAAAACACATGTCCACCCAGACCAATGAATATGACCCTATTTAGAAATAGCATCTTTGCAGATACAATCAAGTTAAGATGAGATCATAGTGGATTATAGTGGGCCCTAACCCAATGACTGGTGGCCTTATCTGAAGAGGGAAATTTGAATACATATACACACAGGGGAAATGCCATGTGATGACAGAGGCAGAGATTGGAGTTAGACACCTACAAGTCAAGGAACAGGAAGCATTGCCAGCAACCACCGGAAACTAGGAAGAGGTGAGTAATAATTCTCCCCTGGAGCCTTCAGAGAGGGTGTGGCTATGCTGACACGTTGATTTTGGTCTTCTAGCCACCAGAACTATGAGCCAATAATCTTCTACAGTTCTAAGCCACTTGATTTGTGGTAATTTTCTATGGTAGCCTAGGAGACAAACACATCTGCTTTGTCTGATGTGAGAAGACAGGTGTATATACCTACAGTAATTCATGTGTGATTGTTAACAATTTGGCTGGATGATTAGGGAAGGAAGCAGATTGAATGATTGGTGACAAAGAAGTTTGGAGAAAGAGGAATGTCAATGGTCTTTTTTGAAAGGATGCAGATGCCAAAGATATTTGTGTCTATGTGAATGCTGACCAAGGGAGATGAATTGCAGAGGAGGCTCTAAGTACAGTAATTAAGTGGACAAAAGGACATGCTCTGTGGATGGCAAATATCCTCTCTCCCCGGCCACTAAGGACTGTGTATGCTAACTCAGTGGGACCACGAACAAAATGGTTGTGATAGGGATGGAGGCTAGCCATAGACTCCACAACATGGGCTTCTCCGTACCAAGGCCCACCTGGCTAATGCTGTTGCTGAATGCCTTATCTGCCAACAGCAGAGACCAGCACTGGCTCCTGGACAAGGAACCATTGTCCCTGGCGATCAGCAGCCACTTCATAGCACACTGATTACATTGGAATTCTTCCATCATTGAGAAGGCAGAAAATCTTCCTCTTTAGAATAGACACATGTTCTGGTTATAGATATCTTCTCTACCCACAATAGTTCTGCCAGGAACTCCACCAACACTCACAGAATGCCTTTTCCACCATCATAATATTCCACACAGCACTGCTTCTGATCAAAAAACTCATTTCATAGCAATAGAAATGCAGCAGTGAACATATGCCTATAGAATTAACAGGTCTAACCACATACTACATCATCTAGAAATAGCTGTTCTAACTTGAAGGTGAAATTGCTTGCTGAAAACTCAGTTATGGTGGCAGAAGTGAAACAACACCTTTACAGACAGGGCTCCGTTTTGCAAGATGTAGTATATGCTTTGAACCAGAGGTCACTCTATAGTGCTATCTCCTCCATAGCCAGAACACAGGGGATTCAGGAATCAAGGGATGTAAGTGGGTGTGACTCCTCTCCCTATTATATAGTGATCAAATAACCCACTCATACATTTTTTGCCTCCTACCCTGGTATCTCTGAGATTTGCTGCTTTAAAGGTCTGTGTTCCCAAGGGAGGAATACTTCCACTATGGGACACAACAGCATAGGCACTACATTGGAAGGTGAGGCTGCATCCTGGCCACCTTAAGCTTCTTATGCCACAAACCAACAGGCAGCAAAAGGGGGTTCTCTGATGCTGGACAGCTCGATCTCAACTACCAAGGGGGAAATTAGGCTGCTGCTAATGCATGAGTACAAACAGTGCTATGTCTGGGATCCAGAGCATTTCCTGGGGCATCTCTTAGTACTTCCATGCCCAATAGTTAAGTACTAATAGAAAACTTTTACCAAAGAGAGGCAGGAGTATCAAGGATTGCAACGCTTCAAGAAGGAAGGTTTAGGTCACTCCACTAGGAAACTGACCAGCTGAGCTTCTCGCTGAGAGCAAAGGAAATATGAAACAGGCAGTGGACAGAAGGGGGTCCTAAATGTCCACTGTGGCCTCATGACCAGTTACAAAAACAAGAACTATTGTAGCTTTGCATGTTTTTTCTTTGCCTGTCATGGGTTTGTGTTCATTGTTAAACGTTAACCCTCATCTCTCTTTTCTCATTATTATTTCGTGTTCCAGGTGGTGGAAGTTAACTTTACAATTTAGTCTTTAGTCTTTAGGTATTAGAATATTTAGTAGAATAGTGGCCGAATTTGAGAAGCAATTAATATAGCCAGTTTATAACTAGCTATATTATATCTATAACTAATATAGCCAGTTAAAGTATACTTTCTTAATTTCACCTTTTATTTATATTTATTCATTGATTTTAAATGAGTCTTTTAAAAAATTATTAATTGATTTGAGAGAGGGAGAGAGGGCGATGGGGGGGAGAGGTCTGTTGCTGCACTTCTTTATGCATTCAATGATTGCCTCCTGTCTGTGTCCTGAACAAACATCAAACCCAAAACCTTGGTGTATCGGGACGATGCCCTAACCAACTGAGCTACCCAGCCAGGGTTAATTTTAATTTGTTAAATGGTGCTAAAATATGCATTTGTCATTTTAACCATTTTAAAGTGTGCAGCTCACTGCTGTTAAGCACATTCACACTGTTGTGCAGCCGTCACCGCCATCCGTCTCCTGAACTGTTTTCATCTTCTCAAGCTGATACTCCAAACACATTAAATATTGACCCCTCATGTCCTCCGCCCCCCAGCCCTGGCAACTGCCCTTGTACTTTCTGTATGAGTCTGAGCGCTCTAGGATTCACTTACTTAAGATACGATTTTGGGGGGAGGTTAAGACCATGACTCTCATACAAATATAAAATGAATATGTGTCAGAGGTTTTATTTACCTCATTGATTTATAAGGAAACCAGTCAGATGTTATAACTAGACCGAAGGAGAATTCAAACAACCACACATATATAGGCAACAAGAAATAGTAGAATGAATTTACAAAAAGATACAAAATGGTCTAATTGCAGGAAAATAATCAATTGTATTCTACCAGACACAATTCACTTCCATTTCTATGGACTTAAATTATTTGCATTGTTAATTTTCTACAACTTATGGGACTGCAAAATAGCCCACAAACAATGAAAGGAAAAGGAATTATGCTCAAGGGAGAATATTCAATAACTCTATACATAGAACATGGCTGGATATTGACAATATTGCACTGAATGAGAAAAAAATCAGGGAGGACTATGACAATTACCAATTTATCGCTTGTCAGTTATCAGCAGAGGTCACTGGAGGGACACTGCAAGGCATGGCACGGAGGTAGCTTCACTTCTAGATCTTCCTGTTGCTGGGATGACATCTATGGAGAACTGGTGGCACTCACTGTCCAGCCAATTTCACCACCACACTATTGGGTGGCTTCCAGCTGACCAACCCCAGCCTGTGGGCTGCACCCCAGCTCTGGCTTATAGCACTCCAGTGAAGTTCTCTGCCATCTAGTGGGCTGAACTTTCTCAAAGGAGGTCTGACTCAGCTTGGGGTTGGGGCGCGTTCTCTGGAGAGTCTCCCTCAACATTTGAGGCGTAGTAGTGCTTCTTACACTCACTATTCTGTGATCTTTTACCTCTCTTAATAGTTAATCACCTTTTATTAGCTCATAACTCTTGCATTAGATTTTCCCTGATAAAATATTGCCATGGTTTCCGGGACCTGATTGATACAACCATAACTTGATTTTCTCCCTATTCATTCCTTAATCTTATCACATTCATATTATTATCCTAGATTTTAGTTCTATATTTTAATGAATATATTTTCTCTTTGGTTCTGGTTGCTTTCTTTTTAAGGCTAAAACAAACTTTACTTAAATACATGATACCCTTACTTCTGATCTGTTAAAGCACAACTGTGTTTTTTTTCTTTTTCTTCTCCTGTCTATTTCTTCAGGCCCACAATATTCTAACTGTGCAATATAAGACAAGTTGCTCAGTCTTCCTGATTTTCAGTTTCTTCATCTGTAAAACATGGTGATTCAGCAATAATTTAATTAGGAAAATAATACGCATACCAGGTAATTCAATAGAGAGAATTTAATAAAAGGTTCAGACCGAAGAGCTGAAACACCAAATAGGGGAAAGTAGTCTGCCCAGGGATTAAGCAACTGTAGGGAGCAACAGCCACCCACAAGTCTGGGACTAAGGGGAGATGGAGTGTTACCACAGCCCAGGAGGCAGAGCCTCTGGTCAGGACCTGAGGGATCGAGGGCTGGGTAGGAGGTGCAGTCACCACCAGGTCAGCACCATTGTGCAGAGCAGAGAGAGCAGAGAAACACTCTTGAGTTTCCTCTCCTCCTGCTGGCCAGTCTCCTCCCAGTGCCATCTAACGCCCAAACCCAGGCAGAAGCCAGTTTCCCAGCAAAGAAGCCTGGGAAAGGAACTTGGCAAGAATTAACCCCTTGTGATTCACAGCAGAGCAGAGGAAGAGCAGGGACTGAATTGGAGGCAAACAAGCAACTAACCAGCACACATAGATCTACATGGGTTTACTGTGAACACCTAGTTGAGATTACACAGTGGGCTATGGGCTAGTACAGTGTACAGTCAGGAATTAGTTATTTTTTCTTATCCTTTCTTACATCTCTATCTTTATCTTTTACCATTCTTCCCATAATTTCAGATATATTTGAAATATATCTAGTTTGTAAAATTCACTATGAACTCTTATCACTTTGGACCTTGTGCAGAATTAGCTCCCTCTGCCCACAGCATTGCATCCCCCCCATCACACACCTTACCCCCAGGTCTCTCTTTTCCATCATGATTCATTTTAGGTTCTACTTCTAACAGAATGCCTTACTTGAGTCCATCAAGGTTTGTTAGACGTCTCTATCTATGCTCTGATTGTATCCTATGTATGTCCCTACTATAGTGCTAAGCAGACTGTATGACGATGATCTATTTATTCTTTTCTCTCCATATTAGTTTTCTATTGCTGCATAACAAAGTTCCACAAACCCAGCAGTCTACAACAACACAGAGTTATTACCTCACACTGTCTGTAAGTCAGAAGACCAGTACACTTTACCTGTGTCCTCCACTCAGGATTTCACCAGGCTGAAATCAAGGTGTTGACCAGCTAGCTGTATCCTCATCTGAAGGCTTGGCTAGGGAAACATCCATTTCCAAGTTCTCTTGGCAGGATTTATTTCCTTGCAGTTGTATGACTGAGATTCCTTTTTCTTTTTCTTTTTTTTAACTCCTAGTGGCCAAAGACTCAGCTCCTAGAGGTCGCCCACAGGTCCTTGTTATAGGGCCTTTTCCACAGTGTAGTAATTTGTTTCTTCAAGGCACATAGACAGCATCTGCTGTAGCTTCAAATCTCTTGACTTCTTTGGCCTCTTGATCCTTTAAAAAAAAAAAAAATGTTCACCTGATTAGGCCAGGCTCACCCATGCTCAAGAAGATGTTATTGTATTTTGCCATGTATAATGCACTCCCATGTATAATGTGCACCCATATTTTTGGACCAAACTTTCAGGGAAAAAAAATCTTTTGTTTTAATTTTTAATTCAATTATTTATTTATTTATATTTAGAAACAAAACCAATTATTGTATTCCAGGGTATTATTTTGTATATCGATATCATTATTGCTTTCTAGAGTAACACTTTTAACACATAAGCATAAATAAAAGAATTAAAAACATTTATATAGATACAGAATTAGTACTACCCATGTATAATGCATGTCCTTGCTTTTTCCCTAAAAAATTTGGGCAAATAAGTGTACATTATACATGAAAAACATGGTAAATAGCAAATACACACTAGAAGTGGGAATCTTGGGGAACTTCTAGATGCAAACAAACTCTCCAAGGACAAAGCCAGTCTCTGTCTTGTGTCCTCAGAATGGAGCAGAATTAGTACCTGACACATAGTAGCTATTTAATGAAAGAATAAAGAAATAAAACAAAAAGGGGGAGGGAACTAGTAAGGAAGGGAGATATTTAAAAGGAAAGTTAAATATGTCTTCATAGGTAATGGATATTTGAACCTGAATCCTGGGTCTATAATAAGACCATTAAAAAGTTGGAAACCAAATAGTAGGAGTTGGGTTGGGTGGGTTGTGGAAGAACGGGTGGACAGAGTGAAAAACTGTGAATTTCATACTGGATATGCTGAGTTTGTTTTGCTTATGGGAGAACCATGTGGAAATTTCCTGCAAACAAATGAGAGTGGTAGTCTAAAACTTAGAAGAGAGATATGGGTTAGCTATGGAGTGAGGAGAAACATCATGTTGCATTTTTAAAGTTGTACCTTAGTCTTTAGGGTACTCTTACCCCAGTCCTGTTCCCAACTGGGCTCCATAAATTGGCTCTTGTATTCTGGCTCTGACTGTTATTTCTTTCCCTTTTCCACTACCCACCTATTTGATTTTCCCATAGTTGCTCAGCTTTTCTTATCTTCTTCCTACTTAACCCTCCAGATATAACTGTCAGAATGAAAACCCATTATCAGCTCTCTTGGGCCTGCTGATGTGGATTAAACTGTAATAGACATTAGTTGGAATATTTACACTAATCTACTTCTGTGCATGGTGGTAAGAGAATGACCTCCACAGAAGAGCTGAGTTCAAATACTGCCTCTTCTATTCACTTGCTGTATAATCATCATCTAGATGAATGATGTCTCTGAGCTTATTTCTTCTTTATACATGAGCCATATATATATGTGGCTAAATACATACACACACATGTTCAAGGTGATTAAATAAAATTATGTACGTGAAATGTCTGGTAAATTGTAGAAATTCACTTAAATACTTAGTTATTTTTTTTAGAGAAAAATGTGGATGTTGTGCTCATATATTTTTTTTCTCCAGGTTCATCAGGATTTTCCAAATTACTACTTTAGATATAAAATCAATTTAACAATGCTATAACATGAGCAAAAAACATTTATAATCCCTATTGGGATTGGGAAATACTGTGTAGTAGCAATGATAAAAACATACTATGAAACTCATATTAAACTTGAGAAATGATGTCAGGTCACTAGGAACCATGTTTTCTGCAAAATAGTGATGATAAAATAATGACAATTATGTTCATTATAATCAGTGTGCACCTAGTTCTTCTTACAGCAAGATAGCATGTTTATTTTGTTGGTTTTTTAAGTATGTCTTATTGATTATGCTATTACAGTTGTCCCAACTTTCCCCCCATTGCCTCCTTTGCCTGGTACTCCCCTTCCCTCCAGTCATCCCCACCTTAGTGCATGTTTATGGGTCATGCATATAAGTTCTTTGACTTCTCCATTTCCTATACTGTTCTTAACATACCCCTGTTTATTTTGTACCTACCCAATTATGCTCCTAAATCCCTGTATCTTTCCTCCATTCTCCCTCTTCCCCACCCGACACTGATAACTCTCCAAATGATCTCCATATCTATGATTCTGTTTTTGTTCTATTGTTTGCTTAGTTTTTGTTTCTTTTTTTATATTCCATTGTTGATCATTCTGAGTTTGTTGTCATTTTAATGTTCATAGTTTTGATCTTCTTTTTTTAAATAACATCCTTTAACGTTTCATATACTAATGGCTTGGTGATGATGAACTCCTTTAGCTTTACATTGTCTGGGAAGCATTTTATCTGCCCTTCCATTCTAAGTGATATGTTTGCTGGATAGAGTAATCTTGGTTGTAGGTTCTTGCTTTTCAGCACTTTGAATACTTCTTGCCAGTCCCTTCTTGCCTGCAAATTTTCTTTTGAGAAATCTGCTCAGTGTCTTATGGGAACGACTTTGTAGGTAACTAACTGGTTTTCTCTTGACACCTTTAAAATTCTCTCTTTATCTTTAACCTTTGGCATTTTATTTATATTATTTTACTTTATTTTTTAAATATATTTTATTGATTATGCCATTACAGTTGTCCCATTTCTCCCCCATCATTCCCCTCCACCCTGCACACCCTCTCCCACCCACATTTCCCCCCTTTAGTTCATGTCCATGTGTCATAAGTTCTTTAGCTTCTACATTTCCCACAATATTCTTGCCCTCCCCCTGTCTATTTTCTACCCACTATCTATGCTACTCATTCTCTGTACCTTTTCCCCTTTCTCCTCCTCCCACGCCCCTGTTGCTAACCCTCCATATGATCTCCATTTCTGTGGTTCTGTTCCTGTTCTAGCTGTTTGCTTAGTTTGCTTTTGTTTTAGGTGTGGTTCTTAATAGCTGTGAGTTTGCTGTCTTTTCACTGTCATATTTTTGATCTTCTTTTTCTTAGATAAGTCCCTTTAACATTTCATATAATAAGAACTTGGTGATGATGAACTCCTTGAACTTGACCTTATCTGAGAAGCACTTTATCTGCCCTTCCATTCTAAATGACAACTTTGCTGGATAGAGCAATTTTGGATGTAGGTCCCTGCTTTTCAAGATTTCAAATATTTCTTTCCAGCCCCTTCTTGCCTGGAAGGTCTCTTTTGAGAAATCAGCTGACAGTCTGATGGGAACTCCTTTGTAGGTGACTGTCCCCTTATCCCTTGCTGCTTCTAGAATTCTCTGCTTCATTTTAATCTTGGCTAATGTAATTACGATGTTCCTTGGTGTGTTCCTCCTTGGGTCCAACTTCTTTGGGACTCTCTGAGCTTCCTGGACTTCCTGGTAGTTTATTTCCTTTGCCAGATTGGGGAAGTTCTCCTTGATTATTTGTTCAAATAAGTTTTCCACTTGTTGCTCTTCTTCTTCCCCTTCTGGTACCCCTATAATTCAGATGTTGGGATGTTTAAATATGTCCCGGAGGTTCCTAACCCTCTCCTCATTTTTTTTAATTCTTGTTTCTTCCTCGTTTTCTGTTCGATTGTTAGTTTCTTCCTTCTGGTCCACTCCATTGATTTGAGTCCCAGTTTTCCTTCCATCTCTATCAGTTCCCCATGCGTCTTCCTTCATTTCACGTATTGTAGCCTGCATTTTTTCATCTAATTTGTGAGCAAAATCAACCAATCCTGTGAGCCTTTTGATGACCAGTGCTTTGAACTGTGCATCTGATAGGTTGGCTATCTCTTCACAGCTTAGAGGAATTGACTCTGGGGTTTTCATTTTTTTCTCCGGGTTGGGCCATTTTTGGTGGTTTTTTGTTGTTGTTGTTGTTTTGTTTTGGTTTTAGTCTGGTCGAGGCTATTACGTAGTGAGGGATGGAGCCTTAGTTGTTCCTCAGGGCAAGACAGCCCAGTCGCTGGGTTGTGACGCTATAGGTGGGGTCCGAGAGGGAAGAATGGCGCCTGTTCTGTTCTTTCCTGGATTCAGTCCCTTCTGCCACTTCCCCTCTGCCTGGACCGTCTGCTCACGTGAATGTGGGACCCTCTGGTCAGCCAGCAGCCTTGTGTGGCCTCACTGGGTCTGCAAAGTTGCCCCCCTGTGCCCGAGGACCGCCAGCCGCCACCTGTGCACCTGGGAACTGCCAGCCACTGCTCCTTGCGTTCCCGGGTCCGCACCTCCACTTTTTCCTGCTGCGACTCTGCCCCTCTTACCGGTCTGGATGAATGGTTGTTGGACTTCCGTACAGTTCAATTTTCTATCAGTTCTGGTTGTTTTCTTGTTTCTAAATATTTGTTGTCCTTAATTTTGGTTGTGAGAGGAGGCAGTGTGTCCGCCTACACCTCCATCTTGGCCGGAAGTCCTAACCTTTGGCATTTTAATTATGATATGTCTTGGTGTGGTCTTCTTTGAGTCCAACTTGTTTGGGACTCTCTGCGCTTCCTGGCCTTGTATGTCTATTTCCTTTAACAAATTAGAGAAGTTTTCTTTCCTTATTTTTTCAAACAAGTTTTAAATTTCTTGCTCTTTCTCTTCTCCTTCCAGAATCCCTGTGATTCAGATGTTGGCACTTTTGGAGATGCCCAAATGTCTTCTTAAACTCTCCTTATTTTTTTGAATTCTTGTTTCTTCATTTTGTTCTGGTTGAATGTTTATTTCTTCCTAGTGTTCCAAATTGTTGATTTGAGTCCCAGCTTCCTTCTCTTCATTGTTGGTTTCCTGTGCATTTTTCTTTATTTCACTTAGTGTAGTCTTCATTTCTTCTCTTAAGCTTTCGCTGTATTCAATGAGATCTCTGAGCATTCTGATGACCAGTGTTTTGAACTCTGTGTCTAGCAGGTTGGCAATCTCCACATCACTTAGTTCTTTTTCTGGGGTTCTGTTCTGTCCCTTCATTTGGGCCATATTTCTTTGTCTCCTCAATTTGGCAGTCTCCCTGTGTCTGTGTACTAGTTAGAGCCACTTTGACTTCCTGTCTTAATGCACTATTAAGTTGTATGGGGCAGAGCCTTGGATATTCACCAGGATGGGTGCCTGCTTCACCACTCTGTGGCTCCGTGTGTGGGAGAGGTTGAAGAGGGGACAGCGCTGTTGCTGGTTGATTTCTGGGGGCTTTCCTGGCACTCACCCCATTTTCAGTCACTTCACCCACTTCCAGATGTGACAGGCACCCTTACAGCTACTGCCCTGGTTGCGGTTCCCAGAGTGGCTGGGTTTGTGTATGTTCTGGGCTCTCCTGAGAAACCAGCAGTTTCTTCTGCCACCCCAAACCCCCCTGGTTTTTACAGCCAGAAGTTAGGAGGCTTTATGTTTCCCAGAGCTGGAACCCTAGGTTGCATGGTCTGACATGGGGCTGGGATCACTCACTCACAAGGTGTTCCCCTGATTGTTATTCATCACATACGAATGTGGGACTGCCCATTTCACCAGCCACTGCTGCTGGCTCATCATGCCACATTGCATCCCCTCTGCCCTGGCTCCCCATCTCTGCCCCTCCTACCTGTCTGTATGAATATAGCTTCTTTAAATCCTTGGTTGTCTTGAACTTCTGTACAGTTCAATTTTCTGGCAGTTCTGGGTGTTTTTTGTTTTGAAATTAATTGTGATCCTTCTTATGGTTGTGCAAGGAGGTGAAGCATGTCTACCTACACTTCCATCTTGACTGGAAGTCCCCAGCAGGTTTATTCTGGATATCTGCCTCCCAGGTAGAGAACCAAAGCTAAGAATTTCTGTATCTGCCTACAATCTCTGCCAGCTCTCAGCACACTTTCTGCCATGGCCTCAGGGATTAGCACTGCAGCCTGACTGCCACCTGCTCATTTTCTATGGCAGACACAGTCGCCTTTCTAAAATGCAACCTGAGCAAATCAATCTCCCACCTACCACACTTAGCATGAAAGGAAAACTCCCTAGGTTGGCATGCCAGGGCCCTTCACCATCAGTTTTCGGTTGACCTTTCCTGTTTTATTTCTTATCACTTCCACTCATAATCTTTGCCCTAACATCCTACTCTCCATGTTGTTTGTGATCTTTTTGGGCAACTGGCTCTTCCTCCACTTCCCTTTACCTAGTTTAGGGTAATCCTTCCTCCTTCATCCTCACTGTCACCCTCTCTTCATCTAAACCACCTTCCCCCAGCTCTGGGTTACTGGTTTTCTTTCACAAGGGTATGCTCAGTTCTCAGTTAAGATTTATTTACACTGTGAAGAAATTGATGCCCTTTGAAATATGCATGCAATTTTATTGGAGTAGCATAATTTAAACTGCTGGTTTAAAACACTCGGGTCTTGCTGACTGCAGAGGTTAGTACTTCAAGATGACCAAGCAGACAGCCGTCTGTACTGTGATAGTGGCACATTCGCCATCAGGCTCAGTTTTAATACTGTGTTCCCTCCCCGTGCAGGTGCTCTGAGAACACAGCCCGTTGGTTGCTGTGAGTCCCAGGGGGTTCACTTGTGTGTCTTTAACATTTTTTTAAATAAATTTATTGGGGTGTAATTGGTTAATAAAATGATAGGCTTCAAGCACACAATTCTATAATATACCACCTGTATATTGCTTTGTGTGTTTATCACCCAAAGTCAAAAATTTTA